>CAWUFW010000272.1:3075000-4275000 GCA_963921515.1 Calotriton arnoldi | reverse complement strand
GCAGTGTCACGATCAATGTGACATGAATGTGCGACTTACTGTCAAAAGGTCTGCTGGAAGTCGTTTACCAATTGCTTAGGCATCTCTGGGACAGTAAGATGCTGTTTGTCTGGAAATTAGATGTGTGTGGGCCTGGTGTTGCTGGTTGTCTGTCATCTTGCGCTGTGTTGTATGCCTGATGATGCTGGTTACCTGGCATTTTGTACTCTATTGTAGTATGAGGGTTATTATCTGGGATGCCTGCATGTGGTTTATTTTGGCGACAAATGCAGTTGAGAGCTGTGTTATAGTCAGCTATCAGGGCACCGGGCGTTTCCCCGGTGGGCCGCCAGGGCGGGGGCCGGTTTTAGTGAAGTTGGTTTTAACATTCTGTGTTTGAAAATACCACTTTTAGAAAGTGGGTATTTTCTTGCCTAACTATCCAAGCCTGCCTCTGCTAGGTTGTGTATTCCTTGTCTGGAGTTTGAGTGACAGGGCCTGGGGGCTTCCAGGAGACAGGGTGAGTCAGCACAGGGCTGAATAGAGAGATCTGCATGCAGATAGGAGGGAGGAGTTGCACCTGGGACCTGAATAGGGCTGTGCCTTTCCTCCACAATGCTGGCTCCACCTCCTGAGGTGTGTCTGATGTCCCTGGCCTACACTGTGAAAGGAAAGAAGGAGTCTTGTCAACAAAGTGCTCCAGGATTGACCAGAACTGGTTTTGGACTAGGCAAAGGCCTCTCTGCCTTCAGAGAACAAAGAGAAAAGTAGTATAAATATTGGGACCCAGACCCAAGAACTTTAGATCACTTCTGGGAATCAAGACGAACCTTTGCTGAGGAGAAGAACCAGGAAGCTGAAGGAGGAGACTACCCCTGTGCTGTGTGTTTGGGGGTTGGCCTGCAGTGGTTGCTTCATTGCCAAAGAAAGGAGAAAAGGACTGAG
Source organism: Calotriton arnoldi (assembly GCA_963921515.1). Taxonomy (NCBI): domain Eukaryota; kingdom Metazoa; phylum Chordata; class Amphibia; order Caudata; family Salamandridae; genus Calotriton; species Calotriton arnoldi. The sequence goes on along the minus strand of CAWUFW010000272.1, from coordinate 4,274,076 downwards.
TGTGCTTTCTATCAACTTGAAGAAGAATCTCCAAGGGCTTGAACTAGAGCTTGCCTCCTGCCTGAAGTCTCAGGGATACAAGACTTCACCAACCAGCTCCCCCTGAATTCCCTTGCTGGGAATTGAAGTGCCTGCTGTTGTGCTGGGCCTTCTGAGAGACTGCGTGTCGCTGGGAGCTGGAAGCGCGACGCAACGACGAGAAGCGTGTCGCTGCCGCTGTCATCGCATCGCCGAGGAAGCGAGACGCCGCTGCCGCTGTCATCATCGCATCGCCGAAGCGCGGCGCATCGCCGGAGAAGCGGGACGCTGCCACAGAAGGACATCGTCGCATCACCGGAGAAGCGCGTCGCAGGGCCTGTCGCGGCTCCAAAGATCATCGAGTCGCCGCACGGCCGTCGGGCGTGCACGCATCACATCAACGTTGTCGCATTGCAGCCAAGACGCCATTTTGTCGCATCGCACCGGAGAAGAGTATCGCATCGAGGTGCCATCTTGTCGCATCGCACCGGAGAGCAGTAAGAAACCGACGCATCACCTCCCCACACAGTAAGGAAGCGAGCATCAACTCCCTGCGCAGCAGTAAGGAACCGACGCATCCACTCCCCTGAGTGTAAGGAACCTACGCATCACCTTCCCTGCGACCCTTTTGTTTTCTTTGCGTTATGCATTCAAGGTACATTGAGAGTAAAGTGTCGCAACTTGAGAGAACTGAACTATTTTATAACATTCTAAAGTCTATTTTTGAGTACAGTATTGTGGATTTTTGTCGTTTGGTCTTGTGTTAAGTCTATATAAAAATACTATTTTTATAATACAACCTGTGTGGTGTCCATCTGTAGTGTTGTCACTGTATTACTGTATGTGTTCACAAATGCTTTACACACTGCCTCTGAGATAAGCCTGCCTGCTCGTGCCAAGCTACCAAGGGGGTGAGCAGGGGTTATTTTAGGAGTGTAGCCCCTCACCCTGACTAGACGCAAGGGTCCCTATTTGTCACAGGTACCTACCTATGCCAACTAGAGACCCCCAAATCTAACATTGGTGGTCAGCGGTGATGATTTGGACTTGCATTTGTGATTCATATACAGTGATTGGTGTACACTACTAGTGAGTGCAGACCATAACGCAACCACATACTTTTGAGAATTTTTCCTTGGAACTTCTTTTCTATTTTTGATTCTTGAGAACTGCCAGTCTTTTTGCTACCATGAGCAAGTCAGCATCCATAGTATCTGTAGACATTGTTTTGGAAGAAGAGAGAATTGATACCTACACTGTGCCTTATCTCAAAGCTTTGTGCAAGAAATTTAAAATCTCTGTGAAAGGCCTCACCAGGAAAGAGGAATACCAGAAGGCGCTGAGGGCCTGGGTAGAATCTAGGAATGCCAGTGAGCATCCTGAGGAGCCAGTAATGGAGGCAGAGGATTTAAATGAGCAACTTGAGGGGCCAGTGGGCCCAACTGGAGGGAAAGCACCTTCAGGGGCGGGCAGCAGTGTTTCTTCCAAAGGGTTGTCCCCAGGAGAGCTGGAGGACAGAGCAAGGGAGAGGATGCATAAATTGGAGCTAGCTAGGCTCAAAATGGATGGTCAGAAAGACACAGAGAGCAAGAAAATAGAGCTTGGGATGGAATTAGAAATGAAGAAGTTAGCCTTAGAGGAAAAGAGAATGCATTTTGAGCATGAGAGAGGATTGAGGGAATTGGAACTCAAGGCCAAGAAGTTAGAGGTTCCTCCCTCTGGTGGCAGCACACCGCCAGTGCATGTAGAAGCAAGAACCTACATTCCCAAAGATGTAGTTAAAGATTTCCACAAGAATGAGGATATTGGTCAGTGGTTTAGGGCTTATGAAGCTGCAATGTTGGCCCACCGGGTCCCTGAGAAGGATTGGGGAGCGGGGCTGTGGGGCCGCTTTGTTAGTGATGGGAGGGACACTTTGTTGGATTTGCCTACAGAGGAGCAGATGTCCTATACCCACATGAAGGGAGCCCTAATGTCCAGATTTGGTTTGACCCCAGAGCTATATAGACAAAGGTTTAGAAATTGCAGAAAACTGGAGTCTACCACTTGGGTGGAATATGTGTCTTTCTTTTGCAGAGCATTGGATGGTTGGGTGAAGGGTAGCAAAGTGGATAATTTTGAGGCGCTCTATGATTTGCTTGCATGGGAGCTCTTGTCAAATAACTGTTTTCCAGAGCTACGCCAGCATCTTATTGATAGCAAGCTGACTAACCCTAGGAAGCTTGCTGAGGAGGCGGACCGCTGGGTGAGCACCCGGGTCCAGAAGGGTCATGTGGGACACTTCGCCAAAGGTGGGCAGGGTCCCCAGCAGAAGAGTGGGGGGACAAGGGTAAACAGAGGGAGTTCCAGAAAGGGCCCCAAAGTAATCCCCAAGGGAACCAAGGGAAAGGTTCCCAGCCTCCCCTGAGAAGAAGGCAGTGGCCCCAACAGATAAGCCTGTTCACAAGGGGCCCAAGACCTGTTTTAAGTGTGGTCTAGTAGGCCACTGTTCTTATGATGCTAGATGTCCCTTGTATGGGAAGACAGCACCCACTGGTGCACCACCACCAGTTGGCTAGTGTAGCCCTGGGGGAGGAGATGGGTGCCCAAGGTGGGTGGGGTCCCGCAGAGATGTCCCTTGTCTCTTTAGGAGACTGTGAGGTGGTCCCCAGGATCCAGCTGCCTGATAACACTAAAAAATACAGGCAGTGGGTGACCATCAATGGCAAGAGGGTGGAAGCTCTTAGAGACACCGGAGCCAGTGTGACAGTTGTCAGTTGTCGGTTGGTGTCTGAAGAGCAGGTAGTCCCAAATGCATTTTACCCAGTTGTTGCCGCTGACAACACAGAGAGCCACTGCAAGGTGGCACAGGTTCCCTTTGAGTGGGGGGGGTCTCAGGGACTCTTCAAGTAGCTGTGAGGCCAGCCATGCCTGTTGAATGTCTGTTAGGTAACGATCTGGAGAGCTCCCCTTGGGCTAAGGTGGAGCGGAGAGCTCATTTAGAGATGTTGGGCTTGCCTGAGTGGGCCTGCGTGACCACTCGGTCTATGGCAGCCAGTAAGGGTGTTCAAGAGGACCTGGAGCCTGAGAAAATGGCCCAGGTGCCTGCCTTAAAGAGAAGAGGTAGGGGGCACGGGAAACCGGCCCCTGAGGTTCCCACGGCCCAGGAGGAGGCGGACCCTGAGGGGATGCCCTGGAGCCTACCGGGGAAGAGATTGCTGAACTGGGAGACCTGCCTGAGCTGACCCATTGGCAGCAGGAAGGAGGTCCCTCCAGGGAAGAGTTCTGTGAGGAACAGAACAAGTGCCCTTCTCTTGTGGGTTTGCGGCAGCAGGCTGCAAACCAGGCAGCAGGTGATCAGTCTGGATCACATTGGATCTACTGGGAGAATGGTCTCCTGTATAGTGAGCCTAAGGTTGCTGAGCCTGGGTCAGCCCGTGTGCTGGTGGTACCCCAGCGCTTCAGAGCCTTCCTACTGGGGCTGGCTCATGATGTGCCTTTAGCAGGACATTTGGGGCAGGACAAGACCTTTGAAAGGCTTGTCACCCATTTTTATTGGCCCCAAATGCGCAAGAGTTCAGACACTCATTGCAGGACCTGTCAGACTTGCCAGGCAAGTGGAAAGAGCGGGAGGAAGCACAAGGCTCCTCTCCAGCCATTCCCTGTGGTCAGCACCCCCTTTGAAAGGGTGGGCATTGACATTGTGGGGCCTCTGGATCCCAAGACAGCCATGGGCAACAGGTTCATCCTGGTCTTGGTGGACCATGCCACCCGGTACCCGGAAGCCATCCCTCTCAGGACAGTGACGGCCCCCGTGGTGGGACGTGCACTGATGGGGATTTTCTCCCGCGTGGGGTTTCCCAGAGAGGTGGTGTCAGACCGAGGTACCAACTTCATTTCCAAGTATATGAAGTCCCTGTGGCAGGAGTGTGGTGTAACCTACAAGTTCACCACTCCTTACCACCCCCAAGGTAATGGGCTGGTTGAGAGATTCAACCGGACCCTCAAAGGCATGATTATGGGTCTTGAGGAACCCATGAGGCGTAAGTGGGACGTCCTCTTACTATGCCTTCTCTTTGCTTACCGTGAGGTGCCACAGAAATCTCTAGGGTTCAGTCCCTTTGAGCTTCTCTATGGACACCCAGTGAGAGGACCTTTGAGTTTGGTCAAGGAAGGCTGGGAGCAATCTCCCAGGAAACCTCCCCAGGATGTATATAGCTACATGCTGGCCTTTAGGAACCAAACTAGGCGATTCAGAAAACTCGCTGAGGCGAATCTGGAAGCCAGCCAGGAGGAGATGAAGCGGTGGTACAACCAGAATGCCACTCTGGTTGAGCTTTAGCCTGGTCAGAAAGTGGGTCATGGCCCCAGTGGAGCCCTGTGCGCTCCAGGATAAGTGGACCGGACCATTTGAGGTGGTGGAGCGCAAGAGTCCGGTTACCTACTTGGTGGACTTGCGGTCTCCCAGGAACCCCTTGCGGGTCCTGCATATCAACCGCCTGAAGCCCCACTTAGAGAGGTCCGAAGTGGGCATGCTCCTAGCAACAGATGCTGGAATGGAGGAGGAGACTGAGCCTCTTCCTGACCTCCTGTCTGCAACAGAGCAAGATGGGTCAGTGGATGGAGTGAACCTCTCTTCCACCCTGACCCCTGAGCAGCAGAATGACTGTCACCAGTTGCTGGGACAGTTTTCTGACCTGTTCTCCCTGATTCCCGGTGTCACTGATTGGTGCGTCCATGATGTAGACACTGGGGACAGTCCTCCTGTCAAGCACAAAACTTACAGGGTGACTGACAGGGTGAGAGCTTGCATCAAGGAGGAGGTCTCCAAGATGCTTGCATTGGGGGTGATTGAGTCCTCTAACAGTCCTTGGGCCAGCCCAGTGGTCTTGGTCCCAAAGGCTGCCGCACCGGGTGTCTCACCAGAACTGCGGTTCTGTGTGGACTACCGAGGGCTCAATTCAGTCACCAGGACTGACGCACACCCCATCCCCAGAGCTGATGAGCTCATTGATCGGTTAGGGGCTGCCCGGTACCTCAGCACGTTTGACTTAACGTCTGGGTACTGGCAGATCGCCTTGACTGATGGGGCAAAAGAGAGGTCAGCATTCTCCACACCAGATGGGCACTACCAATTCCGGGTTATGCCCTTTGGGATGAAGAATGCCCCTGCCACCTTTCAGAGGTTGGTCAACCAGGTGTTGGCTGGACTGGAAGAGTTCAGTGCCGCCTACCTGGATGACATTGCAGTGTTCAGCGCCAGTTGGGAAGAACATCTGCGCCACCTCTGGGAAGTGTTGATGGCGCTGCGGAGAGCAGGCCTCACGATCAAGGCGAGTAAGTGCCAGATCGGGCAGGGTTCCGTGGTGTACTTGGGACACCAGGTTGGGAGCGGCCAGGTGGCGCCCCTACAGCCCAAGATTGAGACCATCCTGACTTGGGAACCCCCCAAGACCCAGAAAGAGGTGAGAGCCTTTTTAGGACTCACTGGGTATTACAGGCGGTTTGTCAAGGGGTATGGCAGCATTGTTGCACCCTTGACAGAGCTGACTTCCAGGAAGCAGCCCAAGAGAGTGGTTTGGACTGACACCTGTCAGAGAGCTTTTGATGCCCTGAAGACTGCCATGTGCACGGCACCCGTGCTCCTGGCACCCAACTTCTCAGAAGAGTTTATTGTGCAAACAGACGCTTCAGAGCATGGTGTGGGGGCTGTTCTATCACAGATTAATGAGGAGGGCCTAGACCAACCTGTAGCCTTCATCAGTAGGAGGTTACTTCCACGGGAACAGAGGTGGAGTGCAATTGAGCGTGAGGCATTTGCTGTGGTCTGGGCACTGAAAAAGTTGAGACCATACTTGTTTGGGACTCACTTCCGGGTTCAGACAGACCACAGGCCCCTCAGATGGCTGATGCAGATGAGGGGTGAGAATCCAAAGCTGTTGAGGTGGTCCATATCCCTACAAGGGATGGACTTTACGGTGGAACACCGCCCTGGTACAGAACACGCCAATGCTGATGGTCTGTCCAGATTTTTCCGCCTTAGTGATGAGAACTCCCCAGAGGTAGGGTAGCTCTCCCCACATTTCAGCTGGAGGGGACACGTGTTAGACCTGGCACCATTGGCGTGGGTCTCCCTTCCATTTTTTGCTGTTGCCTCTTATGTTTTTGCTGGTTTTAGATGCTTTGGGGCACTGTGCCACTGCTGTTCAGTGCCACAGTGCAAGTGCTCCCTCTGGTAAATTGATGTATGGATTAGTGACTCCATGATTGGCTGATTTGGCTTACTGTCAGACCCTAGTACAGTGCACTGTGTGTGCCCAGGGCTTGTAAATCAAATGCTGCTGGTGGGCTTGCAGCACTGATTGTGCCACCCACCGGAGCAGCTTGTAAAGTGTGTCTCAGGCCTGCCATTGCAGAGCCTGTGGGCAGTCTGGTACTGCCATGTTGACTGGGCAAGTGTACCCACTTGCCAGTCCCTAAACCTTCCCTTTTATACATATTAGTCACCCCTAAGGTAGGCCCAAGGGCAGGGTGCATTGTAGGTAAAAGGTAGGACATGCCCTGGTGTGTGTGGCATGTCCTAATAGTGAATTACAGCCATTTTCGTTTTTCACTATTGCAAGGCTACCTGTTCCCCATAGGCCAGAATGGGCAGTTAGATTATTACATCTTATAATCCTAACTGACTCAGGGAACCAGGTAGAAATTCGAGTTTAGTATGCCTGAACTCAGAATGATAAAATACATCTTTTAGTGAAGTTGGTTTTAACATTCTGTGTTTGAAAATACCACTTTTAGAAAGTGGATATTTTCTTGCCTAACTATCCAAGCCTGCCTCTGCTAGGTTGTGTATTCCTTGTCTGGAGTTTGAGTGACAGGGGCTGGGGGCTTCCAGGAGACAGGGTGAGTCAGCACAGGGCTGAATAGAGAGATCTGCATGCAGATAGGAGGGAGGAGTTGCACCTGGGACCTGAATAGGGCTGTGCCTTTCCTCCACAATGCTGGCTCCACCTCCTGTGGTTTGTCTGATGTCCCTGGCCTACACTGTGAAAGGAAAGAAGGAGTCTTGTCAACAAAGTGCTCCAGGACTGACCAGAACTGGTTTTGGACTAGGCAAAGGCCTCTCTGCCTTCAGAGAACAAAGAGAAAAGTAGTATAAATATTGGGACCCAGACCCAAGAACTTTAGATCACTTCTGGGAATCAAGACGAACCTTTGCTGAGGAGAAGAACCAGGAAGCTGAAGGAGGAGACTACCCCTGTGCTGTGTGTTTGGGGATTGGCCTGCAGTGGTTGCTTCATTGCCAAAGAAAGGAGAAAAGGACTGAGTGTGCTTTCTATCAACTTGAAGAAGAATCTCCAAGGGCTTGAACTAGAGCTTGCCTCCTGCCTGAAGTCTCAGGGATACAAGACTTCACCAACCAGCTCCCCCTGAATTCCCTTGCTGGGAATTGAAGTGCCTGCTGTTGTGCTGGGCCTTCTGAGAGACTGCGTGTCGCTGGGAGCTGGAAGCGCGACGCAACGACGAGAAGCGTGTCGCCGCCGCAGCCGCTGTCATCGCATCGCTGAGGAAGCGAGACGCCGCTGCCGCTGTCATCATCGCATCGCCGAAGCGGGACGCTGCCACAAAAGGACATCGTCGCATCACCGGAGAAGCACGTCGCAGGGCCTGTCGCGGCTCCAAAGATCATCGAGTCGCCGCACGGCCGTCGGGCGTGCACGCATCACATCAACGTTGTCGCATCGCAGCCAAGATGCCATTTTGTCGCATCGCACCGGAGAAGAGTATCGCATCGAGGTGCCATCTTGTCGCATCGCACCGGAGAGCAGTAAGAAACCGACGCATCACCTCCCCACACAATAAGGAAGCGAGCATCAACTCCCCTGCGCAGCAGTAAGGAACCGACGCATCCACTCCCCTGAGTGTAAGGAACCGACGCATCACCTTCCCTGCGACCCTTTTGTTTTCTTTGCGTTACGCTTTCAAGGTACATTGAGAGTAAAGTGTCGCACCTACAACTTGAGAGAACTGAACTATTTTATAACATTCTAAAGTCTATTTTTGAGTACAGTATTGTGGATTTTTGTCGTTTGGTCTTGTGTTAAGTCTATATAAAAATACTATTTTTATAATACAACCTGTGTGGTGTCCATCTGTAGTGTTGTCACTGTATTACTGTATGTGTTCACAAATGCTTTACACACTGCCTCTGAGATAAGCCTGCCTGCTCGTGCCAAGCTACCAAGGGGGTGAGCAGGGGTTATTTTATGAGTGTAGCCCCTCACCCTGACTAGACGCAAGGGTCCCTATTTGTCACAGGTACCTACCTATGCCAACTAGAGACCCCCAAATCTAACAGGTGCACAGTCAGTTCTCATCCCAACAGCTCTTTTACTTCTGCGCCCACATCTGTAATATCACGTGGGCAGAAAGTGAGAGAAAGCCACGCTCTGATTGCACCTACGCAAAATGTGACCTAGCTCTGAACCTATTACAGAAGGGGCTGCACAAGCATTTGTGGTACTATTTATAACGCCAAAGTCACCTGGGGATACCACAAACGGCAAGTGCCTGTTGTGCCTCGAAGCATTTCGTAACATGTTTTAATTCAATTGAAGGAATCACAGACTAGAATTACCAGAATACACTTAAAAGAAACGTCATGGCTGAAAAAAATGACGTCCTGCCGACATGGAGTGAAGGGGTGGCCCTATGGACTGGAGATTCTAGGGGCGTGAAGATGTCGGAGGTAGGAGCAATGACTCGGGTTGAGATGTGGTGTTCTCATTGGTCAGTGGAAACATGAGGATGTTGATTCCCAGTGGAAGAGCGCTTTACCTATTGCATGCCCTTACCTGTCAGCTGGTCTCATATCATGCTGGTGACTTTCAGCCAACCCTGGTTGTCAGTCAATAGCGCTAAGCATGATGGGAGTTGTAGGTCCCCACTTATAATGGGAAAATGTTAAACTACAAATCCCAGCACGGTCAGTGCATTTGGCTGAAAATCGTGGCTGCATGCAGGGAATCACTTTGCAAAATAAATGTGAACTTCTCACAGAACTAAAAGTTCATAGTGCACAATTTGCACCCCCGTTGGCACTTGTAGGGAGACGCCTGCAGTGCACAATAGAGCACAAGAAGTGCGGCAAGACCAAAGGAAAATCAAATGTTAGGTTCGTCTTAAGTCCACGCACACCGTGAAGTTGATCAGTTGCATGTGTTACCTCTGGAAGCAGTTGTTAAAATGTTTTTTTTTTTAACATAGAACAAAGATTGCAAAGCTACTGAAAAAATCCCATTGTGCCGTGGAGCCAATTATTACAGTACAGTACTGTCTATTTGTTTCAGGTTATATTTTTATTTAACCAGAAGAATTCCCCTTTATTTTCTCCCAGGACACATGTAGCTTAAAGCATGAATGCTGCAACTAAGTATAGAAGACGCCTCTTGTAAATGGGCAACTGGATTTTCCCCCAGTTGTTGCATAAACACAAAGCCAAAGTAGGCATGGTGGTCAATTATGGCTAGCAGCTGGCACCACTGGTTTGCTCTTTGCTACCCCTGGCACTGCTCTTGCTACCACTGGTCTGGGGGGGCGGGGGGGGGCACTGAAGGCAGTGGCAGGAACCGCGAGTAAGGAGAAGTCAGAAAGGCATGCTCATTTTCTGTTGTTTTCACACTGCCATTTCTCCAGTCCGCTGAAGCACATAGGAGGCTGTTGAGCCTCGTATAATGGCAGGACATGAGGTGAACCCGGTGATGTCTTCGGGGGTCAAAGGGTGCATGATGTCACTTCCGCTGACCCTGGCATATTGTTGACATCCATCGACATGGGCACGCTAGCTTCCCTCACTTTGTTTACCTAGGTCTCTCCATGTGCGTATCAATTATGAGAAATCATAATAGATCCCTTCAGCTCTGTCGAAGGACCTCTCTCAAAGTGTGCCACAGGTATGTGAGGCGCCCATGAACCCCAACCTTAAGAAAGAGCCACATCAAGCTCAGAGCACTCGCATCAGGTCAGCAATAGTTCAAAGCTCGGTTTGAAATGTGAGAAAACTCTGCCAAGTTCAAATAGTGTGCAACAGATGTTCTTACAGACTTGGCTCTTGAGGATAAAAACAATATTTTTTACCACATCAGTATAATTCGTCTGGTGCCTAAGCCAGAAGCCAACAGGCCTAGAGGGAAAGATGCGGCTACTGGAGGCAATGACTCTGGGTCAGTTGACCAGTTATGAATGAATGGTTTCTTCTGGTTCGTTTTACAGGCCCTTGGGTTGCGGGATGTCTGTTGACTTGCTAAGGAGTAGATTCCAGTTGATAATTGAATATGGTTATTAGCGTCTAATGGCGTCTATTTGCTAATTTTTATTTAGCCCTTAGAATTCTCCTCTGGACATATAGTAGGGTACAGTCCAAAATCTACGCAAATTCAGTCAAAAACATTTATGGGTCAGCCGACTATAGCTGGTTAACCTACATTTCCACCAGTGAGCGCTGAGGAAACCAGTCCCATGAAAAAAGTGCAGAATTTCTGACAGGCTTGCACCTCAGAAAAGCCAGCTGAGATGGGGTACAGTCAGGGCCAGAGTGAGGTGTGCGATTGACTCTACTTGAGCGATGACCGACTTTTACAAAGACTTCTGATTTCTCATTGGCTGGCCCACCTCTTTTCCCTTTCGGTTGCCACTGCCTTGGGGCGGCAGGCCAACACACCGGAAAAAAAAAAGTTACAGAAAAGAGACAAATTGCTGTGGTACTGATTTTGGAGGCGCCCGGCGGCGCCATTCGCTCAATTTTCTCCAGGAGGCCTAATTGGCCGCCTTCCGAGAATGGCGCGATCCAGCCGCTAAAAGGATGTTGGTGCGAGGGAAATGGAGGGGTGGCGGGAGGGATTGAGGGGGGCTGGAGTAGGCCCTGAATTGGCATCTCGGGATGGAGTCGAAGCCATTTAGCCCAGTGGATGCTGTGCCATCCCGCGGTTGCCATGGATACCCAACGGGCCCGAGCCACAGGCCTCTATTACTGCCAGTCAGGCTTCGGGCCTAGTCAGCTCGGAGGAGGAAGTGGGGGCCCGCCGGAATCACCGGCCCCCGGGCTCAGTGTTTTGTGAAATTGTAAACAGCATGTTGTTGATGACTTGATTCTGCAGGCCCCGTTCCCGGATTAATTAGCGAGTTTTGTTGTTTGATTAGTTTAGCTGGGGTGCGTTTTTTTTTTCTCCATTTTGTTTACATTCTGGAGACGGGAAGGAGCGATTTGGGCGGTGGAAACAGTTTCACGTAGAGGCGATAGCCGAGGCCTAAGTTTTTGCCCGACGAGGTGGGGTTTTTTTCGTTGCAAAAGATAAGATGTTGATCTACCTTAGCTTTCCAGAGGGGAGACAATAAATGAAGTTAGGGCTAAATTACCTCTCTGTAGAAGCCTGTGTTCAGAGTGAGGCAACACCTGTTTTGCAATAAACTTATCCTGTGTTCAGCGAGAGGGAACACCTGTTTTGTATGGGAACCCGTGCTGTGTTCAGAGAGAGGGAACTGTATTGTAGAGAAATCTATATCCTGTGCTCAGAGAGAGGGAACGCCTGTTTTGGCTGTGTTTAGAGTGGAAAAAAACAATAGGAGCAGATGATGGACGGAATGCTGAACAATGCAAACATTCACCCCCAGTCGCCATCGTTTTTTGCAACACACCACCCCACCCAGCCATAGGCAAATCAGTCTTGACCCTGTTCCTCATGGGAACAGTCCAGCCCGAACTGCCAGGCCTGGTCCTCCCTGGACCGGAAACAAGCATCCTGGGGCCGGTTTCGGGGCATCACCACTCATCAGCCAGGTTGGCTTGAATCAAGTGGCACAGTGAGCACGGGACCCACGTCTGGGCATACCCTGTCAACTTAGGGCGACAAAAGCAAAAAGAACAGATCCAGACTAGGGTGGCATGGTGAGCAGAAGAATGATAGATTTAACCCAGATCTCTTGACTGGGGGTGAGTGTTTGAAAAGTATCAGCGCTCCGTCCATCATCTTGTTGCGTGAGCTATGTTCACCCTAAATGGCCAAGGGTGTGCCCAGACGTGGGTCCCTTGCTTGCTGTGCCACTGGATTCAAGCTAGCCTGGCTGATGAGGGGTGATGCCCTGAAACCAGTCCCAGGCTGCTTGTTTCCGGTCCAGGGAAGACATGGCTTGGCAGTTCGGGCTGGACTGTACCCATGAGGAGCAGAGTCAAGACTGATTTACATATGGCTGAGTCCAAACTGGGGTGGCGGAGTGAGCTAAAGAATGATGTATTAAACCCAGATCTCTTGACTGGGGGTGAGTGGCTGAAAAGTTTCAGCACTCCATTCATCCTCTTGTTGTGTTCGCTGTGTTTAGAGTGGGGCATCACCTCCCTTGTACAGGAACCGCTGCTCCGTTTAGAGGGTGGGAACAACTACCTTGCAAAGGAACTGGGGCTGTATTTAGAGGGTGGGAACTTCTGTCTTGTAGAGGAATCCGCACTGTGTTTTGAGGGTGGGAACACCAGCGACATAAAGGAATCTATCTCGTGTTTAGAGAAAGAGAACACATCTTGTATTGGAACCTATCCTGTGTTTGGAAAGGGAACACCTGTCTTAACCTGTATAGGAAACTATCCTGTTCTCAGAGAAAGTGAACACCTGTGTTGTATGGGAACCTATGCAGTTGTTCCGAAGGTGTGAGCACCTGTCTTGTAGAGGAACCTAAGCTATTTTCAGAGAAGGAACACCTGTATTCTACAAGTAGCCTTGCTGTGCTCAGAGAGCAAGAACACCCGTCTTTTACAGGAACCTGTTTTGTGTTCAGAGAGCGGCAACACCGGTCTTGTATTGGAACCTGTGCTGTGTTTAGAGGGCGGCATCACCTCCCTTGTATAGGAACATGTGCTGTATTCAGAAGGTGGGATCTCCTGTCTTGTATAGGAACCTGTGCAGTGATCTGTGGACGGGAACACCAGTCTCATACAGGTATCTATGCTGTGTTCAGAGAGAGGTAACGCCTGCCTTGTACAGGGAGCTATCCTGTGTGCAGAGAGAGGGACCGCCTGCCTTGTACAGGGAACTATCCTGTGTTCAGAGAGAGGGGACGTCTGCATTGTATAGGGAGCTATCCTGTGTTCAGAGAGAGGTAACGCCTGCCTTGTATAGGGAGCTTTCTGTGTTCAGAGAGAGGGGACGTCTGCCTTGTATACGGAGCTCTCCTGTGTTCAGAGAGAGGGAATGTCTGCCTTGTATAGGGAGCAATCCTGTGTTCAGAGAGCGGGAACGCTTGTATTGTATACGGATCTATCCTGTGTGCAGAGAGAGGGACGTATGCCTTGTATAGGAAGCTATCCTGTGTTCAGAGAGAGGGAACACCTGCCTTGTATAGGGAGATATCCTGTGTTCAGAGAGAGGGAACGCCTGCCTTGTATAGGGAGATATCCTGTGTTCAGAGAGAGGGAACGCCTGCCTTGTATAGGAAGATATCCTGTGTTCAGAGAGAGGGAACGCCTGCCTTGTATAGGGATCTATCTTGTGTTCAGTGAGAGGGAATGCCTGCCTTGTATATGGAGCTATCCTGTGTTCAGAGAGAGGGAACGCCTGCCTTGTATAGGAAGCTATCCTGTGTTCAGAGAGAGAGGGCATCTGCCGTGTATAGGGAGATATCCTGTGTGCAGAGAGAGGGAACGCCTGCCTTGTATAGGAAGCTATCTTGTGTGCAGAGAGAGGGACATCTGCCTTGTATAGGGAGCTATCCTGTGTTCAGAGAGAGAGGGAACACCTGCCTTGTATAGGGAGCTATCCTGTGTTCAGAGAGAGGGAATGCCTGCCTTGTATAGGAAGCTATCCTGTGTGCAGAGAGAGGGACGTCTGCCTTGTATAGGAAGCTATCCTGTATTCAGAGAGAGGGAACGCCTGCCTTGTATAGGTAGCTATCCTGCGTTCAGAGAGAGGGAACGCTTCAGTCAGACAGTAAGTCAGGGATTTGTAGAGCGCACTACTCACCCATTAGGGTCTCAAGGCGCTGGGGGAGGGGGATTTTCGGGCAGCTCCGGTCATCCAAAGAGCCAGGTCCTGAATGCTTTTAGTGTGGGGCTTCGTCTGATGCTGAGGGGGTGTTCGTTCCAGGTCTTGGCCGTGATGTAGGAGAAGGATCTGCCTCCTGTTCTGTCTCAGTGGATGCGGGGGATTTCGGCCAGGGCTAGGTCAGTGGAGCAGAGGTTTCTCTTGGGGGCGTAGAAGGAGACTCTTTCATTGAACTATTGGGGTCTGGTGTTGTGGAGGGCTATGTAGGTGTGAGTGAGCAGCTTCAAGGTCACTCTTTTTTCAACGGGGAGCCAGTGGAGATCTCGTAGGTGCTGGGTGATGTGGTCTTGTCGTGTGAGGCTGAGGACGAGTCTGGCTGCTGCGTTCTGGATGGTCTGGAGTATGTGGTGTAGAGATTTGTTGATTCCGGTGTGGAGGGCGTTTCCGTAGTCCAGCCTGCTGGTGATGAGTGCCTGGGTGATGGTCTTCCTGGATTCGGGAGGGATCCATTTGAAGGTCTTGCGGAGAATGTGGAGGGCATTGATCTGTTGGTTCATGGTGAGGGAGGAGTCGAGTATGATGCCGAAGTTTCGGGGTTGTCCGTGGGTGTGGGAGGGTTGCCATGGGTGGGGGTCCACCAGGTGTCGTTCCATGCAGAGGGGGTGGAACCGAGGATGAGGACTTCCGTTTTCTCAGAGTTGAGCTTCAGGCAGGTGCTGCTCATCCAGGATGCGACGTCCTTCATTCCTTCCTGGAAGTTGTTCCTGGTAATATCGGGATCATTGGTGAGGGAGAGGATGAGCTGGGTGTTGTAGGCGTAGGATACTATGCTGAGTCCGTGTTTTCTAACGGGTTGCGAGGGGGGGCCATGTAGATGTTGAAGAGCGTGGGGCTGAGGGAGGATCCTTGGGGTACTCCGCATCTGATTTCTGTGGGTTCGGAGAGAAAGGGCGGGAGTCTTATTCTTTGAGTTCGGCTGGCGAGGAAAGAGCAGATCCAGTCTAGGGCAGTTCCCTGTATGCCGGTGTCAAGGAGCCTGACGGCTAGTGTGCGGTGGGAGACGGTGTCGAAGGCTGCTGAGAGATATATTAGAATGAGGGCTGCAGTGTGGCCTTGGTCGAGGAGTGTGTAGATGTCTTCCGTGGCAGCTAGGAGGGCGGTCTCAGTGCTGTGGTTGCTGCGGAAGCCGGATTGAGATGTGTCGAGGATGTCGTTGGTTTCTATGAAGTTCGTTAGCTGGATGTTGACGATCTTCTCGGTGACTTTGGCAGTGAAGGGGAGGAGAGAGATGGGCCTGTAGTTCTTGAGGCCCTCCGGGTCTGCGGAGGGCTTCTTGAGGAGGGGTTTGACTTTTGCACATTTCCAGTCGTCGGGGAAAGGGCCTGTTTCGAGGGTGCAGATGATTGTCTGTCGTAGTTCTGGTGCGATGGCGGAGTAGGCCCTGTGGAAGATGTGTGGGGGGTAGGGGTCTGTGGGTGCTCCGGAGTGTATGCTCCTCATGGTCTTTGCGGTGTCTTCTGTGGTGACAGTGGTCCAGGCGAGGATGGACGGCTGAGTGGTGTTGCTGGTGGAAGGTGTTGGATCTGTGCCTTGGTCGTGTTCATCGAAGTTGTCGTAGAATGCCCTGATCTTGTGGTGGAAGAAGGAGCAGAGTTTGTTGCAGAGGTCCTGAGAGGGGGGATGTCAGAGGTTTTGCTGGGGGGGTCTGGTGAATTCTTGTATGATGTTGAAGAGTTCCTTGGAGTTGCGGGAGTTGGAGAGGATTCTGTCCTGAATGAAGTTCCTCTTCGTAGATCTGATGAGTTGGTGGTGTGCTGTAGTGGCTGTCCTGTAGGCGGTGCGAGCTTCCGGGGTTTTGCTGTTCCTCCATGCTTTCTCGAGTCGTCGGCACGAGCACTTGGATTCTCAGAGGTCCGTGGTAAACCAGATGGCTTTCGTGGTGTGTTGTCTGTTGGTGTTCTGGAGAGGTGCTTGCGTGTTGGCGCAGTCGGCGATCCATTTGTGGAGTTCGTTGGCTGCAGAGTTGGCGTCGGTCATTTTGGGGGGAGGAGTGCGGCTGAGGGTGGAGGCGGGGTGCTCTTTGGTGATCTTGCTACAGTTTCTGCGCGGGGGCGTGGTGTTGGCTTGTGTGCGATGGGTTTCGAGAAGGAGAAATGGACGCAGTGGTGGGCCATCCACAGGGGTTGCGTGGTGTGACTGAAGCGGATGTTGATTCCTCCGGCAAAGATGGGGTCGAGGGTGTGTCCCGCCTTGTGGGTGGGGGTGTTGACAAGTTACTTCAGTCCGATGTTGGCGAGGTTGTCTAGTAGGGTAGTAGAGTTTGGGTCACTGAGGTTGTCAAGGTGGAAATTCAGGTCTCCGAACAGTACGTAGTCCGTGGAGGCGAGGGCGTGGGGTGCGATGTGGTCTGTGATGGTGTTGGTGAACGAGGCGCGGGGTCCGCAAGGTCTGTAGGATGAGAGTTCCGTGTAGAGTTGTTCTGGGGTTGACCTGGATCTTGAAGTGGATGTGTTCAATAGGGGACAAGGAGTCGCTCGAGATGGAGGTTGTCAGTCGGAGGGAGCATTTGTGGACGATGGCGAGGCCTCCTCCAGGTTGGTTGGGGCGGTCTTTGCTTTGGGTCTTGTACCCGTCAGGGATGGCGGTTGCGATGCTGTGTGCAGAGCTGGCGTTGGTCGCCTGCCTTGTATAGGAAGCTATCCTGTGTTTAGAGAGAGGGAACGCCTGCCTTGTATAGGGAGCTATGATGTGTTCAAGGAAAGGGAACGCCTGCCTTGTATAGGGAGCTATCCTGTGTTCAGAGAGAGGGAACTCCTGCCTTGTATAGGGAGCTATCCTGTGTTCAGAGAGAGGCGTACACCTGCCTTGTATAGGGAGCTATCCTGTGTTCAGAGAGAGGAAACACCTGCCTTGTATAGGGAGCGATCATGTGTTCAGAGAGAGGGAACGCTTGTCTTATATAGGGATCTATCCTGTGTTGAAAGAGAAGAATCACCTGTCCGGTATATGAAGCTTTGCTGTGTTCATAAGGTGGGAGTATCTGTTTTGTATAGGAACCTATCCTGGGTTCAGAGAGAGAGAACACCTCTATTGTACATGAACCCTCTCTGTCTTCAGAGAGCAAGAGCACCTGTCTTTTACAGGAACCTGTGCGGAGCTCATCGAGCCGCAACCCTTGTCTTTAGAGGGCGGGCACACCTGCTTAACATAAGAACCAGGGTTGTGTTCAGAGCATGGAAACGCCAGTCTTGTATAGAAACCTACTGTGTGTTCAGAGAGAGGGAACACTTGTATTGTACTGCACTGTTTCTGTATTCGGAAAGCAGGCAAAACTGTCTTTTACAGGAACCCGAGCGGCAACACCTCCTTTGTACAATAACTTGTGCTGTGTTCACAGTGCAGGAACCTGTATTGTATAGGAACATATGCTGTGCTCAGAAGGTGAGAGCATCTGTATTGTATACAGAGAGCAGGAACATCTGTATTATACAGGAACTAATGCAGTGTTCAGAGCACAGGAACACCTGTCTTTTACAGGAAACTGTTTGGTGTACAGAGGGTGCAACACCTGTGTTGTACAGAAATCTGTGCTTTGTTCAGAAGGCAGCATCCTGTCCCTTGTACAGGAACCTCTGCTATGTTTAGAGGGTGGGAACAGCTGCCTCCTATAGGAACCTGAGTTATATTCAGAGGGTGGGAACTCCTGTCTTGTTTAGGAATCTGTGATGTGTTTAGAGGGCTGGAACACAAGTCTTATACAGGAATCTCTCCTGTGTTTAGAGAGAGGGACCTCATCTTAAATAGGACCTCATGCTGTGTTGACAAGGTAGGAGCAACTCTCATGTATAGGACCCTATCCTATGTTCAGAGAGAGGCATCATCTGCCTTCTATATGAACCTGTGCTGTGTTTAGAGGCAGCAACACCTGTCTTGTATAGACAGAGGGAACACCTGTCTTGTAAAGGACTATATCCTGTATTGGGAGAGAGAACACCTGTCTTGTATAGGAATATATCCTGTGTTGGGAGAGAGAGAACACCTGACTTGTATTCGAATATATCCTGTGTTGAGAGAGAGAACCCCTGTCTTGTATAGACAGAAGGAACACTTGTATTGTATAGGAATATATCCTGTGTTGAGAGAGAGAACACCTGCCTTGTATAGAAATATATCCTGTGTTGAGAGAGAGAACACCTGTCTTGTATAGTTATTCTGTGTTGCGATAGAGAACACCTGTCTTGTATAGACAGAGGGAACATTTGTCTTGTATAGGAATATATCCTGTGTTGAGAGAGAGAACGCCTGCATGTCTTGTATGGGCAGAGGGAACACTTGTCTTGTAGAGGAATATACCCTGTGTTGAGAGAGAGAACGCCTGCATGTCTTGTATGGGCAGAGGGAACACTTGTCTTGTAGAGGAATATACCCTGTGTTGAGAGAGAGAACACCTGTCTTGTGTAGGAATAGATCCTGTGTTGAGAGAGAAAGCACCTGTCTTGTATGGACAAAGAGAACATTTGTCTTGTACAGAAATATATCCTGTGATGAGAGAGAGAACGCCTGCATGTCTTGTATGGGCAGAAGGAACACTTGTCTTGTATAGGAACATACCCTGTGTTGAGAGAGAGAACACATGTCTTGTGTAGGAATAGATCCTGTGTTGAGAGAGAAAGCACCTGTCTTGTATGGACAAAGAGAACATTTGTCTTGTACAGAAATATATCCTGTGATGAGAGAGAGAACGCCTGCATGTCTTGTATGGGCAGAAGGAACACTTGTCTTGTATAGGAACATACCCTGTGTTGAGAGAGAGAACACCTGTCTTGCGTAGGAATAGATCCTGTGTTGAGAGAGAGGGAGAGCACCTGTCTTGTATGGACAGAGAGAACATTTGTCTTGTATAGAAATATATCCTGTGTTGAGAGAGAGAGAGAGAGAGAGAGAGAGTACACCTATCTTGTATAGACAGAGGGAGCACTTGTCTTGTATAGGCACCTTTGCTCCATTAATTGACGTCTCAAAGGAGTAAAAGAAATTCAAGTGGATAAAGCCATGGGGAAGAAGGAGGCATAAGCACATACTTGCCAATACTCTTGATTTAGATAGACGACTCCGGCTTTTTGAGTAAAACATGTAAATGACATAATTTGTCCTGCTTATAATTTCTACCACACCAATGAAGATTAATGGCTGGGGATGTGGTGAGATGTTCTTTTTAGGGGAATTTTCCTATAAAAGGAGTGACTGCTACATGAAGGGACAGGATTGCTATAGGGACAGATGCTCTTCAATAACAAATGACTGATATTGACAAGCCCTCTACTTATTGCCGTGTTCTTGATATGGACGCTACTTCAATATGAATTCTGACTCCTACAGTAGGGCGTGCCATACTGGAGCTCTATAATATGCTAGGCACAAAGACTAAGCAATACTATACATAGGGTTGCCACCTGGCCAGTATTCACCGGTCCCACTGGTAATTAAAGCTTTAAGGCCGGTACTAGTAATTGGAAATGCCGGCAATATATTGATCGGTATTTGCTTACTTGGGAATGACATAGCAGGCATTGGCATTCCCTGCATGCAATATGTATGTCTTAGGGAGTCATTTTGAAAGGGTCGCACTTGCCGCAGTTTATCAGTATTGTCTTTGCTAAGTTACCGCAGCTGCTTTGAAACTTAAATACCAGAAACTCGACTTGTTTCAGTGTCTCTGTGCTTGATTAGAGTAGTGCTTAATTTGAGCCGGTGGTTTCTGGTGCTCGGCACCGGCACTTAATTTGTCAACAAAAGTACTTATGACAAACTACCACATGGTGGCACTGTTTATCTAATTTAGAGATGAGCATAACAACAGTTGTTTATTAATAGAATACACATTTAAATGACAAATACCTGCTCCCAAACCATTCCTTTAGCTTTGGGGGCCTTGAATAGTCCATATTGTCACACTTGTAGGAGTGTGATGCTTAGTAGTTGTGTTGGTACTGTCTTTGGCAGCGATGGCAGGGGCAAAGGGTGGTCAAGCTGCAGTGGTCTCCTGACAAGGGCCCTGGCGCTTTTCTTTCTTTTTTTTTTTTTTTACAAATTAAGCAGTGGACTAGAGGTAAATTATATCCTCATATACAAACAAGAAAGAAAGACCGTGTTTGTCTGGCTACGCAGGGGTACAGCAGGGGTACGTCCTCCTGTGCTGTTTCACTGTGTTGATGTCCACACGTGTCTGTGTGCATCCAGACATACTACATTGCCACTTAATTTGCAGCTGAGAACAGGAGAATTGAGTATTGCCAGTATTTTTTTCAAAAAAAGGCTGCACCCCTAACCTCAGCATTTACAGGAATCTGGGAACAATAGCCTCGATTAATGTGTTTAATTTGCTCAATTTACGCAAAAGCTCTGCACGAGTATTTTTGAATCCCCTGGAGCCAAGTCGGTCTCATTGAGACGGTTATAGATCTCATGTTGTCTTTCCTCATCAGGTTCCGCGTTTGGGGCCAGCAATGTCAGGTCACGTCACGTCATGGCAGCCTAGCGGAGCGGACCGCCTGCCGCGCCTTCACGACAGCCTGCGAATGCGTACGACTGACGTGAGCTGCTGCGACATCTTCCAGCAGAAGGAATCTTGTCAAATGAAGAACGGGGTTCGGTCTATCGTCCTCCCTCCCCCCACCTCATCGTCTCAATAGGGTGGCACCCAGGAACTCCAATAAAAGTGCACACCTCAACTCACTCAGGGTTACACAGAAGGGAAATCTACGTAGGCCCAGCGAGAGAGGGAGCGAGGGAGATAGATATATATAAAACTTCTTGTGCATAGACAGCGATAAATATAAAGAGAGAAGGATAAATAGAAGCGTGGACAAGGACAGAATGATGAACAAAAATAGTAAAACGATCAGAAGGGTAAGCAGAGACAGGTATCTTATGCATACATATGAATTGATATAGATATCTATGGGCTGATGCATAGATTTACAGATATACATGGTATAATGTACCCCCTGCCGTACATTACAAGGATATTGCAAGTCATCGAGGAGTTCTGTGACTATGTAGAGAAATAAGGCCAAAGGGTGAGGTCCTTTAAAAGGTCATGGAACTCCAAGTGTCTTGTAATATCCTTAAAATGTATTGCGGGGGAACTTTATTTGTTAGAGTGCATGGTCACACCATCAACCCTTCCCACAAACTGCTTAAATCCTTACGGTGTTGCTATTTTATATGAAAGAGATGTGATGCTTGCAGACATGGACACTCTTTAGTGCTAAACTAAACACACCAAAAAGCAGTTTGAGTTTTGTTGCAAAAGAATATTAGCATCAGCGCAGAACGTGTAGAAACATGCAGATAATTCCGAAAAGCCCCAGCTCAACACTACTAAACCAGAGAACTTCCGACCCATCTCTCTCTTACCCTGGGTTTCCAAGATTTTGGAATCCTATATCAACTCCATACTCACAGGTTATCTGTAGGAGAACAACTTACTGGACCTCTCCCAGAATGGCTTTCGGCCGGGTCACAGTACGGAATCGGCCCTCTTGGCTGTGACCGAGCATCTGAGGAGGGTCTTAGACGAGGGTCGTACATCGGCACTGATTTTGTTAGATCTCAGTGCCACATTCGACACCGTCTCCCACCAGATCCTGTTGCAGAGGTTGGGGGAGGTGGGGATCGGGGGCTCTGCTCTTGAGTGGTTTGTTTCCTTTTTAGCTGATAGGACCTTTCAGGTTGCAGTTCCCCCTTTTGCTTCCAAGACACACCCTCAAACACGGGGTACCGCAAGGCTCAGCTTTGAGCCCAACGCTGTTTAACGTATATGTGCACCCTTTGGCAGCAGTGGCAAAAAGTAGAGGGCTCACAGCAGTGTCTTACGCGGACGACACGCAGTTGGTAGTTGCTCTCTCTGAAGACTCAGGACAGGGCTCATGCAAGTTCCAGAGGGATCTAGAGTTTATATATGAGTGGATGACTGCCAACTGTCTTCAGTTAAATGCCAACAAGTCCGAGGTCCTGCTGGTCGGAAGAAACACTGAGTTGTGGAGTGAGCATTGGTGGCCTGCCAAGCTGGGCGATGCACCTGCTCCCAAACAGGTGGTAAAAATCTGGGTGTGTGGGTAGATGCCACCCTTAGCTTTCAGACTCAAACAAAGAAAGTAGCAGGAACCTGTTTTGGCATCTTACGGGGCTCAAACCAGTGCTGAGGTTTTTGACCCGGCCATGAGGCAGGTAATTGTCCCAGCATCTATTCTGTCAAGACTGGACTACGCCAACTCACTCTACCCTGGGAGTTAATAAAGTGGAGATCACAAGACTGCAAAGGGTTCAGAATGCTGCTGCCAGAGCCTTGTTAGGTCTGCCCAGGACATGCCCTACTTCCAATGCTATCCTTCGGCTACATTGGTTGCCTGTAGCAAAGCGCATCGAGTTCAAGACTCTGTGCATGTCTTTTAAAATTTTGAATTCTTCCTCCCCAGACATTTTGGCTAATCTGCTTACACCTTACATCCCCTCCTGCCAACTTCGGTCTATGGGCCAGCATCTGGCGGTGGTCCCACGGGTGAGGAGGGTGCGTGCTGGTGGACGTTCTTTGGTGTATTGGCGGCCAGACTTTGGAACGCGCTCCCCACCGTCATTCGTAGCATGGAAAACTATATGGCATTCCGCAGGGCCATTAAAATGTATCTTTTTCCATCATAGACTGTTGTGTGTTGTTTTCTGATCTGCTGTTTTTTGTTCAGCGCTGGTACGCCCCTTGGCTGGGGCAGCTGTGCGCTATATAAAACCGCATAACATAACATAATTACCAAACAGTACAAAAAAAATAAACATATTACTACAAATATCTCCTTTTTGCTGATCATCATTCATATAGAAAAAAGGATCAGAAGAAGGAAAGGCCAAGGTTTTGTTTTTGTTAATTAAACTGAAGCTTTAATTATGTTCTGTGTCCTCCCTTTGCCCTTGGCTGCTGGCAGCAGATTTGTGACAACAGAACTCAATTGTAATAGGTTATTACGTCATTTCTTTATTACAGGTGATTAGGTGCATCACAATTCACCTGTAATAAGGAAATTAGAGAAAGGTTTTTATACATGCATTGCTGGGTCCGATGTATTATGTAGATTATAAATACAGACAAATGCACAGAGACATGTACAGACTGAGGCAAGGATAAACAAAGACAGGCAGATGTACAAATCAAAACACAGCCAGACAGATATTCAGATAGAGGAATAGACAGATCGATAAACAGTTCAAAGCAGAGATATGCATAGATTATGCAGACTGAAGATACAGTCAGAAAGATGTACACACCGAAGAATAAACATAGAGGGACAGATATAATCAGATAGATACATGGCCAGTGGAAAAGAAACAGACTGATGTTCGGACTAAAGAATAGCTATAGTGAATGAAATAACTAGGCACATCAATGCATAGATAAACAAAGAGAAATACAGTCAGAGTAACCAGGAAATAGCCATTGACCTACCAAAATACCATGGCCACTATATTGTGAAGGTTAGTATCTATAGATTTAGTGCAGTTTTATTATTCCTAACTTTGCATTCACATATGTTGAAATTATATATTGTCAAGGTACAAGTATGTGGAGTTAAGAATATTAAATTTATACTTACCGATAAATACTTACTCTCCTGATATTGTGGTAGTTGACATTGTGGCCAAAATATCGTGGCAGATCAATATTAAAATCCTGATATTCTGGTAGATTAATTTAAAAAAGAGACAAAGTAAGACAGATATTAGACAAATATACAGACTGAAGGAGCCATATACTACACAGCCTGAAAAATGGATAAAAACAAATAAATCCTACATACATGTAAAGTCACAAAAACGTATATAAGCATAGACACTAACAGACATATACATACTCAGAGGGAGACAAATGAAAAAAGAGACAGGTGTACAACAAAATACTAATGTCTTATATTATGAGGTATTAGTTGAGTAAGGACTATATAATACATTATATTTGAATCTTTAAGACATTGAATTAAAATGTCTTCTAAAACCTATCGACAACACTTACTGTCCAAGCATGAGCAGTACATAGAATATACATTCACATGGGGCAGCTGGGCAGACATGAATACAGGTATACATAGATCGAGTTTGATACAAATAGAAGAAAATAGAAACCTGAATAGTCACAAGTACAGATTACCAAATTAAATGGTACATTCCCATAAATACAGGGGCAGCTGGTAACATGCATTGGCAAAGACAGAAGGTCAGGGTTTGATGTTTACACATGCATCATAGGCGCATTCAAGTTAGATAAGAAACAAAAGGTGAACTGTATTGAAGGCTCCCTTGCTCTGGTACAGTCCTGTTTTTCTTTGACTTCGAATAAATAGGATTGTAGTTGCAAAGGAGTCCTTGATGCAGCACAATAGAAGCACCCTAGTGGAGGAGGATTAATACATCCAAAGAGCCAGTTGCATTAAGTGAGAGATGAATACTCCTCTGGGCTCAGTCAAGATGTGATTGAAAAAGCCTCAAGCCAATGGGTGAATGAGCCTACCGGACTCAAAGTGCATTTTAAGTATATGGTAAGCAGAAGGTCTGTTTGACAGCTGCACTGTGAAAACCCTGACCTAACAAGTGAGAAGAGGGGGCAAATGGAACGAAAGGCAGGTACCAAGATACTTAATACATTGATCACGATGGCAACACTCTGGGTAAACTGAATACCAAAGGGTGCAGGGAGGGGGCTCAGAAATAAATCCTATATCTGGAGTTTCACCTAGGGAAGTTGTCTGCGACACCAAGCAAAATGGTGGCATGTTCAATTCCAAATTTGGTACTTAGGACGCTCCAACATTTAATGATTTTTGAGAACTCTCTAAATAAAGGTCAAAATATATACACACACATACATAAATATATATATTCAATTGCCAATTCCATTGTGTTTAATGTTTTTTTCTTTTTAATATTTTTATTGGCATTTTATGTTAATGAATTTATCACAGTAGATTATACTGTTATGGGTCATTATGCGGTCTCTGTGTTGACATACTTCGTCATGGACCATATCGGGTCCAGTTAGGAGCAGCTTCAAATAATCCCAAGAACCGTGGGAAGAGAGCCCCTTACTATTACGAGCTGAGATATACAGTCATCACTGTTATGCTACACATTTTCATATCAGGAGCTCAAGCATGCTGAAGATAAAACAAGAAATCATGTGTGAAAAACAGTGATAAACATTTCAAGAAAACATGAATGGACAAACTGAGAGGCTGCATACATAGCGTAATATCTATCAATTACAAATCATCTTTTTCCCCCGACATCCATGGGTGATTTTCCCCATGTTGCGGGAGTTTTGGGCCTGCGAGGTAGGGGTCCAACACCGTGGGGGCTTCCGTTAGTTGGGAAGGTGCTCGATGCTTTCCGGTTCATGACCTATGTGTGGCGTGTAGTAGGTTTGGGTCCCTGTATCTCTCCATTCTCTATCTAAACCATGTGGGCAGGGTCCTCACCAGCGCTGTTGTCCAACCTCTCCCCTTGTCTCATTTCCGGGTGTTCCCAAATGATCAGTATCTCCGTCCATAAATCTGCAATAGGGCGTGTCCGTATCCCTCTAGCCTCCTCTCTAGTCAGTGCCCTCTCTTCAGCTTTCACCCACTTGGTGACATCCTCTCTCCACCTCTGCACTCCAGGACCTCTAGGGGATTTCCAAGTCATGGCTGTTCTCCTCCTAGCTAGTGCCAGAGCCAAATCTAAAAACCTTGTGCCCACTTTTCGCTGGGTCAGTCTCAGGAACAATCCCAGAATGCATGCCCCCAAGGTGCAGTGGGGGGGACCGCCCGAGTGTTGTCTCTAGAGCTTTAAGTACCTCCTCCGAGTAGGGCTTCAAATCAGGGCAATGCCACACCATGTGTGCAAAATTGGGATCGAGGTGCCCGCATCTGTGACAAGGGCGGGGTTCGCTTCCATATACTGCTTGGAGTCTGTGTGGTGTCATGTACGTCATATGTATATAATTGAATTGTGTATATTTTCGTCTCGTATTTCTAGAGATCGTCCGAGGCGAGGCCAGAATTCTCCTCCACTCCGGGTCTGACAACTCTCTTTTCAGCAATCTCTCCCAACTGCCCCGCAGGGCTAGTAGTGGATTGCGCACCATTGTAGCCAGGGCTCTGTAGAGCCATGTCACTAAGTGTCTGGCCGATCCTAGGGTTACCAGCGATTGTAGGACCTCATGTGTTTCATGTTCCTCCCTGTCAGACGCCCATAAATCTTTAAATGTCCGTGCCAGTGATTCGTAGGTACGAAATTGTCCCGGTGGCAATTCATACTGTTCCATTAAGTCATCTAGCGGTAATAAAGTGCCCTGGTGGTAGCAGTCTCCCACTGTGACCAGTCCAGCATCTTTCCAAGCCGACATCTGTCTTGCAGTGTAATATGAGGTGGGTTCACCATATGGGAGACCAACCTGGGGCAGTGCGGGCGCATATAATTGCATGTCTTTTGTCTTTAACACATATCTGCACTAGCATTTTACTGCAGCAGTGAGTAACATCCCCGGGTTCTGGGGAATCATCAATGGCTCAATCTGTCCCGCCAGTAAGGCCTCCCTGCTTGTCCTGAATCAAATCATTCCCAACCCCTCCCCCCCGACCAGTCCCGTCAAGCCATCTTGCAATCCACTGGAGTTGCGAAGCCAGAAAGTACAACTCGAAATCCGGTTCGCCCAATCCTCCCTCCTCCAGTGGACGTCGAAGTGTGGCCAGAGATAGCCTAAGTCGGCCGCTGTCCTAGATCAAGTCTCTCACCAAAATGTCTATGCGTCTGAGCCATGCCTGCGGTATTCCCACTGGTAGGTTCACAAAAAAAATAAAGCAGCCGCGGAAGTATAACCATCATGGTGAGTGTGATCCTGGCCATTATGGGCAGTTTTAGGGATCGCCAAAAGGCCATGCAGGCCTTCAGGGAGCGGAGGGTCTTCCCCAAGTTGGCCTCCCGAAGGTCGTCCAGTTGGTGGAAGAATCTGTCTCCCCAAATATCGAAAGGAGGTGGGAGACCACATCAGATCGGGGGAAAGTCCTGGGGCCTTGTCATTCTCGGAGAGATGGGGAAGACATGTGTCTTAGATTTATTAATCCTCAGGCCCGACACCTCTGCAAATATCGCCAGGCATTCTAGGGCACGCATAATGCCCTGTGTTTCGTCTCCCAAATATAAAAGGATGTCGTCTGTGTAGAGTGAAACGATGTGTTTGCGTCCCTCAACTATTATGCCTGTGCCCCTGCATTCACGCTTAAATAGTTCTGCCAAGGGTTCGATGGCCAAGGTGAATAATAACGGAGATAGGGGGCATCCCTGTCTCGTACGTCTGCAAACTGAGTACTGTGGGGAGAGCATAGCACCTGTTTTGACCCGTGCCGTCGGGGTGTTGTGCCCACTTAACCCAGTCCTGTCCTAGATCCATCTTTAGCATGACCTCGAAAAGATAGTCCCATCGGACCGAGTCCAACGCCTTTTCGAGGTCTACTGACATTAGTAATGCATTTGGATTTTCGAGGGTCACTGGGTGGTGCATTACATGATACAACATCCTAAGATTCTGGGAAGTGTTGCGAGTGGGGATAAAGCCACTTTGATCTTCGTGTACAAGGAGCTGCATGTGAGGGAGCAGGTGAAGTGCCAGGACCTTACTGAGGATCTTAAAGTCGGTGTTTAACATTGAAAGGGGGCGGAATTCAGTAACCCGGGCTTCCTGTGTTGTAACTTTTGGGAGTGGGATGACCATGGCGTCCTTAGTGGACTCCGGAAGCTTACCTAATCGCCACGCCTCTGCGTACACTTTTACCAATTGCAGGGCCGGCGTTCCAGCATAAGTTGCATTGAATTCTGCCGGTAGGCCATCCGGGCCTGGTGTTTTACCTCTTGCCATGTCTTTAATCGCCGCCCTTACCTCCTGTTCCATTATGGGTCCCCCCAAGTCCCTTCGGCAGTCCTCTTCTAAAGTGGTCAGTGGTATACCCACCAAGAAGGTCATCTGTGAGTCCCCCAAAAGTGGTGGTGGGGGGGGGCAGCGTATAGATGTTTATAATATTCAAGGAATTGTTAATGTCGGTTGGGGAGTGCAATGATCGACCGTCTTTCTGTCGTATATGTGTGATGGGGGCCCCTCTGGAGTCTGATCGGACCTGCCATGCTAGTAGCCGCCCTGCTTTGCCTTCCTCTTCATGTACTCTGTTAGTCTATTGTTTATAATCATGGTTACGTAGTCTCTCAAGTGTTGATTTATACCTCTCTCTTGTCTCTCAGAGTTGTTCCATCATATCGTTCCGGGTGTCTAGGGACCCCTCTAACACTTGTAATTTGTCTTCCAGTGTTTGGAGCTCTTTATCCAACTCCTTCTGTGTCCCAATTTTCAGTCCAATAGTTACCCCTTATCACCACCTTGAAGGCCTCCCTTTCTGCAAATCCCATGGATGCAGAGCCCTGGTTCTGAGTAAAGTAGTCCGAGATCGCCTCAGCCAGGGTATTGGGGTAGCGTGCGTCTTCTAGGGAGGTTGCGTTAAGCTGCCACGTAAGAATGGGTGGGCGTTCCCCTCTCAGGCGAAACCCGAGGAGTACATGACTGTGATCAGATAAGGTGCGCCCCAAATATTCTGATTGTGTGACTTTCTGAGTGAGTCTCTGGAAACATACAAACCTATCTATTCGGGTATGTAGGCTATGGGCATGTGAGAAATAGGAGAACACTTGTTCTTCCTCATGTTGTGTTCACCAGACATCAACAATCTTCCAGTGGTCAAGCCACTCTTTTAGTCCCCTTTCCAGGTTGCCCACACCCGTCCCTGTCAGTGGGGGTGTTGAGCGGTCCAGTGCTACGTCCAATACACAGTTGACATCGCCCACTATCAGCAGGTTGTCAGCCATTTGTGTAGAGAGTGAATTTAGAAAGGGGACTTGGTCCTGATTTGTGGCATACAGGCATCCCAATACAATTTCTTTTCCAGATAGTCTACCTTCTACCAAAACAAATCTAACCTCTTTGTCTATGACGGAACAGGCATATTCAAAGGGGACTCCCGCCCTAAACCATATTAAGACTCCTCTGGCATATGCCGAGTAGGAGGTGGCATAAAGCTTGCCTCGCCACCTGCGCCTCAATTCATCTATTTCAGTTCCTACTAGGTGCGTCTCCTGAAGCATAGCAATCTGTACTCCCTGCCGACACAGGTATCTATGTATATTGTGTCTCTTTAGGGCAGAACCCATCCCTCTAATGTTTCAGGACATAAGTGTCAGGGTGTGTCTTTGTTCTACCGTAACCGGTTATAATACTGTAGTTTTGTCAGTGCCTCTCCAGGGTCTCCCGCCCCCGCAGTCCCTCTCCATGGTGTATCGTACCGCCCCTGCAGATTGGCAAAGGAGAAAAGCAAGGAAAAGGGAAGAACACTAAACAAAATGTGAAAAAACTGTGGGCATAAACAGCCTTTAACTGGGAACTCCCTTACCCAAGGCCAGCACGGCAGCTGCCTGCAGTCCAAACGTAACATCTAAAAAAAAAACTCCCCAATGATCGTCTTTCTCAGTCAGCCTATAAGAGCCATTCTGTGAGGTGCAGGCCAAAAGGGATTGGTTGGCCCCGTGTGAGTGTGGCCCAGTATACATTGGTCGGTACCATGATCTATCCAGGTGATATTTTAAGCCTGTGAGGTATAACAGTGGCACAGGGAATGCACAGGATGCCATATAGTAATCCAAAGGCACACTCTCCCCATCGCCCGTCCCAGTCTTCCACCACCACCAAACCCTCCCCCCATGTTCTTGCACAGCAAAGGATATCACAGTAAGTCATCTGCTGTTTGCGGCATAACAGTTGGAAGGCCACTATCCTCCCCCTGCGAGGACATAGAATCAGAAAGCACCGTCCTGCGCTCAGAGGCAGTGTCTACCTCTGATGGCCTCCCACGTTCTTGCACGATGTCTGCCACAGCCTGCAGGGCGGCCGCCCTTTCCAGCTCAGTTTGTGAGGGCGATGGGCCGCCTCTAGGGCCTTTTCCCAGTACATGACACAAACGCCTCCGTCCCCTATTCCTGGCCATTGGGGGTCGTGTGTGCGGGGACGGGAGAGGCCCTCCTGCCCTATAGGCCTCCACCCATGCCCAGGCGGAGTCCGGATCTTCACAGAAGTGAGTGGTGCCCTCCAGGACATTCCGTAATTTTGATGGAAACAGCAAGGAATACTGGATATTACTGTCTCGGAGAGCCCGCTTAACCTCCCGGAAGGAAGCCCTACTGGCCTGCACCTGCCGTAAAGTCCGGGAATATGGAGACCTTCCCATTTTCAATCACATAATTTAAGGATTTTTTTATAGGATTTTGTTTTACTTACAGCTCTAGCACCATATGTATGCTGTAGGTAACAGAACGGCCATCAAAGTACACATCTTTTCATCAACAACTCTTAACTTCCCTCCACTTCCACCCATCCCCGCTCAGACCTGTTCTCATGTAAAACTACCTTTACTCAGACCTGGATACTGTATCCTCTTTGACCTTCAATATTCGGATAGTCCACCAATTGGCAACAAGCAGTGCGTTACAGTCATGTGCTTCCGTGTATTAAGGGCCATTAATAAATCTGCCCCATACTCAGTGCTTAATTTGAACCGGTGGTTTCCGGTGCTTAGCACCGGCACTTAATCATCAACACCTGCACTTTTCATGAGCACCAGTTAAGTACACATTCATTTACAGGGAGATTAAATGATTTGCCCAGAAACACAGGATTTTGAGCCGACGCAGAGACACAAACCTGGTTCTCCAGCTCCGAAGTCAGCAGCTCTGGCCATTACGCCACATCCTCCCCCCACTTTTATGGTTAGTAGGTGGTTCTGTTTTAGGCGACGCTAACATGAGAAATGGGCTGGTGCATGCTGGCTCCTGACGAGAGCCCCGGCATTTTACAAATTAAGCACTGCACATGCTTCCTGAAGTTTCTCTAAGTAATCATTCTCATTGTAGATCACCCTTTCATATTTTGCTAGCTTGTACGTTTCTCGTAATCATGTCTCGATATCAGGGCTATTTTTGGCCCGTGTAGATTCCACTGTGAAAGACGTTGTGAGATCTGTGGATCGGAGGGCCAAGGCACTTATAAGCATCAAATGACATGGGGGGCACAAATATTTATTTTCATCCGCAGAATGGATCACTGACAGAATATCGAAAACACAAATATCGTATGGAAAGAATATTGTGTTAAAACTATTGAGGACTAAAATATCGAGAAGGTACATGCCAATAGGTGTGTACAGATTTACTATTCTTAGCTCCACACGTAAGTGCCTTGACAATATATATATATATATATCTTGTCAAGGTACATATATGTGGTGTTATATATAGTAAAACTTTACTTACCTACAGAAACTTACCTTCTCATATTTTGTCCTCTATTTTTTTGACACGATATTTCGTCCCACAATATTTGTGTTTGCGATACACGGTCTAAATACCCAGAACATGTACATGCCCTTTATATGCTACGCATGTGACACAGCA
This sequence comes from Calotriton arnoldi, assembly GCA_963921515.1. NCBI lineage: Eukaryota > Metazoa > Chordata > Amphibia > Caudata > Salamandridae > Calotriton > Calotriton arnoldi. The sequence goes on along the minus strand of CAWUFW010000272.1, from coordinate 4,242,484 downwards.
AGAAGCTGTGTATGTAGCCTTGCAGGGTAGGGCTACAGGCTATGCCCTATGTGAAGGATGGGGAGCAGAAGGGGTGGCTTCAGGTCGTGCCCTGTGTAAACTGCATAGCCGTGTCTTGGACGCATTGTACACAGGACCTGTGCACACAGGATGCCACAGGATATGCTCTATGCACAGGACGTGCAGACTATGTTTCATAGCTCGTGTCTTCGCACACACCTGGTACAAAGGTATGTGCGTGGTGCTAGACAGCCTGAACGTTCGCCAGTGCTTGGGAAGAGAGTAGACGTGTTGTACCTTAATACATATGGTGCTGTCCTGCTCTCTTCCTCGCAAGAAATGCTGCATTGCATGAAAGATTAGTAAATCTGTCCCCTAGTGTGCAGAAACCCATGCAGCCACTGCGTGCACATCTGTGTGCACTGTAACAAGTATGCATGACACTGTAGCACCAGTGGGCGCCCAGCTGTGAGCACTATACTCCGTATGCCAAACGCTCGGCCGACATTATGTGCCCAGTTATAAGCATTATACCCAGTGTGCAGGATACTATACAGAGAGTGCACCCAGTGTGAAGATAACTAAGGTAACTACGCAACTGGTGTGGGCCCACCGGTGGGTGGTGTTGTGTTCCGCGCCCCTAACACTCTGCAGCTCTAAGCACTGTACCGAGTCTGCAGGAAACTGTACAGACCTTGTACCCAGTGTGCAGATAGCGGTGTTGTTCTCGGTGTGCTGAAGGCTTAATGGCTGAGGTTATACTCTGTTCTGATGTTATTTTAGGTGTATTTCTGTGGCATATTCCAACCATATGTATGCTCCCAAAGCGCCTTCGGATCCTGGGTGCCCTTGATGGTTCTGGGAGTCTTGTTGACTGACGTCACAGCTGTTCGCTAACGCTGTATTTGGCTGTGATCCATGCAGTTTAGAGGCGAGTCAGCTGTATTGTGCTTGTAAAGGCTGCAGTAGACTAATGTCTGGTTTGGTGGTGGACTATATTGGGTAGTTGGCAGCTAGCGCCTGTTTTGGATTTTCATGGCGTATTGTGTGCATGGATGCATGTGCTGGAGGATGTTGGTTTTTTCCTCCACCTGGGCTGTGCCCGTTGTCCACTGCTCAGCTTCAGGTGCTGCCAGGGGGTTTGTGGCTGTCGTCACTGACTCTTCGAAGGTGTCAAGGTATGAGGTCCGAGAACCCAGGTAGTCAGGGTTTTCATGGTTAATGTAATATCAATTAAATTTCTGAATGTCTGTTTCCTGGCGGGTGTCCTGGTGCTAAGAGATCCTGATAGAATCCGAATAAAAGCTACATTTATCTACAGCGAATAAAACCACGTTTTCAAACCTTTCGTAGAAGGCGAAGTTGGTTGCATTTTTGCAACTTGGACAGCAGCTGGTTCCAGGGCGCTGCCGCAGTGACTGAAAATGCATGGCCGCCAATTCTAGAGCAGAGGAATCAGGCACTATTAAGAAATTGGGACCAGCTGATCTAAAGCTTGCAAGAAAGAACATATTTGGACAATTTCTGTTGCAAACATGGCAGGCTGAATTGGTGAACAGCTCGAAACGCATGGCAGAGTGATCTGAACATGATCCTTTTAGATCCCGGCAGCCAATGCAAAGCCCGAAGAGCTGATGTGCCTGTAGAATAGCATGGTCATTGACGGGCAAGCCTAGAAGCCATGTTCTGAGTAGTCTGTGATCGGGACAACAGTCCGCAACCTGTGCCCCGAGAGAGGAAGTTTCACTCTGAATTACTGCCTGTACAACCAGTGGGCGTGTTTGGTTTAGAGGAGCCGGCAGGACTTTAAGCACAATCCTCATCTGATTGTAACATACTGATGATAGAAGGTTCTTTTGGCTGTTTAGAGACGTCGACATCAGTCTGGAACCCCAGATGGCAATCTTTTGCCAACAGAGAATGGAGAAGTGCCAGGTTGTTGGCGTGTCCTCAAGGTGGTTGCTCAAGGTTGGTCTTGGCGCTCACATGCATCATTATTAAGGCACATAATTGGAGTGGCAAGGTTCATGGTCTAAGGTCTATACGATGTATGTCCATATACTCCACGGGCTTCCCCAGTTCCTGACATAGGTTTCGAAAGCTGCGAAGTAGGCCCCGGTCATGTGTGGCGCCTTCAGTCAATCCTGACTTTTTAACCAACAGCACTTGCGTTTTGGGACTTTGAGGACCATGCTTAAAATGGTAAACACAAAACTAATAGTCCAAAAAGGAAAACTGCTTTTGGCTAAAAAAGTATAATGATGGCACCCCACTTGACGTGAGGCCACGTGGCAGCTGTTTTTTCCTCGGTTAAGTTTTGTTCTATCGAATTTTAAGATCCGCACACGGACCGCAAGAAGGAAGTTTTTACATCTGGTCTAAAGACAGCCTTTGCTGTCTTCCCAGGCTTGAGTATTCAAACAAGCATTGGCATAGCCAATAGGTCTCGCCTTTGGGACCTTATAAGTGCTTAGCCATGCAACAGTTGATGTTGTTGCACTAAGGATATTGTGCTGGATAACTAAACACTTATAAGGTCCCAAAGGCGAGACCTATTGGCTATGCCAATGCTTGTTTTCTATGTCTGCACTACACCGAGGCACTGACTAGTGGCCCCTGGGCATGTGTTAAACATTTAGGCTCAGTTCACGAAAAGGCCTGTAATCCCTTTTGGGTTCAAATGTCTGTGTACATCCAAAACGGGATTACAGGTAATTGTAATCGCATATGTCAAACTCAGGAGCAGCAACATTATCGTGGTGTCACCAGGGCTGTAAGTGGAAGCTTTTTCAATATTATATACAAGCATAGTTGCTGCTTATTTATCTTATGCAACTAACAACCATTGACAAAGGCAATAGTCCTGACTTGTTGTAGGTATGACGTTACTTGTTGTATCATATATCTGGATGCAATGACAGAAACAGCAAAATACAAGTCGGGCGGCACACTATGCTAAGCACAGATTTTTAGCTTACGTGTTTCAAGCCACGCCCTTAATTACATTAGCCACACCCCTTTGAGAGACCCCCCCAGTTTTTTCATCCCACTTAAAGACCTGGGTTTACATTTATATAGCGCTTGCTACCACTAATGAGGTGTTTAAGCGCTTTTCAACGGGTAGCACGCTACTCCGGAACCCAAACAGGATTAGGAGCAGTGCAAGATGTAGGTGCTTTCTTTGGCGATATGCAAGTAAGCAGTTCACAAGCGCTATATACACACACCTTGAAATGGACAAAATTTCTCTCATTTTATTCTACATTCCAAGATATCAGTCTTGGAATCGTGCACAATTTGCGCACCCCCAAATTTGTGGACCCGGTGTAAACAAAATCAGCGAGTGCCCACTTTGCACCGGACTTTTGAGGATCCGCCCCTACCCATTTCTGTCTTGTGTGGCCAAAATGCGAGCACTGGCTAAACATGTCACATATGACACAGAGCCACTTGGCAGAATGCTTTTAGGTCGTGTGTGACTGTTGCATTGTAGGGTAGAACGTGTCGTCCATAACATTGTGCCTGGACAGGACTCCTCATAGAAACCCTAGGATGTTGGTGGTTGTGAGCTGAGCAGGCGAATGTACAACACGATCGGGCACTCGGGGCCGCCAGCACCTGTTTTTCAGGGGAGTCTAGCAAAGCAAATCATTTTTATAAGCATTTCCTCTCCATGTGGTTAATTTGAATGTCCTAATGGGAGAGGCGTATGTGAAATTCTTGGAAGTAAAAGCATTAATATATTAGAAGAACCGGGGGAGGGGGGAGTGCGGGGAATGAAAAAGAGAGAAGGTGCTTAGCAAAAAAAAAAAGCACAGAGAGAGGTAGGGGGGGAGAGAAGAATTCTTTTCTAAGGCTGCTGTTGTGGTCCACGCCCAACAAGCGCGTAGAGGTCTTACATAGAACCGCTTTGCAACGCCTCAGGCAGAAATAGTGAAAATAGTAAAGAGCGGAGGATATGAAAGGTGATTATGTACCCTCTCTTTTCTACTGACCCCCTATTTTAGCAAAAAAAAGGAGCACAGAGGAGGGCTGTGAGAAGAGAAAGCAGGGGGTAAGAGGGTCTCGGAAAGTGGGGATAGAAGGGTAAGTTAAACAGGGTCGGACTGGGAAAAAAATAGGCCTGGGTAGCAAAATAAAAAAGGCCCCCATTAGTGAATTAGAAAGCCAAAAAAAGGGGTGTGTTGTTGTTGCACATCGGGGCAGTTTTGATTTTTTAAAGACACGCTTTATTTGCAAGGTAAGATTGCATGGATATTAACGTGCTGAATGCAATGGTTGTTTTAATATCAGGGAAATTAGCAGTAAAAATGGACCCAGCAGACGCACAAACGCCCCACATACGCTTACCTATCAGAGCAGCCCTTCAGACACTGCCTGATCGCCCTAACGGCCAGCCCGACCCTGAAGGTAAGTCCAGCTTTTTTTTTTTTTTAATTCGGCAGTTACTGGAATTTACTCGTTTCTATTATCTAAGTGGCCACCACGCATAGGATATATATATAGATAGACAGCATGAGTAGTTCTCTGGATTTCTGGCACCACAGATAATAATAATCTGGCCAATGGATCTCATATTCACCGGTTAGATGGTAAAGGTGAGTTTAAAATTAGGCGTGAGGGCGAGGACAACGTTATATAAGGATCTGAGAGGAGAGAAAGGAAACATAGAGGCGAAAGGAGAGTAAAATACAAACAACGGGGGAGAGAAGGTGAATGTAGAGAGGGGGCAAAGAGAGGGAGCAAGCGAGCGAGGGAAATAGAAAAACAGCGAGAGAGGGCGGGCGCGCGCGCGAGAGAGAAGCAATTAACGAATAAGCAAAGCGTGAGCCATCTTCAAAGGAGCGGCTTCCAGGCTCAGTCCATCTACAGCGTTTACCTTATGGGAGCGAGCAGCAGCAGGCGCGATAATTGCAAACAGATGGCGCCGCTGCTCGCTCCCGCAAGGTAAACGCCGTACATGCACGAGTGCCCATTGGAAACAGTGCAGAACATGCACGAGTTTCCACAAAAGTACGGAGTGATTCCAAAAGGTCACTCCAAAGCAGCGCTTGCGCGCTGCGTAGGCGAGACCTAAAAAAACAGTGATAAATAAATAATATATGTATGCACATACACACATACATACATTGAGGACCTGGGGCCAGCCTTCTCCATCCAATGGTCTGTTCAGCTGTCATTCATATTTTGCTTCCGCCCACCACAGCATACAGCAGCATGGGCCAATGATGCAGCCACCTTCAACCATTGACTTTCTCTTGCACTGTAAGTCATGTCATTTTTCCTTACCACATGTACGTCCGCCTGAAAGGAATTGCACTTTAGTTTATTTAGCCAATGCTTTTTTCTTTCCATTCTTTATCTTTAGTTTATTTTGTTTTAATCATCCTTCTGAGTTTAAACTACGTCTTCGGGTTACACTAATGCAAAGTTAGTAGTACCTTTTCTCTGCGCCTATAAGAATCATAGTTTTCTGCATTAAAATTAGGAAGGGTTTTGATGCTTGTTCTAAGCACACCTGCCTGCTAGGAAGCACTCATACTGTTCTATAAAATTATATGCAGTGGTTATTAATATTTCTTAAAAGTCTAACATTTTATCGCAAACCTCCATCCACGACATTTACGTGGTGGCATTATTTTTATTATTGTGGAATAAGCATGCACTACTTTTTTTAATGAACTGTCACTATAGTTTGCTAAGACGAGACCTACTGGCTGTGCCAATGCTTGTTCCCATTGCCAGTGCCAACTTTGAGACTTTTTAGCGGTCCAGCAGAGTTCTAGAAAAAGCATCCTTAGCTATCTATGACATTTTGGGAACATTCCCTGTGTCGATCTGCTGCTGTGAAAGTCTGCTGCTTTGCAGTCCTCGGAGACACAAGTGTCTTGCTGCGGCTTGGAATCACACATGGTGCCTGGGGTAAGTGTGTGCATCAACCCAATATCAATATTTGTGGGCACCAGTGTTGCACCACTTTCTTGGCACTTTGAGAGAGGATAAGTGTTGGAGGTGAATGGTGGGCGAAGAACCACCCAGAGGAATGATGGTATTGCGAAGGAAATATCAGAGAACCAGAATACAGAGGAGGGTGGAGGTAGGCAGGTACTCAAAATATCTTAAAAAGACACGTTCCAATGACATGTGAACATTGAGACATTTTTCACTGTCGCAAAAGACTTTTCGCTGAATATAAAGTTGTGAATTGTGGCATTCAACCTACTCCTGAACATGATTCTTTTGTCATAGAAGCTGTTTTCATTTGGTCAAAAACGGTTATGGCGATAAACAATGCTGCTAGGTTTTTTCCCAAGGGGTGGAAAAACTTCTGGAACTTTCTACCAATCCAGATACGAAAATGCCTCCTCCCACTCCCAGGCCTTCACTGCACTTAATTCAAGTCTTTAATTTTTCAGCTTCCTAAAATAACAGCTGATTTTCCTATTTCAAGTCTGTCTCCTAATCTCCCACATACCGTCTGCTGTCTAAAGAATGTCAGTAAAACCAGAGCTCGAGAAACCCGGAAGATCAAATGCTTCAACGCGGCAAAAGCTGTTCGAGTCCTGTGTGACATCATCAAACAGAGACAGTCCTTTCCCAGAGAACAGAATCCATTTTGAAGATGTCGCATTAACACTGGAAACAGAGCCCTGTGCAGCAGTGGGAAGTGTTAACCAGCGCCTAACAAGCACAGGCAGAAAGCCTCGGCCTACTGCTGTCTAGGAACAGGACGCCCACCCAACATCTCCATTCAAGCTGCATTCGCAACAGGACCTGTGCAACGGCGATCACGCCTGGGACATCCCAAGCGTGTGGGCGTGGGGGCATTTCACAGCAAACCCCTCACCAAACACAGGCACCATCCTGCAGGGAGGTGTGGGCGGTGAGCCGCAGTATCCGCATGCCAGAAAAATAGGCCTCCATCTGAATATGTCCCTCTGCCCTCATTATGGGCTGCGTTGTCAATGCCTGCTGTGGGAAACCGAGGAGATGACAGGCTCATTAGGGACTGCCCACAAGGGACAAGGGGCCGCCCACAGCGTGTACGGAGCATCCTATCTGGCCCACGTGGCAACAGAATACCATCCAATAGGCTTTGAGCACTCCGCGTGGTTGCCTTTAGGAGAAGGGGAATGAATACAGCGGCTGTTCTTGAACATTATGGGCCTGATTCACAAAGGGCCTCTGCACTTGTAGTAACGAGGCTGCACACCATGGAGTAATAAGTAGAAGATTAATTCCAAAGGATTACACACCCACGGCCAGGAGCGTCCGTCACGTGCGAGCCTCTGCTATAACTGATTAACTTTGCTGAGAGCCTCGCAGACGGCGTGCCACTCCACGAGCGTAGAACCATAACTGAAACATAACATAGTATAACAAATGCCACGTGCGGCCTCGCTGCTAACGCGTATGTCTCATGGCTACATGAGCCCAATTATTACAGCACTCGTGGTGGAGGCCCCGCAGTCGTGGGGGAGTCTCCGCACTCGGGCGGAACCTCCGCAATAAGAATTCTCATTGCGAAGATTCCGCTCCCAGTGAGGAGACTCCCCCACGACTGTGAGGCGTCCGCCACGAGTGCGGAGGCCCTTTGTGAATCAGGCCCTATCTTTTTTTAGGGAGAGGTGCTGTTGCTTCAATTCAACAGAAAGGCGCGTTAGGACCAATATGATCTGCTTTTTTTTTTTTTTTATAACAATTTTATTGAAGTTGAAAACACAAAAACATCATTACAATACAGTATTTTCTTTCTGCTTCAGTGAAATATAATTCAACAATGGTCATAGACAGTATGCATTCAGTACAGGTTATAGCTCCGGCCGTCTCAACATTGCCATGTCTGCTGTCGGTGAGGTACAAATTTCCCCTCTATAGGCATTCCAGCCACCCCATTTCTTATCCCATTTCTTGGGGCAGCCCCTCAGTTTGTAGACCTCCTTCTCTGCTACCATGCATCTATCCATCTCCGCCACCCAACCAACTGTTAAGGGCCGTCTATTTGATCCCCAGAGCATCGCTATAGCCCGCTTGACCAGCAGGTAACCCAGTGCGGCCCATTGTTGCTCGAGTCCGGTCAAATCCGTGGCCTCCCATATGTTCAGGATCCCCAACCTTGGTGTCAATCGGATCTGTTTACCCAGCGTGTCTTGCATTTTCTTGGTTGCATTCTCCCACAGAGAACGTATTTCGGGACAGTCCCACAGGACATGGTAAAAGGTGCTGTCTTGGGGGCACCCTCTGAGGCACAGTGCATCTGTACGACTTCCTATTTTGGCCAATAGCACCCCAGGAAGATAGGACCTATGTAGAATTTTTTGTTGTATGAGGCGAAAGGGATGGTTTATTGCTGTCTCCCTGGGGGACATTAACGCTGATTGCCAGTCTTCGTCATCTATTGGTCCTATGTCTGCCTGCCAGCGATCCCGAAGAGTCTGAAAGGAGTCAGGTAAGTTGTTACAGAGTTTACGATAAGTACAGGAGACAGCCTTGTTCAAGAGAGGTTCTGAGAGCAAGCGGTCCTCTAAAGGGGAGGAGTCGGGTAGGGAAGTCAGGTCTGGAATCTTCGTGATAAGGGCATGTCTAATCTGCAGATATCGAAAAACCTCCCCGGGCGCAAGAGCATATTTGGCTTGTAGATCCTTAAACGTGAGAAGTTTGCCTTTGCAGACCAAGTCGCCTATAGTTGATATGCCTATGGTGTCCCATTTGTCGAAACCTGTGTGGTGACAGAGCAATCCTAACCGCTGAGAGGACCACAAAGGTGTGACTTTCGTGAATTTACCCGCCCAGCCCAGACGTTTAGTGGCCTTGTGCCAAATGGCTACAGTTTGTGACATGGGTCCCAAATAACGTCCCCTCCGGACATTGGTATAGAGGGCGCCCACGTATCCTTCTCGCCCCGTTTGATACCGTTCTAATTGGAAGGATGGACTCGACGGGGAGCCATAGATCCAATGATTAATTGCCACTAGTTGCGAGGCCCAATAGTATAAGCGCAAATCTGGAAGGGCAATCCCACCATCGTACCACCCCCTTGTCAGCTTCTGGAGGGCCATATGAGGCGCACCGCCGTCCCATAATAAGGTGCGGATTTCCCCTTCAATGGTGGTAAAATAACTGTCAGGGATTGGGTAGGGGCAGTTTTGAAGCACATACAGGAATCTAGGTAGGGCGAGCATTTTGAACAAGGCTGCTCGCCCCAGGAGGGACAGGGGCAGCAATCTCCAGTGCTTGATGTCGTCTTGTAATCGTTTGAGAGGGCCCAGAAGATTCTGGTCATAGAATGTCTTGGGGTCAGGCGTGATAAAGATACCCAAATACTTAAAACCTTCCGTGGCCAGCTCAATTGCGTAGCCGCGAGGCAATCTGGGTGGGGGGCCGTGTAAGACATACAGCACAGATTTAGACCAGTTAATGGTATACCCCGCATATTTACTAAAGTTAGTAAAAATGTTTAACAGTCTGCTAATCGAGGCCTGTGGGGACCCTAGATATACCAGGATATCGTCAGCGTATAACGATATCCTATCTTCTGTGTCCTCGTTCCAGCGCAGTCCACGCAACACCACGTCACGTCGTATCCATGTCGACAGTGGTTCAAGAGTCAGCGCAAATAGTAAGGGGGACAGGGGGCATCCCTGCCTGGTCCCACTTTGTAAGGCAAATGTTCGTGACGTATGATTATTTACTCTGACCTGACCTAGCAGCTCAGTGTAGAGCAGCGCCACCCATTGTCGAAACCGTGGACCAAAGCCGAGCCGGGCTAAGACCTCGAAGAGGTATGGCCATTCTATCGAGTCGAACGACATAGCGGCATCCAATGACATTATGACCGCGTCTTCCTCTATATATGGCTGCCTACCGAGGACATTATGGACCCGACGGATGTTTAAGGCGGAGTTACGTCCCGGCATAAACCCAGACTGGTCTTCATGGACCAGTGAGGGGAGGACCGCGATTAAACAAGACGCGAGAAGTTTCGCCAGCACCTTGGCCTCCGAGCTTATTAAAGAAATTGGCCTATATGAGCCACAGTTGGTCGCTGGTTTCCCGGATTTGCGTATTACAACTATAGAGGCCAGCCTCTGATCTGATGGGAGAATACCCTGTTTTAGACTCTCTTTTCATACATGTGTTTTAGGTGTGGGGCCACCTTTGAGGCCATCACTTTAAGGAATTCAATTGGAATTCCATTAGGCCCCATTTCCTTCCCCGATTGGATGGCAAAAATGGCTTTACAGATCTCCTCCGCCGTTATATCTGTGTCTAGCGTTTCCCGGTCACTGTCCGACAATGTAGGCAGGTCCATTTCCTCCAAGAGTTCACGTGAATCATTGGAGGTAGTGGTTGTCTTGGAGGTATATACTGCCTCTAGGTGGTCTGCAAACGCTTCCGCCACCTCCCGGGGATATGTTACCCGTCGCCCGTCCTCGAGTAGAATTTCTGGGACACATCGAGCCGCCTGATCTCACCGCTCCAGCCACGCCAGCATTTTTCCGGCTCTGTCTCCGAGCTCGTACACCCGATGGCGAGTGTGAAGCAATCTCGCCTGGGTTTTTTCTCGTGCTAGGGCTTTATACTCTAGTTGTTTATTCATGAGACTATGGGCTGTGGCCGTGGTGGGAGAGGCATTATGGTTTGTTTCTAGTCGGAGCAAATCTCTCTCAAGTTGTGTCAGCTGTCTGTTTTGGTTCTGGATATATCCAATCTTCAACGCCAAGGCATGTCCCTTAATCACTGCCTTGTAGGCCTCCCAAACAGTCTTCGCCGAATCGACCGAGCCGACGTTTTCAGTAAAATAATGGTCAGTGTGGTTAGCGAGGTCGTCTTTGATATCTGGGATCGCAAGGAGCCATGGATTAATTATTATGGGGCCTCGGGTGTACTGTCGGTGAAAAGTGAGTTCAATCCAGAGAGGAGAGTGATCAGAGATACCTCTCGGGAGCCCTCGAAGGTGTTGGAAGTGGCCTAGATCTGCAAGAGAGGTAAGAAAATAGTCAATGCGGGACATGCTTTTGTGGGCATTGGAATAGTGTGTATAGTGAACTATATTAGGGTGCAGTGAACGCCAAATGTCAGTCAGGCCCATTGCTTGGGCGAAGTCTGCCATATGGGTGCTACGTTGGGGAGGAAGTCTCTGGGGGTGCCTGTCAAGCCTCTCATTCATTGTCATATTGAAGTCTCCACCTAATACAAGGGTGCCGGGGGGGAGATCAATCAAGATTTTACTGAGATCTTGCAGTGCAGCCCTCCCCAGTGCAGGTGGAAGATAGACCGACACCACATTTATTGGTTTGCCCTCCCAGAGCGCCTCCAACACAGCGAATCTGCCTTGTGGGTCAGCCCACACTCGGGTAGGAGTGAGGGCCAGATTTTTATGTATAAGGATACCCGTACCCCTGGATCCAGATGTAAACCCCGCATGTATCAGAAGCTTGTATCCCCACCTGTCCAGGGATTTATAACTATTACCCACCAAGTGTGTTTCTTGCAGTAATATCAGGTCTGGCGACTGTCTCTTAAGGTATTGCAGAACCACCCCCCGTTTTATTTTATCGCCAAGGCCGTTCACATTCCACGTCAGTATTGACAATTTTATCCCCCCTGCATCACTCATGCGGGTATTCATCTAGACCGTAAAGGGACTGTAAGGCGACCATTGGTGGCGTACATAGCAACTTCAATTCCTGAAAGCAGTTCATGCTGTAAGCAAAGGTGGAACCCCCCCAGTCATGCCTTCCCAAGCATGTATGCAGTACCAGCAATCTCTCAGATTGACCTAGCTGATCTAGATCCATTGTCATGCACTGTGCGTTGATAACTGTAACAATAAAAACCACAACCGCATTCCCTCCCCCACCCTGAACCCCCCTCCCTGCCCTCCTGCCAGTGGAATTCCAACTTTCCACTCCCCCACAAGGCAGAGTGCCTGTCGCCCACCCCCGTGTGTGAGGTACCTAGTTAACTGCCTCCAACCCTCGCCTAATCAGTGTAATACAATCATGTTATACTTATAAGCAATCAATTCTAGTCCAATTCTTACGAATACTTGCGTTCTGATGGTGAATCATTGAGGCACGATCTCGTTACATTCGATGCTGCTGTGCAAGTAGAGCGAACAATAACATAGGAAGCCATCCTATGTGGGCCGTAACCCCGGAATAGAAGGGTGTGTAGATAGTCTAAGGGCGCTATTGAGAGCAGCCGAGGCTCGGTGCATTGAGTCAGAGTTGTCAGGCCGGGTCAACCTCCGAGTGGTTCTCTTTCGAGGTTGTAGGGACGCGCAGTCTATTGTTGTGGGTCCTGTTGTTGCGACCCTTCACCGGTCCCCCCACTCTGCGCCAGCCCTCCAGCCACTCCCAGGCCTCCTCCAGGGACAGGAAAAACCAAACCTTACCCTCTGATTCAACCCAGAGTTTAGCCGGGACCAGCATGGAGTACTTTATTTCTTTATCTCGTAGAGCTTTTTTGACCGCTGTAAAGCTGCGTCTTTGTGCTTGAACTTTGGAGGTAAAGTCCGGGAAAAAGGTAACAGCCGCGTTGACGATTTTTAGCAGAGGGCCGGCTCTGGCTGTCTGTAGGATAGTGTCACGGTCACGAGAGTTAAAGACCCTTGCTATTATGGGCCTAGGAGGGGCTCCGGGCTTTGGACGCCCCCCGGGAACCCTGTGGGCCCGTTCGATAGAAAAATAGCTGGATAGACGTTTGGGCTGGAGTTGGTTGATCACCATATGTTCCACAAAGAGGTCCATTGCCGGCCCCTCCGCCCGTTCAGGAACCCCTAAGATGCGGATGTTGTTTCACCTCGCCCGCCCTTCATAATCATCGAGGAGCTCCTCCATCCTCTTTTGCTGGTCTTGGAGCCGAGCTACCTGCTGTTGTAAAGTAGAGGTGTCGGACACAAGAGCCGTCGTAGTGGTCTCTACGTCTTTAACCCTAGAGTCCATTTTCTTGAGGTCTGCACGCAGGAGAGTCACCTCTATATTTACAGAGTCAATGCGGGTCTCTAAGGATGTCCGTACTCCTGCTATGGCCTCCATAACGTTTTGAAGGGTGAGGTCTTTGGCGGGAGGGCGAGGTTGGGGGGTTTTGGGGTCCTCTCCCAGTGTTGCGTCGGTGTCTTCACCTGGTTTGGACCAGGAGAATTTTGCCAGTTGTTTTTGGGCCTGGGATTTAAGTCCTTTGCTGCTGGCCATCGTCGGGATTAGGAGACAAGAGATTTAAATAAATCAGCAGGACGCACCTGTACTCGCCGTCGCCTGCGCGGGAGGAAAAACTGCCCTCCACCGGCCTGTCGGTATTCCAGGTGGTCCTGGTAGCTAGTCAGTGAGCCTGATCGTCTCCTAGACTATTTCGCTGCTGATATCCTCTCTCAGTCAAATAGCAGCACAGGACCGGCGATGTCGATTAGTGATTCCAACAAGCAGCTGTTTCGGCGTGTGGGGCGTATTCACTGCCTCCTTCGTCCCTAGGCAAACCACAGGAAGGCTGTTTGGGATCCTTCGTAGATCACCTCGGGACCCACGTGGAAGTACAAACGCGGAAGCCTCCTCAAGAGCGCCTCAACAGTGCCGGACGGGGGGGTCCCCCTTCTTACAGGCCGGAGGGCAGAGCGAGGAAAGCCGGCGCCACTCCCGGTCAGGGCGCCCGGTCTGCTGGGCGGCCACAGCAAGGTACGTCCGTCTCGCTAGTTGGGTGGACTCAGACAGCAGCTATGCGGTCAACGGGACGCCGCCTCCAAGGCCCCGCTTTGTTGAGCTCCCCGCTGTGCACGTTGCAAGTTGTTCGTCTTTGTTGTTCCCCTTTTTTTTTTTTTTGTGGAAAAAGAGGCGAGCGTCTGGTCAGATCTAGGGGGCCCGCACCTGCCACTCTCCGAGCTCGCAGGAGCCGCTGCGGTGCAGGGCGCCGGTCGATCGCAGCCCCTCTGCTGATGGTGTCTCATAGGGATGAGCGCTCGAGGAGGCTAGAAGATTTTGGGGGCAAGTTGCCAATCGGTGTATCCAACTAGCGCACAATATGAGGGGCGGGGGCCCTGTGTCACCTCCGCCCGTCTGTCTCGCCCAGAGCCAGGGATAAGGGGCAGTTTCCTGCCGATCGCGCCGCTAGGCCTCAAAGCCGGGGCCTCGATTACTCACGGCCTCCTGGCTCCGTCACAGTCTCCATTGGGCCGTGGAGTCCTCCCCGTCACTTCGCCCCCCGCCACAGCGCTTGCCCAGCACCTCACCACCTCTTCCTTTCGTTGGTCCTCGAGGAGAACAGGAGCTCAAACCGAAGGCGTCCTCGTCTTCGGGAGTAGCGCCGCTAATCGCCTCATGCACCGCCGTTAGTTTCTCAGGCCGCCATCTTGATCTTCACGGAGCTCTACCACTCAGCAGCTCCCTGCAGCTTCGTGACGGGTATGTGCAGATTCAGGATCAGCATCTCTGTGCCGGATCGGCTTTGTGGGAGATTCCCGAACTCAAAAGTGAATCTATCTCGCTGGAAGCGGATAAATTAACGGATAGTCGGCGAGGGCTGCGGAGCCGCCTTAGAGAGCGACCATTCCCGGCGGCCGCTAGCCACGCCCCCCATGATCTGCTTTGTTGAAGGCTGAAAGGAACTAATTAGAGCCAATGGGATTAACAATATCTGCGTCAATATTCATGCATTTTGGTATCTCTGATCTTATGCTTCTGGAAGGACAGTAAACCTTGAGGTGTCCAAGTGCCTTGACCATCTCTTTTTACTGTTTAGCAGCCACTGATTACTGGTTTGTTGCAAGGTCAAGTGGTTGCAAATTAGTGGGAACTGGAGGCGATGAGGGAGGCTCTGTTAGTTTCTCTAGGCCACGGTAATCAGATTTTCTGTTCTTCGTTGACCACACACTGAGGACCTTCTGCCCCAAGGGTGTATATTTAGATTTGAGGAATGGTTGTGGGATCTTTTGTCACGACTTGCTCCCTGTATTCCCGTGTCCACCACCAGGGGGCTGAACTGGGGGACTTTCCAGTGCTCTAATAAACTTCCAGACCCTCCCCTGCATGCAAAGCCTGACTTCCAGCCGTTTGGACATATAGTGGGAACTAACATCCATTCCCAGTCCGTGCCGGGTTTTCTGAAGCCAGCCTACTCAGGCCTGAAAACTCCATTACCCAGGATTCCCTGCGCGCTGCTCAGTCTCCACCCCTGCAGGCCAAGGATGGGTGGAGGAATTCAGATCACCTGTGGCTGGCTGCTGCTAGCCTGCTCACACCAGCTGCATGTGATTAATGTGAGCTCTTTTAAGCCCCAGCTCCCTTCAGCCCAGTGTTGGTCATTGCAAGCTGTTTACCGGTGATGCCAATCCTTGTTTCCAGTGTTTCCTGAGCCTTCTGCTATTTGTTTCCAGTATTTTCCTGAGCTTTAGTCCTGCCTTTTTCCTGACCTGCTGTTATTTTCCTTGTACCTGATTTAGCACTGCCTGCAGTGCTACCTGGTTTCCTAAGTTTCCTGGCCTGCTGCTATTTTCCTGTTTCCTGAACCAGCACTGCTTGCAGTGCTTCCTTGATTCCTAAACCTTTAAGTTTCCTTGTTCCTGATCTGTAGTGCTACTTTGACTCCTGAACCTTTGCTCTATTCTTGCCCCAGCTCTGCATCCTATGCTACTTTCTTTTCTGGTTTCCTACCCCTGCATTATTCTAGCACACCCTTGTAGCCTCCCTTTCTGTATATCCTTTTCCAGTCCCTGCCTTTCATCCCATTTCCTTGGTTCCAGTTCTAGTTTGCTATCTTTCTAATCTGCTGTCTCGCTTCTGTTACCTTGTATGTTTGTTACCTACTCTCTGCCAAGTGTGCCCTATGATTTCCTTCCTTTTCTGTTAAGCACTCCTCCTTGCTAGCTCCTTGTCTATTGTGCTTGTATTTAGTTCTACCCCTTTGCTGTTACTGCCTTGCGTGTTCCTGTTTGATCGCCAGGATCCGTGGGCACAGCTGACTACCTAGGTGGTGTTTCTTGTTTACTGTGAGTATTGTCTTTGAGTTACTGTTATAACATCACCATAGGTATAAGCTCCACAGACCCTGCCTTTGTATACATATCCTATATGTGGGTATTTCCAGTTAGTGTCTGTAACAGCAATTGTGGGTAAGGAACTTACTGAGCTTCAGTCTTACCGTGTGGAGCTCCTGAGTGCTTTACCCCACACATCCCCTTTATTGTTAATGTTGTCTTATGTTTAAGTGTATTGCACATCCGTCCAAGGTTTAGTGATTCTGAATGCTGAGCCGCCTCATGAGTGCCCTTCTTTTCTGAGTCTCACCCTTCTTGTTCACCTCTACAGGCTTCCCCTTTTGGATCCCTTTTCTCCTCGGTCTTCCTGTGTGCTCCTGGGCAGCGCTGTACTCCTCTCTGTGTTTGTTTCCTACCCTGTTCCCAGTCCTTACCCAAGTCCCTGACTGTGTTCCCCACATAGTCCCGGACAGGCCCTGACAGAATGACCAACCCACAATTCCAGGGTCACTTGTGAGGTTTATTTTTGCATTCAGCTAGCTATTTTTTTTATTTATTTAACCCACGCTGTCAGTTCTTGCCACGATGTTTAACAACAGATCCAAGAAGCCCTTAAACCCTAGAGAACAAGCCCTGGAACAAAACCGAATCTTACGTGCTAAATATCATTCCCTGTGGTTGGCTGATCCTTCCATGTTGGATTTTTATTCAATTTGTGACCCTGATCTTCATCTGATGTCAGCCAGTGACTTGCGGGATGAGAATGAATTCTTGCAAATCTTGTTAGCAGCAGAACTCCCTACTGACAGCAGCGAATCTACCTTTTACAGCCTACCACCATTCACGGAGCTGAAAGGCTATGAACCATGTGTAGCTTTGCCCTTACCTTGTTTTCAGGTAAGGTTTCCAGAGCTCCCAGGCTCCCTGCCTCCAGGACCAGGGCTTCCAGGCTCCCTGCCTCCAGGACCCGAGCTTCCAGGCTCCCTGCCTCCAGGACCAGAGCTCCCAGGCTCCCTGCCTCCAGAACCAGAGCTCCCAGGCTCCCTGCCTCCAGGACCAGAGCTCCCAGGCTCCCTGCCTCCAGGACCAGAGCTCCCAGGCTCCCTGCCTCCAGGACCAGAGCTCCCAGGCTCCCTGCCTCCAGGACCAGAGCTCCCAGGCTCCCTGCCTCCAGGACCAGAGCTCCCAGGCTCCCTGCCTCCAGGACCAGAGCTCCCAGGCTCCCTGCCTCCAGGACCAGAGCTCCCAGGCTCCCTGCCTCCAGGACCAGAGCTCCCAGGCTCCCTGCCTCCAGGACCAGAGCTCCCAGGCTCCCTGCCTCCAGGACCAGAGCTCCCAGGCTCCCTGCCTCCAGGACCAGAGCTCCCAGGCTCCCTGTCTTTCGCATCAGAGCTTCCAGGCTCCCTGTCTTTCGCATCAGAGCTTCCAGGCTCCCTGTCTTTCGCATCAGAGCTTCCAGGCTCCCTGCCTTTCGCACCAGAGCTTCCAGGCTCCCTGCCTTTTGCACCAGAGCTTCCAGGCTCCCTGCCTCCAGGACCAGAGCTTCCAGGCTCCCTGCCTCCAGGACCAGAGCTCCCAGGCTCCCTGCCTCCAGGACCAGAGCTCCCAGGCTCCCTGCCTCCAGGACCAGAGCTCCCAGGCTCCCTGCCTCCAGGACCAGAGCTCCCAGGCTCCCTGCCTCCAGGACCAGAGCTCCCAGGCTCCCTGCCTCCAGGACCAGAGCTCCCAGGCTCCCTGCCTCCAGGACCAGAGCTCCCAGGCTCCCTGCCTCCAGGACCAGAGCTCCCAGGCTCCCTGCCTCCAGGACCAGAGCTCCCAGGCTCCCTGCCTCCAGGACCAGAGCTCCCAGGCTCCCTGCCTCCAGGACCAGAGCTCCCAGGCTCCCTGCCTCCAGGACCAGAGCTCCCAGGCTCCCTGCCTCCAGGACCAGAGCTCCCAGGCTCCCTGTCTTTCGCATCAGAGCTTCCAGGCTCCCTGCCTTTCGCACCAGAGCTTCCAGGCTCCCTGCCTTTCGTACCAGAGCTTCCAGGCTCCCTGCCTTTCGCACCAGAGCTTCCAGGCTCCCTGCCTTTCGCACCAGAGCTTCCAGGCTCCCTGCCTTTCGCACCAGAGCTTCCGGGCTCCCTGCCTTTCGCACCAGAGCTTCCGGGCTCCCTGCCTTTCGCACCAGAGCTTCCGGGCTCCCTGCCTTTCGCACCAGAGCTTCCGGGCTCCCTGCCTTTCGCACCAGAGCTTCCGGGCTCCTGCCTTTCGCACCAGAGCTTCCGGGCTCCCTGCCTTTCGCACCAGAGCTTCCGGGCTCCCTGCCTTTCGCACCAGAGCTTCCGGGCTCCCTGCCTTTCGCACCAGAGCTTCCGGGCTCCCTGCCTTTCGCACCAGAGCTTCCGGGCTCCCTGCCTTTCGCACCAGAGCTTCCGGGCTCCCTGCCTTTCGCACCAGAGCTTCCGGGCTCCCTGCCTTTCGCACCAGAGCTTCCGGGCTCCCTGCCTTTCGCACCAGAGCTTCCGGGCTCCCTGCCTTTCGCACCAGAGCTTCCGGGCTCCCTGCCTTTCGCACCAGAGCTTCCGGGCTCACTGCCTTTCGCACCAGAGCTTCCGGGCTCACTGCCTTTCGCACCAGAGCTTCCGGGCTCACTGCCTTCGCACCAGAGCTTCCGGGCTCACTGCCTTTCGCACCAGAGCTTCCGGGCTCACTGCCTTTCGCACCAGAGCTTCCGGGCTCACTGCCTTTCGCACCAGAGCTTCCGGGCTCACTGCCTTTCGCACCAGAGCTTCCGGGCTCACTGCCTTTCGCACCAGAGCTTCCGGGCTCACTGCCTTTCGCACCAGAGCTTCCGGGCTCACTGCCTTTCGCACCAGAGCTTCCGGGCTCACTGCCTTTCGCACCAGAGCTTCCGGGCTCACTGCCTTTCGCACCAGAGCTTCCGGGCTCACTGCCTTTCGCACCAGAGTCGCCGGGCTCCCTGCCTTTCGCACCAGAGTCGCCGGGCTCCCTGCCTTTCGCACCAGAGTCGCCGGGCTCCCTGCCTTTCGCACCAGAGTCGCCGGGCTCCCTGCCTTTCGCACCAGAGTCGCCGGGCTCCCTGCCTTTCGCACCAGAGTCGCCGGGCTCCCTGCCTTTCGCACCAGAGTCGCCGGGCTCCCTGCCTTTCGCACCAGAGTCGCCGGGCTCCCTGCCTGCAGCACCAGAGTCGCCGGGCTCCCTGCCTGCAGCACCAGAGTCGCCGGGCTCCCTGCCTGCAGCACCAGAGTCGCCGGGCTCCCTGCCTGCAGCACCAGAGTCGCCGGGCTCCCTGCCTGCAGCACCAGAGCCGCCGGGCTCCCTGCCTGCAGCACCAGAGCCGCCGGGCTCCCTGCCTGCAGCACCAGAGCCGCCGGGCTCCCTGCCTCCAGCACCAGAGCCGCCGGGCTCCCTGCCTCCAGCACCAGAGCCGCCGGGCTCCCTGCCTCCAGCACCAGAGCCGCCGGGCTCCCTGCCTCCAGCACCAGAGCCGCCGGGCTCCCTGCCTCCAGCACCAGAGCCGCCGGGCTCCCTGCCTCCAGCACCAGAGCCGCCGGGCTCCCTGCCTCCAGCACCAGAGCCGCCGGGCTCCCTGCCTCCAGCACCAGAGCCGCCGGGCTCCCTGCCTCCAGCACCAGAGCCGCCGGGCTCCCTGCCTCCAGCACCAGAGCCGCCGGGCTCCCTGCCTCCAGCACCAGAGCCGCCGGGCTCCCTGCCTCCAGCACCAGAGCCGCCGGGCTCCCTGCCTCCAGCACCAGAGCCGCCGGGCTCCCTGCCTCCAGCACCAGAGCCGCCGGGCTCCCTGCCTCCAGCACCAGAGCCGCCGGGCTCCCTGCCTCCAGCACCAGAGCCGCCGGGCTCCCTGCCTCCAGCACCAGAGCCGCCGGGCTCCCTGCCTCCAGCACCAGAGCCGCCGGGCTCCCTGCCTCCAGCACCAGAGCCGCCGGGCTCCCTGCCTCCAGCACCAGAGCCGCCGGGCTCCCTGCCTCCAGCACCAGAGCCGCCGGGCTCCCTGCCTCCAGCACCAGAGCCTCCGGGCTCCCTGCCTCCAGCACCAGAGCCTCCGGGCTCCCTGCCTCCAGCACCAGAGCCGCCGGGCTCCCTGCCTCCAGCACCAGAGCCGCCGGGCTCCCTGCCTCCAGCACCAGAGCCGCCGGGCTCCCTGCCTCCAGCACCAGAGCCGCCGGGCTCCCTGCCTCCAGCACCAGAGCCGCCGGGCTCCCTGCCTCCAGCACCAGAGCCGCCGGGCTCCCTGCCTCCAGCAATTGAACCTCTATTTTTCCGACTTTTTGACCCTGGGTTTCCAGTTTGCCAGCCTCCAGAGTTCTCATTACACATACATCCAGAGACTGAATCATCAGCATCAGAGTCTAAACCTTCCAGAACGTCACCATTTTTCTGCAGTCCGCTGGCATCTTGCACAACATCTATCAGGAAAATGGACTTACTTCTTAGGAGCCACGGCCTTGTATCCAGTTCCAGATTCAGGGAGAGGGTCTTTGGAGGGGTGTACTGTCACGACTTGCTCCCTGTATTCCCGTGTCCACCACCAGGGGCTGAACTGGGGGAATTTCCAGTGCTCTAATAAACTTCCAGACCCTCCCCTGCATGCAAAGCCTGACTTCCAGCCGTTTGGACATATAGTGGGAACTAACATCCATTCCCAGTCCGTGCCGGGTTTTCTGAAGCCAGCCTACTCAGGCCTGAAAACTCCATTACCCAGGATTCCCTGCGCGCTGCTCAGTCTCCACCCCTGCAGGCCAAGGATGGGTGGAGGAATTCAGATCACCTGTGGCTGGCTGCTGCTAGCCTGCTCACACCAGCTGCATGTGATTAATGTGAGCTCTTTTAAGCCCCAGCTCCCTTCAGCCCAGTGTTGGTCATTGCAAGCTGTTTACCGGTGATGCCAATCCTTGTTTCCAGTGTTTCCTGAGCCTTCTGCTATTTGTTTCCAGTATTTTCCTGAGCTTTAGTCCTGCCTTTTTCCTGACCTGCTGTTATTTTCCTTGTACCTGATTTAGCACTGCCTGCAGTGCTACCTGGTTTCCTAAGTTTCCTGGCCTGCTGCTATTTTCCTGTTTCCTGAACCAGCACTGCTTGCAGTGCTTCCTTGATTCCTAAACCTTTAAGTTTCCTTGTTCCTGATCTGTAGTGCTACTTTGACTCCTGAACCTTTGCTCTATTCTTGCCCCAGCTCTGCATCCTATGCTACTTTCTTTTCTGGTTTCCTACCCCTGCATTATTCTAGCACACCCTTGTAGCCTCCCTTTCTGTATATCCTTTTCCAGTCCCTGCCTTTCATCCCATTTCCTTGGTTCCAGTTCTAGTTTGCTATCTTTCTAATCTGCTGTCTCGCTTCTGTTACCTTGTATGTTTGTTACCTACTCTCTGCCAAGTGTGCCCTATGATTTCCTTCCTTTTCTGTTAAGCACTCCTCCTTGCTAGCTCCTTGTCTATTGTGCTTGTATTTAGTTCTACCCCTTTGCTGTTACTGCCTTGCGTGTTCCTGTTTGATCGCCAGGATCCGTGGGCACAGCTGACTACCTAGGTGGTGTTTCTTGTTTACTGTGAGTATTGTCTTTGAGTTACTGTTATAACATCACCATAGGTATAAGCTCCACAGACCCTGCCTTTGTATACATATCCTATATGTGGGTATTTCCAGTTAGTGTCTGTAACAGCAATTGTGGGTAAGGAACTTACTGAGCTTCAGTCTTACCGTGTGGAGCTCCTGAGTGCTTTACCCCACACATCCCCTTTATTGTTAATGTTGTCTTATGTTTAAGTGTATTGCACATCCGTCCAAGGTTTAGTGATTCTGAATGCTGAGCCGCCTCATGAGTGCCCTTCTTTTCTGAGTCTCACCCTTCTTGTTCACCTCTACAGGCTTCCCCTTTTGGATCCCTTTTCTCCTCGGTCTTCCTGTGTGCTCCTGGGCAGCGCTGTACTCCTCTCTGTGTTTGTTTCCTACCCTGTTCCCAGTCCTTACCCAAGTCCCTGACTGTGTTCCCCACATAGTCCCGGACAGGCCCTGACATCTTTGCTCAGAGTCATAGTTGCCCTTGTATCGCATTGACTGATGATTTGCGTTTTCTGCTTTGTCGGCAGTTGTCGAGATGCTGTTCTGTCCGTATTGGGAAGCTGCTCAAGTGTTGCTATGCTTCGGTTCTTCACACCTTCTGGTGCTGTTGGACAGGAATCTTCAGCAAGAGGAAGGGTCAACTGTGACAAATTCTAGGAACATGTTTGTTACCTCATACCTTCTGAAGGCGGCTTCGTGAGATGAAGGGCCGCCACACCATACTGCAGACAGTAACAAAAGGACTAAAGGATGTAGCTATGAAAGCTCCACCCTTTAATAATCCACTTTAGGGTCCGTTGACGTCACATGCATCGTGGATGAATGCTATCATGTGTAGAGACAGGCCCAGGTTATACTCAATGAGCCTGAGGCCTGTTTGGACGCACTGAATGTTATCACTGCTTGAACCTTACACAAACCAAGCCGTGAAACCCGACTCAGCAGCCGAATCGGTGTAACTGCTTCACCGTGAAATTTAGGCTCCCAAAGATTGAGATGCGTCGTTTGGAATGGAAACTGGCTCTTCTTCATATCAGGCAATGGGTGATCTGGCTGCTTGGGTATCTTGAAGCCAAGATCAAGGAGACAGATATTTCATGACGTACTCTGCGCACGCACAAACGCAGCCCTCAGGTCGTGGCGGGTAGAAAACACTAAGGCAAAGCAGGACTGACACTGTCCACCCGCCCTGTTCATTGGTCCTGTAGTCACTGCCTGCAGTGGGACATCAACCCGCCCTGTTCATCGGTCCTGCTGTCGCCGCCTGCAGTGGGACATCCACCCGCCCTGCTCATTGGTCCTGCTGTCGCCGCCTGCAGTAGGACATTGAGAGAACGAAGGGTTCATTATGTTGGTGCCCATGCCAATTCCAAACAAATGCCATGCAGCTTGCTCACCACGAGTGGAGACACCCAAGTAGGGAACATATCGACTCCTACAGCCTTGGGAACACTCTGAGCTACTGACAGGCACAATGTGCATGAGCAGGCTTCAAGTTGACAAGTAGGAAGAGGAGAAATTGCCTAAATACAAAGAGTGTAGGGGGGGTTCAAACTAAAATCTGACCTGTGACTCACAACTTTAGCAACAGAGGTTGTTTCGAATCACTAGCTTGTTGGAAGGGATTCAGAATTCCTGTTGGGCCAGATTGCCTCGCGCCAATACTATGTTAGTGGTAAGATAAGCGGGTGCCAGAGGTAACCGCCACTTTGAAGCTAAGGGCTCCAGTTTGTAACCAGGTCACTTTGCCCCTGGATCCTGTTCTCCCTGTCAGCAGCCAGCACCCTTCCCATGTCTAGCCAAAATCTTGGTGCTCTGGCCATCACTTCTGAGTGTAAACAACTCTCATGAGAAAGAATTCATAACTGCAGTACTACTGGTGTTTACATGTCTCCACGCTAGCGATGCTGCCGATGCCTCTTCGCAACACCATTCACTTCTCGATCTCACTTTAGTGCCAAGGCTGTTTCTACCTCCTCGTTGTAAAACCCTGTTTCAATGTCATCCTTACTAACTCCCTACTTTACCAACTACCTTCATCTCCTTTACCTGTTTCTCTTATCTCACAGACCTTTCTTTTCTGTTTTCTCTGCTTCATGGAGCCCATGTCTTTCCCTTCACCACCGCAATGTCTCCACCTCACAGCCCTCAAGCAATTGCCTTCCCCAGCTGTCTGCCTCTTTCTCACAGACTTCAGGTCTTCCTGTTTCGACCTGTTTTCCTTCTCACAGACCTCAGGCCTGCATCTCTTTCCTCTTTATCTCTGTGCCATAGATCTCAGCCATGCCTTCTGCCAGCTGCTTCTGACCACGTTCCCCAATCCTCGCCTGTTTGGTACCGCTTCAGTGGCATCATGTTTTTCGCTTCTACACCTGTTACATACACACAGATCTCAAATCTTTCTCTCTCACCTGTCTGATTCTGACTCACATACCTCACGTCTTTCCTTTCCCCGCCTTGCTGTCTCTTTCCAACAGACCAAAGACCTTACTCTCCATCACTTGTTTGTTTTTACCTTAGCAGACCTCGTTTCTTTCCTCCCGTCACCTATTTCCACAGACATCATGCCTTGACTTTCCTCACATGTGAGTCTCGGCCTCAGACTCTGAACTTCCTGCCCCTCACCTGCTTGCCTCTGTTTAAGATACCTTCTCTCTTCCCTTTCCCCGCCCTCTTCTCTGCGTCTAGCAGACACCATACCTTCCCTTCCTCACCTCTCTCTCTGTGGCTCTCGAAGCGCATACCCTTGCCTTGCCTCCCACCCTGCCTTGCGCTTGGTGGTTACTTCACTCCCCCATCACTCTCATCTCTCCCATGACATCACCAACGGATATTGCGACTGGCACCCCTGCGCACCTGGCCAACCCGCTCACCATCTCCGGTGGCTTTTGGCACACTCTCACCCAGGACACCCTCAAACTGGAGATACAAATTGTTTCAGCTGCGCCCACTTGTGATATATGGGTTGTTGGGCGTTAGGACATGGATGTGCAGCAGAAGAAACCAGGGAAATTCTACTGGTTAAATAAAAATATCAGCTGAAACCGACAAACCCCACTAGACAGCAATAACCAGACCCGAAGTGCAACTGCGACCAACATGAATTGCTTCCAAAGAACATATGTGCCAGTAACTGGATCCTGTAGAAAACTGAAGAAGGTCTGCCAGGGTCAAAAGAGACACAGGTGGGAGGTGGGCTTCATCTGATCGTCTATACCTGCTTTCATTACCCATATACATTTATATTGCTGATAACTCACTTTCCTATAAAGCGCTTTAACGCTGAGCTGCACACGTTTTCAGCCCACTCTTGTAACCTGTGAGACCAGAATGCCTGTGGGATCCGTGATGTCATCGGGGGCCCCTGGGTGGGTGCCACCGGCGCTTCCCGAGTCAGAGGGATAGTGAACTGCAAGTCCATGGACCTGACGGACATCGCTCACCAAAGGCTGCAGAGAGCTGGGCTTGCCCCAGGCAGGAAGGCACGAGGCTTGTCTGCCAGATGTTCTTCAAAATATAATGTGCCAACATGGGCTTCCGCAGCCTCCAGGCGCTTTAAAACTTTAATTAAAATCAATGAGGCGGACAAATTGTGGGTCTGGTTAGCGTATCAGGGTGTAGGCGCCAAAATCCCTCTGGTGTGACCAGACTCTTCTCGCCTCACCAGGACAGGCGCTAATGTCGGCCTCCCGAAACAACCTGCCCCCTTCCCCACAAGGGGCAAACGCTTTGGGGGAGACCTCTGACACAAGGGTTTCTATTCTTTGGATCTCCCGCCCCCTTCATCTCTTCGTGGACCCAGAGGCGGAGAAGTGCTGAAAAGAAAGAACTGCCTGCCTCTTGGCCAATGCTTGTTTAAGGGCTCTGCTCGCCTCGCGCGTGATCCACATCTCTCGTGGAAGACGACCGAACAGACCAGAATGCAATGCTGTCTTGGCTTACCCGTGTCACCCTCCGTAACGTATTCAACTGCCTTACATACTTGCTTACTTTAAGCATGTTTCAAAGTCGAATACATTTAGGAAACATCTCCGCCCAACGCAGGACCCGAAAGCGCGCTGTAGTGAGTCTTTGGACAGGACACTTGTGTAAAACAACGCAAAGCTAACTGTGATTTACACACCGCGAGCGCAGCGCACCATTGTTCTGCACGCACAGGAGCCCACGCAAATGGCAGCAAATAAACCCCTCTGTTTCCCGGAGTAGGGGTGCCACACTCCAATAAAGAAGCAGATTTTCGGGTCTC
The DNA here is from genome assembly GCA_963921515.1 of Calotriton arnoldi. Lineage (NCBI taxonomy): Eukaryota > Metazoa > Chordata > Amphibia > Caudata > Salamandridae > Calotriton > Calotriton arnoldi. The sequence continues at coordinate 4,216,687 of CAWUFW010000272.1, read as the reverse complement.
CCTAAAAGTTGTGAGTGTCTGCGCCATTTCCATGGTTTCTTCCAGGCCTCTGGCAGAAACACTGAACAGAAAAGCGGAGTGGCGACGTGGCGTAGGCGGGGCAAAACGAAACCAAGCAGGGCCCCACTTCCTTGTGAGGGGCACGGGACGCTGTGTTGGGCACGGGACGCTGTGTTACACCCCTGGTGTGGACCTGTAGTCGCCATAGTGGCTCGTGGTGTTTTGGGAGGTGCCACAGGGCGCTGTGTCTTCTGCCATCAAAGGTTTGTATGAGATTCTGGTGGGGAGCCGCTGGAGCGAAACGGTTGTCGGCTCCCAAGATAAAAATAATAAATAGGAACAGTGCACATGAAATATGATCAAATATTATGTTAAAAAAAATAACATATTCGATTGAAAGTAATACCAATGGACACCGTGCATGAGATGTTATCAAACTACATTAAATTTAGTATACTAACAGAAAGAGATTGCAATGGATTGACTAACAGAAAGATTGTACTGGATAGATACATTATAAAAATGTGGCATTGTTATTTCTAAAAAGAGAGTATACATGTCCAGTATCAAAATTAGGACTTCCGAAGCGGAGTGTTGTTGGGCTTCCTATTGGCTCGTACTACTGTAGCGGCTACTTCAGATTGGAAGCCTCTGCACCTGACAGTAGTTTTTTGGGGTGTCGCCCGGTGAAAGAGTCTTGTGATATTCTACCTTGACGCCAAGCGTGGCTTGAGAGATCTTCATAACGTGGTCTAAAAAGTTTGAAGCCCTTCGTCCTGAGGGTCAGCGGGGACCAGAAACAGGAGCTCGTAGAGGCGGGTTCATCAGATATTTAACTATAATCAAGGAAAAAAAACCTTCTGGGCATTGTATCTCTTGTGTAGGAATTAGCCGCTCACTGTCCATTGCAGTCCTAGAATGCAGAAGGGCAGAGAGCGTGTGGGCGAGTGGTTATTTCACTTCATGCCCCTTACTCAGACAACATCCTTCGGGGAGGTGTGGGTGGTGAGTGACAGGTTCCATTTGTCCCAGGAAAAAACATAAACTCACAACGAGGCACAGATAGTGTCTTCTTCTGGCCTGAGTTGTCATCGCCTTCTGTAGGATGCAGCAGACATGAAGAGCGCTGTAGGACAGGGGGCCGCCCACAACATGGCCATTCCAAACCACGTGGTGGCAGACATCGTCTATTGGGTAGCGGAGGCGTGGGCGGGCAGTTTTTTTACTGCTTGCTGCACATACGTTGGCTCCATTCTTGAGGGGTGTGTGGGCGGTGAGTGGCAGATCACACTTGCCCCAAGCTAAACAGCAACGCAAAACGAGACCCGGATATTGTCCTTCATTGACCTGATTATCAGAAGAGTTGCCGTCGCCTGTCGTAGGACATGGTAGACAAGAAGGGCTCATTAGGGTGACAGAAGGCCGCCCACGAAGCAGCCAGGCAAAAACCACGTGGCGGGTAGTGGTCCTCCATTGGCTGGTGGGGACACGCAATCAGCGGCATACCAACCCACAGAAGGCAGAGGCGGGGGAACGCAGAGGAAAATGTCATGTCTGGCAATGTGAAGGCCAATTCTGATCATTTGGGGTGAACAGGGCACAAATATAGACTGCTCTCCATGGAAATAGGTTGATTTCTCAGATGGCTTGTGCGGCTAAGGGGTCGGTAATGCTGGGGTTGCTTGCAAAAGCAGCACCTGAGTGGAAAATCTCCTGGTTCGTCTACACACTGGTCTACCATGATGCGTTCGCAATAGGAACACCAACTGAAGATGTCAACAGTACGAAAATGGAGCCCACTATTGGCGAACTAAGACATGGGGCAAAATGTATGCACCAGGCAAGCTTAATGGAGGATGTAGTGAGCAGATCTTTGCCCTTGGACAGGCATGAATAAAAGATATGCGTACCTTCATCTAATCTTGAAAAAATAAGACTGCATTGATCATCAACAGGCTTGGTGTTTTTTTTTTTTTTACCACAATTGAGCATTTATGAGACATTCTACACCGAATGCTTGGTTACTGATGACCATTCTTATTCTGACGGCCAGCTGTTCGCGTACCACCTTTCAAAAAGCCAAATGTGACTTTTTTTTAAAACTTCGGCAACTATTGGGGCGTTTGTGTAAAAATTCATCTACCATTTTGTCCTACGGATGTGGACTGATTGGAATCAGAGCATATAACAAAAGGGGCAAAAGTTGTTCATAGGGTTGAAACTGGTTGACAGTTTGTGACATCACAAACATTCAGCAAAACGACCTGTGAAGTTTGGTTCTGCAAACTGTTGGCAAATGTGGCAAGTATTATGAACAATATTTGGTGGCCAGTCAAATGAATTTTCATAATTTTTGCTATGCGATAGTCATGTCACCCATGAGATCTCTAGGGCATCCTTCGGCACCCACCACCGCTTCCTTGAAATGGTCTCGTTCATGGCCCGGAGCTTTCTTGAAACCTAAGCGTAGTCGACTGTTACATAGAAACTCTAGATAGCACAGATAGCCCTTCGACATGACATTTGGGCCTTCGTGTAATACAGCTTTGAAAAGAGGACTTCGAGCATCTGATCTTAAGTGACTTCCAGATCTTCTTTCAGAATTCACAATTGCTGTTCAGAGTTCGGCATCACGACACAATATTCCAGGTAGACGGGAGGCGACATTTCCAAAAACACTCAAAGGGCCTGATTTGCAAAGCTTTTTTTCTGTAAGTGTTTCTTACTCCTTGAAATTCAACAGTGCACACCTAAGTCAAGAATATGTCTCAGAGAAAAAGCTTGGCGAATAAAGCCAAGAAATGCAGAATTCGGTGCTGAACTCCAATTTAGGAAAGAGTTAAAGAACCCTGCATGACAATGCATTAACCATCCACAAACCAGTTGCCTCTCCTATCACTCATTGACTTTATGCTTGACTTTGACCTTGTACAGAGCTCTGCTGGCTTTTGGCTGGGTTCAAATACCACATACATACATCATACATACACCAGCCCTCCAAACTTCAAGGTCTGAATTCCAGTAAGGCTTCTGCAGCAACTTCTAGTTAAAATGCTCCTGGGTCATACGAATGGTTGAATGTGCTGAACAAACGCTAGAAACAAAACATATTCCAACAGGGTACAGTTTGCCAGGTGTGGCCTTACTTGCCATGTAACATACTTGCCTCCCATGCTGTACAGTTGGATTATGCCTGCAGAGAACTGGATGCCGCTAAGTTCAACCTCCCCGCAGCTACCTCCTTAGTGGTGTCCAGGTGCTATATAAAAACCTTAGCCAAACAAATCAATAAATGCAGCTTTGCTCAGGAAACTAATCATTTGCGAACTGGAAGAAACAAAGCACAGGGACCTGTCAGAGGTGTTCAATCTAAAGGGAGCAAACACAACACAGAGGTGCCTTGTTCAGCTGAACATACTCCTGGAATTATGGTGCAGTAGCATATCAGATGTGAGGGCTCCGGAGTGACATTAGACAGTATACACTCAAGAAAAGTACAATGAAGTGAAGAAACACCACTACCCGCACAAGGGTCGCAAGCAAAAACAATAAATAACTTTAAAAAGCCCAGCGCCAGGTGGCGTGAAGATATGGGGCTTGATTTAGAGTTTGATGCCAATAGAAAGTCCAACAATTTTCTGAAAAATTGCTAAGTGCAGCGGAGAACCCACAGGCAGGGTTTCCTCCACTACAGGGACAATGTTGTGAAAGAACTCTATTGGTGGATTTCTTACACGTATAGTGGTGGAACTCCCTTGGTGCTTTCCGCCTGTATAGAATACTACCTTAAAAAATGAGAGGACCTTCTATTACTGCCCAAGTCTAAACCAGGCCCTTCCCGCTGAGAAACAAGGATGAAGCGGGAGACGGCGGCTGGTCTGTGGGTAAAGAACAGTCTTGGAAGCGGCCGACTGGATGGGGCCCACATGCTGAATTTTATGACACACCCTAGGTTGCCCTGTTCTCATCTTCAGTGACCTGTCCTTGCTACAGGTATGCGCTGTCAGGGGTCGCTTGCAACTTCAAACTCCTTATGCACAATTTGCAGCAAACATAGCCTGCCCTCTATTAGAAAACCCAGTTGACCAGTTTCAAATGACTTCTACCTGACTTCTTTGCAGGAGATGGGTTTGTAGCTTTCCTGTTGAAATCCTATGGAGACCATTCCAGGGTATTTCAGTTGCATCGGTGAGCCGGCTATTTCCGTCTGGTGGAGCCTCTTGGTTTTATTTTCTGTTTTTATTAACCAGTAGGTTATATCTGGCTTCAGCCGATGCACCATACATCGCCCAATTGAAATAAACCCAACATGCCGCAGCTCTGATTCAGTGGAAGCCATTTGTAACTGGTCATCTGGAATTCCTACAGGGGCTTTCTTTGTTTAATTGTCTGCAGGTGTTCTGCCATGGCCCCTCCTGACCCCACTATATAGATACTTTGGAACATTTTTATAGTGCTTTGAGGATAAACGGCAGGGCAACGGAGGTTGTGTTACACTAAGAAACAACATGAACTTTTACGTAAAAGGCCTCCTTGGCAATAAGGTTTGGAACACTAACCTTGGCTTTAGGGGCACCGTACTGTCTGGCGTAAAGAGCTTCAAATCCTCGTGAGGGACAGTAAGCGCTATATAAATGCAATTACAGTTGTTGTCCAATCACAAGTGGCCAACATTCACTGAATATATATGACATCACACATGACACATTTTTATTATTTCTTACTGTAACAGGCCCAGGTTCTAACATTTGTATTGCGCCAGCAAACAAGGAGGGGCTTCAGGGTGCACAAGGTCAGTCCCGCGGACCAGTTAGAGGTTATGCCAGAGGTCGCAGCTGCTCCTCGTGGCTTGTTATTTGATACCCCTGGTAGTGCCCTGCTGCCCCATGTCTCCAGGGACATGGAGGCAGCAGCAGTTACAGAAAAGAAGGCGGACTCCCAGGGCCCACTGCTTGCTCCGGTCTTACCTCCTTGCACTTTCACTGGCGTCTCAACAGCTTTTGGGAGACTGGGGAGGGAACGAGGTGCAAGGCCTGCGATGTGAAAGGCGGTAAAAGGGTGCGTGATGTCACTTCCGCTGCCCCTGGCGGGTTGTGGAAATGACGTCCACGAGCAGCCTGTGGAGGGGGGCACTGAAGAACTGTGCTTCCAGCCCGGCCTACAAGTGGACGCATCGCCCTCCAGATGTTTTCTTATTTTGAAACAGGGTGTAACCCCGACATGAACTAAATACTTCAAGACTCGGGAGGGCAGCCTCGCCAAATCCCTTAAAACCACGCCACGCCAGAAAACAAACAGAGACCCACAGCCATCGCTCGTGGTCCCTTTTCAGGAAAAAAAAAGTAAACGTAATTTCAGAAATCACATTTACTGCAATTTTCGTCTGTATACATTCGCTAGATTGGAACCTTCTGGAAAGTCTGCCCCCTCCCCCACGAGGGTCGCGAAGCTCGCAAGAGCCGAGGCTCGGCCTCCTTCTTGAGTTTCTACACCTCTGTTGGAGCTCTGATTGTAGCCTGTCTGCCTTGACATGCCCTTTTCCTTTGCCACCCCCCAAACCAATTTCTTCTTGCGGATGGGGGTGCCATTTGCATCTGTGAGCCGGACCCCTCTGGAACGGATCGGACAAAGGGGGCAGGACAAAGGGGGGAGCGAGCCAGCAGGGTGACATGTCTGACCCAGCTCCTCGGGTTTGTTCCACTTGAGTCCCCCGTTTGTGATGGTAATGCCCTCACGCCCGGGCGCCCCCGTCTCTCTGTGCCCCCACCGCTCCAAGGATCTGACTCGGGGAAAGCCCGTATGCACTGTGCCAGGCTATGGGCTCTGGGAAGGAAAAAGAGTTCTGAGCCCCCACCGCAAGCACCCCCTACCCCCAAACTTTCCACCTTCCTCGCCAGGTAACCATATGATGGTACAAGATGGCGTGCCAGGCCCCCCGCCCCCAAACAGCTGGCATCGACCTCGCTATTCAAAGCGCCTTGATGCGCTTCCTGAACCCATTCTGTAGGCGCACAATGGCAGCCATGACGGCATCCACACCCCCTGGAGTGTGACCCCCAGAAAACCACCGTCACCTTTGGGGAAGGCCTCCATCTGTTTCAGAGCGCCACACCACAGACCTCCCCGTGGCTGTTTTGTGTTCATGGCGTGTACCTGTTGTGTCGCCTGTGCACGTGGTGTGTTTGTGGACCTTTGCGCGTGGTGCGTGCAAGCATGCTTGTGGTGAATTGGTGTGCGTGTGTACGTACGCAGGCAGCGTTATGTCAATGTATGCTGGTGCAAGCACTGGTGTGTGTCTTCGTGCATGCATGTGTATGTAGCGTGCCGAGGCCGGGTCATACATGTCATCATGTGAATGCACCTAAGGGGGTTATTTTGCGATAGAAAGAGGGGATTGCACCTGTCCGTCGGGTGGTAGTAGTGGCATTTTAGATAAGGAGAGATTGAAATCAATTCAATCCGTCAACATTTCAGGGGCAACAGTTGTGAAATTCCTCCTTAGTCGGAAAAGTTGTGAAGTTCAGTACTTTGGGAGCTGTGGTGCTTTTGAGCACGTGTCTCTCTCTGGAAGGAGCACCTATACTTTAAAATATTTAAATACATTGTATATTCGGAGTACCTACCTCTTGACGGCCAAACGTGATCTGTCACTGATTTTCAGTGTTAGAAAGCTGTTTGACACTACTCCTGCTTGATGTACAAACGCGTATCCTCTCTCCTCACCAGTGGCGTAACAACACAACCCCGCCCCCTCCGCAAAGCAAAGTACAGGGAGGGCCCCCCTCCTGACACACTGAGGAGCTTAGTCCAGGGTACTGTGCTGAGTGGGCCCCCTGAAGCTCCCCTCCCCCCCCCCCCCGCACTGCAGGGGCCTTCGTTACCCCACTGCTCCTCACGTCATATGTAAAGCGCTTGAACACCCCAGTGTGTTTGTGTCTAAGCGCCTCCATGAGTGTGGCATGTGTGCTCTGTGCGTTAGAGTGTGTGCAAGGGAAGGGCTTTGCTGCAGTGTGTGCGTCTGTGTGTGACTGGCCTGCCTATAGTATATCTGTGCGTAGTGTGCATGGGTGTGTAAGCAGGTGTGTGTGTTCAAGGGTGTTTGGTGTGTCTGCATACACACGTGTGTGCAATGTGTGTGCACGTTTATTTGCACGCAATCAATCAATCAATCACGGCATTTATAGAGCGCGCTACTCACCCGGGAGGGTCTCAAGGCGCTGGGGGAGGGGGTAAGTTACTGCTCGAACAGCCAGGTCTTGAGCTGCTTCCTGAAGGAGAGATGGTCCTGGGTTCGCCGAAGGTGAGTGGGGAGGGAGTTCCAGGTCTTGGCTGCCAGGTAGGAGAAGGATCTTCCTCCGGCGGTGGCTCTGCGGATGCGTGGTACGGTGGCGAGGGCGTGGCTGGTTGATCGTAGCTGGCGGGTGGGCGTGTAGAAGGTCATGCGGTCGTTGAGGTACTTGGGGCCCAGGTCGTGGAGGGCCTTGTGTGCGTGGGTGAGGAGTCTGAACGTGATTCTCTTGCTGACGGGGAGCCAGTGCAGGTCTTTCAGGTGTCCGGTGATGTGGCTGTGCCGGGGGATGTCCAGGATGAGTCGTGCGGAGGCGTTCTGGATGCGCTGGAGTCTTTTTTGAAGTTTGGCTGTGGTTCCGGCGTAGAGGGTGTTCCCATAGTCCAGTCGGCTGGTGACGAGTGCCTGGGTGACGGTCTTCCTGGTTTCAGTGGGGATCCATCTGAAGATCTTGCGGAGCATGCGCAGGGTGTTGAAGCAGAGCTTATGTGCGCTTGTGTGTTGTGTGTGCACGCGGGTTTGTGGTGTTGATTCTATTTAATTTGATGTAGTACAAATGACACAAGGAAACACATACTTTATGGTGGGATTGTAGTTGTTGTGTTATGTGCCATGATGGAAAGAGCTGTATGTGCTATAATCCCCCCCCGACCTCTCAGCTTACCACTTGATTTAACCCCCCTTTCCTGCAACACCCCCTACTTCTCCCTCCCTCCTGTACATATGTTCTTGGCTCACAGGCTGTCTTGTCATCACCAGCTGCCCCCTGGGTCCCTTCTCTAGACCAGGACCCCCAGACACAACAAATGTCTCCACTCTGCCCCTCACACAGTCCCTATCTCCCGCCCTTAGAGGAACTGAGTTTTAATTTTCGTTAAGATAAAGACACTCACTACTTATTCATATCTTGGACTTTTGATAAATGGGATAAAATGCCCCCCTGCCATACATTATAAGGATATTGCAAGTCACCAAAGAGTTCCATGAACCTATAGAGGAAATCTTTGCCTTGCTCCTCTCTAGTAACACACATGGGAAAAGCCAATATGTGTCGTTTATTAGAACTATTGACTTTGCAAATATTTTTTAGCCAGGCTGTATAGGATTGCGGCTATTGTGCTGCAAGCCTATTAAAAAACACATGACTCAGCGGCCGAGTCCATTTGTAGGCGCATGCATGCGTTCAACATGTATACGTTCAGGATGCATACATGCACCTACATAAAGATGTGGGTGTTTTTTTTCATTTTATTTACTAATTTGAGATGGATAGGTACATTTTTTAAAAAGAGTGCAATTTTACAATGCAGCACAAACACGCTTTAAAAAAATAAAAAAGAATGACTAGTTTTTGGGAGCAGGTTGGGGGAGTGGGTGAGGGAGAAGCAATCCAAAAGAGAACAGAGCGAACCACGTGGGAGAAGCACACAGAGCTTAGAGACTGCAACATTAGTGTGTGTAGTGGGAAAGAAGCACATGAGTGAGAGAGAGTAATGTGGAGGGGTGGACAAAAGCACACAGGGGAGATAGCTGGAAAACACATGTACTTTCTTAAAGTGCTTAAACAAAAAGAAAAAAATATTTCCCTAAAAGCAAGCAGTGAAAGCACAGAAGCCAGACAATCAAAGAGATGGAAAAGAGACTATGTACCTTGGGAGCGACAGACAAGCTGGGGCACGAATAAGAAGTAGGCAAGTGACAGTAAAGCTAAGCAATAGGCAGGTTGCAAGCCCCTATATGTTCTTGGGAAGCCCACAATATGTTTTTTCAAACAAGGCAGTTTACGCTGTCTGGTAGGCTCAACCTAAAAAACAATGTAGCTCAGATTGTATAGAAACATGCAAAGATTCTACCTTTCCTGCAGGGACCTATAGCAGGATAATTCCAACATGTTGCCATATATATCTCCTTTCTGCAGATCACTTTTTCGGAAGATGTCAGAAGAAAGAAAAGTCAGTTCCCCTTTTCCTTGTTTAAACTGCGGCTGTAATTATGCTCCCTGCCCTGCCTTTCACCCTGGAAGCAAACACTGTGACATCAGAATTCAACTGTAATAACTAATTTCCGTTGAACAGCTACCTCATTTCTTTATTACAATTGGCTAGAGATGTCACACATCGTCTGTAATAAGTAAAGTAGACAAAGGTATGTAATAAAATATTGCAGGCTCCCATGTACTATAAAGATATAATAACTCCTTCTTATAAGTGAGAGGTACTGTTATTACCTGACTCAATGGTGTTCAATTGTGTGTCGCCAGATGGATGAAATGCTGGCTGTGCCCTGCCGAGATTTAAACCTTAAACCTGCTGGTGACCTCTCCATCTCAGCAGAAGGCACATTGATTGACCTGCTAGGCCATCTTGCAAAGCCAGGTGGGGAGAGTTGTGCGAACTTCACTGAGATAGCTCTGGTGGAGGCATGCTTTCTGCGGATATCTAGAAGGCCTGGCTGGACTCCCCGCTGGACCCAGCCGCTTGCTGTGATGTTACTACCAGAAGATAATCATACCTGTCAACTAAGACAGAAATTTCACTGTGTGAAAAGGGGGCGGGGCCTTGGAGGGGCGTGGCCTCGTGTCGCAAGCACCTAAGAGGCACTTTTGCCCCCGCCCCCAATCACTCTTCTCCAAAACCAGAGAAAAACCTTGCTGTGGCTGGTGCTGATTTCCTGGGGTGTTTTCACGTCCCTTAATGGATGTCGGCAGTTCAAAGCCTCGGAAACCGAGCTGGAAAACCACTATTTACAGCGGTTTTCAGCTCGTTTTCCCTGCCACCGCGCGATATGGTCTCCTCACTGGGTGATCGTGTGAAGGGAGCCGATATCGTGTGTCACACGGTGACACCGTGTGAGTTGGCAGGTTTGAGATAATACTTCTGGTGTACACAGCTAGTCAATGTTGTTTGTACCCGTGGCCAACACCAAGCCAGTTTCTAATCTAATGTACATCTCCCCAAAATTGTCTGAGCGGAACTTGCCTGGCGTGTGTAAGAAATCACCATCAGTGTCGGCTAAATGCTTCAGGGTGCGGCGGTTAAATGAAAAGAGAATTTGTGAGGTAAACAAAGAGAGGGGACAGTAAGTACAGGGAGGAGGAACAAAGAGAAAAGAGAGATTGTGTGGTGTTCAGGACAGGAGTCGAAAGTGAAGCTTGAAGGCACTGAGAGAAAACAGAATCTCTGAGGTAAACAAAGAGATGGCTGTAGAATGAGAGGTGTGCCTAAAATGAACAGTAATTTGTGTTTTACATTCAGAGTGGGGAGAAAGAGGAAGGATAAGGCACAGAGAGGAAACAGATTTTGTGAGGTAGACAAAGACAGGGAGAGAAAGCGAAGGACAGATGGGTTGAAAAAAAGAGGATCTCTGTGGTAAGCCAAAAAAGGGGAAGAAAATGAGGGAACCCGCCATTTAAGAAAACAAATGCTAATGTATAAGTGAAAAAGGCAGTGAGAAGAAAGTGAAATGATAGAGGCACTTAGGAAAAAGTGACAGTTTGTGAGTGATCTTGACAGAAAGGATAAAGAGAATATAGAAGGAATGAGGTCACAAGAGTGGTCATACTGTATAGCCCGTGTGCTCTCCTCTTTGGGTTCCTGAGGTTGGGAAGCATTACACGTTCTCGGTTTTCCTAGCAATAATTTGCTGCTGTTTCTCAAGCTGTTGAGTGGGATTTCCTTAATTTCCAGCGGATGCTTCGTTGCACACTTCCTGAGCATTGGCAAAGTTGGTTTACTTTCACATGTGTTGGTTGGTGTCAGCCCAGTCAGGTTGGTGTTGTTGTCTTGGGTTGGTCTAGACTTTATTGGAATATCCTTGTTCCTGTTTGAATGGCATCACCCTTATTGCTTCAGGTTGGCCATGAAACTTGTGGTGGTTGCTTCTATCATGATAATGTAGCATTGGTCACGTCAGGTTGACTTTGAGCATCCTGGCTTTGCCACAACATTGTTGGGTTGACCACATCCTGTGGAATGAGTATATAATTTTTCGGTGGACATTAGCCCTACTGTGTTGAATTCATGATCCATGTTTGCTTGCTTGTACCCTTGTTAATTCTGCACTTTTGGGGTGGTCTTATGTTGGTGGCCTTAGCCTTGTGCGCTTGGTGCTGGTCCTCTTGCCTTGGACTTGTTGTGTTGGATCAGTGTTTGTCTAGTTGAGTAGATGCCTGTCCTGTTGGCCAAGCACCAAGTCTGTATGCTTATCATTAGCCTTTCTGGCATAGGACCCACCTGGGTGGCTGTTAGCCATTCATGTTAAATTGACACAAGTCCATTGTGTTGGCGCCAGTCCTACTGGTTTGGTATAAGCCTATTGACTTGCCCTTTGCCCTTTTGGGTTGATTTTGGTCCTTTGGCTTGGCACTCCTACCGGATAGACACCAAACCTTTTGATTTGGCACAAGCGCTGTAGACTTGCAATTGGCCCTGTTGGGTTGGTGTTGGTTCTGGTGAATTGGTGCCAGCTCTCTTGGCTAGACACTGAGCGTATTGGCTCAGCCTTGGTCCTGAGGTTGGGACAAATGCGGTTACATTTTGTCCACCTCTGTTATATTGGCAGTGGCACCAACTGGCTACAGTGCTATTTGGCTAATCATATTGAGGTGGTTGCATCAGCTATGTTTGCCTGGTACTGGCCCTTTTCCCTTAGCCATGACAAGATAGCTCTAGTGCTATTGGGATAGTTAGAGTGTTATGATGGCGTGAGCCCTGTTTGCTAAGTACTGGCCCGGTTTCATCGGCCTTGTCTCTGTTGGGTCGCTGTTGGCTCTGGTGTCTCAATGCCAACCATGTTAGCCAGGCAACAGGATTGCTGGCTCATCTTTAGATCTGATGACTGGGGGTCAACCATGTTGTCTTTTAGCTGTCCTTGTTATATGGTTAAAAGCCCTTTTGTCTTGGTTGTATTTTATTGAGGTATGGCATTGACTTAGTCTTGGCACTTTGGGCTGTTGGCCTTAATCACTCGGTGCTGACTCTTTTAACTAGGTACCAGGTCTACTGACTTATTACTGACCATGTAGGCATCTCATCGGCCCTGTTGTTCCCTCCTTGGACCTTCTGAATTGGTGTTGGTACTTTGACTTGTGTGAGACCCAGTTTCCCCCATTCCTGCTTTATTGGCACCAGCCTAACTGACTTGGTACTGACTTGTTGTCTAATTGTTAGCACTGCTGTATTACCTACAACCCTCTTGACTCGGTCCGCCCCATCTCTATTGATGTCAGCCTTTTGGCTACATATTGGTCCTGTTCACTGTGCATCAGACTTCTTAGCATGTGTTAACAATTTCTTAATCAAGATTGTTTGGGGTACTCCCAAAAATTGCCTAGTGCTAAATGACCTTCTTGCCGGTTACCCAGTTATGCAATCGGTAATTAGTCTCATACATATATTTGGAGGCATAAGAATTCATTAAGTGAAAATTTAAGATCTTTGACAGTCTACATAGAAATGTATTTCTATGAACATAAAAAAGTTTTTATAGTTTATTTGTGTATGTATAAATGTTTATTTTGTTGTTATGACTTTTTGCACCTCAAATGCAATTTATATAGGCTCATTCTACTGTCCTAACATATTCCAGAGAATGTCCTTAAAATATTAATTTTTGATTCCAGAAAGCTTTCCTTTGGGTTCTGGGTCTCCTTCTCCTTAGTCTAGGCTCAAAACACGGCTCATTCTCAGCGCTATGGTGCAAAGGTGTGTGCAGGCTTTTCTTCATAACTAAAACTAGTGGGGCGCACATTGCACCTCTTGGCGACAAATCGCTAACTGCTCCTTTGACTCAGGAACATTCCCAAGAAGATCTAAAAAAAAGTCAGATTAAGTCATTGCTAAATAAAAACCCTCTGCTGACATTGAACAGCTAAATAACTTCAGACTGGCTGCGGTGCTCCCCTACTTGGGCAAAATAACAGAAGCCGAAGTGAACATCCAACTGAAAGATGCAACCTCTTGATACAAACCAATCATGCTTGAGGGAAGATTGTAGCACTGAAACAGCTCAACAAGGATGTTTGATGAGGCCCTAAAAATCATGGACCATGAGGGAGCCGGCACACTAGCCGCTTTGGAGCTTAGAACAGCCTTCAACATGGTGGGCCATACAGCACTACTGAATGCCTTACAAAACAGGATGGGTATAGACAACACTGTCCTAAAGTGGTTTAGATCCCACTTGATGGACAGGACCAAAAACAGTCAAGATCGATCAACATTTATTCTTTCCCTCTACCTGTCTCATCTAAGGTGTTATCCAGGCCCGAACACTCTTTATCCTTGACATGGAACCTCTAAATGAAGAATTAAGAGACATTGGCCTGATGTTCATCAGTACGATGAGAACACCCAGCTACACCTAAAAATACGCTTCAAAAAAGAAATAGACGCATTAAAATTGGGTTTGGAGAGGACTGAAGCTTATCTCAAAACCACTTTTTAAAACTGACAAACAAACCTGAATTTGTGCTCTTCATGCCTAACAACAACTGCAACTCTGCTCGTAACTAGATTCTGGACTCAAATCCTCTTGGAAGAAGGCTGATTATCGTAAATCAAGGAAAATCACCAGACGTCATCCTCCTTAGCAAACTCTCTATGCAAGAGCACATATAATATGTAGCCAAGAATGAAGTGTGCAACAGCACAGTACCCTTCGCAAGTTGAAGTGCCTGGTGCTGTCATAAGACCTTGAAACACTTGTGCAAGCATTAGCTCTCTCCTGATTGGCTACAGAATTTATTTACTCACAGGCAACTCCAAATCACGATTTGCACGTCTGAAATTTGGGCAGCAGCAAGAATCTGGAATACCATCCCACCAGCACTCAAACACTTACAATGCTTTCAAGGGTGGTGTGAAAGAGTTCTTGCTAGACAGTACACTCCACACGAAAGTGGTAACTGTCTCCAATGTGATCTCACCTTTCCATAAACAGGATTCTAAGGTTACTGTCACTTTCAAGGTGTCTCTGGAGCTGTTAAATAACACCAACATACCCCAGAGGCGCCTCCCAGTTTTCTGCATTTCATACCCCCATGCTTCTAGGTAACTTATTGATACCCAATGTATATATCGGCGTACCCTTTATTTGCATCCACCTTCGTGCTATTGTTGTGTGCTGACCTACACGTATATCCCTTCTGTGGGGCTGTTTGTTCTGCATTCATCAGTGTAAAGTGTTCTGTCGTTGATATGACCCCCTTGATATAAAACTCCTAAATAAATAATTAAATACATACATACATACATATATAAATGTATGTCTTGCTGGGTAGTAGTCCTTGGTGTTGGGGTGGCTCAAGGACCCCCAGCTGCTCACCTCCTTAGAGCCACCGTTTATGGGGAGACAGCCTTTTCTGTCCCCCACCCTGGGGAGCAGCCCAGTCCGCGTGCCAGGCCTCGAGCCGCCTAAGTGAGGCCTAAAATGTCCTCCCTCATCCATCACTGCCGTCTCGCGCCGTGCCCTGGGTTCAATCCGATTAGTGAGACGTGACCCCCGTGCAGGCGCCCTCTGCCGCCCTTGTCCCAGTGAGCTCCGGCGTCAGGCCGTGCCACAGGCTTCCCCACGGCAGCCCATCAGATTCCCGACCGCAGAGGTCATGGCGGGTAACCCGGAAGGAATGGGTTCTGAGGACTGGAGAGGACCGGTCCATAGGATATCTGTATAGCGCCTTCTCTTCACTCGGGCACCGTATAGCACAGATGCCAACAGGCCCGACTCCGACGGGAGACTCCCGGTTTAATGGCTTTATGTTAGCTGTCTCCCGCATAAAATAGCCTCCGTGTCAATGTTAGTCAATGGGGGAAATAAATACCCGCGATTCATGTCACTACCTCTCTCTTTCCTGTTTCTAAATGTTGGCACGTATGGTATAGGCATCAATAGGGGGCGGGGTATCTCTTCACAGAACTAAGCTCTTCCTAGACCTGAACGCGGTATAGGTTTCTACAGGGGGCGGGAGATCTCTTGACTGAAAACAGATTTCTGCAGACCTAAGCATGGTATAGGTTACTACAGGGGCAGGGGACACATCTTTCCCCAGACCTGAACATGACATAGGACCCTATAGAGTAAAGGGATCTCTTCCATGGACACAGCTTTCCCCAGACCTAAGCAGGGAATATGTTTCTATAGGGGTGGGGATCTCTTCACTGAAAATAACTTTCCCCAGACCTGAACATGGTATAGGTTTTCATAGGCTGCATACAGCTTTCTGCAGACCCCAGCATGGAATGGGTTTCTATAGGGGGTGGGAATTTCGAGTCTGAAAATAACTTTCTCCAGGCCTGTGGAGGGTATGGTTTCTATACGGAGCAGAGGGGCTCTTCCCTGCACACAGCTTTCCCCAGACCCGAGCATGGCAGAGTTTTCTGTATGGGGTGGTGCATGTCTTCGCTTGGACGGCTTTCTTCAGATTGAGCGTGAATTGGGTTCCTATAGGGACCAGGGGATCTCTTCACTAGAAATTACTTTCCTCAGACCTGCGCATGGTATGGGGTCCTTTGGGGGCGAGGGGGTCTCTTCATTGGACGCAGCTTTGCCCAGACCTGAGCACAGAATAGATTTCGATCTGTGGCGGGAGCTTTCTTCACTAGACAGCGCTTTCCACAGATCTCAGTGTGGTATAGGTTCCTGTAAGGGGCAAGGAATCTCTTTACAAACGCCATCTTATTGATCACAGTTTTACAGGGCTCTAGTGGGTGGATTCCTCACTCCTGAACATAGGTCTCTCAAGACATGAATACAGCACAGCTCCTATAAGAGAGAGGTGTTCTTGTCACCCAAGCACAGCTTTCGCCAGGCCTGTTGACAGTGGAGGGCCTGTAGAGGGCCCGTCTGTACCCTCTCTGTGTGCGCCACTCTGGGGCTGCCTATCAGTTTCAGCTGAGATTGTCGTGGAATGTTAAATCAGGACATAGCGGAGAGAAGCTAGGAGTCGCCATTGAAGCGCACCCCAACCATGCGCAGTCAATGAACTTAAAAAAGTGGCTGTATCCTGCTCCTCGTCAGCCTTAGTGCAGTTTACTGCTCAAAGACAGAGCCACCGGAATTGTGCGGTTTTGCAGCCGCTGCATTTTCTGCATATTTATGGTTTTGCAGCATTTGCCACATAATCCATCATCTACTGCATAATTTGTAGATTTCAGAAAAAAAAGGTTTCTAGCTCAAACGGATCAAAAGTTACTAAAAATGCAGCAACATATGATGCCATGCAGTGAAAGGCCCTTCGCAAAGCGTGACCTTACTATTGCTATTTCTAGATTCGGGTGTCATTTGGGTGTCAAAGTGGAACTAATGAGGGGCACTCTTTGCACAGAAAGCGTTAACGTGTAAAAAAGTCAAAACAACGATGTAATACTAACACAAAATGTGCGCCGCATAATTTGCCTGTTTGTGCCACATGATTTAGTCTCCCTTGCCACATAATTTGGTCCTTGCCCTGCCGCATAATTTCAGTGGAACTGCTGAAAGGGAATGATTTGTGTGCGTGGGAGGGTTCTTCAGTGCCTGTGCTAGAAATGTCCATCCATGTACCAGTGATTGAACAGGGGAGCGTTGGTCAAGCTATCTGTGGGTCTAAGTGTTGTTTGCCAGTGGGTGCTGCAGGACTGAAGTGCACTCTTAGAGCTGTGTGTATATGTGTGTGTGTCTGTGTGTGTGTAACGTGAAGGTTGAAGTGAATGTGCACTGTCAGAGCTGTGTCTGGGTCCCATGACGAGGTTACAGGCTGTGGTTTAGGTAAGGATCGAGTTGCATTTGCATAGCCATGTGTGGGTCCAGGATCTAGAAAAGCAGGGATCCTGCATGTTGCGCTGGAGGTGCACTGGCAGAGCAGTGTGTGATCTTGGTACTGCAGTAGTAGGGGGGTGGGTAGATTTGCATGTAGGTTCCAGTGCTGGGATTGAAGTAAGTGCTGTTGGTCTGGTAACTTAACTCAGCGGACTAATGGCTCCACTTTAGACATCAGTGTGTAATCTGAGGTCAAAGTTTCAAATCCTGCAGAGCCCGCTCACCTTTATTTTATTTAGTTATATATATATTTATATAGCGCACTACTACCCGAGGGCGTCTAGGCGCTTAGCAGCTCAGCCACCAGAGCACCAGAGAGATGTTGAGGCTCTAGTACTTGAAGAGAGATTATAAGGTATATAGCCAGGTTTTGAGTCCTTTCCTAAAGGAAAATATGTCGGGAGAGTTTTTTAACTTTATTGGTAGCTTATTCCACCATCTGGTTGTGATACTTGTGAAGCTTTTTCCACCCCATCTATGAAGTCGGAAGTTAGGTTCTTTCACCAACTTCAGAGAGGCCGACCAAAGAGTACGTACTGAGATGTACCATTGGCAGCGATCTGTCAAGTAGGCGGGGCCTAGGTTATGTAGCGCCTTAAAGGCGATGCATAATGCCTTAAACTTGATTCGCTTCTCCACAGGTAGCCAATGTAGGGTATTGAGGGCATGTTTGGCTGATGAATATTTGGTTAGGCCAAAGAGCAATCGAGCTGTGGAATTTTGGAGTACCTGCAATTTTGCCACTACTGTTTTGTTTACTCCAACCAGAAGCCCGTTACAATAATCGAGCTTAGACAGAACCAGAGCTGCCACCACTGTTTTCTGTAATTCTGCTGGTATAAATGGAAAGATTTTCCTCAGAACTTTCAAGGTAAAATAGAATGATGAGGTAAGCATCTTTACATGATGAGAGAAAGACAGAGTGGTGTCAATAATGACTCCAAGATTTTTGGCCTTGGTGGCTGGGGTGGGAAGAGTCCCCAACTTCGCCGGCCACCATTCTGAGGACCAGAAAGATGTGTCTCTGCCAAAAAGTAGGACTTCTGTTTTATTTGAATTCAGTTTGAGGCAATTCTCTGCCATCCAGTCGCTTACACGTCTCATGCACTCCTTAAAATTATGGGCTGTGACGTGATTTTTGCTCGAGACAGATACAATAATCTGAGTATCATCTGCATATGATACTAACTCGAAACCGTGGGCTTTAATCAGACGGGCCAGAGGTGTGACATATACATTAAATAGGGTAGGGCTCAGAGACGAGCCCTGTGGCACCCCACATGGGAGTCTGAAGCACTGTGATTTAAAGCCCTCTACCTCAACAAATTGTTCACGATTTGACAGAAAAGATCTGAGGAGTGCCAGTGCTGAGCCTGGTATCCCTACTTCTTGAAGCCGATTTATTAGGATACCGTGGTCTACCGTATCGAAGGCAGCTGACAAGTCTAGCAATATCAGAGCTGCCGAGCCTCCATTGTCAACCGCATGTCTAATTTCTTCTGTTGCGGTGATTAAGGCTAGTTCAGTACTGTGCTTAATTCTGAAGCCATATTGGGTGGAGTCCAAAACGTGGTTATTCTCAATAAAATTAGCTAATTCTTGGTTCATATGTTTCTCCAAGATTTTTGCTGGCAAAGGCAAACGGGAGATAGGGCGATAGTTCCCTGGGTCTGTTTTATCTAAGTTTGACTTCTTTAAAAGAGGTAAAATAGATGTTTTTTTCCACATCTTGGGAAAAATCCCTGTTTCAATGCCAGTATTAAGTACCTCCATAAGTGGGCGAGCAACTGTCTCCACTATCATATGAATTACTCTGGGAGGGCATGGATCCAGCAGAGATCCAGATTTAGTGACTAAGAGAAGCCTTTCATCCTTCTGAGGTATATCAAATGAGTACTACCGAGATGGGTAATAGTCAACACCTGTTATCCAGTGTTTAGAGATGAGACACATTGTAAACTGCACTCATTATTACACCAGGGAGGGTTAGGTAAGGGTTGAGGTACATTCACTGAGCCCCATGTGTACTGGAATGACAGGGAGTGGTATACTTCTGGGTTGAGGTGCCTTGGCAGAGATGTGTGTGGGTCCCAGGCGGGACAGCAGTGGGTGACCAAAGCCTGGATAGAGTTGTACTGGCAGAGCTGTGTATGTCTGTGCCGTACTGGGCTAGATGGGGTGGTGCAGGCAAGGAGCGAGGGGCATTTACCAACCTTTGTGTGGGTCTTCATAGCAGAGTACCAAGGGATGTGATAGGTCGATATTGAGGTGCACTGGCAGAGCTGTGAGTGGGTTCCTGCACTGGGACAGCGCTAGTACCACCGGTCAGTAGTGAGGTGCGCAGTGACACACAAGGCTGTGGGTGCCAGTACTGGGACAGCAGGGGGTTGCCGAGGTCCGGATAGAGGTGCATTGGCAGAGCTGTGTGTGCCTCCCAGTACCACAGTAGCCGGGAGCAGCTGAGGTCAGTACTGAAGAGTGCACTGACAGACATGGCTGTGGCCCCAGTACTGGGGTAGTGAGGGGTGCTGGCAGAGCTTTAAGTGGGATGAAAAAACTGGGGGGTCTCTCAAAGGGGCGTGGCCAATGTAATTAAGGGCATGGCTTAAAAACACTTAAGCTAAAAATCTGTGCTTAGCATAGTGTGCCGCCCGACTTGTATTTTGCTGTTTCTGTCATTGCATCCAGATATGATACAACAAGTAACATCACACCTTCAACAAGTCAGGGCTATTGGCTTTGTCAATGGTTGTTAGTTGCATTAGATAAATAAGCAGCAACTATGGCTTGTATATAAAATTGAAAAAGCTTCCACTTAAAGCCCTGGTGACACCACGACAATGTTGCTGCTCCTGAGTTTCAAAAAGAGAAGGGAAATCCAGAGAGAAAATGACTCTCTTTAAAGGATTTCCCTTCCCCCACAACGCTCACCTGGCATGACGTCATGCCGAAACTTCTCCACTCTCCACTAGTGAGAAGTGAGCAGTGTGAGCACGCGCACTCGATGTGCCTGCTGTCACTGCAGTCTGGAAAAAAACGGACCGCCTGTGCCAGGGCACAAAACAGAGCCCGATAGAGACCCGTTTCGAGGCCCCCTTTGAAAAACTGCCGGTGCTCAGCACCGGTGAGACCCGTCCCACTTAAAGCCCTGGGTGCTGGGTTCAGGTCCGGATGGAGGTGCACTGGTAGAGCCGTTCTGGGTCCCAGGACTGGGGTGGTGAGGGGTGCTGGGTGCAGGCCCGGATGGAGGTGCACTGCTAGAGCTGTTCTGCATCCCAGGACTGGGATGATGAGGGGTGCTGGGTGCAGGTCCGGATGGAGGTGCACTAGTAGAGCCGTTCTGGGCCCCAGGACTGGGGTAGCGAGGAGTGCTGGGTTAAGGCCCGGATGGAGGTGCACTGGTAGAGCCGTTTTGCGTTCCAGGACTGGGATGGAGAGGGGTGCTGGGTGCAGGCCCAGATGGAGGTGCACTGGTAGAGCCGTTCTGGGTCCCAGGACTGGGATGGTGAGGGGTGCTGGGTGCAGGTCCGGATGGAGGTGCACTGGTAGAGCCGTTCTGGGTCCCAGGACTTGGGTGGTGAGGGGTGCTGGGTGCAGGCCCGGATGGAGGTGCACTGCTAGAGCTGTTCTGCATCCCAGGACTGGGATGATGAGGAGTGCTGGGTGCAGGTCCGGATGGAGGTGCACTAGTAGAGCCGTTCTGGGCCCCAGGACTGGGGTAGCGAGGAGTGCTGGGTTAAGGCCCGGATGGAGGTGCACTGGTAGAGCCGTTTTGCGTTCCAGGACTGGGATGGAGAGGGGTGCTGGGTGCAGGCCCAGATGGAGGTGCACTGGTAGAGCCGTTCTGGGTCCCAGGACTGGGATGGTGAGGGGTGCTGGGTGCTCGGCGGGTCTTGGGCTCAACTTCCTCGGACCTGATAATTCTCGCCTCGGTGCCTATTCTAATCATGGGTCCCACTCTGCAACTCTGGGCAATAGCTTGCTTAATCTCCACCAAGGCCCCACCAGCGCTGGGATGCCTGGCTTCACCTTGGGGGTGCCCAGGAGTGGACATTTCACAGGGAAAAGCCAGGAAGGGTTCCACAGCGGTATGCGTTCAGCGCCAGGATGCCTCAGGGTAGCAGTGCGCTTTACAAGTACAAATTCATTTAATTTCATTTCATTTCAGGTCCGGATGGAGGTGCACTGGTAGAGCCGTTCTGGGTCCCAGGACTTGGGTGGTGAGGGGTGCTGGGTGCAGGCCCGGATGGAGGTGCACTAGTAGAGCCATTCTGGGTCCCAGGACTGGGGTGGTGAGGGGTGCTGGGTGCAGGCCCAGATGGAGGTGCACTGGTAGAGCCTTTTTGCGTCCCAGGACTGGGATGGTGAGGGGTGCTGGGTGCAGGCCCAGATGGAGGTGCACTGGTAGAGCCGTTCTGGGTCCCAGGACTGGGATGGTGAGGGGTGCTGGGTGCAGGCCCGGATGGAGGTGCACTGGTAGAGCCGTTCTGCGTCCCAGGACTGGGGTGGTGAAATGTGCTGGGGTGCACTGGTAGAGCCGTTCTGGGTCCCAGGACTGGGGTAGTGAGGGGTGCTGGGTGCAGGTCCGGATGGAGGTGCACTGGTAGAGCCGTTCTGGGTCCCAGGACTGGGGTGGTGAGGGGTGCTGGGTTCAGGTCCGGATGGAGGTGCACTGGTAGAGCCGTTCTGGGTCCCAGGACAGGGGTGGTGAGGGGTGCTGGGTGCAGGTCCGGATGGAGGTGCACTGGTAGAGCCGTTCTGGGTCCCAGGACAGGGGTGGTGAGGGGTGCTGGGTGCAGGCCCAGATGAGGTGCACTGGTAGAGCCGTTCTGCGTCCCAGGACTGGGGTGGTGAGGGGTGCTGGGGTGCACTGGTAGAGCTGTTCTGGGTCCCAGGACTGGGGTAGTGAGGGGTGCTGTGTGCAGGCCCAGATGGAGGTGCACTGGTAGAGCCGTTCTGGGTCCCAGGACTGTGATGGTGAGGGGTGCTGGGTGCAGGCCCGGATGGAGGTGCACTGGTAGAGCCGTTCTGCGTCCCAGCACTGGGATGGTGAGGGGTGCTGGGGTGCACTGGTAGAGCCGTTCTGGATCCCAGGACTGGGGTAGTGAGGAGTGCTGGGTGCAGGCCCGGATGGAGGAGCACTGGTAGAGCCGTTCTGGGTCCCAGGACTGGGGTGGTGAGGGGTGCTGGGTTCAGGTCCGGATGGAGGTGCACTGGTAGAGCCGTTCTGCGTCCCAGGACTGGGGTGATGAGGGGTGCTGGGTGCAGGCCCGGATGGAGGTGCACTGGTAGAGCCATTCTGGGTCCCAGGACTGGGATGGTGAGGGGTGCTGGGTGCAGGCCCGGATGGAGGTGCACTGGTAGAGCCGTTCTGTGTCCCAGGACTGGGGTGGTGAGGGGTGCTGGGGTGCACTGGTAGAGCCGTTCTGTGTCCCAGGACTGGGGTAGTGAGGGGTGCTGGGTTCAGGCCCGGATGGAGGTGCTCTGGCAGACATGGCTGTGGTCCCAGTACTGGGGTAGTGAGGGGTGCTGGGTGCAGGTCCGGATAGAGGTGCACTGGTAGAGCCGATCTGGGTCACAGGACTGGGATGGTGAGGGGTGCTGGGTGCAGGTCTGGATGGAGGGGCACTGGTAGAGCCGTTCTGCGTCCCAGGACTGGGGTGTTGAGGGGTGCTGGGTGCAGGTCCGGATGGAGGTGCACTGGTAGAGCCGTTCTGGGTCCCAGGACTGGGGTTATGAGGGGTGCTGGGTGCAGGCACGGATGGAGGTGCCCTGGTAGAGCCGTTCTGCGTCCCAGGACTGGGGTGGTGAGGGGTGCTGGGGTGCACTGGTAGAGCCGTTCTGGGTCCCAGGACTGGGGTAGTGAGGGGTGCTGGGTTCAGGTCTGGATGGAGGTGCACTGGTAGAGCCATTCTGGGACCCAGGACAGGGGTGGTGAGGGGTGCTGGGTGCAGCCCCGGATGGAGTGCACTGGTAGAGCCGGTCTGGGTCCCAGGACTGGGGTGGTGAGGGGTGCTGGGTGCAGGCCTGGATGGAGGTGCACTGGTAGAGCCGTTCTGGGTCCCAGGACTGGGGTAGTGAGAGGTGCTGGGTGCAGGTCCGGATGGAGGTGCACTGGTTGAGCCGTTCTGGGTCCCAGGACTGGAGTTGTGAGGGGTGCTGGGTGCAGGCCCGGATGGAGGTGCACTGGTAGAGCCGTTCTGGGTCCCAGGACTGGGGTGGTGAGGGGTGCTGGGGTGCACTGGTAGAGCCGTTCTGGGTCCCAGGACTGGGGTAGTGAAGGGTGCTGGGTTCAGGCCCGGATGGAGGTGCACTGGTAGAGCCGTTCTGGGTCCCAGTACTGGGGTAGTGAGGGGTGCTGGGTGCAGGCCCGGATGGAGGTGCACTGGTAGAGCCGTTCTGGGTCCCAGGACTGGGGTAGTGAGGGGTGCTGGGTTCAGGCCCCGATGGAGGTGCACTGGTAGAGCCGTTCTGGGTCCCAGGACTGGGGTAGTGAAGGGTGCTGGGTTCAGGCCCGGATGGAGGTGCACTGGTAGAGCCGTTCTGGGTCCTAGGACTGGGATGGTGAGGGGTGCTGGGTGCAGGCCCGGATGTAGGTGCACTGGTAGAGCCGTTCTGGGTCCCAGTACTGGAGTAGTGAGGGGTGCTGGGTGCAGGCCCAGGTGGAAGTGCACTGGTAGAGCCGTCCTGGGTCCCAGTACCGGAGCCGCAGAGGGCGCTCCGGTACGACAGCTGTCTGTGGGTGGTCTGAATATCACGGGAGCAGAGGCCGCTGGGGTCAGGACAGAGGTGCAGTCGCTGAGCCGTGTGTGGTCCCCAGACTGGAATAGCAGGGGGTGACGAGGGTCAAGGTTGAGGTGCATCGGTGGAGCAGTGTGCGGTCCTGGCTGGGATAGCAGAGGATGCTTTGCTGCACGTCAGACCCCCGGAGTGGTGGGGGCTGGGACAGCACAGTGTGTGTGCTTTGCTGCACGTCAGACCCCCGGAGGGGTGGCGGCTGGGCTGGGCGGGGGTACTGTCCTGCACCTGCTCGTGCCCGCCTGCATGAGTGAGTTATTCGGAGCCCCAGAGGGCGCGGCCCGGCTCCCTCCCACGGCGAGACTCTCTCCCAGGAAGCGGTGACACCCCTTCCTGCTGAGCAGGCACCCCGTTTATGGCTGACGCCCTGCCTAGCTCCAGCACTTCTGGTGGTGGGAGTGGCGCATTCTGTGGTTGTGATGGGCGAAGCTCGACAGATACCGAGGAGGGTCAAAAATATCTGCTTTCGGCCTGAATTGTCTGACACTAACTCAAGCAAGCTGTCTGTCATCCGTGAGCCCAGGACTCCCCTTCAAAAGATGGGGTTTGTACTTTCCAATCGGACACACCCTTCTCGAATTCAAACAGGTCATCGATAGGTCACGTCGATTATTACTGATCATTGGCAACTCACGCCGGCCTCCTGGTCTCACTACTACCACCCTCACCAAGGCCTGTTACCTGCCTAGGATGAGTGACGTAGGCAGCAGGTAAATCCCTCCCTCCAGGCCTTCCGGGCACCAGAATCACAAACTCGCAAACCAGGGGGACTAAAAGATGATAAACCGGGAGCGAGATCCAGGGTGACCAGGCGCCCTTGTGGGAGGGACTCCCCGGAATCACGTGCGGTGGCATCCCCTGACAGATGATAGCGCCACAAGGCCGTACTATAGCTCAATGTGCGCTATATAAATGTCAACAAACGAGCGTGTGGCCCACGGTGGGTGTCTCCATGTTGAGCGATCACTCTCCAGGGATATGCAGGGGTTCACTATGTGATCCAAAAACCACTTCAACCTTTGACATGCTAGCGACAGACAACATGTAAGTGGTCCATGCTCGCTGTTTGTGTCAGCAAACGCCGTGCCTGATTTGTCAGCACACCACTGTAGCAGAGCATTCCATAGCGCCTCGAAGGGGCCGAGCACTTGGGTTCTGTGCTGGTGATCGGGTTCTCTTGAGTGTCAAATGGTGTCTGAAGGGCCTCCCTTTGCCAATATTTTGCTACCTTTCTCCCTTTTTGCTTCTCTCCCTCTTGCTCTGGGTCGAAAGTTGTTAGCTCTGCTGCAGAGAACTGACAGTGGAGGCTGTGACAGGAATGACTGTGGCAAGGCAGACCTTTTCTTCCTCATCCTGCGTGGTAGAGAAGCTTACCAGCCTTTCCCACATTTTTTAAGTGGCCTGCCATCCCCTGTAACTGGGTCCTTGGCCAGGGATGCTGCATGTAATTGTAATTGCATTTATATAGCGCTTACTACCCCTGACGAGGCATGGAAGCGCTTTTCGGCGAGTAGCATGCTACTCCGGAACCCAAAGAGGATTAGTAGTGAGTTAGTATAGGGAGATATGAAATTAATTTGAGCGGTGGACATGTGAGTTTGTCATTTGTATAGAAAAAGGATAGTGGAGGGATAGAAGAGGGAAGATGGATGTCACATGTGTATACATATCTGTGTGCACAGGGCTCGGGTGAAGCGTGTGTGGCACATATGGCCACAGCCACACCAGAATCCATCTTATGTTTGCCACATCCAAATGGTACCTACGATGGATTGTCAGAGAGAGCCTGACAGCAGATGTGAACTGCAGGGCCCTAGCAGGACAAAATAATGCCAATATTTAGGAAGGGCAATGGATGTGATCCTGCTAATTATCGCCCGACCAGCCTTCTTGATAATCTACCTAAAAGTGTTTCTTCTGATCCCGATTCTATCTATACTTCAGCCTGGGTTCCGGAAAACGACAAGCAGCACTGACCAGGCTTTCGGATTGTCCTTAACTCTGGACTAAACTGTCAAACTGAAGAGAGTTCACTTATATGTCGTGTTTGTGAATCTTCAATCCGTTTTTGACAGTGTCCTGGGATCAATGTTTGGCGCTGTCTTCACAAGATGGCGCTCCCGTGGGTCTATTAAACACCTGGATAGGTTTGTGAGACAAAAACTCAGCTGCTGTTAGATGGGGGACCACAGGGGGGCATACACAGTTCTTTTTTTTTGCCAAGGATGCCCCGTGGCCACCTTTCATTTTTACCCAGTATGTAAACCAGGTGGAGCAGGTAACACAATGCATTGGTGATGCTCCCACCCTGGATGGAGAAAAGACCGGGGCGCTATTATTTGCGGATTACACACTCCTGGTTTCTAAATACCCTGTGTGTATACAGTCCCTTGTAAATAAATCTGCTGATTTCGGCAATAGAATAGAAAGACGAAATTACTGATGTTGAGACCACACAAAGGTGTGAGAAACAACTTCACCCAAACAACTCCACGCTGGAACAGGTGGACGTGGTCCCTTATTTAGGACTCAACCAATCGGCTACCGCGTTTCTTTGGAAGCCACAGGGCTCCAGGATGAGGAGAGAGGAGGGGAGCCAGGGCCCACTTTGCTACAGAAAGAGGGGGGGCTCACAGTGCCTGGACTCCTCTCTTCATGGAGCTCAGCTTTGGGGTCTCTCAGACTTGGCAGATCTGTCCAGACGCGAGAAACTTTTCTTCAAAATTCTGCAGAGAATTCCATCTGGCTCTCCAACACTTCCTTTGCGTCTAGATTTAGGGATCACGGTTATCGTCTCCCGCGTGAAACTGAGACCCATCTTGTATTGGACCAGAGCCTGGGGCAGGCCAGAGCTCGCCCACCTTAGGGCTGCACTTGGTAATGTACTGGGTAAGCGCAGTCTTGGGGGGGTGGGGGGGTGTAGTTAAGTAGGGAATATGATGGGGCACGTAGGTCTCTCACATTTTTAGGACCACTACAACATGATTACGTGTGTCAGAGCCGCAGACGTAAAGTCAACTTAGAAGTTGTGGTCTGAGGAAGCCCAGCTGTCTAATGTTTTTACTGTGTGCCTAAATTCAAATGCTTTTTAGGCAATGTAACTCCGTCCTTGGCCAAAACTCTGTATTTTAAATTCAGGATGGGCATTTTGCCACGGTGCCATTTTATCTCCAAATGGGGCACCTCTTGCCCCAAATCTCCATGCTGTCCATTGTGTACTGATGATCTTGCATATGCGGTACATGTTTATTCTTTTGCCCAGTGTACATTGCTCCGAGACTCAATGGTGGCTGCCACTACTAAGAGCCGCAGGAGTCCGAAACTTGAAATCTGCTCTGGAGACACTAAAAACTTCGACACAGAGTAAAACAGGGGCTGTTGTAGTCATCAGAGCGCACAGGAAGCGATATATCAATTGAAATTCAATAACTACAGCTATCTGCAGAACTATTTCCTAAGGATAGGCCTAGCAAGGCAATGCTCTCTGGCACTTGGCCGTAAAAGGGGAATCTCGCGTCAGTGGTTTGTGGAAGAGCCCCTGCAGCTCAATTCACCCTCTGGCACAAGAGTTATTGTCTCCGGTCCCCTAATATATGTTATCATTCCTCCCCCTTATAACCCCCACCCCTGCTTTGAGGGTCCAGTGTCACAGTGCCTCTCTGTCCTTGTTTTTGGTTCAGGGAGGCTAGGCCTGAAGTGTGTCTTTGGTGGGTGGTGTCGCCGCTAAAGGTAATGTGCGCTCACCAGCCCAGCCAGTGTTCATTGTGGTCAGCGGTAGATGCACAGATGCACACTTGATCAGGGGAGCACAGGCAGTGGCAGTACCGGTGGTAGAGCGGCCGTCCAGAGGTTGCACTGCCCATGGTCTGGTAAGTTTTGCTTCTCAGGTTCTTCCTTGACCCGACACAACAGCACTCCAGCCAATCAAAGCTAGAGCTCACTCTGGTTGCAACTATGAGTTAGGCAACAGCTGACGTCCTCACCTGTAGGCCTGGGCATCATTTGTATTATGCTGGAGTAAACGCAGTCATTTTTGGTAATTTTGCTTTACTCTTTTGAGGTAAAATTATCAAAAATTACCCGGTTATGCTCGTTCACATAATTAGTAAGTAAGTAATTTGGCACAAAAATTCTACTGCAAGAGCACAGGAGCAACAAACTTACCAAGTATGAGTGGTTGCTGGTTGCTGGTGTTCGTGTTCTGTTGCATTTATCACTGTTTTCTTAGCGCAAAATGCATCCTTGAGTCCATTTTGATAGATTGTTGTCCTCGGCCTTCCTAAAATGTTTCCTCACTGCCTGTGTGTGCACATGTACACATCCACTCACATTTGGGTGGCGATTTTTGAATGTTGTTTAGTTTTGTAAATGCCATTAAAAGATACCTGTGTGCTCTCATGTGCATCCATACTCCGCCACCTGAGAACGGTGTGAAAGCCCATTCAAAGATAGCTGCCCATGCATAGGCATGCACACGCATGGGCGGCCATTTTTGAAAGGCTTTGAAGCCCATTCAAAGTTAGGATACACTTTCAGTGCCCGTGCAAAATGGTGCACACTTGGAGCGGCAACAAGGCCCCAGTAGCAGTGTTAGGGGAGCTGCTAGGCCGTTGTAAAATAAAAAAAACACGTTTTATTTTAATAAAATGTTTCTTTAAAGGACACATTGCCCCACCAATCCCTGGCACTAAAGAGGATATTTAGTGTGTGGGTGACAACAATGTGCTGTGGAAGAATATTGCCTCTCACACGGTAGGGAACCAATGACAGAGTGAGCGGCCCATTACTGCATTCTGAATGCTACGGTGGGCGGAATAAAAGTGTGCATGGCTCTATAACACACCAATGGATTAAGAGGGCTGATTGAAATCCTCTGTATGTAAGTATGCATAGTTCCAAATATGTTTTTATTAAAATCAAAAGGTCCTGCCTAATGCCAGGTCCAAAGAAAGAGATGGCCCTCGCTCACCAGTGTGAAGAATGTTTAGAAAATAAAATGCAGGTGGCACTGGTGAGATGCAGAATTTCTCACATATGTGTGTGTGCAGATCACACCCATGTACATGTAGTTGCTAATCAGTGATTTTAACCTTATCTACTACAATTATATGTCACGCATTTAATAGTCAAACTGGAAAACCCAACAGACATATGAAACTCTAAATTCAAAAGCTGTGTCAAAGCCGTAGACCAATGGATGGCATGGATCTTTCTTAAACTAAATGCTCCATAAACAAAATGTTTATTTATGGAGATTGGAAAACGTATGATCCATTTACACTCTGGCCACCTGATCCAAAAAGATCAAAAGAAGTTCGAAACCTTGCCTTTGTCACGGACTCTACACTCTCATGAGTGCCCGAGTGGGCACACTCACCACATTAGACTTCTACACTACGAAGGCCCTTTGTCGCATTTTCCTAACTTTGGGTTTCCTCAAAAGGTTCAGCAACACCACTAACCCTCTCAAAAGTTGATTACTAAGTGTATTATTAGGGTGATAAGTCTGTATTACGGGATTCCTCTCTTAGCTATGAGACGACTCCAGAGAATTCAGAACTCGGCCACATGATCACTTTTATGCCCACGGATCTCCCTTGCCCTGGTTACCAATCAGAAGCAGTTCATTCAAGCTATGGCGTGCCACTGATACCGCAATAAACAGTAAAGGGCCTGAATTCCTCCATCTGTAAGGCAACAAATACTCCCAAGGTAGGAATTCCCCTTCCAGGCTAGAGCCACAATAAATCACCCCACTTTACAAAAAGAAAACAGTCGGCAGCACTCATTCCTCCATACAGGCTGCCAAAGGATGGAGTTACCGCCCAGCAAAACAGGAGTCAGTGACAACCATCTGGAACTTAAACCAATGGTTGAGTGCTGTCTATTCCCAACCTGATCATCATGGACTCTCTTCCATCTGTGACAGACCAGGACACACAACAAGAAGAAAGTCTGCTCTGTCCACCATCAGAAGCTCTGGATAACTTGTCTAGATTATATGCAAGAACTTAATCATTCCTACATGACGACTAAAGTGAAAATATTATCAAACTTGATTTACAAGTTTGATAATATTTTCACTTTAGTCGTCATGTAGGAATGATTAAGTTCTTGCATATAATCTAGACAAGCTCAGCCTTTTCCTACTCTCACCTGCTCAAGATTGCATGAAATCCAGCATCAGGGGTAGCAAGCACTGTCTAAATGCATTTAAAATACAATACACACTAACACTTTTTGGAGTTCTGTGATATTTATACACACGTCTAAGGGGAATACACAGCCACGAAGAACCACTTATTTGTTAAAAAATAAAATGAAAAACTGGAATAGAAAAAGCAAAAAACAAACACACACAAGGACCGTAGAGCACAGTAATTAAAGAACTATATTGAATTGCAAATTGCTTTATGGAACGCCAAAATGGATACTTCACACTGTTAGGATAAAGAGATATTGACCAGATGTCCATCACATATAAACAGTCTGTGAACGCTTGCAGCTAAATGGATTTAATTAGTCTGGTTGCACCAAATGGGGCAGACGAAGAAATTGGAGCGGAATTTTAATTTTCTCTCCTCAGCCCGACCTTCCGGCAGTGTCTCCGTTTAGGTTTCGGGAAGGCTACTTTCAGGCAAGAGTTGACACAGGCATCACTGGACAGGAAGTGGATAGAGTGAAACCATTGGCTGCCTTCACGGCAGGAAGTAGAAACATTAAAAGATATCTAGAGCACAGCCGAGGAAGGGCTACAGGGCACAGAGCAAGAGTGAGGCACAGGGCCGAAAAGAAAGAGGTTAAAGCATAAGGAGGGCATAATGGAAAGGACAGGAAGCCAAGAGAATTAACGCACAGAGCAGGCACTAAACAGGAAGTGGGGGCCGAGGACCGGAAGTAGAGATATTAAAGTAGGGGCGGCTCCTCCGTAATGGCGGAGGAGCGTCACCCCCACTTGTTAAAGTCAGTCAAAGGAAAAATAAAACGACAATAAAACAATAATATCATTTTATTTTCCTGTGACTGACGGAGTCGATGCCAGTGTAGGGTTGGTCCGGGCCATGGCAGAGAGATGAGTAATGGGCATTGTAAAGTGCACATGTCAGTTTGGCCGGCCTTCTTGCGCAAACCAACACGCGTACTTCTATTTCTCCAACCCAGCTGTGTTGCACAGCCGGGTTGGAGAAACATCACAGACTCCCATGCACTGCCTGAGCGGCAGACCAAGCCACTCAGACCAATCCTGGCACTGCTCTCATGCTAGGTACAGCATGAGAGCAGCACCTTGATTGGGCAGGGAGCCTGTACTTTTGCAGTGACCGCTGGGAGCAGAGAACCACAGACGCGTCTGTCGGCGACAGGCATGTTTTTTCTATTATTATTATTCCCCGTCCCCCACACCCCCCACGCCCCCCAAACCTCCCACTTTACTTTTTCAGCGGCCGCCTATGTATTAGAGCACTGAGCAGGAAGTTTAACCAACAGAGGGATGAGTGTTCTGATTGAGCAACAATGACAGGATGATGAGGTGCAACTCAAGAATCAACTTTATTAACTATACTAAGAAACCTGCATGATGTGGCCAGGTCCGACTTGTGATTTCTGCTCTGTAATCCGATCTGAAAGAGAGTTAGTAGCTGTGTGGCAGGGGATGCACTGCCCCGACCACACTACAAACCCCCTCACTTAAATGGTATCTTACACATTTTAGTCCATGACTGTAATCTTTCTGGAGGCCGGACATGCCACCAAGGGGTTGTCACCAGGCTGTTTTTTTTACTGGCATGACCGGTATTTTAATGTCTTCGCTGCTACAAAAATTAGCAAAATCATTAAAAGCCGGTATTTTTTCCCCTTATCTGTACATACTTTAAACAGCAAGTATAAGAAGAAAGCACTTTAAATGTCTCATGGAGCTGCCTTTATAATAATTTAAGATAACAAAGACAGAAAGGCTATGTTGAAAATGAATACAGACGATTTTATGTAAAGTTCTATTTAAGTATCATGTCCGGGCCTTTGCAGAATCTTAAAACGTGAACATATGGCTGTTATATTTCCCTGGGAAAGGTGGCAACCCTGCTGGTGTTTCACTGCGGGAGGGACAGGAGTGGGATGGATGTGAAATGTGCGTGGGCTGTCTGGTTGGAGATCATAGTGACAGAAGGCAAAGCGCCAGAAATATTGACGTCCACTAGGTCACACTCTCCACTGTCCATGTTTTCCACATCTGACAACGGTATGCAGGGCTTTCCGTCCATGGCGCAGAAGTGCGAGGAGTTCCTAGTCACTGTGTGACCACTTCTCTATCCTGTGAGCAGTGACCCCTCGACGTCTGTGATGATGTATGGGTGCTGTTCAAAATCAGTGTCATTCTTCTGGGATCTTTTAGCATGAACCAGAGAGATGTCAGAGGGGACAGGGCCTAGCTCATCTCTTTTTATCTCCGTAGTCTTTCATATGCTGCTTCTTTTGGACATGGTCCCGCAGGCTTCAGTGCCATTCCTGTCCTCATTTTCCTTCCAGAAAGAGTTTACTCAGGACCTGCCATTGGTGCTGTGAGGAACATCTTGAAAGTCTCTCAGGGTTTGGCGCAAAATGTTGGAGATGGGCTTCTTCATCAGAAAAGTGATCTATGCACAACTTTCTTGAGCGTTGACATGACTGGGACCACCATTCCATGCATGAGGCCATAATGGAATTATCTGGTACCTGAAGAGACCCACATGCATTGCAAATGTGGTGATATAAATTGATGGCTTCTTCAGCTCAAGCTAACGATACACCTGGTTCACGTTGAGCTTGGAGTAGATCTGAGCTCTATTCAGGAGGTGAATCATGTCTTATCTCCTGAGAACTGAAGGCTGGAATGTCTTATGTCTTCACAGATGAGCATTTCACCTACACACTGTCTTTTAAATTCTCATGGAAAATCAGCCTGACGCCTTCTTTCTGATAGAAACCTGGCTTTATGAGTCCTCAACTCCTGGCATCTTAGATGCCCTACCGCAAGGTTACGGAATATTAAGACAGGACCGCCCTATTAAAAGAGGAGGAGGGATAGCAATAATCTACAAACTGTCCCTAAAATGCACCATTAGGGCCGCTAACATTGAAAACTGTGAGGCCATCTCCTTCACTCTCGCCGCAGTAGAAGACTACGCTTTAGCGGCTTCTTAAACTATCGGCCACTAGGACCTGCGGCAAAGTTCATATTGAGTCTCGCTGAGAATATTGTCCAGCCAGCACTTCGCCATAATAACCTGATAATCGTAGGTGACCTTAATATGCACCTTGACAATAATTCTAACTTAGAGCCCCACTCTCTATGCAAGGAACTTAGAACTATGAGTCTAACTCAAAAAGTGAACACCCCACCCACCAACTAGGACATATCCTAGATCCAATATTTGCCAACTTTCCCCAAATTGAAGTGGACACCCCGCTAATAGTTCCCTGGTCAGACCACCTCTGGGTGGTCTTTTCTGCGCCTCTTTATAGACCCCCCCTCCCCTTTAAGCCTAGTCAGATGATCATCCGAAGGAAGTGGACTAAGTTTAACACTGAAATCTCCACTCAGACCCTCTCGAGTACCAATCTCCAACTCGGGGATGACATCAATGAGGCAAACTCATATGTTGAAAAATGGATATCACGAGCTATAGATGAAATAGCACCGTGGACCACTCAGAACACTCAGAGGCGGCTGAATTCTGCGCCCTGGTTCGACAAAACTCTGATTAGAGCCAAAAAAACGTGTAAACGCCTAGAGCGTAAGTGGAGGACAGATTACTGCCCTACTAGTAAAACCATCTACAAAAATGAGCTCAAACAGTATCACGCACTCATTACGAAAACGCGTTGTGCTTTCTAAACTGATAAAATTGAGCAAGCCAATTATTCATCTAAAGAACTTTTCTCTATTCTCAAATCACTGTCTTCGCTCGAACGCACAATGGCCCCTCTACTGACATCCCCTGAGAATTGTAATAAAATTACTGACTTCTTTGCGTCTAAAGTAGCGAAGATCTATGGCACATTCCCGTCAGAAGCACGTAGCTGCATCAATCTTGACATCTCTTATGACGCAGCATTTGGGGGGATTGATCTCTGAATTCAAGACCGCTATGCTGGATGATCTGAAGGGTCTGGCCATGAGCATTAAATCGAGCTCCCCTCTTGATCCTGCTCCGCCAAAAATCATGATACAAGGAATGGACTCTATTCTGTCCTATGTCCAACAGCTTATAGATATATCCGTTCGCATAGGCGAAGTCCCACTGAAATAGAAGCAAGCGATAGTTCTCCCTCTGCAAAAAAAACCTTCCGCCGCCCCTATGCTGCTAGAAAACTTACGCCCAATCTCTCTCCTACCATTCTTTGCCAAAATTGCAGAGAAAGTGGTGAATAATCAACTTGTAAATCATATCAATCTAAATAATCTATTTCACCCTTCACAATCCAGTTTTAGAGCCTCTTACTCTACTGAGTCGGCCCTACTTCTCGCAATGGAAACCTTGAGGAAATGTGCCGACGCTGGGCATACTGCAGCACTGATCCTGTTGGACCTAAGCGTGGCATTCGACACTGTATCGCATAACCTACTTCTACAAAGACTAAGGCTTTGTCGGGTTAGGGGCTCAGCTCTTCGCTGGTTGACCTCTTGCCTCCTTTCTCGCAGCTTCCAAGTCGCTCATCACCCGCATACATCCAAGAGTATTCCCCTCATGCATGGGGCCCCCTCAGGGTTCTATGCTGAGCCCCACTCTATTCAACCTTTATATTGGCCCCCTTGCAGAAATTGTAGAAAAATACAATGTAACCATCGTGTCATATGCGAATGACACGCAACGTATTGTCATTCTACCTCAGGACAAGGAGACAGCTGCTAATCAGTTCTCCTCTTG
The DNA here is from genome assembly GCA_963921515.1 of Calotriton arnoldi. Lineage (NCBI taxonomy): Eukaryota > Metazoa > Chordata > Amphibia > Caudata > Salamandridae > Calotriton > Calotriton arnoldi. Next base: position 4,181,899 of record CAWUFW010000272.1, on the reverse strand, counting down.
TCTAAGGGAGCTCGCCTCATGGATGTTCAACAATTGCCTTAAACGTAACGGCAAAAAAACCGAAGTAATGATAGTTGGGAAAACACCTTTAATCTGGTCATCGGCATGGTGGCCCCAGGCCCTGGGGCAAACTCCTGTCCCTAAAGCGGAAACTAAAAATCTGGGGGTCTGGCTTGATCTCAAACTTTCGTTTGAGAGTCAAATCAGGAATGCAGCTGGAAAATGCTTCAGGACTCTTAAAGTCCTAAGAAAACTCTTAAATCTACTACCCATTGCAGCTAGAAAAACCATTGTGCACACTCTAGTCACATCTCAGATAGATTATGGTAACATTCTCTATCTAAGAGTCTCCAAAAAAAGCCTCAGTAAACTCCAACGCATCCAAAATGCTGCTGCACGATTGGTCCTGAACCTTCCCAGAAGAGCATCCACTTCTAAAGCTCTGTCTAATCTTCACTGGCCAGTGGAGAAGAGGATTACCTGTGTGCTATTGTCACAGAATTCTGTGGAATAAAGGCCCAAGCTACCTCCGCCCGATGATAACCTCGTACACACCTGCCCGCAATCTGAGATCTGCAAGAGCCCACCTGGTCCTGGCACCCAAAATCCAAAGAGCCAGGATGGGAGCTCGATATTTTGGCTATCTCGCAGCCAAAAAGTGGAACTCTTTGCCACTTACTCTGAGAGCCAAACCTACTGGAAGCACCTTTCGCAAGGGACTAAGGGCCAGATGTACGATGGATTTTTGCATGCGCAAATGGTTTTTAGACCTGTTTGCGCATGCAAAAAACCAGTGGGCCATGTACTAACCCTATTTTGCGAGTCGCTAATTACATAGCGACTCGCAAAATAGGGCTAGCGACTCACTAATAGGAAGGGGCGTTCCGAGGCCGTCCCTTTCTAATAGCGAATCTGGACCCTATGTAAGAATGTTTTGCGACCGCAATTGCAGCCGCAAAACACTCGCAGTTTACCACCCTCCTCAAGAGGGTGGTAAACCATTCGCAAACGGGAAGGGGACCCCAGGGGACCCCTTCCCCTTTGCAAGTGTGTGAGAAAATATTTTTTAAGAGCTGGCAGTGGTCCAAGGGACCACTGCCTGCCCTTAAAAAATGAAACTGAAATGTTTCATTTTTCTTTTTTAAATGCATCCTGTTTTCCTTTAAGGAAAACGGGCTGCCTTAAAAAAAAAACTGCTTTATGTAAAAAGCAGTCCCAGACATGGTGGTCTGCTGACCCCAGCGGGCCACCATCCCTGGGAGTGCTAGCCATTCCCAATAGGGTCGCAAATTGCGCTCGCCTCATGAATATTGATGAGGCAAGCAATTTACGACCCCATTGGGAATTGCTAACAGTGTCTGTGACACTGTTGTACATTGCATTTTGCGAGTCGCATATTGCAAGTCGCATATTGCGAGTCGCAAAGCGACGTAATTTGCGAGTCGCAAAATGTAATGGTCGTACATCTGGCCCTAAAAACCTGGCTATTTCAACCCTAATTTGTGATTATCTGCATGTCCTCTTCAGCATCCTTTTTAGGTCTCGCGCCTGCGTTGCAGTGCGCAGCACTGCTCGCGGCGCGAGACCTCTAGAAAGGGCTTCTGAAAACGACCCACACGCTCGTGCGTGTGGTTTTGTTTTCAGAAGCCCTCATTGGTTGTTGCGTGAGTTTTTTTAGGAAAAACTGCACGCGATTGGGCAAAGGCGGGCGCATGTCCCGCCTTCGCTCCTCCCATTCCCGACGGTGGCCAGAACGCGCATCAGCGCGCGGCACAGACAGGCTCCTCGCCCCCCCCCTCCCGCTCCTCTGTGGTTTCGATTCCCGCGTTCGGCTGGGTTTCGATTCCGTGCTTGTTTGGTTTGGAAATTCTGGTCACCCTATAAAACATACATTCGCCATGATCTGCAGGACATCTACAAATAAAAGCCCATGTGAATAATTTGGAATGTATTGAATGCGCTTCCGTTACCCGCACGGGCACCTATAAACATAGGTATTTTGGGATGCAAGGTGACTGCGCCACGAGCCCATGTCATGAATGCATAAATACAAATCCGTATAACAATAACACAAAACACGAGATAAATAACGCCCCTTGAGAAAAGTTAAGGTGCTGTGAGCCGCTGGGAGGGCTATCGGAAACACCTACAGAACTGACACGTTGCAGAACAGAGCCTGCTTGTAAACAGTGTGAGGTCGAATCTGCCTCCCCGCCCCTCCCCCCGGAACGAAATGCGTCACATTGTAAATGTGAGCAGCAGGGGGCGTCATGATTAAAAGAGGGGGGACAATGGCAGCGGAAGACCGCCTTTGTAGGGGTGAGGGGCAGTCTGATCCTTTCAGGCAGCCCCTGCAGGTGCTGCGCGGGGTGTGGCTTGTGCTGCAGGCCGGGGAGCTTGGTTGTGTACTGTGCATGTGTGACTACTTTCACTAACAAGGTTATTCTACTGTTTGTCCTTTAGACCATCTGGGGAGGATAGAGGGGAGCTATTTATTAAACAAGGAGTGGGAGGGGAGGTCTGGCCCTGAACCCCAGGGGCCGCCCCATTACAGTTTGCACCTCACCTCGAATGCTGCTCCGTTCCCTACAGCCTTCAAACCCGGAGCCGCCTGCCCCCGTCTGGTCTGAGATACTGGCCCAGTCCGCTTTCTCTTTACAATGGTAATAATGCTAATGTTTTCGGAGTTGCTTTCAGACATTCTCACTACAAAAATAAGTGCGGGAGACACGTGCCACTGTGCATGGAAGAAGGAGTACTGGTGGACGACATTTTGCATTTTTATTGTAAAAAATGTTTCTCAATTTTTACCAACACGCAGAACACGTATGGCAGCAGCAGTGCAAGCGTCTCTCATAAAACATATTCAAACTCGGCATCAGCTGAGCGCGCGTCTACAAGCACACACACACACCTTCCCATGCTATCTTTATACGCACAAAGACACAACAGGCATACACAAACAAGCAGTACGGGGTTACTCCTACACAGTGGAGCTGCAGTGCTGCCTTGAGGCATAGTACAGTAGCTAAAGTTGGCCCCTGAGACCTGTGAGCCCAGGTGTGCTGCACTATAGATGCCCACGCCCTGCTCATGCACACACGATGGCACAAATACGAACCGTGCAAGCGTCCTTACACATACAGAAGCAGTAAGCACAAACATCTTCATATAATCATCACTCACTCGCACAACAGGCAAAACAAAATCGCCAACAGTTGGGGATAGGATGTGGCGCAGGAATCAGAGCTGCAGACTAGAGTTCGAGTCTCGGCGTTGGCACACTATCTTGTGATTCTGGGCAAATCACGTAATCTCCCCGTGCCCATGAACAGCGCCCGGTGGGTGATAAGCCACATTATATAAACAAGCATTTGCAATGCAATAGGTCTCGCATTATTAAAGTTTGAGCTATTGGCATTGCTAAATAATGCAACACCAATAGCTCAAACTTTAATAATGCGAGACCTATTGCATTGCAAATGCTTGTTCTCCTTAGCCTAGGCATAGTTTTCCCTTCTCTACCTCTGGGGGTCTCTATCCTAGCGTGGGGACACACCGTTGGGTGTAACCAGGTGCTTTACAAATGAAATAATAATTATTATTTTATGGACTGGCACAATGGGGCAAACCCATGGGTTCGAACCAGTCAGAGTCTTGATATTATCTGCTGACGAAACTGTTTACGCCTGCCTCCACTCTCTTCTGAATATTGAGAGGTATTCCCCTGAAATGTCGATCCGCCAGCTTGAAATTTTCATCTATGTGCAGGTGGATGTGAAAGCGCGATTTTAAAACAATGCACAAAAGTGCTTTAAAAAAGTTCAAGAGGATGATCGGGTTGGTGGAGGGGGTGGGGAAGGAGGCAACATGAGCGAAAGAAAACAATGTGGACTGCTGGCAGGGGGGGAACACACAGAGGCGAGAGAGAACAACACAAATGTAAGTTGAGAAGAGAAGCACCTGGTCGCGATAGAGTAACATTGGGGAGAGAAAAGCACACAGGGGAGACAGCTGGAAAACACATGCACTCTCATGGAGTGCTTAAAGAAAAAGAAAAAAAAGTAATTTCCCAAAAGCAAGCAGTGGAAGCATTGAAGCCAACCAATCAAAGAGATGCTAACGAGGCTATGCTCCAGGGGAGGAACAAACACAAGACTGACAGGTTGGGACACGAAAAAGAAGCAAATGGTAAAAAATGGGCATGCTGCAAACCCCTGTATGTTTTCCCAGGACCACCATACGTCTTTCACAATCAGACAGTCTGCGCAGTCTGGTAGGCTCAACCTAAAAAGTGCAATTCAGACCGAGCTCAAAACTAACGTTTTAGCGCCTCCTCACCATTGAACTTGTCAAACTCACACTCTCTTATGCAGTCCTTCGGGCTGATGGCACATGCGTCAATTGTTTTCATCTGATTTCTGTCTCATCTAGTGGTACCTGTAGTGCTCATAGTCAACTTTTTCGGATTACATTTTTTTAGCAAACCTTTCCTCAGTCCAGCATTTGTCCCGTTTTCAGCAGGGGAGAGTTCAAAGGCAATGCCTTTGATGTCTGACCCAACACAATGAAGTAAAAGTCATTTATTTTGTACATCTTCCTTGATTCCAATGCTGTCAATGTAGATTTCAAAAGGTTTCCCACGGCGCATCCATATGGGACCCAGACTTTGTGATTCGCTGGTGTTGAACGGCGTAGACATGCCCACTGAGACAGCATCTGCAGACATATAAGCGACTACGGCATCTCTCACCAGGGGTTTGAATTCAGTCCCCACCCGCTTGATTCAGGTTCAGCTTTGGATGCATACATGACAGCCTCATCATCGAAGGATGCCATTTTTGCGTGCCGGATCAGGGTGCCGTCACTTCCAACAGCTCAAGGATTCATAGTGCTCATAGAGACTTGTGAGGATGAGAAACAGCCTCGTCGCCAGTGTACTATCTGAGCAACACTGACATGGACAGAAGATGCAATGCAACCGGAAGCAACTTTATAAACTATACACAGGGACCAGCAACCAGATGGTCCATTTGCTGGTATAGATGTGGCAGGGCAGGAGTGAGTCCAGTTGACAGCTACTCAGCTCTTTGAGCTTTGAGAGTGTGGGGCACTGGGCAAACAGTAGACAAATTTACAGTATAAAACTGGCATAGGATAGGAATCAGAGAGATTAAAGCAGAACATGGACACTGGACAGGAACAAGAGAGAGTTAAAGTATGCAGTAGGGTCAGGACAGGAAGGGCAGCAAGTTAAAATCGACTACTGGCCATGAGGAGAGAACATGAATGCACAAAAGGTTACCAAGTGGGACAGGAAGTGGAGAGATGAAGGCATAAGAAAAGTGCCAAAAGACTGGACAAGAAGACAGAGAACGGCCACTGGAGAGGAAGTGGAAATAGGTAAAACACACAGTGGGTACTAGGCAGTATGTGGCTAGAAGGTGATGGAGCAAGGACTCGTGAGAAAGAGACTTGTTCAGAGGCAATCCTCTCGTTTAACTCATTAACGAATTACTAACCATGTCTCGTAAATAATAACACGCACCACAGAAACACGAGGGTTAGCGAAGCTTGCTTATGTGTGTGCTAATACAGATAACAATGAAAATGGACTAATACCGCTTTAAACGGGGAAACTGTTGTGCGCATGCGTCAACTGCATCTACGCAGTATGACGAAAACTAATACTTGGAGGGAAACTCTAGCGCATGTGCAAAAGGCATTAAAATGGAGTCTTGAAGACTCGCATGCATGGCATCTGCTTAGCCGAAATGAAAACAAGCTATTTTACTAATGCTAATGCGGGGATAGTATTAATAAGTAAAGGGGATTAGAGTAGAGATGGGTGGTATACAGTGTAATAATTTATTTGTGAAAATAATATTTGTTCTTTTGACTTTATTATTAGTGCGCATTTGGGCCTTTCACGTTTAGCCGAGTTGAGCTGAGTGATTCAAGTTTGCGCATGCCCATCAGAAAGTTAACCCGGAAGGATGACGGAAGTTCTGACTACAAGCCAAGGACGAGAATGATGTGCCTTGAGAACGAAGGGTGAAGAGTTCAACAAAGAAGATTCTTATTCATATTTTTTTTTTACTAAATGTTGCAATAAAGTTTGGACATGTATGGGAACGAAGGAAATGAATAAAGTTAAGGGGATGGTTTTTCGAACAATGGGTCAATAGAATAAAAATAATATGTAAGCATGGTGTGATGATCATTCCCCTAGCCTGACCAATTAGATTTCGTATTTTTACAATATTGAAACTTTAGTGGGTGGTACATGAAGAACGAAAGGTATAATTGAGGTAGTTTTAGTTAGTTAGAGAGATCGTGTTGCTGAGATGCTGACGCAGGGAGGGATGCTGTGAACTGCCGATGAAGAAGCCGAATGCAAAACCTTCTATCCTAATTTAATTGGGTTAGATAAGAAGATCGCAGAAGAATCTCGAGGAGGAAGAGAGTGTCAGAGAGGGGTGCGACGCGACCGTCGGTATTAGAGAGGTCATCTATCCTGTCCTGAATCCTGTCCTGAAGTCTTTGTGTCCTGACCTATCCCGGGGGACCCTTACCAGCCATTTGGCCAGGGGGTCTGGTCTTCACACCATTCTTGGTAATTATTTTTTCATGTTATCTGTAGATGTTCTTTTCTCTCTATCCTCTCCTTTTCTGTGCATTAGTCATTGTGTGAGTCCGAAATATATGATTGATGTTTAATTAAATGTAATTTTCTCTCCTAAATAATGGTGGTTGCACTGTAATTTTGAGATGTTCACATGCAATTAATTTTAGAATTTTTTTTAAAATTTCCCGAGTCTGTGGTTATTTACTTTAAAAATAAAGAATAGTTAAAGTTATATTAATTGTCACCATCAATTAGTTTCAACTAATGGTCCATCGACCAGAGGAAAGAACTTTTTGATCAGTGAAAGATTAGTTAGGTAAGGTGAAATAACTAATCCTAAGAAACATGAAATTATAAACTAAACTCCAGCGGTCTACTCGACTGTGTGTTTTTATGGGCCCAGGTGAGTATATGGTAGTGGAGTATCTGTTGTTGGTATACCGCTGGATCAAGGGCATGGGCAGGTAGAGGAGAAAGGCAAGTGAGAAAGTTACAGTACAGAGGAAGCATTGGGCAGGAAGTGGCGACTTTAGAGCACAAGAGGGCATGCTATGGAACAGGAAACAAAGAGACTGGACCGGAAGTGGAGAGTCTAAAACATGCAGAGAGGACTGGATAGAAATGGCACCAAACAGGAAGTGCAAAGAGCTAAATCACATGATGGGACCTGGTCATGAAGGGTCAGCAGGGAATGGGCATGGACAAGAAGAGGAGAGGGTTAAAGCAGCCAGTAGGGACTGGACAGGCAATGTGCAGAGTTACAGTACTGAGTACACATTTGACAGGTAGGAAGAGGATTGAATCACACTGTAGGCACTGGACAGGAAGTAGAGTAACATATATAGCGGGTGCCGTTTAGAGCAACATGGGACTGAACAGAAAGTGGAGATATTAAAGCAGAAGGACGGTACTGGACTAAAAGCGGACAGTGTGAGCTCATAGAGAGTTCATTAAACAGGAAGTGCAGAAACTGAAAGTACAAAGATGGCGCTGGACAGGAAGTTGGGGAGAGTAAAGGTATAAAGCAGGAAGATGGGTACAGAAGGGCACTGGTCAGAACGATGAGCATAAAAAGGGCATTAGCAGGAAGTGAAGAGATTAAAGCATAAAAAGAACAGGGATAGGACGTGGTTAGGGAGATGGTAAAGCAGGCAATAGACAGGCACTGGAGAGAGAACTCCATTCTAGAACGGCCCTTGAGCAGTAACACAAGAGGGTTAAAGCTTAGAATGGCACTGCATCGGAAGTGGAGCAGCTGAAAGCACAGAACAGGAGCACAACAGGAAATTAACAGGATGAAAGTACTTAGCTTGCTTGGTGCTAGCCAGTAGGTGGATAGATTAAAGCATAGGTCAGCCTCCAGACAGGAAGTAGGGCGGGTCAAGTAAAGAGTGGGTGTAGTGACTGAAGCTACAGCTGAAATGTCAACAGGAAGTGCAGGAGATACACAAATGTAAAACATAAAGCAGGAAGTGAAGAGGGTTGAAGCATAGAGAGGACTCTAGGCAGGAAGTGGAGAGGGTGACATCATAAAGAAGCTCATGAGATTGGACAGGAAGAGGAGAGGGTTAATGAGCAGGGCAGGCATTGGTCAGGAATCAGAGACTGTTAAAAAACGAAGAGGGCACGTGACCGGAAATGGGAAGTGTGGAATCATAGAGGAGACACTGGAGAGGAACTATAGAGACACTGCACGACAGGAAGCTGAGATGGATTATTACAGAGAAGCCTCTGGGCATGGAGTGGAGATGGTGGAGATAGCTAATGTGTAAAGCGGACATTGAAGTGGACATGGCTAATGAATGCAGCAGAGACTGGACAGGAAGAGGAGAGGGATTGAATACACTAGACAGAAGCAGGGAGGGTCAAAGCATGGAGCGGTCACTGGACAGGAAGTGAAGAGAGTGGACAGGAAGAGTTGGGTGTTACAGCAGGCATCAATATTTATCCACACTATTGCAGGTCAAATATCGACCTGCAGGTCCATCGTAACCGTAATAGCACCACCCAAATAATGTTGGAGTGGAGTTAATAATAACACATCTACACTCACTTTGATGATATATTGGCAGTCGATATTATGGCCATGATACATCTGAAGGTACTGGATCTCGCCTAGTCCTGTGTGAGATCAGAACAGTAGCTTCCACTCACCATGCACACCGTCCTCCACATGTATATGTATCTTGACAAAATATATATCTTCAACAAACGTAGATGTGGAGTTAAGAAAAGTACATCTATACTTACCTATTTGCACTTACCTTCTCCATATTTTGCCCCTTGATATTTTTCACATGATATTCTGTCCACACGATATTTTTGTTTCCGATATTCTCTCAGTGATCTGTGTGTAATTGGAGAAGAACCAATTAGAATCGGCTTCTGTGCAATGCACAGGACTGCATGGGACATGACGCTCAAGGCGTTAGTTGTGAACTGTCGAAAATGTATTTTCACATAATTATGTGAAAATCTGGGGAAATTACACGAAATTCTGCATATTTTTGCGAAATGCAAATCAATTTTTTAGTGCTTTTTTTTAGTGTAAAATTCATCCTCGCATCAATTTAGATGAAAGGACACATTTCTAAATAAAAAAATAGCATGAAAAATACATTGTCTGCAAGCAGCAGCCACTCGCGTTCAGTTGTTAGTGCGCACCTCCGCTATCATTTTGCCATAATTGGCAACGTAACTACGCAATGTAGCATAATTTGGGAAATTTCACACAAGAAGCATAAAGCGAAATTCACGAAATTACTAAAATTATGTCTGCATCATTTACATTTCGCCTACTACTAATCTTGATGCACTCCAAGATGATGTCTGCAGCATCAAAGAACCCCATTTCAACATCACATCACCTCAAAATGTAGGTTCCAAGCATAGATTGTAACTAAATCTTCATATTCGCCATGAACTGGGTGAAAGAAGCACTTGAGAGAGAGAGTCAGTTTAAAAAAAATGTGCAGCTCACCGATGACTGTCAGAAATTCTGAACTATATTGTTGCCTCAAGATCTCTCTCTATGTGGCTGCAAACAAGAAGATGACAGTGGAGGAAGGAGCACTGCTTACAATAAAGGTAAAATGTGCTGATAGAGAATGAAAACATTATAGAGTTGAATATAAATCTATCTCTCTCTCTCTCTCTCTCTATCTCTCTATCTCTCTCTCTCTCTCTCTCTCTCTCTCTATCTCTCTCTCTCTCTCTCTCTCTCTATCTATCTCTCTCTCTCTCTCTCTCTCTCTATCTATCTATCTCTCTCTCTCTCTTTCTCTCTCTCTCTCTATCTCTCTATCTATCTATCTCTCTCTCTCTCTCTTTCTCTCTCTCTATCTCTCTATCTCTCTCTCTCTCTCTCTCTCTCTCTATCTATCTATCTATATACACTCACTCTTGGCATGTTCTATGATATCATTGATAACACCACTGAAGACATCTGAAATGATATCATTAATGACATCACTGTGCATAGTGATTGTGCAAGTTATAATTCCTTAATTTAATTTGAACGGGTGAATTTCAGTGCTTTTTAAAAGTTTAAAGCGTTACATTTTAACTTACATTTTAAACTTTAAAAAAACAATGAAATTCACCAGTTCAAGTTAAATTAACGAATTATAACTGTCAGGGACTGTCCGGGACTGTCTGGGACACAGTCAGGGACTTGGGCAAAGACTGGTGACTGGGTAGAAAATGAAGCAGAAAAAGGAGTACAGCACTGCCCAGGATCCCACAGGAAGTCAGAGGAGAAAAGGGATCCAAAGGGGAAGCCTGCACGAAGGAACAAGATGGCTAAGACTCAGAAAGGACAGGCACTCATGAGGCGGTTCAGCATTCAGAAGCACTACACCCAGGACGGATGTGCAATACACTTATACATAAAACAACATTAACTATAAAGGGAATGTGGGGTAAAGCACGCTGGAGCTCCATACGGTAAGACTGAAGCTCAGTAAGTTCCTAACCCACAATTGCTGTTACAGATACTGACTGCAAATACCCACATATAGGATATGCATGCAAAGGCAGGGTCTGCGGAGCTGATACCAATGGTGATGTTATAAATGTAACTCAAAGACAATACTCACAGTGAACAAGAAAGACCACCTAGGTAGTCAGCTGTGCCCACGGATCCTGGCGATCAAACAGGAACACGCAAGGCAGTAACAGCAAGGGGGTAGAACTAAACACAAGCACAATAGACAAGGAGCTAGCAAGGAGGAGTGCTTAACAGGAAAGGAAGGAAATCAAAGGGCAAACTTGGCAGAAAGCAAGTAACAAACATACAAGGTAAAAGAAGCAAGACAGCAGGAATAGAAAGACAGTAAACTAGGAACTGGAACCAAGGAAATGGGAAGAAAAGCAGGGACTGGAAAAGGATATACAGAAGGGGAAGCAACAAGGGTATACTAGAATAGTGCTGGATCAGGAGTCAAGAAAACAAAGTAGCACTGAAGGCTGTGCTGGAGCAGAAACAAGAATTGAGCAAAAGCTCACGAGCCAAGGTAACACTGCAGGCAGTGCTAGTTCAGGAACAAGGGAAACTGCTGCAGCTCAGGAACAAGGATTGCTATGGCTCAGGAGCCAAGGTAGCACTGCAGGCAGTGCTGGTTCAGGAACAAGGGAAACTGCTGCAGCTCAGGAACAAGGATTGCTAAGGCTCAGAAGTCAAGGTAGCACTGCAGGCAGTGCTGGTTCAGGAGAAGGGAAACTGGTGCAGGTCAGGAACAAGGATTGCTACGGCTCAGGAGCCAAGGTAGCACTGCAGGCAGTGCTAGTTCAGGAACAAGGAAAACTGCTGCAGCTCAGGAACTAGGAATGCTAAGGCTCAGGAGTCAAGGTAGCACTGCAGGCAGTGCTAATTCAGGAACAAGGAAAACTGCTGCAGCTCAGGAACAAGGATTGCTACGGCTCAGGAGCCAAGGTAGCACCTCAGGCAGTGCTAGTTCAGTAACAAGGAAAACAGCAGCAGGTCAGGAACAAGGAATAACTAAAGCTCAGGAAACACTGGAAACAAGGATAACAAAAGCTCAGGGAGCACTGGAAACAAGGGTTGGTCTCACCGGAACACAACTACAATGACCAACCTTGGCTTGAAGGGAGCTGGGGCTTAACAGAGCTCACAGTAATCACATGCATCAGGTGTGAGCAGGCTGTGGAGGAATTCAGCACAGGTGAGCTGAATTCCTCCACCCATCCTTGGCCTGCAGGGGTGGAGACAAAGCAGTGAGCAGGGAATTCTAGGTAACAGAGTGTCAAACATTAGCAGGCTGGCTTCAAGCATGAGCGGGCTGGCTTTCACAAAACCCGGCATGGATTGGGAATGGATGTCAATTCCCAAATAGTGACCAAATGGATGGAAGTCAGGATATGCATGCAGGCGAGTATCTGGAAGCATATTAGAACACAGGAAAGTGACACTATGCACCCCTCTGGTGGTGGGCACAAGAGTGCAGGGAGCGAATCGTGACAATAACTTGCACAATCACCATGCACAGTGATGTCATTAATGATGTCATTTCAGATGTCATCAGTGGTGTTATCAATGATATCATAGAACATGCCATGAGTTATGTAATTTATAAGGTCATATGCTAGTTCATAAGCAATTTTGATAATTTGGCCCTGGGGTGCCCCTCTGAGACCCCCGACAAGGGCTAGGGGGTCAGGGTATGCCTACCCTACCCCCTTAAATCTCATTTTATAAAACCTTTCAGGACTCAGGGACCGAGTCCCCAAGTCCTGTTATGGCAGCCACAATATTTTTCTCCATTGTGGCCAGCCAATCACATTGGTTGGTCCAGCGAACTCCTGTGGGACCAGCCAACCAGATCACTTCTTTTGCCTGTGCGGACCCGCGTGAATCCTGTGGGAGTACCTCTGGAGTACCATGTCGCTAGATATCTATACATTTTGAACCTTAATTTCTCAAAACTACTGAGCGGATATACACTAAATCACAAAAAGCACACTTTATGGGGAAAGATTTAGCTTTCTGCAAAATTTGGTGTAATTCCATTTAGCCATTTTGGCTGCAGTGCTGTTCAAAAATCCATATGGACATTGCAAGGGAAAATTGCATTTTGGGACTCACCTTTTTCTAAGCCCCTGCTTGATGGATCAAACAAAAACTTTCCAGTAAGGAGCTGAGGTGGATCAACTCTTTTTTAGGTCTCGGGCCTAGCGTTGCAGTGCGTAGCACTGCTCGCGCAGCGCGAGACCTTTAGAAAGGGCTTCTGAAAACGACCCACACGTTCGTGCGTGTGGTTTTGCTTTCAGAAGCCCCCATTGGCTGGAGCGTGCGTTTTTAAAAAAAAAACGGCACGCGATTGGGCAAAGGTGGGCGCATGTCCCGCCTTCGCTCCTCCCATTCCCGACGGTGGCCAGAACGCGCAGCAGCGCGCGTTCGCCTCGCTGCCAGGCTCCCTTTCCCCCCCGCTCCTCTGTGGTGCGCGCACCACTGGTTTAGATATCCGCACCCGCTCCTCTGTGGTGCGCGCGCACCACTGGTTAAGTCTGTGGAGCTATGTTGCTTTGCAGGAGAGTGTGTTGACAGGTTTATAAACCATATCTTTATTCAACCGATTGTCAATCTTAGTGAACCATAGAAAACGTGTCTCAGCCCTCTTTGGGAAGCCGTGTTTACTTGAAGCCTGCCTGGTTCTTGTCATGTGATAGGGTCTTGCAGGACAGCGTGTGGCAAAGTGCTGAACCCAGCTGATGCGCTGAGGCTGAAGAAGCGGCAGATAAGTTGGCAAATCCGTAATTTTCAGAGTTGCCTAAAGCGCTGAGCATTAGATGTTTCCGTCCTCATCCGAATACAAAGAAGGAGGCAGCCCTACAAGGGCGAGCCCCCAGCCGACGTAGTTCTCTGCTTCGGAGCTCGAGCTGCTGCAGCCTGAGAAGGGGGTGTGTGCTACAGTGAGCGTGTGTGCGTGCGTGTGCCTGCAGTGATGTCACAGCACTGTACTCGGAGCTTTCCACTGATGCGAGCGCGTGCTCCGAGCACATGGAGCCAGGCAGAGCAGCTCGGTACAGAGCGGAGGATCTCTTTTACAAATCGGACCGTCTCCCCATCCGGGGATGGATTCTAGGATTTTCCAAGGAGCTCAGGAGGGCTGCAACTCGGTAAGTGAGGACGAGTTCGGAGTCTGGGCTGCTGCCCGTCCAATCTTGCATTTCGAGCAGTGGCTTCCAAAGTGCACTTGGGGTATCAGAGCCATGTTTATTTTGTATATTTACAGGCAGTCGGTACCTTAATTTGAATTTAAACTGGGGGTCTTTATTCGATTGTATAGAAAAACAGATGTATCATGCTTGCCATCTTGCCTGCGGGCTGGCTCCTCTCTGCCATAGCTGTGACAGTAATGTTTCAAATGCAGGAATCAATGCTGGTTTATTGCTATGCCTGCCCGTGAAGCACCAACACCAATTCCATAGCTATCATTTCTGCATTCATGACGTGTCTGCAATGCTTAGGGTGCTTCCTCTATTATGTAAAGTCCAATACAGCACACTTGTTGGCAGTGGTTAGATTTGATCTGATCGGCATTCCTTTTGTTTTCAGGCACAAAGTACGTGATTTAACCATCCGGTAACTTTAAGTATTGTATAGCAATACTAACAAATACACCTTGCCTGACCTTAAGAAGGCCACTCTTCGGGACACAACCCCCAAATCTTATAATAGTGCAGGACTGCTGTAGTGCGCACGAGCGGATTTTGTAACTTGTCTACTTCCGTTCCCTTACTGTAGGCAGCCTTGCCAGGACTCTCTGTGCATGTTGCTTTTCTTTCTTTGCGGGATATTTTGAGTTACATGAATGTTAGGAATTATGCGAGCGTTCTGAAGCTGGAGTACTTCACGCTGTCCTTGAAGTTTGTGCTTTTTCTCTCGGTGTGACTTAGCTTGCAACAGCTCCTTCAGGGCTGTGAGGTTAACAGAGAGAGAAAGAGAGAAGCAAGCTCTCCGCCTTAAGGCTGGTCTGCATATTACTTTTAAGGCTAGTCTACAGTATTAGTTTTAAGTTTGCTTTACAGTATTACACTATAGCAACTATTTCTACTGATTTCATTAGCCTTCATAATAATAATATTAGTTATAAGCACATCAGGGTCAGAACAGTGTAAATGAAGGTCTCTGTAGTTACACTTCCACCTCACAACAATAAGCATGGCAGGGGTAAATGGAACATGTTGCTCTCATAGACTCAACTTCGAGGGCTGTGTAATATGCAACCACAGTGGCTAAAGCGTCTTTGCATCACAGAAAATCAACGACACTTCCGTTACAAATTTATCAGTGGGAGGAAACGTAACAACTGAATTATGCAGTCAAGTTATTCTTTTTTTTCAGTATATTTATTTTGGGTAAGCATTTGCGTTTGATAGATTTCAAAAATACAGTCGACTGCTTTATGCCTATCTTTATACTTTCTGAAAGTTTTTCTTTAAGTAGATAAACAATTTTGGGAAAAAAAACCTTAAAGCTGGGGTTCTTGTTGGCATCAGGAACTTTAAGGGTGCTTTAGGTATACATGCATTAGTTGAACGGACTGCACAGCTGTTTAATCTCCATTTTGCAGATTTGGTCACATTATTGTGCTAGTCAGGTATTTTCCTCATAAGTTTGTTACCTGATGTTACAGAACACTTATAATATGTAAATGCTGCAATTTTAATAGCTCCCTCCAGGGTTTGGAAGCTTCATATTGTTTATTTTTGGTGTTATTATGACCTTCACTTTGTTAGTGGGTATGGTAGGGTAATGAATGTTATGGCTTTTTAGGAAAATACAATTGATTACTTGAATATACATATTCAATTGGGAGGCTTTTCCTAATGTGGGCACTTGCTTTTATATTTTTTAGGGCTGAACGGAGACTCTGTTCTATACAATATAGGGCTTAGAAACTGCCCATTGCTTATCCATTTGTTGGAGTCTCCATCATTCTGCTTTGTGCATCCTAAATGGACAGCAGACGCCATGCGTCACTTCCGTTCCTTTCTCTGGTGCAGGAACCAAGCACAGATTGATAACATTTAATTGGTGTCCGATCGCTCGTGCCTTGATAGAAGTGCTATTTGATAAAAGTGCTAGGTTTTTACACGTATTGCTGTATTCCTCTCGCACCCACCACCTCTTCACATTGCTGTCTCCTTTTCCTCCACTCCTCCAGTCTTGCTTGTTTTGTTTTAATTGCAATAGTTTATTTTATGATTTCTAGTAAAGGTCGCCTTAAATATTGCATGCTCTTTATGCCCTTTCAATAGCATTTTTATTTTGTGCATCTCTTTTGATGAGTTATATGTTGAGTTGTTTTAAACAGATTAATTGTCTTTCACGATGACCTGTGTGAAATATGTGCACATTTATTTATTTTGTGCAATTCTTTACGTTATCTTTAAAGCCTTTTCTCGAACTGACAAATTATGAGCTATCGCAGAGCAATACTCTGTGGTATACAATATAGGGCTTAAACCCGCCTATTGCTTACTCAATTTTTGGAGTCTGTCATTCAGCTTTGCTGCATCCTAAATGGACAGCAGAGACCATGCGTCACTTCCTTTCCTTTCTCTATCACACGGACCAAGCACACATGAATGACATTTAATTGGTTTCCGTTTAATCGTGTCTTAATTAAAGTGCTAGTTGATTGAAGTGTTAATTTTTACACATGTTGCTGCTTTCCTCTCCCACCCACCACTTCTCCATGTTATCCGCTTCGTCCTACCCCTCCATTCTTCCACTCCAGTCAATTCAGCTCTACACATTACCATTCAACACCACATAATTCAACAACAAACTGCATAATTACACAACACACCACATACATCCAATACACACCACAGATCTCCACATTATGCTACAAAATTCTACAGCACACCACATAATTAAACTCCACTACATATCACTCCACAACACAAATTACAATTTCACATAGTTACACTCCATTGCACACAATCCCACGCCACATAATTCCAGTACACTCCATACCACATAACTGTACACATAATTCAACTGCACAAAATTTCACTACACAAATCCACTCCACGCCACACAATTCCACCACACACAATTCCACAACTAACAATTCCAATCCAACCCACATAATTCCACTGCACACCACATACATCCACTCAAAACCAAAACACATGGGTAAAAGACATTGTCATTTACAACGCCAATACCTCTAACTCTTACAAATCCGAGACCTATTGCATTGCAAATGCTTGTTATTTTTGGGAGAGTTTCATGAATATTGTGTGCTTATGTCACTGAAATTTTTTAAATTTGACTTGGTATATATGCTTGTATATATATCTATATAAGCATATACACACATTTACGCAAAGTCAGATTTAAATATCTTAAGGAAATGAGGCTAATTTGCAGCGAAAAGTTCTTGATATAAGTGTGTGGCAAGGAGCAGTGTCAGTTTTTTTCTTTGTCACCTTCTGTGGCGGTGGGGCCCAGTGGGGGGCCAGGATAAATAGAGTGGGGGCACAGACTTATTTGGCCCCCCTCTGTAGAATCCAATGCACTCACATGGGCTCGTCCGCGCTCCTATTCAGATGCCTTAGCTCTGGTGCGTTGTCTATGGTTACGTTTTCCAGGAAGAGATATGACATGTTATCCGAGGCACCCCTAGCTGTTCAAGTACAGTGATGACACCTAGGTATTTGAGTAGACTAAACGAGAGCTTGATGGTGATCATGTGACAGTGTGCAGTGCACTTGCAAGTGTCACCCTCATGCATGAGAAGCAGACATTTATATATTCTATTTCATTTAAAGAGTTTTATATAGCGTGAACGTGACCCATAAGGGTATCAGAGCGCTTTACAAAGGATCAGAAAGAAGAGATGTATAGAACCAAGAACAGCATAATGGAGGTCAGTGGGCACATCTTCTCCCAGTACAGTATGTGAACTGTTCCAGAGAAAGTCAAAGACCCCACATCAGCACTTGCCCCGGAAAATGTCTCCTCCATTTGCTTATTCTTGGAAATGGGCAGCTATTGCCCCAGATATATTCAGGACTATTGTCGTGTAGTTCCTATAGTACCCATGCAGGACCTGCGCGTTTGTATAACATAAGCTGTGGGCTTGGTGGCAGACTGACTCTGTGCACCCTCACCGCGTATGTTAGATTGTTTTGCATTAGCTAGCTCAAAGTGCCACTAGAATCTCCTCTGATCGGGGAGAGATTAGTTTCTGGCAACCTTAGATCATGACAACCCAAATTCCTCAGAATCGTGGAAACAATGTACTACTTTTCGCTCAGTCACTCGTGCTTACTTATTCGGTTTGTCTCAGAGAGTTACACAGAATAAACAGTCGGGCGTTTCAATAAGTATTTGTTCAACAGTTGTTATTCTAGTGTAAAATATATGTGCTGCGGCAACCAGCAGACAATAGCAGAGATATATTATCAGCAGTACGATAAAAGCAAAGGGATAGAACAGTTCTACCATATTGCAATAGTCATGAATACATACATGAATATAAAAGCATTATGAAAGTGCGCGTACTCCTATGATGCCTAACTAGATGTACCTGAGTGTACCTACCATATGTGTAGGTCTAAAAGCCTAAGAGCCAAGAATCCTTCCAGGATTTAGTCGAACCCCCATACCTGAATAGAGAGAGTGTGGGACCCCGTCCTGGTCTCGAGGTGGACACCCCGCAAGGGCTGTATCAGACCACTGTCAGCTGGAGCGACTGCATGCAGGAGCCTCAGCGTCTCTGGTCAGTGTGTCAGCATGGAAGTCTCGGTTCCCTCTGTCTTACCGGGGCAAGATGTGGTGTATTTATACCCTAAAGAGTCTCGGTCCTCAGTATGGTTTGTATTGGTCTGTCGTTAGACATGAGGAAGACGTCAGGGGTGAACTTTGTACATACATATTATGCAGGTGGTGTATTCCTAGAAAGCCATGCATAATTGATGAGTACAGTGTGGGCCTGTGTTTGGGAAAAACCCTGCTGTATTCAAAACCACAGGATAGATAACGTTCAGCCCTCAGAGCACGTTGTGTACTAGTGAGGACCAATGTAGGTGAAAGATCATGCCTATATAAGGAATCATGACTATAATAGGACATGTACAGTTATGACTGTAATAGGGCATATGCGGCTTTGACCATAATAGGGCAAGTACGAATATGACCGTATTAGGGCAAATATGAATACGTCCATTTTAGGGCATGTATGAACGGGTCTACATTAGGGCCTCTATACGGGACATAACACCCACTCCTCTTTCGAATTGGATAACAATGACCATACTTAAAATCTGGACAATTTAAAATCATATTTAAAAACAAATAAAAACATGGTTTTAAAATCTCTTTAAAAAAAATTCTTCTAAAATGTTAATAATTCAGCTAATTTCAATTGGCACTAAAAGAATGTCTATTTTGTTTCTCCATATAAGTTGCCTCACTCAAAGCAGAAGAAGGCCATGCTTTTCTCAAGCGAAAGTGTCAATTTAGGAAATGTTCCAATTTTGCTCGTTTGTTTTGAAACGAGTGAAGAAGCCGAATTCTTTCCCAGGACACGATGAGCCAATTCAAGATTAAGAGTCCTGGCTGGGAAGCACAACATTATCGGTGTTAGCTGCTGCAGACGACAAATCCAACGCCTCCCAGAGAACGTCAATCGCACATAGATGGAATGTACCACTGCCAACAGTCGGTGCTGCGGCAGCTTGTGCGGCAGTTGTTACCTGGGTGCCTGTGGAGGAGTCACCTAACCCAGCAGGAGCAAACGGCACCTGTGTATTCTCCAGGAATGCGTTCATCAGAATCGGAAGCCGCTGTGGGCAACGCAGAGCATGGGCCTTTATGGGGTCCAGCATTGCATCCGTGTCCGGAGGCGCATCTGATGGAAATGTCAGACAAAGATCCAACGTGCATTCTTCTCCGCAAAACAGGCATCGAAGAACAGGTAAGATGCAGTCTACCCAGACTGGTCGAAAGGATAGAAACCAGGAGGCATTGAGTTCTCGCAGGCAAGAAATGCCCAGAAGTTGTACCATGCGTTCACGGTATTTCCGCTCCTTGAGCATGTTCGCCATTCCCTCGGGAATTGGGCCGTCCATTGCGTAGCAGCAGTATTATGAATAGGACCCCTGCAATCAGCAATAGGATAAGCGGGACTCCTCCAAATACGCTTCCCAATACGGAGTGTATAAAATTTGGGATTACTCCGAGGACTGTCTGAAAGGTGCTTAACAGTCCTGACCATATGGTCTTAAATAGGTGTACAATACCGCTCGTATCAGACATATTGAAGATACGTCCCACCATTTCTACGAAATGAAAGGGGCAGTTTGTACGTATAAGCGCCTGTATCTCAGTCGAGGTCTTTGCAACTTGAAGTTCATAGGTTTCTCGAGCGGAGGTTAAGGGCACAGGTTGCTGTAAAAGCATGGCTTGCAGTCTGCTCAGAGTATCAAATTGTATGAAAGAAACGTTCAGTGAAGGCCATAACGGCGCCTCCCTGACTGTGTTCAGTGGTGGAAACAATACTTGCATACAGCTAGTAACCCTGGAGTTAACAGTGACCAGATATGCGACGCCCGGAAGCATCCCACAGCAACCTTGATCATTTAGCATCAAGTAACTCCCATTTGATAGCAGCTCGAAAACCGGCGTGATCACGGCAGCTGGGGTTCCAGTCATGTGACACGATAGGTTCGCTACTGAACCGTTACAGGCTCCGTGTAGTGAAATATCCTGACACATGAGAGAACCGCTTAAAGCGTTCTTGCAGTTTGTACCACTCAGATACACTTCTCGATCCCCATTCCGGCATTGATATCTATATGGTAACTCCCAAGTTTCCTTAATGTAACCCTTACCCATCTTTTCATATTTGCCTGCCTGCCTTTGCTCAAGGCAATATTGAAACTGAAACGTAGTGACCGGCAGAGTGATTTGGCCATGAATTAGCCATTCTGTTGATGGTGATTCGGCTACAGTGAATGGTAACCTTTCCAGTTTCTCAATACGCAGCATTGTATATTTGGCTCCCCTTTGTGCCATTTCTGTCTGTTTATCAGTCAGATTGTATTCTGAAAACAGAGACGTGGTGTTTATAAAACGCCATGGCACATAGCCTGCATGCAAAGATTGCAGCGTCCAGCTGAGCATCATAATAGAACGTAGCTGAGATTGCCCGTGTTGTAATAAGGCCAGATCCTGTTCTAATATGTCGATTGCCGAAGAAACAATGTTGCCTAAGGAGTAAATCCTGGAGGTCAAAGTAGTTAACCTATTATCCACTACAGCTAATGCCTTTTCTAAGTTAATACGGTCTATCTCCCGTATCCTTTCTGCGGCCTCTTGTTGGGATATTTTCCAGTTTTCATTATAATAGGCATAAATGCCAGCATATATGAAACGTTTCTGACGTGTTTTCCTTGGGCCTGACAAGAAATCCCTAAGGTCTACATCAGATGTGAGTAAGGTTAAGTGATGTTTCACTTCTGTGAGTGTTGAGGTCTCTAGCCAATCAAGGCACAACTTCCCAACACTATACGATGTCACTACCCCTGGGTGTTGTCTCTGTACATAGCGTGTATCTGGCCTATGGATACTAAACCCTTCGGTTGTATTCATAAATCTCTGCTGACATTTATTTGTGTCAATGGGCCAAACCAGCCATTTTGTCCAATCAGGATCTGATCTGTTGTACTGGAAAATGTCATCTAATCTCACCCCATGTGTAGTTGAATTCTGCCCCCCACCCATCTGCGACGGTGTAGGAAACCCGGGTGAGTTCAGTTCCTTGTTCTTGGCTAGTCCAAGACAGAATGTCTGTTGCACAGTTTCATTCAGAAATATAATCTGCTGTGGAATGAGACATGCTCTAAATAGCGCTTCTGTTCCCTGGACTTGCCAGTCCCTAGAACCCCAGATTGATTTTAAATCTATAGTGTTCTTCCATAGGTCGAAACCCTGTGTAGACAACTGGTTCAAAAAGGATGCAGAGTAAATATGTTTGGTGTTTGTTAACATAATTTTCTGAGCTGAAATTATCGCCACTTTATAAAAAAATGACTTTGGGTCGGATGTGTTAAACCCTGAGAAGTATGTGAATTTCTGTGCAAATGCTTGCGAACTACCTTTTGGAGGTGTTGGGCAGTGTTCCCACTGGTGGTATTCAAATACATTTCTAGGTGTTATAGATTTGTGTAAGAAATGATGACCATATTGCTGGTAACAGTACAATATATCATAGTCTGAAGTACCTTCTAACATTTCATTGTTCGGAAATGCAGCAGTTTTTTCTAAATCAGACATCATAGCATTTAAAGTTTCAGTGTCCCAATCATCAGAAAATGTACTGGAGGTAATGATATCACTTAAAGAAATTTTAAATACATGTTTTAGCTTTAAAAGTTCAGTCGGACCGAATACATCATAATCAATCTTGTCCCATACTATACCGTCCGGTATAGGAACTGCTGTGATGTTCACTGAAGACAAGTCCAATCAACCAAGAAGGGACTACGGGGCTTTTTATATAGAGGTACAGCATACATGCCCTATCAAGCAATGAAAGAATAGAGTATGCAGTTCCTCAAGCGGGTGAGAGAGGGAGAAAACAGAGGAAACAAAAATAGAAAAGGAAGGGAATCCCTCTTGTCGGAACTAGGGTCCTCACACACCCAGCAAGCTAGGTGTCATGCTTCATCATATGGACCTGCTCCTCGTCGGGTCGGCGCTGCAATACCCGACGGGCACCCATAAAGGGGCTCTTTAGCGGAGATCTTCAGTTCCTGGCCGTATGGTGCAGTGCGTGTGAGGGGCCTAGTGGTGTAGATGTGAGTAAATAGTGGTGATTGTAAAACAAGTTGGATAGTCCGAAATGTGACTTTATTTGGACCGGCTATCCACCTGATTAAAAACAAAGTAAGAGTGGCAGCTTGCTGTCATGGGGGTTCAGCTCAGCTATGCTCATCTCTGATGGTCAACATGTTTCATGCCTCGCGGTCCTAGTGATCCTCTGCAATTCTTCAGGACCTAGTGTAAAAGAACTATCTACACACTGTGGTGGGTGCAGGCGCTACCTACCACATTTAGTACTATGGAAACAGTCTCTCCATGAATGTCGGGTAACCTAACTCAGTGCTACCACCTGTTTCAATCCGTGTCCGAAGCGGTACCGGGACACCTAAAATCTGGTGTCGATTTGATTATCACCGGAATGGGCTGGAAAACCTACCCCTCGCCGCTCGAACCGGGGCCATACGGCCAGGAACTGAAGATCTCCGCTAAAGAGCCCCTTTATGGGTGCCCGTCGGGTATTGCAGCGCCGACCCGACGAGGAGCAGGTCCATATGATGAAGCATGACACCTAGCTTGCTGGGTGTGTGAGGACCCTAGTTCCGACAAGAGGGATTCCCTTCCTCTTCTATTTTTGTTTCCTCTGTTTTCTCCCTCTCTCACCCGCTTGAGGAACTGCATACTCTATTCTTTCATCACTGAAGACAAGTCTCTTGGTTCATGATGTGAAGACTGGTGCGGTTTTAAAATCACATTGACTCTTTGGGCTGTAGAGCTTTGCTGGAGATATCGTCCATTAATAAGCATACTAAAAGCTATAATTAAACCTAGCCAGAAAATAAAAAATAAAATCCCAGTGATATACCATAGTTCAATCCAAGGTGACACCAGGTAAGTCTTTCTATAAAAGTTCAAAAAGTCAGTGAGTTTCTGTTTGAGTGATTTTTTGGCTGGCGTCGTTTCCGGCTCACTTGGATCCAGTGAAAACGTATCAAAGTTCATGAAATAGCCAGAAGCAGTTCGATCAATTGTTGGAATTGCATCGGGATTTGTTGAAATCGGATTTTGCTCTTGACGAGGCATGTTGACGTAGATGTCTGTAGTCTGTCTTATTGCAACTTGGTTGTTAAGTTGATTTTCATTTTGAAGATGAATTTCTTGTTGAAGTGGAACGAGTTCCATAGCATTGTTGCTTAGTCCTTCATTCCGTACAGGTGACTCTTCAAACGTGATGAGTCTTTCTGTTTGAACTTCTTGGATTGTAGCGAGAGGAGGGCGTCTGCTATTGTGGAGTCCACGTGGCCTACTGTTTAGTATCGCCCACATAGTGTGGTTTGATTAAGTCGATTGAGACAAATCTTTTATCCTTTTTCCCGGCAAGAGGCGGCAGAAGTACAGTTCTTGTGCCTTGGATTGCTAGGACCGGTACAGGCTTTCTGTAGGATGGCCCAAATTCTTTCTTGTCAGCAATCTTCTCTCTGACCAGATCCCCGACTTTTGGGATCCAGACAGGTCTTGCCGTTACTGCCTTGACTTCCTCAGTGGCGGTCTGTTTTTGGAGCACATTACTTTGTTGTGTTCTGGATTCATTTAGATCCTGTAAAACAGCCAAACGATCATGGATATCAAATGGTTTTTTATCCGCCACTGTGCCTTCACAATCAAGATCAGGTACCCATATTCTTGTCCCAAATAGGACCTCGTAAGGAGTGACACCCCTTAGAGAGCTTCTTGGCTGGTTATTGATCGCTCGCTGTACCCCATAAAGGTGATCCACCCATCTACCGCCCTTGCCTAATACCCTAGCTGTTAAAGATTGCTTTAAGTCCCGGTTTTTCCTCTACACAACAGAATTTCCCTCGGGATGGTACGGAGAGGAGTACCGCAATGCTACGCCCATTCCTTCCATGGCCTCTTTGTAAGCCCGAGAGCTAAACGCCGGACCACGGTCAGAATGTAACGTGCCAACTGCGTATGTGCCGATAAAGACTCGCAAATCTTTTATAACAGTTCGAGCGTCAGCCGAGCGCTGAGGCCAAACCTTGAGGAAACTTGAGCTGGACGTACATGAACGGACAACCTAATGCTGTCTAACAATGGTATCTGTACTGGACGTGTTGAGGTGGACCCTTCCATCTGCTTGCAGATGTCACAGTTCCAGACATAGTCTCTAATCTACCTTCTCATCACGGGCCACCAGTAGCGTTCTTTCAACAAAGAAACAGTCTCCCTAAGTCCCTTATGTACAGAACCTTCCCCTTCGTGTGCCGCCACAATTAAGCCTTGCATACGATCCATATTTGGTATTACTCTATCCCCCACTCCAGGAATCTGAGCATATGGAATGTTTTGTGCATCTAACTTGTAGGAGTACTTGAGTGGAAATTTTTTAGGTACTGCTGTGCTGCCTTTGCGTGAAGCATTGACAGCTACCATTATCTCGCCGTCTACCCTCGTCTTTGAACGAGTAACTGCAGCTACGGCAGCTGTGCAAACAGCCCCCTTTGCGGCTTCATCAGCCAATGAATTCCCTTCAACGTGAACGCCATCACGCTGATGACTCAGTGTATGTATCACGTGAGCCCTTGGTAGTTCGTTTCTCAACTCCACTACCTGTTCCCATAGCATTTTATGCTTAATTGTGCCACCTTTTGCATCTTTGAACCCGTCTTGTTCCCAATGATGTAGATATTCATTGTACGACTGTACACAGTAAAAGGAATCACACACAATAAGTGTGGGGAATTCGTGATCCGTATTTATAAGTGCCAGTATAAGTGCTTTGAGTTCTGCTAACTGAGCCGTGCAGTCTCCTAGAGATTGCGTTTTAGTGCAACTTGGATGGAACTTTCCATCGTGCATGCGACCTTTAACAATCGCACACGCCGCGCTGTAAGCTTGCTTACTCCCTTGGCTGGTTGAGCAGAACCGTCAGTGTAAATAATGTATTCATACTGATCTAGAGGCAAAATTTCATTTGGTAGAGGATATTCTTGTTCGTATTGCAGGAATGCCTGTATTTTTAAACTTGGATCGAATCTGTATTCAACATCCGTTGCAGTAAGAGAATTAGCCCATTGTATCCATCTGGGATGTAAGGCTTTCGCATTTGGAATGCTAGCTTTTGTAACAGCTTCTAAAGCTGGTACTGGGGTCATGACAATTATGCGTTTTCCCTGAGCCAGAGCTCTTTCTCTTGCTACAGCGGTCTGCACTGCTGTCAGAATTTTTTCTGTTGAAGTGAAACGAATCTCTGCGTTTGTGTACAGGTGTGATTTGTATGAGATTGGTACTGTTTCACCTTCATTAAAGTTAAATAAGTGTACCCGCATTGACCCGCTATTACTCGGATCACTAAGTTCTGTGCGTTTACGCGTGTCTGTAAATGTTTAGAAGCTATCATGTCTTCCTGTAGGGAACGCAGGATATTTGTGTGTTCCTGTGTCCATTGTCTGACTGAAAAATCAGGTTTTATTAAGTTGTATAAAGGTTTTACTCTTCTGCGTAATCCAAAATGTATGTTCGACCAAAATGTAGGAATCCCAGAATTGATTGTAAATTCTTTAATGATTTTGGAGGTTGGAGCAGCGCACACTTTTCTAAAAAGTTAGCTGCTAGGCTTTTTCCTTCACTTGAAAGCTCGTATCCTAAAATAGGACACTGAGGTGGGCAATTTTTGATTTTTTGAAATTAAATATATAGCCCTCAGAGGCGAATCCCATAATAATGGTGCTCACCCTGGTCAAGTGCCTCTTTAAGTCATCGTCCGTCAGATAAATATCATCCACATAGAACAATGCTTCTTCATCTAAATTTTGGAGTAACTCTGTTACTCTTGCTGAAAATACCCCCGGGCTGTTTTTAGGTCTCGGCCTGCACCAGCGCTTGCGCTGGTCTGGCCGAGAGTTTTAGTAAGCGGGTTTTGGAAGTGCAAACACTGGCTTTCGGCTGGCGACCAGCTTGAGTTCACGATGGCGTGCACGCGCAGCTGCCATCTGGGTTTCCTTATCTCTTCCTCATTTCCTCGTCATGGCTCATTAACTCTCTGGACTCTGATGTTTCAATCGCAGCAGCAGCTCACATTACCAACTGAGGGCCCTGGACTACTGTCACATGAAAAACAACAGTGATTAGCATTGAAATGCAAGCTTTTTTTTGTCTAGTTAGAAATATTGCTTCGGTGGGTTGATTTCACCTTACATCGCTATTTGTTTTATATTGGGAGTCACAGCCTAATTACCAGTATTTTTGTCTCTCACTGTTTTTTATTTTATATTTATTCGCACAAAGCTATATTTAAGGTTACTTTTTCCGCGTCACTTCTTCACTCTATTTAAACTCCACACCCCCACTCTTATTGTCTCTCTCCTTCTCTCTCCCCTCTCTAATTCTCTCTCTACTTAATTAACTCTCCCTCTCTATCTTTTTAGCCTTTCATTCTCTCTCACCCCTTTATCTGTTTCTCTTTCAAACTCCTTCATTCACTCTCTCTCCCCTTCTTTCTCTCTCTCTATCCCGCTCCACTCTTTATTCTATGTACACCCTTTCTCTCTCTTTCTCTCTCCACCCTCTCTAATTGGGCATTATATCTTCACTCTATCTCTCACTCGGCAACACAACAGCATCACTCAGCGCAACCACAGCATCAATCAGAGCCAGCACAGCATCAATCAGAGCCAGCACAGCATCACTCAGCACCAACACAACATCTCTCAACGCCATCACAGCATCACTCAATGCCATCACAGCATCACTCAACGCCATCACAGCATCACTCAGTGCAACCACAGCATCACTCAGTGCAACCACAGCATCACTCAGCACAACCACAGCATTACTCAGCACAACCACAGCATCACTTAGCGCCACAACAGCATCACTCAGCGCCACCACAGGATGACTCAGCACCACCACAGGATGACTCAGCACCACCACAGGATGACTCAGCACCACCACAGCATCGCTCAGCGCCACAACCGCATCGCTCAGCGCCACCACAGCATCGCTCAGCGCCACCACAGCATCGCTCAGCGCCACAACAGCATCGCTCAGCGCCACCACAGCATCGCTCAGCGCCACCACAGCATCGCTCAGCGCCACCACAGCATCGCTCAGCGCCACCACAGCATCGCTCAGCGCCGCAACAGCATCGCTCAGCGCCGCCACAGCATCGCTCAACGTCGCCACAGCATCGCTCAGCGCCGCACCAGCATCGCTCAGCGCCACCACAGCATCGCTCAGGGCCGCCACAGCATTGCTCAGGGCCGCCACAGCATCACTCAGTGCCGCCACAGCATCACTCAGCGCCGCTACAGCATCACTCAGCGCCGCCACAGCATCACTCAGCGCCGCCACAGCATCACTCCGCGCCAAGACAATATCACTCAGCACCACCACAGCATCACTCAGCGCCAAGACAATATCACTCAGCACCACCACAGCATCACTCAGCACCACAGCAGTATCACTCAGCAACACCTGAGTATCATTCAGCATCACCTCAGCATCGTCTCCGCAACAGTCACCACCACCACCACTACCACCTCAGCATCACTCAGCACCACCTCAGCCTGCTCTCGGAATCTGGCATCTGTTGATTCTCCCCTAGCGTCTGGCCGCTGCTAGTGTTATAATACAGGTACTAGTTCCCAACCTTCACCCTCCGATTGTTTATGCCCCCTCAAAAAAAAAGCTTTAACAAACAACCATTGCAATAGGCAGAAACAAGTTGCCAGCATTGCAAGAACAAAAGAAAACTGAGGAAATTTTTTATTGTAAATACTTTTTTAATATGGTCGTTCAGTTTTACATAATGCCTTCTTGGTCATATATAAAGTAACAAAAATGCTTCTGACACTTTTTTATTATAACTTTTCAGCATGCCGCACAGCAGCCACACTTCTCTACAGCACAGCTTGAAGACATTGGCAAAGTCAATAGCTCTGGCTAAACACTTATAAGGCCCCAAAGGCGAGACCTGTTGGCTATGCCAATGCTTGTTATACCCTTGGGCTAGGCGACAAAATTGTCGCTGGGACCCTAACGCACTGAAGGCAGTCAGATACCTGCTTTCAGGCGCTATATTTTGGCAGAAATATCCATTTGAGATATCAAGTGTTGTTTTGTATGTTTTCCGCACAATGTTATTTATTAATGCGGCACTGTGTGCATTTTGAACGGCAAATGTCTTTGTGCAAGTGTTTAAATGTCTGTAATCCAAAACTAAACGATATGTGTTGTCAGGTTTCATTACGGGAAACACAGGACTGTTCATAGGTGAAGTGCAATTTTCTATCACCCCTGGTATTCAAGTTGATCTAGGATCTCCCTGACTTGTTTTTTAGCTTCCTGCTTTATAGGGTATTGCCTTTGAGCATTTGGGGAAACTTTTAATGGGATCACGTGGTGGGTTGAATCCTCATCCCAACCAACATGATTTTTATACAATGCTGGAGATAGGGCAACCGCCCACTCCTGCGCATATGCATGTTTTAGGTGAATGGGAACGAGGTCGGAAAAGGCTGGAAAAATTACAGTTTCTCCCCTAGGGCACTCCATGACGAATGCTGGCGGCCAGTCTTGTTCTGCTAATAGAATGTCATAACCAGATGACAGATTTTTCCAAAAGAGACCTTTAATTTTTCTGGGCTTGTCCCCTCCATCCGGAGTGTTATCTCATGTAAGTTATGTGGGACACTTACCCGAGTATCAGGTGTTTCCACCGTGATATACTCACTCAACTCCGCTGTCACCAGAAATTCCTTCAGGTTCTGGCGAGCTATCGTTACTTCTGCCGCGCTGTCTAGCATCGTCAGAGCCCATTCCCCGTTCAGAAGCTGTGTCCTCAGAATTCTGGGCATGTCTGATCTTGAGACCTGCTACCTTCTTCTTTTTGAACTGAGGTTTTGATTTTTGTTTATCTTCTTTTTTAGGTGCGTAGTCCGCAGCACGTTGCATGTCTCTGGACTTTGTATGCTCCTCTTGTCTGTGTTCTGACCGTCCTTCCCTCTCGGAGTTTTTTGATGAACCCTGAAAGGAACGAGAGGAACGAGTATCAGTATCCTGATACCTGTCAGGTTTTTTAATATTATCCCTATTCCTGAGGTTATACCTCCTTTCAGAGGGCTCCTGTTGAGGAGACCTACCTCTGGACTGAGATCTGCTGTCTTTAGACTTTTGTTGTTTTTTATTTTCCCACTTCTTTTTAGAAGAAGTAGGTGTCTGCTTTGTAGTGTCCTTTTCAGGACTGCCCACTAGTTGTGGTTTTAATGCTTTCCCACCTAGACTGTCTCTGCCTAGTTCTGCATATGCAGTTTCAATTATTTTGGGTAGTTCGTGTTGATGATCCTCTGGACCGAACTCCCTCAGGTGTTGGCGGATCGCCACTGAAGCTGCTTCCCCCTTAATATTAGCTAGTATTATGGGTGATACCTGGTCAAAGTTATTTAGTAACTTCATCCCTAAGTTAAGGGCAGGTTCTGCTCTGTACTCATTTTGTATCTGTCTCAATACGTCAGGTACTACTGCTAAGGACGGGATACCATGTGTTCTGGTATATATGGCAGCAAAGACTGAACCCCAAGAGGTGCAGTCCTCTACTTGTGGTGTGAGACCCATGGGCAAGCAGATTGTTAGAATTCTGTATTTTTCATAGGTGGTAGTATTCGGGAATACTGCCTCAAGCTGAGTTATTTTCTGAGCTATCCAGAATGGGATTAGTTCACGTTTTGCTGGCATTTTGCCCATTACC
The DNA here is from genome assembly GCA_963921515.1 of Calotriton arnoldi. Classification (NCBI taxonomy): domain Eukaryota; kingdom Metazoa; phylum Chordata; class Amphibia; order Caudata; family Salamandridae; genus Calotriton; species Calotriton arnoldi. The sequence goes on along the minus strand of CAWUFW010000272.1, from coordinate 4,151,719 downwards.
GCGTGTAATGTTTGTGGAGTAATTTTATTAACTGTACTCTGGACTGGAGTATCTTGTGCTGCAACTGGTGCAGGCTGAACTGTTAAAGTCCTCATCACAAATTGTGTGAGGTTTCTGTAGATTTTAATTAAATCTTTGTGTTGTACGAGTAATTCTGGCTGTGGCATTGTGTTAATGTCAGGATGTGGTGTGTATGCCGCTAATATGGGCCATGTGGCTCCTGCTCCTCCGAGCGGGCCTAATCGTGCTCTTCCTTGTACGTGGGGTAGGGCGCCTTTAAACCAGTAATTATGCTCCTGGTAAGTGAGCGGAATCTCTAACTCCTCAAAAGGAGTATAGTCCGCTGGTGTTTCATCTTTTAGGTAGTAGTGAAATACATCTGTAACTGGATTCGCTGCTGGGAATGTACCCCATGAATAGAACACCTCTGTTTTATTGGATTCGTGTACCTCGATCACGAAAATTACTTTACCACCCCTGGCTCTTAAGCCATGTTCTAGAAGTTTTATGGTGACTGCCCTTCTGAAATCTGGTGCAATTTGTATTGCATCTTCAGGGTCTTCTTCTCCTAAACCGAAGAGGTCTGTTTCAACTCTCCTTGTTTCTTCTGCTTGTTCAACCATTTTTAAGTGGAAGAAGGGTGTTTAAGGAAATTTTAAGATAAGGTGTAAATGCACAATTTGTAGGACCTATATGTCCTTCAAGCTTGAATAACCAACAGCCAATAAATAGTATTCTCGTACTACTCAGCTGCGGCGGATTTTGTGCCCACCCACTCCAGACGTCTCTGGGGTTTTTGTGAGTAGGTTCTCTGAGAATAGCACGACTGAACTACTCAGATTCTACTGTTAAATAAGTACCAAACCAACGTTGGTGGTGCCATGTCGTGTAGTTCCTATAGTACCCATGCAGGACCTGCGCGTTTGTACAACATAAGCTGTTGGCTTGGTGGCAGACTGACTCTGTGCACCCTCACCGCGTATGTTAGATTGTTTTGCATTAGCTAGCTCACAGTGCCACTAGAATCTCCTCTTATCGGGGAGAGATTAGTTTCTGGCAACCTTAGATCATGACAACCCAAATTCCTCAGAATCGTGGAAACAATATACTACTTTTCGCTCAGTCACTCGTGCTTACTTATTCGGTTTGTCTCAGAGAGTTACACAGAATAAACAGTCGGGCGTTTCAATAAGTATTAATTGAACAGTTGTTATTCTAGTGTAAAATATATGTGCTGCGGCAACCAGCAGACAATAGCAGAGATATATTATCAGCAGTACGATAAAAGCAAAGGGATAGAACAGTTCTACCATATTGCAATAGTCATGAATACATAAATGAATATAAAAGCATTATGAAAGTGCGCGTACTCCTACGATGCCTAACTAGATGTACCTGAGTGTACCTAGCATATGTGTAGGTCTAAAAGCCTAAGAGCCAAGAATCCTTCTAGGATTTAGTCGAACCCCCATACCTGAATAGAGAGAGTGTGGGACCCCGTACTGGTCTCGAGTTGGACACCCCGCAAGGGCTGTGTCAGACCACTGTCAGCTGGAGCGACTGCATGCAGGAGCCTCAGCGTCTCTGGTCAGTGTGTCAGCATGGAAGTCTCGGTTCCCTCTGTCTTACCGGGGCAAGATGTGGTGTATTTATACCCTAAAGAGTCTCGGTCCTCAGTATGGTTTGTATTGGTCTGTCGTTAGACATGAGGAAGACGTCAGGGGTGAACTTTGTACATACATATTATGCAAGTGGTGTATTCCTAGAAAGCCATGCATAATTGATGAGTACAGTGTGGGCCTGTGTTTGGGAAAAACCCTGCTGTATTCAAAACCACAGGATAGATAACGTTCAGCCCTCAGAGCACGTTGTGTACTAGTGAGGACCAATGTAGGTGAAAGATCATGCCTATATAAGGAATCATGACTATAATAGGACATGTACAGTTATGACCGTAATAGGGCATATGCGGCTTTGACCATAATAGGGCAAGTACGAATATGACCGTATTAGGGCAAATATGAATACGCCCATTTTAGGGCATGTATGAACGGGTCTACATTAGGGCCTCTATACGGGACATAACACTATGCCTTGGTCAGTGCTCTTCAAGGGACCCCACAGAGAAAGGGCAACCTCATTTGTCACCTCATCAAGAGCCTCATTGCAGAAGTAACCTGCCTGTCTTGTTTTCACCCTGCTCTGCATATTGAAGTCAACACTGGTGCTTTTATAGTTGTAATAGGCGACCTATGACTACCCCCAAATGACGTCCATGTTCATGGGTCGTAGCTGTGACCTCTAGCTTGCTCTCTGCTACTCCTGGTACTCCCTTTGTGACCCCTGGCCTCAGAGGAGGCAACATTTTGCCTCCTTTGAGGCCAGGGGTAACAAAGGAAGTGCCAAGAGTCGCAGTGAGCAAGCTAGAGGTCACAGCTGCGACCCCTGAGTGCTCCCAAATTATGTCTATATTCAGAGGTTGCATCTGTGACCTCTAGCTTGCTCCCTGCAACTCCTGGTACTTCCTTTGTGACCGCTGGTTTCAGAGGAGGCAACATTCTGCCCCCTTTGGGGCCAGGGGTCGCAAAGGAAGTGCCAAGAGTCGCAGCGAGCAAGCTAGAGGTCACAGCTGCGATTCCTGAGTACTCCCAAATGACGTCCATGGGGGGAGAGCAGGACAAAACCCTAGCTACTAAGATGTGGCACTACTGCTGTCATCCCCTACACTGGTTCAGTTACCAGCTGCCTTATGCATGCAGCCACCTTTGTACCATGGTGCAAAGGTGAGTGTGTGAATCTAGAATAGATTTTGTACTGGAACGGTTCCCTTCCAGTATCAAACACTAGGCTTAGAACTAGTTTTAGTCTTTTCTCACTTTGTATGTGTGCTGTACAGTACAGTGCACATACAAAGTTAGAAAAGTCTGGAGAACAGAAACGTTTGCTCCTAGTTTGCGCCTACCTCAAGGAGGCATAGTTTTTTGCCGGAAAGAACTGTCTACAAATGTTTGTAGAATGCGTTTTGCGCCAAAACCCATGGGTGGCTGCAGGAAAGGCATGTGTACCACCCATTGAACCTTCCCTTGATGCATAGTAATACAAAGTGCTGCTTTGTGTTACTTCTAGGTAACTTTCCAGTCTTGCGCTGGAAAGTAAATAACAAATCAGCATTTTGCACTGGTTTGTGTCACTTTTGGTGACTTTGCACCAGCACAGAGTATTGATAATCCGGCCCTTCCTCTGGGTCCTGAGTTCCATGTTATGATGCTGCTGTTGTTTCTCTGATGTACAATTAGGTTGTGTTTGTTTAACCCAGTATACGTGAGTATTCTCGCAGACACTACAATAGTGGCAACTTCCGTCTTTTCGAGAGAGTAACACTTGCTCTTTCATGCTCAAAATGTTGCATCAGTTCTCATGTTCTAGTGGTTGCTGGTGGGGGCCACCGGAACTTATTTTTGGGGACAGGCACTTATTTTTCTGCATCAGATATTTACGGAGTGCCAGAGAGGGAAAATACACGGATCAGAAAGACGGAGGAAGAGAAAGACAGCAATAGCATCACAAAGGGAGAAAGCAGAAACCTGCAAGAGTGAGATAAAGGGGCAGGGAGTGTCTGGCAGTTGATTACAGTCTCTGGGTTGGATTTAAGGCTATGCAGCCTTGGTGTTTGGAGTGTCGACATTTAATTACACCGGCCACCGGCTTCTGAGGAGAGCTTTGGGCTCCAGCACTCATTCTTTCACAAATTAAACACTGGTTCTAGTTCTTCTAGAAGTTTCCTAAACCAAATCAGATGAGTGGTTGAGTCCAGTCTTCCACCCTCCTCCTCCTCCTGAGATCCTCCCACTCTGACCTACAATGGTTTGTCTCCTATAACACATCTTATCAACACCCCTCCCCCGCCCCTGCTTGAATGTCTTCCTTGTGGGGCAGTACAGACCTTTATTTCACAGAGCTGCAGTGGGAGTGCCCATCAACACCCTGGCTCTATTCATATGAGGGATTTGTAAACATTATAAAGAGGGGATATTTGCTAAGGTGGACATACAGTAGTAAATCCCAGGGGAATACTGTTTTACTATCATTTGTGTACAACACATTACAGTTTTCGTCCTTTAATATTGTCTGTTATTATTTATCTAACTCCATGGTGCTCCTTTTTATCAACTTCAGATGAATGAAATGACAAGTCAGTCCTAACAGGCCTGGCACCTTTGACTTGCGGCGCTCACACTGATCTTCAGTCAGCCTGGGACATCTGAAGGATTTGGGGGGCCCTGGGCCAAACAGCTTTGAATTTATGATCCAGTTTCAGCTCTTTCATGCCCTCTTTGGCCAGGTCACTGACAGTGCACAGGTGCGCTTACTGCGATGCCCTTCCATTTCTCATATGTGAGGTCCTGTTGCAGAGCTTAATTTGAAGATAAATAAGTGCCAGGGCTCTCGTCAGGAGGTCACTGCAGCTTGCACCACCCATTACTCCTGCCAGCGCTGTCAGTGACAGAACCTACGCAACTACTAACCCTCACACTTGTACAAGTGTGACAATTCAGACTATTTCAGGCCCCCAAAGCGGAAAGAACGGCTTGAGCAGCAGGTAATAGTTATTTTTAATTTATATTAAATTACTAATTGCCTGTTGTTGTGGTCATCTCACCTTGTGTCAGACTGTCACAAGCGCCAGTGTTGCCAATAAAGTGTCGGTGCCGAGCACCGGAAACCACTGGCTCAAATTAAGCACTGTCCTGTTGTGATGTAAAAGAAACTGTTTTATGGATGTTGTATGAAACATAAACACAACATTGACATGCAAAGTGTCTGTAATAGGCTCTCACACATCACCCACATTAAACATAAATTAAAGGAAAACGATTTTTAAAATAATTTGTTTAAGAATTATTTGAGGTCATCAGGGCAAGACTCTCTGGAGAACAGAGCTGTCTCTACAAGGAGGCTACTCACTACGGACGGGTAGGTCTGGGACCTGGACAAGGCAAGCAACTATACTCTGCCTTACAACCCGAGTGAGCGCCGACGTGGCCCACCTATCTGAATCTAGGGGTTGGGTTTAGGAACCTGTACTACACATTCCTTTCAGCGCAAGGACGCATCTACACCTAAATATAGGTACCACAGGTATACAGGGTCCTTTCTTCCCTGAATCCTGTTTATTGTCTCTATTTACACATTTTTTCGGTCCTGACGAAGCGCCCTTGGATCCCTTATGGACCTACACGAGGCGCGAAACATGTTGACCATTCTATAATTTTTTAAAATACACACACGGATCCTGAGAGCAGCGGGAAGACACTTAACCCCCCTCCACATTTGTTCCAAAGAGGAGCTCCAGCATTCCACCACATTTTAACCTTACCATTCGGACCCCTGAATAAAATTAGGTTCTAGGTACCGACTGGTGATTTTAACTCACTCACTCACTCACTATTCTAGGCCCACATACCCACATGCACAACTGCGGCGTCTCCTTAAAAGATCTCCGATAAAGAGCCCTCTCGCGGAGCCCGTGGAGGACAGCAGCGCCACCCCCACGAGGAGCAACGCCCGATGATGAAGCATGACACTCGCAAGGGTGTGTGAGGGCACTATATCCAAAAGGAGGGATTCCCCCCCATCACCCTGAACAACCCAACTTTATTGAGATTGACCATTCTCATTTTTCACTTTCCATTTCCAACCAGAAAAGGTTGTGACTTTCTTTGACTTCAGGAACAGCTACCCCCTATTGTGTTAGACATAGTATATACAGAGCCAGCTTCCTACATTGGTGGATCAGCGTTGGGATATACAACTTTGCATTTGTTGGACTAACTTATTCACCACCTGATCACATGACAGAACTCTTAAATTGTCTTTAGAATTCTGATTTTTGAATTGACAGTTTTTTTTCTCCAAATTATTAAAAGTCTTGTTAGGGCCTTGGTTAAGTCCCTTTAGAATTTTAGAAAAATAAAAGCTCACCTTAGTTAGGGGTAAGAGGGGTTAGAACATTTTGTTAGAATGTCTCTTAACAAGAACCTAGCTGTTAGTGAAGAAAACCACAATGGCATAGAGAACCAGGTTGAGGAGCTCGACCTCACCCCTTATGTCCACTTAGAATTTAGGGAGTTAAGGTCTCTATGCAAGCTTAAAAATATAATCATGGGGTCCCATCCCTCCAAACAAAAGCTCCAGGAGCTGTTGGCAGGGTATGCTAAGGACCATCCCTCTGAGAATGGTGAAGACCTCTCAGATGGGGAAGAAGATGGAGGGGATGAGGATACCTTCCAAACCCCCCACTTCTTAGGGAGAAAAGGGCCCCAGTGGCCCTGACTCCAAGAATAAACCTCTCAGCACCTAGAGCCCACACAGGTGGATCAGGTGCTACTGAGGACATTGAGGACAGCCTCAATGAGGAGGACATCCTGCTAGCCAGGTTGACCAAAAGATTAGACCTAGAGACCAGACTCCTGGCTCTAGAAAAATAAAGAGCAGAGATGGGCCTAGGACCCATCAATGGTGGCAGCAATTTAAAAAATGTAGAAAAATAAGGATCCTATGATCCCAAATTCCCCAAAGGGATTGTCCCTAAATTTGAGGATGATGATGATATCACCAAGTGGTTCACAACCTTTGAGAGGGCTTGTGAAGCCAGAAAAATGAAGAAAACTCACTGGCGGGCACTCCTTTGGGAACTGTTCTCTGATAAGTGCAGAGACAGACTTCTGACCCTTAGTGGGGCAGAAGCAAAGTCCTATGAACTCATGAAGGGCACCCTGATTGAGGGATTTGGACTCACTACTGAGGAGTATAGAATTAGATTCAGGGGGGCGGGGGCTCAGAAAACCCAGAGTCAGCCCTGGGTGGAATTTGTAGACTACTCAATGAAAACACTAGGTGGCTGGTTGACTGGAAGTAAAGTGCAAGATTGTGATGGTCTTTATAATTTGTTTATGAAAGAACACATATTAAGTAATTGCATTGCTGAAAAGTTGCATCAGTATCTGGTAGACCTTGGTCCAATTTCTCCCCAAGAATTGGGAAAAAGGCAGACCATTGGGTCAAGACAAAGGTGACTAGGACGTCCACTGGGGGTGACCAAAAGAAAGGGGTTACAAAGCCTGTCCAGGAGGGTGGGCCCAAAGACACCTCACAAACTAAAACTGGGTACCAAGGTAAGAGTTGGGATCCCAACAAGGTATGGTGTCACAACTGTCAAAAGACAGGACACCACACCAAGGACCCTAGCTGTCCTAAAAACCAAGCTCCTAGTGTAGCACCAGGGGTTGCCAGTGTAGCTTTCAAAGGTGGTTCCTCGAACAAGGAAGTCCTCCTAGCCTTCAACTGGAAGATGGGCCCAAAAGGTGAGTTGGAGATTCCAGAGGGGAGTAGACACTTCCACCACCTACTGGGGAATGGAATCCCAGCCACTACCCTGAGAGATACCTGTGCCAGTCACACTGTGGTGCATGACAGGTTGGTACTCTTAAACCAGTATGTCCCAGGGGAAACAAAAAGAGTAAGGGCTATTCCAGGGGAGGTTACTGTTAGGCCTGTGGCTGTAGTGCCCCCCGAAATAGCTGGGTCCCTTAGTTGGAGAAAGGTGGTAGTCAATAAAGATCTCCCCTTTGATTGTCTCCTTGGGAATGACCTCCCAGAGGTTGGTCTGAGCCAAAGAGAGGTACTGGTCCAGTGCCAGACCTCAACCAAGGAACCTGGGGGGGTGGGGGGGAGATGAACCTGCAGTTAGTGCAGATAAGCCCCAAAAGAAAAAAGAAGAGACAGTGTAGGAAAGGTGGACACAACTGTTAGCTACAGTTCCAGTGGGCCCGGGAGATTATATCCCAGTAAGGGAGAACTCCAAAACTGGCACTGGTGAAGTTCTCCCTAGCCCACAAAAAGACCTGACTAGTCAGGCAACTGTCCAGCCTGAGTTGGTGGCTCCTCAGCTGACAGAACCGAGGGTGGAAGAAGGGTGTTCACTACAAAGTGTAGTGGCCCCCTACCCTAAAACAGCAGACAGGCCACCAGAACCCAAAGAAGCCTGTAAGGTAGCCACTTCACCTACCAGTGAAGAGCTAAAGGTGTGGTTCTGGGCACTGACAGCTGTCAGTAGCCTCTGCTGGGTGTTAGCCTTCATGGCAGCACTGTCCTTGGCATGGGGGCCTAGCTCCCTGTCAAATAGCTAGTTAGGCCCCATGACCCTATTGGTCATGGTGGGGCTACTCAAGCTGTGGGTAACCTCTGTGGGTAAGCTGGGTTTTGCCCTAGCTAAGTTAGAATTTGCAGAAGTAGGCACCTCTGAACCCAAACTAAAAAGATGGGATAAAGACACTAAAGAGCTAGGAAAGGAGCATTGGGAATTAGGTCCTGAAACTGTTGAGGTAGGCCAGCTCCCCAAAGGGACTGACCTGGACAGAAGGATGTAAGGCAGAGTAGGCCCTGCAACTTTCAAACCACTTCCTCTACTCTTCCTCGCCTGAAAGACTAGGAAGACTCTCCCAGGTTTGGCTGAGCCTCCGTGCCTTTGGGCTGGGGGGGTGGGGTCTGGACTTGTGTAGGAAGCTGGGTTTCGGTTGCAGTAAACCCCTCACTTTTTGCCAGACTACTGATGCACTTTGACTTGATGTGCCCTGGGTCCCTGCCAATCAGGTTCCCAGGGCCTGTGCTCTTTCCCAAAACTGTACCTTGTACCCCCAATTGGCACTTCTCTGGCCACATGTCAGTCCCTTGTAAAAGGTACCATGGGTACCAAGGGCACTGTGGCCAGGGAAGGCCTCTAAGGGCTCCAGCACTTATTGTGCCACCCTTGGAGGCCCTGTACCTTTACACACACACACACTGCCATTGCAGGCTGCGTGTTTTGGTGCAGAACAAAGTGAAGAGTCGACATGGCACACATCCCTGTGTGCCATGCCTACAACCCACTGTCCTGGCATAGGTCAGCCACCCCTCTAGCTGAGTGCACTATACCAGTGGTGAGGGTACAGGTGCATGAGCTCTGTACCCCTACAGGGTCTAGACCAATTCTTAGGCATTGTAAGTGCAGTGCTGCCATTAAGAGTATATGGTGCTGGGAGTTTGTCATTACAAACTTCACAGCACCATAATTGCTTTACTGAAAACTGGGAACTTTGGTATCAAACTTCTCAGCACATTAAACCCACACTGATGCCAGTGTGGGATTTAATGAAAAATGCACTCAGAGGGCATCTTAGAGATGCCCCCTGAAAAACGACCAGCCTCTGGTGGGTTCCCTGACTGGTACACACCAGCCTGCCACCACGAGACATGTTTCTGGACCCCTGGGGTGGGAGCCTTCTCTCCCTGAGCCCAGAAACAAAGCCTTTCCTGGGCAGAGGTGGTCACACCTCCCCCAGGCCAGGAAGAGCCATCTGTGCCAGGGGAGCTTCAAAGGCCTTGCTGCTTTTGTAATGCAACACCCAGCCTCTTCTGCTATCAGGAACAGGCCCCCTTCCTGTCTCCCCTCCTTTTCGGCGGAAAGTCTTCCGGGAAAAATTAGCCAGCCCAGAAGGTGTGCCCACTTCTTCCAACCCCACCCCTCAGGTGGGGGAGGCGAGGTGAAGCCCACTCTTCAGTCCCCGCCATCTTGCAGATGGCAGGCACTCTCCAATCAGGATTAGGGATTGTGCTCACTCCCCCACGTGAAGTGGGGGAGTGAGCACACCAAGGGTGTAGTCACCCTAAGGTCAGTAGCCAATTGGCTACTGACCTTGAGACCCCTAAAATGCCCCCGAAACACAGTATTTAGGGGGCAGCCCTGAACCAAGAAGACAGATTCCCACAACCTACAAAGAAAAAGGAGGAAAGAAGACATCCAGCAGAGGAGACTGCAGAGAACAACTGACTTGGCCCCAGCCCTACCGGCCCGTCTGCAGTTTCCAGAGATCCTGCGCCAAAAGTCACATTGTCCTGCAGCCAGCGACCTCCAGAACCCCTGGGACGACTGACTGCCTTCAACAAAGACCGGATCTCCTGTGAACAGCAGCTCTGTTCAAAAGAAATAGCAAAGAAAGACTCAGAGCCTGCTGAGGACAAAGAAACCTGATGCCTGGAACCACCACTGCACCCGTCGCCTACGGCCCGAGTCCCAGTGGCCCACCGGTCCCAGCAAGGTCCCCCAGTGCTCCAGAGCCTGAGCCCACCGTGGGTTGACCCCTCCAGGACTCCCCGACGTCGCCTGCAGCCTCTGCATGGAGACCCCCCAACCGCGAGTGGCCCGGTAAGGTGAAATCCGACCTCAAAAGACACCCCTACATCCAGCCGCCCTGCACCTTGGAGAAGAGAACCCGAGGTGCACCTACATCCCCGAGCCCTCCAACTTACCTGCCCAGCTGTTGGTTCCTCCCGGAAGTCTTCCTGGACCGAGCCTGCAGCCAAAATCCAAAACCGGCAACTCCCATTGAAAACAACAGGGCATCCAACGGCAAAACAGCACCCTGCACCCATCCGCCCCTGCGCCGCTGCGGGTGTACTTTGGATGCTAACTCGGATCCCCCTTTGCCCTGAGCCTAACCCCAGGACCTTTGCATCCATAACCTTGTGGCCTGCTCGTGAGCTGCCACCAACCGGAGGCCCCCTATCCCCCTTTGGATAACATTGGGCCTCAGCACTCTTCACCTGGCCGCCCTAGTGCCGCTGAGGGTGCTTTGAGAGTGCGTCCTTGACCCTGGGGTAACCCTGTTTCTAACCCCAGAATACCAACTCCCACAAACTTGTACTTACCTGTAAACGGATAACTCAATTTCCTTCCATAGGATTGCATTGACTGCTTTTTCCTAAAAATTGTTCTAAGTGTGGAATTGGTTTTGTATGAAACATTGAAAAACTGCATGAAACTAAAAACTGCTTTACTTACCTTTTCTCTAGGAAATGTCTCAGTGTGATATCTAGGCATATCACAGAGAGTAGAACAAGTAATCCATAAAGTAATCTGTAAAGTAATCAAAAGTACTCTAACAGTAATTTCCACTGTATTCAAAGTGTTTACAAACTTGTAACAAAGTCATTTTCATTCAGCTTGCTTGTATTGTTCAACTTGCCTTGAAAAGTTCCATTTACATTTACCTGTACCAGGCTTGCTTGGTTCTAGAAAATAAATATAACAATAATATTTTTATACAAAACAAATTGGTCTGAGTTTAGTCTTTGAATGTGTGCAATCATTTGCTGATTGAGTGTGTACAACAAATGCCTAACACTACCCTCTGATAAAGCCTTACTGCTCACCCGCACTACCACAAATAGAGAGTAAGGTGCTATCTACTTTTGTCTCTGCCTATCTTTGGGGTTCCACTGGACTCTGTGCACACTATACCTCATTTTGGTATAGTATATACAGAGCCAGCTTCCTACAGTGGACGAGTGAAAGAACGGATGGATGAGTGAAAGGATGGATGGATGAGTGAAGGGGAGGGTGGATGGGTGGATGAATGGATGGATGGCTGAGTGAAAGGGTGGATGAATTTGTGAAAGGATGGATGGCTGAGTGAAAGAGAGGATGGATGGATTGATGGATGGGATGAGTGAAATGGAGGATGGACGGGGTGAAAGGTGGATGGATGAGCAAAACGATGGATGGATGAGTGAAAGGATGAATGAATGAAATGGTGGATGAATGAATGAAAGGAAGGGTGGATGGAAGGGTGGATGGATGAGTGAATGAATCGATGAGTGAAATAGGAGGGTGTATGAATGTAAAGGGTGGATGGATTCATGATTGAAAGGGTAAATGGATGGATGGATGAGTGGTTGGGTGGAAGGATGAGTGAAAGTGTGGATGGATGAGTGAAAGAGAAGACGGATGGATGGAGTGCCAGAATGGATGGAGTGAAAGTGTGGATGGATGGATCAATGGATGACAGAAAGGATGGATGGATGAGTGAAAGAATGGATGGATGGATAGGCTTGGAGATGGATGCATTTGTTTGGATATGGATGGGTGGACAGGCGGAATGGTGAAAGACTGAATGGATGACAGAATATATGGGTGAAATTGTGAATATCAGGAGGTGGATGGAAGTATGAATGGATAGATGCTTGGATGGAAGAGACAATAGAGCTCTTCTGGGGAGGATAGTGATGACTTTCTTTGTTTGCTTGATGCCATAAGAGGTTTGGTTCAAAGTGGGGGGTATTTTAATTTTCTGGCTACTCCTTTGCACATCACTTCATAGGAAGTCTGCATTTTGCACCTGTAATCCCGTGCCGTTCCCGGGCGGGATTTCAAACATGGCGGCCGAACCGCGGCGCCAGGAGAGCGAACGCGTCACTCTAGACAGTCCAGTAGACATGACGCGGGCGCGTCACAAAGAGGGCAGGACACTGGAGGAGCGTGTGCGGAAGTCGGAAGAGAAGGTGGAGGACGCGGCGGACCACGAGGGAGCGGAGTCAAGCGCCGAGTCAAGAGGAGAGACGCCGACGCCGCAGGAGAGAACTAGAGGCCCCAGGGAACAGACAGGAACCGCCGAAGAGGCCGGAACTGCAGAGGCCAAAGAATTGACGCCAGGAGACACTGTGCAACAGTCAAGCCGTCCCGGAGGAGAGAAGAGCGGTGTGACTCCATCGACCACGACCCCGGAGGGCCGTGGCTCCAGGCAAGTACCCTTCCTAAACCTCTTTACATTGGCTAGGTGGAGGAATGGGCACAAATAGGTTGTTTTTTTACTCACTGATGTACTGAGCATGCCTCACTGACAGGAAGCATGAGAACACCCTGGGTGACGGTGAAAGGTTAAAGTGTGATGTAGAGTACGAAACAGACGCCTGACTTTGTCTTGTGTTTGTTTGCTTTGAGGGACACATGTCAAACCCCTTCTTCTGATGGACCACGAGGAAGCAGGAGACGACTGACCAGGACATCGGGAGAAAGGAACCATCCCGGTGTACAGTGAGGAAACCGACACCGCTAAGACTGTTATTCTCCCATCTCATATGCCAAGACTGCCTATTTCCCATTTATGCTTAAGCGACATCCCTCCCAGGACTATCCTTCCTTCCCTTTTCGTTTAAACCATTAAAACTATACAGTAACACCACTCCACGCTTCAGTGTCCTCTATGACCGAGTGACCACAGCACCCTTAATAATCAGTGACATACTCTTAGGGGCATATTCACAAGGAGCAATCGCCGAATTAACGGCACTTTATCTCAGCCAAAGTCGTGATAAATATACCTCCCCATTCACAAGCTGGTGTAAACAGGCCACAGCACCAGTTTACCCGCGATAGCAGCCGCAAAAAACATCGCCACAGAGGACCCGCGCAACTATCGCTAATGAGATGCAGAGTGGGCGTTCCCGTGCCAAAAGGCGCGACAACATCACACCTCAACATTCTCAACGACCAGCCACATCGGTGATAAAAACACAAAACGGGCGAGAAGGCGCGTTAGCACCAGGAAATCTACACCTGCTCTGACCTGGTGTAAAGTCGGACGGCAGCCTGCAAACCAAAAGGGAGCACAGCCCAGGGCTACATCGGAAGGGCAACAGATGCCATGGAGCCACCCATCATGCGGTCCGGACACCCAAGAGGGCCACAACACCCACCGCCACCACCCCCAGGACCACCCCTCCCTGGCACCCCCCCGACCAAAGACATGCCACATCAGCCACACCTAAACATGTACAAAATATTCCGCTTGATGTCGCACAATCACAACTGGTGACATGCATGTGTCGTCACAGAAATGAGCAGCACACATTCACTTACGAAGCAACAAATGAAACTTTATTAAAATGAAAAATGAAATGAAGACACATGGCCGCTCCCCTCGGGACAATACGTAGGTCACAGCCTGTAAGACAAAAAACATGATGAGAAGGTGTGTCCTGCGCACATCAGAGGACAGAGAGAGAGCGAAGGAGAGAGAGAGGAAGAGAGGGAGGGAGATAGAGAGGAAGAGAGGGAGAGAGAGAGAGAGAGAGAGAAGAGAGAGAGAGAGGAAGAGAGGGAGAGAGAGAGAGAGGAAGAGAGGGAGAGAGAGAGAGAGGAAGAGAGGGAGAGAGAGAGAGAGAGAGAAGAGGAGAGAGAGAGGAAGAGAGGGAGAGAGAGAGTGCCGCCCCTGCGCACCCAGGCCACAGTGCTCACCTGCTGCCACCGGTGTGTCTCCAACCACGTGCCGGTATGTATAGCAGGACACCAGGTCACACATCTGAGTCAGAGCCGTCACAGTCCAGATACATGACTGGCACAGTACACACACTTGCACAAGACAACATCGCCTGCCCGCCCATGCACACCCAGGCAGAGGCACCCCAACCGCTCCCGCCGCCCATGCACACCCAGGCCTCAATGCTCACCTTCCGCCACCGGCGCGTAGACAGGAGGTCCCACCACGTGCCGCTGCAAGCCACAAGCCCGGGGCCCGCGGACATGGCACCCTCCACATCATGCAGCCCCGCTCCGCAGGCCACCAGGTCTCACGTTTGGTGCTGGGTCTTGATTACTCCATGGCATAGGACATACCAGTGCACTCGGCACCATTGCAGGCTGCACACCCGCTCAGCCCAATGGGTGCCACCAACTCTGGGATCCCGGAAGCGACGCCACGTGGCGGTAGGCCCGCGCTGCCCGCTGGCTCTGGCCTACACTGCGGGCCAGCAGGGCACACAAAACCTGAGCTGTCCGGACCTCCGGGACGGGGCATCATCGCAGGCTGCACACCCGCTCAGCAGCTTAAGGTGCCACTGACTCAGTGCACCCAAAGTCACCGTCCCGTGGCGGGGTGCCTGTGCCATCCGCAAGGCCCAGTGTGCCACTAACCCTGCGCAACCCCAGTCTGCGCCATGTGGTGGTAGACCCATGCCGTCCACAAGGCCTTGTGTGCCACTAACCCTGTGCAACCCCAGTCTGCGCCACGTGGTGGTAGGCCCGTGCCGTCCACAAGGCCTCGTGTGCCACTAACCCTGTGCGCAAAAACTCATGGGCCCTTAATGATTGAGAACCGTGGAGCGTCCGTCATCCAGTCACCACCAGCAGAGGGGATTGTGACGTTGTCGGCCCCTTATGTTGGCGGAGTCACATGGCCTGTGACGCCTGTGCCGGATGGGTGTGGTGTGCGTGCAAACCTGCCCTCAGGGAGTGGCTGTGACATGCTGACAACTAGACCAGTGACCTGCACACCACCAGCGAGTACGCCTGCGACGGGTAGCAATGAGGGCCCCCCTCGGAGCATTAGCGGAGTGGTCTGGCCTGCCGTACGCCGGACCAGCGCAGGGCTTGCAACAATGACTCGTGGGCTCTGGGCGTGGTTCAGTCCATGTCCGGACAAGGAAGTGACTGATGCGTGTGTCCCTGTTGTAGTGTTCATGGGACCCGGTACACAAAATGCAATGTTGCACCCTCTGACTGGCATCCCACAGGATGAACATCATTGACGCAAGGGAAGTCACTGTCCCTACATTCATCCACACATTCACACATGAATAATGAAAGACATGACACAGCAGTGCGTCACTGGATGTTTATTGCACATCCAGTGCAGTTATCAAGCTGGAGCGGTACAGGGCAATGCCGAGCACACTACACAATATGGGCACGTGGAGGGCCAGCCAGAGTCCATCCGGGGATGACATGTACTGCGGAAGAAGAAGGGTACAGTCCGCAGTCTGGTCGCTGTGTCATTGGTCATCGAACAGGATGTGGCAGTCCATGTTGCTGTCCAAGGTGAGTGCATCGGAGTGTAACGGGGGTCAGTGGAAGGTCATGAGGCCATGTGCGGGACCAAGCAGAAACAGGCCAGGTGGCGGAAATGTATGCTAGTGGCTCCTTCTGAGTGCCAACCCATCCACGTCCTCGTATGAGTGCTCTGCCCCACCTGTGGGTGTTGCAGTACCGGCTGCGGCACTGTGTGCCACTGACACATCAGGGGCTGGAGGAGGATTGTCGGCTGCACTGTGTGGCAGTGACACATCAGGTGCCGGAGTGGATACGCCTGCCGCACTGGGAGGCACTGACACACCAGGGGGCGGAGATGTGGATGGTGTGGGGGCAGCAGCATTCATCATCGCCACGCCTTGTGGCAGCAATGCCATGATGAGGACATGCAGGGCCTGGTAGATCCCAGCTACATTTCGCTGATGTGCAGCGGTGGCTGCCATCCTTTCCGCCTCCATCCGCACCATGTCCTCCATGAGCCTCCGCATGTGTGCCAGCTCACGGCTGGCATCGCTGGCGCCACTCTGAGCGGACAGGTATTCTTCCCTCCGCGTCATGACTCCAGCGATGTCAGTCAGGGCTCGTTGGAGACCATGGGGCGGACATAGACACCCAAGGATGGCGTCCAGTTTGGTAGCCATGAGGTCGAACCCCACCCGCACCTGCTCGGCCGTCTCCCTCTGGCCCTCCAGCACACGGCGTTGGAAGGCCATTTGTTGTTCTTGGGGGATTTGGGAGGGTGCCGGGGCTGTGGGTGCCTCCTGCTGGGTGGTTTGGGTGGTGGGTGGGGTCTCATCGATGTAGCTGGGCTGCCCTGATCCTGGAGGTGGCTGGCGGATGAGGTCAATGATGTCTTGGATGGTTTGGGTGTCGATGCTGGTGTTGTCCTCCTCCTCATCATCGGTGAAGAGTGGCTGTGACTGCTCTGCAGGAGGTGTTGACGATGCCCCTGCGATGTGAAGGGGAGATGGTGTATTACAATGTGTCCACATGTATGTAGCTGCATGGTACAGGTTGACATTCAGACAGCATGGCATTGTACATTGTGACAGTCTGTGGGTCTGGGCGAGGAGCCAGGGTCATTGTGGGTGTGCACTGTGTCCTGCTTGCTTGTGCATGTGTGCCATTGTGGCCATCTCCACCCGTCCCCCCAGTACCTGGTGGTCACTCACCCTGTTGCAGTTGTGTTGTGTCCTGTCGAGCAGTGTCCGGTCCCCCGACTCCAGCCACAGTCTCCACACTGATGACTGTCGACACCAGCTCCTCCATGTCATCCAGCTCCAGCTGTGGCGCTGGGCCCCCACCTCCGGTCTGCGTTGCTGCCTTCTGGTTGGCGGTGAGTTTCTCCTTGGTCTTCCGCTTGATGTCATTCCATCGCCTCTTGACCTCGTCCATTGTCCGCTTGTGCTCTCCGACGGCATTCACCTTGTCGACGATGTCCCGCCATATTCCATTTTTGGTGCCCAATGACACGTTGGAGGTAACGAAGAGTTGTTGATGGTGTTCCATCACCTCCGTGACTATGATCCTGTTCGCCTGCGGACTGAACTTGGTCTTCCTCATCTTCTTGTCCTTGCCCTTCCCTGTCCCCGAGGTCCCTAGCTGGTCGTCCGGGGTGCTTGTGGGGTTGCGCTCGTCCTCTGCGCCTGCTCCGGCTGCCTCCATGGTGCTTGGGTGTTGGCCAGTTTGTGTGTTGGTGTTTTTTCTACTTTTATGGTGGTTTTTGACGCCTGCCAGGTGTGTGTTGCAGGCCTGGCGCTGCTTGTCGCTGATTTCCTCATCGCGCTTTGGCCCATCGCGTGTTTTTTGGTGTTGTGGTTTGTGTTTTTATCTCCTTCGTGGTGGTTGTATCACGGACATTGTCCGTGGTTTGGGCAGACTATTGCATGCTACCGCCTTGTTGTGAATTCCACGTTGACACGGGGTTATTTTCCCACGCTAGGCTGCGATATTGAAAGTTGCGTTACGCTACTCTTGTGGTAGTTATCACACGTTCTTGTGAATATACCCCTTAGTGTCATGGGCCCTAATACAAGCAAAGAAATTGCCCCCCCATGGCTGGGTAGTAAAATACAGGGTGCAATTGACCTCTCCAACTCACGCTCCTTCTTTTTATATTCCCCAATGTTTGCAAACATTTAATGAGTAACCAAAAATAAACAAGTAAATGACCCTGCACGCACCTTTGGGCAAGGTGAGAGAGGGTAGGTTTAACATGCCCCCTCTGCATTGAGGGGGGCGGGGGCACTCACCATCAGTCCAATTTCAATGTAACTGCAATTTTGTTTCACAACGAAATAGCATTTTTGATGAAAATGGCAGCCTTGAAATTGATTTTTATTGCACACCGGATGAAGACAGCATAAAAATAGGAAATACACCCCATTGCCTTTGGAGAATGCGGGCAGCGGACATATTTATTCATTTATGCAATGTTACAGCGCCTGCCCAACTCTGAGGGATCAGCTACTCCCACTTGAAGGCAGGGCAGGGGCTACTAATAAGGCCTGCCTATAGGCAAAGTAGAGTAGTCTAAAAAATCTACCCCGCCCTTGGGCCAGGCATGGGGCAAAATGCTGCCAGTACCGACTCTACAACTTTGGGGAAAGCACGAATGGAAACAGGACCCCTTGGGTAAGGCATGGCCACATTTCTCCACCCCGCCCACACTCTTTGGCAACCCCCATCTTTATGCAAGGCGGGGGGGAGGGGGGGTCTCAATGCTGCACATGTCCACAACCCCTGCCCTTGGACAAGGTGGGGGTACTACATTCCACCCATTCCCTTCGGAAAGGGTGAAATTAATCCTACCGCCCTTTCCCCGGGGACAGGGCACATGAAAATCCACACCCTTTTTAGGGCAAGGTGGAAGGGCTGTAAATACTCCCTCTAGTCTTTGGGAAAGGCATGTAGGAAGGGTTCTATCTACCCTTCCCACCCTTGGACAAGGCAGGGGGGAAGGGAGGAGGGAAGGGTTCTATCTACCCTTCCCATCCTTGGGGAAGGGTTCTAGCTATCCCTCCCACCCTTTGGCAAGGCAGGTGGGAAGGGTTCTATCTACCCTTCCCACCCTTGGGGAAGGGTTCTAGCTACCCCTCCAACTCTTGGACAAGGCAGGAGGGAAGAACTGTATCTAGCCCTCCCACCCTTGAACAAGGCAGGAGGGAAGGGTTCTATCTACCCCTCCCACCCTTGGACAAGGAATAGGGAAGGGTTCTATCTCCCCCTCCCACCCTTGGACAAAGCAGGAGGGAAGGGTTCTATCTCCCCCTCCCACCCTTGGAAAAGGCAGGAGGGAAGGGCTCTATCTACCCCTCCCACCCTTGGACAAAGAGCAGGGAAGTGTTCTATCTACCCCTCCCACCCTTGGACAAGGAGTAGGGAAGGGTTCTATCTCCCCCTCCCATCCTTGGACAAGGAGCAGGGAAGGGTTCTATCTACCCCTCCCACCCTTAGACAAGGAGCAGGGAAGGGTTCTATCTACCCCTCCCACCATTGGACAAGGAGCAGGGAAGGGTTCTATCTACCCCTCCCCTTGGACAAGGAGCAGGGAAGGGCTCTATCTACCCCTCCCACCCTTGGACAAGGAGTAGGGAAGGGTTCTATCTCCCCCTCCCATCCTTGGACAAGGAGCAGGGAAGGGTTCTATCTACCCCTCCCACCCTTAGACAAGGAGCAGGGAAGGGTTCTATCTACCCCTCCCACCATTGGACAAGGAGCAGGGAAGGGTTCTATCTACCCCTCCCCTTGGACAAGGAGCAGGGAAGGGCTCTATCTACCCCTCCCACCCTTGGACAAGGAGTAGGGAAGGGTTCTATCTCCCACCTCCCATCCTTGGACAAGGAGCAGGGAAGGGCTCTATCTACCCCTCCCACCCTTGGACAAGGAGCAGGGAAGTGTTCTATCTACCCCTCCCACCCTTGGACAAGGAGTAGGGAAGGGTTCTATCTACCCCTCCCCTTGGACAAGGAGTAGGGAAGGGTTCTATCTACCCCTCCCCTTGGACAAGGAGTAGGGAAGGGTTCTATCTACCCCTCCCCTTGGACAAGGAGCAGGGAAGGGTTCTATCTCCCCTTCCCATCCTTGGACAAGGCAGGGTGCTCTAAGAAAGGCCTGTACTCGCTTGCCCTTCAGCTGTATACTCTTTCCCTCCTCAAACATGTTCACACAAACAGTACTCCATAAAGGACAATATCACAAAATACATCTATTATTAAAATGCAAGGACAGCACAAGAAGACAAAAATATTTTACCAGACATTAATGTAATGTGTGATATTGTAAACTGACTAATTATTTGAAAGAATTGCTGTAATATAATGCAATTAGTCTCTGGATATTACTGCAACACAGAGGAGGCCAGGTCTGTTGCTACGGTACTTTTCCATACGAATTGTGCTGGTAAGTGATTCTGAACCCTACTTAGAGTTGCCGTTACGAACGTTGTTTTACTTTTTCTAAGCTTCTAAGGTGTTTGAAATCGAACTTGCGATAACATAACCGAAAGTGTACTGTCTTCCATTTTTAAATTACGCCCGCGCTACACCATGTGATCATTGTTGTTGTTGTTGCCTCTGCTCTAACTGAGAATTGTGAGCTTTCCCAGTCTTTGGGATTAAGATGTACCTAACCAAGGACAACCTAGATGTCCCAGTCCGCCCTGGATGCAATGTTAGAATTCATGTCACCTGTATTAACTCTGGGAACCTCTGAATCCAATGTAATAGTATTATGAGAGAATCTTCGAATGTATTCTGCAGTAAAATGTTTCTTGTTGCCTGTTCCTCATTGGTGCATATCCTGAGAACTGTGTATTTGTGTAGGAATGTGTGAAATCCTTTGTCTAAAGTCCTATAAAAAAGACTTGCATGTTCCACATCGACAGAGCCCCCATTTCAACCACTTGTAGAGAGCGAATCTATGCTGAATTTACTAATGAACTTTACTGAGTTCCTTGTACTTATGAACTGTATTCTTACTGCTAACCTGTTCAATGATATCTCTTGTAAGTTGCCTAATAATTATCTACACAAAGCCCATGACTCGTGTCTGCCATTCTTATTGAAAATGCCACAGTCTTAGTTCAATACTAAGTCTTACAAAGGAGAGCGACGAGTCCAATCGGGAAGCACCAAAGTCCATATAGGTATTACACCGCTCCTGGTTCGAGCCGTTGACACGCACAGGGTAAGTTAAGATGATACTGATATGCGCGCTGACACCATATAGTGAACAATGTTATAATAGGCTTTACACCCAACCAGACGTCATCAAACGAAGGGATATGCCTGAACCCTTATTGTTAGCAAGTGTTGATGATGCGTGATTGGGTAAGTGGGCAAGTTTTCCCTTTTCACTGGATTGTCCCTATAAGGATCGCTACAGAAACTTTCTCCACAAACCTCCACATGAATGGCATTAACTAGAGTCCAAACTGGGGTGACATGGTGAGCAAAAGAACGGTTTATTAAACCCTGATCTTTGTGACTGGGGGTGAATGTTTGCATTGTTCAGCATTCCGTCCATCAATTGTTCCTTTTGCATTTGTCGCCCTAAGTGGGAAGGGTATGCCCAGACGTGGGTCCTGTGCTCACTGCGCCACTGGATTCAAGCTAGCCTGACTGATGAGGGATGATGCCCCGAAATCGGTCCCAGGATGCTTGTTTCCAGTTCAGGGAGGACCTGGCTTGGCAGTTCCGGCTGGACTGTTCCCATGAGGCACAGGGTCAAGACTGATTTGCGTATGGCTGGGTCCAAACTGGGGTGGAGTTATCAGCAAAAATACAATGGATTAAACCCTGATCTTTGTGACTGGGGGTGAATGTTTGCATTGTTCAGCATTCTGACCATCATTTATTCCTATTCTAGAGATTCAGTCTATCCTGCTGAATGCCTTTGAAATGAAATAAAAATCTGCAGTCTGTTTTTTACAAGACCGCATAGAACCTCTGTTTTTTATTTAATTGGAGAAACCACCTGTAACCCTCCTCCTCTCCGTGTCTACCCTCCTTTCTTCCTCATCACATCCATCTTCCTCACCTTTGCTTTTCTTTGCCCCTGTCTTCTAGCTCTGTTTATAATGTAAAACATGTATTCCTATCTCTACCGTATACCTTTAGCTCATACCAAAGTGCCTTTGCCAAACCCTATACCTAATGCCACTACCTATAGTGTAGTAACTCTACTGCTGCCTCCACTGCAGTACCTTTACCTATACTTGAGTGTCTCCACGCTACCTATACCTGTGTAAACTACCCCACCTAGTGCATCTTACCTGCCTAAACGCTAGTATTTTAATCTCCTCCTTATACTCCAGTACCTCTACCCCAGACTACACCCCAGTATGTCTTCCCCTCTCTATACTCTAATACCTCTGCCCCTGTCAAAGTCAGATTGCCTCTAACTTACCTCCGCTCAAGTAAACGTACCCAGAGCATAGTTCCTCTGCCCTATCTATACCATAATACTTCCTCCATGCACATACCCTAGTACATTTATGCCTCCCTCTTCCCATGCAGGTACTATTTTGAATCAACTCAAACCTATACGGGAGCGATCCATGCATATATCCTAGTGACTGTATACATATATGTACACTAACACCTCTCTTCATGCATATACCCGAGATCCCATATACATATATATACCCTAATACCACTCCGCATGCATACATCCTAGACTCTACAGGCCTGATTATGAGTTTGGCGGATGGAATACTCCGTCACAAACGTGACAGATATCCTGTCCGCTGTATTACAAGTTCCATAGGATATAATGTAATTGTAATACCGCGGACAGGATATGCGTCACGTTTGTGACAGAGTTACCCTGTCCGCCAAGATCGTAATCAGGCCCTATATGAGTACACATACCCTAGTAGCACTTTTCATGCAGGTACTATTATGAATCAACCCATACCTATACCACAGCTATCCATGCATATATTCTAGTGCCCAAATACATATATGTACCCTAATACCTCTCCGCATGCATATACCCTAGACTCCATATACTTACATGTACAGCCTAGGAACTCTCCTCTGTGTGCACAATTGTGCATCTACCCATAACTATGCCAGAGGTATCCATGTGTATATCCCAATACATTAACCTCTAGCTATACCCTAGGGCCTTTATACATACATATACCCTATTAACTGCCCCATGAGTTTACTATTGTACATCTGCTCATACCTCCACTGGAGCTCTCCTTGCATTTACCCTAGTACCTCCCATGTGTGTATTATTGTACCTCTACCCATACCCATACCCATGCTAGAGCTATCCATGCATATACCCTAATACATCAACCCCTGCATATACCTTCGTGCATTTATATATACATATAATCTAGTAACTCTCCCATGTGTGTACTATTATGCATATGCAAATACCTACACCAGAGTTTTTCATGCATATACCCTAGTACCCCTTCCATGTGTGTATTATTGTACCTCTACCACTACCCGTACTAGGGCTATCCATGCATATTCCCTAATACATCACCCCCTGCATATTCCTTAGTGCGTTTATATATACATATACTCCTAGAGGACAAATCCCTCCTCTGGGGAGGTTTCAATGATTTCAAGGGCAAGTCCAGCTTGGCTTCAGCATGTCTATTAGCATCTACCCTGTGATGGGGTGGCTGATGTTCAGTGCTTAATTTCAGCCAGTGGGTGCAAGTGGCTCCCACCGGCACTCATTTCTTGGGACCTGAACTTATTTTTCCTCAACAGGCTTTGCCCCAGAGCAAGAGACAAAAAAAACCTGAAAAGGGGGAAAGAAGGAGGAAGAGAAAGATGGAGAGACAGTGGCAAGGGGAGATGGAAAGGATGAAAGACCCTGCAAGAGTGAGATAAAGGGGCAGGGAGTGCCTGGTGGAGGATTAAAGAGGCGTGAGGTGGAATCAAGACTATGCAGACTTTATATTCGGCACCCGACCTATAGCTGCTAGCACAGGCACAGGCCTCTGAGCAAAGCTTTGGGCCCCGGTACTTATTCTTTTACAGATTAAGCACTGCTAACGTGACAATAGACATGCACTTTTTCAGGACATGGACCACACCTCTCTTGCGGGTACAGTAACGGTAATAACCCACTCATTCATCTCATCCCTCAGGCAGGGCCCTCCCTCGGGGCTGGTCATCTGATACTAGAGATTAGCACATTTAGCAATCAAGTTTACCAGGTGCCACAATTGACCTTCTCGTGGTTGAGTGCAGAATTTCTAATGTGGTCTAAAGTAGTCAGGACCACTGGAATTATGTGGCTCTGATGTTTTCTGCATAATTATGGATTTGCTACATATGCCACATAATCCAACATCTGCTGCAAAATCTGCAGATTTTACAAAAAAATTGTTACCAGCTCAAATGGATTCAAAGTTACTAAAAACATGGCACCACATGTTACCACACAGTGGAAGAACCTTCGCAAATGTTGTCTGGCCACATTTCGATTGACTGTTGCGGTATTTGTGTGTTAAACTTATACTAATCAGCTAGAACATTTGCCCCGGCAGTGGTAACATGTGTAAAAAAGGCAAGATTATGCAGTATCACTGTCAGAAAATGTGGTGCATTACGCTGACTTAGCAGTTCAGGCTGGGCTGTTCCCATAAGGAACAGGGTCAAGACTGATTTGCATATGGCTGGGTCTGAACTGGGGTGGGGAAGTAAGCTAAAGAACGATGATGGATTCAACCCAGATCTAATAGTGACTGGGGGTGAGTGTCTGAAATGTTTCAGTGCTCCATCCATCATCTCCTTGTGTTTGCTCAGCTTCTCCTCTGTTCCATGGACTAGACTCTGGAGAAAATGTCCAGATTTTCCTCTGTGCCATGGACGAGACTCTGGAGAACATTTCCAGCTTCTCCCCTGTGCCATGGATGAGACTCTGGAAAAAATGTTCACCTTCTCCTCTTTGCCATGGACGAGACTCTTGAGAAATGTCCAGCTTCTCCTCTGTGCCATGGACGAGACTCTAGAGAAATGTCCAGCTTCTACTCTGTGCCATGGATGAGACTCTGGAGAAAATGTCCTGTCGCAGATCTGGGTTGGATCCATTATCATTTTCTAGCTCACTTCGCCACCCCACTTCAGACCCAGCGATATGCAAATCAGTCTTGACCCTGTTCCTTATGGGAACAGTCCAGCCTGCCAAGTCAGGTCTTTCCTGGACCGTAAACAAGCATCCTGGAACCAGTTTCGGGGTAACACCCCTTATCAGCCAGTCTAGCTTGAATCCAGTGGCAAAGTGAGCAAGGGACCCACGTCTGGGCATACCCTCCCAACTTAATGCGAACAAAGCAAACACAAGGAGATGATGGACGGAGCGCTGAAACTTTTCATACACTCACCCCAAGTCACAGATCTGGGTTGAATCCATCATTGTTCTTTAGCTCACTTCGCCACCCCAGTTCAAAACAAGCCATATGCAAATCAGTCTTGACCCTGTTCCTCATGTGAACAGTCCAGCCCGAACTGCCATGCCAGGTCTTCCCTGGACCGGAAACAAGCATCCTGGGACCGGGTTTGGGGTAACACACCTCATCAGCCAGGCTAGCTTGAATCCAGTGGCGCAGTGAGCACGGGACCCATGCCTGGGCATACCCTGCTAACTTAAGGCAAAGAAAGCAAACACAAGGACCAAGACATTTATAAAGCATACCAAGACATTTATAAAGCGCTCGGCTACCACCAACGGCGGTGTCCCGGCGCTACACAGAGACAAAGGAAGATGAAAAAGAGAAGAAAGGCAGGCTAAGGGAGATCAAAAAGCCAGGTTTTCAGAGCACTCCTAAAAGTAGTTTCAGATTCTGCTTTGCGCAAGTAGAGCGGCATCAAGGAGATGATGGACGGAGCGCTGAATCTTTTCTGACACTCACCCCCAGTCGCTATTAGATCTGGGTTTAATCCATCATTCTTTAGCTCACTTCGCCACCCCAGTTCAGACTCAGCCATACGCAAATCAGTCTTGACCCTGTTCCTCATGGGAACAGTCCAGCCCGAACTGCCAAGCCAGGTCTTCACTGGACCGGAAACAAGCATTCTGGGACCGGCTTGGGGGTAACACCCCTCATCAGCCAGGCTAGCTTGAATCCAGTGGCAAAGTGAGCAAGGGACCCACGTCTGGGCATACCCTGCCAACTTAAGGCGAACAAAGCAAACACAAAGAGATGATGGACGGAGCGCTGAAACTTTTCATACTCCAGAGTCTCAATCATGGAACAGAGGAGAAGCTGGACATTTTCTCCAGAGTCTCGTCCATGGCACAGAGGAGAAGCTGAGCAAACACAAGGAGATGATGGACGGATCACTGACACGTTTCAGACACTCACCCCCAGTCACTTTTAGATCTGGGTTGAATCCATCATCGTTCTTTAGCTCACTTCGCCACCCCAGTTCAGACCCAGCCATATGCAAATCCGTCTTGACCCTGTTCCTTATGGGAACAGTCCAGCCTGAACTGCCAAGTCAGGTGTTCCCTGAACTGGAAAGAAGCATTCTGGGACCAGTTTCAGGGTAACACCCCTCATCAGCCAGGCTAGCTTGAATCCAGTGGCAAAGTGAGCAAGGGATCCACGTCTGGGCATACCCTGCCAACTTAAGGCAAACAAAGCAAACACAAGGAGATGATGGACGGAGCGCTGAAACTTTTCTGACACTCACCTCTAGTCCCTATTAGATCTGGGTTGAATCTGCCATCGTTCTTTAGCTCACTTCGCCACCCCAGTTCAGACCCACCCATATGCAAATCAGTCTTGACCCTGTTCCTCAAGGGAACAGTCCAGCCCGAACTGCCAAGCCAGGTCTTCCCTGGACCAGAAACAGGCATCCTGGGACCGGTTTCAGGGTAACACCCCTCATCAGCCAGGCTAGCTGGAATCCAGCTTCCCCTCTGTGCCATGGACGATACTCTGGAGAAAATATCCAGTTTCTCCTCTGTGTCATGGATGAGACTCTGTAGAACATTAACAGCTTCTCCTGTGTGCCATGGACGAGACTCTGGAGAAATGTCCAGCTTCTCCTCTGTTCCATGGATGAGGCTCTGAAGAACATGTTTAGCTTCTCCTCTGTGCCGTGGACGTGGCTCTGGAGAAAATGTCCAGTTTCTCCTCTGTGCCATGGACGAGACCCTAGAGATTATGTCCAGCTTCTCCTCGGTGCCATGGACGAGACTCTAGAGAAATGTCAGCTTCTCCTCTGTACCATGGATGAGGATCTGGAGAACATTTCCAGCTTCCCCCCTGTGCCATGGACGAGACTCTGGAGAATATGTTCATCTTCTCCTCTTTGCCATGGATGAGACTCTGGAGAAAATGTCCAGCTTCTCCTCTGTGCCATGGATGAGACTCTGCGGAACATGTTCAGCTTCTCCTCTGTGCCATGGACGTGACTCTGGAGAAAATGTCCAGGTTCTCCTCTGTGCCATGGATGAGACTATGCGGAACATGTTCAGCTTCTCCTCTGTGCCATGAACGAGACTCTAGAGAAATGTTGAGGTTCTCCTCTGAGCCATGGACGAGACTATAGAGAAATGTCCAGCTTCTCCTCTGTGCCACGGACGAGACTCTGGAGAACATGTTCAACTTCTCCTCTGAGCAATGGACAAAACCCTGGAGAACATGTTCAGCTTCCCCTCTGAGCCATTGAAGAGACTCTAGAGAAATGTCCAGTTTCTCCTCTGTTACATGGACGAGACTCTGGAGAACATTTCCAGCTTCTCCCCTGTGCAATGGATGAGACTCTGGAGAAAATGTCCAGCTTCTCCTCTTTGCCATAGACGAGACTCTGAAGAAAATGTCCAGCTTCTCCTCTTTGCCATAGACGAGACTCTGAAGAAAATGTCCAGCTTCTCCTCTTTGCCATAGACGAGAGTCTGAAGAAAATGTCCAGCTTCTCCTCTGTGCCATGGATGAGGATCTGGAGAACATCTCCAGCTTCTCCCCTGTGCCATGGTCAAGACTCTGGAGAAAATGTTCACCTTCTCCTTTTTGCCATGGATGAGTCGCTGGAGAAAATGTCCAGCTTCTCCTCTGTGCCATGGATGAGGTTCTGCGGAACATGTACAGCTTCTCCTCTGTGCCATGGACGAGACTCTGGAGAAAATGTCCAGCTTCTCCTCTGTGCCACGGACGAGGGACTGGAGAAAATGTCCAGCTTCTCCTCTGTGCCATGGATGAGGTTCTGCGGAACATGTACAGCTTCTCCTCTGTGCCATGGACGAGACTCTGGAGAAAATGTCCAGCTTCTCCTCTGTGCCACGGACGAGGGACTGGAGAAAATGTCCAGCTTCTCCTCTGTGCCATGGACGAGACTCTTTTCTTCACTCAGAGCAGCTACTCCTAGCAAGAAGTGGGCAGAATTCAGCTATTTTTAATATCAGTGGAACACACAGGTCTTTGGTGTGTGGGTGACTTTATTTTCTCTTAGAAGGTGACTGTCAAACGTGAAATCTTTGTGGCCTGACCACGGTAAGTAAGGTAAATGTCCCACTGTGGCCCTCCACTGCATTGCTTGTGCATATAAATGTATTTAACTTCTTAGGATGTCACTACGAAGGCCTGATTTTCGATGCGATAATTAACACAATAATAATATCTGACACTGAGGTGTTCGGAATTCATCGTATGTGATAATTATCGTCTATTACGAGTTTTTTCAATGAGAAGGGCCGAAACATTGAGATTTCGGTTCTTATTGCACAAAAAACCATATGTACTGGTAATTAATGGGCATTTTTCTCCCTTCACATTCTGGCACCTGTGATATGCTGAAAGTTAACAGGGGATGCAGGTCTATCACTCCTGGCATGTACCCGGTGCGATAAAATACAGAAAACACGTAATTCCAATGAGTGCGGTAACAGGAGTTACAGCATATATTGGTGTCTATCAGCCGATTCATCATGAGGGCTCTGGTTGCCCTACTACTTTGTACCATATGCTATATCTAGACCACCACTAAGGTTCCCGCAGCCATTGACATACAATGGCTGCTAACAACAAATATATACATATGTTTTATGTGCCTTATTATATTGCTGATCATAACGTATGTGCAAAGTTCTCACTTGCCTTAGTATTGCATATATGTTTGCATGGAATTATATTGAGCTCACTACTGTGGGCTACAATAACATCTCATTCGCTACGTCACAAGGTAAGTATATAATTACTATTCTTAAGTTCGCCTACACTTACCACTTGATGTTATTTGTAAGTACGGTGCACTGGATGTGATCTTATTGGCATGCGATGCAGTGGGGGTATACTGGACAGGTTATCTATATCGATACCACAAGTAGATGTTTAGCAAACTTCCTGTTCTGTCAATGAACCTTTGAGGTACTCAGTCAGCCTTTGGGGTCTAGCAGCACTGCAGCAAACACTGCTTGATCCTTTGTTTTTAAAAGGTATGGTGTGAGTATGTGTGGGTGGGCTCGCACTCCAAAGCCTTTAAGGAAGATGCAGGCCAGCTTGTCATGTGTTGAGTCCGCAAATACCTCCCAACCTCTCACTAACAAATAGCACTCAGAGCCACATTTATCATAGGGTTGCGTCGCTTTTGCACTATGCAGCGGGGTGCAAAAGTGACGCAACCCTTGAGATGCAATTCATCAAGCCATGCAAGGCCAACTTGCGTGGCACTGAGTGGCTTGATCAATCCAGAGTAGCGCAGCGCAAATCGCTGTGTTGTGTTTCTCTGCCCCATGGAGGCATTCCATGGGTGGTGCACGTGTGTTCGCAGGCAAAACCCATGAATTCTAATGCATTCCAGATTTACCATAACTGGTAGACCTGGAAATGCGCCAAAACTGCTTTGCATCCCCAGGTGAGGCGTAACGAGGAGAAATATGTTTATTTCTCCAGAAAATGTCTCAGAGGATTGTTTTTGTGCAGGAAGGGGGACCTTCATGCACAAACTAATCCTGCTAACAATGCAGGCACCTTTGCACAAGGGTGCGAGGTTGCCTACATTGGTGCTAGACAGCATACTGTGCGCCAGCGCTGCGAAAAGGCAGGAATGCGCCTTGTAATGTAAAGCACAGCGCATTCTTGCCCTTTCCCTATCACGCAGCACAACAAGGAGACTTGATGCGCTGCGTGATATAATGATAAATATGGCTTTCAGTACTTATGCTATGTACAATGTTTAATTTGTGCCGGGGTTGCCGGTTGGGCCCACCGACACTCATTTCTGAGGAGCAAGACTCATTTTTATCAACAGACTTTGACTCAGAGCAAAATAAAGGAAAGCAGACAAGAGACAAAGGAGCAAGAAGAGAACGCTAGGAAAACATTGACAAAGGGAGAAAGTATGAATGAAAAGGAATCTGCAGGATTGAGATAAAAAGTTAGGAAGCGTAGGGTAGAGTGAGGAGGTGCATGAGATAGAATCAAGACTAGATGCCTTGATATTCCACGCTACAGACATTTAGCGGTGCCGGAGGTGGGATCCTAAGAAAAACTTTGGGCTCCAGGACTTATGTATTTCACAGATGAGTCAGTGGTGATGCTGGCAGCATGGACGTCTTTTAGGGTCGCCTAATGTGAATGTGTGTGAGTAAAAGTGAAGGTCAAAGGGCGAGTGATGTCACTTCCGCTACCCCTGGCATTTTGGTGACTTGACGTGCATGGCTGGCAGGGTGGTCTCTAAGATGGAATCTTCCCATTCGCCAGCCTATAACCGTCAGCAGACACACCGGCCACAGATTACGGAAAATGAGTTTGTCCAGAGAGCCTTACATGGAAGCGGGCCAAAAGGTACCGAAAGTGGAAAGGAGGAAGATGAGTGAAACCAACTTGCTTTGATGTCTCACACCCAATCCACCTCCCTCCTCTCATCTCTGTTCTGTCTTTCCTTAACATGCTGTACTGCCTGTGTAGGAGGGCTCCCACTCCTGAGTCATCATCTTCTGTCAGCCTGGTGTCAGAAATAGAGAGTATATCTAAATTGTCACATTCCAGAAAGGAACTTATTTCCCCTTATAGTCTTTATTCTGCATTGATCAAAACACAGGGTTGTGCACCGTCCACCCCCTCCCCTTCACCCCCCACCCCCTCCTGGCACTGCACGGGGCTTCCTAGCCTTAAACCCCACCTGGAAAGTTTGAAAGGCATGAAGCTCAACTCCACAGGGTGGACAACCCTGTGACCTGGATGCGTTTAATTGAGGTTCTGAAGGGCAGGGTTGAGCAGAGGCTAGGGTTTTACCCCTCACTGGGGCTAAGACTACCCGCGTTAACCATGCCCGGCTCAACAACAAACAGATGTTGATATATTACGATTTGTTGTGTATGGTGCAGTTAGGTCTTATGTGGTAAGGTAGTGTGTATGGTGTGCAGATTCATTATTGTATTTACGTGTGGTGTGTTGACTGTGTTCTTGTATGTGTCGTCCAGTGTTGTAAGTGGTTGCAGTGTGACATGGTGAGGGGTGGTGTGGTGAGGTATAGCATTCTTTTGCATCGTAGAATTTATATCGTGCTTCATACCCCATTCTAGGGGCACCACAGCACATTATTGGGTAGGTAGACCTCTAAACTGTGGGGGAGTACATGGTTGGCATTTGTTGTGATCCTATGTGGCAAACCTTTTGGTGCCATATGTGTGACCAGAGATGTGCTCTTGCCTTACTTTGTGGTGCAGCACCTAGTAGTGAGGTGGGGAAGGAGGTGCGAGAGATAGGTGCACATTTATAATTGTAATTGCCTGGCAGTTATAATTAGGGATCCCAGTTTTATGGTATTTATTTTTTTGCCATTTCCGTCTGTATTTATCCATATTTATTTTTTGCTAATTTTATCTGTATTTACCCATCTTTATTTTGGGTTTTGTGAAAAAATGAAGCTGAAACTAGTATATTTCCACATTAATTTAACCGCACTCATGTTTGAATGCTTGACAGGTGTCAAGGATAGGAACACTTCCAGAAGATAAATCAGTTCACTTATATGAAAATATGCAAATTTCATTATCAACCTTGTGCATATTTACTGCTGTTTAAGCCTCTTTACTAAAATTACTTTTTTTTTTAACTCCCTTACCTATCAGTCCACACAGCTATGGTCCAGGCAGTCATGGCAGACAGTATTTATAATCGCTCAAAAACAACCCAATTTACGGTTTTATCCACATTTTAAAATAAATACAGACAAGAAAATAAATGTTTTTATGTGTGTATCTGTAAAAATGAGTAAAAACGGAAAACAGGGAGCCTTAGTTATAATTCACCCTACGGGCCCCTTGATAATTCATTGTTTTGATTATGCATCCAGCTCACATCCCATGCTGCCTGCAGTAGTTGGATGAACTACTCTGCAAAGTTTTTTGAGTCTGGAAAGAGGACAGGTGGAGGGAGGAGGAAAGGAAAAGAAGCAGGTGACCTACCTGGACAGTCTGGTCCAGTTGGGAGGTTGGAGTAGAAGGACTAAAATATATAGGACCAGATGTATAAAACTTTTTCGAGTTCTCAAAAGGTCTTAGTCCCAGAATCTGGCTGTTTGCAATTGCAAAAAGGCTTTTTAGTATGTATAAAACCCAAATTGCGATGTGGTAATACCTTACTGAATCACAATTTGGGCTTATGACGAAATATCAAAATGGTATTTGGAAGGAGTGAGTTTAGAGAGTCTCTTCCAAATTCTGATTCAGAATAGAATGTTTTTGGGTTTTTTTATACTCAATTTTTATTGATTTTAATTGAACAAGAGAAACGGTACAGCACATTTGCAATGCCATTAAACAATAAAGATTGTTATGTCCGCGGAGTTTTAACGTACATTGCAATTCATATTCCCACGAGATCACATACAGATTAGTTAGAGAAAATAAGACGAAAAACTCCATTATTCGATCTGACCCAACCATTTGCCCCAAATCTTGTGATGTTTGGCCGGGCATCCCCTGGCTTCGTAAAGAGGTTTTTCCTGCGCTGCACACCAGTCCACCCCTCTGCGCCACCTAGTTATACTAGGGGGGGTTGGGGTTTTTCCATGCGGCAGCGATGTCCCTCTTGGCCACCATCATGGCCGTACCCAGAAATAGTTTATCTACTCTAGACCCGTCCAACCCATCCGTGACCCCCAGGAGTATGTTCAGGGGGTTGTGTGGAACCTCCCAGCCTAAGACTGCAGTTAGTTCCGTTTCTAGTGCTTCCTAGTATGGAGCTAGGTGGGGGCATGTCCACACCATGTGGTAGAAGTCTGCCGGTTCTTGGCCACAACGTGTACAGGATGGATTTGGTCGCAGGCCTGCTCTGTAGAGGCGATCTGGAGTGAGGTAGGCAGTGTGGAGATAGAACAGTTGGACCAGGCGGAGCCTGGCTGAGGTAGTGATGGTTTTGGGTGCCATCAAGGCATCCCTCCAGTCTTCCTCCTCAAGGGAACCCACCCAGTTCTCCCATTCACTTCTGAGCCGGTCTTGTGTGGTTGGGCTGTTATTAGTTATGGAACGATATATACACGATACCCCTCCCTTCCCCAGGTTTCCCATCATGGTCTGCGCTTCTGTGGGGCTGTATTCTGGAAGTGTCGTGCCGCTTGGTATATACGTGCTGAGGGCGTGGCGTAGTTGCAAATACTTGTAGAATTGCGATGGGTGGAGGGAATAGCGTGTCTGCAGGTCCTGGAATATGCATATGTGATCGCCAACCCATATGTCTCCCAGCTGCGAAATACCAATCAGGTCCCATGCCCGGAAACCCTCCAACTCACCCACCTCTTTAAGCCAGGAGCCCTGCCAGAGAGGTGTTTGTTGGGTTAGTTTGTTCGCCCACTGGGTATGGCGCAGGGAAGCGCGCCAAGCTAGCAGAACTGCGCGTGTCACCACAGGCAGAGTCTTGGGTATTGGTCCCCTTACATCATTGCTTGAATTTTGGGAAGTCCCAGTTCGCTCAGCTCGACCCTGTATGCCGGGTCAGACCAGCCCCCAGTGAGCAAATCATGTTAGGTGAGTAGGCAGGTTGCTAGATAATACAAATATAGGTTAGTCATGCCCATGCCCCCGTCAAAGGGTGGGATCTGGCAGTGGAACAGAGCCATTCGTGGTCTCCTCCCGCTCCAGAGGAACTTGGTAGCGAGACCGTCTAGTTCCCTGAACCAGGTCCGAGGAAGGTGGAACAGGGTGTTTTGGATAATATATAAGAATCGGGGGAGGATCATCATCTTGAACAGGGCGACTCTCCCTAGGGGGTTAAGTGGCAAGGTTTTCCACTTCTGGAGATCTTCCTTGGCCCTCCTGACTAATGGGGTGATGTTGAGCGACCATGCTAACTCGGGGAGTAACGCGACCCAGATTCCCAAATATTTAAACGATTGCACACTGATGGGTATAGTAGACTGCCAGTCGAAACAGTCCCTTGACAGAGGAAGGGGGACCAAGGTTGACTTAGCTGAATTCAGGTGTAGGCCTGAGACCTGCTCAAAGGAGCGTAGTATTTGGAGGCAACTGGGTCCAGATTGGGCAGGCTCCGTAAGGAAAAGCAGGACATCATCCGCATATGAAGTGATCTTGTCCTCGTAGGAGCCGTGCCACTTCCATCCCTGAATACGATCATCAGACCGAATGAGGCAGGCCAGGGGCTCCATCGCCAGGGCAAAAAGGAGGGGCGAGAGAGGGCACCCCTGTCTCGTGCCTCTTCCAATCGGGAACATCTCAGAGAGCGCTCCATTGATGAGCACTCGTGCTTTGGGTCTGGAATACAAGACCTTAACTAAGCCTCGGAAATGTTGACCCAAGCCCATTTCGACCAACACGTCCTCCAGATAGTGCCAGTCGACCGAGTCGAAGGCTTTTTCGAAGTCAATTAGGAGGAGTGCTTGGTAGGGGGTTAGTGACTGGCGGTTCGCTAGGGCCAGGTGGAGACATCGGAGGCAATGTCTTGTACCTTGTGCCGCATTGAAGCCACACTGGTCTGGGTGGATCAGTTTGGTGAGGTATGGTCGTAGACGTTGAGCCAGGATAGTGGCATATATTTTGACCTCCGTATTAATGAGAGAGATTGGTCAGTACTCTGCGCAGTTTGGCGAGGGTGGCAGAGTTTTGGGGATGACAACTATAGTAGCCGCATCAGTTTCTGGGGGGAATGATCCCTCATCGGCGGCCTCAGCGAATAGATCAGAGAGGTGAGGGACAAGTATGTCCCGATATGCGGCATAGTATTCCTGTGGAAAGCCGTCAGGGCTTGGTGTTTTCCCCGATGCGATTCGAGATATGGCCTCATTTATTTCCTCATGTGTAATGGGGAGATCAATTCCGGCCGATTCAACCGCACTAAGGCGGGGAAGGTGGAGACCCTCCAGGTTGATCAGTTCGGAGAGAGAGATCTCGGGTCTTTGGGCCGAGTAGAGTCTGGAATAGTAGTTGGCGAAAGTTTGGGCTACTGCAGGGGGAGTGCGGTGGGTGAATCCTTCGGAGTCTCGAATTTTGGGGATTATGCGATTGGCTAGGGGATATGTGGCCAGTCTGTGTAAAATCTTCCCATTTTTGTCCCCCCAACTGTAGACTCAGGCAATGGAGGACCTCCATAGCAACTTAGCAGACTCCAGAGAGATTTGTTTGATCTCTTCTCTCAACAAGCTGCCGTGCTTGGGGGCCGTCCCGCACCTCAGGCGTGCTCCTCTCTAGACGGGTCACCTGGGCCTCGAGGAGGGTGATCCGGCTGTCTTGGGCCGAACGTTTGAGTTGGCCTTTAGCGAAGCCGCGGATGGTGGCTTTACCCGCTTCCCAGAGAGTACCCAGGGAGGGAACAGAGCTATGGTTGGTGAGGAAGTATTGTTGAAGCTCCACTTCAATTGCCTTCTTGAAGTCTTTATCTTGAAGGAACCAAGCATTCATCCTCCACATAGGGCGGAGTGTGTCAGAGGGGTCGCCTAAATTCAGGAGCAGAGGTGAGTGATCTGAGATGCCTCGAGGGAGGATAGTAATCTCTCTGGTCCTCTGGCATTTGGGGGCCGGCATGAAGATCATGTCTATTCGTGCGTGTGTGTGGTGAGCCGTGGAGGTGTGAGTGTACTGCCTGCCTCGGGGGTTCCATGTCCTCCAGAAATCGCAGATGCCCAAGGTGCTTGCCCAGTTTACAAGATGTTTGGCTTGAAGTGTCCTCATGGCGGAGGGTATACCTGTGGGGTCGTGGTCCCGTTGCATAACCGCGTTAAAGTCACCCCATATCACTGTCTCACCCAGGGGCAGGGAAGCGATGATGTCGCTAGTTTGCCTCAGTGTTAGTGTGAGCGTCGTAGGAGGAGTGTATATGGACAGTAAGTTGAGGACATTCCCTCCCAGCGTTCCGGTCAAGGCCACGAAGCATCCTTGAGGGTCGTTTGTGGCGTGAGTAAGTACGAAGGGGAGATTGCGTCTCAGGAGAATTGCCACCCCGCGTGAACCCCGTTCAAAGCCCGAGTGCCAAACCCTGTCATATCCGTATCTTGCGAGGAAGGGACAGTGATTACCCATGAGGTGGGTCTCTTAGAGCAAGAGTATATCAGGAGCGTGTCTTTGGGCATACCGCAGGACTGCGGTCCGCTTGACTGTGTCGAGCAGACCATTTACATTCCATGACAGTATTCGGAGAGGGTCTCCGTTATTTAGCGTCTGTGTCATGTTTTGCTTGGGTGAACCTGAGAGTCCTTAGGGCCCAGTCTGGTTGCGGGACTGGTCGGGATACTATCTGACCGTGGAGCAGCGCCTCGTTTGCTGTTATGTGGGCTATATGTGTGTCTATCGTGGTGCAAGGATGGAGTGCTGCAAGAACAAAACAATACAATCAAACAAGAACTTAGGACAATGGTCCCAAACCCCTCCCCCCTACCCCCACCCTATACTTCAAGGATGGAAGCATCTGTCACCCTGGTTAATTCCAAAGGTAACAGGCCAAACTAGAACGTTTAGCTTCGGAGTTGCGTGGAGGACCCCTCCTTAAGTCAGGATATCTTCGTTGCATCGGCAGAGTTATCTGAAAGTTATGTTGTGATGTGACCGTTTGTCTCTCATTCACCCTAGGGGTGTATTCAGCTTACAGGGTTCCTGGTTGGGCCGGTCATCCCAGGAGCGCGGGACTGTGAGAGAGGTCCAAGTCGGTGGATTCAGTGCTTAGAGTCTTGGGGGGGTTGTCTCCGGGGGCCGACCCATCCAGGGAGAGGGAGCGTTGCATGGAGCGGGAGTGCTTTACCTGGTCTCTGGGGTTCTGGACAGAACCCGTGGGTGAGCCTGACATGGCTCTGCAGGCACCCCTGCCCCTGCGGGAGCACGTGCGTCTTCTTCTTGTCTTAGGCGACGTCGCCGGGGTGGCCCGGGCCCCGGAGGACGGAGCTGCACCACTGGATCTGAGGGGATGCTCCTCGGTCAGCCAGGTCCAGGCCATTTCCGGGGTGTTGAAAAAAGGGGTCTTGTTCTGAAACACGATCCGGAGGCGAGCCGGGAAGAGTAGTCTATACTGAAGATTAAGAGCGCGCAGCTTCTGCTTGACTTCGGTGAATGAGCGTCTCTGAGCCTAGACCTCCCGACTGTAATCAGGGAAAATCATTATGGTATGGTTGTGGTAGATCAGGGTTTTTTGGTTACAGGCTTCTCTCAGAATGGAGTCTCCGTCTTTAAAATTGAGGATCCTGGCAATGATTGGCCTATGCGGGGCCACCGGAGGTGGTTTGGGAGCCAGGGAGCGGTGGGCCCGCTCCACCGCAAACCATGTGGACAGAGTGTCTTTAGGCATCCATGATTCGATCCATTGCTCAATGAGAGCTCCCACCTGTCCCTGCTCTGTGCTCCTCCGGGAAACCCACCAGACGGAGATTGTTTCGCCTTGATGTATTTTCGGTGTCTTCGGCCCTTTTGTGCAGCTCTTTGGTGTGGGTCCGTAGGTGAGCTACCTGCTCCCTCAGTTGGGTTACATCGTCCTCAACAGAAGAAATGCGGGATTCAGCTTCTGAGATGCGGGCCGTCGCGTTCCGGAGGTCCTGTCGAAGGAGAGCCACGTCCACCCGGATCTCGCCGATCTTGTTCTCTACTGAGGCCTGCGAGGAGTTAATGGCTTGTGGTGAGGTCAGCCCCAGCCGGAGCAGGTTTCTCGAGGGCCCCAATGGTTGGTTCAGGGTCATTTGTGGTATATTGGTCCATCTTAGTCTGTGTTGGGGATGGTTTGGGCCCTCGGTCTTTTCCCATGGTGGTGGTCGGGGTGGGTCGCCTCCAGCTCGAACCACGCCGGGGTTTTGATGTTCGTTTTATTGGGGGCAGGACTCATCTCTGTCTGACGCTCTGGTGGGTGTGAGGAGGTTATTTAGGGGCCTTTGTGGTGTGGGACACTACTTATGTTCTTCCCAGGTCGAGACAGCAGGTTCCACTGGTTG
Organism: Calotriton arnoldi; assembly: GCA_963921515.1. Lineage (NCBI taxonomy): Eukaryota > Metazoa > Chordata > Amphibia > Caudata > Salamandridae > Calotriton > Calotriton arnoldi. The sequence continues at coordinate 4,113,688 of CAWUFW010000272.1, read as the reverse complement.
GGCTTTGCCCCGCTGGCGCCCCGGTTTAGGTGTCATCGGATGCAGGTGGGTTACTATGCTGTTGGGGTGGAAGCACTTTCTGGGGAGGGTCACCATGACTCAGGACCCCATTTTGCCTCTTGGTGTTTGGTACGCGGGGCAGTGGGAACCCGGTCCACTTGAATGGGGTCCCAGCGGGGGGGCAAACCTGGATTTTGCGCCACAGGTCCAATGGGGGCCCAACCCCATATCTGTGGCCTCTGTGGATATAGTCTGCAGGAGAGGCAGGGAAGTGGGGCGGGTCCACCCGGGATGCCACCAGGCCCACGGTCTCTATATCGGGCTGTCAGGACCACCCCAGGCCCTAGTGTGCCACAGCACGTGTGATGAGTCACCTCGGTTCGGTAGTTTTGGTTCCTCTTCAATGGGGGTCACACATCAGGACTAGGGCGCCCCCCAGTCCGCACTGCACACCGCTCCTCCAGGCGCAGGGGACACCTGCCAAGCAGCACCACTGGGATCCGCCACTGCCGTCGGGGGGGGAGCGTGGGAGTCAAGCAGTGGCTCCCCCTTGGTCCTTCGTCGGCGAGGCGGGACCCGGACCGCGCCTCGGCGTACTGTTTGAGCCACAAGTCCATTCTGCTAGCCCCCCAGGCGGGGCCGTCGCCAGTGTGAGGTGTTTAGTTATTTATTTGGGTGGGGCCACTGCGGTCGTGCCACCCCCGGCCCCCGGACTCCTCTGCTTACCGGTCTGTCCGAAGGGGGCCACGCCGGGCCGGAAGCAACCACACCCAGCTGGGCCGAAAGGCACCAACCGGCTCCGCCTCGTGTCAAAGGCCCCGGGCCTACTCCCCACAGACCGGAGACCTCGTCCTCTGTCTGGTTGCCCCTCGGCGGCCGCCGGGGGTCCCCGGTCACCATGGGGGACCCCGGTGACGTGCTGGGGCATAGGAGTTTCTCCTCGGAGGGGGGTGAGCGGCGCAGAGGCTACCGGGCGGCCCCGTTCTCTTCTCAACAGGGGCTGCACACTGGTGCCAGGGCGCCTCCTCAGCCAGCCTCACCTCCCAATGTGCCAGGCCCAGGGAGCGCCCGCTAGGAAGAACTGCAGGATCAGCCGGGGGTGAGTGTTGGAGTTAGGCAGCGGCTGTCCCTTGATCCGTCATCAACAAGGCGGGACCCGGCCCATGCCTTGATGCCCCATACGGGGCTGCGATTTAGTCTCTGTCGCCCTCTGGGCGGGGCCGCACCCGGCGTAGGGTCTCCACCAGGGGGGCCGGGGCCACCGCAGTCGCGCCACCCCCAATTCCTGGGCTCTGCTGCTCACCGATCCACCTGAGAGGGGCCGCGCCAGGCCGACAGCGTCCACTCCAGGTCCGGGCCGAAGACGCCGATCATCTCTGTTCTGCGGCAAACGACCCCGGGTCTTCCTCTCACAGGCCGGAGACCTGGCCCTCTGTCCAGCTGCGTCTCGGGGGTCACCGACCGCTCCGGAGGACACCGGACGGGATGCCGGGGCAAAAGAGTCGCTCTCTGCAGGGGATCAGCAGGGGGCCGGTCTGAGGCACCCCGCGGCGTCAGGCAGCAGCTCGTTCCGCCATTTTGATTGGAGCACGCCGCACAGATTCAGGATGAGTCTGGTCACATGTGGTAGTCCGTCATTGCCACACTCCACGGGGGCCCGCTGTTAGTACCAGCGGGACGGTATGTTGTTGTAAGGGTGAAATTTCTCCGCCGATGGGTCTGTAAACCTGGGCGGATGACAGAGGGGTCCGGAGCATTCTTAGAGTGCGACCGCCATCTTGACGCTCCATGCCACGCCCCTCCAGAATAGAATGTTTTAATGTTTTCCAACCAAAATCCGGTCACAAAACATTAATATTTAGCAGACTAGACAAATGTAGTGGTACCCCCATGTAAACCCAACACATTTGCTTAGATGTTAGCGATCCTTGCTCGTTGTAATTTACATGAGGAGGCATTTTCCTGATCGTCTATAATTTAAACTTTCATTATAAGGGCTCCCTGTTTTCTGTTTTTACAGATAAATGCAGACAAAAACATTGTGTTTCCTGTCTGTATTTATTTTAAAAAGCAGAAAAGTACAGATAATTTGGCTTCTTTTGAATGACCTTCCATCCTGAGATTAATGACTTTTCAGGCCAATAACTTTACATACTGGCAGCATCGGGAGTTACAAGACTGAATGAGATTTTCCTAAATTACTGCATGTCTCAACATGTATTTGTGCTATTATGCTATTTTTTTCATGTGGGTTTATTATTTTATTATTTTTGGCTGTGTAATGTGCTAAAACCTGACTGCCAGCAAATGATGTGTGCACGTTTATCTGTTAATTAAATGTAGAAATATACAAGTTATCAACTCATCTGTGCAAAAAACCCAAAATAAATGTGGATAAAATACCAATAAGCTGGACAGAAAATAAATATGGATAAATACAGACGGAAATGTTAAAAAAATAAATACCATAAACTCGGGAGCCCTAATTATAAGTAGGGAATGACACTTTAGGGCAAAAAGAGACAACGTGGTGAAAGGAGACTTGTCCTGCTACCGCTGTTTCAGCTGGGACAGCAGCATTGCACAGATGTGGAAATTGTCATTTTCTTCAATCTTAGCCCAGCTCTTCTCTGACCTGAGAGTCCTGCAAAAACAGCTCGTATATATGTTTCTAAAAGTTAACTTTTATGTTTCAACAGATTTTATTGATTTCAAAAGTGATAATAAAAAGAGATAACTTAACACCCTTCCCCTTTTCCCACCCTCCCAGCAGGCCTTTCTTTCTCACTTACAATGGGAATTCTCCATCACAGGTGGGTTTTCTAACTACAGCAGAAAGGGAAACTATATTGGTAATTCAAGATCTATTAGTTGTAATGCCCTAAGGCAGTGCTTTTTAACCGTTTGACTTCTGTGGACTGCCACTTAATCTTTACTGGAACCCGGGGACCCCCACTGAATCCTTATTGGAATCCGGGGATACCCACAGTCATTACTGCAAGCAGGGGACCCAGGCCTAAGCATTTTTGGTGGTTTGTACCGCAAAATAATACACGAAAAATACAGAAACAAGCATTCATCCAACAAATACACAAATGGCAAAACATTTTACTTTATTTCAAAAACAATTTTTAAAAGAAAACAACATTTTAAATTTAATAGGAAGGTTGGAGCTTTTCAAAATACCATTGGGGCCACTCATCGTCCATATTGTTTGATGCACTTCCACTGCTACCTCGAATCAAACTGAGGATACTAAAATATTTTTCTGTCCTACAATTTCAAAATTCCTTCACATTAACAGAATGTTTTAAAATTTTCAATTGTACATTTTGCTTCCTTATTTATATACACTTTATTAATCTGTTATTAATTAATTTTCTAAGCAGTCAGCCCCCCGGATCACAGGTTAAGAACCACTGCCCTAAGGTATCTTGGGCATGTAAGGTCTCTACAATCGAAGTAGTCAGGGAGGGGCCTCCAGGGGCTTGAAAAAGACTTCTCTCCACGAAAAGCAAGCAAAATCTGTTCCATGCCTAGGACATCCCAAACTCTATTGCACCCATAAGATTGCATTACCTCCAGCACTGGTTAGATCTCCTCCTGTGGACCGAGTGCACCATTTTGGAATACAAGGCCACCGGAGCAACAATTTCTCTACCAACTCACAGCCATGAGCATGTGAGGTGCCCTTGCCTGTGTTTTGCAGGATACGTTTCCTTTGAGACTCTGTGAAAACCTGTCCTATTTCCTCCTCCCATTTGCTTTGAAAGGTGTCTTTGTGTTGAGTTTCACCCTCTGGGAGCATCTTATAGATTCTGGAGACTAAGGGGTATATTCACAAGAACGTGTGCTAAACATCTCCAAAAAATGTTAACGCAACTTTACACATCGCAGCCGATCACGGAAAAATAACCCCATGTTAACCTGGAATTCACAACATGGCGGTACCATGCGATAGTTCCCAGAAAACGCGGCCAATGTCCGCGATACAACAACCGCGACCGTGATAAAAACACAAACCTCAACGCGAAAGAACATGTGATGGGCCAAAGCGCGATGAGGAAATCAGTGATAAGCAGCGCCAGGCCTGCAATACACACATGGCAGGCGGGAAAAACCACTATAAATGTAGAAAAAACAGACAAACACAAAATGACCAACACACAAGCACCATGGAGGCAGCCGGAGCAGGCGCAGAGGACGAGCGCAACCCCACAAGCACCCCGGACGACCAGCCTGGGACCTCGGGGACAGGGAAGGGCAAGGACAAGAAGAAGAGGAAGACAAAGTTCAGTCCGCAGGAAAACAGGATCCTGGTCACGGAGGTGATGGAACACCATCAACAACTGTTCGTCACCTCCAACGTGTCATTGGGCACCAAAAATGGAATATGGCGGGACATCGTGGACAAGGTGAATGCCGTCGGAGAGCACAAGAGGTCAATGGACGAGGTCAAGAGGCGATGGATTGACATCAAGCGCAAGACCAAGGAGAAACTCGCAGCCAACCAGAAGGCAGAAATGCAGACTGGAGGTGGGAGACCAGCGCCCAGCTGGAGCTGGATGACATGGAGGAGCTGGTGTCGACAGTCATCAGTGTGGAGACCGTGGCAGGAGTCGGGGGACCGGACACTGCTCGACAGGACACAACACAACCGCAACAGGGTGAGTGACCACCAGGTACTGGGGGGACGGGGGGAGATGGCCACAATGGCACACATGCACAATCAAGCAGAGCACAGTGCACACCCACAATGACTCTGGATCATGGCCCTGATCCACAGACTGTCACAATGTACAATGCCATGCTGTCTGAATGTGAACCTGTACCATGCGGCTACATACATGCGGACACATTGTTATACACCAGCTCCCCTTCACATTGCAGGGCCACTGTCAACACCTCTTGCAGAGCAGTCCTAGCCACTCTTCACTGATGACGAGGAGGACACCACCAGCATCGACACCCAAGCCCTCCAAGACATCATTGACATCATCCGCAACTCACCTCCAGGATCAGGGCAGCCCAGCTGCATCGAGGAGACCCCACCCACTACCCAAACCACCCAGCAGGAGGCACCCACAGCCCCGGCAGTCTCCCACCCCCCCAGGAACAACACATGGCCTTCCAATGCCGTGTGCTGGAGGGCCAGCGGGAGATGGCTGAGCAGGTGCGTGTGGGGTTCGACCTCATGGCTACCAAACTGGACGCCATCCATGGGTGTCTAGGTCCCATCAGGGACCAGCTCCAGTCCCTAACGGACACCCACGGCGCGCTCCATGATCTCCAACGAGCCCTGACTGACATCGCTGGAGTCATGACTCGGAGACAAGAACACCTGTCCGCTCAGAGTGGCTCCAGCGATCCCAGCCGTGAGCTGGCACACATGCGTAGGCTCATGGAGGACATGGTGCGGATGAAGGCGGAAAGGATGGCAGCCACCGCTGCACATCAGCGAAATGTAGCTGGGATCTACCAGGCCCTGCAGATCCTCATTATGGCATTGCTGCCACAAGGCGAGGCGATGATGAATGCTGTTGTCCCTACACCATCCACATCTCCGCCCCTTGGTGTGTCAGTGCCTCCCAGTGCGGCAGGCGTATCCACTCCGGCACCTGATGTGTCACTGCCACACAGTGCGGCCGACAATCCTCCTCCGGCCCCTGATGTGTCAGTGGCACACAGTGCCGCAGCCGGTACTGCAACACCGACAGGTGGGGCAGAGCACACATCCGAGGACGAGGACGTGGATGGGATTGAGTTCAGAAGGAGGCACTAGCATTCATGTCCGCCACCTTGCCTGTTTCTGCTTGGTGCCGCACATAGCCCCATGACCTGCCACTGTCCCCTGATATACTCCGCTGCACTCACCTTGGACCGCGACATGGACTGCCATATCCTGTTTGATGACCACTGACACAGCGACCAGACTGCGGACTGTACCCTTCCTCTTCCGCAGTACTTGTCATCCCCGGATGGACTCTGGCTGGCCCTCCCCGGGCCCATATTGTGTGGTGTGCTTGGCATGGCCCTGTACCGCTCCAGCTGCAAACCTCCACTGGATGTGCAATAAACATCCAGAAACGCACTGCTGTGTCATGGCTTTCATCATTCATGTATGAATGTGTGGATGAATGTAGGGACAGTGATTTCCCTTACGTCAATGATGCTCATCTAGTGGGATGCCAGTCACAGTGTGCTACATTGCCTATTGTGTTCTGCTTGCCGTGGACACTACAACAGGGACACACGCATTAGTCACTCCCTTGTCCGGACATGGACTGAACCACGCCCAGAGCCCCCGAGTCATAGTTGCAAGCCCTGCGCTGGTCCGGCATACGCCAGGCCAGACCACTCCGCTTACGCTCCGAGGGGGGGCCCACATAGCTACATGTCGCAGGCGTACACGCTGGTGGTATGCAGGTCACTGGTCTAGTTGTCAGCATGTTACGGCCACTCCCTGAGGGCAGGTCTGCACACACACCACACCCATCCGGCACAGGCGTCACAGGCCATGTGACCCCGCCAATATAAGGGGCCGACGAAGTCACATTCCCCACTGCCGGTGGTGACTGGATGACGGACGCTCCACGGTTCTCAAACATAAAGGGCTCATGAGTTGTGGCGCACAGGGTTTGTCGCACCCAAGGCCTTGCGCCCGTCACGGGCCTACCACCACGTGGCGCTGACTGGGGTTGCACAGGGTTAGTGGCACCTGAAGCCTTGCGCCCGTCACGGGCCTACCACCACGTGGCGCTGACTGGGGTTGCACAGGGTTAGTGGCACCGAAATAGCTGAGCGGGTGTGCAGCCTGCGATGATGACGTGTGCACTGATGTGGTCTCTGCCATTGATGCCTCAGGACTCAGCGTCATGTGTGGGACCTGCTGGGCCGCAGGGTGGGTCCGCATGATGTGGACCATGCCATGTTGGTGGGACCGGGGCATGGAGCTTGCACGGGCACGTGGTGTGCCCACTGGTGGACACACCGTTGGCGGTAGGTGAGCAGTGGGCCCGGGGTGCGCAAGTGCGGACAGCCAGCGCTGGCCGGCGGGAGGGGGTAGGGTGCGGCTTCATGCGTGCGCAGGGATGGACAGGCGTTGTTGCCGTGTGCTGTGTGATGGACTCTGCCATGATTGACTCTGGCCTTGATTACAGATTGCAGACCTGGTGGCTTGCAGTGTATCCCGGCACGTGGTTGGAGACACACCGGTGGCAGCAGGTGAACAGTGGGGCCTGGGTGCGCACGGGCGGCGGTGTCTCTCTCTCTCTCTCCTTTCCTTCTCTCTCTCTCACTCTCTCTCTCTCTCCCTTCCTTCCCTCTCTCTCTCACTCTCTCTCTCCTTTCCTTCCCTCTCTCTCACTCTCTCTCTCTCCCTTCCCTCTCTCTCACTCTCTCTCTCCCTTCCTTCCCTCTCTCTCCTTTCCTTCCTTCCCTCTCTCTCACTCTCTCTCTCCCTTCCTTTCCTTCTCTCTCTTTCTCTCTCTGCCTTTCTTTCATTCTCTATTTCTCTGTGTCTCGCTCCTTTGATGTGCGCATGGCACACGTTCTGATTTTGTGCTTTATTTTCCAGGCTGTGACGTCGTGATTGTCCCGGATGGACCCGACAGGAGTCTTCCGCATTGGTGTTTTGTGTTGTGTTTCAATAAAGTTTTTGGTTGTTACTTCAGTGCTGTGTGACTGTTTCTCGTTCTTCTGGCCACACATGTGTGTTATTTTTGACAATGTGCGTCATCATGCGCGTTTTGTGGCTCTTGTGTCGTGCACGGTATGTGTATGTCCGGGGGCGGAGGGGGCTGGGGGTGGTGGCGGTGGGTGTTGTGGCCCTCATGGGTATCCGAGCTGCATGATCATTGTCTCCATGGCATCTGTGGGTCTTCGGGTGTGGCTCTTGGCTGGGCTCCCTTTCATGCTGCAGGTAGTCATCCTGCTTAACACCAGCAAAAGGCAGGTGTTAAATCACTGGTGCTACCGCGGCTTATCGCCTGTTTTTGGTTCGCATCGCAGATCTGGCAGTTTGTTGTGAAAGTGGTGTTGTGGTTTTTTCGTGTGTTTTTGCACGAGAACGCCTACTCTGCTTCTCATTAGGGTTAGTTGGTGGTGTCCACCGTGGAGATAAAGTTTGGGGCAGTTATCGCGGGAATACTGGGGATGTCTGCAGTTTGCACCCGCTTGTGAATGGGGTGTTGAATCTATCTCCACTTTGGATGCGTTAAGGTGGAGATAAATCGGCGGTAGGTCCTTGTGAATATGCCCCTAAGTGTGAGTCATAATGGATATTCTAGAGGAGTTTCTGAAACTGAGCCAGACGGTGAGGGGCTGCCTCTCTGTGGCATCGTGCCTGGACCCAATGTCTCACCTTGGTGAACCTGTATCTTTTGAACTGTTGGATGCCAAAGTCGCTTTTAAGTTGATCAAAGGCTTCATCATCCCATCCTCGAATAGGTCTCCGAATTTAATACATCAAGCTTCCTGCCAGAGTTGGAATACCCTCCTGTGGAGTTCTGGGGATGCTTCTGGTTTCCCAAACATAAGGTAAAGGGGTAAAGAGAATCCTGTGAGCCTATACGCGCCCACCCTTGATTTCACACGGCAAGGGTCACTTGTGTAACATGTTAATTAGTTTGCTCTTCGGCACCACCCATGGAACTTCTCGAAGATCCACCTGGAGGAGCATGATCGAGGAAGCACCAGTGCTTTTCGGTCTCCACCTTAGGCCAGTCCATGAAATAGCAAATGTGAGATGCTAACAGAGCAGAATATTTGGGATACCCGGGCCCCCAATTTAGACTGCTTCAGACCTTATTCCAGGTAAGATTCTGTATTTCTTCTCCCTTCTATAAAATTGAAGCTGATCTGCTGTAGCAGAGTTTAGTGCTTGCGTACCCACGGCAACGGAGGAGCCTGTATTAGGAATAGGAGTTTTGGTTGTACCATCATCTTGACCGTGGATGGAGCCCCAACCAAGAAAGATTTGCCATGCCACCATTTGATCCTGACTTCTTGTATTAATGGGGGAATGTTCATGGCTTCGAGACTTGGCAAGGATGCTGTCAGTGGGATACCTAAGGCTCTGATGGTGGGGGAGTCTCTCCTGAATGGGGAATGATGGACAAGCCATAGGTTTTCTTCACCCGGTGCATCGAGGCCCAACATTTCAGATCTGTGCATGTTCAGTTCAATGAAGAACACCCCGCAAAAGTGGTGGACGTCTCCCAGTGGAGGCAGCAGGGATCTTACACAAGTTTTTTTCTCATTCCATTTGACTGGTTCCTTCTCTCCGTCTACACTCTATTAGCTCTGTTTTCAACTTTAGCCAAGACTTTTGATCCTAACAATTTTAGCCAAACAAGTGTCATTTCCTGTTCTAAACAACTCCTGGTCCAACCTCTCTCAATGCAGGTTCCAGCCCATAGGGTGTGTTGATTGAGGTTCATGTCTGGCTTGGGAGACAGGAACCTCTGCCTGCCTTGTTCAGCCAAGAACTCTCACATTGGGGCTCATTTGGATCTTTTTAGGGGAACATCAAAGTATCCCTTATTACTTCAAGGCTGGTCGCAATGTCTTGCACTAGCTTTCCTGATTCAGATTTCGGTCACATCGAGCTGATCCTTACCATTGCAGATATATCAACCCGGAACCCGCTTTTCTTAGCATTTTAAGGGTAAGAGTCTGACTGACCTCTGTCAAATTGTAACTTTGCACATCCTTAGCTCTGAATACAAATGTGTGTTTTTGGTGTCAGGGGTGTTAGGTGGTGCAGACTGCTGGACACTTCAGCTCACGTCTGTCCTGGGAGACCGATATGGTTTTAAATTACATGTGTTCAAGTGTTAGTGGTGTTATTGAATAGTCTGATGTGATGACATGGGGCCTACGGGTGGTGATGTGAATACTTATTTTACATGTGTTTTATTGTAAGTTGTGTTATGATTAAGGCTCCCTGTTTTCCGTTTTGACTGATTTTTACAGATAAATACAGACAGAAAACCATTTATTTTCCTGTCTGTATTTATTTTTAAATGTGGATAAAAACGAAAATTGGATTGTTTTTGAGTGATTCAAATGCTGTCAGTCATGACTGCCAGGCCGTTAGCTGTGCGGATTGACAGACAAGGGGATTAAAAAAATATAGGGATTTTAGCAAAGAGCCTTATACAGCAGTAGATTTGCACAACCTTAATACAAAAATGTACATATTTTCTTATAAGTGCATATTTTACCATCTGAGTGTGTATATATCATTGAAACCCGTCAGGCGTTCAGGCACGAGTGTACATTAACTGTTTAAATAAATGCAGAAATATACACATTTCAGCTTCATTTTTTCAGAAAACCTAAAATAAATATGGATAAATACAGGTAAAATTAGCAAAAAATAAATATGGATAAATACAGACGGAAATGCCAAAAATATAAATACCATAAAACCGGGAGCCCTAGTTATGATGTAGAATAGAGTGATATAGTCTCTGAAGGTGGTGCATTGCGTTCTGTGGTGTGACGAAATGTGATTCAATGGGTGATTGATATGTGTGTAGTTTGTAGCATAATATTTGCAGGGCCATTGGTGTGTGTTCTGTCTCATGTGGTTGAAGGTAGTGGAGGATTCACAGAGTGTTAGCGGGTAGCGTAGGCTTCTACGGGCTGTTGGTGTCGGTGTGCAACCTATCTCAGATGGTTGTGGGTAGCGTAGTATTCTAAGAGTTGTTGCATAGGATTTGCTGAGCCATTTGTGTTTTACCTCAGGTGATTGAGGATTTGCAGTGCTGTTGATAGGTGTTATATCTCAGGTGGCTGTCGGCATCAGATGATTCTAAGGGTCGTTGATGTGTGTTCTGTCTCAATTGGTTGTGGGTAGCTTAGAATTCTCAGGGTCTTTGGAGTATGCGCTACCTCAGGTGGCTGCGGTAGCGTAGGCTTCTACGGGCTGTTGGAGTCGGTGTGTAACCTATCTCAGATGGTTGTGGGTAGCGTAGTATTATCAGAGTTGTTGCATAGGATTTGCTGGGGCATTTGTTTCGTGTTTACCTCATGTGACTGAGGATTTGCAGTGCCCTTGATAGGTATTCTATCTCAGGTGTCTGTTGGCATCAAACGATTCTAAGGGTCGTTGATGTGTGTTCTGTCTCAATTGGTTGTGGGTAGCTTAGGATTCTCAGGGTTTTTGGAGTGTGTGCTATCGCAGGTGGCTGGGGGTAGCATAGACTTCTAAGGGATGTTGGTGTCACTGTTCTATCTCAGGTGACTGTTGGCATCATATGATTCTGTGGGTTGTTGATGTATGTTCTGCCTCAAGTTGTTGTGGGTGGTGTGAGAAGTTGGCCTGGTATATGCTGTCCACTAATTAAAGTGGGCACCTTGCACCAGTCCAAACGACCCTTATTGATGATTAGGTTAAAGACAACCTTTATTGAAAGCTATCCTAGTGGTAGCTATGGAGAGCAGCCTTCAGGCTAAGTCTCGAAGGAATGTAAAGCAGCCTGTTTTACCAGATCATAACCTCCTGAATGACCAAATGAAAGGAGAACCACACAAGGAAAATATAAAATATATGTATTTATTACTAAACACTCTCTACTAACCTCTTTATGAGATTAGAGAACAAAGCACACAATATTAAATCACTAGAACGACAGTAAATAGCACAATACACAGTGGGCTCCAGGGAGAGACCAAACCATATACTAAGAAAGTGGTATAACAACCACGACTTGACTAGACACAGTGCCTAGAGCACGTAGAATCGCTGGGACCCCAAGGAACCACCCAAAGTAGTGACACAGGGGACCCACGGAGGACGGGTGCAGTGTGTGAACACAGGCGCGAGCTCCGTACAACTCTATGAGAAAGTCGCAGTTGGAAATTTAAAGATTAAGGACACTTCGGAGAGGACTTTAAGCAAACCCAGCTAAGCATAGAAGGTTCTAAGGCCAGCACCCTTGAGAGTACCGAGGTACCTGTGTTACCTATCCCAGAGGAGCCGGGTGCATAGGGGTCAAGTGATGTCGGAAACCTTCGTCGTTTTCAATGGCGTGTTGCGGAAAAGTGCTGCTGCCGGGAAGATGAAAAGTGTCCGGTGTGATCCAAGCCTGGATCGCAGATGAGAAGAACCTGAAAGCAGAGGGGACAGAGTCTGGGTCACTTCACAGTGACCAGGGGCACGATAGACGAATGCCCACCGATGTCGGGTATTTCAGGTGCGAAGAGGTGAAGCTTGACTCTGCAGCCACGGGGACCAGTAGACGTCGACGATGACCAAAGTCTGGAGGTGAGCTGTCCCACAAAGGATGTCGAGTGCTGGGGGGTCAGTGTCCGGATTGAACACCAACAAGCCTTGGCAACTGCAACCCACACGGTCAAAGGAAAGATGCTTCTGTGAGGACCAGCAAGGTTCTGGGGACTCTCCAAGCTATGGAGAGTCAGGGCACGTCTGGAGCAACCAGGAAAGCCCACGGAAAGTCAAAGTTACCTTCACAGGGACCCACAGGCCAATGGACCAGGGATCGCGAAGGGACCTCAAGCTGAATCACCAAATACCAGCCCACGGAACACTCGTGGAGTGTAGGCCGGAAATCTTCAGTGGAATTGCTGCTCGGGGTCAGGACTACAAGTACCCCAAAGCACAGCCTCAGGGATTGCCAAAAAGCATATGCTGCTGCAAAAGAGCATGGTGCACAGGGGTACGGGTTGCACGGTCCCCACGAAAGATACGGGCCTCAGAATTGTTGAGAGTACAGATAAACCTCAGAGACCTCGGGAACCCACCTCCTGTGTTGTAGAAATCTTCGGAGTCTTCAGGAGCTCGGGAGATGCAAACCGGTCAGATGCGTTTAGGTGCCTGCCTCAGCAGGGGAGTAACTCCTTTACTCCAAGGGAGATTTCTTCAGTCATCCAGCATCGTGCAGATCGTCGAAGTACTTGGTTTCTGTAGCAGAGTTTAGTCCAGGTAAAATCTAAAGTCCTGTAGTCAGGGTTCCTACTTTATACCCAAGGAAGGGGTGGGACAAACTCTGGGGACCCACCTATGGGAGGGTCAGGACAGAGGGGTGGCTACACCCATGTCCTTTGTCCAGTTTCGCACCAGAGCAGGAGCAAATGGCTCCTGCAACCGGTTTGAGCTGGACTATGCACAGGGACACCAAATGTGCCCCCAGTGCAGACATCAAAGCACTCTGAGAGTGCACCCACCCAGCCCCAATACACTAAAGCCTGTCTGGGAGGTGGTCACACCTCCCTGTGACAGGAAACCTATTGTCAAGCCTTCCCCTGCCGGAGTTTCGCTCCAGCAGCAGGAGGGCAGACTCGTGTCTGTGGCTGGCAGCATCCATTTTGTGATGCCAGGGTCAAGAAAGCTGGTACCGGGTGTACCGGTGTGGCTATGTTTCTCCTCTAGGAGGGTGGAATCATACCTCCCACACCAGTTACCAGCGTGGAGGTATGATTCCAAGGTGTTTGACACCAAACACGACATGTTTCCATGCAGCCGTTTTAAAGTTAGCATTTACCGCGAGGTTATAATGCACTTAAGTATATATGGTTAGCTGCATCACAGACAACCCCGGAAAAGAGGTTCCGAAGGCTGCAGAGGGGCTCTGCTCATGCATGGGCACCCTCTCACATAAAACCCAGCACCCTGCCTTCAGGATTGATAAGGCCTGCCATAGGGGTGGCTGATAGGTTTATATGTGCAGTGATTTAGGATAGATATAGTGAACCTATATTTAAGTAAGGGGTGCATGCACCACCTCACACAGGCTGCCGTAGCAGACCTGTGGTGTCATTTTGAATGGTCTCTCAGGGGTGGAATAATACATGCTGCAGCCCCTGGGAGGCCTCTGGGGTACCTAGGCCCTGGGTACATAGTATACCATATACTAGGGACTTATAAGGGTACCCCAGAATCCAATCTGGAGTGTACCTAAAGTACATGCAATCAATTTAGAGGAGAAAGCAGCTAGACTGGGGTCCTGAATAGCAGGATCCCAGTCAGACTAAGTCGAAAACAGTGAAACATCAGCAAAAAGTGGGGGTAACTATAAGAAGCAGATCCTACTCTCTTACACAATCCCCTTCCCCCAAACGTCAGGACATTAAACTAACCTTGACCAGTTGAGTCTTCATGTCCTAAGTGGAAATATCTGGAGAGTCCATCTGCATTGGCATGGTTACTCCCAGGTCTATGTTCCACTGTATAGTCCATCCCCTGTAGGGAAATGGACCACCTCAAAAGTTTGGGGTTTTCACCCTTCATCTGTTTTAGCCATAAGAGGGGCTTATGGTCTGTCTGAACAATGAAGTGAGTGCCAAACAAGTATGGCCTCAGCTTCTTCAGAGCCCAAACCACAGCAAAGGCTTCCCTCTCAATAGCTGACCAACGTTTCTCTCTGGGGGTCAGCCTTCTGCTAATAAAAGCTACTGGCTGATCCTGACCTTCATCATTCAATTGTGATAACACAGCCCCTACCCCCAACTCAGATGCATCTGTTTGGACAATGAATTGTTTGGAATAGTCAGGACTCTGCAGAATGGGAGCAGTGCACATGGCCTGCTTCAGGTCATCAAATGCCTTTTGACAGCTAACTGTCCACTGAACTTTCTTTGGCATTCTCTTGGAAGTTAAGTCATTCAAAGGGGTCACTATGGATCCATACCCTTTGACAAACCTCCTATAGTACCCAGTCAGGCCCAAGAAAGCTCTGACCTGAGTCTGGGTGGTTGGAGCAACCCAGTCCATGATGGTCTGGATTTTGCTCTGCAATGGTTGAACCTGGCCTCCACCCACAAGGTGGCCCAGGTACACAACCTGACTCTGCCCTATCTGGCACTTGGTGGCCTTGATAGTGAGGCCTGCTTTCTGCAGGGCCTCCAAAACATTTCTCAGGTGGACCAGGTGATCCTCCCAGGTGGAGCTAAAGACAGCAATATCATCTAGATAAGCTGCACTATAGGCTTCCAGGCCTGTAAGGACTTTATTCACCAACCTTTGAAAAGTGGCAGGTGCATTCTTCAAACCAAAGGGCATCACCACAAATTGGTAGTGCCCACTAGCGGTTGAGAATGCTGTTTTGGCTTTTGCATCTTCAGCTAATCTGATTTGCCAGTAGCCAGCTGTTAGGTCAAATGTGCTCAGAAACTTGGCTGAGGCAAAAGTATCTATAAGCTCATCTGCCCTAGGGATTGGATGGGCATCAGTCCTAGTGACTGCATTGAGATCCCTGTAGTCAACACAGAACCTCATCTCTCTCTTACCACCCTGGGTGTGAGGTTTTGGGTACCAAGACTACTGGACTAGCCCAAGGGCTATCTGAGGGTTCAATGACTCCCAAATCCAACATCTTCTGGACTTCAGTCCTGATGCAGTCCCTGACATGGTCAGGTTGCCTGTAAATCTTATTTTTAACAGGCAGACTGTCACCTGTGTCCACTTCATGAGTGCACCAGGTAGTCTGACTTGGAGTCAGTGAAAACATATGTCTAAACTGATTAAGAACTTTCCTGCAATCAGTTTGCTGCTGGACAGTGAGGCTGCCTGCCAAGGCTACACCATCAACTGAACCATCATCAGGGTTCTGTGAGAGCAGGTCAGGGAGTGGATCACTCTCTTCCTCCTGTCCCTCATCAGTAGCCATGAGCAAGCCCATGTCTGCCCTGTCAACATATGGTTTGAGCCTGTTCACATGGAGCACCCTATGGGGGCTCCTGGGAGTTCCAAGGTCCACCAGGTAGGTAACCTCTCCCTTCTGCTCAATGATTGTATGAGGGCCACTCCACTTGTCTTGGAGGGCTGCTGGGGCCACAGGCTCCAACACCCATACTTTCTGTCCTGGCTGATAAACAGTCAACACAGCCTTTTGGTCATGCCAGGCCTTTTGCAATTCCTGGCTAGCCTCAAGGTTTTTAGTTGCCTTCTTCATGTACTCAGCCATCCTGGAGCGGAGACCAAGTACATAGTCCACAATATCCTGTTTAGGGGTTTGAGAGGTAACTCCCATCCCTCCTTCACTAGACACAATGGACCCCTAACTGGATGTCCAAACAGAAGTTCAAAAGGGCTGTAACCAACCCTCTTCTGAGGAACCTCTCTGTAGGCAAAGAGAAGGCAGGGCAAAACGTATGTCCCATCTGCGCCTAAGCTTTTCTGGGAGACCTTTAATCATGCCCTTCAGGGTTTTGTTGAACCTTTCAACTAACCCATTGCATTGTGGGTGATAAGGGGTGGTAAATTTGTAATTTACTCCACACTCCTTCCACATAGCAGTCAAGTAACTAGACATGAAGTTTGCACCTCTGTCTGATACTACCTCCTTAGGAAAACCCACCCTGGAAAAGATTCCCAAGAGGGTCCTTGCCACCACAGGAGCTGTGGTAGTTCTAAGGGGAATTGCCTCTGGATACCTAGTGGCATGGTCCACCACCACCAGTATAAATCTGTGCCCAGATGCAGTTTGAGGATCCATGGGACCAACAATGTCAATCCCAACCCTCTCAAAGGGAACCCCACCACAGGTAGTGGTATCAGGGGGCCTTTGTAGTACCACCTGCCTTACCACTGGCTTGACAGGTGACACAGGAGCGACAAAACTCCTTGGTGTCTTCAGACATGTGAGGCCAATGAAAGTGAGGGACAATTCTGTCCCAAGTCTTGTTTTGGCCTAGGTGACCTGCTAATGGGATGTCATGTGCTAGTGTCAATAGGAAGCCCCTAAACTTCAGAGGTATAACCAACCTCCTGGTAGCACCAGGCTTGGGGTCTCTACTCTCTGAGTAAAGGAGTCCATCATCCCAGTAGATCCTATGGGACCCACTAGCACTCCCAGCAGCCTCAGCAGCAGCTTGCTGTCTGAGGGGTTCAAGAGAGGGGCAGCTCAGCTGCTCCTGGCTCAGATCTGCCCTGGAAGGGCCCCCTGTCCCCAAGAACTCAACCTGATCAGGTTCAAGCTCATCCGGGACAGTTCCTTCTTCGGGACTAAGATCAGCTCCCTCAAGAGACTGTTCTGGATTCTGAGGCAGGGGTGAAGACACTGCCTTACCCCTACTGCTCCTTCTCTTGGAAGGCGCCTGGTCCATTTTTCCAGGATCCAGTGCCTGTTCAGTGTTAGACATTTTTGCCTGTGACCTAGTCATAGCAAACACATCTGCAGGGATACCCAACATTTCTGCATGAGTCCTGAGTTCCACTTCAGCCCAAGCTGAAGTTTCTAAATCATTGCCCAACAAGCATTCAACAGGGAGGTCTGCACTTACCACAACCTTCTTAGGGCCAGTTACCCCTCCCCAGGTGAAATTAACAACTGCCAGGGAATGGTCTGTCCTGACATTGCTAGCATTGGTCACTTGGTACATCTCACCAAGTATGATTTGCTCAGGAGCCACAAGATCTTTTGTCACCATTGTGACACTTGCTCCTGTGTCCCTGAATGCCAAGGCCTCTTTTCCATTTATCAAAGGCTGTTGTCTGTATTTGCCCAGATTACTGGGGCTTACAAATAGGGAGGCCATATCCATGCCTCCATCACAGATCAACATAGCCTGAGTTGGAACTCTGACTAGGCCAGAGTCCATCTCAGATCCCAGGGTTAACCCTACTACACCCTTATTCTGGAGTACCACCACTTGGAGCTGAACTAGGGGGAACAGTTGCCTTAGGGGCAGTGGTGGTTGGAGTTGAGTCCTTGGACCTGGTACAATCACTTGTCCAATGGGTCTTCTGTTTACAGATTTGACACCATGGCTTCTTCTTGCTTTTACCCTTGTTTGATTGTGACTCCCCACCAGATGCAGATTTTTGGGGCCCTTGAGAAGACTTCTGGTCTTTACCCTTCTCCCCACCCTTATCAGAGTTTTTAGAATCTTGCTTCTTGGAGTCACCACCTTGTTTCTGAACCTTCTGCCTCACCCTGGTTCTGACCCATTTGTCTGCCTTCTGGCCCAATTCTTGGGGAGAGGCCAGATCAGAGTCCACCAGGTACTGATGCAACAGCTGATTTTGACAATTATTAAGGATCTGCTCCCTCATAATTAAATTGTACAATCCTTTAAAATCACACACTTTACTGCCAAGTAACCAGCCTTCCAGAGCCTTAGTAGCACAATCTACAATGTCAACCCAGTCCTGAGTCTGTGCCTTTTGGGTATCTCTGAACTTAATCCTGTATTGTTCAGTGGTTAAGCCAAACCCATCAATCAGAGCACTCTTCAGGACTTTGTAATTATCAGCATCCTCTTCTCTTACAGTGAGGAGCTTGTCTCTACCTTTGTCTGCAAAGGAGAGCCACAAGATATGCTGCCCACTGCTCCTGAGGGACCCTCTGTACTTTACAGGCCCTCTCCAGTGCAGTTATCCATTTGTGGATGTCATCCCCACTCTGGTAGGGAGGGACAATCTTGTTAAGGTTCCTATGGTCATGAGTATGTTCTCTACCTCTAGGGACACTGTTGCTGCCACCATGGGGCTCTAGCCCCAACTTTTGAGAAGCTCTCTGAAGCTCCAGGGATTCCCTATCTAAGGCCAATTGCTCTCTCTTGATTCTGAGCTTAGCTCTCTCAAACTCAAGCAGTTGGCACTTCTTCTCATAAGAGGACTCCCTTTTATGAGAAGCAGAGGTCCTATGAGAAACAGAGCTCCCTACAGAAGTACCAGAATGATTAGATTCCTGAGAAGGAGATCTTGATCTTCTTGGTAAACTGTTAACCCTTCCAGGTGGGGTAAAAAGAGGGCCACTGAGGCCTTCTCCTCACCTTCAGGAAGAATTGGATTGTCCAGGTTAGGATCATTTTGATCCTCCTGGCCAGCATCAGAGTCCAGGTCATAGACGTTTTCACTTCCTGGCCTTTCCTCTTCTGCTGTCCCACCCAACGTGCCTGCCTCATCAGACCCTGGGGTCTTTCTGAGGTCATCTAAAAGCAAAGCTCTCTATGAGGCGTTGAGTGTTTGGGTTTTTCCCTGTCTTCAGTTTCCTAGATGTACACATGGTTCTCAATTCCTGAAATGCGATATGGTCATACTTAGTTGGCAGAGGCCCACTGGCTTCTGGCCTAGAAGACATGCTAGTGTTATGTGGTGTAGGCACCTACCTAACCTAGTGGAAGCTACTAAACTCTCTTGAGTTGGAGAAAGGGTGTGCTAGACCCTTGGCTACCCAACTCCAAGTTCAGTAGAACTTACTTATTCTAGTCTTGATTTATATGTAACTAAGTACCTTTAGTGGTTTTCAGTTAGTCACTCAATGAGATTATCTGGTAAAACAATAGCAAGCTTGAATCCCAACCGCTGCACACCAATGTGAGAAGTTGGCCTGGTATATGCTGTCCACTAATTAAAGTGGGCGCCTTGCACCAGTCCAAACAACCCTTATTGATGATTAGGTTAAAGACAACCTTTATTGAAAGCTATCCTAGTGGTAGCTATGGAGAGCAGCCTTCAGGCTAAGTCTCGAAGGAATGTAAAGCAGCCCGTTTTACCAGATCATAACCTCCTGAATGACCAAATGAAAGGAGAACCACACAAGGAGTATATAAAATATATGTATTTATTACTAAACACTCTCTACTAATCTCTTTATGAGATTAGAGAACAAAGCACACAATTTTAAATCACTAGAACAACAGTAAATAGCACAATACACAGTGGGCTCCAGGGGGAGACCAAACCATATACTAAGAAAGTGGTATAACAACCACGACTTGATTAGACACAGTGCCTAGAGCACATAGAATCGCTGGGATCCCAAGGAACCACCCAAAGTAGTGACACAGGAGACCCACGGAGGACGGGTGCAGTGTGTGAACACAGGCGCGAGCTCCGTACAACTCTATGAGAAAGTCGCAGTTGGAAATTTCAAGATTAAGGACACTTCGGAGAGGACTTTAAGCAAACCCAGCTAAACATAGAAGGTTCTAAGGCCAGCACCCTTGAGAGTACTGAGGTACCTGTGTTACCTATCCCAGAGGAGCCGGGTGAATAGGGGTCAAGTGATGTCGGAAGCCTTCGTCGTTTTCAATGGCGTGTTGCGGAAAAGTGCTGCTGCCGGGAAGATGAAAAGTGTCCGGTGTGATCCAAGCCTGGATCGGAGATGAGAAGAACCTGAAAGCAGAGGGGACAGAGTCTGGGTCACTTCACAGTGACCAGGGGCACGATAGACGAATGCCCACCGATGTTGTGTGTTTCAGGTGCGAAGAGGTGAAGCTTGACTCTGCAGCCACGGGGACCAGGAGATGTCGATGACAACAAAAGTCCAGAGGTGAGCTGTCCCACGAAGGATGTCGAGTGCTGGGGGGGTCAGTGTCCGGATTGAACACCAACAAGCCTTGGCAACTGCAACCCACGCGGTCAGAGGAAAGATGCTTCTGTGAGGACCAGCAAGGTCCTGGGGACTCTCCAAGCTATGAAGAGTCAGGGCACGGCTGGAGCAACCAGGAAAGCCCACGGAAAGTCAAAGTTACCGTCACAGGGACCCACAGACCAATGGACCAGGGATCGCGAAGGGACCTCGAGCTGAATCACCAAATACCAGCCCACGGAACACTCGTGGAGTGTAGGCCGGAAATCTTCAATGGAATTACTGCTCGGGGTCAGGACTACAAGTAGCCCAAAGCACAGCCTCAAGGATTGCCGAAAAACATATGCTGCTGAAAAAGAGCATGGTGCACAGGGGTACGGGTTGCACGGTCCCCACGAGGGATACGGGCCTCAGAAGTGCTGAGAGCACAGATCAACCTCAGAGACCTCGGGAACCCACCTCCTGTGTTGCAGAAATCTTTGGAGTCCTCAGGAACTCGGGAGATGCAAACTGGTCAGATGCGTTTAGGTGCCTGCCTTGCAGGGGAGTAACTCCTTTACTCCAAGGGAGATTTCTTCAGTCGTCCAGCGTCGTGCAGATCGTCGAAGTACTTGGTTTCTGTAGCAGAGTTTAGTCCAGGTAAAATCTAATGTCCTGTAGTCAGGGGTTCCTACTTTATACCCAAGGAAGGGGTGGGACAAACTCTGGGGACCCACCTATGGGAGGGTCAGGACAGAGGGGTGGCTACACCCATGTCCTTTGTCCAGTTTCACGCCAGAGCAGGAGCAAATGGCTCCTGCAACCGGTTTGAGCTGGACTATGCACAGGGACACCAAATGTGCCCCCAGTGCAGACATCAAAGCACTCTGAGAGTGCACCCACCCAGCCCCAATACACTAAAGCCTGTCTGGGAGGTGGTCACACCTCCCTGTGACAGGAAACCTATTGTCAAACCTTCCCCTGCCGGAGTTTCGTCCAGCAGCAGGAGGGCAGACTCGTGTCTGTGGCTGGCAGCATCCATTTTGTGATGCCAGGGTCAAGAAAGCTGGTACCGGGTGTACCGGTGGTGGCATGTTTCTCCCTCTAGGAGGGGGAATCATACCTCCCCGCCAGTTACTGGCGGGGAGGTATGATTCCAAGGTGTTTGACACCAAACACGACATGTTTCCGTGCAGCCGTTTTAAAGTTAGCATTTACCGCTAGGTTATAATGCACTTAAGTATATATGGTTTGCTGCATCACAGACAACCCCGGAAAAGAGGTTCCAAAGGCTGCAGAGGGGCTCTGCTCATGCATGGGCACCCTCTCACATAAAACCCAGCACCCTGCCTTCAGGATTGATAAGGCCTGCCATAGGGGTGACTGATAGGTTTATATGTGCAGTGATTTAGGATAGATATAGTGAACCTATATCTAAGTAAGGGGTGCATGCACCACCTCACACAGGCTGCCGTAGCAGACCTGTGGTGTCATTTTGAATGGTCTCTCAGGGGTGGCTTAATTCATGCTGCAGCCCCTGGGAGGCCTCTGGGGTACCTAGGCCCTGGGTACATAGTATACCATATACTAGGGACTTATAAGGGTACCCCAGAATCCAATCTGGAGTGTACCTAAAGTACATGCAATCAATTTAGAGGAGAAAGCAGCTAGACTGGGGTCCTGAATAGCAGGATCCCAGTCAGACTAAGTCGAAAACAGTGAAACATCAGCAAAAAGTGGGGGTAACTATAAGAAGCATATCCTACTCTCCTACAGGTGGCAAAGTAATTTTCAGAGCCACTGCTGGGTGATGTATCGTGGGTGGTTGTGGGTAGCATAGGATTTACAGGGCTGTTGATGTGTGTTCTGTCTCAAGTGGTTGTGGGTGGCGTAGTATTCTCAGAGCTATTACTGTGTGTTGTATTGCAGGTGGTTGTGGGTAGCATAGGATCTGCAGAGCTGTTAGTGTGTGTTCTGTCTCAAGTGGTTGTGGGTAGTATAGTATTATCAGAGCCACTGCTGGGTCAGGTGTTGTATCGCTGGTGGTTGTGGTTAGAATAGAATTTGCAGGGCTGTTGGTGTGTTCTGTCTCAAGTGGTTGTGGGTGGTGTAGTTCTCTCAGAGCCACTGCTGTGTGTTGTATTGCGGGTGGTTGTGGGTAGCATGGGATCTGCAGGGCTGTTGGTGTGTGTTCTGTCTCAAGTGGTTGTTCGTAGTGCAGTATTCTTAGAGCTGCTTCTGGGTCAGGTGTTGTATCGCGGGTGGTTGTGGGTAGCATAAAATTTGCAGAGGCTGTCGGTGTGTTCTGTCTCAAGTGGTTATGGGTGGCATAGTATTCTCAGAGCCGCTGCTGGGTGTTGTATTGCGGGTGGTTGTGGGTATCATAAGATTTTCAGGGCTGTTGGTGTGTTTTCTGTCTCAAGTGATTGTGGGTGGCGTAGTATTCTCAGAGCCGCTGCTGGGTGTTGTACTGTGGGTGGTTGTGGTAGCATTGGATTTGCAGGGCTGTTGGTGTGTTTTCTGTCTCAAGTGGTTGGGGGTGGCGTAGTATTCTCAGAGCCGCTGCTGGGTGTTGTATCGCTTGTGGTTGGCATAGGATGTGCATGGCTGTTGGTGGGTGTTCTGTCTCAAGTGGTTGTGAGTTGTGTAGTATTCTCAGAGTTGTTGCATAGGATTTGCATGGCTGTTGGTGGGTGTTCTGTCTCAAGTGGTTGGGGGTGGCATAGTATTCTCAGAGCCGCTGCTGGGTGTTGTATCGCTTGTGGTTGTGGTTGGCATAGGATTTGCATGGCTGTTGGTGGGTGTTCTGTCTCAAGTGGTTGTGAGTGGTGTAGTATTCTCAGAGTTGTTGCATAGGATTTGCAGGGCTAATGGTGGGTGTTCTGTCTCAAGTGGTTGTGAGTGGTGTAGTATTCCCAGAGTTGTTGCATAGGATTTGCATGGCTGTTGGTCGGTGTTCTGTCTCAAGTGGTTGGGGGTGGCGTAGTATTCTCAGAGCTGCTGCTGGGTGTTGTATCGCTTGTGGTTGTGGTTGGCATAGGATTTGCAGGGCTGTTGGTGGGTGTTCTGTCTCAAGTGGTTGTGAGTGGTGTAGTATTCTCAGAGTTGTTGCATAGGATTTGCATGGCTGTTAGTGGGTGTTCTGTCTCAAGTGGTTGTGAGTGGTGTAGTATTCTCAGAGTTGTTGCATAGGATTTGCATGGCTGTTGGTGGGTGTTCTGTCTCAAGTGGTTGGGGTGGCGTAGTATTCTCAGAGCCGCTGCTGGGTGTTGTATCGCTTGTGGTTGTGGTTGGCATAGGATTTGCGTGGCTGTTGGTGGGTGTTCTGTCTCAAGTGGCTGTGAGTGGTGTAGTATTCTCAGAGTTGTTGCATAGGATTTGCATGGCTGTTGGTGGGTGTTCTGTCTCAAGTGGTTGGGGGTGGTGTAGTATTCTCAGAGCCGCTGCTGGGTGTTGTATCGCTTGTGGTTGTGGTTGGCATAGGATTTGCATGGCTGTTGGTGGGTGTTCTGTCTCAAGTGGTTGTGAGTGGTGTAGTATTCTCAGAGTTGTTGCATAGGATTTGCATGGCTGTTGGTGGGTGTTCTGTCTCAAGTGGTTGTGAGTGGTGTAGTATTCTCAGAGTTGTTGCATAGGATTTGCATGGCTGTTAGTGGGTGTTCTGTCTCAAGTGGTTGTGAGTGGTTTAGTATTCTCAGAGTTGTTGCATAGGATGTGCATGGCTGTAGGTGGGTGTTCTGTCTCAAGTGGTTGGGGGTGGCGTAGTATTCTCAGAGCCGCTGCTGGGTGTTGTATCGCTTGTGGTTGTGGTTGGCATAGAATGTGCATGGCTGTTGGTGGGTGTTCTTTCTCAAGTGGTTGTGAGTGGTGTAGTATTCTCAGAGTTGTTGCATAGGATTTGCATGGCTGTTGGCGGGTGTTCTGTCTCAAGTGGTTGGGGGTGGCATAGTATTCTCAGAGCCGCTGCTGGGTGTTGTATCGCTTGTGGTTGTGGTTGTCATGGGATTTGCAGGGCTGTTGGTGGGTGTTCTGTCACAAGTGGTTGGGGGTGGCGTAGTGTTCTCAGAGCCGCTGCTGGGTGTTGTATCGCTTGTGGTTGTGGTTGGCATAGGATGTGCATGGCTGTTGGTGGGTGTTCTGTCTCAAGTGGCTGTGAGTGGTGTAGTATTCTCAGAGTTGTTGCATAGGATTTGCATGGCTGTTGGTGGGTGTTCAGTCTCAAGTGGTTGGGGGTGGCGTAGTATTCTCAGAGCCGCTGCTGGGTGTTGTATCGCTTGTGGTTGTGGTTGACATAGGATTTGCATGGCTGTTGGTGGGTGTTCTGTCTCAAGTGGTTGTGAGTGGTGTAGTATTCTCAGAGTTGTTGCATAGGATTTGCAGGTCTGTTGGTGGGTGTTCTGTCTCAAGTGGTTGTGAGTGGTGTAGTAGTCTCAGAGTTGTTGCATAGGATTTGCAGGGCTGTTGGTGTTTTCTGTCTCAAGTGGTTGGGGGTGGCGTAGTATTCTCAGAGCCGCTGCTGGGTGTTGTATCGCTTTGGCTTGGCATAGGATGTGCATGGCTGTTGGTGGGTGTTCTGTCTCAAGTGGTTGTGAGTGGTGTAGTATTCTCAGAGTTGTTGCATAGGATTTACAGGGCTGTTGGTGTGTTCTGTCTCAAGTGGTTGTGAGTGGTGTGGTATTCTCAGAGTTGTTGCATAGGATTTGCATGGCTGTTGGTGGGTGTTCTGTCTCAAGTGGTTGGGGGTGGCGTAGTATTCTCAGAGCCGCTGCTGGGTGTTGTATCGCTTGTGGTTGTGGTTGGCATAGGATTTGCATGGCTGTTGGTGGGTGTTCTATCTCAAGTGGTTGTGAGTGGTGTAGTATTCTCAGAGTTGTTGCATAGGATTTGCAGGGCTGTTGGTGTGTTCTGTCTCAAGTGGTTGTAAGTGGTGTAGCATTCTCAGAGTTGTTGCATAGGATTTGCAGGGCTGTTGGTGTGTTCTGTCTCAAGTGGTTGTGAGTGGTGTAGTATTCTCAGAGCCGCTGCTGGGTGTTGTATCGCTTGTGGTTGTGGTTGGCATAGGATTTGCATGGCTGTTGGTGGGTGTTCTGTCTCAAGTGGTTGTGAGTGGTGTAGTATTCTCAGAGTTGTTGCATAGGATTTGCAGGGCTGTTGGTGTGTTCTGTCTCAAGTGGTTGTAAGTGGTGTAGCATTCTCAGAGTTGTTGCATAGGATTTGCAGGGCTGTTGGTGGGTGTTCTGTCTCAAGTGGTTGGGGGTGGCGCAGTATTCTCAGAGCCGCTGCTGGGTGTTGTATCGCTTGTGGTTGTGGTTGGCATAGCATTTGCATGGCTGTTGGTGGGTGTTCTGACTCAAGTGGTTGTGAGTGGTGTAGTATTCTCAAAGTTGTTGCATAGGATTTGCAGGGCTGTTGGTGGGTGTTCTGTCTCAAGTGGTTGGGGGTGGCATAGTATTCTCAGAGCCGCTGCTGGGTGTTGTATCGCTTGTGGTTGTGGTTGGCATAGGATGTGCATGGCTGTTGGTGGGTGTTCTGTCTCAGGTGGTTGTGAGTGGTGTAGTATTCTCAGAGTTGTTGCATAGGATTTGCAGGGCTGTTGGTGGGTGTTCTGTCTCAAGTGGTTGGGGGTGGCGTAGTATTCTCAGAGCCGCTGCTGGGTGTTGTATCGCTTGTGGTTGTGGTTGGCATAGGATTTGCAGGGCTGTTGGTGGGTGTTCTGTCTTAAGTGGTTGTGAGTGGTGTAGTGTTCTCAGAGTTGTTGCATAGGATTTGCAGGGCTGTTGGTGGGTGTTCTGTCTCAAGTGGTTGTGAGTGGTGTAGTATTCTCAGAGTTGTTGCATAGGATTTGCAGGGCTGTTGGTGGGTGTTCTGTCTCAAGTGGTTGTGAGTGGTGTAGTATTCTCAGAGTTGTTGCATAGGATTTGCAGGGCTGTTGGTGGGTGTTCTGTCTCAAGTGGTTGTGAGTGGTGTAGTATTCTCAGAGTTGTTGCATAGGATTTGCAGGGCTGTTGGTGTGTTCTGTCTCAAGTGGTTGGGGGTGGCGTAGTAGTCTCAGAGCCGCTGCTGGGTGTTGTATCGCTTGTGGTTGTGGTTGGCATAGGATTTTCAGGGCTGTTGGTGGGTGTTCTGTCTCAAGTGGTTGTGAGTGGTGTAGTATTCTCAGAGTTGTTGCATAGGATTTGCAGGGCTGTTGGTGGGTGTTCTGTCTCAAGTGGTTGGGGGTGGCGTAGTATTCTCAGAGCCGCTGCTGGGTGTTGTATCGCTTGTGGTTGTGGTTGTCATGGGATTTGCAGGGCTGTTGGTGGGTGTTCTGTCTCAAGTGGTTGAGGGTGGTGTAGTATTCTCAGAGCCGCTGCTGGGTGTTGTATCGCTTGTGGTTGTGGTTGGCATAGGATGTGCATGGCTGTTGGTGGGTGTTCTGTCTCAAGTGGCTGTGAGTGGTGTAGTATTCTCAGAGTTGTTGCATAGGATTTGCATGGCTGTTGGTGGGTGTTCAGTCTCAAGTGGTTGGGGGTGGCGTAGTATTCTCAGAGCCGCTGCTGGGTGTTGTATCGCTTGTGGTTGGCATAGGATTTGCATGGCTGTTGGTGGGTGTTCTGTCTCAAGTGGTTGTGAGTGGTGTAGTATTCTCAGAGTTGTTGCATAGGATTTGCAGGTCTGTTGGTGGGTGTTCTGTCTCAAGTGGTTGTGAGTGGTGTAGTATTCTCAGAGTTGTTGCATAGGATTTGCAGGGCTGTTGGTGTTTTCTGTCTCAAGTGGTTGGGGTGGCGTAGTATTCTCAGAGCCGCTGCTGGGTGTTGTATCGCTTGTGGTTGGCATAGGATGTGCATGGCTGTTGGTGGGTGTTCTGTCTTAAGTGGTTGTGAGTGGTGTGGTATTCTCAGAGTTGTTGCATAGGATTTGCATGGCTGTTGGTGGGTGTTCTGTCTCAAGTGGTTGGGGGTGGCATAGTATTCTCAGAGCCGCTGCTGGGTGTTGTATCGCTTGTGGTTGTGGTTGTCATGGGATTTGCAGGGCTGTTGGTGGGTGTTCTGTCACAAGTGGTTGGGGTGGCGTAGTATTCTCAGAGCCGCTGCTGGGTGTTGTATCGCTTGTGGTTGTGGTTGGCATAGGATGTGCATGGCTGTTGGTGGGTGTTCTGTCTCAAGTGGCTGTGAGTGGTGTAGTATTCTCAGAGATGTTGCATAGGATTTGCATGGCTGTTGGTGGGTGTTCAGTCTCAAGTGGTTGGGGGTGGCGTAGTATTCTCAGAGCCGCTGCTGGGTGTTGTATCGCTTGTGGTTGTGGTTAGCATAGGATTTGCATGGCTGTTGGTGGGTGTTCTGTCTCAAGTGGTTGTGAGTGGTGTAGTATTCTGCAGGTCTGTTGGTGGGTGTTCTGTCTCAAGTGGTTGTGAGTGGTGTAGTAGTCTCAGAGTTGTTGCATAGGATTTCCAGGGCTGTTGGTGTTTTCTGTATCAAGTGGTTGGGGGTGGCGTAGTATTCTCAGAGGCGCTGCTGGGTGTTGTATCGCTTTGGCTTGGCATAGGATGTGCATGGCTGTTGGTGGGTGTTCTGTCTCAAGTGGTTGTGAGTGGTGTGGTATTCTCAGAGTTGTTGCATAGGATTTGCATGGCTGTTGGTGGGTGTTCTGTCTCAAGTGGTTGGGGGTGGCGTAGTATTCTCAGAGGCGCTGCTGGGTGTTGTATCGCTTGTGGTTGTGGTTGGCATAGGATTTGCATGGCTGTTGGTGGGTGTTCTGTCTCAAGTGGTTGTGAGTGGTGTAGTATTCTCAGAGTTGTTGCATAGGATTTGCAGGGCTGTTGGTGTGTTCTGTCTCAAGTGGTTGTAAGTGGTGTAGCATTCTCAGAGTTGTTGCATAGGATTTGCAGGGCTGTTGGTGTGTTCTGTCTCAAGTGGTTGTGAGTGGTGTAGTATTCTCAGAGCCGCTGCTGGGTGTTGTATCGCTTGTGGTTGTGGTTGGCATAGGATTTGCATGGCTGTTGGTGGGTGTTCTGTCTCAAGTGGTTGTGAGTGGTGTAGTATTCTCAGAGTTGTTGCATAGGATTTGCAGGGCTGTTGGTGTGTTCTGTCTCAAGTGGTTGTAAGTGGTGTAGCATTCTCAGAGTTGTTGCATAGGATTTGCAGGGCTGTTGGTGGGTGTTCTGTCTCAAGTGGTTGGGGGTGGCGCAGTATTCTCAGAGCCGCTGCTGGGTGTTGTATCGCTTGTGGTTGTGGTTGGCATAGCATTTGCATGGCTGTTGGTGGGTGTTCTGTCTCAAGTGGTTGTGAGTGGTGTAGTATTCTCAAAGTTGTTGCATAGGATTTGCAGGGCTGTTGGTGGGTGTTCTGTCTCAAGTGGTTGGGGGTGGCGTAGTATTCTCAGAGCCGCTGCTGGGTGTTGTATCGCTTGTGGTTGTGGTTGGCATAGGATGTGCATGGCTGTTGGTGGGTGTTCTGTCTCAAGTGGTTGTGAGTGGTGTAGTATTCTCAGAGTTGTTGCATAGGATTTGCAGGGCTGTTGGTGGGTGTTCTGTCTCAAGTGGTTGGGGGTGGCGTAGTATTCTCAGAGCCGCTGCTGGGTGTTCTATCGCTTGTGGTTGTGGTTGGCATAGCATTTGCAGGGCTGTTGGTGGGTGTTCTGTCTCAAGTGGCTGTGAGTGGTGTAGTATTCTCAGAGTTGTTGCATAGGATTTGCAGGGCTGTTGGTGGGTGTTCTGTCTGAAGTGGTTGGGGGTGGCGTAGTATTCTCAGAGCCGCTGCTGGGTGTTGTATCGCTTGTGGTTGTGGTTGGCATAGGATTTGCAGGGCTGTTGGTGGGTGTTCTGTCTCAAGTGGTTGTGAGTGGTGTAGTGTTCTCAGAGTTGTTGCATAGGATTTGCAGGGCTGTTGGTGGGTGTTCTGTCTCAAGTGGTTGTGAGTGGTGTAGTATTCTCAGAGTTGTTGCATAGGATTTGCAGGGCTGTTGGTGGGTGTTCTGTCTCAAGTGGTTGTGAGTGGTGTAGTATTCTCAGAGTTGTTGCATAGGATTTGCAGGGCTGTTGGTGGGTGTTCTGTCTCAAGTGGTTGTGAGTGGTGTAGTATTCTCAGAGTTGTTGCATAGGATTTGCAGGGCTGTTGGTGTGTTCTGTCTCAAGTGGTTGGGGGTGGCGTAGTAGTCTCAGAGCCGCTGCTGGGTGTTGTATCGCTTGTGGTTGTGGTTGGCATAGGATTTTCAGGGCTGTTGGTGGGTGTTCTGTCTCAAGTGGTTGTGAGTGGTGTAGTATTCTCAGAGTTGTTGCATAGGATTTGCAGGGCTGTTGGTGTGTTCTGTCTCAAGTGGTTGGGGGTGGTGTAGTATTCTCAGAGCCGCTGCTGGGTGTTGTATCGCTTGTGGTTGTGGTTGTCATGGGATTTGCAGGGCTGTTGGTGGGTGTTCTGTCTCAAGTGGTTGGGGGTGGCGTAGTATTCTCAGAGCCGCTGCTGGGTGTTGTATCGCTTGTGGTTGTGGTTGGCATAGGATGTGCATGGCTGTTGGTGGGTGTTCTGTCTCAAGTGGCTGTGAGTGGTGTAGTATTCTCAGAGTTGTTGCATAGGATTTGCATGGCTGTTGGTGGGTGTTCAGTCTCAAGTGGTTGGGTGTGGCGTAGTATTCTCAGAGCCGCTGCTGGGTGTTGTATCGCTTGTGGTTGGCATAGGATTTGCATGGCTGTTGGTGGGTGTTCTGTCTCAAGTGGTTGTGAGTGGTGTAGTATTCTCAGAGTTGTTGCATAGGATTTGCAGGTCTGTTGGTGGGTGTTCTGTCTCAAGTGGTTGTGAGTGGTGTAGTATTCTCAGAGTTGTTGCATATAATTTGCAGGGCTGTTGGTGTTTTCTGTCTCATGTGGTTGGGGGTGGCGTAGTATTCTCAGAGCCGCTGCTGGGTGTTGTATCGCTTGTGGTTGGCATAGGATGTGCATGGCTGTTGGTGGGTGTTCTGTCTCAAGTGGTTGTGAGTGGTGTAGTATTCTCAGAGTTGTTGCATAGGATTTGCAGGGCTGTTGGTGTGTTCTGTCTCAAGTGGTTGTGAGTGGTGTGGTATTCTCAGAGTTGTTGCATAGGATTTGCATGGCTGTTGGTGGGTGTTCTGTCTCAAGTGGTTGGGGGTGGCATAGTATTCTCAGAGCCGCTGCTGGGTGTTGTATCGCTTGTGGTTGGCATAGGATTTGCATGGCTGTTGGTGGGTGTTCTGTCTCAAGTGGTTGTGAGTGGTGTAGTATTCTCAGAGTTGTTGCATAGGATTTGCAGGGCTGTTGGTGTGTTCTGTCTCAAGTGGTTGTAAGTGGTGTAGCATTCTCAGAGTTGTTGCATAGGATTTGCAGGGCTGTTGGTGTGTTCTGTCTCAAGTGGTTGTGAGTGGTGTAGTATTCTCAGAGTTGTTGCATAGGATTTGCATGGCTGTTGGTGGGTGTTCTGTCTCAAGTGGTTGGGGGTGGCGCAGTATTCTCAGAGCCGCTGCTGGGTGTTGTATCGCTTGTGGTTGTGGTTGGCATAGGATTTGCATGGCTGTTGGTGGGTGTTCTGTCTCAAGTGGTTGTGAGTGGTGTAGTATTCTCAGAGTTGTTGCCTAGGATTTGCAGGGCTGTTGGTGGGTGTTCTGTCTCAAGTGGTTGGGGGTGGCGTAGTATTCTCAGAGCCGCTGCTGGGTGTTGTATCGCTTGTGGTTGTGGTTGGCATAGGATTTGCATGGCTGTTGGTGGGTGTTCTGTCTCAAGTGGTTGTGAGTGGTGTAGTATTCTCAGAGTTGTTGCATAGGATTTGCAGGGCTGTTGGTGGGTGTTCTGTCTCAAGTGGTTGGGGGTGGCGTAGTATTCTCAGAGCCGCTGCTGGGTGTTGTATCGCTTGTGGTTGTGGTTGTCATAGGATTTGCAGGGCTGTTGGTGGGTGTTCTGTCTCAAGTGGCTGTGAGTGGTGTAGTATTCTCAGAGCCGCTGTGGTGTGTATCGCTTGTGGTTGTGATTGGCATAGATTGCATGGCTGTTGGTGGGTGTTCTGTCTCAAGTGGCTGTGAGTGGTGTAGTATTCTCAGAGGTATGTTGCATAGGATTTGCAGGGCTGTTGGTGGGTGTTCAGTCTCAAGTGGTTGGGGTGGCGTAGTATTCTCAGAGCCGCTGCTGGGTGTTGTATCGCTTGTGGTTGTGGTTAGCATAGGATTTGCATGGCTGTTGGTGGGTGTTCTGTCTCAAGTGGTTGTGAGTGGTGTAGTATTCTCAGAGTTGTTGCATAGGATTTGCAGGGCTGTTGGTGGGTGTTCTGTCTCAAGTGGTTGTGAGTGGTGTAGTATTCTCAGAGTTGTTGCATAGGATTTGCAGGGCTGTTGGTGTGTTCTGTCTCAAGTGGTTGGGGGTGGCGTAGTATTCTCAGAGCCGCTGCTGGGTGTTGTATCGCTTGTGGTTGGCATAGGATGTGCATGGCTGTTGGTGAGTGTTCTGTCTCAAGTGGTTGTGAGTGGTGTAGTATTCTCAGAGTTGTTGCATAGGATTTGCAGGGCTGTTGGTGTGTTCTGTCTCAAGTGGTTGTGAGTGGTGTGGTATTCTCAGAGTTGTTGCATAGGATTTGCATGGCTGTTGGTGGGTGTTCTGTCTCAAGTGGTTGTGGGTGGTGTAGTATTCTCAGAGCCGCTGCTGGTGTTGTATCGCTTGTGGTTGTGGTTGGCATAGGATTTGCAGGGCTGTTGGTGGGTGTTCTGTCTCAAGTGGTTGTGAGTGGTGTAGTATTCTCAGAGTTGTTGCATAGGATTTGCAGGGCTGTTGGTGGGTGTTCTGTCTCAAGTGGTTGTGAGTGGTGTAGCATTCTCAGAGTTGTTGCATAGGATTTGCAGGGCTGTTGGTGGTGTTCTGTCTCAAGTGGTTGGGAGTGGTGTAGTATTCTCAGAGCCGCTGCTGGGTGTTGTATCGCTTGTGGTTGTGGTTGGCATAGGATTTGCATGGCTGTTGGTGGGTGTTCTGTCTCAAGTGGTTGTGAGTGGTGTAGTATTCTCAGAGTTGTTGCATAGGATTTGCAGGGCTGTTGGTGGGTGTTCTGTCTCAAGTGGTTGTAGAGTGGTGTAGTATTCTCAGAGTTGTTGCATAGGATTTGCAGGGCTGTTGGTGGGTTTTCTGTCTCAAGTGGTTGGGGGTGGCGCAGTATTCTCAGAGCCGCTGCTGGGTGTTGTATCGCTTGTGGTTGTGGTTGGCATAGCATTTGCATGGCTGTTGGTGGGTGTTCTGTCTCAAGTGGTTGTGAGTGGTGTAGTATTCTCAGAGTTGTTGCATAGGATTTGCAGGGCTGTTGGTGGGTGTTCTGTCTCAAGTGGTTGTGGGTGGCGTAGTATTCTCAGAGCCGCTGCTGGGTGTTGTATCGCTTGTGGTTGTGGTTGGCATAGGATTTGCAGGGCTGTTGGTGGGTGTTCTGTCTCAAGTGGCTGTGAGTGGTGTAGTATTCTCAGAGTTGTTGCATAGGATTTGCAGGGCTGTTGGTGGGTGTTCTGTCTCAAGTGGTTGGGGGTGGCGTAGTATTCTCAGAGCCGCTGCTGGGTGTTGTATCGCTTGTGGTTGTGGTTGGCATAGGATTTGCAGGGCTGTTGGTGGGTGTTCTGTCTCAAGTGGTTGTGAGTGGTGTAGTATTCTCAGAGTTGTTGCATAGGATTTGCAGGGCTGTTGGTGGGTGTTCTGTCTCAAGTGGTTGTGAGTGGTGTAGTATTCTCAGAGTTGTTGCATAGGATTTGCAGGGCTGTTGGTGTGTTCTGTCTCAAGTGGTTGGGGTGGCGTAGTAGTCTCAGAGCCGCTGCTGGGTGTTGTATCGCTTGTGGTTGTGGTTGGCATAGGATTTTCAGGGCTGTTGGTGGGTGTTCTGTCTCAAGTGGTTGTGAGTGGTGTAGTATTCTCAGAGTTGTTGCATAGGATTTGCAGGGCTGTTGGTGTGTTCTGTCTCAAGTGGTTGGGGGTGGCGTAGTATTCTCAGAGCCGCTGCTGGGTGTTGTATCGCTTGTGGTTGTGGTTGTCATGGGATTTGCAGGGCTGTTGGTGGGTGTTCTGTCTCAAGTGGTTGGGGGTGGCGTAGTATTCTCAGAGCCGCTGCTGGGTGTTGTATCGCTTGTGGTTGTGGTTGGCATAGGATGTGCATGGCTGTTGGTGGGTGTTCTGTCTCAAGTGGCTGTGAGTGGTGTAGTATTCTCAGAGTTGTTGCATAGGATTTGCATGGCTGTTGGTGGGTGTTCAGTCTCAAGTGGTTGGGGGTGGCGTAGTATTCTCAGAGCCACTGCTGGGTGTTGTATCGCTTGTGGTTGGCATAGGATTTGCATGGCTGTTGGTGGGTGTTCTGTCTCAAGTGGTTGTGAGTGGTGTAGTATTCTCAGAGTTGTTGCATAGGATTTGCAGGTCTGTTGGTGGGTGTTCTGTCTCAAGTGGTTGTGAGTGGTGTAGTATTCTCAGAGTTGTTGCATAGGATTTGCAGGGCTGTTGGTGTTTTCTGTCTCAAGTGGTTGGGGGTGGCGTAGTATTCTCAGAGCCGCTGCTGGGTGTTGTATCGCTTGTGGTTGGCATAGGATGTGCATGGCTGTTGGTGAGTGTTCTGTCTCAAGTGGTTGTGAGTGGTGTAGTATTCTCAGAGTTGTTGCATAGGATTTGCAGGGCTGTTGGTGTGTTCTGTCTCAAGTGGTTGTGAGTGGTGTGGTATTCTCAGAGTTGTTGCATAGGATTTGCATGGCTGTTGGTGGGTGTTCTGTCTCAAGTGGTTGGGGGTGGCATAGTATTCTCAGAGCCGCTGCTGGGTGTTGTATCGCTTGTGGTTGGCATAGGAATTGCATGGCTGTTGGTGGGTGTTCTGTCTCAAGTGGTTGTGAGTGGTGTAGTATTCTCAGAGTTGTTGCATAGGATTTGCAGGGCTGTTGGTGTGTTCTGTCTCAAGTGGTTGTAAGTGGTGTAGCATTCTCAGAGTTGTTGCATAGGATTTTCAGGGCTGTTGGTGTGTTCTGTGTCAAGTGGTTGTGAGTGGTGTAGTATTCTCAGAGTTGTTGCATAGGATTTGCATGGCTGTTGGTGGGTGTTCTGTCTCAAGTGGTTGGGGGTGGCGCAGTATTCTCAGAGCCGCTGCTGGGTGTTGTATCGCTTGTGGTTGTGGTTGGCATAGGATTTGCATGGCTGTTGGTGGGTGTTCTGTCTCAAGTGGTTGTGAGTGGTGTAGTATTCTCAGAGTTGTTGCCTAGGATTTGCAGGGCTGTTGGTGGGTGTTCTGTCTCAAGTGGTTGGGGGTGGCGTAGTATTCTCAGAGCCGCTGCTGGGTGTTGTATCGCTTGTGGTTGTGGTTGGCATAGGATTTGCATGGCTGTTGGTGGGTGTTCTGTCTCAAGTGGTTGTGAGTGGTGTAGTATTCTCAGAGTTGTTGCATAGGATTTGCAGGGCTGTTGGTGGGTGTTCTGTCTCAAGTGGTTGGGGGTGGCGTAGTATTCTCAGAGCCGCTGCTGGGTGTTGTATCGCTTGTGGTTGTGGTTGGCATAGGATTTGCAGGGCTGTTGGTGGGTGTTCTGTCTCAAGTGGCTGTGAGTGGTGTAGTATTCTCAGAGTTGTTGCATAGGATTTGCAGGGCTGTTGGTGGGTGTTCTGTCTCAAGTGGTTGGGGGTGGTGTAGTATTCTCAGAGCCGCTGCTGGGTGTTGTATCGCTTGTGGTTGTGGTTGGCATAGGATTTGCAGGGCTGTTGGTGGGTGTTCTGTCTCAAGTGGTTGTGAGTGGTGTAGTGTTCTCAGAGTTGTTGCATAGGATTTGCAGGGCTGTTGGTGGGTGTTCTGTCTCAAGTGGTTGTGAGTGGTGTAGTATTCTCAGAGTTGTTGCATAGGATTTGCAGGGCTGTTGGTGGGTGTTCTGTCTCAAGTGGTTGTGAGTGGTGTAGTATTCTCAGAGTTGTTGCATAGGATTTGCAGGGCTGTTGGTGTGTTCTGTCTCAAGTGGTTGGGGGTGGCGTAGTATTCTCAGAGCCGCTGCTGGGTGTTGTATCGCTTGTGGTTGGCATAGGATGTGCATGGCTGTTGGTGAGTGTTCTGTCTCAAGTGGTTGTGAGTGGTGTAGTATTCTCAGAGTTGTTGCATAGGATTTGCAGGGCTGTTGGTGTGTTCTGTCTCAAGTGGTTGTGAGTGGTGTGGTATTCTCAGAGTTGTTGCATAGGATTTGCATGGCTGTTGGTGGGTGTTCTGTCTCAAGTGGCTGTGAGTGGTGTAGTATTCTCAGAGTTGTTGCATAGGATTTGCAGGGCTGTTGGTGGGTGTTCTGTCTCAAGTGGTTGGGGTGGCGTAGTATTCTCAGAGTCTCTGCTGGGTGTTGTATTGCTTGTGGTTGTGGTTGGCATAGGATTTGCAGGGCTGTTGGTGGGTGTTCTGTCTCAAGTGGCTGCGAGTGGTGTAGTATTCTCAGAGTTGTTGCATAGGATTTGCAGGGCTGTTGGTGGGTGTTCTGTCTCAAGTGGTTGGGGGTGGCGTAGTAGTCTCAGAGCCGCTGCTGGGTGTTGTATCGCTTGTGGTTGTGGTTGGCATAGGATTTGCAGGGCTGTTGGTGGGTGTTCTGTCTCAAGTGGTTGTGAGTGGTGTAGTATTCTCAGAGTTGTTGCATAGGATTTGCATGGCTGTTGGTGGGTGTTCTGTCTCAAGTGGTTGAGAGTGGTGTAGTATTCTCAAAGTTGTTGCATAGGATTTGCAGGGCTGTTGGTGTGTTCTGTCTCAAGTGGTTGTAAGTGGTGTAGCATTCTCAGAGTTGTTGCATAGGATTTGCAGGGCTGTTGGTGTGTTCTGTCTCAAGTGGTTGTGAGTGGTGTAGTATTCTCAGAGCCGCTGCTGGGTGTTGTATCGCTTGTGGTTGTGGTTGGCATAGGATTTGCATGGCTGTTGGTGGGTGTTCTGTCTCAAGTGGTTGTGAGTGGTGTAGTATTCTCAGAGTTGTTGCATAGGATTTGCAGGGCTGTTGGTGTGTTCTGTCTCAAGTGGTTGTAAGTGGTGTAGCATTCTCAGAGTTGTTGCATAGGATTTGCAGGGCTGTTGGTGGGTGTTCTGTCTCAAGTGGTTGGGGGTGGCACAGTATTCTCAGAGCCGCTGCTGGGTGTTGTATCGCTTGTGGTTGTGGTTGGCATAGCATTTGCATGGCTGTTGGTGGGTGTTCTGTCTCAAGTGGTTGTGAGTGGTGTAGTATTCTCAAAGTTGTTGCATAGGATTTGCAGGGCTGTTGGTGGGTGTTCTGTCTCAAGTGGTTGGGGGTGGCGTAGTATTCTCAGAGCCGCTGCTGGGTGTTGTATCGCTTGTGGTTGTGGTTGGCATAGGATTTGCATGGCTGTTGGTGGGTGTTCTGTCTCAAGTGGTTGTGAGTGGTGTAGTATTCTCAGAGTTGTTGCATAGGATTTGCAGGGCTGTTGGTGGGTGTTCTGTCTCAAGTGGTTGGGGGTGGCGTAGTATTCTCAGAGCCGCTGCTGGGTGTTGTATCGCTTGTGGTTGTGGTTGGCATAGGATTTGCATGGCTGTTGGTGGGTGTTCTGTCTCAAGTGGTTGTGAGTGGTGTAGTATTCTCAGAGTTGTTGCATAGGATTTGCAGGGCTGTTGGTGGGTGTTCTGTCTCAAGTGGTTGGGGGTGGCGTAGTATTCTCAGAGCCGCTGCTGGGTGTTGTATCGCTTGTGGTTGTGGTTGGCATAGGATTTGTAGGGCTGTTGGTGGGTGTTCTGTCTCAAGTGGCTGTGAGTGGTGTAGTATTCTCAGAGTTGTTGCATAGGATTTGCAGGGCTGTTGGTGGGTGTTCTGTCTCAAGTGGTTGGTGGTGGCGTAGTATTCTCAGAGCCGCTGCTGGGTGTTGTATCGCTTGTGGTTGTGGTTGGCATAGGATTTGCAGGGCTGTTGGTGGGTGTTCTGTCTCAAGTGGTTGTGAGTGGTGTAGTGTTCTCAGAGTTGTTGCATAGGATTTGCAGGGCTGTTGGTGGGTGTTCTGTCTCAAGTGGTTGTGAGTGGTGTAGTATTCTCAGAGTTGTTGCATAGGATTTGCAGGGCTGTTGGTGGGTGTTCTGTCTCAAGTGGTTGTGAGTGGTGTAGTATTCTCAGAGTTGTTGCATAGGATTTGCAGGGCTGTTGGTGTGTTCTGTCTCAAGTGGTTGGGGGTGGCGTAGTAGTCTCAGAGCCGCTGCTGGGTGTTGTATCACTTGTGATTGTGGTTGGCATAGGATTTGCAGGGCTGTTGGTGGGTGTTCTGTCTCAAGTGGCTGTGAGTGGTGTAGTATTCTCAGAGTTGTTGCATAGGATTTGCAGGGCTGTTGGTGGGTGTTCTGTCTCAAGTGGTTGGGGGTGGCGTAGTATTCTCAGAGCCGCTGCTGGGTGTTGTATCGCTTGTGGTTGTGGTTGGCATAGGATTTGCAGGGCTGTTGGTGGGTGTTCTGTCTCAAGTGGCTGCGAGTGGTGTAGTATTCTCAGAGTTGTTGCATAGGATTTGCAGGGCTGTTGGTGGGTGTTCTGTCTCAAGTGGTTGTGAGTGGTGTAGTATTCTCAGAGTTGTTGCATAGGATTTGCAGGGCTGTTGGTGTTTTCTGTCTCAAGTGGTTGGGGGTGGCGTAGTATTCTCAGAGCCGCTGCTGGGTGTTGTATCGCTTGTGGTTGTGGTTGGCATAGGATGTGCATGGCTGTTGGTGGGTGTTCTGTCTCAAGTGGTTGTGAGTGGTGTAGTATTCTCAGAGTTGTTGCATAGGATTTGCAGGGCTGTTGGGGTGTTCTGTCTCAAGTGGTTGTGAGTGGTGTGGTATTCTCAGAGTTGTTGCATAGGATTTGCAGGGCTGTTGGTGTGTTCTGTCTCAAGTGGTTGGGGGTGGCGTAGTAGTCTCAGAGCCGCTGCTGGGTGTTGTATCGCTTGTGATTGTGGTTGGCATAGGATTTGCAGGGCTGTTGGTGGGTGTTCTGTCTCAATTGGCTGTGAGTGGTGTAGTATTCTCAGAGTTGTTGCATAGGATTTGCAGGGCTGTTGGTGGGTGTTCTGTCTCAAGTGGTTGGGGGTGGCGTAGTATTCTCAGAGCCGCTGCTGGGTGTTGTATCGCTTGTGGTTGTGGTTGGCATAGGATTTGCAGGGCTGTTGGTGGGTGTTCTGTCTCAAGTGGCTGCGAGTGGTGTAGTATTCTCAGAGTTGTTGCATAGGATTTGTAGGGCTGTTGGTGGGTGTTCTGTCTCAAGTGGTTGGGTGTGGCGTAGTAGTCTCAGAGCCGCTGCTGGGTGTTGTATCGCTTGTGGTTGTGGTTGGCATAGGATTTGCAGGGCTGTTGGTGGGTGATCTGTCTCAAGTGGTTGTGAGTGGTGTAGTATTCTCAGAGTTGTTGCATAGGATTTGCATGGCTGTTGGTGGGTGTTCTGTCTCAAGTGGTTGTGAGTGGTGTAGTATTCTCAGAGTTGTTGCATAGGATTTGCAGGGCTGTTGGTGTGTTCTGTCTCAAGTGGTTGTAAGTGGTGTAGCATTCTCAGAGTTGTTGCATAGGATTTGCAGGGCTGTTGGTGTGTTCTGTCTCAAGTGGTTGTGAGTGGTGTAGTATTCTCAGAGCCGCTGCTGGGTGTTGTATCGCTTGTGGTTGTGGTTGGCATAGGATTTGCATGGCTGTTGGTGGGTGTTCTGTCTCAAGTGGTTGTGAGTGGTGTAGTATTCTCAGAGTTGTTGCATAGGATTTGCAGGGCTGTTGGTGGGTGTTCTGTCTCAAGTGGTTGTGAGTGGTGTAGTATTCTCAGAGTTGTTGCATAGGATTTGCAGGGCTGTTGGCGGGTGTTCTGTCTCAAGTGGTTGGGGGTGGCGTAGTATTCTCAGAGCCGCTGCTGGGTGTTGTATCGCTTGTGGTTGTGGTTGTCATGGGATTTGCAGGGCTGTTGGTGGGTGTTCTGTCTCAAGTGGTTGGGGGTGGCGTAGTATTCTCAGAGCCGCTGCTGGGTGTTGTATCGCTTGTGGTTGTGGTTGGCATAGGATGTGCATGGCTGTTGGTGGGTGTTCTGTCTCAAGTGGCTGTGAGTGGTGTAGTATTCTCAGAGTTGTTGCATAGGATTTGCATGGCTGTTGGTGGGTGTTCAGTCTCAAGTGGTTGGGGGTGGCGTAGTATTCTCAGAGCCACTGCTGGGTGTTGTATCGCTTGTGGTTGGCATAGGATTTGCATGGCTGTTGGTGGGTGTTCTGTCTCAAGTGGTTGTGAGTGGTGTAGTATTCTCAGAGTTGTTGCATAGGATTTGCAGGTCTGTTGGTGGGTGTTCTGTCTCAAGTGGTTGTGAGTGGTGTAGTATTCTCAGAGTTGTTGCATAGGATTTGCAGGGCTGTTGGTGTTTTCTGTCTCAAGTGGTTGGGGGTGGCGTAGTATTCTCAGAGCCGCTGCTGGGTGTTGTATCGCTTGTGGTTGGCATAGGATGTGCATGGCTGTTGGTGAGTGTTCTGTCTCAAGTGGTTGTGAGTGGTGTAGTATTCTCAGAGTTGTTGCATAGGATTTGCAGGGCTGTTGGTGTGTTCTGTCTCAAGTGGTTGTGAGTGGTGTGGTATTCTCAGAGTTGTTGCATAGGATTTGCATGGCTGTTGGTGGGTGTTCTGTCTCAAGTGGTTGGGGGTGGCATAGTATTCTCAGAGCCGCTGCTGGGTGTTGTATCGCTTGTGGTTGGCATAGGAATTGCATGGCTGTTGTTGGGTGTTCTGTCTCAAGTGGTTGTGAGTGGTGTAGTATTCTCAGAGTTGTTGCATAGGATTTGCAGGGCTGTTGGTGTGTTCTGTCTCAAGTGGTTGTAAGTGGTGTAGCATTCTCAGAGTTGTTGCATAGGATTTTCAGGGCTGTTGGTGTGTTCTGTGTCAAGTGGTTGTGAGTGGTGTAGTATTCTCAGAGTTGTTGCATAGGATTTGCATGGCTGTTGGTGGGTGTTCTGTCTCAAGTGGTTGGGGGTGGCGCAGTATTCTCAGAGCCGCTGCTGGGTGTTGTATCGCTTGTGGTTGTGGTTGGCATAGGATTTGCATGGCTGTTGGTGGGTGTTCTGTCTCAAGTGGTTGTGAGTGGTGTAGTATTCTCAGAGTTGTTGCATAGGATTTGCAGGGCTGTTGGTGGGTGTTCTGTCTCAAGTGGTTGGGGGTGGCGTAGTATTCTCAGAGCCGCTGCTGGGTGTTGTATCGCTTGTGGTTGTGGTTGGCATAGGATTTGC
Organism: Calotriton arnoldi; assembly: GCA_963921515.1. Lineage (NCBI taxonomy): Eukaryota > Metazoa > Chordata > Amphibia > Caudata > Salamandridae > Calotriton > Calotriton arnoldi. The sequence continues at coordinate 4,073,294 of CAWUFW010000272.1, read as the reverse complement.
ATGGCTGTTGGTGGGTGTTCTGTCTCAAGTGGTTGTGAGTGGTGTAGTATTCTCAGAGTTGTTGCATAGGATTTGCAGGGCTGTTGGTGGGTGTTCTGTCTCAAGTGGTTGGGGGTGGCGTAGTATTCTCAGAGCCGCTGCTGGGTGTTGTATCGCTTGTGGTTGTGGTTGGCATAGGATTTGCAGGGCTGTTGGTGGGTGTTCTGTCTCAAGTGGCTGTGAGTGGTGTAGTATTCTCAGAGTTGTTGCATAGGATTTGCAGGGCTGTTGGTGGGTGTTCTGTCTCAAGTGGTTGGGGGTGGCGTAGTATTCTCAGAGCCGCTGCTGGGTGTTGTATCGCTTGTGGTTGTGGTTGGCATAGGATTTGCAGGGCTGTTGGTGGGTGTTCTGTCTCAAGTGGTTGTGAGTGGTGTAGTGTTCTCAGAGTTGTTGCATAGGATTTGCAGGGCTGTTGGTGGGTGTTCGGTCTCAAGTGGTTGTGAGTGGTGTAGTATTCTCAGAGTTGTTGCATAGGATTTGCAGGGCTGTTGGTGTGTTCTGTCTCAAGTGGTTGGGGGTGGCGTAGTAGTCTCAGAGCCGCTGCTGGGTGTTGTATCGCTTGTGATTGTGGTTGGCATAGGATTTGCAGGGCTGTTGGTGGGTGTTCTGTCTCAAGTGGCTGTGAGTGGTGTAGTATTCTCAGAGTTGTTGCATAGGATTTGCAGGGCTGTTGGTGGGTGTTCGGTCTCAAGTGGTTGGGGGTGGCGTAGTATTCTCAGAGTCTCTGCTGGGTGTTGTATTGCTTGTGGTTGTGGTTGGCATAGGATTTGCAGGGCTGTTGGTGGGTGTTCTGTCTCAAGTGGCTGCGAGTGGTGTAGTATTCTCAGAGTTGTTGCATAGGATTTGCAGGGCTGTTGGTGGGTGTTCTGTCTCAAGTGGTTGGGGGTGGCGTAGTAGTCTCAGAGCCGCTGCTGGGTGTTGTATCGCTTGTGGTTGTGGTTGGCATAGGATTTGCAGGGCTGTTGGTGGGTGTTCTGTCTCAAGTGGTTGTGAGTGGTGTAGTATTCTCAAAGTTGTTGCATAGGATTTGCAGGGCTGTTGGTGTGTTCTGTCTCAAGTGGTTGTAAGTGGTGTAGCATTCTCAGAGTTGTTGCATAGGATTTGCAGGGCTGTTGGTGTGTTCTGTCTCAAGTGGTTGTGAGTGGTGTAGTATTCTCAGAGCCGCTGCTGGGTGTTGTATCGCTTGTGGTTGTGGTTGGCATAGGATTTGCATGGCTGTTGGTGGGTGTTCTGTCTCAAGTGGTTGTGAGTGGTGTAGTATTCTCAGAGTTGTTGCATAGGATTTGCAGGGCTGTTGGTGTGTTCTGTCTCAAGTGGTTGTAAGTGGTGTAGCATTCTCAGAGTTGTTGCATAGGATTTGCAGGGCTGTTGGTGGGTGTTCTGTCTCAAGTGGTTGGGGGTGGCGCAGTATTCTCAGAGCCGCTGCTGGGTGTTGTATCGCTTGTGGTTGTGGTTGGCATAGCATTTGCATGGCTGTTGGTGGGTGTTCTGTCTCAAGTGGTTGTGAGTGGTGTAGTATTCTCAAAGTTGTTGCATAGGATTTGCAGGGCTGTTGGTGGGTGTTCTGTCTCAAGTGGTTGGGGGTGGCGTAGTATTCTCAGAGCCGCTGCTGGGTGTTGTATCGCTTGTGGTTGTGGTTGGCATAGGATTTGCATGGCTGTTGGTGGGTGTTCTGTCTCAAGTGGTTGTGAGTGGTGTAGTATTCTCAGAGTTGTTGCATAGGATTTGCCGGGCTGTTGGTGGGTGTTCTGTCTCAAGTGGTTGGGGGTGGCGTAGTATTCTCAGAGCCGCTGCTGGGTGTTGTATCGCTTGTGGTTGTGGTTGGCATAGGATTTGCATGGCTGTTGGTGGGTGTTCTGTCTCAAGTGGTTGTGAGTGGTGTAGTATTCTCAGAGTTGTTGCATAGGATTTGCAGGGCTGTTGGTGGGTGTTCTGTCTCAAGTGGTTGGGGGTGGCGTAGTATTCTCAGAGCCGCTGCTGGGTGTTGTATTGCTTGTGGTTGTGGTTGGCATAGGATTTGTAGGGCTGTTGGTGGGTGTTCTGTCTCAAGTGGCTGTGAGTGGTGTAGTATTCTCAGAGTTGTTGCATAGGATTTGCAGGGCTGTTGGTGGGTGTTCTGTCTCAAGTGGTTGGTGGTGGCGTAGTATTCTCAGAGCCGCTGCTGGGTGTTGTATCGCTTGTGGTTGTGGTTGGCATAGGATTTGCAGGGCTGTTGGTGGGTGTTCTGTCTCAAGTGGTTGTGAGTGGTGTAGTGTTCTCAGAGTTGTTGCCTAGGATTTGCAGGGCTGTTGGTGGGTGTTCTGTCTCAAGTGGTTGTGAGTGGTGTAGTATTCTCAGAGTTGTTGCATAGGATTTGCAGGGCTGTTGGTGGGTGTTCTGTCTCAAGTGGTTGTGAGTGGTGTAGTATTCTCAGAGTTGTTGCATAGGATTTGCAGGGCTGTTGGTGTGTTCTGTCTCAAGTGGTTGGGGGTGGCGTAGTAGTCTCAGAGCCGCTGCTGGGTGTTGTATCACTTGTGATTGTGGTTGGCATAGGATTTGCAGGGCTGTTGGTGGGTGTTCTGTCTCAAGTGGCTGTGAGTGGTGTGGTATTCTCAGAGTTGTTGCATAGGATTTGCAGGGCTGTTGGTGGGTGTTCTGTCTCAAGTGGTTGGGGGTGGCGTAGTATTCTCAGAGCCGCTGCTGGGTGTTGTATCGCTTGTGGTTGTGGTTGGCATAGGATTTGCAGGGCTGTTGGTGGGTGTTCTGTCTCAAGTGGCTGCGAGTGGTGTAGTATTCTCAGAGTTGTTGCATAGGATTTGCAGGGCTGTTGGTGGGTGTTCTGTCTCAAGTGGTTGTGAGTGGTGTAGTATTCTCAGAGTTGTTGCATAGGATTTGCAGGGCTGTTGGTGTTTTCTGTCTCAAGTGGTTGGGGGTGGCGTAGTATTCTCAGAGCCGCTGCTGGGTGTTGTATCGCTTGTGGTTGTGGTTGGCATAGGATGTGCATGGCTGTTGGTGGGTCTTCTGTCTCAAGTGGTTGTGAGTGGTGTAGTATTCTCAGAGTTGTTGCATAGGATTTGCAGGGCTGTTGGGGTGTTCTGTCTCAAGTGGTTGTGAGTGGTGTGGTATTCTCAGAGTTGTTGCATAGGATTTGCAGGGCTGTTGGTGGGTGTTCTGTCTCAAGTGGTTGTGAGTGGTGTAGTATTCTCAGAGTTGTTGCATAGGATTTGCAGGGCTGTTGGTGTGTTCTGTCTCAAGTGGTTGGGGGTGGCGTAGTAGTCTCAGAGCCGCTGCTGGGTGTTGTATCGCTTGTGATTGTGGTTGGCATAGGATTTGCAGGGCTGTTGGTGGGTGTTCTGTCTCAATTGGCTGTGAGTGGTGTAGTATTCTCAGAGTTGTTGCATAGGATTTGCAGGGCTGTTGGTGGGTGTTCTGTCTCAAGTGGTTGGGGGTGGCGTAGTATTCTCAGAGCCGCTGCTGGGTGTTGTATCGCTTGTGGTTGTGGTTGGTATAGGATTTGCAGGGCTGTTGGTGGGTGTTCTGTCTCAAGTGGCTGCGAGTGGTGTAGTATTCTCAGAGTTGTTGCATAGGATTTGCAGGGCTGTTGGTGGGTGTTCTGTCTCAAGTGGTTGGGGGTGGCGTAGTAGTCTCAGAGCCGCTGCTGGGTGTTGTATCGCTTGTGGTTGTGGTTGGCATAGGATTTGCAGGGCTGTTGGTGGGTGTTCTGTCTCAAGTGGTTGTGAGTGGTGTAGTATTCACAGAGTTGTTGCATAGGATTTGCATGGCTGTTGGTTGGTGTTCTGTCTCAAGTGGTTGTGAGTGGTGTAGTATTCTCAGAGTTGTTGCATAGGATTTGCAGGGCTGTTGGTGTGTTCTGTCTCAAGTGGTTGTAAGTGGTGTAGCATTCTCAGAGTTGTTGCATAGGATTTGCAGGGCTGTTGGTGTGTTCTGTCTCAAGTGGTTGTGAGTGGTGTAGTATTCTCAGAGCCGCTGCTGGGTGTTGTATCGCTTGTGGTTGTGGTTGGCATAGGATTTGCATGGCTGTTGGTGGGTGTTCTGTCTCAAGTGGTTGCGAGTGGTGTAGTATTCTCAGAGTTGTTGCATAGGATTTGCAGGGCTGTTGGTGGGTGTTCTGTCTCAAGTGGTTGTGAGTGGTGTAGTATTCTCAGAGTTGTTGCATAGGATTTGCAGGGCTGTTGGCGGGTGTTCTGTCTCAAGTGGTTGGGGGTGGCGTAGTATTCTCAGAGCCGCTGCTGGGTGTTGTATCGCTTGTGGTTGTGGTTGGCATAGCATTTGCATGGCTGTTGGTGGGTGTTCTGTCTCAAGTGGTTGTGAGTGGTGTAGTATTCTCAAAGTTGTTGCATAGGATTTGCAGGGCTGTTGGTGGGTGTTCTGTCTCAAGTGGTTGGGGGTGGCGTAGTATTCTCAGAGCCGCTGCTGGGTGTTGTATCGCTTGTGGTTGTGGTTGGCATAGGATTTGCAGGGCTGTTGGTGGGTGTTCTGTCTCAAGTGGCTGTGAGTGGTGTAGTATTCTCAGAGTTGTTGCATAGGATTTGCAGGGCTGTTGGTGGGTGTTCTGTCTCAAGTGGTTGGGGGTGGCGTAGTATTCTCAGAGCCGCTGCTGGGTGTTGTATCGCTTGTGGTTGTGGTTGGCATAGGATTTGCAGGGCTGTTGGTGGGTGTTCTGTCTCAAGTGGTTGTGAGTGGTGTAGTATTCTCAGAGTTGTTGCATAGGATTTGCAGGGCTGTTGGTGGGTGTTCTGTCTCAAGTGGTTGTGAGTGGTGTAGTATTCTCAGAGTTGTTGCATAGGATTTGCAGGGCTGTTGGTGTGTTCTGTCTCAAGTGGTTGGGGGTGGCGTAGTAGTCTCAGAGCCGCTGCTGGGTGTTGTATCGCTTGTGGTTGTGGTTGGCATAGGATTTTCAGGGCTGTTGGTGGGTGTTCTGTCTCAAGTGGTTGTGAGTGGTGTAGTATTCTCAGAGTTGTTGCATAGGATTTGCAGGGCTGTTGGTGTGTTCTGTCTCAAGTGGTTGGGGGTGGCGTAGTATTCTCAGAGCCGCTGCTGGGTGTTGTATCGCTTGTGGTTGTGGTTGTCATGGGATTTGCAGGGCTGTTGGTGGGTGTTCTGTCTCAAGTGGTTGGGGGTGGCGTAGTATTCTCAGAGCCGCTGCTGGGTGTTGTATCGCTTGTGGTTGTGGTTGGCATAGGATGTGCATGGCTGTTGGTGGGTGTTCTGTCTCAAGTGGCTGTGAGTGGTGTAGTATTCTCAGAGTTGTTGCATAGGATTTGCATGGCTGTTGGTGGGTGTTCAGTCTCAAGTGGTTGGGGGTGGCGTAGTATTCTCAGAGCCACTGCTGGGTGTTGTATCGCTTTGTGGTTGGCATAGGATTTGCATGGCTGTTGGTGGGTGTTCTGTCTCAAGTGGTTGTGAGTGGTGTAGTATTCTCAGAGTTGTTGCATAGGATTTGCAGGTCTGTTGGTGGGTGTTCTGTCTCAAGTGGTTGTGAGTGGTGTAGTATTCTCAGAGTTGTTGCATAGGATTTGCAGGGCTGTTGGTGTTTTCTGTCTCAAGTGGTTGGGGGTGGCGTAGTATTCTCAGAGCCGCTGCTGGGTGTTGTATCGCTTGTGGTTGGCATAGGATGTGCATGGCTGTTGGTGAGTGTTCTGTCTCAAGTGGTTGTGAGTGGTGTAGTATTCTCAGAGTTGTTGCATAGGATTTGCAGGGCTGTTGGTGTGTTCTGTCTCAAGTGGTTGTGAGTGGTGTGGTATTCTCAGAGTTGTTGCATAGGATTTGCATGGCTGTTGGTGGGTGTTCTGTCTCAAGTGGTTGGGGGTGGCATAGTATTCTCAGAGCCGCTGCTGGGTGTTGTATCGCTTGTGGTTGGCATAGGAATTGCATGGCTGTTGGTGGGTGTTCTGTCTCAAGTGGTTGTGAGTGGTGTAGTATTCTCAGAGTTGTTGCATAGGATTTGCAGGGCTGTTGGTGTGTTCTGTCTCAAGTGGTTGTAAGTGGTGTAGCATTCTCAGAGTTGTTGCATAGGATTTTCAGGGCTGTTGGTGTGTTCTGTGTCAAGTGGTTGTGAGTGGTGTAGTATTCTCAGAGTTGTTGCATAGGATTTGCATGGCTGTTGGTGGGTGTTCTGTCTCAAGTGGTTGGGGGTGGCGCAGTATTCTCAGAGCCGCTGCTGGGTGTTGTATCGCTTGTGGTTGTGGTTGGCATAGGATTTGCATGGCTGTTGGTGGGTGTTCTGTCTCAAGTGGTTGTGAGTGGTGTAGTATTCTCAGAGTTGTTGCCTAGGATTTGCAGGGCTGTTGGTGGGTGTTCTGTCTCAAGTGGTTGGGGGTGGCGTAGTATTCTCAGAGCCGCTGCTGGGTGTTGTATCGCTTGTGGTTGTGGTTGGCATAGGATTTGCATGGCTGTTGGTGGGTGTTCTGTCTCAAGTGGTTGTGAGTGGTGTAGTATTCTCAGAGTTGTTGCATAGGATTTGCAGGGCTGTTGGTGGGTGTTCTGTCTCAAGTGGTTGGGGGTGGCGTAGTATTCTCAGAGCCGCTGCTGGGTGTTGTATCGCTTGTGGTTGTGGTTGGCATAGGATTTGCAGGGCTGTTGGTGGGTGTTCTGTCTCAAGTGGCTGTGAGTGGTGTAGTATTCTCAGAGTTGTTGCATAGGATTTGCAGGGCTGTTGGTGGGTGTTCTGTCTCAAGTGGTTGGGGGTGGTGTAGTATTCTCAGAGCCGCTGCTGGGTGTTGTATCGCTTGTGGTTGTGGTTGGCATAGGATTTGCAGGGCTGTTGGTGGGTGTTCTGTCTCAAGTGGTTGTGAGTGGTGTAGTGTTCTCAGAGTTGTTGCATAGGATTTGCAGGGCTGTTGGTGGGTGTTCTGTCTCAAGTGGTTGTGAGTGGTGTAGTATTCTCAGAGTTGTTGCATAGGATTTGCAGGGCTGTTGGTGGGTGTTCTGTCTCAAGTGGTTGTGAGTGGTGTAGTATTCTCAGAGTTGTTGCATAGGATTTGCAGGGCTGTTGGTGTGTTCTGTCTCAAGTGGTTGGGGGTGGCGTAGTATTCTCAGAGCCGCTGCTGGGTGTTGTATCGCTTGTGGTTGGCATAGGATGTGCATGGCTGTTGGTGAGTGTTCTGTCTCAAGTGGTTGTGAGTGGTGTAGTATTCTCAGAGTTGTTGCATAGGATTTGCAGGGCTGTTGGTGTGTTCTGTCTCAAGTGGTTGTGAGTGGTGTGGTATTCTCAGAGTTGTTGCATAGGATTTGCATGGCTGTTGGTGGGTGTTCTGTCTCAAGTGGCTGTGAGTGGTGTAGTATTCTCAGAGTTGTTGCATAGGATTTGCAGGGCTGTTGGTGGGTGTTCTGTCTCAAGTGGTTGGGGTGGCGTAGTATTCTCAGAGTCTCTGCTGGGTGTTGTATTGCTTGTGGTTGTGGTTGGCATAGGATTTGCAGGGCTGTTGGTGGGTGTTCTGTCTCAAGTGGCTGCGAGTGGTGTAGTATTCTCAGAGTTGTTGCATAGGATTTGCAGGGCTGTTGGTGGGTGTTCTGTCTCAAGTGGTTGGGGGTGGCGTAGTAGTCTCAGAGCCGCTGCTGGGTGTTGTATCGCTTGTGGTTGTGGTTGGCATAGGATTTGCAGGGCTGTTGGTGGGTGTTCTGTCTCAAGTGGTTGTGAGTGGTGTAGTATTCTCAGAGTTGTTGCATAGGATTTGCATGGCTGTTGGTGGGTGTTCTGTCTCAAGTGGTTGAGAGTGGTGTAGTATTCTCAAAGTTGTTGCATAGGATTTGCAGGGCTGTTGGTGTGTTCTGTCTCAAGTGGTTGTAAGTGGTGTAGCATTCTCAGAGTTGTTGCATAGGATTTGCAGGGCTGTTGGTGTGTTCTGTCTCAAGTGGTTGTGAGTGGTGTAGTATTCTCAGAGCCGCTGCTGGGTGTTGTATCGCTTGTGGTTGTGGTTGGCATAGGATTTGCATGGCTGTTGGTGGGTGTTCTGTCTCAAGTGGTTGTGAGTGGTGTAGTATTCTCAGAGTTGTTGCATAGGATTTGCAGGGCTGTTGGTGTGTTCTGTCTCAAGTGGTTGTAAGTGGTGTAGCATTCTCAGAGTTGTTGCATAGGATTTGCAGGGCTGTTGGTGGGTGTTCTGTCTCAAGTGGTTGGGGGTGGCACAGTATTCTCAGAGCCGCTGCTGGGTGTTGTATCGCTTGTGGTTGTGGTTGGCATAGCATTTGCATGGCTGTTGGTGGGTGTTCTGTCTCAAGTGGTTGTGAGTGGTGTAGTATTCTCAAAGTTGTTGCATAGGATTTGCAGGGCTGTTGGTGGGTGTTCTGTCTCAAGTGGTTGGGGGTGGCGTAGTATTCTCAGAGCCGCTGCTGGGTGTTGTATCGCTTGTGGTTGTGGTTGGCATAGGATTTGCATGGCTGTTGGTGGGTGTTCTGTCTCAAGTGGTTGTGAGTGGTGTAGTATTCTCAGAGTTGTTGCATAGGATTTGCAGGGCTGTTGGTGGGTGTTCTGTCTCAAGTGGTTGGGGGTGGCGTAGTATTCTCAGAGCCGCTGCTGGGTGTTGTATCGCTTGTGGTTGTGGTTGGCATAGGATTTGCATGGCTGTTGGTGGGTGTTCTGTCTCAAGTGGTTGTGAGTGGTGTAGTATTCTCAGAGTTGTTGCATAGGATTTGCAGGGCTGTTGGTGGGTGTTCTGTCTCAAGTGGTTGGGGGTGGCGTAGTATTCTCAGAGCCGCTGCTGGGTGTTGTATCGCTTGTGGTTGTGGTTGGCATAGGATTTGTAGGGCTGTTGGTGGGTGTTCTGTCTCAAGTGGCTGTGAGTGGTGTAGTATTCTCAGAGTTGTTGCATAGGATTTGCAGGGCTGTTGGTGGGTGTTCTGTCTCAAGTGGTTGGTGGTGGCGTAGTATTCTCAGAGCCGCTGCTGGGTGTTGTATCGCTTGTGGTTGTGGTTGGCATAGGATTTGCAGGGCTGTTGGTGGGTGTTCTGTCTCAAGTGGTTGTGAGTGGTGTAGTGTTCTCAGAGTTGTTGCATAGGATTTGCAGGGCTGTTGGTGGGTGTTCTGTCTCAAGTGGTTGTGAGTGGTGTAGTATTCTCAGAGTTGTTGCATAGGATTTGCAGGGCTGTTGGTGGGTGTTCTGTCTCAAGTGGTTGTGAGTGGTGTAGTATTCTCAGAGTTGTTGCATAGGATTTGCAGGGCTGTTGGTGTGTTCTGTCTCAAGTGGTTGGGGGTGGCGTAGTAGTCTCAGAGCCGCTGCTGGGTGTTGTATCACTTGTGATTGTGGTTGGCATAGGATTTGCAGGGCTGTTGGTGGGTGTTCTGTCTCAAGTGGCTGTGAGTGGTGTAGTATTCTCAGAGTTGTTGCATAGGATTTGCAGGGCTGTTGGTGGGTGTTCTGTCTCAAGTGGTTGGGGGTGGCGTAGTATTCTCAGAGCCGCTGCTGGGTGTTGTATCGCTTGTGGTTGTGGTTGGCATAGGATTTGCAGGGCTGTTGGTGGGTGTTCTGTCTCAAGTGGCTGCGAGTGGTGTAGTATTCTCAGAGTTGTTGCATAGGATTTGCAGGGCTGTTGGTGGGTGTTCTGTCTCAAGTGGTTGTGAGTGGTGTAGTATTCTCAGAGTTGTTGCATAGGATTTGCAGGGCTGTTGGTGTTTTCTGTCTCAAGTGGTTGGGGGTGGCGTAGTATTCTCAGAGCCGCTGCTGGGTGTTGTATCGCTTGTGGTTGTGGTTGGCATAGGATGTGCATGGCTGTTGGTGGGTGTTCTGTCTCAAGTGGTTGTGAGTGGTGTAGTATTCTCAGAGTTGTTGCATAGGATTTGCAGGGCTGTTGGGGTGTTCTGTCTCAAGTGGTTGTGAGTGGTGTGGTATTCTCAGAGTTGTTGCATAGGATTTGCAGGGCTGTTGGTGTGTTCTGTCTCAAGTGGTTGGGGGTGGCGTAGTAGTCTCAGAGCCGCTGCTGGGTGTTGTATCGCTTGTGATTGTGGTTGGCATAGGATTTGCAGGGCTGTTGGTGGGTGTTCTGTCTCAATTGGCTGTGAGTGGTGTAGTATTCTCAGAGTTGTTGCATAGGATTTGCAGGGCTGTTGGTGGGTGTTCTGTCTCAAGTGGTTGGGGGTGGCGTAGTATTCTCAGAGCCGCTGCTGGGTGTTGTATCGCTTGTGGTTGTGGTTGGCATAGGATTTGCAGGGCTGTTGGTGGGTGTTCTGTCTCAAGTGGCTGCGAGTGGTGTAGTATTCTCAGAGTTGTTGCATAGGATTTGTAGGGCTGTTGGTGGGTGTTCTGTCTCAAGTGGTTGGGTGTGGCGTAGTAGTCTCAGAGCCGCTGCTGGGTGTTGTATCGCTTGTGGTTGTGGTTGGCATAGGATTTGCAGGGCTGTTGGTGGGTGATCTGTCTCAAGTGGTTGTGAGTGGTGTAGTATTCTCAGAGTTGTTGCATAGGATTTGCATGGCTGTTGGTGGGTGTTCTGTCTCAAGTGGTTGTGAGTGGTGTAGTATTCTCAGAGTTGTTGCATAGGATTTGCAGGGCTGTTGGTGTGTTCTGTCTCAAGTGGTTGTAAGTGGTGTAGCATTCTCAGAGTTGTTGCATAGGATTTGCAGGGCTGTTGGTGTGTTCTGTCTCAAGTGGTTGTGAGTGGTGTAGTATTCTCAGAGCCGCTGCTGGGTGTTGTATCGCTTGTGGTTGTGGTTGGCATAGGATTTGCATGGCTGTTGGTGGGTGTTCTGTCTCAAGTGGTTGTGAGTGGTGTAGTATTCTCAGAGTTGTTGCATAGGATTTGCAGGGCTGTTGGTGGGTGTTCTGTCTCAAGTGGTTGTGAGTGGTGTAGTATTCTCAGAGTTGTTGCATAGGATTTGCAGGGCTGTTGGCGGGTGTTCTGTCTCAAGTGGTTGGGGGTGGCGTAGTATTCTCAGAGCCGCTGCTGGGTGTTGTATCGCTTGTGGTTGTGGTTGTCATGGGATTTGCAGGGCTGTTGGTGGGTGTTCTGTCTCAAGTGGTTGGGGGTGGCGTAGTATTCTCAGAGCCGCTGCTGGGTGTTGTATCGCTTGTGGTTGTGGTTGGCATAGGATGTGCATGGCTGTTGGTGGGTGTTCTGTCTCAAGTGGCTGTGAGTGGTGTAGTATTCTCAGAGTTGTTGCATAGGATTTGCATGGCTGTTGGTGGGTGTTCAGTCTCAAGTGGTTGGGGGTGGCGTAGTATTCTCAGAGCCACTGCTGGGTGTTGTATCGCTTGTGGTTGGCATAGGATTTGCATGGCTGTTGGTGGGTGTTCTGTCTCAAGTGGTTGTGAGTGGTGTAGTATTCTCAGAGTTGTTGCATAGGATTTGCAGGTCTGTTGGTGGGTGTTCTGTCTCAAGTGGTTGTGAGTGGTGTAGTATTCTCAGAGTTGTTGCATAGGATTTGCAGGGCTGTTGGTGTTTTCTGTCTCAAGTGGTTGGGGGTGGCGTAGTATTCTCAGAGCCGCTGCTGGGTGTTGTATCGCTTGTGGTTGGCATAGGATGTGCATGGCTGTTGGTGAGTGTTCTGTCTCAAGTGGTTGTGAGTGGTGTAGTATTCTCAGAGTTGTTGCATAGGATTTGCAGGGCTGTTGGTGTGTTCTGTCTCAAGTGGTTGTGAGTGGTGTGGTATTCTCAGAGTTGTTGCATAGGATTTGCATGGCTGTTGGTGGGTGTTCTGTCTCAAGTGGTTGGGGGTGGCATAGTATTCTCAGAGCCGCTGCTGGGTGTTGTATCGCTTGTGGTTGGCATAGGAATTGCATGGCTGTTGTTGGGTGTTCTGTCTCAAGTGGTTGTGAGTGGTGTAGTATTCTCAGAGTTGTTGCATAGGATTTGCAGGGCTGTTGGTGTGTTCTGTCTCAAGTGGTTGTAAGTGGTGTAGCATTCTCAGAGTTGTTGCATAGGATTTTCAGGGCTGTTGGTGTGTTCTGTGTCAAGTGGTTGTGAGTGGTGTAGTATTCTCAGAGTTGTTGCATAGGATTTGCATGGCTGTTGGTGGGTGTTCTGTCTCAAGTGGTTGGGGGTGGCGCAGTATTCTCAGAGCCGCTGCTGGGTGTTGTATCGCTTGTGGTTGTGGTTGGCATAGGATTTGCATGGCTGTTGGTGGGTGTTCTGTCTCAAGTGGTTGTGAGTGGTGTAGTATTCTCAGAGTTGTTGCCTAGGATTTGCAGGGCTGTTGGTGGGTGTTCTGTCTCAAGTGGTTGGGGGTGGCGTAGTATTCTCAGAGCCGCTGCTGGGTGTTGTATCGCTTGTGGTTGTGGTTGGCATAGGATTTGCATGGCTGTTGGTGGGTGTTCTGTCTCAAGTGGTTGTGAGTGGTGTAGTATTCTCAGAGTTGTTGCATAGGATTTGCAGGGCTGTTGGTGGGTGTTCTGTCTCAAGTGGTTGGGGGTGGCGTAGTATTCTCAGAGCCGCTGCTGGGTGTTGTATCGCTTGTGGTTGTGGTTGGCATAGGATTTGCAGGGCTGTTGGTGGGTGTTCTGTCTCAAGTGGCTGTGAGTGGTGTAGTATTCTCAGAGTTGTTGCATAGGATTTGCAGGGCTGTTGGTGGGTGTTCTGTCTCAAGTGGTTGGGGGTGGTGTAGTATTCTCAGAGCCGCTGCTGGGTGTTGTATCGCTTGTGGTTGTGGTTGGCATAGGATTTGCAGGGCTGTTGGTGGGTGTTCTGTCTCAAGTGGTTGTGAGTGGTGTAGTGTTCTCAGAGTTGTTGCATAGGATTTGCAGGGCTGTTGGTGGGTGTTCTGTCTCAAGTGGTTGTGAGTGGTGTAGTATTCTCAGAGTTGTTGCATAGGATTTGCAGGGCTGTTGGTGGGTGTTCTGTCTCAAGTGGTTGTGAGTGGTGTAGTATTCTCAGAGTTGTTGCATAGGATTTGCAGGGCTGTTGGTGTGTTCTGTCTCAAGTGGTTGGGGGTGGCGTAGTATTCTCAGAGCCGCTGCTGGGTGTTGTATCGCTTGTGGTTGGCATAGGATGTGCATGGCTGTTGGTGAGTGTTCTGTCTCAAGTGGTTGTGAGTGGTGTAGTATTCTCAGAGTTGTTGCATAGGATTTGCAGGGCTGTTGGTGTGTTCTGTCTCAAGTGGTTGTGAGTGGTGTGGTATTCTCAGAGTTGTTGCATAGGATTTGCATGGCTGTTGGTGGGTGTTCTGTCTCAAGTGGCTGTGAGTGGTGTAGTATTCTCAGAGTTGTTGCATAGGATTTGCAGGGCTGTTGGTGGGTGTTCTGTCTCAAGTGGTTGGGGTGGCGTAGTATTCTCAGAGTCTCTGCTGGGTGTTGTATTGCTTGTGGTTGTGGTTGGCATAGGATTTGCAGGGCTGTTGGTGGGTGTTCTGTCTCAAGTGGCTGCGAGTGGTGTAGTATTCTCAGAGTTGTTGCATAGGATTTGCAGGGCTGTTGGTGGGTGTTCTGTCTCAAGTGGTTGGGGGTGGCGTAGTAGTCTCAGAGCCGCTGCTGGGTGTTGTATCGCTTGTGGTTGTGGTTGGCATAGGATTTGCAGGGCTGTTGGTGGGTGTTCTGTCTCAAGTGGTTGTGAGTGGTGTAGTATTCTCAGAGTTGTTGCATAGGATTTGCATGGCTGTTGGTGGGTGTTCTGTCTCAAGTGGTTGAGAGTGGTGTAGTATTCTCAAAGTTGTTGCATAGGATTTGCAGGGCTGTTGGTGTGTTCTGTCTCAAGTGGTTGTAAGTGGTGTAGCATTCTCAGAGTTGTTGCATAGGATTTGCAGGGCTGTTGGTGTGTTCTGTCTCAAGTGGTTGTGAGTGGTGTAGTATTCTCAGAGCCGCTGCTGGGTGTTGTATCGCTTGTGGTTGTGGTTGGCATAGGATTTGCATGGCTGTTGGTGGGTGTTCTGTCTCAAGTGGTTGTGAGTGGTGTAGTATTCTCAGAGTTGTTGCATAGGATTTGCAGGGCTGTTGGTGTGTTCTGTCTCAAGTGGTTGTAAGTGGTGTAGCATTCTCAGAGTTGTTGCATAGGATTTGCAGGGCTGTTGGTGGGTGTTCTGTCTCAAGTGGTTGGGGGTGGCACAGTATTCTCAGAGCCGCTGCTGGGTGTTGTATCGCTTGTGGTTGTGGTTGGCATAGCATTTGCATGGCTGTTGGTGGGTGTTCTGTCTCAAGTGGTTGTGAGTGGTGTAGTATTCTCAAAGTTGTTGCATAGGATTTGCAGGGCTGTTGGTGGGTGTTCTGTCTCAAGTGGTTGGGGGTGGCGTAGTATTCTCAGAGCCGCTGCTGGGTGTTGTATCGCTTGTGGTTGTGGTTGGCATAGGATTTGCATGGCTGTTGGTGGGTGTTCTGTCTCAAGTGGTTGTGAGTGGTGTAGTATTCTCAGAGTTGTTGCATAGGATTTGCAGGGCTGTTGGTGGGTGTTCTGTCTCAAGTGGTTGGGGGTGGCGTAGTATTCTCAGAGCCGCTGCTGGGTGTTGTATCGCTTGTGGTTGTGGTTGGCATAGGATTTGCATGGCTGTTGGTGGGTGTTCTGTCTCAAGTGGTTGTGAGTGGTGTAGTATTCTCAGAGTTGTTGCATAGGATTTGCAGGGCTGTTGGTGGGTGTTCTGTCTCAAGTGGTTGGGGGTGGCGTAGTATTCTCAGAGCCGCTGCTGGGTGTTGTATCGCTTGTGGTTGTGGTTGGCATAGGATTTGTAGGGCTGTTGGTGGGTGTTCTGTCTCAAGTGGCTGTGAGTGGTGTAGTATTCTCAGAGTTGTTGCATAGGATTTGCAGGGCTGTTGGTGGGTGTTCTGTCTCAAGTGGTTGGTGGTGGCGTAGTATTCTCAGAGCCGCTGCTGGGTGTTGTATCGCTTGTGGTTGTGGTTGGCATAGGATTTGCAGGGCTGTTGGTGGGTGTTCTGTCTCAAGTGGTTGTGAGTGGTGTAGTGTTCTCAGAGTTGTTGCATAGGATTTGCAGGGCTGTTGGTGGGTGTTCTGTCTCAAGTGGTTGTGAGTGGTGTAGTATTCTCAGAGTTGTTGCATAGGATTTGCAGGGCTGTTGGTGGGTGTTCTGTCTCAAGTGGTTGTGAGTGGTGTAGTATTCTCAGAGTTGTTGCATAGGATTTGCAGGGCTGTTGGTGTGTTCTGTCTCAAGTGGTTGGGGGTGGCGTAGTAGTCTCAGAGCCGCTGCTGGGTGTTGTATCACTTGTGATTGTGGTTGGCATAGGATTTGCAGGGCTGTTGGTGGGTGTTCTGTCTCAAGTGGCTGTGAGTGGTGTAGTATTCTCAGAGTTGTTGCATAGGATTTGCAGGGCTGTTGGTGGGTGTTCTGTCTCAAGTGGTTGGGGGTGGCGTAGTATTCTCAGAGCCGCTGCTGGGTGTTGTATCGCTTGTGGTTGTGGTTGGCATAGGATTTGCAGGGCTGTTGGTGGGTGTTCTGTCTCAAGTGGCTGCGAGTGGTGTAGTATTCTCAGAGTTGTTGCATAGGATTTGCAGGGCTGTTGGTGGGTGTTCTGTCTCAAGTGGTTGTGAGTGGTGTAGTATTCTCAGAGTTGTTGCATAGGATTTGCAGGGCTGTTGGTGTTTTCTGTCTCAAGTGGTTGGGGGTGGCGTAGTATTCTCAGAGCCGCTGCTGGGTGTTGTATCGCTTGTGGTTGTGGTTGGCATAGGATGTGCATGGCTGTTGGTGGGTGTTCTGTCTCAAGTGGTTGTGAGTGGTGTAGTATTCTCAGAGTTGTTGCATAGGATTTGCAGGGCTGTTGGGGTGTTCTGTCTCAAGTGGTTGTGAGTGGTGTGGTATTCTCAGAGTTGTTGCATAGGATTTGCAGGGCTGTTGGTGTGTTCTGTCTCAAGTGGTTGGGGGTGGCGTAGTAGTCTCAGAGCCGCTGCTGGGTGTTGTATCGCTTGTGATTGTGGTTGGCATAGGATTTGCAGGGCTGTTGGTGGGTGTTCTGTCTCAATTGGCTGTGAGTGGTGTAGTATTCTCAGAGTTGTTGCATAGGATTTGCAGGGCTGTTGGTGGGTGTTCTGTCTCAAGTGGTTGGGGGTGGCGTAGTATTCTCAGAGCCGCTGCTGGGTGTTGTATCGCTTGTGGTTGTGGTTGGCATAGGATTTGCAGGGCTGTTGGTGGGTGTTCTGTCTCAAGTGGCTGCGAGTGGTGTAGTATTCTCAGAGTTGTTGCATAGGATTTGTAGGGCTGTTGGTGGGTGTTCTGTCTCAAGTGGTTGGGTGTGGCGTAGTAGTCTCAGAGCCGCTGCTGGGTGTTGTATCGCTTGTGGTTGTGGTTGGCATAGGATTTGCAGGGCTGTTGGTGGGTGATCTGTCTCAAGTGGTTGTGAGTGGTGTAGTATTCTCAGAGTTGTTGCATAGGATTTGCATGGCTGTTGGTGGGTGTTCTGTCTCAAGTGGTTGTGAGTGGTGTAGTATTCTCAGAGTTGTTGCATAGGATTTGCAGGGCTGTTGGTGTGTTCTGTCTCAAGTGGTTGTAAGTGGTGTAGCATTCTCAGAGTTGTTGCATAGGATTTGCAGGGCTGTTGGTGTGTTCTGTCTCAAGTGGTTGTGAGTGGTGTAGTATTCTCAGAGCCGCTGCTGGGTGTTGTATCGCTTGTGGTTGTGGTTGGCATAGGATTTGCATGGCTGTTGGTGGGTGTTCTGTCTCAAGTGGTTGTGAGTGGTGTAGTATTCTCAGAGTTGTTGCATAGGATTTGCAGGGCTGTTGGTGGGTGTTCTGTCTCAAGTGGTTGTGAGTGGTGTAGTATTCTCAGAGTTGTTGCATAGGATTTGCAGGGCTGTTGGCGGGTGTTCTGTCTCAAGTGGTTGGGGGTGGCGTAGTATTCTCAGAGCCGCTGCTGGGTGTTGTATCGCTTGTGGTTGTGGTTGTCATGGGATTTGCAGGGCTGTTGGTGGGTGTTCTGTCTCAAGTGGTTGGGGGTGGCGTAGTATTCTCAGAGCCGCTGCTGGGTGTTGTATCGCTTGTGGTTGTGGTTGGCATAGGATGTGCATGGCTGTTGGTGGGTGTTCTGTCTCAAGTGGCTGTGAGTGGTGTAGTATTCTCAGAGTTGTTGCATAGGATTTGCATGGCTGTTGGTGGGTGTTCAGTCTCAAGTGGTTGGGGGTGGCGTAGTATTCTCAGAGCCACTGCTGGGTGTTGTATCGCTTGTGGTTGGCATAGGATTTGCATGGCTGTTGGTGGGTGTTCTGTCTCAAGTGGTTGTGAGTGGTGTAGTATTCTCAGAGTTGTTGCATAGGATTTGCAGGTCTGTTGGTGGGTGTTCTGTCTCAAGTGGTTGTGAGTGGTGTAGTATTCTCAGAGTTGTTGCATAGGATTTGCAGGGCTGTTGGTGTTTTCTGTCTCAAGTGGTTGGGGGTGGCGTAGTATTCTCAGAGCCGCTGCTGGGTGTTGTATCGCTTGTGGTTGGCATAGGATGTGCATGGCTGTTGGTGAGTGTTCTGTCTCAAGTGGTTGTGAGTGGTGTAGTATTCTCAGAGTTGTTGCATAGGATTTGCAGGGCTGTTGGTGTGTTCTGTCTCAAGTGGTTGTGAGTGGTGTGGTATTCTCAGAGTTGTTGCATAGGATTTGCATGGCTGTTGGTGGGTGTTCTGTCTCAAGTGGTTGGGGGTGGCATAGTATTCTCAGAGCCGCTGCTGGGTGTTGTATCGCTTGTGGTTGGCATAGGAATTGCATGGCTGTTGTTGGGTGTTCTGTCTCAAGTGGTTGTGAGTGGTGTAGTATTCTCAGAGTTGTTGCATAGGATTTGCAGGGCTGTTGGTGTGTTCTGTCTCAAGTGGTTGTAAGTGGTGTAGCATTCTCAGAGTTGTTGCATAGGATTTTCAGGGCTGTTGGTGTGTTCTGTGTCAAGTGGTTGTGAGTGGTGTAGTATTCTCAGAGTTGTTGCATAGGATTTGCATGGCTGTTGGTGGGTGTTCTGTCTCAAGTGGTTGGGGGTGGCGCAGTATTCTCAGAGCCGCTGCTGGGTGTTGTATCGCTTGTGGTTGTGGTTGGCATAGGATTTGCATGGCTGTTGGTGGGTGTTCTGTCTCAAGTGGTTGTGAGTGGTGTAGTATTCTCAGAGTTGTTGCATAGGATTTGCAGGGCTGTTGGTGGGTGTTCTGTCTCAAGTGGTTGGGGGTGGCGTAGTATTCTCAGAGCCGCTGCTGGGTGTTGTATCGCTTGTGGTTGTGGTTGGCATAGGATTTGCATGGCTGTTGGTGGGTGTTCTGTCTCAAGTGGTTGTGAGTGGTGTAGTATTCTCAGAGTTGTTGCATAGGATTTGCAGGGCTGTTGGTGGGTGTTCTGTCTCAAGTGGTTGGGGGTGGCGTAGTATTCTCAGAGCCGCTGCTGGGTGTTGTATCGCTTGTGGTTGTGGTTGGCATAGGATTTGCAGGGCTGTTGGTGGGTGTTCTGTCTCAAGTGGCTGTGAGTGGTGTAGTATTCTCAGAGTTGTTGCATAGGATTTGCAGGGCTGTTGGTGGGTGTTCTGTCTCAAGTGGTTGGGGGTGGCGTAGTATTCTCAGAGCCGCTGCTGGGTGTTGTATCGCTTGTGGTTGTGGTTGGCATAGGATTTGCAGGGCTGTTGGTGGGTGTTCTGTCTCAAGTGGTTGTGAGTGGTGTAGTGTTCTCAGAGTTGTTGCATAGGATTTGCAGGGCTGTTGGTGGGTGTTCGGTCTCAAGTGGTTGTGAGTGGTGCAGTATTCTCAGAGTTGTTGCATAGGATTTGCAGGGCTGTTGGTGTGTTCTGTCTCAAGTGGTTGGGGGTGGCGTAGTAGTCTCAGAGCCGCTGCTGGGTGTTGTATCGCTTGTGATTGTGGTTGGCATAGGATTTGCAGGGCTGTTGGTGGGTGTTCTGTCTCAAGTGGCTGTGAGTGGTGTAGTATTCTCAGAGTTGTTGCATAGGATTTGCAGGGCTGTTGGTGGGTGTTCGGTCTCAAGTGGTTGGGGGTGGCGTAGTATTCTCAGAGTCTCTGCTGGGTGTTGTATTGCTTGTGGTTGTGGTTGGCATAGGATTTGCAGGGCTGTTGGTGGGTGTTCTGTCTCAAGTGGCTGCGAGTGGTGTAGTATTCTCAGAGTTGTTGCATAGGATTTGCAGGGCTGTTGGTGGGTGTTCTGTCTCAAGTGGTTGGGGTGGCGTAGTAGTCTCAGAGCCGCTGCTGGGTGTTGTATCGCTTGTGGTTGTGGTTGGCATAGGATTTGCAGGGCTGTTGGTGGGTGTTCTGTCTCAAGTGGTTGTGAGTGGTGTAGTATTCTCAGAGTTGTTGCATAGGATTTGCATGGCTGTTGGTGGGTGTTCTGTCTCAAGTGGTTGTGAGTGGTGTAGTATTCTCAAAGTTGTTGCATAGGATTTGCAGGGCTGTTGGTGTGTTCTGTCTCAAGTGGTTGTAAGTGGTGTAGCATTCTCAGAGTTGTTGCATAGGATTTGCAGGGCTGTTGGTGTGTTCTGTCTCAAGTGGTTGTGAGTGGTGTAGTATTCTCAGAGCCGCTGCTGGGTGTTGTATCGCTTGTGGTTGTGGTTGGCATAGGATTTGCATGGCTGTTGGTGGGTGTTCTGTCTCAAGTGGTTGTGAGTGGTGTAGTATTCTCAGAGTTGTTGCATAGGATTTGCAGGGCTGTTGGTGTGTTCTGTCTCAAGTGGTTGTAAGTGGTGTAGCATTCTCAGAGTTGTTGCATAGGATTTGCAGGGCTGTTGGTGGGTGTTCTGTCTCAAGTGGTTGGGGGTGGCGCAGTATTCTCAGAGCCGCTGCTGGGTGTTGTATCGCTTGTGGTTGTGGTTGGCATAGCATTTGCATGGCTGTTGGTGGGTGTTCTGTCTCAAGTGGTTGTGAGTGGTGTAGTATTCTCAAAGTTGTTGCATAGGATTTGCAGGGCTGTTGGTGGGTGTTCTGTCTCAAGTGGTTGGGGGTGGCGTAGTATTCTCAGAGCCGCTGCTGGGTGTTGTATCGCTTGTGGTTGTGGTTGGCATAGGATTTGCATGGCTGTTGGTGGGTGTTCTGTCTCAAGTGGTTGTGAGTGGTGTAGTATTCTCAGAGTTGTTGCATAGGATTTGCCGGGCTGTTGGTGGGTGTTCTGTCTCAAGTGGTTGGGGGTGGCGTAGTATTCTCAGAGCCGCTGCTGGGTGTTGTATCGCTTGTGGTTGTGGTTGGCATAGGATTTGCATGGCTGTTGGTGGGTGTTCTGTCTCAAGTGGTTGTGAGTGGTGTAGTATTCTCAGAGTTGTTGCATAGGATTTGCAGGGCTGTTGGTGGGTGTTCTGTCTCAAGTGGTTGGGGGTGGCGTAGTATTCTCAAAGCCGCTGCTGGGTGTTGTATTGCTTGTGGTTGTGGTTGGCATAGGATTTGTAGGGCTGTTGGTGGGTGTTCTGTCTCAAGTGGCTGTGAGTGGTGTAGTATTCTCAGAGTTGTTGCATAGGATTTGCAGGGCTGTTGGTGGGTGTTCTGTCTCAAGTGGTTGGTGGTGGCGTAGTATTCTCAGAGCCGCTGCTGGGTGTTGTATCGCTTGTGGTTGTGGTTGGCATAGGATTTGCAGGGCTGTTGGTGGGTGTTCTGTCTCAAGTGGTTGTGAGTGGTGTAGTGTTCTCAGAGTTGTTGCCTAGGATTTGCAGGGCTGTTGGTGGGTGTTCTGTCTCAAGTGGTTGTGAGTGGTGTAGTATTCTCAGAGTTGTTGCATAGGATTTGCAGGGCTGTTGGTGGGTGTTCTGTCTCAAGTGGTTGTGAGTGGTGTAGTATTCTCAGAGTTGTTGCATAGGATTTGCAGGGCTGTTGGTGTGTTCTGTCTCAAGTGGTTGGGGGTGGCGTAGTAGTCTCAGAGCCGCTGCTGGGTGTTGTATCACTTGTGATTGTGGTTGGCATAGGATTTGCAGGGCTGTTGGTGGGTGTTCTGTCTCAAGTGGCTGTGAGTGGTGTGGTATTCTCAGAGTTGTTGCATAGGATTTGCAGGGCTGTTGGTGGGTGTTCTGTCTCAAGTGGTTGGGGGTGGCGTAGTATTCTCAGAGCCGCTGCTGGGTGTTGTATCGCTTGTGGTTGTGGTTGGCATAGGATTTGCAGGGCTGTTGGTGGGTGTTCTGTCTCAAGTGGCTGCGAGTGGTGTAGTATTCTCAGAGTTGTTGCATAGGATTTGCAGGGCTGTTGGTGGGTGTTCTGTCTCAAGTGGTTGTGAGTGGTGTAGTATTCTCAGAGTTGTTGCATAGGATTTGCAGGGCTGTTGGTGTTTTCTGTCTCAAGTGGTTGGGGGTGGCGTAGTATTCTCAGAGCCGCTGCTGGGTGTTGTATCGCTTGTGGTTGTGGTTGGCATAGGATGTGCATGGCTGTTGGTGGGTCTTCTGTCTCAAGTGGTTGTGAGTGGTGTAGTATTCTCAGAGTTGTTGCATAGGATTTGCAGGGCTGTTGGGGTGTTCTGTCTCAAGTGGTTGTGAGTGGTGTGGTATTCTCAGAGTTGTTGCATAGGATTTGCAGGGCTGTTGGTGGGTGTTCTGTCTCAAGTGGTTGTGAGTGGTGTAGTATTCTCAGAGTTGTTGCATAGGATTTGCAGGGCTGTTGGTGTGTTCTGTCTCAAGTGGTTGGGGGTGGCGTAGTAGTCTCAGAGCCGCTGCTGGGTGTTGTATCGCTTGTGATTGTGGTTGGCATAGGATTTGC
Source organism: Calotriton arnoldi (assembly GCA_963921515.1). Classification (NCBI taxonomy): domain Eukaryota; kingdom Metazoa; phylum Chordata; class Amphibia; order Caudata; family Salamandridae; genus Calotriton; species Calotriton arnoldi. Next base: position 4,051,766 of record CAWUFW010000272.1, on the reverse strand, counting down.
AGGGCTGTTGGTGGGTGTTCTGTCTCAATTGGCTGTGAGTGGTGTAGTATTCTCAGAGTTGTTGCATAGGATTTGCAGGGCTGTTGGTGGGTGTTCTGTCTCAAGTGGTTGGGGGTGGCGTAGTATTCTCAGAGCCGCTGCTGGGTGTTGTATCGCTTGTGGTTGTGGTTGGTATAGGATTTGCAGGGCTGTTGGTGGGTGTTCTGTCTCAAGTGGCTGCGAGTGGTGTAGTATTCTCAGAGTTGTTGCATAGGATTTGCAGGGCTGTTGGTGGGTGTTCTGTCTCAAGTGGTTGGGGGTGGCGTAGTAGTCTCAGAGCCGCTGCTGGGTGTTGTATCGCTTGTGGTTGTGGTTGGCATAGGATTTGCAGGGCTGTTGGTGGGTGTTCTGTCTCAAGTGGTTGTGAGTGGTGTAGTATTCACAGAGTTGTTGCATAGGATTTGCATGGCTGTTGGTTGGTGTTCTGTCTCAAGTGGTTGTGAGTGGTGTAGTATTCTCAGAGTTGTTGCATAGGATTTGCAGGGCTGTTGGTGTGTTCTGTCTCAAGTGGTTGTAAGTGGTGTAGCATTCTCAGAGTTGTTGCATAGGATTTGCAGGGCTGTTGGTGTGTTCTGTCTCAAGTGGTTGTGAGTGGTGTAGTATTCTCAGAGCCGCTGCTGGGTGTTGTATCGCTTGTGGTTGTGGTTGGCATAGGATTTGCATGGCTGTTGGTGGGTGTTCTGTCTCAAGTGGTTGCGAGTGGTGTAGTATTCTCAGAGTTGTTGCATAGGATTTGCAGGGCTGTTGGTGGGTGTTCTGTCTCAAGTGGTTGTGAGTGGTGTAGTATTCTCAGAGTTGTTGCATAGGATTTGCAGGGCTGTTGGCGGGTGTTCTGTCTCAAGTGGTTGGGGGTGGCGTAGTATTCTCAGAGCCGCTGCTGGGTGTTGTATCGCTTGTGGTTGTGGTTGGCATAGGATTTGCAGGGCTGTTGGTGGGTGTTCTGTCTCAAGTGGCTGTGAGTGGTGTAGTATTCTCAGAGTTGTTTCATAGGATTTGCAGGGCTGTTGGTGGGTGTTCTGTCTCAAGTGGTTGGGGGTGGCGTAGTATTCTCAGAGCCGCTGCTGGGTGTTGTATCGCTTGTGGTTGTGGTTGGCATAGGATTTGCAGGGCTGTTGGTGGGTGTTCTGTCTCAAGTGGTTGTGAGTGGTGTAGTGTTCTCAGAGTTGTTGCATAGGATTTTCAGGGCTGTTGGTGGGTGTTCTGTCTCAAGTGGTTGTGAGTGGTGTAGTATTCTCAGAGTTGTTGCATAGGATTTGCAGGGCTGTTGGTGGGTGTTCTGTCTCAAGTGGTTGTGAGTGGTGTAGTATTCTCAGAGTTGTTGCATAGGATTTGCAGGGCTGTTGGTGTGTTCTGTCTCAAGTGGTTGGGGGTGGCGTAGTAGTCTCAGAGCCGCTGCTGTGTGTTGTATCGCTTGTGATTGTGGTTGGCATAGGATTTGCAGGGCTGTTGGTGGGTGTTCTGTCTCAAGTGGCTGTGAGTGGTGTAGTATTCTCAGAGTTGTTGCATAGGATTTGCAGGGCTGTTGGTGGGTGTTCTGTCTCAAGTGGTTGGGGGTGGCGTAGTATTCTCAGAGCCGCTGCTGGGTGTTGTATCGCTTGTGGTTGTGGTTGGCATAGGATTTGCAGGGCTGTTGGTGGGTGTTCTGTCTCAAGTGGCTGCGAGTGGTGTAGTATTCTCAGAGTTGTTGCATAGGATTTGCAGGGCTGTTGGTGGGTGTTCTGTCTCAAGTGGTTGGGGGTGGCGTAGTAGTCTCAGAGCCGCTGCTGGGTGTTGTATCGCTTGTGGTTGTGGTTGGCATAGGATTTGCAGGGCTGTTGGTGGGTGTTCTGTCTCAAGTGGTTGTGAGTGGTGTAGTATTCTCAGAGTTGTTGCATAGGATTTGCATGGCTGTTGGTGGGTGTTCTGTCTCAAGTGGTTGTGAGTGGTGTAGTATTCTCAGAGTTGTTGCATAGGATTTGCAGGGCTGTTGGTGTGTTCTGTCTCAAGTGGTTGTAAGTGGTGTAGCATTCTCAGAGTTGTTGCATAGGATTTGCAGGGCTGTTGGTGTGTTCTGTCTCAAGTGGTTGTGAGTGGTGTAGTATTCTCAGAGCCGCTGCTGGGTGTTGTATCGCTTGTGTTTGTGGTTGGCATAGGATTTGCATGGCTGTTGGTGGGTGTTCTGTCTCAAGTGGTTCTGAGTGGTGTAGTATTCTCAGAGTTGTTGCATAGGATTTGCAGGGCTGTTGGTGTGTTCTGTCTCAAGTGGTTGTAAGTGGTGTAGCATTCTCAGAGTTGTTGCATAGGATTTGCAGGGCTGTTGGTGGGTGTTCTGTCTCAAGTGGTTGGGGGTGGCGCAGTATTCTCAGAGCCGCTGCTGGGTGTTGTATCGCTTGTGGTTGTGGTTGGCATAGCATTTGCATGGCTGTTGGTGGGTGTTCTGTCTCAAGTGGTTGTGAGTGGTGTAGTATTCTCAAAGTTGTTGCATAGGATTTGCAGGGCTGTTGGTGGGTGTTCTGTCTCAAGTGGTTGGGGGTGGCGTAGTATTCTCAGAGCCGCTGCTGGGTGTTGTATCGCTTGTGGTTGTGGTTGGCATAGGATTTGCATGGCTGTTGGTGGGTGTTCTGTCTCAAGTGGTTGTGAGTGGTGTAGTATTCTCAGAGTTGTTGCATAGGATTTGCAGGGCTGTTGGTGGGTGTTCTGTCTCAAGTGGTTGGGGGTGGCGTAGTATTCTCATAGCCGCTGCTGGGTGTTGTATCGCTTGTGGTTGTGGTTGGCATAGGATTTGCAGGGCTGTTGGTGGGTGTTCTGTCTCAAGTGGCTGTGAGTGTTGTAGTATTCTCAGAGTTGTTGCATAGGATTTGCAGGGCTGTTGGTGGGTGTTCTGTCTCAAGTGGTTGGGGGTGGCGTAGTATTCTCAGAGCCGCTGCTGGGTGTTGTATCGCTTGTGGTTGTGGTTGGCATAGGATTTGCAGGGCTGTTGGTGGGTGTTCTGTCTCAAGTGGTTGTGAGTGGTGTAGTGTTCTCAGAGTTGTTGCATAGGATTTGCAGGGCTGTTGGTGGGTGTTCTGTCTCAAGTGGTTGTGAGTGGTGTAGTATTCTCAGAGTTGTTGCATAGGATTTGCAGGGCTGTTGGTGGGTGTTCTGTCTCAAGTGGTTGTGAGTGGTGTAGTATTCTCAGAGTTGTTGCATAGGATTTGCAGGGCTGTTGGTGGGTGTTCTGTCTCAAGTGGTTGTGAGTGGTGTAGTATTCTCAGAGTTGATGCATAGGATTTGCAGGGCTGTTGGTGTGTTCTGTCTCAAGTGGTTGGGGGTGGCGTAGTAGTCTCAGAGCCGCTGCTGGGTGTTGTATCGCTTGTGGTTGTGGTTGGCATAGGATTTTCAGGGCTGTTGGTGGGTGTTCTGTCTCAAGTGGTTGTGAGTGGTGTAGTATTCTCAGAGTTGTTGCATAGGATTTGCAGGGCTGTTGGTGTGTTCTGTCTCAAGTGGTTGGGGGTGGCGTAGTATTCTCAGAGCCGCTGCTGGGTGTTGTATCGCTTGTGGTTGTGGTTGTCATTGGATTTGCAGGGCTGTTGGTGGGTGTTCTGTCTCAAGTGGTTGGGGGTGGCGTAGTATTCTCAGAGCCGCTGCTGGGTGTTGTATCGCTTGTGGTTGTGGTTGGCATAGGATGTGCATGGCTGTTGGTGGGTGTTCTGTCTCAAGTGGCTGTGAGTGGTGTAGTATTCTCAGAGTTGTTGCATAGGATTTGCATGGCTGTTGGTGGGTGTTCAGTCTCAAGTGGTTGTGAGTGGTGTAGTATTCTCAGAGTTGTTGCATAGGATTTGCAGGTCTGTTGGTGGGTGTTCTGTCTCAAGTGGTTGTGAGTGGTGTAGTATTCTCAGAGTTGTTGCATAGGATTTGCAGGGCTGTTGGTGTTTTCTGTCTCAAGTGGTTGGGGGTGGCGTAGTATTCTCAGAGCCGCTGCTGGGTGTTGTATCGCTTGTGGTTGGCATAGGATTTCCATGGCTGTTGGTGGGTGTTCTGTCTCAAGTGGTTGTGAGTGGTGTAGTATTCTCAGAGTTGTTGCATAGGATTTGCAGGTCTGTTGGTGGGTGTTCTGTCTCAAGTGGTTGTGAGTGGTGTAGTATTCTCAGAGTTGTTGCACAGGATTTGCAGGGCTGTTGGTGTTTTCTGTCTCAAGTGGTTGGGGGTGGCGTAGTATTCTCATAGCCGCTGCTGGGTGTTGTATCGCTTGTGGTTGTGGTTGGCATAGGATTTGCATGGCTGTTGGTGGGTGTTCTGTCTCAAGTGGTTGTGAGTGGTGTAGTATTCTCAGAGTTGTTGCATAGGATTTGCAGGGCTGTTGGTGGGTGTTCTGTCTCAAGTGGTTGGGGGTGGCGTAGTATTCTCAGAGCCGCTGCTGGGTGTTGTATTGCTTGTGGTTGTGGTTGGCATAGGATTTGTAGGGCTGTTGGTGGGTGTTCTGTCTCAAGTGGCTGTGAGTGGTGTAGTATTCTCAGAGTTGTTGCATAGGATTTGCAGGGCTGTTGGTGGGTGTTCTGTCTCAAGTGGTTGGTGGTGGCGTAGTATTCTCAGAGCCGCTGCTGGGTGTTGTATCGCTTGTGGTTGTGGTTGGCATAGGATTTGCAGGGCTGTTGGTGGGTGTTCTGTCTCAAGTGGTTGTGAGTGGTGTAGTGTTCTCAGAGTTGTTGCCTAGGATTTGCAGGGCTGTTGGTGGGTGTTCTGTCTCAAGTGGTTGTGAGTGGTGTAGTATTCTCAGAGTTGTTGCATAGGATTTGCAGGGCTGTTGGTGGGTGTTCTGTCTCAAGTGGTTGTGAGTGGTGTAGTATTCTCAGAGTTGTTGCATAGGATTTGCAGGGCTGTTGGTGTGTTCTGTCTCAAGTGGTTGGGGGTGGCGTAGTAGTCTCAGAGCCGCTGCTGGGTGTTGTATCACTTGTGATTGTGGTTGGCATAGGATTTGCAGGGCTGTTGGTGGGTGTTCTGTCTCAAGTGGCTGTGAGTGGTGTGGTATTCTCAGAGTTGTTGCATAGGATTTGCAGGGCTGTTGGTGGGTGTTCTGTCTCAAGTGGTTGGGGGTGGCGTAGTATTCTCAGAGCCGCTGCTGGGTGTTGTATCGCTTGTGGTTGTGGTTGGCATAGGATTTGCAGGGCTGTTGGTGGGTGTTCTGTCTCAAGTGGCTGCGAGTGGTGTAGTATTCTCAGAGTTGTTGCATAGGATTTGCAGGGCTGTTGGTGGGTGTTCTGTCTCAAGTGGTTGTGAGTGGTGTAGTATTCTCAGAGTTGTTGCATAGGATTTGCAGGGCTGTTGGTGTTTTCTGTCTCAAGTGGTTGGGGGTGGCGTAGTATTCTCAGAGCCGCTGCTGGGTGTTGTATCGCTTGTGGTTGTGGTTGGCATAGGATGTGCATGGCTGTTGGTGGGTCTTCTGTCTCAAGTGGTTGTGAGTGGTGTAGTATTCTCAGAGTTGTTGCATAGGATTTGCAGGGCTGTTGGGGTGTTCTGTCTCAAGTGGTTGTGAGTGGTGTGGTATTCTCAGAGTTGTTGCATAGGATTTGCAGGGCTGTTGGTGGGTGTTCTGTCTCAAGTGGTTGTGAGTGGTGTAGTATTCTCAGAGTTGTTGCATAGGATTTGCAGGGCTGTTGGTGTGTTCTGTCTCAAGTGGTTGGGGGTGGCGTAGTAGTCTCAGAGCCGCTGCTGGGTGTTGTATCGCTTGTGATTGTGGTTGGCATAGGATTTGCAGGGCTGTTGGTGGGTGTTCTGTCTCAATTGGCTGTGAGTGGTGTAGTATTCTCAGAGTTGTTGCATAGGATTTGCAGGGCTGTTGGTGGGTGTTCTGTCTCAAGTGGTTGGGGGTGGCGTAGTATTCTCAGAGCCGCTGCTGGGTGTTGTATCGCTTGTGGTTGTGGTTGGTATAGGATTTGCAGGGCTGTTGGTGGGTGTCCTGTCTCAAGTGGCTGCGAGTGGTGTAGTATTCTCAGAGTTGTTGCATAGGATTTGCAGGGCTGTTGGTGGGTGTTCTGTCTCAAGTGGTTGGGGGTGGCGTAGTAGTCTCAGAGCCGCTGCTGGGTGTTGTATCGCTTGTGGTTGTGGTTGGCATAGGATTTGCAGGGCTGTTGGTGGGTGTTCTGTCTCAAGTGGTTGTGAGTGGTGTAGTATTCACAGAGTTGTTGCATAGGATTTGCATGGCTGTTGGTTGGTGTTCTGTCTCAAGTGGTTGTGAGTGGTGTAGTATTCTCAGAGTTGTTGCATAGGATTTGCAGGGCTGTTGGTGTGTTCTGTCTCAAGTGGTTGTAAGTGGTGTAGCATTCTCAGAGTTGTTGCATAGGATTTGCAGGGCTGTTGGTGTGTTCTGTCTCAAGTGGTTGTGAGTGGTGTAGTATTCTCAGAGCCGCTGCTGGGTGTTGTATCGCTTGTGGTTGTGGTTGGCATAGGATTTGCATGGCTGTTGGTGGGTGTTCTGTCTCAAGTGGTTGCGAGTGGTGTAGTATTCTCAGAGTTGTTGCATAGGATTTGCAGGGCTGTTGGTGGGTGTTCTGTCTCAAGTGGTTGTGAGTGGTGTAGTATTCTCAGAGTTGTTGCATAGGATTTGCAGGGCTGTTGGCGGGTGTTCTGTCTCAAGTGGTTGGGGGTGGCGTAGTATTCTCAGAGCCGCTGCTGGGTGTTGTATCGCTTGTGGTTGTGGTTGGCATAGGATTTGCAGGGCTGTTGGTGGGTGTTCTGTCTCAAGTGGCTGTGAGTGGTGTAGTATTCTCAGAGTTGTTTCATAGGATTTGCAGGGCTGTTGGTGGGTGTTCTGTCTCAAGTGGTTGGGGGTGGCGTAGTATTCTCAGAGCCGCTGCTGGGTGTTGTATCGCTTGTGGTTGTGGTTGGCATAGGATTTGCAGGGCTGTTGGTGGGTGTTCTGTCTCAAGTGGTTGTGAGTGGTGTAGTGTTCTCAGAGTTGTTGCATAGGATTTTCAGGGCTGTTGGTGGGTGTTCTGTCTCAAGTGGTTGTGAGTGGTGTAGTATTCTCAGAGTTGTTGCATAGGATTTGCAGGGCTGTTGGTGGGTGTTCTGTCTCAAGTGGTTGTGAGTGGTGTAGTATTCTCAGAGTTGTTGCATAGGATTTGCAGGGCTGTTGGTGTGTTCTGTCTCAAGTGGTTGGGGGTGGCGTAGTAGTCTCAGAGCCGCTGCTGTGTGTTGTATCGCTTGTGATTGTGGTTGGCATAGGATTTGCAGGGCTGTTGGTGGGTGTTCTGTCTCAAGTGGCTGTGAGTGGTGTAGTATTCTCAGAGTTGTTGCATAGGATTTGCAGGGCTGTTGGTGGGTGTTCTGTCTCAAGTGGTTGGGGGTGGCGTAGTATTCTCAGAGCCGCTGCTGGGTGTTGTATCGCTTGTGGTTGTGGTTGGCATAGGATTTGCAGGGCTGTTGGTGGGTGTTCTGTCTCAAGTGGCTGCGAGTGGTGTAGTATTCTCAGAGTTGTTGCATAGGATTTGCAGGGCTGTTGGTGGGTGTTCTGTCTCAAGTGGTTGGGGGTGGCGTAGTAGTCTCAGAGCCGCTGCTGGGTGTTGTATCGCTTGTGGTTGTGGTTGGCATAGGATTTGCAGGGCTGTTGGTGGGTGTTCTGTCTCAAGTGGTTGTGAGTGGTGTAGTATTCTCAGAGTTGTTGCATAGGATTTGCATGGCTGTTGGTGGGTGTTCTGTCTCAAGTGGTTGTGAGTGGTGTAGTATTCTCAGAGTTGTTGCATAGGATTTGCAGGGCTGTTGGTGTGTTCTGTCTCAAGTGGTTGTAAGTGGTGTAGCATTCTCAGAGTTGTTGCATAGGATTTGCAGGGCTGTTGGTGTGTTCTGTCTCAAGTGGTTGTGAGTGGTGTAGTATTCTCAGAGCCGCTGCTGGGTGTTGTATCGCTTGTGTTTGTGGTTGGCATAGGATTTGCATGGCTGTTGGTGGGTGTTCTGTCTCAAGTGGTTCTGAGTGGTGTAGTATTCTCAGAGTTGTTGCATAGGATTTGCAGGGCTGTTGGTGTGTTCTGTCTCAAGTGGTTGTAAGTGGTGTAGCATTCTCAGAGTTGTTGCATAGGATTTGCAGGGCTGTTGGTGGGTGTTCTGTCTCAAGTGGTTGGGGGTGGCGCAGTATTCTCAGAGCCGCTGCTGGGTGTTGTATCGCTTGTGGTTGTGGTTGGCATAGCATTTGCATGGCTGTTGGTGGGTGTTCTGTCTCAAGTGGTTGTGAGTGGTGTAGTATTCTCAAAGTTGTTGCATAGGATTTGCAGGGCTGTTGGTGGGTGTTCTGTCTCAAGTGGTTGGGGGTGGCGTAGTATTCTCAGAGCCGCTGCTGGGTGTTGTATCGCTTGTGGTTGTGGTTGGCATAGGATTTGCATGGCTGTTGGTGGGTGTTCTGTCTCAAGTGGTTGTGAGTGGTGTAGTATTCTCAGAGTTGTTGCATAGGATTTGCAGGGCTGTTGGTGGGTGTTCTGTCTCAAGTGGTTGGGGGTGGCGTAGTATTCTCATAGCCGCTGCTGGGTGTTGTATCGCTTGTGGTTGTGGTTGGCATAGGATTTGCAGGGCTGTTGGTGGGTGTTCTGTCTCAAGTGGCTGTGAGTGGTGTAGTATTCTCAGAGTTGTTGCATAGGATTTGCAGGGCTGTTGGTGGGTGTTCTGTCTCAAGTGGTTGGGGGTGGCGTAGTATTCTCAGAGCCGCTGCTGGGTGTTGTATCGCTTGTGGTTGTGGTTGGCATAGGATTTGCAGGGCTGTTGGTGGGTGTTCTGTCTCAAGTGGTTGTGAGTGGTGTAGTGTTCTCAGAGTTGTTGCATAGGATTTGCAGGGCTGTTGGTGGGTGTTCTGTCTCAAGTGGTTGTGAGTGGTGTAGTATTCTCAGAGTTGTTGCATAGGATTTGCAGGGCTGTTGGTGGGTGTTCTGTCTCAAGTGGTTGTGAGTGGTGTAGTATTCTCAGAGTTGTTGCATAGGATTTGCAGGGCTGTTGGTGGGTGTTCTGTCTCAAGTGGTTGTGAGTGGTGTAGTATTCTCAGAGTTGATGCATAGGATTTGCAGGGCTGTTGGTGTGTTCTGTCTCAAGTGGTTGGGGGTGGCGTAGTAGTCTCAGAGCCGCTGCTGGGTGTTGTATCGCTTGTGGTTGTGGTTGGCATAGGATTTTCAGGGCTGTTGGTGGGTGTTCTGTCTCAAGTGGTTGTGAGTGGTGTAGTATTCTCAGAGTTGTTGCATAGGATTTGCAGGGCTGTTGGTGTGTTCTGTCTCAAGTGGTTGGGGGTGGCGTAGTATTCTCAGAGCCGCTGCTGGGTGTTGTATCGCTTGTGGTTGTGGTTGTCATTGGATTTGCAGGGCTGTTGGTGGGTGTTCTGTCTCAAGTGGTTGGGGGTGGCGTAGTATTCTCAGAGCCGCTGCTGGGTGTTGTATCGCTTGTGGTTGTGGTTGGCATAGGATGTGCATGGCTGTTGGTGGGTGTTCTGTCTCAAGTGGCTGTGAGTGGTGTAGTATTCTCAGAGTTGTTGCATAGGATTTGCATGGCTGTTGGTGGGTGTTCAGTCTCAAGTGGTTGTGAGTGGTGTAGTATTCTCAGAGTTGTTGCATAGGATTTGCAGGTCTGTTGGTGGGTGTTCTGTCTCAAGTGGTTGTGAGTGGTGTAGTATTCTCAGAGTTGTTGCATAGGATTTGCAGGGCTGTTGGTGTTTTCTGTCTCAAGTGGTTGGGGGTGGCGTAGTATTCTCAGAGCCGCTGCTGGGTGTTGTATCGCTTGTGGTTGGCATAGGATTTCCATGGCTGTTGGTGGGTGTTCTGTCTCAAGTGGTTGTGAGTGGTGTAGTATTCTCAGAGTTGTTGCATAGGATTTGCAGGTCTGTTGGTGGGTGTTCTGTCTCAAGTGGTTGTGAGTGGTGTAGTATTCTCAGAGTTGTTGCACAGGATTTTCAGGGCTGTTGGTGTTTTCTGTCTCAAGTGGTTGGGGGTGGCGTAGTATTCTCAGAGCCGCTGCTGGGTGTTGTATCGCTTGTGGTTGGCATAGGATGTGCATGGCTGTTGGTGGGTGTTCTGTCTCAAGTGGTTGTGAGTGGTGTAGTATTCTCAGAGTTGTTGCATAGGATTTGCAGGGCTGTTGGGGTGTTCTGTCTCAAGTGGTTGTGAGTGGTGTGGTATTCTCAGAGTTGTTGCATAGGATTTGCATGGCTGTTGGTGGGTGTTCTGTCTCAAGTGGTTGGGGGTGGCGCAGTATTCTCAGAGCCGCTGCTGGGTGTTGTATCGCTTGTGGTTGTGGTTGGCATAGGATTTGCATGGCTGTTGGTGGGTGTTCTGTCTCAAGTGGTTGTGAGTGGTGCAGTATTCTCAGAGTTGTTGCATAGGATTTGCAGGGCTGTTGGTGGGTGTTCTGTCTCAAGTGGTTGGGGGTGACGTAGTATTCTCAGAGCCGCTGCTGGGTGTTGTATCGCTTGTGGTTGTGGTTGGCATAGGATTTGCATGGCTGTTGGTGGGTGTTCTGTCTCAAGTGGTTGTGAGTGGTGTAGTATTCTCAGAGTTGTTGCATAGGATTTGCAGGGCTGTTGGTGGGTGTTCTGTCTCAAGTGGTTGGGGGTGGCGTAGTATTCTCAGAGCCGCTGCTGGGTGTTGTATCGCTTGTGGTTGTGGTTGGCATAGGATTTGCAGGGCTGTTGGTGGGTGTTCTGTCTCAAGTGGCTGTGAGTGGTGTAGTATTCTCAGAGTTGTTGCATAGGATTTGCAGGGCTGTTGGTGGGTGTTCTGTCTCAAGTGGTTGGGGGTGGCGTAGTATTCTCAGAGCCGCTGCTGGGTGTTGTATCGCTTGTGGTTGTGGTTGGCATAGGATTTGCAGGGCTGTTGGTGGGTGTTCTGTCTCAAGTGGTTGTGAGTGGTGTAGTGTTCTCAGAGTTGTTGCATAGGATTTGCAGGGCTGTTGGTGGGTGTTCTGTCTCAAGTGGTTGTGAGTGGTGTAGTATTCTCAGAGTTGTTGCATAGGATTTGCAGGGCTGTTGGTGGGTGTTCTGTCTCAAGTGGTTGTGAGTGGTGTAGTATTCTCAGAGTTGTTGCATAGGATTTGCAGGGCTGTTGGTGTGTTCTGTCTCAAGTGGTTGGGGTGGCGTAGTAGTCTCAGAGCCGCTGCTGGGTGTTGTATCGCTTGTGATTGTGGTTGGCATAGGATTTGCAGGGCTGTTGGTGGGTGTTCTGTCTCAAGTGGCTGTGAGTGGTGTAGTATTCTCAGAGTTGTTGCATAGGATTTGCAGGGCTGTTGGTGGGTGTTCTGTCTCAAGTGGTTGGGGGTGGCGTAGTATTCTCAGAGCCGCTGCTGGGTATTGTATCGCTTGTGGTTGTGGTTGGCATAGGATTTGCAGGGCTGTTGGTGGGTGTTCTGTCTCAAGTGGCTGCGAGTGGTGTAGTATTCTCAGAGTTGTTGCATAGGATTTGCAGGGCTGTTGGTGGGTGTTCTGTCTCAAGTGGTTGGGGGTGGCGTAGTAGTCTCAGAGCCGCTGCTGGGTGTTGTATCGCTTGTGGTTGTGGTTGGCATAGGATTTGCAGGGCTGTTGGTGGGTGTTCTGTCTCAAGTGGCTGTGAGTGGTGTAGTATTCTCAGAGTTGTTGCATAGGATTTGCAGGGCTGTTGGTGGGTGTTCAGTCTCAAGTGGTTGTGAGTGGTGTAGTATTCTCAGAGTTGTTGCATAGGATTTGCAGGGCTGTTGGTGTGTTCTGCCTCAAGTTGTTGGGGGTGGTGTAGTAGTCTCAGAGCCGCTGCTGGGTGTTGTATCGCTTGTGGTTGTGGTTGGCATAGGATTTTCAGGGCTGTTGGTGGGTGTTCTGTCTCAAGTGATTGTGAGTGGTGTAGTATTCTCAGAGTTGTTGCATAGGATTTGCAGGGCTGTTGGTGTGTTCTGTCTCAAGTGGTTGGGGGTGGCGTAGTATTCTCAGAGCCGCTGCTGGGTGTTGTATCGCTTGTGATTGTGGTTGGCATAGGATTTGCAGGGCTGTTGGTGTGTTCTGTCTCAAGTGGCTGTGAAGGACCCTCACATATCTATCTATTCAGGAGCTTTTGGGGTAATGGCTTCTACTCAGACTTGGTGGCAATTCTACCCATTAGGGATTCTTCTACCACCTGAAAGGGTTTGGGGGTAAACATAATTTTTCGCCGATTTGGTGACAGCAAGCAGGGCTGGAGGACTTCTGAAAGTTCGGGGAGACACAGTCGGTCTGTGCAACTGTACCCCTTAACTACACCGCTATCCTCTGCGGGGTATCTGTAACAGCCCTGTGCCCGCCTCCCCTGCTAACTGCCCTCAACATTCACCGGGGTTACATGCCCTCTGCGGGGGCAGGGGTGCAGCCGGGCCCAGGGCACGGTCTCTGCGTGTATATCCCCACAGCCGCACTTCGAGGGGACCCCCGGGCCCCTCGGGGAGCCCCCTGAAGAGGAAGGCCGCCCCGTGTGTCACTGCAACAGCAGCCAGAACAGCACTCAAGGCTTATCGGACAGCAGCAGGGGGGAGGGCCTTATGAAAAGCGCAGAAAATAGAAAGCATTCCTGAGATACGGAGGGAGGGGGAGCCAGGGGGAGAAACACTTATCTCCCGCGAGAGAGAGGCAGGGACAAGCACTTATCGCCAGAGAGGGGCAGAAAGAAGCACTTATCCCCGGAGAGGAGGCCGCGGAAGCGCACTTATCCCCCAGGAGAGAGCGACTCCGAGACATTTATCTCTAGCAGGACCGAGAGCAGTTGAGAGAGACGCCCTCCTTGCCAAAGCATAACCGAGAAACAGAGACAGCCCCTCCAGAGAGAGACTGAACGCAAGAGAGGGCGAGGGAGGCCGGGAGAGAGGCAATCAGAACAAGAAAGAGAGGGCGCCAGATAGAGAGAGACAGAGGATGAGCGCGAGAGAGAAAAATAGAGACCCTTTGATGGGGAGAAACATTTTAATGTAAAACGTGCAATCACAATACAAAAGCAGCACAGCAGGGCGGCTCGACAGGCGCCCCTCCGGGCAGATGCGGCCTCCAGACCGAGATCCGACGGGTGCTTGTTGGGCTTCGGTGGACATGGGGTCTGTGCCCTTTCGGCAGTTGTGACCTCTGGACCGGATTGGCTCCTGCCTTTGCAGCGATGTCATCTCCTCTCCAGGATTCGTTAGCTGGTTAGGCAGCAGCAGCACCAAGGCTTTGGATGCCGCAGTGGTGCCGGACAACATAGGATGGCTTCTTGGCGTGGTATCTGTATGCGGTCCACTGTAGAGGCCACCATCGGAGACCGGGTGATACCTCACAAAAAAGACACAACAAGATGATGGACGAAGCGCTGAAACTTTTCAGCCACTCACCCCCAGTCACAGATCTGGGTTTAATCTATCGTTCTTTTGCTCACTTCGCCACCCCAGTTTGGACCCATCCATATGCAAATCAGTCTTGACCCTGCTCCCCATGGGAACAGTCCAGCCCGAACTGCCAGGCCAGGTCCTCCCTGGACCGGAAACAAGCATCCTAGGACAGGTTTCGGGGTTTCACCCCTCATCAGCCAGGCTAGCTTGAATCCAGTGGCACAGCAAGCAAGGGACTCATGTCTGGGCCAGGCGCGGCCCGTGGTAGGAGTGCCGGTCGGGCGGTGACGTGGGGCGGGGAGGGGCAGGGTGGGGGGTAGTAAACTACGGATTGAGGCCGAATACAGGTAAGTAAACATTTAAATATCGCAACGAAATTCGTTTGATTTATTTAAATGTTTACTTACCTGTATTCGGCCTTAATCCGTAGTTTACTACCCCCACCCTGCCCCTCCCCGCCCCACGTCACCGCCCGACCGGCACTCCTACCACGGGCCGCGCCTGGTCTGGGCATACCCTTGGCCACTTAGGGCGAACATAGCAAACACAACAAGATGATGCCAAACTGGAATGGCATGGGGAGCAAACAAATGATGGATTTAGACCCAGATCTCTGTACTGGGGTTAATGTTTGACATTGTTCTGCATTCTGTCCATCAATTGTTCTTTTTGTATGCCTCACAAAACAGGTCAGCTCTGGCTTGGCTCCCTAGGGCAGTCAGCAACTTCTGGATGATACTCACTCTGGGAACACAGCTGGTTTCTCCTCCTGTTCATCTCTCCTCCTGAAGGGCCATGCTCTCTCCTTCAGCAGGCAGGGAAGTGTCTAGGTGCTCGGAAGACCGTCAGCTTCTCCAGCAAGTTGTGCAGACCTCAGGTGATGCCCCTCAACTATGTGAGACTGGCCATCGGGCAGACACCCTTTTTTCCTCGATCATGAAGAACTTGGAACTGAAACAAAGTGGGCTGGCTTGTTCCCACTTTAATACACATTTTCCAGACAGGGTATGTGGATCCACAGTCTAAGGTTTCAGAACCTGTTTGGGGTAGATCTCTTTCAAATATCCTTTTGTGGCTGCTCTACAGACACAGTCTTTGAGCAAGGTGATGGCTCTCACAGCAGGTAGACAAGAGGCTGGGTTCAAACAGGAGTATGCAAAACATGGACATAATAAATTGTTAGATCTCTGCACCACACTGTCCTAAGCCTTTGTGAAGCTGTAATCAGGGAAAGTCAAATGTGCAGGCCCTGCCTAAAAACTTCCTCACCTTGAACATCGGAAACTGTAATCACTTCCCTACCATCTACCAAATGCAACGAGAACTAATCAGCAGCCCTTTTCTTACAAGGTCCTTGTTGAATTTCTTAGGGATGATCTGTGTCCTTTCTCGCTCACCATTGTGTCTGGGTCTCGAGCTTCCAGTCTCAGGAATGCAGGCAATGAACGTCCACGGTTTCAAGAAGCAGTCCTCAACCTCCATCTTGTGTCATGGTAAATCTGAGGTATCCAGAATGGATCCCACCGGCCCTAGTACTCAGCCTCCTACAACACACAGAATCCTAATACCAAACATGTGCTACACACTCATGTACATACACGCACAACATACACATGGAATGTCAATGCAAGGTTGTGGTTTCACATAACAGTGTAACTTTATACGACAGGAGCCGGGAGGCTTCCTTTCCTTGACACAGAGGATAGGGTCAGGTCACATTAAAGATTCACAAAACACAATACGCTGTCACCACTGCTTTATGTCATGCACCCAGGGCCTGGACAGGCGTTCAGTGCCCACTATCAGGGCATGCTTGGGGTGCCACCCTAGGTCACAGAAAAGGTTCTGGCCCTTGTATTATCAGACACTGGCTTAGGCCTCTGCATACACGCTAGAGTAGCGTGACACCAGAGCCAAAATAAAAGTCAGTGCATCAGTTTCACAAGCGGTCAGGCACTAAGGGAGAGGTTGCACATCTTTTGACCATGCTGGGGACATTCACATCCCTACACCGCCAATCAGGACATAAGAACTCCTTGGGCCTGGTTAGTATTTTAATCACAGAGAAGCTGTGAACGCTTTTGAGTCTTCAGCCCTGAACTTCAAATGTCTCCACAATACAATAACTGAATAGAACTGTCGAATCATCGCTCCAGGGGCTCAGGACTTTAATTCCAGGGCAATATGGTGGCTTCATAGTTTCCTTGACTCTTGAGTTGTTGCTGCAGTGGAGAAGACAATACCCGGTTAAGGGAGGTGGTTGGCAGTATGAACTTGGTACAGTGTAAGTAACACAAAGTTATCCCAATCAATAAAGGTAAATGTTCAGTGAGAGGCATTGCTTTTTA
This sequence comes from Calotriton arnoldi, assembly GCA_963921515.1. Classification (NCBI taxonomy): domain Eukaryota; kingdom Metazoa; phylum Chordata; class Amphibia; order Caudata; family Salamandridae; genus Calotriton; species Calotriton arnoldi. The sequence goes on along the minus strand of CAWUFW010000272.1, from coordinate 4,036,104 downwards.
AAAAAATACATCTTTATTATTTGAAAAAAATAAAACTTTATTATTTCAAAAAGAACACACTATCGTTATTTGAAAAATAATGCATCTTTATTTTACGCCTAAATTAATTAAACAATTAAAATAATAATTTCCCATTAAAAACCTCAGATTTCTGGTCTATGTAGTTCGAACCTCAAATCTACAGCAGAATGTAACAAATATGGCGGTTAACGCATTTTGCATTAAATATATGGCGGCTGTGCTAAGTTATCTGAAGCTTTCTGACTCTCTGAACAGCATGGCTTTTCGCTGTTCTTTCCATTAGCTTGCAGTCTGTTAAACTTGTAGCCCTGGGCATTAGCAGAATCAGTGCAACTTTTAGGGTGTGTGAAATCTTGCAATGTTTTCTCACAACATTTTTTGAAAATTACACAAGTGGTGTAAAAAGGGGTTTGTTATCTCACATGAGATACGTTGGCGAGGGCATACCTCAAATGAGCAGAAAATGTCTCTGGGTCAGATATTTACTTCTCAAATTGGTTTCCAGTAAGTAACAAATCAAAACAAATTGTGTAATGCAATATTTTATGAATTTTGCGAATGTAATTTAAATTTTCCATTGGCCTTCTTTTAAAACATTTTTTTTAAATAAAATGTTATTGTAATTTTCATCATTACAAACAATGCGGTGCGGGGCACAATGTCTGAATAACATGCTAAAATTAAAATATACAAGACAGTAATCTCCATACCAGATCAGGTGACACCTCTGGAGATAGCAATTAAATGTATGCAATACAGTTTCAAAGTCAGCCCGCCGCCACCAAAGAACTATCCCCTCCTCGCCCCCCCTTCCCAACTCTTGCCTCTGCCCAGGTAGTCCTGTAATCCATAGTGTTTTACATGTGTTCAGTGGTCAATTAGGTTACCTACCACTCCAAAGATCCACCCACCCCATACCATACAGTAATTAAACATGGCTGGTCCTGTTCCAGCTCCAAATCTCCTACCGACAGTGTGGATCTAACAGGGGTTTCCATTTCTGGTTCTTTAAGACAATCCACTAGGTGGTCCCATGCCCGGGATTTACCAATTGAACCGTGCCCCCTCCTCACTTCTTGGAAGAATACTGCAGTTTCGTATCCCGCCCATCGAATGAGGTCGACCCTCCCCTTTAGCAGCTTAAGGCCTCTAGTAGCCTTCCAGTGCATGACAATTTCTCACTTTGCGAGGACCAGGGCCAAGTCCACAAACCTGGAAGTAACCTTAATTTTGTTTGGGCCCCGGAACCCTCCCAACAAGCAGCCCAGAGGAGTACATGGGATCATTCGTTGAGTTGTTTCATTAACACATCTCTGTCCAAAAGTTGGCCAGAATGGGCCAGGACCATACCACATGGAGCATCTCAGCACCATGCTTGCCACATCTGGGGCAGGGTGCATCGGCTGCCCGGAAGATTCTAATGGTCTTACCAGGGGTGAAGTATGCCCTATGTAAAAAATAAAAGTTAATTCATTTGAATCTGGCGTTTCGGGACACTGCATACGTGTTGGCTAGTCCCATTCCGCCTCTGTGATTTGAATCGTAAGGTACTCCTCCCATTTCTTGCGCATTGTCGCCACCACTGCTCGGTGCAGCAGAGCAGGAACTGACCCCATGGCATCTCAAAAGTTACTGAGAAGTTGTCAAACGCTTGTAGCTCCCCATCCCTGTAGAGGTTGCCAACACGGGTCACCCCATGTGCAGACCACTACGCCAGGCCACTCAGAACCCCACCTCGGCCTATACGCTCCAACCCCAGTAATGGGAGATTTTGTGAGTAGTGTAGCTGATGCGGTATGCTGGAGGCAACACGGCCAGCAGTGATGAATATCCTGCAAGTCCATGGAACTCTCACAAAGTGGCAGTCTGGGGTTCAGTAGAACCAGAAATAGTGTTCAGTGGCTCGGAACCAAGCCATCAGTGTCACTGCCAGGGCCCACCAGAGACTAAATCCACTGGTTAAACCATTGGAGTTTTGCCACTAAGTAATATGCCTCAGGCTCCGGTGTGGCCAGTCCCCCTTCCGCTGTAGGGCATAGTAATTTGGACACCACTACCCCGCATCTGCCCATCCCCTAGATAAGTTTAATCATAAGTGAATTCAGGTCCCTCAATATTCAGGGGGAATAAAGATTGACAGCATGGAAAAGAAACACAGTAGTCGGGGGAGTGCCACCATCTTCGTCACTGCGATCCTCCCCGCCATGGAGAGCGGTAATGACTTCCAAAAGTCTACACTGGACCAAAGCGCTCTGATGGCTACGCCAATGTTACCGTCAAGGAGATCATGAGAATCATGGTAAATCTTAGCACCTAGGTATTTCAGGCAGGGGCCTTCCCAGGTAAGTTGGCGCAGATTCCTAGGTTGGGGCACGTTGCTACAGAGCAGGAATAGGTGGGACTTCTGCCAGTTGATGTGAAGGCCATTCATGTCACCAAATAGCTCCAGGAGCGAAATCTCTTCCAGTAGGTCCGCATCTATGTCTCGCAGAAACAAGAGCATGTCGTCAGCATATAGAGCAGTGTAGTGCAAAATACCCTGCAGGTCTAACCTCTGATAGAATGTGCCAGAGCGTGCGCTGCTAGCCAAGGGTTGGACTGCTATGGCAAACAGTAATGGGGAGAGTGGACACCCCTGTTTCGTCCTGCGCCCTATGGTATAGGAGCTAGAGATAAACTTGCCGGTCTGAACACGAGCCGTAGGTGCTGAGTAAAGGAGCTTCGTCCATTGAACAAACCCAGGACCCAACCTCATCTTCGAAATCACCCAATAGAGGAAATCTCAGCGTAAGCTGTCAAATGCTTTTTGAATGTCAATCGCTGCTATTGCTGCCCTATACTTATTCAAGAATTCAGCTTTTAGGATCAAGAGGAGCCTAAGTATATTAAGTGCTGTAGTTCGCCTCAGAATGAACCCAGCTTGATCAGCGTGGTCATATGAGGCAAGGGACGAGTGGCCAATATCCTGCTAAGGATCTTATAATCCATATTTAACATGGATAATGGGCGATATGCCCCAACATCCTGAGGTAGGGGCTATCGGGTTTTAGAAGAGGGATTACCAATGCTTCACTGGTAGAAACTGGCAGGCGATCCACCTCCCGGGCTGCAGCGTAGAGGGCAACCAATCTCGGTGCTGAGTCATCAGCATATGTGGCATAAAACTCTACTGGCAGGCCATCTGTTCCTGGGACCTTGCCCCGTACCAAAGCCTTGATCGCAGCTCTCACTTCCTGGATAGTGATAGCGCTGCTTAGTTAATCTATTTAATCACGCCCAAGCATCGGGAGTTCCACAGGGCTCAGGAAGTCATCAAGTTCCCGGGAGGGCACGACTGGAGGAGGGGCATATAAAGTCGTATAGTACTCCTCAAACCTGTTATTTATACTGTCCTGGTGGTGTAGGCGCTCACCCATCCCTGAATCCAACTCCAAGATAAAGGAATGCCTGGATGTGGGGTTGGTGAGCCACGCCAGCAGCACCATTGCTTTATGATGCTCAGCATGGGCATGGCCCATGTATTCGAGGTAGTCGAAGCAGCTGAGTTTCTCAGTGTGAACTGCCAGTATTTCTCTAGCGTCTAGGAGCTCCTGTTCCCAGGCCTGGCGAGTTCTAAGTCTCTTACTGCTTTCTCCTGGGTCTCAACCTCCCCCATGAGGGAGTGCCGAATGCCCACTATCTCAGCGATGCATTGCCCTCTAATGATAGCCTCAAAGGCATCCCACCCAATTATGGGTGAAGTGGTTTTAGCCGCATTGTCTGCAAAGTAGTTCTGAATTGCTTCTCCCACGGAGTGGCGAAATACAGGATCCTCTAAGGTTTCTACATGCAGGCAACATTCTGGGGTGCAAGAGCGCTCTCTATGCCAATCCAGGGAGAATAACACCAAGTTGTGGTCAGAGACCGTTCGACAGAGATATTCAATGTTGTGGACCGCCCCATGAACCCCAAGCGAACAGAGAAAAGCATCGAGACATACATGTAGTTCATGCATGCCTGAGAAGAATGAATAATCCCTGACCCCAGGGTGTAGGCACCACCAAGAATCTAGTAAGCCCCACCTCTGCTGCCAATCCAGCGGTGGGTGGGACCGGTCAAGGATTGGATCAGCAATACTATTATAGTCTTTACCCAACAGAATGGTCTGAGTCAGATACGGAGCAAGGACCCGGGACAAATCTGTAAGGAACCCACCCTGATCTGTGTTAGGGGCATAAATTCCAATGATAGTCAGGTCTTGGCCCTCAAGGCGACCCAACACTACAACATATCGCCCATTTGGAGGCATGAGTTTTCTCTTCTCTTGAAAGGGCACCCCCGGTCTGATCCACAACAATACTCCCCTGGCGAAGGCTGAATGTGATGTGGCATATATCTGGCCCTGCCACCTCTTACTTATTGCTTCCCTCTCAGCGGCTGTGAGGTGGGTCTCCTGCAGGAGAATAATATGCGCACCCCGTCTCTTCAGGTATGTATGTCTCTTATATCGTTTGGACAGCGTGCCCTGTACTAGGGAACGTCCCCTTGGGCACAACTGGGCATCGTGAGAGGTTGTCTGAATGTTGTTTTCTGACGTTGTAGGCCTGGTATAAACAAAAGTTCTCCAATGGATGTTTATTTCTTCATATTTTATTTTTCTTCATATAATTTCAATCCATTTGTAATTTTGTACAAAATATTACTTTCTTGTTCTTAATTCATACTCCTCATGCTCCAATGCATTTCGGGTTGAAGCACCCTTCGTCAGGGAACAAAACGCTGTAAATTAATATAAACAAGACTTAATACATGAGGGGACTCTGTATGTAACTCAATCTCAGGTTTGTGCTTTGGGTAGCGTGGTGTTGACTGTGCCACTAAATGAAAAATGAAAATCGTATTGTGGTGAGGTTAATTCACGGCTACATGCTGCTGAAGTTAGCAAGAGAAAGAAGTCTTCGTTACTAGTTGCCCACGTTGTAAGTTCTCAATGATAGGTAACCCGATCCCCTGGGAAGTAGGTGTGTGCGATACTTTCAAGTGTTTAAATTCATCACAACTTTAAGTGTCACATAATTTGTGCACGTTAACAAGTCTAAGCATGCAATAAGGGAACCTCAGTCACACAAACTACTTACGGGAGCAGTCGCGCTTGGCGTTCTCCAGCGGTTAAGTTATTAATAGTGTACGAGACCGGAGTACACACCCAAGGAGCACACTGAACTGTTTAAACCTACCTTAAAACATAGGTTGTGCGCGAACTAATCCATATTCTTATATCGTTTGGCCATGTTGCTGAGGCCTCTAACGTTCCAGCTAATGAAATGATAGATCAGGGTGGACGCTATAGAGAGGGATCAAAGCAGCACAACTGTCCCCCGAGTGGGAACCCAATTGCTCAGTCAGGTCAGGGACCCAGGACCACTGATGCAGGATCCCGGCATGACCGACAGCGGCAATCCAACAAACAAACCCCACAAAACAACAATCAATAACCCAACTCCTCCTCCCAGGACAAGGAGAAAACGACTCTGTTGGGTTCTCTGTATGTTCTCGTGCTTGAGCATTACCTGGAGTTTGTCTTCTTTTCAGACTCCCCATCCAAAGCAAGAAAATAACATTCAACACATGTGCAATCATCACATGCACAGCAATAGTATGGGGGGGTGCGCCAGCCAGAACGCCTCCCAGCCTCCATCACACCATCCGAATGGCAGGCAGGATAGATAAGCCCACAAATTGTTCAGGAGCATAATCATAATATTATGAATGCGGTTTACAGGTACAGACATGCTTCCAATATGGCACCCTCCAATACAATCATCAACAACTCAATCAAATGATGTCATTGGAGGTGCTGGAGGTAACAGGAGGCAGGGAGTCTTTCGAGTTATGGGTGGAGACTGAGGCGCGATCCGAATCAGAGTCCCTTGTGTCATCTTGCATGGAAAGAGGGCAAGAGCCTGCACCACTCAGAGCTGCCACCACCTCCACCACTCTCTGTTGTTCGTGCAGTGCTTGGGAGCGAGAAGGGGCTGCGCCAGCCCCATCCCTCGCTTTCTTTCTAGGGGATCTTCAGCCCAGTCTTCGATTGTCTGCAGCTGAATTATCTGCCTTTTGAGGGAGGAGATCGATTCAGTCCCCCAGTAGCAGAGGTGAGGCAAAGAATTGTACATCATCCCCCTGAGTCACTCGGAGATTAGCAGGGAATAGCATCGCATAAGAGATTCTCAAGGTCCTAAGGCATATGGACGCCATCTCAGGGGTAATGTCCTCCAAGGAACGCTCTGTAGTAGTGACCCTTTCTGCCAGCCTCTGTTGGTCATCTCTCAGTAGCCCCAGGTCCGTCACCATCGTGTCGATTTTCAGTTCTAGTGCCTACCGCGAAGCGGCGATGGCCTGTAGTGGTGTCCAATTTTGCCTCAGGTCGACACCCCACAGCTGGCCCAATGCCTGGGGCCACGTCCTCCATGGTAGGGGAATTCAACTCCTGAGAGGGGCAGGAATCATTTGCCTCTTTCTTCTTTAAGTATTTGCCCATCATTCCTGACCAGCGCAAAGGCCAAGAAGGGCTTGTCAGAGCACCACCCAGTGTCCCAACAGAGGTTTAGATGTGTAAGCCCAGGACTTGCTCCTGAGGCAGTCCCCACCGCTTGGATGCTGTGTGCGTGGTATGAGTGCCAGTTAAAGCCCAGCGCCTACAGCTAGCACTTCATCCACAGTCCAAGTTCAGGAGGGTCCCCCTAGGCAGTGCGACGCCATGCCCCAAACCACAATAAGCTGCCAGTCATCTCCAGCACCACACCGTTCACGTTCACAGTGGGAGAGGGAGGCGCACACCGGGGTCCCCTACCGGCACGCCCAGGCACCCAAAACCAATTCAGGCACTCCGAAGTGTCTAATCCTCAGACTGTGAAGTTCTGTCATAGACGGTGGCCGAAATCATCAGCCCGTCAGGGAAGCCAACAGGACAGTTTGCCAATTGTGGCTAGCATCCCCAAGCCGCGCCGCCATCTTGAGATTCAGCTGCACGGTATCCCTCTTCAAAGAGCCGATCAGCGCTTCAAAGAGCTGCAATAAGCATGGCGCTGTTTCGAAACCAGGAAGGGCGCCGTAAGCTCTTATTCAAACTGGGCAATGTGGGCAGCAATAATGTAGGATGCCCTTGGATGGTGGAGTTTGGCCAGGAGCGTCGCAGCTCACGTCCTTCTCCATCAACGCTTAGCCACATCTCCTTCCATGGGCCTTCTTTTAATGGTTCAATGAGGGGATGCAAAGTCAGGGTCAACGTAGCTGTTGATGAAACAAAGTACCTTGAAATGTAGCACTTATTGTAACATTCTTGCTTTGAAAGTAACGATGGCTCAAAAGATGAGATGATGGTTTCAGTGAACAGCAGTGATTGCTGGTGAGGCTTGCTGGTGCTGGAGTACCTTTCCGGCATACATGTTACCAGGGGCGGCTCCTCCATGTGGGAGGAGGAGCGTCGCCCCACTGCTTTCTCATAGTGCGAGAAAGCAGAAACATAAAATGGTATTCTAAATACCATTTTATGTTTCTGCTTCTCGCACTGCGAGAAAGCAGAAGGGTTTGGTTGGGGGCAGGCGGGTGGGCGGTCCTGCTCGAGGGCAGGGGAGGAGTGGCTAGCCCAATGTTGCGGGCCCTGACTTTTTGGTCGGCCCTCTGGGGCCGACCAAACCAGTCATGTGCACTCTCCCTTTTCTCCATGTAGGCATGCAGCCTACATGGAGAAAATGGCCTCCCCATAGACGCCTGTGGGGTCGGCGTCTCAACCAATCACAATGCTGCCATTGCAGCATTGTGATTGGCTTAGGGGAGGGGCGGGAGGCTGCCTGCTTCCTGTTCCTGCGGAGGCAGGAAAGCAGGAGCAGACCAAGTAGAAGACGCGGGACCCGAGAAAGGTAAGTTTTTTTTAATTACTATTATTTAAACCCCCGCCTCCCTGCGCGACCCCCTCTCCCCGCGTGCCCCCCCTTCCCTCGCGACCCCCCTTCCCTCACCACCACTCGCCCTTCCCCCCGTGGGACCCCGTGCCCGCCTCCCCACCAGTAAGCCATACAGGCTGCGACTGCATGTTACTATGACCCCTCAAGCCCTTTTGCTTTCATATCAGACCGTGTTTGTTTAGTTATCTGCATCTCATGACTGGGCTCGATACGCGCTTTTTGTGTACTTCTGTGTTCCAATATGGCGCCCACCCTCAGGCTCCTTATATAATACGCATGTGCGGGCCTTCTTAGCGTTGTCCTGCTTAGCGTCCATGTCAGGTCTTTCTTCCCTGCAGTTGCTTATCTACAGTCAAGTTTTCAAATTGATTGCATGTGTTCATACTGATATTTGTACCTTAACTTTGATATTCTAGAATCGTGTATCATTGTTTATAGGTGTCTGGTCATCATCTACATACCTTAACGCTCCCATGTGGATTGTGGTCTTGAGTCAGCAGGAGAGCACAGAGTTTATGTCTCTATAATAGTACTAGGAGGTTGTAAATTGATAGCTTATTGCAAGAGTGTTTCCACTTTCAGACGCCTCCTTTAATGTATCTCCTGGTAAGATACATTGGTAAGACCATGGTATGTTAGCACACAGGTGCCTTCCTTTGCATGCTACACCAGTGAATGTGGATTTATTCACTGTGTTTGAAGTACTTTTTACACACCAGGGGCGTACGCCCACCAAATATGGCTATATATTTTTCTTTTTTGCGTTTCTTTGTGAATATTATCTTATGCTTTTATAGTGTCTTTATCATAAATCACTTACTGTTTTAAGGGTCGGCTTACAGTGTATATGGACACTTGGTCCATAACATGGTCTCACAGATTTGAGCTTTATGAGACTGAAACGTCGACGAATATCTAACATCAACATATCAATCAAAACATGGATTGCTTTCTCTTAAATCAACCTTATCTAAAAGGACTATTTCTCTATCTATGGTTGAGTGGAAGATAGACCAACAAAGGCCATGGTATACAGATGGACTTATCCCTTTGTATGACTGGAGCTGCTGTGTGCTATTACGCTGACCCTCTATTCTATGAGTCATTCTCCATAAATGGAGGTTTTGGTATTGAGAAACTGTGGGATTGAAAAAAAAACTATGCATGCAAATTAAATGTCTTTATGTTTTTATGCAACTGACACAGAGTACTCCTTTATTACTTAAGCACTGATTGTTCATATTGTAATAGAAAATATACAAATGCGTTCAAGCTGATTTAATCTAAAACGTAAAACTATTTATAAATATTTATGTAAATTTCTGCTTCAGGAGTTCCATTCCACATTTCACATATTTATACTCAATCTCCTGAGGGAAATCTGGGTCGCCGTATTGTGTATTGCGTTGACTTTCAAGGCCTGATCTTTGGCACCGGTGTCCTTGGTACCGGTGTGTCAGTTTAAAGGTTAAAGGCTTGATCCTTGGTATCGGTGTGTCGGGGCCTAATCCTTGATACCAGAGTGTCAGTCTAAACTTCCAAGGCCTGATCCTTAGAACCAGTGTGTCAGTGTAAACTTTCAAGGACCAATCCTTACTACCAGTATATCAGTGTAAACTTTCAAGGGCTGATCCTTGATACCAGAGTGTCAGTGTAAACTTTCAAGGACCAATCCTTACTACCAGTATATCAGTGTAAACTTCCAAGGCCTGATCCTTAGAACCAGTGTGTCAGTGTAAACTTTCAAGGACCAATCCTTACTACCAGTATATCAGTGTAAACTTTCAAGGGCTGATCCTTGATACTAGAGTGTCAGTCTAAACTTTCAAGGCCTGATCCTTAGAACCAGTGTGTCAGTGTAAACTTTCAAGGACCAATCCTCAGTACCAGTATATCAGTGTAAACTTTCAAGGGCTGATCCTTGATACCAGAGTGTCAGTGTAATCTTTCCAGTCCTGATCCTTGGTACTAGTGTGTCAGTGTAAACTTTCAGGCCAGATCTCTCGATCTTTGGCACTGGAATGTCAGTGTAAAATTTCAAGGCCTGATCCTTGATACCAGAGTGTCAGTCGAAACTTCCAAGGCCTGATCCTTGGTAACAGTGTGTCAGTGTAATCTTTCCAGTCCCGATCCTTGGTACTAGTGTGTCAGTGTACACTTTCAGGCCAGATCTCTCGATCTTTGGCACTGGAATGTCAGTGTAAACTTTCAAGGCCTAATCCTTGGAACCAGTGTGTCAGTGTGTAAATTTTCAAGGACCAATCCTCAGTACCAGTGTGTCAGTGTAAACTTTCAAGGGCTGATCCTTGGAACCAGTGTGTCAGTGTAAACTTTCTAGGCCTGATCTTTAAAACCAATGTGTAAGTCTAAACTTTCATGGCCTAATCCTTGGAACCGGCGTGTCAATGAAAACGTACAAGGCCTGATCCTTGGTAATGGTGTGTCAGTGTAAACTTTCAAGGCCCAATCCTTGGTAATGGTGTCTCAGTGCAAACTTTCAAGTCAGATCTACCGATCTTTGGCAGTGGTGTGTCAATGTAAACATTCAAGGACCGATCCTCAGTACTAGTGTGTCTGTGTAAACTTTCAAGGCCTGATCCTTGGAACCAGTGTGTCAGTGTAAACGTTCAAGGCTTTATTCTTGGAACCAGTAGACAGTGTAAACTTTCAAGGCCTGATCCTTGGAACCAGTGTGTCAGTGTAAACTTTCAAGGTTTGATCCTTGGAACCAGTGTGTCAGTGTAAACTTTCAAGGCCTGATCCTTGGAACCAGTGTGCCAGTGAAAAGGTACAAGGCCCAATCCTTGGCAACTGTGTGTCAGTGTAAACTTTCAAGGCCTGATCCTTGGTACTGGTGTGTCAGTGTAAACTTTGAGGCCAGCTCTCCCGATCTCTGGCACTGGGGTGTCAGTGTAACCTTTCAAGGACTGAGCCTCCGTACCAGTGTGTCAGTGTAAACTTTCAAGGCTTGATCCGTGGAACCAGTGTGTCAGTGTCGACTTGCAAGCCCTGATCGTTGGTACCGGTGTGCCAGAGTAAACTTCCACGGCCCGATCATTGGCTCCCGTATTGTCAGTGTAAGCTTTCAAGGCCTAATCCTTGGCAATGGTGTGTCAATAAAAACGTGTGTGCCTGATCCATGACACCAATGTGTCAGTGTGAACTTTCAAGCCCCGGTCGTTGGCTCTGGTGTGTCAGAGTAAACTTTCAAGGGCAGATCCGTGGTACCGGTGTGCGTGTCAACGTTCATGGCCCGATCATTAGCACTGGTGTTGTCAGTGTAAACTTTCAAGGCACAATCCTTGATATCAGTGCGCCAGTGTAAAATTTCAAGTACCGATCCTTGGTCCCGGTGTGTCACTGTAAACTTTCAAGGCATGTTGCTAGGTAAATCCAACGCTAATTCGGTGTGATATAAAATTAACCCCTTTTAACTACTTAGTTACCTTAGAAGAAATAGCTGTTCAGTTAATTAGCAATACTAGCAGATGGTAAGAAAAACACGAACAAGAAAAAAAACCTGGTTGAGTAGAACGAATGAGATCTGACCTCAAATGGTAGGCGTGGGTATGTAAAATCAGAAACACTCAATAACTGGAGAGTAAAGCTGTGCTCTGTGGCAGAGACTGAGTCAGATCTTTTCAAGGCAGAACGTTGCGTTCCAGCGAAGAGCTGTAGACAAGGTGGGCATGATCAGGAGAAATGGACTTTAGAAGGACAGGGAGAAAGACAGACACTCAAAACAACAAAGCACATGTCCCCACCCACACTCACACTCACGCACACACAGGCACATACATACACAAAAACACATACATATAGGAAACACATACAAAAACACACACAGGAACATAGGAATATCCAAACACACACACATACATGCAGATATAGACACAAACCAACACACACGCATATACACTCACACACACACATGCATGAACAGACACCCACAACACACACATTGAGACATACAGACACACATACAATCACACACACATACAAACACCCAAACACACAATTGCAGACAAAAATATAGACAATAACCAACACACGCACAGGCACTCACACACACCCATAAATACACACACATACAGACATACAGGTACATTTACACAGACACATAGAAAAACACACAAACACCCACATGCAGACACACACACGAACACACAGGCACAGCGAGACCATGAAGGGCAGATTAAAAGAGTCACACCAGTCCCAGAGAGTTGGAGTCAGCCTGGCAGCATCTAGATCTCAGAAACTGTAGCACAGTGAGCTTCTCTGCGTGTTTCTTTTTGTGCCGACATCATTTACATAAGTCTCGTTTTATTGAACACACTCTGCACATTTGCTGGGAACCTTCTGGAACAGTTTACCCACGGACACAGCCAGGGGAGAGGACAAACATCCGTTCTCAAAGAGCCGCCAGACATCATCCACAGCGAAGTGAAAACTTCACACCTCAGGGCTGAGAAATAAGGCAACCGACTGAAGCAGAAAACACACCCATGACTGGGGAGAAGGCATCATTGAGGGAACCAGCCACCGTCAGCCCACTGGCCTGCAGATGGGAGGACGAGGGGAAGGCAGCACTGAGGGCACCAGCCACCCTCTGCCCACTGGCCTGCAGGTGGGAGGACTGAGGGAAGGCAGCATTGAGGGAACCAGCCACCCTCTGCCCACTGGCCTGCAGGGGGGAGGACTGAGGGGAGGCAGCACTGGGCGAAGCAGCCGCCCTCTGCCCACTGGCCTGCAGGTGGAGGACTGAGGGAAGGCAGCACTGAGGGCACCAGCCACCCTCTGCCCACAGGCCTCCAGGTGGGAGGACTGAGGGAAGGCAGCACTGGGCGAAGCAGCCAAACTCAGCCCACTGGCCTGCAGGTGGGAGGACTAAGGGAAGGCAGCACTGAGGGAACCAGCCACCCTCAGCCCACTGGCCTGCAGGAAGGAGGACTGAGGGAAGGCAGCACTGAGGGCACCAGCCACCCTCAGCCCACTGGCCTGCAGGTATGAGGACTGAGGGAAAGCAGCACTGAGAGAACCAGCCACCCTCTGCCAACTGGCCTGCAGGCGGGAGGACTGGGGGAAGGCAGCACTGAGGGAACCAGCCACCCTCAGCCCACTGGCCTGCAGGCGGGAGGACTGAGGGAACTGAAGGCAGCACTGAGGGAACCAGCCACCCTCAGGCCACTGGCCTGCAGGTGGGAGGACTGAGGGAAGGCAGCACTGAGTGCACCAGCCACCCTCAGCCCACTGGCCTGCAGGTGGGAGGACTGGGGGAAGGCAGCCCTGAGGGAACCAGCCACCCTCAGCCCACTGGCCTGCAGGCGGGAGGACTGAGGGAACTGAAGGCAACACTGAGGGAACCAGCCACCCTCAGCCCACTGGCCTGCAGATGGGAGGACTGAGGGAAGGCAGCACTGAGGGAACCAGCCACCTTCAGCCCACTGGCCTGCAGGAGGGAGGACTGAGGGAAGGCAGCACTGAGTGCACTGGCCACCCTCTGCCCACTGGCCTGCAGGTGGGAGGACTGAGGGAAGGCAGCATTGAGTGCACCGGCCACCCTCTGCCCACTGGCCTGCAGGTGGGAGGACTGAGGGGAGGCAGCACTGGGCGCAGCAGCCGCCCTCTGCCCACTGGCCTGCAGGTGGAGGACTGAGGGAAGGCGGCACTGAGGGCACCAGCCACCCTCTGCCCACAGGCCTCCAGGTGGGAGGACTGAGGGTAGGCAGCATTGAGGGCACCAGCCACCCTCTGCCCACTGGCCTGCAGTTGGGAGGACTGAGGTAAGGCAGCACTGAGGGAACCAGCCACACTCAGCCCACTGGCCTGCAGGTGGGAGGACTTAGGGAAGGTGGCACTGAGGGCACCAGCCACCCTCTGCCCACAGGCCTCCAGGTGGGAGGACTGAGGGAAGGCAGCATTGAGGGCACCAGCCACCCTCAGCCCACTGGCCTGCAGGTGGGAGGACTGAGGGAACTTAAGGCAGCACTGAGGGAACCAGCCACCCTCAGCCCACTGGCCTGCAGGTGGGAGGACTGAGGGAAGGCAGCACTGACTGCACCGTCCACCCTCTGCCCAATGAGCTGCAGGTGGGAGGACTGAGGGAAGGCAGCACTGAGGGCACCAGCCACCCTCTGCCCACTGGCCTGCAGGTGGGAGGACTGAGGGAAGGCAGCACTGGGCGAAGCTGCCACCCTCTGCCCACTGGCCTGCAGGTGGGAGGACTGAGGGAAGGCAGCATTGAGGGAACCAGCCACCCTCAGCCCTCTGGCCTGCAGGTGGGAGGACTGAGGGAAGGCAGCACTGAGCGAACCAGCCACCTTCAGCCCACTGGCCTGCAGGAGGGAGGACTGAGGGAAGGCAGCATTGAGGGAACCGGCCACCCTCAGCCCACTGGCCTGCAGGTGGGAGGACTGAGGGAAGGCAGCACTGAGGGAACCAGCCACCCTCAGCCCGCTGGCCTGCAGGAGGGAGGACTGGGGGACGGCAGCACTGAGGGAACCAGCCACCCTCAGCCCACTGACCTGCAGGTAGGAGGACTGAGGGAAGGCAGCACTGAGGGAACCAGCCACCCTCTGCCCACTGGCCTGCAGGTGGGAGGACTGAGGGAAGGCAGCATGGAGGGCACCGGCCACCCTTTGCCCACTGGCCTGTAGGTGGGAGGACTGAGGGAACTGAAGGCAGCACTGAGGGCACCAGCCACCTTCTGCCCACTGGCCTGCAGGTGGGAGGACTAAGGGAAGGCAGCACTGAGGGCACCGGCCACCCTCAGTCCACTGGCCTGCTGGTGGGAGGAGTGAGGGAAGGCAGCACTGAGGGTACCGGCCACCCTCTGCCCACTGGCCTGCAGGTGGGAGGAATGAGGGGAGGCAGCACTGGGTGAAGCAGCCACCCTCAGCCCACTGGCCTGCAGGTGGAGGACTAGGGGAAGGGAGCACTGATGGCACCAGCCACCCTCAGCCCACTGGCCTGCAGGTGGGAGGACTGAGGGAAGGCAGCATGGAGGGCACCGGCCACCCTCTGCCCACTGGCCTGCAGGTGGGAGGACTGAGGGAAGGCAGCATAGAGGGCACCGTCCACCCTCTGCCCACTGGCCTGCAGGTGGGAGGACTGAGGGAAGGCTGCACTGAGGGCACCAGCCACCCTCAGCCCACTAGCATGCTGGTGGGAGGACTGAGGTAAGGCAGCACTGGGCGAAGCAGCCACCCTCTGCCCACAGGCCTGCAGGTGGGAGGACTGAGGGGAGGCAGCACTGGGCGAAGCAGCCGCCCTCTGCCCACTGACCTGCAGATGGGAGGACTGAGGAAAGGCAGCATTGAGGGCACCGGCCACCCTCTGCCCACTGGCCTGCAGGAGGGAGGACTGAGGGAACTGAAGACAGCACTGGGCAAAGCAGCCGCCCTCTGCCCACTGACCTGCAGGTAGGAGGACTGAGGGAAGGCAGCACTGAGGGAACCAGCCACCTTTTCCCACTGGCCTGCAGGTGGGAGGACTGAGGGAAGGCAGCACTGAGGGCCCCAGCCACCCTCAGCCCACTGGCCTGCAGGTGGGAGGACTAAGGGAAGGCAGCACTGAGGGCACCGGCCACCCTCAGCCCACTGGCCTGCTGGTGGGAGGAGTGAGGGAAGGTAGCACTGAGGGCACCGGCCACCCTCTGCCCACTGGCCTGCAGGTGGGAGGAATGAGGGGAGGCAGCACTGGGTGAAGCAGCCACCCTCAGCCCACTGGCCTGCAGGTGGAGGACTGAGGGAAGGCAGCACTGAGGGAACCAGCCACCCTCTGCCCACTGGCCTGCAGGTGGGAGGACTAGGGAAGGGAGCACTGAGGGCACCAGCCACCAGCAGCCCACTGGCCTGCAGGTGGGAGGACTGAGGGAAGGCTGGATGGAGGGCACCGGCCACGCTCTGCCCACTGGCCTGCAGGTGGGAGGACTGAGGGAAGGCAGCATTGAGGGAACCAGCCACCCTCAGCCCTCTGGCCTGCAGGTGGGATGACTGGGGGAAGGCAGCACTGAGGGAACCAGCCACCTTCAGCCCACAGGCCTCCAGGTGGGAGGACTGAGGGTAGGCAGCATTGAGGGCACCAGCCACCCTCTGCCCACTGGCCTGCAGTTGGGAGGACTGAGGGAAGGCAGCACTGAGGGAACCAGCCACCCTCAGCCCACTGGCCTGCAGGTGGGAGGACTGAGGGAAGGCAGCACTGAGGGCACCAGCCACCCTCTGCCCACAGGCCTCCAGGTGGGAGGACTGAGGGAAGGCAGCATGGAGGGCACCGGCCACCCTCTGCCCACTGGCCTGCAGGTGGGAGGACTAGGGGAAGGGAGCACTGAGGGCACCAGCCACCCTCAGCCCACTGGCCTGCAGGTGGGAGGACTGAGGGAAGGCAGCACTGAGGGCACCAGCCACCCTCAGCTCACAGGCCTCCAGGTGGGAGGACTGAGGGAAGGCAGCACTGGGCGAAGCAGCCACCCTCTACACACAGGTCTGCAGGTGGGAGGACTGAGGGGAGGCAGCACTGGGCGAAACAGCCGCCCTCTGCACACTGACCTGCAGGTGGCAGGACTGAGGGAAGGCAGCATGGAGGGCACCGGTCACCCTCTGCCAACTGGCCTGAAGTAGGGAGGACTGAGGGAACTGAAGACAGCACTGGGCAAAGCAGCCGCCCTCTGCCCACTGACCTGCAGGTAGGAGGACTGAGGGAAGGCAGCACTGAGGGAACCAGCCACCTTCTGCCCACTGGCCTGCAGGTGGGAGGACTGAGGGAAGGCAGTACTGAGGGCACCAGCCACCCTCAGCCCACTGGCCTGCAGGTGGGAGGACTGAGGGGAGGCAGCACTGGGTGAAGCAGCCACCCTCAGCCCACTGGCCTGCAGGTGGAGGACTGAGGGAAGGCAGCACTGAGGGAACCAGCCACCCTCTGCCCACTGGCCTGCAGGTGGGAAGACTAGGGGAAGGGAGCACTGAGGGCACCAGCCACCCTCAGCCCACTGGTCTGCAGGTGGGAGGACTGAGGGAAGGCAGCATGGAGGGCACCGGCCACCCTCTGCCCACTGGCCTGCAGGTGGGAGGACTGAGGGAAGGCAGCATGGAGGGCACCGTCCACCCTCTACCCACACGCCTGCAGGTGGGAGGATTGAGGTAAGGCAGCATGGAGGGCACCGGCCACCCTCTGTCCACTGGCCTGCAGGTGGGACGGCTGAGGGAAGGCAGCACTGAGGGCACCAGCCACCCTTTGCCTGCTGGCCTGCAGGTGGGAGAACTGAGGGAACTGAAGACAGCACTGGGCGAAGCAGCTACCCTCTGCCCACTGGCCTGCAGGTGGGAGGACTGAGGGAAGGTAGCACTGAGGGCACCAGCCACCCTCTGCCCACTGGCCTGCAGGAGGGAGGACTGAGGGAACTGAAGACAGCACTGGGCAAAGCAGCCACCCTCAGCCCACTGACCTGCAGGTAGAAGGACTGAGGGAAGGCAGCACTGAGGGAACCAGCCACCTTCTGCCCACTGGCCTGCAGGTGGGAGGACTGAGGGAAGGCAGCACTGAGGGCACCAGCCACCCTCAGCCCACTGGACTGCAGGTGGGAGGACTGAGGGAAGGCAGCACTGAGGGCACCGGCCACCCTCAGCCCACTGGCCTGCTGGTGGGAAGAGTGAGGGAAGGCAGCACTGAGGGCACCGGCCACCCTCTGCCCACTGGCCTGCAGGTGGGAGGAATGAGGGGAGGCAGCACTGGGTGAAGCAGCCACCCTCAGCCCACTGGCCTGCAGGTGGAGGACTGAGGGAACCAGCCACCCTCTGCCCACTGGCCTGCAGGTGGGAGGACTAGGGGAAGGGAGCACTGAGGGCACCAGCCACCCGCAGCCCACTGGGCTGCAGGTGGGAGGACTGAGGGAAGGCAGCATGGAGGGCACCGGCCACCCTCTTCCCACTGGCCTGCAGGTGGGAGGACTGAGGGAAGGCAGCATGGAGGGCACCGTCCACCCTCTGCCCACAGGCCTGCAGGTGGGAGGACTGAGGTAAGGCAGCATGGAGAGCACCGGCCATCCTCTGCCCACTGGCCTGCAGGTGGGAGGACTGGGGGAATGTAGCACTGAGGGCACCAGCCACCCTCTGCCCACTGGCCTGCAGGTGGGAGGACTGAGGGAAGGCAGCATTGAGGGCACCGTCCACCCTCTGCCCACTGGCCTGCAGGTGGGAGGACTGAGGGAAGGCAGCACTGAGGGAGCCAGCCACCCTCTGCCCACTGGCCTGCAGGTGGAAGGACTGAGGGAAGGTAGCACTGAGGGCACCAGCCACCCTCTGCCCACTGGCCTCCAGGTGGGAGAACTGAGGAAAGGCAGCACTGAGGGATCCAGCCACCCTCAGCCCTCTGGCCTGCAGGTGGGAGGACTGGGGGAAGGCAGCATTGAGGGCACCGTCCACCCTCTGCCCACTGGCCTGCAGGTGGGAGGACTGAGGGAAGGCAGCACTGAGGGAGCCAGCCACCCTCTGCCCACTGGCCTGCAGGTGGAAGGACTAGGGGAAGGTAGCACTGAGGGCACCAGCCACCCTCTGCCCACTGGCCTCCAGGTGGGAGGACTGAAGAAAGGCAGCACTGAGGGAACCAGCCACCCACTGCCCTGCAGGTGGGAGGACTGGGGGAAGGCAGCACTGAGGGCACCGGCCACCCTCAGCCCACTGGCCTGCAGGTGGGAGGACTGAGGGGAGGCAGCACGGGGTGAAGCAGCCACCCTCAGCCCACTGGCCTGCAGGTGGGAGGACTGAGGGAAGGCGGCACTGAGGGCACCAGCCACCCTCTGCCCACAGGCCTCCAGGTGGGAGGACTGAGGGTAGGCAGCATTGAGGGCACCAGCCACCCTCTGCCCAATGGCCTGTAGGTGGAGGACTGAGGGAAGGCAGCACTGAGGGAACCAGCCACCCTCAGCCCACTGGCCTGCAGGTGGGAGGACTGAGGGAAGGCAGCACTGAGGGAACCAGCCACCCTCAGCCCACTGGCCTGCAGGTGGGAGGACTGAGGGAAGGCGGCACTGAGGGCACCAGCCACCCTCTGCCCACAGGCCTCCAAGTGGGAGGACTGAGGGTAGGCAGCATTGAGGGCACCAGCCACCCTCTGCCCACTGGCCTGCAGTTGGGAGGACTGAGGGAAGGCAGCACTGAGGAACCAGCCACCCACTGCCCTGCAGGTGGGAAGACTGGGGGAAGGCAGCACTGAGGGCACCGGCCACCCTCTGCCCACTGAGCTGCAGGTGGGAGGACTGAGGGAAGGCAACACTGAGGGAACAGGCCACCCTCTGCCCAGAGGCCTGCAGTTGGGAGGACTGAGTGAAGGCAGCACTGAGGGAACCAGCCACCCACTGCCCTGCAGGTGGGAGGACTGGGGAAGGCAGCACTGAGGGAACCAGCCACGCTCTGCCTACTGGCCTGCAGGTGGGAGGACTGGGGGAAGGCAGCATTGAGGGCACCAGCCACCCTCTGCCCACTGAGCTGCAGGTGGGAGGGCTGAGGGAACTGAAGGCAGCACTGAGGGAGCCAGCCACCCTCTGCCCACTGGCCTGCAGGTGGAAGGACTGAGGGAAGGTAGCACTGAGGGCACCAGCCACCCTCTGCCCACTGGCCTCCAGGTGGGAGGACTGAGGAAAGGCAACACTGAGGGAACCAGCCACCCTCTGCCTACTGGCCTGCAGGTGGGAGGACTGAGGGAACTGAAGGCAGCACTGAGGGCACCAACCACCCTCTGCCTACTGGCCTGCAGGTGGGAGGACTGAGGGAAGGCAGCACTGAGGGCACCAGCCACCCTCAGCCCACTGGCCTGCAGGTGGGAGGACTGAGGGGAGGCAGCACTGGGCGAAGCAGCCGCCCTCTGCCCACTGGCCTGCAGGTGGAGGACTGAGGGAAGGCAGCACTGAGGGCACCGGCCACCCAATGCCCTGCAGGTGGGAAGACTGGGGGAAGGCAGCACTGAGGGCACCGGCCACCCTCAGCGCACTGGCCTGCAGGTGGGAGGACTGAGAGAAGGCAGCACTGGGCGAAGCTGCCACCCTCTGCCCACTGGCCTGCAGGTGGTAGGACTGAGGGAAGGCAGCATTGAGGGAACCGGCCACCCTCAGCACACTGGCCTGCAGGTGGGAGGACTGAGGGAAGGCAGCATGGAGGGAACCAGCCACCCTCCGCCCACTGGCCTGCAGGTGGGAGGACTGAGGGAAGGCAGCACTGAGGGCACCAGCCACCCTCAGCCCACTGGCCTGCAGGTGGGAGGACTGAGGGAAGGCAGCACTGAGGGCACCAGCCACCCTCAGCCGACTGGCCTGCAGGTGGGAAGACTGAGGGAAGGCAGCACTGAGGGCCCCAGCCACCCTCTGCCCACTGGCCTGTAGGTGGGAGGATTGAGGGAAGGCAGCATTGAGGGAACCAGCCACCCTCTGCCCACTGAACTCCAGGTGGGAGGGCCGAGGGAAGGCAGCACTGAGGGCACCGGCCACCCTCAGCCCACTGGCCTGCAGGTGGGAGGACTGAGGAAAGGCAGCACTGGGCGAAGCTGCCACCCTCTGCCCACTGGCCTGCAGGTGGGAGGACTGAGGGAAGGCAGCATTGAGGGAACCGGCCACCCTCAGCACACTGGGCTGCAGGTGGGAGGACTGAGGGAAGGCAGCACTGAGGGAACCAACCCCCTCTGCCCACTGGCCTGCAGGTGGGAGGACTGAGGGAAGGCAGCATTGAGGGAACCAGCCACCCTCAGCCCACTGGCCTGCAGGTGGGAGGACTGAGGGAAGGCAGCACTGAGGAACCAGTTACCCTCAGCTCACTGGCCTCCAGGTGGGAGGACTGAGGGAAGGCAGCACTGAGGGCACCGGCCACCCTCTGCCCACTGAGCTGCAGGTGGGAGGACTGAGGGAAGGCAGCATTGAGTGCACCAGCCACCCTCTGCCAACTGGCCTGCAGGTGGGAGGACTGAGGGAAGGCAGCACTGAGGGAACCAGCCACCCTCAGCCCACTGGCCTGCAGGTGGGAGGACTGAGGGAAGGCGGCACTGAGGGCACCAGCCACCCTCTGCCCACAGGCCTCCAGTTGGGAGGACTGAGGGTAGGCAGCATTGAGGGCACCAGCCACCCTCTGCCCACTGGCCTGCAGTTGGGAGGACTGAGGGAAGGCAGCACTGAGGGAACCAGCCACCCTCAGCCCACTGGCCTGCAGGTGGGAGGACTGAGGGAAGGCAGCACTGAGGGCACCAGCCATCCTCTGCCCACAGGCCTCCAGGTGGGAGGACTGAGGGAAGGCAGCATGGAGGGCACCGTCCACCCTCTGCCCACTGGCCTGCAGGTGGGAGGACTAGGGGAAGGGAGCACTGAGGGCACCAGCCACCCTCAGCCCACTGGCCTGCAGGTGGGAGGACTGAGGGAAGGCAGCACTGAGGGCACCAGCCACCCTCAGCTCACAGGCCTGCAGGTGGGAGGACTGAGGGAAGGCAGCATGGAGGGCACCGGCCACCCTCTGCCCACTGGCCTGCAGGTGGAGGACTAGGGGAAGGGAGTACTGAGGGCACCAGCCACCCTCAGCCCACTGGCCTGCAGGTGGGAGGTCTGAGGGAAGGCAGCACTGAGGGCACCAGCCACCCTCAGCTCACTGGCCTGCAGGTGGGAGGACTGAGGGAAGGCAGCACTGGGCGAAGCAGCCACCCTCTACCCACAGGCCTGCAGGTGGGAGGACTGAGGGGAGGCAGCACTGGGCGAAGCAGCCGCCCTCTGCCCACTGACCTGCAGGTGGGAGGACTGAGGGACGGCAGCATGGAGGGCACCGGTCACCCTCTGCCAACTGGCCTGAAGTAGGGAGGACTGAGGGAACTGAAGACAGCACTGGGCAAAGCAGCCGCGCTCTGCCCACTGACCTGCAGGTAGGAGGACTGAGGGAAGGCAGCACTGAGGGAACCAGCCACCTTCTGCCCACTGGCCTGCAGGTGGGAGGACTGAGGGAAGGCAGTACTGAGGACACCAGCCACCCTCAGCCCACTGGCCTGCAGGTGGGAGGACTGAGGGAAGGCAGCACTGAGGGCACCGGCCACCCTCAGCCCACTGGCCTGCTGGTGGGAGGAGTGAGGGAAGGCAGAACTGAGGGCACCGGCCACCCTCTGCCCACTGGCCTGCAGGTGGGTGGAATGAGGGGAGACAGCACTGGGTGAAGCAGCCACCCTCAGCCCACTGGCCTGCAGGTGGAGGACTGAGGGAAGGCAGCACTGAGGGAACCAGCCACCCTCTGCCCACTGGCCTGCAGGTGGGAAGACTAGGGGAAGGGAGCACTGAGGGCACCAGCCACCCTCAGCCCACTGGTCTGCAGGTGGGAGGACTGAGGGAAGGCAGCATGGAGGGCACCGGCCACCCTCTGCCCACTGGCCTGCAGGTGGGAGGACTGAGGGAAGGCAGCATGGAGGGCACCGTCCACCCTCTGCCCACACGCCTGCAGGTGGGAGGACTGAGGTAAGGCAGCATGGAGGGCACCGGCCACCCTCTGTCCACTGGCCTGCAGGTGGGACGGCAGAGGGAAGGCAGCACTGAGGGCACCAGCTACCCTCTGTCCACTGGCCTGCAGGTGGGACGGCTGAGGGAAGGCAGCACTGAGGGCACCAGCCACCCTCTGCCCACTGGCCTGCAGGAGGGAGGACTGAGGGAACTGCAGACAGCACTGGGCAAAGCAGCCACCATCAGCCCACTGACCTGCAGGTAGGAGGACTGAGGGAAGTCAGCACTGAGGGAACCAGCCACCTTCTGCCCACTGGTCTGCAGGTGGGAGGACTGAGGGAAGGTAGCACTGAGGGGACATGCCACCCTCAGCCCACTGGACTGCAGGTGGGAGGACTGAGGGAAGGCAGCACTGAGGGCACCGGCCACCCTCAGCCCACTGGCCTGCTGGTGGGAGGAGTGAGGGAAGGCATCACTGAGGGCACCGGCCACCCTCTGCCCACTGGCCTGCAGGTGGGAGGAATGAGGGGAGGCAGCACTGGGTGAAGCAGCCACCCTCAGCCCACTGGCCTGCAGGTGGAGGACTGAGGGTACCAGCCACCCTCTGCCCACTGGCCTGCAGGTGGGAGGACTAGGGGAAGGGAGCACTGAGGGCACCAGCCACCCGCAGCCCACTGGCCTGCAGGTGGGAGGACTGAGGGAAGGCAGCATGGAGGGCACCAGCCACCCTCTGCCCACAGGCCTCCAGGTGGGAGGACTAAGGGAAGCCAGCATGGAGGGCACCGGCCACCCTCTGCTCACTGGCCTGCAGGTGGGAGGACTAGGGGAAGGGAGCACTGAGGGCACCAGCCACCCTCAGCCCACTGGCCTGCAGGTGGGAGGACTGAGGGAAGGCAGCACTGATGGCACCAGCCACCCTCAGCTCACAGGCCTCCAGGTGGGAGGACTGAGGGAAGGCAGCATGGAGGGCACCGGCCACCCTCTGCCCACTGGCCTGCAGGTGGAGGACTAGGGGAAGGGAGCACTGAGGGCACCAGCCACCCTCAGCCCACTGGCCTGCAGGTGGGAGGACTGAGGGAAGGCAGCACTGAGGGCACCAGCCACCCTCAGCTCACTGGCCTGCAGGTGGGAGGACTGAGGGAAGGCAGCACTGGGCGAAGCAGCCACCCTCTACCCACAGGCCTGCAGGTGGGAGGACTGAGGGAGGCAGCACTGGGCGAAGCAGCCGCCCTCTGCCCACTGACCTGCAGGTGGGAGGACTGAGGGAAGGCAGCATGGAGGGCACCGGTCACCCTCTGCCAACTGGCCTGAAGTAGGGAGGACTGAGGGAACTGAAGACAGCACTGGGCAAAGCAGCCGCACTCTACCCACTGACCTGCAGGTAGGAGGACTGAGGGAAGGCAGCACTGAGGGAACCAGCCACCTTCTGCCCACTGGCCTGCAGGTGGGAGGACTGAGGGAAGGCAGTACTGAGGGCACCAGCCACCCTCAGCCCACTGGCCTGCAGGTGGGAGGACTGAGGGAAGGCAGCACTGAGGGCACCGGCCACCCTCAGCCCACTGGCCTGCTGGTGGGAGGAGTGAGGGAAGGCAGAACTGAGGGCACCGGCCATCCTCTGCCCACTGGCCTGCAGGTGGGAGGAATGAGGGGAGGCAGCACTGGGTGAAACAGCCACCCTCAGCCCACTGGCCTGCAGGTGGAGGACTGAGGGAAGGCAGCACTGAGGGAACCAGCCACCCTCTGCCCACTGGCCTGCAGGTGGGAAGACTAGGGGAAGGGAGCACTGAGGGCACCAGCCACCCTCAGCTACTGGTCTGCAGGTGGGAGGACTGAGGGAAGGCAGCATGGAGGGCACCGGCCACCCTCTGCCCACTGGCCTGCAGGTGGGAGGACTGAGGGAAGGCAGCATGGAGGGCACCGTCCACCCTCTGCCCACACGCCTGCAGGTGGGAGGACTGAGGTAAGGCAGCATGGAGGGCACCGGCCACCCTCTGTCCACTGGCCTGCAGGTGGACGGTTGAGGGAAGGCAGCACTGAGGGCACCAGCCACCCTTTGCCTGCTGGCCTGCAGGTGGGAGAACTGAGGGAACTGAAGACAGCACTGGGCGAAGCAGCTACCCTCTGCCCACTGGCCGGCAGGTGGGAGGACTGAGGGAAGGTAGCACTGAGGGCAACAGCCACCCTCTGCCCACTGGCCTGCAGGAGGGAGGACTGAGGGAACTGAAGACAGCACTGGGCAAAGCAGCCACCCTCAGCCCACTGACCTGCAGGTAGGAGGACTGAGGGAAGGCAGCACTGAGGGAACCAGCCACCTTCTGCCCACTGGCCTGCAGGTGGGAGGATTGAGGGAAGGGAGCACTGATGGCACCAGCCACCCTCAGCCCACTGGCCTGCAGGTGGGAGGACTGAGGGAAGGCAGCATGGAGGGCACCGGCCACCCTCTGCCCACTGGCCTGCAGGTGGGAGGACTGAGGGAAGGCAGCATAGAGGGCACCGTCCACCCTCTGCCCACTGGCCTGCAGGTGGGAGGACTGAGGGAAGGCTGCACTGAGGGCACCAGCCACCCTCAGCCCACTAGCATGCTGGTGGGAGGACTGAGGTAAGGCAGCACTGGGCGAAGCAGCCACCCTCTGCCCACAGGCCTGCAGGTGGGAGGACTGAGGGGAGGCAGCACTGGGCGAAGCAGCCGCCCTCTGCCCACTGACCTGCAGATGGGAGGACTGAGGAAAGGCAGCATTGAGGGCACCGGCCACCCTCTGCCCACTGGCCTGCAGGAGGGAGGACTGAGGGAACTGAAGACAGCACTGGGCAAAGCAGCCGCCCTCTGCCCACTGACCTGCAGGTAGGAGGACTGAGGGAAGGCAGCACTGAGGGAACCAGCCACCTTTTCCCACTGGCCTGCAGGTGGGAGGACTGAGGGAAGGCAGCACTGAGGGCCCCAGCCACCCTCAGCCCACTGGCCTGCAGGTGGGAGGACTGAGGGAAGGCAGCACTGAGGGCACCGGCCACCCTCAGCCCACTGGCCTGCTGGTGGGAGGACTGAGGGAAGGCAGCACTGAGGGCCCCAGCCACCCTCAGCCCACTGGCCTGCAGGTGGGAGGACTGAGGGAAGGCAGCACTGAGGGCACCGGCCACCCTCTGCCCACTGGCCTGCAGGTGGGAGGAATGAGGGGAGGCAGCACTGGGTGAAGCAGCCACCCTCAGCCCACTGGCCTGCAGGTGGAGGACTGAGGGAAGGCAGCACTGAGGGAACCAGCCACCCTCTGCCCACTGGCCTGCAGGTGGGAGGACTAGGGGAAGGGAGCACTGAGGGCACCAGCCACCAGCAGCCCACTGGCCTGCAGGTGGGAGGACTGAGGGAAGGCTGGATGGAGGGCACCGGCCACGCTCTACCCACTGGCCTGCAGGTGGGAGGACTGAGGGAAGGCAGCATTGAGGGAACCAGCCACCCTCAGCCCTCTGGCCTGCAGGTGGGATGACTGGGGGAAGGCAGCACTGAGGGAACCAGCCACCTTCAGCCCACAGGCCTCCAGGTGGGAGGACTGAGGGTAGGCAGCATTGAGGGCACCAGCCACCCTCTGCCCACTGGCCTGCAGTTGGGAGGACTGAGGGAAGGCAGCACTGAGGGAACCAGCCACCCTCAGCCCACTGGCCTGCAGGTGGGAGGACTGAGGGAAGGCAGCACTGAGGGCACCAGCCACCCTCTGCCCACAGGCCTCCAGGTGGGAGGACTGAGGGAAGGCAGCATGGAGGGCACCGGCCACCCTCTGCCCACTGGCCTGCAGGTGGGAGGACTAGGGGAAGGGAGCACTGAGGGCACCAGCCACCCTCAGCCCACTGGCCTGCAGGTGGGAGGACTGAGGGAAGGCAGCACTGAGGGCACCAGCCACCCTCAGCTCACAGGCCTCCAGGTGGGAGGACTGAGGGAAGGCAGCATTGGGCGAAGCAGCCACCCTCTACACACAGGTCTGCAGGTGGGAGGACTGAGGGGAGGCAGCACTGGGCGAAACAGCCGCCCTCTGCACACTGACCTGCAGGTGGCAGGACTGAGGGAAGGCAGCATGGAGGGCACCGGTCACCCTCTGCCAACTGGCCTGAAGTAGGGAGGACTGAGGGAACTGAAGACAGCACTGGGCAAAGCAGCCGCCCTCTGCCCACTGACCTGCAGGTAGGAGGACTGAGGGAAGGCAGCACTGAGGGAACCAGCCACCTTCTGCCCACTGGCCTGCAGGTGGGAGGACTGAGGGAAGGCAGTACTGAGGGCACCAGCCACCCTCAGCCCACTGGCCTGCAGGTGGGAGGACTGAGGGAGGCAGCACTGGGTGAAGCAGCCACCCTCAGCCCACTGGCCTGCAGGTGGAGGACTGAGGGAAGGCAGCACTGAGGGAACCAGCCACCCTCTGCCCACTGGCCTGCAGGTGGGAAGACTAGGGGAAGGGAGCACTGAGGGCACCAGCCACCCTCAGCCCACTGGTCTGCAGGTGGGAGGACTGAGGGAAGGCAGCATGGAGGGCACCGGCCACCCTCTGCCCACTGGCCTGCAGGTGGGAGGACTGAGGGAAGGCAGCATGGAGGGCACCGTCCACCCTCTACCCACACGCCTGCAGGTGGGAGGATTGAGGTAAGGCAGCATGGAGGGCACCGGCCACCCTCTGTCCACTGGCCCGCAGGTGGGACGGCTGAGGGAAGGCAGCACTGAGGGCACCAGCCACCCTTTGCC
This sequence comes from Calotriton arnoldi, assembly GCA_963921515.1. Classification (NCBI taxonomy): domain Eukaryota; kingdom Metazoa; phylum Chordata; class Amphibia; order Caudata; family Salamandridae; genus Calotriton; species Calotriton arnoldi. The sequence continues at coordinate 4,008,971 of CAWUFW010000272.1, read as the reverse complement.
TGCTGGCCTGCAGGTGGGAGAACTGAGGGAACTGAAGACAGCACTGGGCGAAGCAGCTACCCTCTGCCCACTGGCCTGCAGGTGGGAGGACTGAGGGAAGGTAGCACTGAGGGCACCAGCCACCCTCTGCCCACTGGCCTGCAGGAGGGAGGACTGAGGGAACTGAAGACAGCACTGGGCAAAGCAGCCACCCTCAGCCCACTGACCTGCAGGTAGAAGGACTGAGGGAAGGCAGCACTGAGGGAACCAGCCACCTTCTGCCCACTGGCCTGCAGGTGGGAGGACTGAGGGAAGGCAGCACTGAGGGCACCAGCCACCCTCAGCCCACTGGACTGCAGGTGGGAGGACTGAGGGAAGGCAGCACTGAGGGCACCGGCCACCCTCAGCCCACTGGCCTGCTGGTGGGAAGAGTGAGGGAAGGCAGCACTGAGGGCACCGGCCACCCTCTGCCCACTGGCCTGCAGGTGGGAGGAATGAGGGGAGGCAGCACTGGGTGAAGCAGCCACCCTCAGCCCACTGGCCTGCAGGTGGAGGACTGAGGGAACCAGCCACCCTCTGCCCACTGGCCTGCAGGTGGGAGGACTAGGGGAAGGGAGCACTGAGGGCACCAGCCACCCGCAGCCCACTGGGCTGCAGGTGGGAGGACTGAGGGAAGGCAGCATGGAGGGCACCGGCCACCCTCTTCCCACTGGCCTGCAGGTGGGAGGACTGAGGGAAGGCAGCATGGAGGGCACCGTCCACCCTCTGCCCACAGGCCTGCAGGTGGGAGGACTGAGGTAAGGCAGCATGGAGAGCACCGGCCATCCTCTGCCCACTGGCCTGCAGGTGGGAGGACTGGGGGAATGTAGCACTGAGGGCACCAGCCACCCTCTGCCCACTGGCCTGCAGGTGGGAGGACTGAGGGAAGGCAGCATTGAGGGCACCGTCCACCCTCTGCCCACTGGCCTGCAGGTGGGAGGACTGAGGGAAGGCAGCACTGAGGGAGCCAGCCACCCTCTGCCCACTGGCCTGCAGGTGGAAGGACTGAGGGAAGGTAGCACTGAGGGCACCAGCCACCCTCTGCCCACTGGCCTCCAGGTGGGAGAACTGAGGAAAGGCAGCACTGAGGGATCCAGCCACCCTCAGCCCTCTGGCCTGCAGGTGGGAGGACTGGGGGAAGGCAGCATTGAGGGCACCGTCCACCCTCTGCCCACTGGCCTGCAGGTGGGAGGACTGAGGGAAGGCAGCACTGAGGGAGCCAGCCACCCTCTGCCCACTGGCCTGCAGGTGGAAGGACTAGGGGAAGGTAGCACTGAGGGCACCAGCCACCCTCTGCCCACTGGCCTCCAGGTGGGAGGACTGAAGAAAGGCAGCACTGAGGGAACCAGCCACCCACTGCCCTGCAGGTGGGAGGACTGGGGGAAGGCAGCACTGAGGGCACCGGCCACCCTCAGCCCACTGGCCTGCAGGTGGGAGGACTGAGGGGAGGCAGCACGGGGTGAAGCAGCCACCCTCAGCCCACTGGCCTGCAGGTGGGAGGACTGAGGGAAGGCGGCACTGAGGGCACCAGCCACCCTCTGCCCACAGGCCTCCAGGTGGGAGGACTGAGGGTAGGCAGCATTGAGGGCACCAGCCACCCTCTGCCCAATGGCCTGTAGGTGGAGGACTGAGGGAAGGCAGCACTGAGGGAACCAGCCACCCTCAGCCCACTGGCCTGCAGGTGGGAGGACTGAGGGAAGGCAGCACTGAGGGAACCAGCCACCCTCAGCCCACTGGCCTGCAGGTGGGAGGACTGAGGGAAGGCGGCACTGAGGGCACCAGCCACCCTCTGCCCACAGGCCTCCAGGTGGGAGGACTGAGGGTAGGCAGCATTGAGGGCACCAGCCACCCTCTGCCCACTGGCCTGCAGTTGGGAGGACTGAGGGAAGGCAGCACTGAGGGAACCAGCCACCCACTGCCCTGCAGGTGGGAAGACTGGGGGAAGGCAGCACTGAGGGCACCGGCCACCCTCTGCCCACTGAGCTGCAGGTGGGAGGACTGAGGGAAGGCAACACTGAGGGAACAGGCCACCCTCTGCCCAGAGGCCTGCAGTTGGGAGGACTGAGTGAAGGCAGCACTGAGGGAACCAGCCACCCACTGCCCTGCAGGTGGGAGGACTTGGGGAAGGCAGCACTGAGGGAACCAGCCACGCTCTGCCTACTGGCCTGCAGGTGGGAGGACTGGGGGAAGGCAGCATTGAGGGCACCAGCCACCCTCTGCCCACTGAGCTGCAGGTGGGAGGGCTGAGGGAACTGAAGGCAGCACTGAGGGAGCCAGCCACCCTCTGCCCACTGGCCTGCAGGTGGAAGGACTGAGGGAAGGTAGCGCGGGGGGCACCAGCCACCCTCTGCCCACTGGCCTCCAGGTGGGAGGACTGAGGAAAGGCAACACTGAGGGAACCAGCCACCCTCTGCCTACTGGCCTGCAGGTGGGAGGACTGAGGGAACTGAAGGCAGCACTGAGGGCACCAGCCACCCTCTGCCTACTGGCCTGCAGGTGGGAGGACTGAGGGAAGGCAGCACTGAGGGCACCAGCCACCCTCAGCCCACTGGCCTGCAGGTGGGAGGACTGAGGGGAGGCAGCACTGGGCGAAGCAGCCGCCCTCTGCCCACTGGCCTGCAGGTGGAGGACTGAGGGAAGGCAGCACTGAGGGCACCGGCCACCCAATGCCCTGCAGGTGGGAAGACTGGGGGAAGGCAGCACTGAGGGCACCGGCCACCCTCAGCGCACTGGCCTGCAGGTGGGAGGACTGAGAGAAGGCAGCACTGGGCGAAGCTGCCACCCTCTGCCCACTGGCCTGCAGGTGGGAGGACTGAGGGAAGGCAGCATTGAGGGAACCGGCCACCCTCAGCACACTGGCCTGCAGGTGGGAGGACTGAGGGAAGGCAGCATGGAGGGAACCAGCCACCCTCAGCCCACTGGCCTGCAGGTGGGAGGACTGAGGGAAGGCAGCACTGAGGGCACCAGCCACCCTCAGCCCACTGGCCTGCAGGTGGGAGGATTGAGGGAAGGCAGCACTGAGGGCACCAGCCACCCTCAGCCGACTGGCCTGCAGGTGGGAAGACTGAGGGAAGGCAGCACTGAGGGCCCCAGCCACCCTCTGCCCACTGGCCTGTAGGTGGGAGGATTGAGGGAAGGCAGCATTGAGGGAACCAGCCACCCTCTGCCCACTGAACTCCAGGTGGGAGGGCCGAGGGAAGGCAGCACTGAGGGCACCGGCCACCCTCAGCCCACTGGCCTGCAGGTGGGAGGACTGAGGAAAGGCAGCACTGGGCGAAGCTGCCACCCTCTGCCCACTGGCCTGCAGGTGGGAGGACTGAGGGAAGGCAGCATTGAGGGAACCGGCCACCCTCAGCACACTGGGCTGCAGGTGGGAGGACTGAGGGAAGGCAGCACTGAGGGAACCAACCCCCCTCTGCCCACTGGCCTGCAGGTGGGAGGACTGAGGGAAGGCAGCATTGAGGGAACCAGCCACCCTCAGCCCACTGGCCTGCAGGTGGGAGGACTGAGGGAAGGCAGCACTGAGGAACCAGTTACCCTCAGCTCACTGGCCTCCAGGTGGGAGGACTGAGGGAAGGCAGCACTGAGGGCACCGGCCACCCTCTGCCCACTGAGCTGCAGGTGGGAGGACTGAGGGAAGGCAGCATTGAGTGCACCAGCCACCCTCTGCCAACTGGCCTGCAGGTGGGAGGACTGAGGGAAGGCAGCACTGAGGGAACCAGCCACCCTCAGCCCACTGGCCTGCAGGTGGGAGGACTGAGGGAAGGCGGCACTGAGGGCACCAGCCACCCTCTGCCCACAGGCCTCCAGTTGGGAGGACTGAGGGTAGGCAGCATTGAGGGCACCAGCCACCCTCTGCCCACTGGCCTGCAGTTGGGAGGACTGAGGGAAGGCAGCACTGAGGGAACCAGCCACCCTCAGCCCACTGGCCTGCAGGTGGGAGGACTGAGGGAAGGCAGCACTGAGGGCACCAGCAATCCTCTGCCCACAGGCCTCCAGGTGGGAGGACTGAGGGAAGGCAGCATGGAGGGCACCGTCCACCCTCTGCCCACTGGCCTGCAGGTGGGAGGACTAGGGGAAGGGAGCACTGAGGGCACCAGCCACCCTCAGCCCACTGGCCTGCAGGTGGGAGGACTGAGGGAAGGCAGCACTGAGGGCACCAGCCACCCTCAGCTCACAGGCCTCCAGGTGGGAGGACTGAGGGAAGGCAGCATGGAGGGCACCGGCCACCCTCTGCCCACTGGCCTGCAGGTGGAGGACTAGGGGAAGGGAGTACTGAGGGCACCAGCCACCCTCAGCCCACTGGCCTGCAGGTGGGAGGTCTGAGGGAAGGCAGCACTGAGGGCACCAGCCACCCTCAGCTCACTGGCCTGCAGGTGGGAGGACTGAGGAAGGCAGCACTGGGCGAAGCAGCCACCCTCTACCCACAGGCCTGCAGGTGGGAGGACTGAGGGGAGGCAGCACTGGGCGAAGCAGCCGCCCTCTGCCCACTGACCTGCAGGTGGGAGGACTGAGGGACGGCAGCATGGAGGGCACCGGTCACCCTCTGCCAACTGGCCTGAAGTAGGGAGGACTGAGGGAACTGAAGACAGCACTGGGCAAAGCAGCCGCGCTCTGCCCACTGACCTGCAGGTAGGAGGACTGAGGGAAGGCAGCACTGAGGGAACCAGCCACCTTCTGCCCACTGGCCTGCAGGTGGGAGGACTGAGGGAAGGCAGTACTGAGGACACCAGCCACCCTCAGCCCACTGGCCTGCAGGTGGGAGGACTGAGGGAAGGCAGCACTGAGGGCACCGGCCACCCTCAGCCCACTGGCCTGCTGGTGGGAGGAGTGAGGGAAGGCAGAACTGAGGGCACCGGCCACCCTCTGCCCACTGGCCTGCAGGTGGGTGGAATGAGGGGAGACAGCACTGGGTGAAGCAGCCACCCTCAGCCCACTGGCCTGCAGGTGGAGGACTGAGGGAAGGCAGCACTGAGGGAACCAGCCACCCTCTGCCCACTGGCCTGCAGGTGGGAAGACTAGGGGAAGGGAGCACTGAGGGCACCAGCCACCCTCAGCCCACTGGTCTGCAGGTGGGAGGACTGAGGGAAGGCAGCATGGAGGGCACCGGCCACCCTCTGCCCACTGGCCTGCAGGTGGGAGGACTGAGGGAAGGCAGCATGGAGGGCACCGTCCACCCTCTGCCCACACGCCTGCAGGTGGGAGGACTGAGGTAAGGCAGCATGGAGGGCACCGGCCACCCTCTGTCCACTGGCCTGCAGGTGGGACGGCAGAGGGAAGGCAGCACTGAGGGCACCAGCTACCCTCTGTCCACTGGCCTGCAGGTGGGACGGCTGAGGGAAGGCAGCACTGAGGGCACCAGCCACCCTCTGCCCACTGGCCTGCAGGAGGGAGGACTGAGGGAACTGAAGACAGCACTGGGCAAAGCAGCCACCATCAGCCCACTGACCTGCAGGTAGGAGGACTGAGGGAAGTCAGCACTGAGGGAACCAGCCACCTTCTGCCCACTGGTCTGCAGGTGGGAGGACTGAGGGAAGGTAGCACTGAGGGCACATGCCACCCTCAGCCCACTGGACTGCAGGTGGGAGGACTGAGGGAAGGCAGCACTGAGGGCACCGGCCACCCTCAGCCCACTGGCCTGCTGGTGGGAGGAGTGAGGGAAGGCATCACTGAGGGCACCGGCCACCCTCTGCCCACTGGCCTGCAGGTGGGAGGAATGAGGGGAGGCAGCACTGGGTGAAGCAGCCACCCTCAGCCCACTGGCCTGCAGGTGGAGGACTGAGGGTACCAGCCACCCTCTGCCCACTGGCCTGCAGGTGGGAGGACTAGGGGAAGGGAGCACTGAGGGCACCAGCCACCCGCAGCCCACTGGCCTGCAGGTGGGAGGACTGAGGGAAGGCAGCATGGAGGGCACCAGCCACCCTCTGCCCACAGGCCTCCAGGTGGGAGGACTAAGGGAAGCCAGCATGGAGGGCACCGGCCACCCTCTGCTCACTGGCCTGCAGGTGGGAGGACTAGGGGAAGGGAGCACTGAGGGCACCAGCCACCCTCAGCCCACTGGCCTGCAGGTGGGAGGACTGAGGGAAGGCAGCACTGATGGCACCAGCCACCCTCAGCTCACAGGCCTCCAGGTGGGAGGACTGAGGGAAGGCAGCATGGAGGGCACCGGCCACCCTCTGCCCACTGGCCTGCAGGTGGAGGACTAGGGGAAGGGAGCACTGAGGGCACCAGCCACCCTCAGCCCACTGGCCTGCAGGTGGGAGGACTGAGGGAAGGCAGCACTGAGGGCACCAGCCACCCTCAGCTCACTGGCCTGCAGGTGGGAGGACTGAGGGAAGGCAGCACTGGGCGAAGCAGCCACCCTCTACCCACAGGCCTGCAGGTGGGAGGACTGAGGGGAGGCAGCACTGGGCGAAGCAGCCGCCCTCTGCCCACTGACCTGCAGGTGGGAGGACTGAGGGAAGGCAGCATGGAGGGCACCGGTCACCCTCTGCCAACTGGCCTGAAGTAGGGAGGACTGAGGGAACTGAAGACAGCACTGGGCAAAGCAGCCGCACTCTACCCACTGACCTGCAGGTAGGAGGACTGAGGGAAGGCAGCACTGAGGGAACCAGCCACCTTCTGCCCACTGGCCTGCAGGTGGGAGGACTGAGGGAAGGCAGTACTGAGGGCACCAGCCACCCTCAGCCCACTAGCCTGCAGGTGGGAGGACTGAGGGAAGGCAGCACTGAGGGCACCGGCCACCCTCAGCCCACTGGCCTGCTGGTGGGAGGAGTGAGGGAAGGCAGAACTGAGGGCACCGGCCATCCTCTGCCCACTGGCCTGCAGGTGGGAGGAATGAGGGGAGGCAGCACTGGGTGAAACAGCCACCCTCAGCCCACTGGCCTGCAGGTGGAGGACTGAGGGAAGGCAGCACTGAGGGAACCAGCCACCCTCTGCCCACTGGCCTGCAGGTGGGAAGACTAGGGGAAGGGAGCACTGAGGGCACCAGCCACCCTCAGCTACTGGTCTGCAGGTGGGAGGACTGAGGGAAGGCAGCATGGAGGGCACCGGCCACCCTCTGCCCACTGGCCTGCAGGTGGGAGGACTGAGGGAAGGCAGCATGGAGGGCACCGTCCACCCTCTGCCCACACGCCTGCAGGTGGGAGGACTGAGGTAAGGCAGCATGGAGGGCACCGGCCACCCTCTGTCCACTGGCCTGCAGGTGGACGGTTGAGGGAAGGCAGCACTGAGGGCACCAGCCACCCTTTGCCTGCTGGCCTGCAGGTGGGAGAACTGAGGGAACTGAAGACAGCACTGGGCGAAGCAGCTACCCTCTGCCCACTGGCCGGCAGGTGGGAGGACTGAGGGAAGGTAGCACTGAGGGCAACAGCCACCCTCTGCCCACTGGCCTGCAGGAGGGAGGACTGAGGGAACTGAAGACAGCACTGGGCAAAGCAGCCACCCTCAGCCCACTGACCTGCAGGTAGGAGGACTGAGGGAAGGCAGCACTGAGGGAACCAGCCACCTTCTGCCCACTGGCCTGCAGGTGGGAGGATTGAGGGAAGGCAGCACTGAGGGCACCAGCCACCCTCAGCCCACTGGACTGCAGGTGGGAGGACTGAGGGAAGGCAGCACTGAGGGCACCGGCCACCCTCAGCCCACTGGCCTGCTGGTGGGAGGAGTGAGGGAAGGCAGCACTGAGGGCACCGGCCAGCCTCTGCCCACTGGCCTGCAGGTGGGAGGAATGAGGGGAGGCAGCACTGGGTGAAGCAGCCACCCTCAGCCCACTGGCCTGCAGGTGGAGGACTGAGGGAACCAGCCACCCTCTGCCCACTGGCCTGCAGGTGGGAGGACTAGGGGAAGGGAGCACTGAGGGCACCAGCCACCCGCAGCCCACTGGCCTGCAGGTGGGAGGACTGAGGGAAGGCAGCATGGAGGGCACCGGCCACCCTCTGCCCACTGGCCTGCAGGTGGGAGGACTTAGGGAAGGCAGCATGGAGGGCACCGTCCACCCACTGCCCACAGGCCTGCAGGTGGGAGGACTGAGGTAAGGCAGCATGGAGGGCACCGGCCATCCTCTGCCCACTGGCCTGCAGGTGGGAGGACTGAGGGAATGTAGCACTGAGGGCACCAGCCACCCTCTGCCCACTGGCCTGCAGGTGGGAGGCCTGGGGGAAGGCAGCATTGAGGGAACCGGCCACCCTCTGCCCACTGGCCTGCAGGTGGGAGGACTAAGGGAAGGCAGCACTGAGGGAACCAGCCACCCTCAGCCCCCTGGCCTGAAGGTGGGAGGGCTGAGGGAACTGAAGGCAACACTGAGGGAACCAGCCACCATCAGCCCACTGGCCTGCAGGTGGGAGGACTGAGGGAAGGCAGCACTGGGCAAAGCTACCACCCTCTGCCCACTGGCCTGCAGGTGGGAGGACTGGAGGAAGGGAGCATTGAGGGAACCGGCCACCCTCTGCCCACTGGCCTCAGGTGGGAGGGCTGAGGGAAGGCAGCACTGAGGGCACCAGCCACCCTCTGCACACTGGCCTGCAGGTGGGATGACTGAGGGGAGGCTGCACTGAGGGCACCGGCCACCCTCTGCCCACTGAACTGCAGGTGGGAGGGCTGAGGGAAGGCAGCATTGAGGGAACCAGCCACCAGCAGCCCTCTGGCCTGCAGGTGGGAGGACTGGGGGAAGGCAGCATTGAGGGAACCGGCCACCCTCTGCCCACTGGCCTGCAGGTGGGAGGACTAAGGGAAGGCAGCACTGAGGGAACCAGCCACCCTCAGCCCCCTGGCCTGAAGGTGGGAGGGCTGAGGGAACTGAAGGCAATACTGAGGGAACCAGCCACCATCAGCCCACTGGCCTGCAGGTGGGAGGACTTAGGGAAGGCAGCACTGGGCGAAGCTACCACCCTCTGCCCACTGGCCTGCAGGTGGGAGGACTGGGGGAAGGGAGCATTGAGGGAACCAGCCACCCTCTCCCACTGGCCTCAGGTGGGAGGGCTGAGGGAAGGCAGCACTGAGGGCACCAGCCACCCTCTGCACACTGGCCTGCACGTGGGATGACTGAGGGGAGGCTGCACTGAGGGCACCGGCCACCCTCTGCCCACTGAACTGCAGGTGGGAGGGCTGAGGGAAGGCAGCATTGTGGGAACCAGCCACCAGCAGCCCTCTGGCCTGCAGGTGGGAGGACTGAGGGAAGGCAGCACTGAGGGAGCCAGCCACCCTCTGCCCACTGGCCTGAAGGAGGGAGGACTGAGGGAAGGCAGCATTGAGTGCACCGGCCACCCTCAGCCCACTGGCCTGCAGGTGGGACGACTGGGGGAAGGCAGCACTGAGGGAGCCAGCCACCCTCTGCCCACTGGCCTGCAGGAGGGAGGACTGAGGGAAGGCAGCATTGAGTGCACCGGCCACCCTCGGCCCACTGGCCTGCAGGTGGGAGGACTGAGGGAAGGCAGCATTGAGTACACCGGCCACCCTCAGCCCACTGGCCTGCAGGTGGGACGACTGAGAGAAGGCAGCACTGAGGGAGCCAGCCACTCTCTGCCCACTGGCCTGCAGGAGGGAGGACTGAGGGAAGGCAGCCTTGAGTGCACCGGCCACCCTCTGCCCACTGACCTGCAGGTGGGAGGACTGAGGGAACTGAAGGCAGCACTGGGCGAAGCAGACACCCTCTGCCCACTGACCTGCAGGTGGAAGGACTGAGGGAAGGTAGCACTGAGGGCACCAGCCACCATCTGCCCACTGGCCTCCAGGTAGGAGGACTGAGGAAAGGCAGCACTGAGGGAACCATCCACCCTCTGCCCACTGTCCTGCAGGTGGGAGGACTGAGGGAAGGCAGCATTGAGGGAACCGGCCACCCTCAGCCCACTGGCCTGCAGGAGGGAGGACTGAGGGAAGGCAGCACTGAGGGCACCAGCCACCCTCAGCCCACTGGCCTGCAGGTGGGAGGACTGAGGGAAGGCAGCACTGAGGGAACTGGCCACCCTCAGCCCACTGGCCTGCAGGAGGGAGGACTGAGGGAAGGCAGCATTGAGTGCACCTGCCACCCTCTGCCCACTGACCTGCAGGTGGGAGGACTGAGGGAAGGCAGCACTGAGGGCACCAGCCACCCTCTGCCTACTGGCCTCTAGGTGGGAGGACTGAGGGAAGTCAGCACTGAGGGCACCAGCCACCCTCAGCCCACTGGCCTGCAGGTGGGAGGACTGAGGGAAGGCAGCATTGACGGAATGGCCACCCTCAGCCCACTGGCCTGCAGGTGGGAGGACTAGGGGAAGGAAGCCACCCTCTGCCCACTGGCCTGCAGGTGGAAGGACTGAGGGAAGGCAGCATTGAGGGAACCGGCCACCCTCAGCCCACTGGCCTGTAGGAGGGAGGACTGAGGGAACTGAAGGCAACACTGGGCGAAGCAGCCACCCTCAGCCCTCTGGCCTGCAGGTAGGAGGACTGAGGGAAGGCAGCACTGAGGGCACCAGCCACTCTCTGGCCACTGCCCTGCAGGAGGGAGGACTGGGGGAAGGCAGCACTGAGGGCACCGGCCACCCTCTGTCTACTGACCTGCAGGTGGGAAGACTGAGGGAAGGCAGCACTGGGCGAAGCGCCCACCCTCTGCCCACTGGCCTGCAGGAGGGAAGGCAGCACTGAGGGCACCAGCCACCCTCTGCCCACTGGCCTCCAGGTGGGAGGACTGAGGGAAGGCAGCACTGAGGGCACCAGCCACCCTCAGCCCACTGGCCTGCAGGTGGGAGGACTGAGGGAAGGCAGCACTGAGGGAACCAGCCACCCTGTGCCCACTGGCCTGCAGGTGGGAGGACTGAGGGAAGGCAGCATTGAGGGAATGGCCACCCCCAGCCCACTGGCCTGCAGGTGGGAGGACTGGGGGAAGGCAGCACTGAGGACACCGGCCACCCTCTGCCCACTGGCCTGCAGGTGGGAGGACTGAGGGAAGACCGCACTGAGGGCACCGGCCACCCTCAGCCCACTGGCCTGCAGGTGGGAGGGCTGAGGGAAGGCAGCACTGAAGGCACCGGCCACCCTCTGCCCACTGGCCTGCAGGAGGGAGGACTGAGGGAAGGCTGCACTGAGGGCACCGGCCACCCTCAGCCCACTGGCCTGCAGGTGGGAGGACTGAGGGAACTGAAGGCATCACTGGGCGAAGCAGCCACCCTCTGCCCACTGGCCTGCGGGTGGAGGACTGAGGGAAGGCAGCACTGAGGGAACCAGCCACCCTCTGCACACTGGCCTGCCGGTGGGAGGACTGATAGAGTCTCAGGCTCGCAGGGACAGGCAGTTCCAGGGAAGGTGAACAACGCTGTTGGCCCTGACTTAGAAAGCACTCACAATGGAGTCTATTAAATGAACTTTAAAATCAATATTTCGAGAACTATGAGTTCTGGATGTCTGTAAACAAATCTCTGTTACCACATGTGAGGACTAGACTCTTGTTTTAAAAGTTACTTACAAGTTTAATCAGAAAATATGTCCTCATATAAAGAATAACAGATGTAGTGTCCAACCTCTTAGGAGGAGTGACAGAACCCAGTGGCGGCCGGTAATGTACCAGGATGGTGAGGCGGGCGGTGGTTTTGAATTTAAAAAAATAAACACTTACCTGATCTCGCTGCCGTCTCTTCATCGTCGCATCTCTCCCACGTCGGGCGAGTCTCTTCCGGAAAGCACCCATGCTCCCCACAGCCAATCACAACGCGATTGGTAAGCACACAGGGTCCCCTGAGCCAATCACAACGCTGCAATGCAGCGTTGTTATTGGTCTCAGTGCCGTGGTTCGGCGCTCAGCCAGGGACTGGGGACCTGAGCATGTTCTCCACCCAGGCTGTAATGCAGCCTGCATGGAGAACATGTGAAGTGCGCATGAATGTTTGGCCATCCCGAGAGGGCCAGTCAAACATTCATGCACACTTTGCTGAGTGCACAGCCACTTCTCCTCCTGGACGTCAGATAAGCCAAGCCCTGCCCTAGCCTGACCATTTACGAAAAATAAAATGATAATAACTTTAGTTATTATCATTTTATTTTGTCTTTTACACTGCTCCGTGAGCAGTGAGGCAACGCTCCTCCGCCTTAGCAGAGGAGCCGCCACTGAACTGTTCAGTCTGAAATCTGAAGCACCTTTAATGTATGTACGTGAGATAATATATCTGTTTCATGTTAGCCGTTCATGTTTGCGTTTCGTTTGCCTGCAACTTTGCATCAAGGGAGTAGCAAGAAAATTAAAATATCCCCTACTTCAACAATACCTCTACTCACACAAGCATGTGAAATGAGCAATTCTAACCTTCCTTAGAACAGTAACCCTCAGCCTTTTGTCCTCCTTTCTTCCATTTATCTATACATTCATCCTTTCATTTTCATTCATACGTCCATTTCTCCATGCCTTCACCTTTCCATCCATCCATTTTTCTATCCATTCATCCATTAATTTTCTATTCATACACCCATTCACTCTTCCTTCCTCCTCCATCCTTCCACCCATCTGTCTATGCTGCTATGCTTCTTCTATGAACTCTTTCACCTAATGATCCTTTCACTCTTCGATTCATTCTTTCACGATTCCATCTATTTTTCATTTCACTGTTCCTTTGTTACATTAACTCCTTCTTTCAACATTCCTTCCTTTCATTCTTCCATCCTACCGTACACCTTTTTCTTTCTTCTTTCCTATCACAGTTCCAATTTCCTCCAGTTTATTTTCTCTTTCTACATCTCTATCTTTATTTCTCATGCTTATTTTTTTCTTTCTCGGTTCTCTCACTTATGCTCACTTCTTCTATTTGTAATTCCTTATTTTTCCCTAGTTCATCATTTCTCTTTTTCGATTTCCTAAAATGCACATATCAGCCACTGCCCACAGTCCTCTGTCAAAGTGTTATTTATCAGCATTTGCTCTGCAGGCAGAAGAGGCCCGTAAATAACTAATTCATGTTTTAGTGGGACCCAGTTCACCAACCTGGCATAGCCCCCGCTTATGCTGCGAAAGTGGGGGGTTCCCTTCGTCACTGCTTTGCATGTTGGCCACACGGCTCACACCTGAAACATACTCAACTCAATGAACAAGATAATACACCCGACCACAGCTTGCGGCCCTTCGACAGTCTAACCTAATGTTCCATCTTCGCATCACACAAGGACACAACATGGACTTAGGTAAGGGACAGAGTGCCTGACACACATACATATGGCCACTTCAGGCTGCAGTTTTCCAGGAAAATTGGAAATGTGTGTGACAGCAACGCAGCCGGTCTCTGCCCACTGGCCTCCAGGTGGGAGGACTGAGTGAAGGCAGCATTGAGGGCACCAGCCAACCTCTGCCCACTGGCATGCAGGTGGGAGGGCTGAGGGAAGGCAGCATTGAGGGCACCAGCCACCCTCTGCCCACTGGCCTGCAGGTGGGAGGACTAATGAGTCACAGGTTTGCAGGGACCAGGCAGTTCCAGGGAAGGTGAACAACGCTGTTGGCCATTACTTAGTTCTTGGAAAGGAGTCAACCCTTCTCAAAATGGATACCAATACAGGTCCATCAAACTAAGCCTGCAAAAGCGACGGCCATCTTGGAAAGGTGTCAACCTCCGCCAGTGCCCTGACCGGTCAATAACTGATTAAAAGGGAAGGCTCTAGCGAATAGAAGAAGCAAGTTACTAGGCAGAAAGGGATTAAAAGAGAAGACTCTGAAGCAAGTTATTAGGCAAAAAAAATGGATCAAAACCTAGAACCCTCAGGACTACATGCCTTCACCATTAAATATCCACCCAATCTATCCAAAAATGTGGCAAAAAAGTTCAAACACAGACTAATAAAAACTCACTCAGAGACCCTGATCTCAGATCCCTATTTTTGCATCAACAAAGGCGCTATAACTAATTACCTCATCTTCCACACCAAAAAACGTGCACAATGGAGGAATATCTTCTACTCGATGCTCCGAATTACCGAATCCAGAAAAACCCCTCATGCCCTCAAACTGACGGTATCCGCCTCAGACTTCTGCAATGCCAACGCCACTATATCCCTGTACAATAATTGTAATATCCTTATACAAGCCTCAAATGCCAATCTCGCTATTATAGATAAGATCTTCCCTATTCTCAAGAAAGCACTGAACAAGAAAAACCCACTCCCCATGATTAACCATCCTGATTACCCTTCGATGTTCCAACTCTACCACAATATCACATGACTGCATCACCTGTTCCTAATTCTCACCAAACCCCCATGCTCGTCTACCGGTCCGTCACAACGGACCCAACCACTCCAGGGTTCCCAGATCCAGACGGGACAAGGATCCACTTAGCAACAGGTCAACCCAATGCATACACACCCCAGACATCCTTGATGTCCAATAGTGAATCCCTCAACTCTGAACCCGCCCCAGATAACCCAATCGTCCCATCTACAGATGAACTGACCTGAATGGCTCCCCCTGACATGTCAATAACCCTGGTCTGTGATCAGCTCCTCCCCCTCACGACACATCTACCCCCCAACCTGATCCACCACTCTTCAATCATACCCCTCTCGGTCGCAACAGGGCTTACCATCCCATCACTTAACCAGGCCATCCCCCTTTCACATACGGTCCCCCCTCAATCCGCCCTGATCGATTTACCCCATTGGAATCTAATAATGCTTTCCTCACTCACCAAGACCAAACATGCGGACTTCCTCCAATAGACCACACACCTCAACACACAACTTGCTATCCTAACTCTGATTGGATTGCACGTTTCAACGAGATATCCCTTGGACTATCCCATCTCAAAGACGAAATGCAAAATCTATCAACAATCACAAAAGAACTCCTAAACTCTCACAAAGCCACTAATGCCACTGTGAACCGAATCAGTTACCAAACTAGTAGATATATCACCAAAAATTCACACACTGAACGTACTATTCAGAATAATATACCTTTCCCTAACGACCCTTCTCGTCCCAAAAGACTAATTGCTGAGTTATCTGACACTGACATACGTGACCTCCTCCTATTTTATGCCAGCCCTTTAGACAACAGCAAACCTCTACACGGTAGCATTCAAACCATTCAAGCTAACCCTTACAGAGAACCTACTCTCAACAACAGATCTATAAATAGCGAAAACCTCAAAAATATCAACATAGTGCATACAGCCCTCTCCCACCCTACTAGCAAACTGAAGTGCGTACTCCTCAACTGCAGATCAGCTAGCAAACATGTGCCGACATCTACGATCTCAGCCTCTTAAACGAGCTTGACATTGTCATCCTTACTGAAACATGGCTAAATAGCTCCTCCTCTACTGTCCTAGATCTACTGGTCCCTCCTAGTCATGACATAACCCGTCTAGACAGACCCATGAAACCTCGCAGTGGGTTAGCCTGCATCTTCCGAAACACAATCTCAGTTAACCAAACTGACACCGTCTCCTTATCCATCTGTGAATATCTTTGCATCAACATCACGAACAACAATTGCCTCATTAGCAAACTTCACATAATATACCACCCCCCGGTGATAGTCTGCCATTCATTGAACAGATAATGTAGCTCATTACATCCAATGACAATTCACAAGTGTCGCAGATTTTTCTAGGAGACTTCAATCTACATAGGGATAATACGAACGATCATGCTGTAAGCTGTTTCAAATCCTTCCTGTCAGATCAGGACTTGACCCAATTCTGTGACAGTCCAACCCACAACAAGGGAGAGACATTAGACCTCATCATAGCAAAAACGAACATTGTCTCGCTAGTGTCCATTATCCCCTGTGATTGGTCTGACCATTACAGCATACTCTTCTCTATCATTATTGAGGTGACCCCGAAAAGATGCCAACGAACAAAAACAAAACAATGGAAAAGGAATAGCCAAAATATCAACCCTATCGACCTAGCAAACCGATGCAGCACCGACCTGATCCCCCAGACAGGCATGACAGACGTTCATGACCTCACAGTCTTTTTACAACTCCACTATTCTTGAAATACTTGACTCAACAGCACCCCTCCAACAAAAAAACATTTCCACCAAAATCTCCAAACCTTGGTTCAACGAGATTCTGAACTCTGACAGGCGCAAGCTAAGTTCAGCTGAACGAATTTGAAGATCGAAACCCTCCATAGAACACCTAAATCACCTTAGAGCACTGAGGAATACATACAACAGGAGAATCCAAAAGGCCAAGGCGGACTTCTTTAGAACCCAGCTGAACCATGCCATCAACCGTCCAAAAAAACTATTTGAAATAGTCAAACAACAATCGCTCAACACACCAAACTCTACGGAACTTAGAGAGTCGGCTACCCCTAGCTGCGAGGAGCTTGCCAATTTCTTCATTGAAAAAACTAAAACCATCGAATGCGACATACAATCTAGGAATGCCCCTCCTCTAACTACCGACCATGAGTCTACATTTTACTCCCAGATCAAGGATCAGTTTAGTACACCAACGGGAACCCCAAAGAATAATGCCTCTTGGAACACCTTCACGCCCTACTCTGAAAACGACATCTATATCACCCTTCTTGCGATTAATCCCTCCAATCGCTTCGCCGATCCACTACCTCCTTCCCTGTTCAAAACGATAAAATCTTCTATTCTCCCCTCATGGACAAAGATTGTAAAATCCTCCCTCAGGCAAGGCACCATACCTGAATGCCTTAAAGTAGGGCAGGTAACACCCATACTAAAGAAAGTCAACTCCCTCTCCTCTGATCTCAACAACTACCGTCCTATATCCAACATCCCCACTCTGGCGAAACTACTAGAAAAATGTGTACAAACTCAATTATGCAACCACATTGAGAATTTCAACCTCTTGGACCAACACCAATCCGGATTCCGTCAGGGACACAGCACCGAATCAGCACTCACCCATATAACGGACGATATACTAAAAATACTAGACCAGAATGAATCATGCCTCTTGATACTTCTTGACTTATCCTCCGCCTTCAACACGGTGGAGCATGACAACCTTCTGTCACTTCTGGAATGAAGGATGGGCCTGTCTGGTACTGTGCTACAATGGTTTACCTCTTTCCTTAACAACAGAACCCAACGAATCAAGTTGAAGCAATCACTGTCTCAACCTTCCTTGGTCACCCTAGGGGTTCCACAGGGCTCAGCACTATCACCCATTCTTTTCAATCTACTCATGGAACCACTGGCAAACGCACTGAACTCTGCGAACATTCTATATCACCTGTATGCAGACGATACACAACTCTATATGAAAATCTCCTCCCTAGAAGACTTCATCTCCCTCAACGCTAATCTGCATAAGACTCAAAGTTGGCTCACTGACAACCACCTCATGCTCAACACCAAAAAAACGGAATTCCTCCTCATCTCCCCTCCCAACCACACACCCAAGATAGACCTCTGGCTGAAGCATCTAACCACCTTTGACTGCTCTCCCCACATCATTGACTCCACTAAATCCTTGGGAATAACCCTAGTCAAACACTTGAATATGCAGGCGCATATCAGTAATGCCACCAAAGGAGCTAATCATCAGCTGAGCATCCTAAGGAAACTTAAACCCTTCCTTCTACAGGCAGAATTAAAAATGGCGGTACAAGCCCTAGTGCTGCCAAGATTGGACTACGGAAGTACCACTCTATGCGAACTCCCCAAATACAAGCTGGCCCCACTGAGAGCTTCTCTTAACGCTGTGGCCAGGCTTTCCTCCTGAACAAAAAGAAATAACCACATTTCACCGACCTTAAAAGAAATGAGACTTGCTCGGATGCAATCTTCTTAAAAGTATTAATGTATTAAAATTGTATTGTTCATACTAACCATTGCACACACAAATATAAGTAGCAAGGAAGCTTGCCTATGTGTTTTTACTAACAAGTATCGCTTGTCTATTCTAAAATGGCCGCTAAAGCGTGGGAACTTTACTGCGCATGTCTCAACCATATCACGTGGTGTGACGTCTTTCTTTGCTTGGTGGGAAAATTCTTGCTTCTGCGCAGTGTGATTTAAAATGGCTGCCATATGTTTTCACATGCTACAGCTTGCTCTTATGTTTTGTTTAAACTGTAATATTCTAACGCTACTAATGCGGGATAGAATTTATAAGTAAATGGGAATAGAGTAGAAAGAGTGGGAATACAGTGAAACATTTTATTTGTGATTTTAATATTGTCTTCTTTGACTTTATTAGTTCGTAAATTTGGGCCTGGGGTTGGTGAACTGAAAATTCGTGTGACGTAGTTGCTCAGAGGGAAAAGGATGAAGTCAACCTGGACGTCGTCCAAGGCCGCGACCTGATGGCCAATATTGTTGTATTCATGAATGTTCTTACAAAAATGTTACAATGTACATGAAGAATGTATAAACTTTGTCATGAGACGGGTGGGAAATAAAGCAAATGTATTAAAAGTGAGGGGCGGTATTTTAAACAAAGGGTTTTAAGAAAATGAATTAAATCAATATGGTGTGAGGATCAACCCCCTGTCACCGTCCAATCAGAAGTAGTGGCCCCATAATTCTGCAACATTTAGGGGAGGTACATGGGCGTAGAAGGGTATAATAGATATAGAATTAGCTAATTAGTTGGCCTAAGAGACTAAGAGACACTAGACGCTGAGAAGAATAGGCTCCAGACGTACAAGCTGATCGATCGCAGACTGAACCGCTGTCCAGAGAGGTCCTGAGGAGGGGGCGGCGGAGTCCATTAGAAGGAAGTCACGGGAGAATTCGAGGAGAAGCGAAGTACCAGAGAGGGGAACGACGCAGGCGTCGTTGATAGAGAGGTCACCGGTCCTGTCCTGATCCGGGAGGAGGTCTTTGCTCTTCATCCTTCCAGGGTCCTATCTTTCCAACTCCTTGGCCAAGGGGTTTGGTTCTCGCACTTTAGGTAAATATAAATGCAAACCTTAGTTGCGCTGCTGTCTCTATCTTCTCTCTTTCCTTAGGGACCGTCATTAATCGATAATTCATTTTTATGCTTCCTCCTTGCGATACGATTTAAGTATCATGTGGTTTTGTATTTACTCTGCTAAATCTTTAGATAAACATTTTAAAACTCCTTGACTCAGTGATTATTTTAGAAATTTATGAATTGTATGGAACGTCACTCATTTTAAACTTCCCAATTAGCAAAGGATTCATTGGTAAGTCATTACTCTTCAATCAGAAGGTAATTGGTAGCAGGGATTTTGATAAAAGAGTACCAACTGACCCACCAGCGGAAATTGCTAGCGTAGTATGAATGTATGGGCCCAAGTGAGTATTTTGTGTATGAATGCTTGTTGCTAGTAACCCGCTGGATCAGTTTTCTGGTTATCAGAGGATGGTTTCACTTTGTTAATTGGGTAATGAGAATTTTATTTTTATGAACTAACATCCGTTATTGTTTTAAGTTTGTTTTATGTTGTCTAGAAATCCCCGGGGAAAATTGAATAGCGGATGGTAAGTGGAAGCCATACTGCAGTGAGGTTATCTGTCAGGCAGAAATAGTACTGAAAAGTTAAGTAGGGCTATCAGTACTTGTTAGGGACTCTATGTTTGTGAGTAATAGCAAAGGAATGTGCTGGTGAAAGTTTGATGTTATATCACCTAGAAAGGGTAACATTGAAGAAGTAGCAGGTATTTTCGGAGCTTAAGTGAAGAGTAAACGGAAGTGTTTTACTCGTAGTGTATGATTAGTAAACGGAAGAGTTTTACTAAGAAGTGAGAGAATCTATCTTTTCAAGTTAGCAAAACTGACACGATAGCGAATGTTTTATGTTGTTACTGAATTATAAAAAAGTATAGAGAGAATAAAACTTTGCGTAAATTTTTGAAAAGGGAGGGTCAGCTACCGGAGAGGAAGCTGACGTCACAAACGCCGCGCTGGGATTGGTTGAAACCACGGGCGTGAAAAGACTCTTGTAAAGGAGGGGTCAGTAGTCAGGAGTTGTACTGACGTCACAAGTGTCGCGCTGGGATTGGTTGAAACAGCGAAGGACAGAAAAGCGCAGATTGTAAAGGAGGGGTCGTCAGAAAAGACGTCACTGAAAAGCCGCGCTAGGATTGGATCAAAGGCAAAAGTTAGCTGGAATCTGATTGGTAGTTACCATAGAAGCTGAAATATTACTGGATAGTGGAGAATATATGTTAAAAGGTGATTCGACTTTAATAGGAACTCGTCCGGATAGGAGATTCCTAGGCTTTGCAGAATATAATTTTATACATCGAGATTTGCCAAAAATGTACGGAGAAAAGAGGAAAATGTCAGTTCTACAGAAGATTAAGAATTATTTTAAAAAGGACAAACCAATCAAAATTAGGGAAGGAATTATCATTCCACCAGCTAAAACGCCCGCTTCATTTATGATGATGGAGAGAGGTTATCATACTTGCGTATGGATAGAAAATTGGATAGAATATACCAAAAATGATGGAATATTAGCTTTTCCTGAGAATGGTACTTTCAATGGGAGGATTCTTCAAAATTTGAGATTAAGAATGAACGATTTAGAACCCAGACCTAGATTAACTCAATACGAAGCCTTAGAAGAATGGGAAACCGAGGCATTTGAACGGGATCGACCCAGAAGTAATAGGGGTTATCGGGCATTTTTTCCCAGATACCAAACCGAGTCAAGGGACGGTCAGATGAAACAGTGGAGAAGAGCAATGCTTACAGAGGGTCTGTATCCGATATTAATGGCAGAAGAATCAGTAGGGAATAAATGCACAGAAAAGACAAAACATTTGACTAGATTTGGAGATTCCGAAGATGAATTTATGGAAGATCTATTAAAGAATCCGCCACCATATCAGGAAGGGACAAGTGGATCCACCCCAAGTGCACCCTTGTTAAGAACTCCTTTGGTACCTGAAGTATTACACGATTCACCAGTTAGTAGAGTACTTCATGATAAAGAAAAAGAAGCGATAGATAAAAACAGAGCAGAATTAATTCAGAAAGTAACACAATTGAGTGTTCATCCAGATTCATTGACCATACCTGTAACGATTGGTCCAGTGGTTCCCTTATATGGTGACAAAGTAACTTATCCCAAACCTCTAGTTATGCCTACGCCTGTGAATGTCCCTAGACCTGAAGCAGTAGTAATGGTTGAGGATCACTTTAGTGATTGTGGGTCTATAATTTCATTAATGGACTTGCCCAATCGAGATTCTGTAAACAATACTCCAAGAAGAGTAACACCTAGTTGCTCCAAAGATGTAAACATAGTAACCTCATCAGGAACAAAAAGTGCTACAGTAGTTACACCTGAAGACTTAGAACGGTGGGCACAAGGATCCGACAAACAGAATTCACCCCCAAAGATTATGGACATTTATAAATTAAAAGTTGAATTAGAAGAAATAATAGCAGGAAATGTAGGAGTAGATCGCCTAAATATTTACGATGAAGAGGAATTATTGTTTGTATGCAGAAGCATCACAAGAAATACAAACATATTTCATGAGAAATTGTCAGATTTAGCTCCACAGATGGGAATTGAAATAGGGAAGTCAAAGGTGTTACAAAAACTATATAGAGCAGATTTTTCAGACAAGGATTTAGAGAATATGAATGCCTCAGGAAGGAAATTACAAGTAAAGGAATTAATGACAGTTTTGCAGAAATGGAGAGAGCTAGATAAATGGAAAGTTAGATGGACAAAGAAAAAGGAAGAGGCACGACATAATAAAACGACTTCAGAATATTTAATGAAGGAAACAGGGAAAGGAGATCAAATGTACCCGATGCGAGAAGTTCCAGTTGGGGGATATGTACATGTCCCATGGAGCAGACAGGATATTTTGTCATTTACAAATGATTTTCCAAAGTTGAGAGAAAAGCCAATTGAATGGTACAAGCAGGTTGAAAGGTTTGTGAAGGTGTCAAAGGTATTGTTGAAAGACTTGGATGGTTTGTTCGATATAGTGGTACCTGCCGATTTATGGACAGATTGCAAAATCACAGTTGATTGGCCCAGTGAGGAGTATCCTAGAGATCCAAAGACAGGTGCTCCGTCCAATGATGTAATGAAAAAGTATCAGCAGGTAATAACTTATTTGAAAGGGAAAATACCACCAAAAGAAACAGATTGGGTGAAAATAGACAGAACTACCCAAGAAGCCAGTGAATCGGTACACGCCTATTATGAGCGTTTATTGCAGGTATTTAAGCAGTATAGTGGATTTGAGGACATTGGAGATAAAAACATGAGTCAGTTTGTTTACCGATTTGTTTACGGTCTGAAGCCAGAAATTTGTCAGATGATTAAGCAGCACATGTTGTGCTGGCAGGGGAAACCGATTGACGAGATTTTGAAATATGCGAAATATTGTGGAGATGACATTGAGGATAGGCACAAGAAATTGCAAGAGAAGGTGATGTGGGCTCAGGTGAAAATGGCTGAGCGACAGGGAATTAATTTGGATAATCCAAACGATAATCAAGGAAAAGATTCTGGAACGAATGGTGACACTGGGAACGGAGGAAAAATGAAAGGACGAATGAGCAGAGAAGAGGCTAAAAAGAAGTTTCCTTGTCATGGGTGCGGAAAATTAGGGCATTGGAAGGATGAATGTAAAAAGATGCGGAATAATAATGGCCCAAATCCAAATTTAAATCCACAGACGCAGAATGACTCACAGCAGGGTGTAAATCCTCAGAGTCAGTTGCCACCTGCACCTATACAGGGTAATGTAAACAGAGCAAAGCACGGTACAGACGTCGGATTTCAAGGAGGAAGTGGTAAGAATGATTATGTAACATCACAATTTCTTTTACAGGACGACTTCTGTACCTATAACCAATGACGGTGCCTAGGAGAGAGGAAGAAGGAGTGCGTACTTGGTGCATCCTTACCGGTAGATCAGTCAGGTCCATATGTTGAAGGGAATGTGAAAGGTAATGATATTACTTTCCTTTTGGACACTGGTGCTACTAGGTCTACTGTGAGAACAGCAGACATCCCAGACCTTCCTCTCTCTGGAGAAACTATCCAAGTTGTGGGAGTGGCTAATCAGAAGATTAGAACACCTCTTACCGAACCAATGGAAGTAAAAATAGGAAACTTTAGAGAAATGCATCAATTTGTAGTCTGTGATTCAGGTCCAGTAAATTTATTGGGCCGGGATTTGCTCTGTAAAATGAATTGTACAATTTTCTGCACACCGGATGGTGTGGCAGTTCAGACCCCAGATGAAGACCATGTATATAAATTTATGATTGCAAAGCAAGGTACAGAAGTAGATGAGATGTTTTCTTTGATAACAAAAGATGAATTACCAGAAGAACTGAAAACTACGGTGAATTCCATAGTATTGGATTTCACGGGAAAGGAAGTAGGACTTATGGCCAAAATAGACCCAGTGAAGATTACTGTAAAAGAAGGTGCGATTTTCCCAAACACCCGACAGTATAAAATGAGTGCAGAGGTAAAAGCAGGAGTCATTGAAGAAATTAACAGAATGGTAAACCAAGACATACTAAAAGAAGTAATGAGTAGCCCTTGTAACTCACCAATCATGGGTCTGAAGAAACCTAATGGAAAATATAGGATCGTTCAAGACCTGCGCAAAGTAAATAAGATTGTGGAACCATGTTGTCCTATAGTACCAAATCCTGCAGTAATTCTATACCACATTCCTTGGAGTGCAGGATGGTTTACTGTGATTGATTTATGCCAAGCATTCTTTTCTATACCATTGCATCCAGATAGTCAGTATCTATTTTCATTTAAATTTGAGAACAAGGTCTATGTATGGAATCGTGTTCCTCAGGGGTACACGGAAAGTCCTTCCATCTTCAATCAAATATTGAAAAAGTGCTTAGAGAAACTAGTGAAGCCAGGAAGCTCAGTCTTAGTGCAGTATATAGACGACTTACTAGTGGCGTCTAACACCAGAGAGGACTGTGTTGTTGACACCATTGCCTTATTAAATCATTTAGCAGAAGAAGGGCATAAAGTTTCACCTGAAAAATTGCAGTTCTGTACAACAGCAGTTAAGTACCTAGGACACCAGATTGAGAGGGGCAGAAGGAGAATAACAGCTGAGAGAATAAAATTAATAAAGAAAATGCAGATGCCTGTCTCTCTACGAGAAGTAAGAATGTTCCTTGAATAGTAGGATACTGTCGACAATGGATATTAGGATTTTCTCTACTAGCGAAGCCATTAATTCAAATGACGAAAAAGAAGGCAAAAGACCCAGTTGAGTGGGATGATGAGAGTGTAGGTGCATTTGTAAAATTACGAAATGCATTGTGTGCAGCCCCTGCCCTAGGCATGCCTGATTATAAAAGAAATTTTGCATTATTCTGTCATGAAAGAGAAAATTGTGCACTTTCAGTCTTAACGCAGAGACATGGTTTAGACAGACGTCCTATAGCATATTTTTCTGCTACATTGGACCCAGTGGCAGCCGCGTTGCCAGGCTGCTTAAAAGCAGTAGCGGCTACCTGTTTGAGCATTGAACAAAGTGAGTCAATTGTAATGGGACACCCTGTAAAGGTGTTCGTTCCACACACGGTTGTGATTTTGTTGACAAGAACCAGAACTCAGCATCTTACTCCTAGTCGGTTGACTAAATATGAAAGAATAATACTGGGTGCTGAAAATGTGACCATTGTAAGGTGCACAATAGTAAATCCAGCTACCTCACTACCAGACCCATATCATGAAGAAGTTAAAGATGACGAAGAAGAGCATGATTGTTTACAAGTCACAGAGTTGTGCACAAAACCGCGTCCTGACATTCAGGAACTACCCCTCAGGAAGCCAGACAGGGAGCTGTTTGTTGATGGTTCATGCCAAAGGCATGATGATGGAAAACTAACTGCAGCATATGCAGTGTGAGAACTAACTGGAATAGTCGAAGCATCCTATTTACCAGGAGTCAAATCTGCACAAATAGCTGAATTGATTGCTTTAATAAAAGCTTGCAAAATTGGGAGGAATCAAAAAGTAACTATATTTACAGATAGCCAATATGGTTACGGGGTTGTGCATGATTTTGGCCAACTATGGATGCAGAGGGATTTCATGACTTCTTCAGGATCCCCCATTAAGAATGGACAGTTCGTAAAAGAACTACTGGAAGCAATACAATCACCAAAAGAATTGGCCGTGGTGAAATGTGGCGCACACCTGTCAGGAGATGACTGGGTGGTAGTCGGCAACAGATACGCAGATCTTGTGGCTCAACATTGTGCCAAAAACAGATTGTCAGTAAATAAAAGGGTGGAAAGAATGGGAATCAGCTGCCAACTTATGCTGTATGTACCTCCTGAGACATGGAATGATGTAAAAAGATTGCAAGATGATGCTGATGAAAGTGAAAAGAGTACATGGATTAAAATGGGATGTTCACAAAAGACAGACGATGATGTATGGATTTATGCTGATGGCAGACCAGTCATGCCCGATTGTCTGCTTTCACAAATGGCTAGGATGTATCACGGAGACACACACGTAGGGAGAGATGCAATGATTAGGCTCTTTAGACAAAATTGGTTCAATCCAAGATTTAGGGCAGTAGCAGAGAGTCTTTGCCAGAGATGTTTAACTTGCCAAATGCATAACCCAGGAAGAAAAACAGTAATTGGGTTTGGGAAAATTGGAAAGGCGGAGGGTCCATTCATGAGACTGCAACTTGATTTCATACAGTTACCACCATGTAGAGGGCTTAAATATGCACTAGTCATAGTGTGTCTGTTTTCCAAGTGGGTGGAGGCATACCCTACCAGAAGGAATGATAGTATTACAGTCGCAAAGTTGTTGCTACGCGAACTCATTCCTAGATTTGGTTTTCCAGTAAGTTTGGAATCAGATAGAGGAAAACACTTTAACAGTGAAGTGGTTAAGATAATCTGTGAAGCATTCCAAATTGAGCAAAAATTGCACTGTGCATATCGTCCAGAGGCTTCTGGAGTGGTGGAACAATTGAATGGCACGATAAAATCCAGACTGGGAAAAATGTGTGCATCAACATCATTAGAGTGGCCAGATGCATTGCCTCTCGTTTTAATGGGACTCAGAAGCATTCCTGATAGAAACACCGGATTGAGTCCGCATGAGATACTAATGGGAAGAGCAATGAGACAAGCACATGTACCCACGAATAAACTGCTGAATATATCTGATGATATGGTTCTGGATTATTGCAAAGGACTGGCTGACTTAGTGCGTTCTGTCTCTCACCAGGTTGGAGAAGACGCAGTTTCCAGGCAGCCTGAACAAGAATATGATCTGAGTCCCGGAGACTGGGTGGTAGTGAAGAATCACACCAGAGAAACGTGTCTATCACCTAGGTGGGGCGAACCTTGTCAGATCATACTGATTACGAACACCGCAGTGAAGTGTGCAGGATTTCCTAATTGGATTCATGTAAGCCACACCAAAAGAGTACCAGATCCTGAAGAAGAAAATACTCAGATAATATCAATTACTGAGGAAGCTGAAGGTTGCCCAGCTGAAGAATCTCAGGTTCGAGATTCAAGGGAAGCTGACGAAGAACAACCGAGCACAAGTCAGGACTGGATACCAGTGGTGGAAATACCTGAAATCTACTACAGAACAAGAAGTCAAGTAAATCTAAAAGAAATTGAAAAAGATCAGATAGGTGAAGAAGAAGCAGCTCAGGAAGAAGAAGAAGAACAAATACAAGAACCTGAGCAGGAACAGATAGGGAGAGGAAACTGGGCTCAAATTAAAGAAGAACAAACAGATTTTGAGCAGGGACAGACAGGTCTAGAAGAACGCGGTCAGGCTGCAGAAGTACAAAGTGCAATAAGCCCTGATCAGAACCAGTTAGATCAAGAAAAGTACACAGAAGAAGAAGATCCTAAGAATTTCGAGCATGAAATTGTAAATCAAGAACGAAATCAGTTACTAGAACCTCACAGTGGAGCAGCTGAAGAGAAAACAATAAGACCTGAAAAAGAACAAGTAGAAGATACTGAAATAGAAGAAAACCAAATTGTGCCACAACTTGAAAAGAAAAGAATTTCTGAAGAAGAAATAAGAAGAGAAGAAACAGTGCAAACAAAGAAAACTAGAAAAGGTGATCATTGGCCTAGTGTCATCAAGAGAGTAAAATATCACATAACAACCAGAAGTGAAGATCCAGAACAAGTAAATGAAGTAACAAGCCAAACGGGACGAGAAAATAAAAGTGAAAAACGAAGAAGCAAGAGACTGAAACTTGTGAACAACAAATTCAAAGGTCCTGATTGGACTTATATTATTATTGAAGATTACGAAAGCTCAGAATCAAGTGAAAGTGGTGACGAAGGAACCAGTGCAGAACTGACGTATGAAAAGAAATAGAACCACCTTGAGAACATAAAGAGACTTGAAGAATACGATAAGAAGAGCAATCTTCCTTGTCAAAATGACTGACGATAGAGTTACTGGGAGACCAAAGCAGAAAGGTTGTAAAGGATGTTGTGCTATATGCATATGCAATCTGGTAGTGATGCTTATAGTATGGTTAGTTGTGATCGTAGCAATTCCTTATCTTATGATAATAGATAGAAAGATTAACAACGAAACTAAGGAAAGAACAGATAACTTGAAAAGCAATAGAGTAGAACTAAAGGCAGAAGACGAACCAGATAACGACACTAGTCAAAACTTCCACTAGACAGACTTTGCTTTCAGACTCACCGCATACTGGCCCTTATCAAGGAGGCCCACGCAGCCTAAATTGCACACATACTTTGTCTCTCCCAGGACCGACATTTTATGCCCTGAAGAAGTTCATTCTTATGAACGAAACGCGTTGGCTGGTATTTTGTAGTTGGACACTTATGAAAATAAAGGATTGATTAAGACAACTCTAACAAGACCATATGAATTAGTGACTTATTTGACCAACAACCTTTTTAATATCAAGCGGTGCACCACTCCAACAGTTTGGGTTCACTTTTATGAGTGACTATAAAACTAATTAAAAGAATCTGATAGAGAGTGGTTATGGAGACAGTTAAAGGGTGGTAGTGCGGGAATCCATTGCGGAGGTGGTCATGGGGGGGTCGCCAAAAATCATTGTCGCACAGGGCGCCACCAGTGCTAAAGCCGGCCCTGCTTCAGACAATAAATGTCTTCCTCTCCGAAGCAAAAATGGACTGCAAAAGAGTGACAGCACGATGACATGCTCTATACACCCACAGTCTTTCTCTCGCAGTGCTGGTCCAGGGAGTGCCCATGGCCAGTCTCACCCTCTCATTGAGGTGACAGTTTGAGAAGTTCAATTTAGCCACTGCATTGTGGGTTGTATAAGGCTGTTATATTGTTTTATATGATATCTCATGAGGAATTATTTTATGTTGGCAATTGACAGCTGCGCCCCATTGTCTGTGACTAACACTTCAGAAAAACCTTCTTTGCTAAATCCAGCATCCAACAGGAAATCCCACATCGCCTTTGTGTTTTCCCATTTAGAAATTGTGCTTCTGGCCATTCTAAATTATAGTCTATCAGAACCGAAGAAAATCTTGTGTGTGGGCAATACTTTAAATGGAGCCACAATGTCAAGTGGCAGTTTCTGTCATTTACATTCAGGTCATCGACAGGCTCCATAAGCAAACATGCGATTGTGGTATTCTTATCACTTAAGCCACAAACCTCAGATGACCTCACCAACTTGCCTACCTCAATATCCATGGCAAGCTGTCAGAAATAGGATCGTAAATGAATTTCCAGGCCTGACATCCCCATAAGAACCTGGTCCCCACTTCTAAGTAGCATAGGTCTTACATACTCAGGTGGCTCACACTTGTCATCCCATTACCAATTTCCCCGTCACTTTCAGTTCATTTGCAATGTGGCAGTAAGACTACAGCAGTCCAGTCAAAGTATTGGCGGGAGACCAGTTTTCATTTATACATTTCTTGACCTCATTGAGTGAGTGGTCCATTTTGTCAGGATCTGATCACTATTCTTATGTTGTACCCTAGAAGGACGTTCTTCCTCTTCAGTTGGTGGTACTGGCAATCAGGACAACCAGTCTGTAGTATTATTATTCCTTTCTGGAATAAGCTTGGTATCATTATAGTATTTTTTGTAGCTTGGATCATAAGCGTATAATGCAGGCTGTAGCAGACATGTCTCCACCTGGTTTTAAAATATTTACTATGGGTGAATGGACAGTTTTCAAGGCAAATTTATTTCCCCATGTATAATAGTTGAAGTGTTGATTCCTCACAGGTATCCCAGTGGTTCCCTTTCAATAAACGCATAATGGCGCTCAGTCGATGTTAAAGCTCTTAACGCAAAAGCAACGCTCCATTTGCCAGCCCCAGAATCCTGGGCTGACACACTGCCCAGTCTATAAGTGCTGGCATCTTCTGTGATATGGTATGTTTTGCCTACTCTGAAAGGTTGCAGTATGGGCGCAGAGGCAATTGTTTCTTTGATTGCTTAAAAAGCAAGCTGCTGACACTCTACCTAGCCAAAGTCCTGACTCTTCCACAAATGTTTCCTTGTCGATTTCAGCTTCTCTGTGAAGTCTTGCACACATTTACTGTAGCACTCACATAGTCTAGTAATTGTCCATTAAATCCTGCAAAGGAGCTTCCAGTAGAGCATCATCCAAGACCTCCTTTGGGACAATTCCTTCCTCAAACATTGTGTGGCCTAAATAATCCACTTTTGATTGAAATAAGGAATATTTTTAAGGGCACAGAACAAGACCTTTTTTTTAGCAAAAGTTAACCTACTTCTTGAAAAATCATCTGTAGAACTCAATGCCTTTTGGGTGCCCCAAAATATCATCTTGAAAACATTTGACAGAAGAGAATATGTGAAACACTGTTCTATAGACCACAGAGCATTCTGATGCTAGGCTAAACGGCATTAAACTGAAACAAAATAATCAAAATGAGGTCATAAAAGTTGTCAAATATTTGGAATTTTCTGTCAATTCCACTTGCTGTGAAGCAGGTCTCAAGTCCAGTTTGGAAAACACTGTTGCCCCTTTAAACACTGAAATCATTTCATTTATATTATGAGGGGCTGATTATCAACGGGAATGGAGCTAATGCTTTCAAATCTATACATTAACGTAAATTGCAATTACTTTTTTGCCAATACTATGGGTGATGCCCATTCGGCAGAATCCACCTCGTCAATTGCTCCTTATGTCAACGTCTAATCTAACAGTCTTTGTAAATCCTTCAATGCACAAATTGGAACCCCTAACAATTTTTGTTTAATGGGTACCACATTTTTCTTCAGCCTGATCCTATGCTGGAATCCTTGCAGCTTTTCTAGCATGACTAAAAACGTAGGGGTATTATTTGACTGGTTTCACATCAAAATCCTCCTCTTCTACCCCTAACACTTGCTCGAAAGAACAAGGGTTTAAAATAATCTGAACCCTACGTTGATCACGTCAACCCAGGACACACACTTCTTTTCGCATGACATAAATCTTTATCCACGCAACTGTACTTTTGATTGTCATCTCAGTGGGGAAATTGCCCATGAAGTCAAAGGATATGTGGCCACATGTACGACCGCCAGATTTTGCGAGTTCCTAATTGCGACTTTTTGCAACTCGCAATTAGGAAGTCGCAAAATCCAATATACAACAGCATGTTTGAGACTGGTTGCGATTCTCGGAGGGTCGCAAATAGATCTGCCTCAACAATATTCATGAGGCAAGTCACAATTTGCGAACCATTGGGAATCGCTAAAAAAAGGGATGGTGGCCTGCTGAGAACAGCAGACCACCATTTTTATTTTTATACTGCAGCCCGTTTTTCTCAAAGTTTCAAAAAGAAAAACAAAATGTTTCAGTTTCATTTTTTAAGAGTAGGCAGTGGTCTGTTTTCGCTACCATTCAAATTCCTGGGGACCCCTTCCTGTTTGTGACTGGGTTACCACTTCCTTGAAGTAGGTGATAAAATGCAAATGTTTTGCGACTGCATTCCGATTGCAAAACATTCATACACCCCCCTGCGACTCGCTGTTAGGAAGGGAAGCCCTTAGCACGCCCCTTCCTAAGACCAACTCGCAAACCCTATCTTGCGATTCGGTAATAGGTTACCCACTCGCAATAAAGGGTTAGTACATGTCTAAAGGCTATTTAGCGGTCGCAAATGACCCGATTATCCGCTTGTGACTGCTAAAACCTTTTTTACATGTGGCCCATGGTCCTTACTTACGGCCCCTGCAGCTCCAACACTACCCCATCAAATACATTTTCTAATGATTCTTTAGTAATGATGGTGTCCAGAGAACCAGAGTCCTCAGTGACTTCTACAACCTTTCTAAAAAGTGTTAGTGTACACATGCAAAGACTGGGGCAATCATCTCGCATAACACTATTAACATTTTTGATTACCAACACTGTGTTCTTCAACCTGCTACATTCTTCTTTTGACTCACAAGATGCACTCACTTGGGCAGCAATCTGCTTGGTGGATTCCTTCCCATTTATGTATACCGTGGCATAATGTCCCAGATTACCACATGTTTCCCTTTGAAAGACGTCATGTGGAATATACTGCCTCAGCATTAGCACACTAATTTACTTTCCCCTATTTGTTTGTTTACCCCTCTCATATTTCACGGTTTGTCAATGATGGAACAAATTTCATTTTCCATCTTTTCTGATTTATCCTTAGTTGGAGTCAGGTGTATGAAGCATTTTAAACATCACAAATGTTCAGATTCTGCATTTGCGACTGTTGAAATGCTTTTTGCCATGCACTAACCCCATTTTAGGAGTCGGAAAAGGCTTTCAGACCCCTAAAATGGGATTTCGAATGGATACTAATTTACAATCTAAAAGGGGTGTATTAGTAGGCATCCTTTCCAAATATACCAAATTGGTATCATTTATATCAAAGTTTTGCAACTGAAATCTGGTCTCCAAGAATTTAAATTTTACCGACCCCCAACTCGAGGTGGTTAACTATTTACAAAAGGGAAGTTATCCCTGTATTACCCCTTCTCCTGTGTGAATTTAAAAAGTTTGTTGGCGAGTAGGGGACCACTCCCAACTCTCAAACAAAAAGTTAACTTTTTTTTTTAAATAGCAAACTGTTTCTTTTTAGGAAAACAGTCTGCATTACAAAAAAAGCTTACTTTCTTGAAAAGCAATGACCCCAGCTAGCCACCATTCCTGTGATGGCCTCCAGTCAGAGTAAGTCACAATTTGTGACCTACCTCATGAAAATTAATGACGTAGTTTGGATTTCAACCCACTCAGAATCTGTATTTTCCAAATTGACTTGTTTGTACTGGTATTCTTTTATTCATCCTTACTGCCTTCGTATTTCACAATTTTGTGGTAATGCCACAGATTTCATTTGCCCACTTTTCTGATTTATCGCCGCTAGCTTTCTTCACTCTAAAAGAATCTAATGGTCCAATGGCTCTGGCAGTTTTAATAATCTCTTTCAAACTGGGACCCCCATCCTGCATAGCTGCTCTTGAATTTTCCTTGAATCTGTATTTAGCACCAGTTAATTCCTGATCATTTTTGTTCAATTATATTTTATTTACATATAAAAAAAGGCAAAGTAAGTAACAACGGTATACCATACACTCCTGTTAGAATACATCATTTTGACTATCAGGGCCAAAGGTGAATTATCTAAACTTCTTTTTTTTTAACACAAATTTTATTCAATTTTCCATTTATGCATATACATATTACATCCGTCCGTGGTTACAACAGCTGACGGTTTCTTACACGGACAGTAATTACAAGAATTGGTACCAGTGCATGTTGAACAGACTTAATCATTACAGTTGATTTTTCACATTCGTGTGTGATATGAGCGGTTTGCATACAGTAATCAGGATATACTTT
Organism: Calotriton arnoldi; assembly: GCA_963921515.1. Lineage (NCBI taxonomy): Eukaryota > Metazoa > Chordata > Amphibia > Caudata > Salamandridae > Calotriton > Calotriton arnoldi. The sequence continues at coordinate 3,976,196 of CAWUFW010000272.1, read as the reverse complement.
TCAGGTCCCTTCCCCCTCCCTCCCTCCCCCCCCTTGGTGTTGTCCGCCTGTACCTAATTGCCCGGGCACCAGAGTAAAGTTAAGCACTATGTATTGAACTGATTATGTACCCCCCCCTCTGACACAGATCCTCTCTTTCCCTCTCCCCCTTTCCCTTACTACCACTGCTTCCCTCTTCCCCCCCTCACCCCTCCCCCTCTCTCTACCCTTACTGCTCCAGCCTGATCACCCTGTAAGGATGTATACTAAGACAGACACCCAGACCGTAACGGCATTGTTTTAATGTTTTTATTTTTTCTTGGGAAGGATTTATATTTTGTGGGTGGGGGGTGGTGGGAGGGAAAGTTAGAGTTCTAAAACTTACTCACCAGAGGGGGTTCCCTCTGATCCACCAACCAGTGCTGGCGTATGTAATGTGTGATTGCAGCGTGAGTTAAGAACAGTGTGCTCGGGACTGCATTAGTTTGTGTAAATTCATCATGAGGCATGAAATTCCCGTCTAGGAATAAATCACCCACTGTTTCAACTCCGGCCTCCACCCAACTCCGCAACCTAGAGGTCGATAGTACTCCCCTCAAGGTTGGTAAGCCACACAGCAGAACATTTGTGGCATATGGTGTGGGCGTTTCGGTATATTTCAGCACCAGTTTCCAGTAATGGAGTGTTATATGGAGAAGGAAGGGGGGGTCTTTTACCCGTCCTGCACCAGGGCATAGTAGTGTCGGTGATGACCCAAGTTTTAACCGCTCAGGAGAGTAACCTATTTTGAATAAGTTATGGCCGGCCAGCCAGTATGCCAACCATTGCAATTGCCCAGCTACGCAGTAAGCCTTAAAATCTGGTGCCCCCATGCCCCCTTCAGTGCTTGGTAATTGCATTTTGGCGAGGGCCAGTCTATGTCGGCCGGGTCCCCAGAGCAATGAAGTTAGCAATGTGTTGAGTGCTTTGTAGATCCATGCTGAAGGGCTACAGGGAGGTTCACAAATTGGTCTGGGAAGCATGACCATTTTAGAAACAGCCAGTCGACCAGCTGTCGTTAGTGGCAAGGTGTTCCAGAACGCCACTTGAGATTTTAGGGAATTAAGCATTTGAACCACATTTCCATCTGTGGTATCCAAAGTGGTCCTGTAAATATGGATGCCCAAATATTTAAAAGTAATTGGTTCTACCCTGAACTGCAGCGGACCAAACTGGAGAGTAAGTGAAGTGTATGTGTCATAAAATGAGTACGCCACTGATTTTGAGGCATTGAGATGTAGGCCAGATATTTCCCCGAATTGAGTGAACAAAGAGGCTATAGCTATCATGTCCACATGCATGTCTTTAAAGTACAATAACATATCGTCGGCATAGAGCGACACGGAGTGGTTTACTGAGTCAACTGGGATGCCATATGTTGTCATAGCGCGGCGTAACTGTTGTGCCAGGGGCTCGAAGGCCAGCATGAACAGTAAGGGCGAAAGGGGGCAGCCTTGACGCGTGCCACGGAAAATATGATATGCGGGGGAAATGTTGGTTCCAGTCTTTGCTCGTGCCGTAGGTCTGGAGTAAAGTAACTCCACCCATCTGCAAAATTCTGGAGGAATTCCAAATTTGGCTAATGCAGCAGCATGTATGGGCAACTCAGAGAGTTAAATGCTTGACGTATCCAATGAAAGGCAGCCCGCTGGGAGAAAATGGACCTGAGCTGTATGTAACAGGGCATAAAAACAGCAGATGCTTAAGGAGGTGCTACGCTTTGGTATGAAACCACATTGGTCTGTGTGAATCAATTTAGGGATTAGGGGGAGTAGCCTCGATGCCAGGACTTTACTAAGAATTGTATATTCTGTATTAAGAATCGAAAGGGGCCTGTAGGATGCAAGGTCTGTTGGGGGCTTATCGGGTTTCAATAAGGAAGTCACTATCACCTCCCTGGTCGTGGGGGGTAGGGCTCCTTCTGTTAGCGCAGTAGTGTACAGCTGTAATAGTTTGGGGACTAAAGGTGATGCAAAGATGGAATAAAACTCGACAGAAAGCCCATCCGAGCAAGGAGTTTTGTTACGAGCGAGTCCCTTTATTGCGCCGCGGATCTCAGCGGCGGACAGTGGAGCTGCCAAATCTTTGATATTTGCGTCTGTGAAAGTGGGGAGCTTTATGGACCTTAGGAATGTTGAGGTAGCTTCTGATGTGTTGAGGGAGGGAGTAGCATAGAGATTTGCGTAATAGTCGTGAAATGTCCTATTAATTTCCACCTGGGTGGTGACCAGTGTATGGTGACTGTCATGGACCGCCAGAACAGGTGTAGGGGAGGGTTGTGGCCTAATCAGTCAGGCTAGCAATGTGCTGGACGTGTCTGCTTCTGTGTGTGCGTAGTGTATACGCATTCAAATCAATCACTCGCAGTCGTTCTAATAGCTCTGCATATATTATCCTATATTATCCTAGCTTCTTGAAGTTCCTCCACTCCTTCCACACCCGTCTGGGCTGCCACCTCCAGCGTCTGTAGTGCCCCCCCCCAGCTCTGAGATGTCACGGGCTACCTCCTGCCTGGCCCCCACCAGTGTCCCCATAGAGACCCATAGAGACCCCCCGAATGGTCCCCTTGAAGGCTTCCCACTCAACAGATCTAGTTGTGGCCGTGCCCTCATTATCCGCGAAGTATGTAGTGATGGTGTTTGCTAATGCATTCCTAAACACTGGGTCCTCTAGCTGCAAGGGTTGGAGGCGCCATGTTGGAATTGGCATGGGGGTCCGCCCCCAGTTAAGCAACAGCTCCAATGGATTATGGTCCGAAATAGTTTTCCCCAGATAGGTGCTTTGTGTAACAAACGGGAACAGTTCTGGTGTGCAAAGGAAGGAATTATCTAAACTTCTTAATGCTGTTAAGATTTAACCAAAGGAATTATGTCATTTTTCAGCATAGGTATAAAATGATATCTCTCAAAGCTCACACTGGCTTTGAATCTCATGGCTTCATCAAAATCATTCAAATCACCTTTGCCAGCAACCAGGATAAATCTAGGTGGGGCTCTGATTATCTCTTGACCTTCAGAGCTGAAACAATGTCATTAAAATCCATTTTCCTCTACACTACAATTCTGCCTGCTGGAGTTTCCACCAGCTATGCCCAAAAAGTCCTCCTTTCACCTTTTCCTTGGACAGGAAAGTCAGCATTGCACTGTACACATTTTGTGTTAAGTCAAACTGCATGATGACACGTGGTGATATTATGCGGATTTGCAAAAAGATAGACAAGAAAATGAAATAAAATCAAGGGACTGCCTGAAAGCTATACAAAGAGTGGAGGCAATGCAAGCAAACATAATGCATGTACACCAGACTATAAATGCATTTGCGTCTGCTGCAATTTAATAATCCTTAGTGCACGCACGCAGACCACAGGCTGTCACTACAAAATGGCTGCCAATTCTTGACAGAAATCGCTTTGCAATGAGGGGGCGGGGATTCATTGTGGGTGACTCCACTTACCTGTCCTCCTTTGATGCTGATGTTTCTAGAGGAGAGTTTACTGCGCACTTGCTGTTTCTACCGGCACTTACAGTTTCCTCACAGGAACCGCTGTCAGTCTGGATACCACTAATAATTACCAAATGGAAATAACTAGCGGAGGTGAAGCCTGTGTAGATTGACAGGATTATTTGAAAATAAAAGCAGGCCAGTCACAGATATCTACTTTTAACCTGCCCAATGGTTTCTGTCAGTTCCCACTTTTCAGTCTCCACTGCCCTGTGTAGAACCTTCACAACCCAGCGTTCTGATTCTAGAAAGTCAGCTCCAACTCTTCAGTCTTTACTACCCTGTGTAGAACCTTCACAACCCAGCGTTCTGATTCTAGAAAGGTAGCTCCAACTCTTCAGTCTCTACTACCCTGTGTTCTCTACTACCCTGTGTAGAAACCTCACAACCCAGCATTCTGATTCTAGAAAGGCAGCTCCAACTCTTCAGTCTCTACTACCCTGTGTAGAACCTTCACAACCCAGCGTTCTAATTCTAGAAAGGCAGCTCCAACTCTTCAGTCTCTACTACCCTGTGTAGAACCTTCACAACTCAGCGTTCTAATTCTAGAAATGAAGCTCCAACTCTTCAGTCTCTACTACCCTGTGTAGAACCTTCACAACTCAGCGTTCTAATTCTAGAAAGGAAGCTCCAACTCTTCAGTCTCTACTGCCCTGTGTAGAACCTTCACAACCCAGCATTCTAATTCTAGAAAGGCAGCTCCAACTCTTCAGTCTCCACTGCCCTGTGTAGAACCCCCACAACCCTGCGTTCTAATTCTAGAAAGGCAGCTCCAACTCTTCAGTCTCCACTACTGAGTAGAACCTTCACAACCCAGCGTTCTAATTCTAGAAAGGCAGCTCCAACTCTTCAGCCTCCACTGCCCTGCGTAGAACCCTCACAACCCAGCGCTCCAACTCTCCAGTCTCCACTGCCCTGTGTAGAACCCTCACAACCCAGCCTTCTAATTCAAGAAAGGCAGCTCCAACTCTTCAGTCTCCACTGCCCTGTGTAGAACCCTCACAACCCAGCGTTCTAATTCTAGAAAGGCAGCTCCAACTCTTCAGTCTTCACTGCCCTGCGTAGAACCTTCACAACCCAGCATTCAAATTCTAGAAAGGCAACTCCAACTCCTCAGTCTCCACTGCCCTGCGTAGAACCCTCACAACCCAGTGCCCCAACTCTCCAGTCTCCACTGCCCTGTGTAGAACCCTCACAACCCAGCCTTCTAATTCTAGAAAGGCAGCTCCAACTCTTCAGTCTCCACTGCCCTGTGTAGAACCCTCACAAACCAGCGTTCTAATTCTAGAAAGGCAGCTCCAACTCTTCAGTCTCCACTGCCCTGTGTAGAACCTTCACAACCCAGCGTTCTAATTCTAGAAAGGCAGCTCCAACTCTTCAGTCTCCACTACTCTGTGTAGAACCTTCGCAACCCACTGTTCTAATTCCAGAAAGGCAGTTCCAACTGTTTAGTCTCTACTACTGTGTAGAACCTTCACAAGCCAGCCTTCTAATTCTAGAAAGGCAGCTCTAATTCTTCAGTCTCTACTGCACTGTGTAGAACCCTCACAACCCAGCCTTCTAATTCTTGAAAGGCAGCTCCAACTCTTCAGTCTCTACTACTGTGTAGAACCTTCACAACCCAGCCTTCTAATTCTAGAAAGGCAGCTCCAACTCTTCAGTCTTTACTACCCTGTGTAGAACCTTCACAACCCAGCATTCTAATTCTAGAAAGGCAACTCCAACTCTTCAGTCTCTCCTACCCTGTGTAGAACCTTCACAACCCAGCATTCTAATTCTAGAAAGGCAGCTCTAACTCTTCAACCTCTACTACCCTGTATAGAACCTTCACAACCCAGCGTTCTAATTCTAGAAAGGCAGCTCCAACTCTTCAGCCTTTACTACCCTGTATAGAACCCTCACAACCCAGCGTTCTAATTCTAGAAAGGCAGCTCCAACTCTTCAGTCTCTACTACTGTGTAGAACCTTCACAACCCAGCGTTCTAATTCTAGAAAGGCAGCTCCAACTCTTCAACCTCTACTGCACTGTGTGGAACCTTCACATCCCAGCATTCTAATTCTAGAAAGGGAGCTCCAACTCTTCAGCCTCTACTACCCTGTATAGAACCGTCACAACCCAGCGTTCTAATTCTAGAAAGGTAGCTCCAACTCTTCAGTCTCTACTACTGTGTAGAACCTTCACAACCCACTGTTCTAATTCTAGAAAGGCAGCTCCAACTCTTCAGTCTCTACTGCACTGTGTGGAACCTTCACAACCCAGCGTTCTAATTCTAGAAAGGCAGCTCCAACTGTTAAGTCTCTACTACTGTGTAGAACCTTCACATCCCAGCGTTCTAATTCTAGAAAGGCAGCTCCAACTCTTCAGCCTCTACTGCACTGTGTAGAACCTTCACAACCCAGCGTTCTAATTCTAGAAAGGCAGCTCCAACTCTTCAGTCTCTACTACTGTGTAGAACCTTCGCAACCCACTGTTCTAATTCTAGAAAGGCAGCTCCAACTGTTTAGTCTCTACTACTGTGTAGAACCTTCACAACCCAGCCTTCTAATTCTAGAAAAGCAGCTCCAACTCTTCAGCCTCTACTACCCTGTATAGAACCTTCACAACTCAGCGTTCTAATTCTAGAAAGGCAGCTCCAACTCTCCAGTCTCTACTGCACTGCGTAGAACCTTCACAACCCACTGTTCTAATTCTAGAAAGGCAGCTCCAACTGTTAAGTCTCTACTACTGTGTAGAACCTTCACAACCCAATGTTCGAATTCTAGAAAGGCAGCTCAAATTCTTCAGTCTCTACTACTGTGTAGAACCTTCACAACCCAGCGTTCTAATTCTAGAAAGGCAGCTCCAACTCACAACCCAGCGTTCTAATTCTAGAAAGGCAGCTCTAATTCTTCAGTCTCTGCTACTGTGTAGAACCTTCACAACCCAGCGTTCTAATTCTAGAAAGGCAGCTCCAACTCACAACCCAGCATTCTAATTCTAGAAAGGCAGCTCTAACTCTTCAGTCTCTACTGCATCACTGTGTAGAACCTTCACAACCCAGCGTTCTCATTCTAGAAGGGCAGCTCCAACTCTTCAGTCTCTACTACTGTGTAGAACCTTCACAACCAACTGTTCTAATTCTAGAAAGGCAGCTCCAACTGTTTAGTCTCTCCTACTGTGTAGAACCTTCACAACCCAGCCTTCTAATTCTAGAAAGCCATCTCCAACTCTTCAGCCTCTACTACCCTGTATAGAACCTTCACAACCCAGCGTTCTAATTCTAGAAAGGCAGCTCCAACTTTTAAGTCTCTACTACTGTGTAGAACCTTCACAACCCAGCGTTCTAATTCTAGAAAGGCAGCTCCAACTCTTCAGTTTCTACTGCACTGTTTAGAACCTTCACAACCCAGCGTTCTAATTCTAGAAAGGCAGCTCCAACTCTTCAGTCTCCACTGCCCTGTGTAGAACCTTCACAACCCAGCATTCTAATTCTAGAAAGGCAGCTCCAACTCTTCAGTCTCTACTACCCTGTGTAGAACCTTCACAACTCAGCGTTCTAATTCTAGAAAGGAAGCTCCAACTCTTCAGTCTCTACTGCACTGTGTGGAACCTTCACAACCCAGTGTTCTAATTCTAGAAAGGCAGCTCCAACTCTTCAACCTCTACTGCACTGTATGGAACCTTCACAACCCAGCGTTCTAATTCTAGAAAGGCAGCTCCAACTCTTCAGCCTCTACTACCCTGTATAGAACCCTCACAACTCAGTGTTCTAATTCTAGAAAGGCAGCTCCAACTCTTCAGTCTCTACTACTGTGTAGAACCTTCACAATCCACTGTTCTAATTCTAGAAAGGCAGCTCCAACTCTTCAGTCTCTACTGCACTGTGTGGAACCTTCACAACCCAGCGTTCTAATTCTAGAAAGGCAGCTCCAACTCTTCAGTCTCTACTGCACTGTGTGGAACCTTCACAACCCAGCGTTCTAATTATAGAAAGGCAGCTCCAACTTTTAAGTCTCTACTACTGTGTAGAACCTTCACAACCCAGCGTTCTAATTCTAGAAAGGCAGCTCCAACTCTTCAGTCTCTACTACTGTGTAGAACCTTCGCAACCCACTGTTCTAATTCTAGAAAGGCAGCTCCAACTGTTTAGTCTCTACTACTGTGTAGAGCCTTCACAACCCAGCGTTCTGATTCTAAAAAGGCAGCTCCAACTCTCCAGTCTCTACTGCATTGAGTAGAACCTTCACAACCCACTGTTCTAATTCTAGAAAGGCAGCTCCAACTGTTAAGTCTCTACTACTGTGTAGAACCTTCACAACCCAACGTTCTAATTCTAGAAAGGCAGCTCTAATTCTTCAGTCTCTGCTTCTGTGTAGAACCTTCACAACCCAGCGTTCTAATTCTAGAAAGGCAGTTCCAACTCATAACCCAGCATTCTAATTCTAGAAAGGCAGCTCTAACTCTTCAGTCTCTACTGCATCACTGTGTAGAACCTTCACAACCCAGCGTTCTCATTCTAGAAAGGCAGCTCCAACTCTTCAGTCTCTACTATTGTGTAGAGCCTTCACAACCAACTGTTCTAATTCTAGAAAGGCAGCTCCAACTGTTTAGTCTCTCCCTCTGTGTAGAACCTTCACAACCCAGCCTTCTAATTCTAGAAAGCCATCTCCAACTCTTCAGCCTCTACTACCCTGTATAGAACCTTCACAACCCAGCGTTCTAATTCTAGAAAGGCAGCTCCAACTCTTCAGTTTCTACTGCACTGTTTAGAACCTTCACAACCCAGCGTTCTAATTCTAGAAAGGCAGCTCCAACTCTTCAGTCTCCACTGCCCTGTGTAGAACCTTCACAACCCAGCATTCTAATTCTAGAAAGGCAGCTCCAACTCTTCAGTCTCTACTACCCTGTGTAGAACCTTCACAACTCAGCGTTCTAATTCTAGAAAGGAAGCTCCAACTCTTCAGTCTCTACTGCACTGTGTGGAACCTTCACAACCCAGCGTTCTAATTCTAGAAAGGCAGCTCCAACTCTTCAACCTCTACTGCACTGTATGGAACCTTCACAACCCAGCGTTCTAATTCTAGAAAGGCAGCTCCAACTCTTCAGCCTCTACTACCCTGTATAGAACCCTCACAACTCAGCGTTCTAATTCTAGAAAGGCAGCTCCAACTCTTCAGTCTCTACTACTGTGTAGAACCTTCACAATCCACTGTTCTAATTCTAGAAAGGCAGCTCCAACTCTTCAGTCTCTACTGCACTGTGTGGAACCTTCACAACCCAGCGTTCTAATTCTAGAAAGGCAGCTCCAACTCTTCAGTCTCTACTGCACTGTGTGGAACCTTCACAACCCAGCGTTCTAATTCTAGAAAGGCAGCTCCAACTTTTAAGTCTCTACTACTGTGTAGAACCTTCACAACCCAGCGTTCTAATTCTAGAAAGGCAGCTCCAATTCTTCAGTCTCTACTGCACTGTGGAGAACCTTCACAACCCAGCGTTCTAATTCTAGAAAGGCAGCTCCAACTCTTCAGTCTCTACTACTGTGTAGAACCTTCGCAACCCACTGTTCTAATTCTAGAAAGGCAGCTCCAACTGTTTAGTCTCTACTACTGTGTAGAACCTTCACAACCCAGCGTTCTAATTCTAGAAAGGCAGCTCCAATTCTTCAGTCTCTACTGCACTGTGGAGAACCTTCACAACCCAGCGTTCTAATTCTAGAAAGGCAGCTCCAACTCTTCAGTCTCTACTACTGTGTAGAACCTTCGCAACCCACTGTTCTAATTCTAGAAAGGCAGCTCCAACTGTTTAGTCTCTGCTACTGTGTAGAACCTTCACAACCCAGCGTTCTAATTCTAGAAAGGCAGTTCCAACTCACAACCCAGCATTCTAATTCTAGAAAGGCAGCTCTAACTCTTCAGTCTCTACTGCATCACTGTGTAGAACCTTCACAACCCAGCGTTCTCATTCTAGAAAGGCAGCTCCAACTCTTCAGTCTCTACTATTGTGTAGAGCCTTCACAACCAACTGTTCTAATTCTAGAAAGGCAGCTCCAACTGTTTAGTCTCTCCTACTGTGTAGAACCTTCACAACACAGCCTTCTAATTCTAGAAAGCCATCTCCAACTCTTCAGCCTCTACTACCCTGTATAGAACCTTCACAACCCAGCGTTCTAATTCTAGAAAGGCAGCTCCAACTCTTCAGTCTCTACTACTGTGTAGAACCTTCGCAACCCACTGTTCTAATTCTAGAAAGGCAGCTCCAACTGTTTAGTCTCTACTACTGTGTAGAACCTTCACAACCCAGCCTTCTAATTCTAGAAAGGCAGATCCAACTCTTCAGCCTCTACTACCCTGTGTAGAACCCTTACAACCCAGCGTTCTGATTCTAGAAAGGCAGCTCCAACTCTCCAGTCTCTACTGCACTGCGTAGAACCTTCACAACCCACTGTTCTAATTCTAGAAAGGCAGCTCCAACTGTTAAGTCTCTACTACTCTGTAGAACCTTCACAACCCAACGTTCTAATTCTAGAAAGGCAGCTCTAATTCTTCAGTCTCTACTACTGTGTAGAACCTTCACAACCCAGCGTTCTAATTCTAGAAAGGCAGCTCCAACTCACAACCCAGCGTTCTAATTCTAGAAAGGCAGCTCTAATTCTTCAGTCTCTACTACTGCGTAGAACCTTCACAACCCAGCATTCTAATTCTAGAAAGGCAGCTCCAACTCTTCAGTCTCTACTACACTGTGTAGAACCTTCACAACCCAGCGTTCTAATTCTAGAAAGGCAGCTCCAACTCGTCAGTCTCTACTGCACTGTGTAGAACCTTCACAACCCAGCGTTCTAATTCTAGAAAGGCAGCTCCAACTCTTCAGTCTCTACTGCACAGTGTAGAACCCTCAAAACCCAGTGTTCTAATTCTAGAAAGGCAGCTCCAACTCTTCAGTCTCTACTGCATCACTGTGTAGAACCTTCACAACCCAGCGTTCTAATTGTAGCTAGGCAGCTCCAACTCTCCAGTCTCTACTACTGTGTAGAACCTTCACAACCCAGCGTTCTAATTCTAGAAAGGCAGCTCCAACTCTTCAGTCTCCACTGCCCTGTGTAGAACCTTCACAACCCAGCATTCTAATTCTAGAAAGGCAGCTCCAACTCTTCAGTCTCTACTACCCTGTGTAGAACCTTCACAACTCAGCGTTCTAAGTCTAGAAAGGAAGCTCCAACTCTTCAGTCTCTACTGCACTGTGTGGAACCTTCACAACCCAGCGTTCTAATTCTAGAAAGGCAGCTCCAACTCTTCAACCTCTACTGCACTGTATGGAACCTTCACAACCCAGCGTTCTAATTCTAGAAAGGCAGCTCCAACTCTTCAGCCTCTACTACCCTGTATAGAACCCTCACAACTCAGCGTTCTAATTCTAGAAAGGCAGCTCCAACTCTTCAGTCTCTACTACTGTGTAGAACCTTCACAATCCACTGTTCTAATTCTAGAAAGGCAGCTTCAACTCTTCAGTCTCTACTGCACTGTGTGGAACCTTCACAACCCAGCGTTCTAATTCTAGAAAGGCAGCTCCAACTCTTCAGTCTCTCCTGCACTGTGTGGAACCTTCACAACCCAGCGTTCTAATTCTAGAAAGGCAGCTCCAACTTTTAAGTCTCTACTACTGTGTAGAACCTTCACAACCCAGCGTTCTAATTCTAGAAAGGCAGCTCCAATTCTTCAGTCTCTACTGCACTGTGTAGAACCTTCACAACCCAGCGTTCTAATTCTAGAAAGGCAGCTCCAACTCTTCAGTCTTTACTACTGTGTAGAACCTTCGCAACCCACTGTTCTAATTCTAGAAAGGCAGCTCCAACTGTTTAGTCTCTACTACTGTGTAGAACCTTCACAACGCAGCGTTCTGATTCTAGAAAGGCAGCTCCAATTCTTCAGTCTCTGCTACTGTGTAGAACCTTCACAACCCAGCGTTCTAATTCTAGAAAGGCAGTTCCAACTCACAACCCAGCATTCTAATTCTAGAAAGGCAGCTCTAACTCTTCAGTCTCTACTGCATCACTGTGTAGAACCTTCACAACCCAGCGTTCTCATTCTAGAAAGGCAGCTCCAACTCTTCAGTCTCTACTATTGTGTAGAGCCTTCACAACCAACTGTTCTAATTCTAGAAAGGCAGCTCCAACTGTTTAGTCTCTCCTACTGTGTAGAACCTTCACAACCCAGCCTTCTAATTCTAGAAAGCCATCTCCAACTCTTCAGCCTCTACTACCCTGTATAGAACCTTCACAACCCAGCGTTCTAATTCTAGAAAGGCAGCTCCAACTCTTCAGTCTCTACTACTGTGTAGAACCTTCGCAACCCACTGTTCTAATTCTAGAAAGGCAGCTCCAACTGTTTAGTCTCTACTACTGTGTAGAACCTTCACAACCCAGCCTTCTAATTCTAGAAAGGCAGCTCCAACTCTTCAGCCTCTACTACCCTGTGTAGAACCCTCACAACCCAGCGTTCTGATTCTAGAAAGGCAGCTCCAACTCTCCAGTCTCTACTGCACTGCGTAGAACCTTCACAACCCACTGTTCTAATTCTAGAAAGGCAGCTCCAACTGTTAAGTCTCTACTACTCTGTAGAACCTTCACAACCCAACGTTCTAATTCTAGAAAGGCAGCTCTAATTCTTCAGTCTCTACTACTGTGTAGAACCTTCACAACCCAGCGTTCTAATTCTAGAAAGGCAGCTCCAACTCACAACCCAGCGTTCTAATTCTAGAAAGGCAGCTCTAATTCTTCAGTCTCTACTACTGCGTAGAACCTTCACAACCCAGCATTCTAATTCTAGAAAGGCAGCTCCAACTCTTCAGTCTCTACTACACTGTGTAGAACCTTCACAACCCAGCGTTCTAATTCTAGAAAGGCAGCTCCAACTCGTCAGTCTCTACTGCACTGTGTAGAACCTTCACAACCCAGCGTTCTAATTCTAGAAAGGCAGCTCCAACTCTTCAGTCTCTACTGCACAGTGTAGAACCCTCAAAACCCAGTGTTCTAATTCTAGAAAGGCAGCTCCAACTCTTCAGTCTCTACTGCATCACTGTGTAGAACCTTCACAACCCAGCGTTCTAATTGTAGCTAGGCAGCTCCAACTCTCCAGTCTCTACTACTGTGTAGAACCTTCACAACCAACTGTTCTAATTCTAGAAAGGCAGCTCCAACTGTTTAGTCTCTCCTACTGTGTAGAACCTTCACAACCCAGCCTTCTAATTCTAGAAAGCCATCTCCAACTCTTCAGCCTCTACTACCCTGTATAGAACCTTCACAACCCAGCGTTCTAATTCTAGAAAGGCAGCTCTAACTCTTCAGTCTGTACAGCACAGTGTAGAACCTTCACAACGCAGCGTTCTAATTCTAGTAAGGCAGATCCAACTCTTCAGTCTCTACTACTGTGTAGAACCTTCACAACACAGCATTCTAATTCTAGAAAGGCAGCTCCAACTCTTCAGTCTCTACTACTGTGTAGAACCTTCACAACCCAGCGTTCTAATTCTAGAAAGGCAACTCCAACTCTTCAGTCTCTACTACTGTGTACAACCTTCACAAGGCAGCACACATGGAAAAAGCAAAACCGAGGAGAAAGAAAGCATTTCTCTTCGTTTCGCCTGTTTAAGACCAGGTTTTCCCTGGTCTTAATTTTGGCGCTGCCTTCTATTTACACTGCCCTTGTAAATAGGGGGTAGCGTCAAAATCAATGGGTGTTGCGGTGGAACACCCACTGCAACACCCACTGCCCACCCCTTTCACGCTAAGCATAGCGTGAAAGGGGGCCTTATTTACAAGGCAGCGTTAAGCCATGTTAAGTGGCTTAACGATGCCTTGTAAATAAGGCAAAGCCCCTATCGCCACGGAAACATCACAAAAAGTGATGTTCCCGTGGCGATAGGGACTTGTACATATGCCCCTGTATTTCTGAATGCTGTAGGTATATTTTCACTGTCGGTGCAGGTGAGTATATTTTTAGAATATGTTGTCTAATTGTGACTTTGCAGTTTTCCTGACTGCCTTTGGGTGGTGGTGCTGTTAGTGTGCCCTGCCAGAGGCAGAAGTAGGGTCCCTAGTGTGCCTGGTCTGAGTTTTGTGTGAGTGGCACTGGCTTTCGGTGAGTGATTGCTTGTGTGCCTGCTAGAAAGTCGCTGAGTTTGTTTTCAAATAGAAGGTTCCAGTAGGTAGTTTTGGGTTCCACTCCAAGTTGTGTCCAAATCCTGTTTCACACCCAAATTCTGTTTCTGACAGATTTAAGAATTACAAGTCAAGTCAAGTCAAGTCAAGTATATTTATTGAGCGCACATATCACCCTGGGGTCTCATGGCGCTAGCGTACAACTCCATTCCTGCTGAAAGAAAAAGGGGATGCTACTAATGATCAAACAACCATGTTTTTAATTCTCTGCGAAATCGATTATGCTCTGTAATAGAGAGCAGATGGAGTGGGAGTTTGTTCCAAAAAGTGGGGGCAAGAAAGGAAAAAGATCTCCCGCCATTCTTAGCAGTACACACTCTAAATGAAGTAAGAAGACATTTAGTGCTTGACCTAAGCATCCTCGTTGGCCGGTACCAGCTAAGTTTTTTTGCCAGACAGCTGGGTCCGCTTCCGTGCATAGTTTTATGCACTAGACAGAGGATCTTGTAACAGCTTTGTTTGCTAATAGGAAGCCAGTGGAGGTGTTTCAGACTTGGGGCTGATGGAGACCTAGAAGGGAGGTTCAATACCAATCTGGCCGCTGTGTTCTGCAGGACCTGGAGCCTGGAATAGAGTTCTTCATTAATTGCTGTAATACCACATTCTCAGTATTCTCACCCTGTATGTGACATCTCCTGGTGGAAAACCGGACAAAAAGGGGGAATTACTTTGGTAATCTGTTGCGATATTTCAGACTGTAGCCATATTTCACCATTCCTAAGGGTAACATGCGGGCTCGTATTCATGGCTTGGGGGGGGGAGGGGGTGAATCACCATACACCTTGCACAATGTTAGGTAGCAGGTCTTAGCAGGGCCATCTAAACCCCGAGATAAAGCCCGCTGGCCCACTAGGTCACTGAGGGGCTATGACCCCCCTCCCCTGGTAGAGGACTGACTGTCAAATTTGGAGAGTCTATGTCATGGGTACTCACAAACATTTGCCCAGAGGCCACAAAGTACGGTCTGTGGTGTGACTGAGGGCCGCACTGATGCCAGAAGGGTGGCGGTAGGGGGACTGGGTGGGTCAGGGATTGTGTAAGGAGGCCTAAAAACATGTTAATCAAACTGGAAAGCATTTATTTGCAAGTTAATAAATGCTTGTCCGTTTATTTAACATTTTTTTCTGAATATTAGTGCTCAGCAGTTGATGCTGCTGTTCACCAGGGGGGCCACATGTAAAGGTAAAGAGGGCCGCAAGCGCCCCCCCGGGCCGTACTTTGAGTATCACTGGTCTATATGTTAGGAGGGATCTCTGTGCCTTTTGAGGAGCCACTTGACAAAGGCTTTTTTATTTTCAGGTTTTCTCCCTGTGCATAAGGATGGTAATGCAGGATGACCCATGCTAGGTCCTGGCATCCCAGTAGGCCTGGCAGAATTTCAATTACGCCAGAGTAATCGGAGTAATTTCTGTAATTCCATATTACTCTTTGATTTGGAATTACTGGTAATTCTGCATTTACTCCTTGTTTAATTAAGAGCAATTAGGGGGGAAAATGTCCTACCGTGAGAGCACATTTTGTCCGTTTGCTATTCGTGTTCTGCTGCATTTAGCACGGTTTCTTTGCACAAAATGCCTCCTTGAGTCTATTGGATGTGAGGGTGCATTTTGCGCTAAGAAAATAGCGCCAAATGCCGGTAGTAAGTTGGGGAAAAATCCTATTTCAAGAGCACCTCTAGCAGAGCGAGCAGCTGCTTCTGCTCGCTATTCGTGTTCTGTTGCACTTAGCACTATTTCTTAGCCCAAAATGCACCCTTGCACCCATTTTGGACGTGAGCGGGCATTTTTGTTCTAAGAAACGGCGCTAAACGTAGAACTACTCTTCTTGCATAATACAAGCATAATCTTGTGGCATTCTTAGGTAATGCTGTGTGATTATGCTACATGGAGTTACACGAGTTACGCCCTCCCCTAATCACTAGGTCTGAGGCTTTAGGTTTGCAGAGACAGGCGAGGTCATATCACTTTATATAGGGTAAAGAACATTTCTGAAAAGAAGAATAAAATATCTGAGAGTTTTTAGCATACTGGGACATTCTTAAAAAGACTTAGTCACATCTTTTGGGTGGGGAAGTGGTGATAAACATGGTTATCGTTGAGATAAGTCTTAAATATTTATAGAGATTGCATAGTTATGTTATGAGCGAGCTGCAAAGCAACCTCATACCTCTGAGCATGGCTGATCAGGATTACAGATATTGATAAAAGTTTGAAGTAAGGGGGTAGTGAAGAAGAAATGTACATGGTTAGCATCAGATATATTTACGAAGTATACGTCTCCATGACATGAGCGCTAGGTAGAGCAGCCCCATATCTCTGAAGGCTGGAAGTTCTCTGTTTACAGAGTTTCTATTGGTTGACCGCAAGTTGTGCATGGATCAGTCACAAATATCAGTGCGCGCATGGCAGATTTATCTGTGTACCAAGACCAAACATGAAACCGAGATTACTGAGGGAAAGGAATGTCCTGGGCTGAGGGTGGGGAGAAGCCTAGTCTTGTCTACCCCTCCCACGGGGGTTTCTAAGTAGGAGATGTTTAATCACCCTTCTAAAGATGGGGTACGCGTGGACCTTTCCTAGCTCTGTGAGTAGGTCATTCCATATCTTAGGCTCTACAAGCATGACGTTTTAAGCATGTTTGGGGTCGCAGACCATTTTTTGCAAAATCACAGTCTTCATTAGCGCAAAGATTCAGTTTGTGATGTACAAAGTGAGCACTGAGAGTCAGAAAGGTCTTTCCAACTCGCAAAGGTCCACACTGACTCAGAAGGGAAAGGGATGTGTAGGCTTTCCTCTCCACTGTGCGAGTCTCTGCGCAATGCATAAAATGTAATCCTGAGTGAATTTACTATTTGTATATATAGAACTCTAACCACTAGTATATGTAGTAGACCTTTGTACTTACTACCATTCCTATGTGATTTTGAGTTTTTCCGTTTGTATCTCTTCCTTGAGTGACCTTACAACTTGTACATTTGCAATTTTCTTCTGTTTGTATCTCTTCCTTGAATGACTTTACAACTTGTACATGTGCAATTTTTTCTGTTTTTATCTCTTATGTAACTCATGCAATCCAAAGTCCTTATGTAACGCAACTGGTTCTTTTGTAAAGCGCTCTGACACCTTCGGGTAATGTTCGCGCTATATAAAATCGCATTAAATAAATAAAAAATAAAAAAATGCATCGGGGATTTGTGACCGCAATTGCAGGTGCAAACCATAGATGAGTTACCGAGACCAGAAAAAGGGTCCTCGCTTGTGGATGGTGATGGCTGGCTTCACAGGAACCAGACTGCCTGTTCCCCCCAGTGTCACTCACTGCATGCTGACATTTAATGTTAAAGCAGCCCCTGAGGGAAGAAGGGCTGCTTTAAAAAGAAAAAGTCGTCTTGCACTGAACGCGAATGCAGGGATTGGGGTCTACTGTCCCTCGCAGGCCTCATCACTGCATTTACAAAAGGGCTCCTGTCTCAGAAATATAAGGAGGCAGAAGGTTTGCGACTCAATGCAAATGGGCATTTTTCAGTGCAACTGATTGGCATGTCACTTACATCACAAAATGAAGGTGTGGTTGCAAACTATGGGCCACATGTATGAAACTATTTTGCATTCGCAAATGCTGCAAATTGCAAAATTCGGCCGTTTGCAAATGCAAAATAGCCTTTCATGATTTAGGAAAGGCTTTCTATTCGCAATTTTTGATAATCGCAAAAAGTGTGATTACCGAAAATTGCGAATGCAAATATGGAATCGCAATTTGCGATTCCCTTTGCACATGTATCAAGCATTTTCTAAATGTAAACTGTGCATTTAGGAAAAGGCTATTACCATCAACTTCAAGTTGATGGTAACCATGTGCAAACTTTGAAACATGCACAAAACAGCATTTTTCAAAGTGCCATGTAGCGCACACATGCCCCTAGCGCATGTGTGTGCTTTACATGTGCACATTTATTTTTTTGGGGGTGCTTCTGGGGGGGTCTTAGGCCCCGGGCACCCTTGGCTTTGCATTAGCTAATTTGTGAATACCAATTAGGCAATCGCAAATTAGCTAAAGCAAAACCATTTGAACCTAGAACGAATGGAGTAATATTACCTAATAGTGATTCACTATTTACCGAATCGCTATTAGGTAATATTAAGGAATCGCGAAATCTTTGGCGATTCCTACATACATAGCATTTTGCAATTACCAAATAGCGATTTGGTAAAAATCGCTATTTGGGAATCGCAAAATGCTTACTTCATACATGTGGCCTTTTGTGATGTGTAAAAAACATTAAGTGGTTTGCAACCCCACTGGCATACATCTGACCCTACATATAAGATTTGACTGTTTACTGTTTAGAAAATGTTTGTATTTCAGGCGTGGGTTTCCTCTACTTCTTGAGTCTCTATGGCCTCAAAATAATTTGTAATCCCTGTGCTATCCATCCAGGAGTGTAGTGGTAGATCACTTTGCACGTGATGCATGTTTTTTTCAGTATGCAGCAGCATTCTGTTGAGAGTCGGTTTAAGAAGGATGGGCGGGGGTAATGTGGTTGGATGTTTGGGTATTGGTGATTAGGGGTGCTGCTGAATTGACGATTGCAGTCAGAGAAGTTGCGCTAGATTTAGAGAATTTGGTATGGATTTGGATCCTGGAGTCGATCCTAGGTAGGACCCAACTTGTGTATCAAAGTTTTTTTTAAGGCAGCAACTTCATGATGTTTGGAGGGTGGAGAGTTGCCAGCTAGCTTTTTGGCTGAGATCTTTATACGACTCTGTAGAGAGAGTTTGTCTTACAAAAGGAAACCTAGTGATTTTGATGTGTCATTTCATTTGGGAGCGATGCCTAGTAGGTTGAAGCTTGCTACCCAATTTTGAGATTGTGGGTTATTTGAGTTAGGAAGTGGTTGGATACCTAGTTCTAAGTTAATTCTAAATGAAAACAAAGGCGAGCAACGGCGGACCAGGTAACCGCACTTCCCTGCTATGTTCCCTTTGTAATTATATCCACAGGTAGTCCAAATCAGTGTGCACATACAACTCCTGCACCTGCCGTCGTCGGGTGCCAGCTGCCAGGCAGAGAAAGAACTAAAACAAAGTTGGAGTGGTGCACTACTCAGGTGAAATTTCTCAATAAGTCACGTAGACTTGTTTTGTTGTGTCAATAAATCCTTTATTCTCAATGTCATCCGACAGTAAAAAGTTCCAGCCAACGCGTTTCGTTCATTTGAAAATGAACTTCTTCAGGGCAATGGTTGGTGTGTGATCGGTGGGGAGAGATGGTTAGATCCCCATATGTTATCTCAAGAGCGAAAAGCGAGCTTGTTCAGGTGTGCTCGTGGTGTTAGTTGCCAAACAATGTTTGTTGGGGACACGCAAATTAATGCGATAGCGAAGGCCTCCTTGATAAGGGCCAGCAACAGTGGTTCTGAGGTGCAGAACGCTTATGTCAGTCCTGCTCGAATCCGAGTGATGCCAAAGCTGGCGTCCCAGCAGTATATGCCTGGCATTAATTTGCTCTTGATCTAAGGACCATCTCTCCCCACCGCCGGTCTCCTCGAGTGCGAGCAAACATTCACAGTGCATGCCTAGAAGGGTAGGACAGTGATGGGTCTAAATTTGTCAAGGTCTTTGATGCCGGAAAAGGGTTTTTGTTCAGATTTAAACTCTGTTGAGATAGTCTGGGAAAATCCAATATGCTAGAGAGCTGTTTACAATGTGCAGCCAATGTCTTGGGGTGTAGATCTTGACAAGCAGTAGATAAGATGGCACCCACAAGAGAGAAGGCCCTTAACTTCTTCAGTGTTTATCCAGAATATTGGTTAACACAGGCTTGAATTTATTCCAGTTGGTGACATGGTTTTCTTTGCATATTAGGTGAATCGCGAATTTGTATCTTTTTTTATATTGATGACATTTTGGGTTTTGTTGTCAAAAACATAGACAAACATTTCCCATTTCCTGGAGATAGTGGACGAATCGCTACATGGGTAACAACAAAGATAACTCTAGAGTCCATAATAAGTCTGAGAGGCAGAAAGGGGAGAGGGCCTGAAATAGTATGGCCTGGACTTACTGGGAGTTGCTCTGAAGGAGCAGTGCAGTTTTTCAAAGCGCCTGGAGGCCTCTTTAAAAGTAAGAAATGCAACACAAGGCTTTTTTGTTGCTTTGCATCAATGAGCGCTGCTGTAAAATGTAAACAAGGAGGGACTAACAAGCCTATTCACAAATGAAAAGCAACCATTTAGTAAGGACAGTAACAGGAGCCAATTAAAAAGATGGGCGGGGAAATGGGCGGAGCTTGTATGCCATATCTCAACTCGACCTAACAAACGACCCCCCACATTTCGGTGAAAATAAAATTGCAGAATGATAGCTGGGTCGGGAAAAAGAGAATGTATGGCCTCCGCACCCCCTCCCCCTACACACACACAAACACCGACGTCGCCCCGGAGAGTCACCACCATCCCAGAAGCCTCTGTGCGTGTCTAGCCAGAGTGGGCACCCCACCTCTTTAAGGGGGTCTGAACTGGCTGAGGCTCGGAAGTTCGGCCTAGTGCCAAGATGGGAGGGAGTTGAGTTTTAGTAGCAATGTCCCTGGGGAATGTGTTTCTTTTGCGCTCATGGTGGACGTATGTGTCGAATCTGAGCTTCTATTTAACCCACAAACTTATATTTCTGCTGAGCAAATTGGTGTGGGCAGCAGGAAACCATCACTGACAGGTGGGAAAGCCGAACCGCTTGTCGACTTTTCGGCCCCGCCGTTCAATCGGTTCATCGAATCCTTTGAGCTCAGACCGTGGAAAGAAGCTGTCAGCAGTCCTGTAAAGAGGGAGTTGGAGCCTCTCTCCATGGAGCGAAATCACAGAGTAGGGTAAATAACACCAGTGGGATAGATGGGGGCTTCGTGGGAGATGGAAGGCGCGGGCCAGAGCAACAGAAAGAAATGGATTGAAAGAAAAAAGAAAGGTAGGTGAAACACAGAAAAAAAAAAAAACAGAAACGTAAAAATAATAATAAACACAAGAGTGAAAGACAAGCCAAATAGAAAATGGTAAAATATGAAAGAAAGAAAAAGGAGAAGAGAAATGCATAAAGCATAAAAAGACGAAGAGAAAAATATATGAGAAGATAAGAGAAATAAAAGAAAATTAAAGAACAAAATATAAATTAAATAGTGATAGGAAAAAAGGACAAGGAAATGACGAGCAACGTGATAAGAAAGGGTGGGAGAAAACAAGAAAACGAAGGGAAGCGGAAAATAGAAAAGAAAAAATGACAAGCTAAAACCGGGAAAGCAAGAAAAAAGCAGAGGGGACAAGAAAAGGGAAACAATCAAAATTACGTGAAATAGAATACAAGCGAGGGAGATTAACAGAGAGAAAGTAAAAAAGAGTGAAGGAAACCAAGAACGAGTACACATGAAATAAAAATAGGATGCAAAGAAAAAAGGCACAAGATGAAGTACTATATAAATCGACAATACAGTGAGAATAAAAAGATAAAAATGAAAGAAGAAATCGAGACAGTACAGCAAAAAAAAGAAGAAATGAAGAAACTGCCTAAGAAAGAGATAAAAACATTTTTAAAGAAAAAGAAGCCGCAAAGAGAATTAATTAAACAAAGTCTCAATTGGTGTGACAGCAGGACAGAAACAAACAGAATAAGGAAGTAAAAGAACCCACAAAGATAAGAAGCTTGGCAAGGATGCAGGCAGAGAGTGTGTGGAAGATGAAGTTGTGTCACACAGCTAGCGAGAAACGACAACGATGAGACGAGAGTGGCGGGCCTGTGCCAAGGGGGTGATTAGCTCAGCAGGCCCCGCGCTTGGACGGCAGCCAGAGGGTCCGGAGTTCAGTCCCCAATTAGGTCACTGCCGCGTCCCCTGGCTGCCAGCTCCGGAGCAGACACAGCGAGTTAAAGTGCCGGCCTGTGGCCGGGGGCGCGCGCTGCGGAGCAGGCAGTGGTAATCCTGACAGTGACGCTCATAGAAGCCGCCACATGAGGCGCGGGAGCATGAGTCTGGCACATCACGTGACCGGCTGGGAAAATCCACTCTGCGACAGGGGGCAGAGTGGCTACGTGAGCACCAGCCCTGCTACTATTGGTCATCACCCAGCCGCGTTCATCGCCATCCGGTACGTCATGGTGGAGATCTGACGATACCTGGTGACCTAGAAGGAGCAATGCATGGGCACCCGAGCAGAGTGAGATTCGGACTTTCCATAACCCATTAATTGTGGGGTGCATCTTGGTGAGCTGTGGGGGTCCATGTATCACATTTAGGGAGCCTTGGAGTAAACTTCAGAGACCTTACAAGTGAATGACAGAGACTCCTTTGTATTTGGAGAAGTTTGGGGCTCATTGGACCAATTTCAGGGGCAATTTGGGGTGTATCGACATGTAGGAGCAGGTTCAGTGGTCTGGTGTTTTCTGGGCCACAGTGGTTGACAGAGGGCAGGCTTGTGGAGGGTGGCTGCCCACTTGTGGTGACCTAGGCCAGTGCTTGGCCATTGTTGAAGCAGTTGTTTCAAGCACTGGTCAGCTCTCTGGGAAAACACCTCCCTTCAGAGGCAGAGATGACAGTTGGCCTTTTAAAGGCACTGTGGGCCAGATTCACACACAAATAGAGAGAAATGTTCGTCATAGATGTTCACCTATGAAAGGACTAAATGTCCAATTAACCTAGAATTCACTAAGAATTTCACAATTTGTTTGAGAAATCTGCGACAGTTGCAGCAGGGGGCGTTATGGCATTTTTCTGGGAATTTTATGTTACTCAGACGTATTGCTATTTCCTCATCTTTTAATGAATATGTACTGTATTTTACACGTGTAACTGTAATGCCAAAGTGCAATTGCATTTGAAAACTTCTTTTTTTCTCCAGAGGTAAGATGTTTTTCTTTGTTAAGAAATCCCTTCCCTTACACCCTCACCAATTTGTGGGGTGTCTCCGGCCCATTCCCATCCTGATTAAAGATTTACTCCTGCACTTAAAAGGAGCAAACCTCTTACTGTATCCTTTGAGCCAATGTACCTAGTGCATGTTTGTGCATATCCACAATCTCAAAAGGTTTGTAGGCGTTCACCTATTTCCAAGACGCTACTGCCATCGACCGCACACTCCCAGCTCATGGGAGTAGATTCACCTACTGTGATATTATAGCCTTAGAGCCCGACGTAGCGGCCATTAAAGGCCCGCTCCAGCGTTAACAAGGGAGCGGGTATTTAATGGCCGGTAGAGCCTGCTGCGGAGGGCTCTAAGGCTATTAGAACATTCTGCCTCTAGAGGGAAGAATATTCTAAATAGTACAACAAAGGCCTCACAATGCCCGAGGGGGTTAAAATCCCCTCGGCCTCCGTGAGGCCTTTGTTTACAGCAACAGCTATGAACAAACATTGGAATGTTGATGCTCCGGGCTTCTACCAGCCATTAGAAGCCCAGGGCACTCCATTGTCTTCAATGGAGTGCTCATCATGCCAATGTTCTAATACATATTAGGACATTGGAATGTTGATAGCTCCGTTGAAGACAATCAAGTGGCTCTGGGCTAACAATGTCCGGTATAAGCCTTCCACTCCAACATTCGTCTTTCTGTTTCTCACTTTTTAATTTAGAACATTCTACCCTCGGTGGTGGAATGTTTAAATAGCATTACAGCCCTTCTGCCTCAGGCTATACCAGTTGTTAAAGGCCCTCTCCCTTGTTATAAGCTATAAGGCTATATGAGTAATTGTGTTTGCAAGTGTAAAATCAAGTTTCATGAATGCAAGCTATGGGATTTATAGAAGAATCAATTTGCACACTCAGGTCGAAGTTAAGTGCACAATGAGTATGAGTTGAACCCTGAATCACTGACCTGCGCTCTACTGGTTCTGTGCAGCACCCATACGACATTTCTTGGTTTGCCCTACAGCACTGCCTATATGCGGCAAACGTAAACCTAACTCTTCATTCTTTAAGTATTTCTTGCGTGCGTCTCTCGCTTTTAGTGGGAAATAGTACATCAACTAATTTTGAAAACCCAGGTCCTGGTGTTTTTATGCTTTGGTGATTGCGTTGTAACCCTCAACTTTGGCAAAGCTTTTAGTAACAACAAGTTCCAGGAAACATTCTTACTCCAGTGAGGAACAGACAGACTGTAAAAGTAAAGGGCCATCCTTATGAGACACTTTTGCGTAGAAATATTTTAGTATCTCAGTGGATGAGTTTGGTGTTACATGGGAAGGGGAAAGGGTGTCACATAGAAAAGACCACATTTTGGGGCAGATGTTTCTGTGACAAATACCAGCTATTTTAGTTTTGAGGAAATTTTGGAAGTTTTAAAAAGTTGCAGCAGATTTAGGATACAACTACAACACCTCTTCAGGGGTAGTAGTTGATACATAAACGAAATTACAACACAATATAATATGTCTCACATTAATACCATAACACTCAGCGGCCGGGCAGCCGATTGTAGTTCATACAGCTTGCAAAATAATACCCTTTTCCCACTTGACACTCTCACACTCATAGCAGACAAAATTGCTATGGTCTTGCACACCACACGGTACCGTACCCGTCCACATCAATAAACCAGCCATTACCGACTGAACAGGTGAGGAATAACTGAACAGGTGAGGAATAACTGAAGAGGTCTGCCACATACGCGGGCCAGTGGAGGACTTTAATTAAGTCCACCACTGCAGGTTCCAACAAGCTAAATTACCACGACCGCTTCCTGACATCTCACAGTGACAATCAGATATGGGATGATATAAAAAGTCCATCCCTGCAGATCTCTCCACCATTTCTCCCTCTAACTTGTGCCTGTTCTGGACCATTAAGTGTAATCAAAATATACAAAGAAAAGATCTCAGAACGGACCCAGTGCAGTAACCAGCTAAGTGGACTTTGATCAGGCCCGCTTGAATTATGCGATTCTGCGGCTGCGGAGTTTTCCGCATAGTGACA
The DNA here is from genome assembly GCA_963921515.1 of Calotriton arnoldi. Classification (NCBI taxonomy): domain Eukaryota; kingdom Metazoa; phylum Chordata; class Amphibia; order Caudata; family Salamandridae; genus Calotriton; species Calotriton arnoldi. Next base: position 3,951,539 of record CAWUFW010000272.1, on the reverse strand, counting down.
GATTTTCCACATTTGTCAGATAATCCATCACCTGCTGCATGCTTTGCAGATTTTAGCAAAAGAAATTGTTTCCAGCTGAAATGGATCAAAAGTTACTAAAAATGTAGTGACACGTGTTATTGCGCAATGGAAGGCCCTCCGTAAAGATTACCTGGTCACCTTTTTTTTTTTTGACGGAGTTTTATATAGCGTGAACTTGACCCGGTATCGGAGCGCTTTACATAGCACCAGTTGCGTTACATGAGGACACATTCATTTTTGTTAGGCACGGGGAGATTACGTGATTTGCCTAGAATCACAGGATGTTCAGCGTCATTGCCGAGACTCGAACCCGGTTCCCCAGATTCGAGGTCGACCGCCCTAGCCGTTAGGCCAACTCCTCTCCCCCCTTCTCTCACCTTTAGTTAGTTATTGCTGTAGTTTTCCATTAAACTAGTAATACTGAGGTGAAATCTTAGCCCAGACATGTGTGAAAAAATGTCAAAATAATGGAGTAAAAATATCACAAAATGTGCTCAATGACGCAGGATAATGTTCCTTATCTCTGCATAATTTGGCCCTAACATGCCGCATAATTCCAGTAGCTCTAACTATAATCATAAGAAAGGCAATAAGGAACCTACAGAGCTGTTCAAAGCTGTCAGCTTACTGAAACCATAAACTGTGCGCCTCTCTCTCATCCATCACACTACTACGCGCTCTATCCCATAACGCGAGAGCCACACCTCGGTGCTCATCACACACACATTGAATCACTCCCCATATCGGATCAAAGCACAGACAACACACTTTCAACCACACACCCTACACAGTGTAGCATCCTACTCATGTAGGATTTGCTTCAGCGCGCTACACAGAGGTATTAAGCGCTATATATCTGTTGCAATACAATACAAGCTTTGGGAGTATGAAACGAGGCTAGTGAGAGACACGTGTGATGGAAACAGAGACATTGATATGTGGACGAACAAAAAGGAGCACAGGGGAGGTTTGTGAGGTAGTAAGGGAGACAGACATTACATATTTCAATTACCTCGCTTTTTAAACATTTAGCAATGTGAAAATCAAACATATACAATGAGTGGTCTTTAGTGTGCTTTTTTCTTTGGCATTAATTCGAAAATTAAAGTAATATACATTTTTACAGTTGTTGCAACAGATTTTAAGTTTTTCCCAAGATATTAAAAAAAATATTTCAACAGATTTGCAGTGGCGGCCGACCCGACTTGTGGGTGGTGAGGCAGGCAGGAGGGGAGAAGGGCTGAGGGGAGGAAGGCAGGTGGCACGGGGCACAATGTAAATAAATAAAAAAATATACTTACCTTGCCGCTGGGTCCTGCGTCTCCGCTCCTGCTCTCCTCTGTCTCGGGCTCCAGGAAGCACAGTCAGGCTCCCCTGACCAATCACAATGCTGCAATGCATGTTCTCCATGCAGGCTGTAATGCAGTCTGCATGGAGAACAGGGAAAGTGCGCATGACTGTTTTGGGCGGCCCGAGAGTTCACAGTTAGGAGGGCTCTACCACTCCTCCCCTGCTCTGCAGCCCCCCCCTTCACGCAAAGCTGCCGCAGCAGGAGGACAAAATAAAATGATAATACCATTACGTTTTTTTACTGCTTCAAGGCACTGGGGCGACACTCCTCTGCCTTAGCGGAAGAGCCGCCACTGAGATTTGCATATGTTCTTCTGCGGATCTTCACTGCCTCAAGTCAAAAGCATTTAAGGAAGTGTGAGAGACAATCTCCTCTCATCAGTGTGGCCTGTCAATCACTCCATGCAAATGATTTAGAGTTTGGCAAATGGGTTACTCTGTCGCGTGACGGGTATCCTGCTCGTTGTATTACAAGTACCATAGGATATAATACACCTCTAATAAGGTAGATGGGATATGCATCATGTTGTGAGAAACGTCTAAGGGCTTGATTACGAGCTGAGGCAATATTTATCGCCACGAGATATGTTATTTATCGGGTGCAATAAATAACACTTATTATGAGTTCATGGGGAATTACATGCGGATTTTGAGGTTTAATGCACCAAAATCTTCATGATACAGTATTTATTGTATTTGTTTACCTGTTAAATATCGTCAGGTTTGACCTCCAGAAATGTAATGAAGATTGAGTTAAATTCAGGCATCTGATAATTATCTGATGCGTTATATACCTTCAAACTCATAATTCCAACCCATGCGTAAATCAAAATGTACGCATGGGTCAGAATATTATGAGGAACTTGTAATCAGGGCCTAAATCAGGCTCGGTGTCCCCTGCTCCCACCCATCAAGCCTCCCCAGAATCTGAGAAGAGGAACAGGGTCTCACTGAGAAACAGGCCTGGGACACACAAGATTAGCCGCCGTATGAGGCCTGCCCCATAATTATTTTGGTGTGAAGGTCTCCAGCGTGGCCAGCTGAAGTGCCCCCTTCGCGGAAGGGAGGATTCTCACAGCAACCATTTTTACCTGTGTGGAGGCAAGGTCAGTAGTAGGGATGGGGCGGATGTAACCCTAGCTCTAGCTGTGACACAGAGCTAGGTGGTGCTTAATTTGAGCCGGTGGTTTCTGGTGCTCAGCACCGGCACTTAATCATCAACACCGGCACATTTCACGAGCACCAGTTAAGGACAGATTCATTTAGGGGGGGGGATTAAGTCATTTGCCCAGAATCACAGGATGTTGAACCGACTCCAGACTCACACATGGTTCCCCAGCTCTGAAGTCAGCAGCTCTGGCCATTACGCCACATCCTCTCCCTACTTTCATGGTCAGTAGTTGGTTCTGTTTTAGGCGGCGGTAACAGGAGAAATGGGCTGGTGCAAGCTGTCTCCTGACTAGAGCCCCAGCACGTATTTAAAAAAAATAAAAATGTACCACTGGAACTGGGTGAACATTGTTACGTTAGACAAGGGTGTTCAGCTTTGCCCCACAAGTGCCAATGCTGTGCCAACCGTTCTGCATAATCTCAGCTATTTGCAATGTTAAGGTGCCTAAAGGGCTACCTTTGCAGATGAATAACTTTCTAACAAAGATGAGTCAAAAAAACACAAGAAATTATTGTTGGCAACTCCTGAAGTTTTTAAAAATACAATCGAATAGTTACCAATTTCGTTCAATTTCAGCAGTATAATTTCACTCGGTCTTTAACGATTGGCTTATGTGTCACAATGTCTGAAAGCCCCATATGGCTCTGGTGGCGACTGAAGAAACTATTTGCGACTGGAAAACAGACATTTCCACCCAGGTGTGGCGACCAGATGACTCCAAAGCACGGTGGCGCAAGGTTTTCAGTGCTGGGTTTTCATTTAACAGAGCGATGTATTCTGGGAGTTGTAGCCTAAGTTATAGTCATTTGAAACATATCGACTAACAGACCAGAAAACCACGACTTATAAAAGTATAGTTCGGGACTGGTAGGTGGGCTTCCCTTGACATGGAACCAAGATCACAAGGAGTGTGCAAAGTTGCCAAAAGACCCCATTTCATGAATTACATCTTCAACCAGCCTTGGCCTTCAAGTCAAAAGCAGATAGCATTTTGGGACTTGTAGTTTCAATTTTAGCGCATTACCTTTCGCTAAAAAATGCAGCATGCACGTGCTATTGAAGACTGGGTTAAGGTGGCATGCGTGAGATGGGGTTGATTTACTGCTGAGGCAAGGAGGGCATCTTTCATGTCAGGTCAGGCCTTAGCGACTAAGAAGGAAAAATCGTCGGACACTACTCTAAAGGGCACAGAATTCGGAGTCTGTGAAGTTAGAAAGATTTTTCTGCATCCTTAGCGAAGGGCTATGGCAAACTTCGCTTCTTTTTACTGTACCTTAAATGTAGGAACTTTGCAGCAATTTCTGTTGCATCTATCTCGATTTCATGCTAGCAGAATTGCTCTGCATGAGACATAGGGGCATATTAGCAAGAAGAGGCGATAATCATCGCTAACCCTGCTTAGCGTGATTTTTTTTATCGCCGACTATCGCTGGAATATATCGCCACGCTAACGCTGTATTAGCAACGATTAGCGCTATGGCGATGAATATTCCAGCGATAGCGGGGGAAATGGGCCAACATCGCTGAAAAACCAGCGATGTTGCATGGAGAAGGGAGAACACCTTGCTGATACGACCCTGTGGTCGTATCAGCATAATCCACCCCCATGTTAGGTATGGCTAACACCTGCTAATTGCAGGTGTTAAATAAATGGCGATGACCCCGGTTAGCGCGACTTTTCACGTCGCTAACTGGGGCCATGGCCACCTTGCTAATAGGCGATAGGCCTGTTAGCGAGTGTTTCCCAGGTTTGTTCGTCGGAACGCCCACTTTGCATGTCATTAGCGATAAATATCGCTGACATGCAAAGCGGTAAAAAACGGGCGTTAATGCCCGCAAACTGTCGCTAACTGCTGTTAGAGACAGTTTGCTGATAGGGCGATATAAATATCGCCGCTTTAGCGGCAAAAAGTGCCGCTAAAGCGGCGATAGTGCCCTTGCTAATATGCCCCATACTTCTGTAAAGAAAGTGACTTCTCCTGTGTATTGTCACTGTGCATACAGAAATCGAAAAAGGTCAAAGTGCGAGGTAAATGCTGCATAGATTTCTGAATTTGGCTGCGTTGGATTAAAATGCAAATTATCTCTGAATGAAGGGAAAATGACCTCACTATGCGGAGAAAAACCTTATGAAGTCAAAGATAAATAGACTTTAAAAAACTTCACTAACGAAAAAAACAACTTGGCCACCTGGGCACCAGGGGACATATTTACAAGAAAATGGAGCAGCGCGGTGCCACAAGCAATTTTTCTGCGCTGAGCTGCGTCATTTTCTAAGTACAGGAATGCGCCGTATTTACAACAATACAGCGCATACCTGTACTCACCCTGGCGCTGGCGCAAAAAACGCAGCCTAGCGCTGCACAGGCACCCTTGCACAATGGTGCAAGGGTGCCTGCGTTGCAGGGGTGATTGTTGTTGTGCAGAAAGGGACACCTTCCTGTACACAAACAATCATTAATGGCGTTTTGCTCCTTCTATGTGTGTTGCAAAATGCAGCACACACGGAAAGAGCCCAAAACAAGGAGAAATAAAAGTATTTCTCCTCGTTGCGCCACTCTTACACCCCCCCCGGGGAGGGGTAAGTTGTTGGCGCTGCCTCAGATTCACAGATCCTTGTAAACCTGGAGCAGTGTCAAAAAGCAATTCATGTTGCGTGAGAACAATCACAGCAACACTCATTGCACGCCCCTTTGCCGCAGAAAACTGCATCAAGGGGGACGCTATTTACAAGATGGCGTTAAGCCACGCAAAGTGGCTTTGCGCCGCCTTGCAAATATTTAGCAGGGCAAAGCACCACCGGAGCGTCGCAAAAAGTGAGGCTCCGATGGTGCAATGCCCTTGTAAATATGCCCACAAGTTACCAAAGAAGCCATTTTTTTCACTTTATAGGAGATGTGTTGGTAAAAAAATATCAGAAAGTAAAAAGTGAAGTAAATCCTCCGTTCTGCTAATAAACAGCACCATCCGTAGGCACAAGCTGGAGGAGCAGACTGCACATGGAGAAAACATTGATTTAGGGCAATGGCCCAGAATGGGAGGCGCAAATCTTCTCAAATGCAATGGGTCACCTCCGCCCCATGAACCTGGAGCCATTTAAACTTCAGAAACTGGATGAACAGCCTCGTTATCGCCTGCTTTGTACGCCATCAACCCTAATTAAATATTCTAATGGGACATGCACTGCGGCCAGTGATGCCAACATTTCATCCCAACCCAACGGTTATTGCTTCTTATATCGCCCGGGTACGTCAGCGATAAATAATTCACACAGGAGAACAACGGGGGCGGCGGCTGTGGAACCAGCGGATCCTTGGCCAAGCGCGCACCCCATGCAGCAAAACAAAATGTGAAGGTTCCAAATTATCATCTTCAGATTCCCAAGTTAGAGTAGAAAGCTGACTGTTCCCAAGTCTGCACAGTATCTATCTATCTATCTATCTATCTATCTATCTATCTATCTATCTATCTATCTATCTATCTATCTATCTATCTATCTATCGATCTATCGTAGAAAGCTAGACCTTGGTCCAGAAAGCATGCTTCTTGTAATTTGTTGTAAATCATTGTGGTATTTTTTTAAGATAGTAAGGCTCAAAAACGTTGTATATTTTACACCAGGCAGGATCCGTGGGCCGGCACATCATGAGATAAGATCTGACTGGCTTCCACCACATCAACAACAAACATGCCCTATATCCTAGAAAAAAATGTAAAAAAAGATATAAGGGGGCAGGGTATAGAAACCCTGTTCCCTAGGCCTTGTGGGGGGTTTCCAGAGGGACCCCCCCTTGGGGCCAAAAACAAATGTATATATTCTTTACTGCAAATTTGCAGTGGATCCACTAATCCCCTGTAAAATGTAAAAAAAAAAAAACATAAAGTAAGATAGTATTACCAGACCTAACTATAAAGTCACTTTAACAACACTTTTATTTTTTGAGTGACTCTCTAGGGCTTTTTTAACATAAAGTAACAAATTATTGCCACGCTTAACATCACTTTAACCTTTGTTTTTTCAGTTAATTTCTAGGTTTTTTTTTAACATAAAGTAAAAAATTACTAACATATTTAATTGCACGTAGTAGGCCCTTGGCTACCTAGGAGGCTTGAGTATGAGGAGGGAGTGAGCTCTGCGCAGAGAGCACAGCCTCTGAGTGGTAGGGGCTCGTCCACCTAATGGAGGTTGAGTGTCTGCAGGGAGTGTGCTCTCCATGAAGAGTGGCACCGAGAGCACAGCCTCTGAGTGGTAGGGGCTCGTCCACCTAATGGAGGTTGGGTGTCTGGAGGGAGTGTGCTCTCCATGAAGAGCGGCACCGAGGCACAGCCTCTGAGTAGTAGGGGCTCGTCCACCTGATGGAGGTTGGGTGTCTGCAGGGAGTGTGCGCTCCATGAAGAGCGGCACCGAGAGCACAGCCTCTGAGTGGTAGGGGCTCGTCCACCTAATGGAGGTTGGGTGTCTGGAGGGAGTGTGCGCTCCATGAAGAGCGGCACCGAGAGCACAGCCTCTGAGTGGTAGGGGCTCGTCCACCTAATGGTGCTTCGGTGTCTGTAGGGAGTGTGCGCTCCATGAAGAGCGGCACCAAGAGCACAGCCTCTGAGTGGTAGGGGCTCGTCCACCTAATGGAGGTTGGGTGTCTGCAGGGAGTGTGCTCTCCATGAAGAGCGGCACAGAGAGCACAGCCTCTGAGTAGTAGGGGCTGCGTCCACCTGATGGAGGTTGGGTGTCTGCAGGGAGTGTGCGCTCCATGAAGAGCGGCACCGAGAGCACAGCCTCTGAGTGGTAGGGGCTCATCCACCTAATGGTGCTTCGGTGTCTGCAGGGAGTGTGCGCTCCATGAAGAGCGGCACAGAGAGCACAGCCTCTGAGTAGTAGGGGCTCGTCCACCTAATGGTGCTTCGGTGTCTGTAGGGAGTGTGCTCTCCATGAAGAGCGGCACAGAGAGCACATCCTCTGAGTAGTAGGGGCTCGTCCACCTAATGGAGGTTGGGTGTCTGCAGGGAGTGTGCGCTCCATGAAGAGCGGCACCGAGAGCACAGCCTCTGAGTGGTAGCAGGCTTGAGTATGAGGCGGGAGTGAGCTCTGCGCAGAGAGCACAGCCTCTGAGTGGTAGGGGCTCGTCCACCTAATGGAGGTTGGGTGTCTGCAGGGAGTGTGCTCTCCATGAAGAGCGGCACCGAGAGCACAGCCTCTGAGTGGTAGGGGCTCGTCCACCTAATGGAGGTTGGGTGTCTGCAGGGAGTGTGCTCTCCATGAAGAGCGGCACCGAGAGCACAGCCTCTGAGTAGTAGGGGCTCGTCCACCTGATGGAGGTTGGGTGTCTGCAGGGAGTGTGCGCTCCATGAAGAGCGGCACCGAGAGCACAGCCTCTGAGTGGTAGGGGCTCGTCCACCTAATGGAGGTTGGGTGTCTGGAGGGAGTGTGCGCTCCATGAAGAGCGGCACCGAGAGCACAGCCTCTGAGTGGTAGGGGCTCGTCCACCTAATGGTGCTTCGGTGTCTGTAGGGAGTGTGCGCTCCATGAAGAGCGGCACCAAGAGCACAGCCTCTGAGTGGTAGGGGCTCGTCCACCTAATGGAGGTTGGGTGTCTGCAGGGAGTGTGCTCTCCATGAAGAGCGGCACAGAGAGCACAGCCTCTGAGTAGTAGGGGCTCGTCCACCTGATGGAGGTTGGGTGTCTGCAGGGAGTGTGCGCTCCATGAAGAGCGGCACCGAGAGCACAGCCTCTGAGTGGTAGGGGCTCATCCACCTAATGGTGCTTCGGTGTCTGCAGGGAGTGTGCGCTCCATGAAGAGCGGCACAGAGAGCACAGCCTCTGAGTAGTAGGGGCTCGTCCACCTAATGGTGCTTCGGTGTCTGTAGGAGTGTGCTCTCCATGAAGAGCGGCACAGAGAGCACAGCCTCTGAGTAGTAGGGGCTCGTCCACCTAATGGAGGTTGGGTGTCTGCAGGGAGTGTGCGCTCCATGAAGAGCGGCACCGAGAGCACAGCCTCTGAGTAGTAGGGGCTCGTCCACCTAATGGAGGTTGGGTGTCTGCAGGGAGTGTGCGCTCCATGAAGAGCGGCACCGAGAGCACAGCCTCTGAGTGGTAGGGGCTCGTCCACCTAAAGGAGGTTGTGTGTCTGCAGGGAGTGTGCGCTCCATGAAGAGCGGCACCGAGAGCACAGCCTCTGAGTGGTAGGGGCTCGTCCACCTAATGGAGGTTGAGTGTCTGCAGGGAGTGTGCGCTCCATGAAGAGCGGCACCGAGAGCACAGCCTCTGAGTGGTAGGGGCTCGTCCACCTAATGGAGGTTGGGTGTCTGGAGGGAGTGTGCGCTCCATGAAGAGCGGCACCGAGAGCACAGCCTCTGAGTGCTAGGGGCTCGTCCACCTAATGGAGGTTGGGTGTCTGCAGGGAGTGTGCTCTCCATGAAGAGCGGCACCGAGAGCACAGCCTCTGAGTAGTAGGGGCTCGTCCACCTAATGGAGGTTGGGTGTCTGCAGGGAGTGTGCGCTCCATGAAGAGCGGCACCGAGAGCACAGCCTCTGAGTAGTAGGGGCTCGTCCACCTAATGGAGGTTGGGTGTCTGGAGGGAGTGTGCTCTCCATGAAGAGCGGCACCGAGAGCACAGCCTCTGAGTGGTAGGGGCTCGTCCACCTAATGGAGGTTGGGTGTCTGGAGGGAGTGTGCTCTCCATGAAGAGCGGCACCGAGAGCACAGCCTCTGAGTGGTAGGGGCTCGTCCACCTAATGGAGGTTGGGTGTCTGGAGGGAGTGTGCGCTCCATGATGAGCGGCACCGAGTGCACAGCCTCTGAGTGGTAGGGGCTCTCCACCTAATGGAGGTTGGGTGTCTGCAGGGAGTGTGCGCTCCATGAAGAGCGGCACCGAGAGCACAGCCTCTGAGTGGTAGGGGCTCGTCCACCTAATGGAGGTTGGGTGTCTGGAGGGAGTGTGCTCTCCATGAAGAGCGGCACCGAGAGCACAGCCTCTGAGTGGTAGGGGCTCGTCCACCTAATGGAGGTTGGGTGTCTGCAGGGAGTGTGCGCTCCATGAAGAGCGGCACCGAGAGCACAGCCTCTGAGTGGAAGGGGCTCGTCCACCTAATGGAGGTTGGGTGTCTGCAGGGAGTGTGCGCTCCATGAAGAGCGGCACCGAGAGCACAGCCTCTGAGCGGTAGGGGCTCGTCCACCTATTGGAGGTTGGGTGTCTGGAGGGAGTGTGCTCTCCATGAAGAGCGGCACCGAGAGCACAGCCTCTGAATGGCAGGGGCTCGTCCACCTAATGGAGGTTGGGTGTCTGGAGGGAGTGTGCTCTCCATGAAGAGCGGCACCGAGAGCACAGCCTCTGAGTGGCAGGGGCTCGTCCACCTAATGGAGGTTGGGTGTCTGCAGGGAGTGTGCTCTCCATGAAGAGCGGCACCGAGAGAACAGCCTCTGAGTGGTAGGGGCTCGTCCACCTAATGGAGGTTGGGTGTCTGCAGGGAGTGTGCGCTCCATGAAGAGCGACACCGAGAGCACAGGCTCTGAGTGGTAGGGGCTGGTCCACCTAATGGAGGTTGGGTGTCTGCAGGGAGTGTGCGCTCCATGAAGAGCGGCACCGAGAGCACAGCCTCTGAGTGGTAGGGGCTGGTCCACCTAATGGAGGTTGGGTGTCTGCAGGGAGTGTGCGCTCCATGAAGAGCGGCACCGAGAGCACAGCCTCTGAGTGGTAGGGGCTCGTCCACCTAATGGAGGTTGGGTGTCTGCAGGGAGTGTGCTCTCCATGAAGAGCGGCACCGAGAGCACAGCCTCTGAGTAGTAGGGGCTCGTCCACCTAATGGAGGTTGGGTGTCTGGAGGGAGTGTGCGCTCCATGAAGAGCGGCACCGAGAGCACAGCCTCTGAGTAGTAGGGGCTCGTCCACCTAATGGAGGTTGGGTGTCTGGAGGGAGTGTGCTCTCCATGAAGAGCGGCACCGAGAGCACAGCCTCTGAGTGGTAGGGGCTCGTCCACCTAATGGAGGTTGGGTGTCTGGAGGGAGTGTGCGCTCCATGAAGAGCGGCACCGAGAGCACAGCCTCTGAGTGGTAGGGGCTCGTCCACCTAATGGAGGTTGGGTGTCTGGAGGGAGTGTGCGCTCCATGAAGAGCGGCACCGAGAGCACAGCCTCTGAGTGGTAGGTGCTCGTCCACCTAATGGAGGTTGGGTGTCTGGAGGCAGTGTGCTCTCCATGAAGAGCGGCACCGAGAGCACAGCCTCTGAGTGGTAGGGGCTCGTCCACCTATTGGAGGTTGGGTGTCTGGAGGGAGTGTGCTCTCCATGAAGATCGGCACCGAGAGCACAGCCTCTGAGTGGTAGGGGCTCGTCCACCTATTGGAGGTTGGGTGTCTGGAGGGAGTGTGCTCTCCATGAAGAGCGGCACCGAGAGCACAGCCTCTGAGTGGTAGGGGCTCGTCCACCTAATGGTGCTTCGGTGTCTGGAGGGAGTGTGCTCTCCATGAAGAGCGGCACCGAGAGCACAGGCTCTGAGTGGTAGGGGCTCGTCCACCTAATGGAGGTTGGGTGTCTGCAGGGAGTGTGCGCTCCATGAAGAGCGGCACCGAGAGCACGGCCTCCGAGTGGTTGGGGCTCGTCCACCTATTGGAGGTTGGGTGTCTGGAGGGAGTGTGCTCTCCATGAAGAGCGGCACCGAGAGCACAGCCTCCGAGTAGTAGGGGCTCGTCCACCTAATGGAGGTTGGGTGTCTGCAGGGAGTGTGCTCTCCATGAAGAGCGACACAGAGAGCACAGCCTCCGAGTGGTAGGGGCTCGTCCACCTAATGGAGGTTGGGTGTCTGCAGGGAGTGTGCGCTCCATGAAGAGCGGCACCGAGAGCACAGCCTCCGAGTAGTAGGGGCTCGTCCACCTAATGGAGGTTGGGTGTCTGCAGGGAGTGTGCGCTCCATGAAGAGCGGCACCGAGAGCACAGCCTCTGAGTGGTAGGGGCTCGTCCACCTAATGGAGGTTGGGTGTCTGCAGGGAGTGTGCGCTCCATGAAGAGCGGCACCGAGAGCACAGCCTCTGAGTGGTAGGGGCTCGTCCACCTAATGGAGGTTGTGTGTCTGCAGGGAGTGTGCGCTCCATGAAGAGCGGCACCGAGAGCACAGCCTCTGAGTGGTAGGGGCTCGTCCACCTAATGGAGGTTGAGTGTCTGCAGGGAGTGTGCGCTCCATGAAGAGCGGCACCGAGAGCACAGCCTCTGAGTGGTAGGGGCTCGTCCACCTAATGGAGGTTGGGTGTCTGGAGGGAGTGTGCGCTCCATGAAGAGCGGCACCGAGAGCACAGCCTCTGAGTGGTAGGGGCTCGTCCACCTAATGGAGGTTGGGTGTCTGCAGGGAGTGTGCTCTCCATGAAGAGCGGCACCGAGAGCACAGCCTCTGAGTAGTAGGGGCTCGTCCACCTAATGGAGGTTGGGTGTCTGCAGGGAGTGTGCGCTCCATGAAGAGCGGCACCGAGAGCACAGCCTCTGAGTAGTAGGGGCTCGTCCACCTAATGGAGGTTGGGTGTCTGGAGGAGTGTGCTCTCCATGAAGAGCGGCACCGAGAGCACAGCCTCTGAGTGGTAGGGGCTCGTCCACCTAATGGAGGTTGGGTGTCTGGAGGAGTGTGCTCTCCATGAAGAGCGGCACCGAGAGCACAGCCTCTGAATGGTAGGGGCTCGTCCACCTAATGGAGGTTGGGTGTCTGGAGGGAGTGTGCGCTCCATGATGAGCGGCACCGAGTGCACAGCCTCTGAGTGGTAGGGGCTCTCCACCTAATGGAGGTTGGGTGTCTGCAGGGAGTGTGCGCTCCATGAAGAGCGGCACCGAGAGCACAGCCTCTGAGTGGTAGGGGCTCGTCCACCTAATGGAGGTTGGGTGTCTGGAGGGAGTGTGCTCTCCATGAAGAGCGGCACCGAGAGCACAGCCTCTGAGTGGTAGGGGCTCGTCCACCTAATGGAGGTTGGGTGTCTGCAGGGAGTGTGCGCTCCATGAAGAGCGGCACCGAGAGCACAGCCTCTGAGTGGAAGGGGCTCGTCCACCTAATGGAGGTTGGGTGTCTGCAGGGAGTGTGCGCTCCATGAAGAGCGGCACCGAGAGCACAGCCTCTGAGCGGTAGGGGCTCGTCCACCTATTGGAGGTTGGGTGTCTGGAGGGAGTGTGCTCTCCATGAAGAGCGGCACCGAGAGCACAGCCTCTGAATGGCAGGGGCTCGTCCACCTAATGGAGGTTGGGTGTCTGGAGGGAGTGTGCTCTCCATGAAGAGCGGCACCGAGAGCACAGCCTCTGAGTGGCAGGGGCTCGTCCACCTAATGGAGGTTGGGTGTCTGCAGGGAGTGTGCTCTCCATGAAGAGCGGCACCGAGAGCACAGCCTCTGAGTGGTAGGGGCTCGTCCACCTAATGGAGGTTGGGTGTCTGCAGGGAGTGTGCGCTCCATGAAGAGCGGCACCGAGAGCACAGCCTCTTAGTGGTAGGGGTTCGTCCACCTAATGGAGGTTGGGTGTCTGCAGGGAGTGTGCGCTCCATGAAGAGCGGCACCGAGAGCACAGGCTCTGAGTGGTAGGGGCTGGTCCACCTAATGGAGGTTGGGTGTCTGCAGGGAGTGTGCGCTCCATGAAGAGCGGCACCGAGAGCACAGCCTCTGAGTGGTAGGGGCTGGTCCACCTAATGGAGGTTGGGTGTCTGCAGGGAGTGTGCGCTCCATGAAGAGCGGCACCGAGAGCACAGCCTCTGAGTGGGAGGGGCTCGTCCACCTAATGGAGGTTGGGTGTCTGCAGGGAGTGTGCTCTCCATGAAGAGCGGCACCGAGAGCACAGCCTCTGAGTAGTAGGGGCTCGTCCACCTAATGGAGGTTGGGTGTCTGCAGGGAGTGTGCGCTCCATGAAGAGCGGCACCGAGAGCACAGCCTCTGAGTAGTAGGGGCTCGTCCACCTAATGGAGGTTGGGTGTCTGGAGGGAGTGTGCTCTCCATGAAGAGCGGCACCGAGAGCACAGCCTCTGAGTGGTAGGGGCTCGTCCACCTAATGGAGGTTGGGTGTCTGGAGGGAGTGTGCGCTCCATGAAGAGCGGCACCGAGAGCACAGCCTCTGAGTGGTAGGGGCTCGTCCACCTAATGGAGGTTGGGTGTCTGGAGGGAGTGTGCGCTCCATGAAGAGCGGCACCGAGAGGCACAGCCTCTGAGTGGTAGGTGCTCGTCCACCTAATGGAGGTTGGGTGTCTGGAGGCAGTGTGCTCTCCATGAAGAGCGGCACCGAGAGCACAGCCTCTGAGTGGTAGGGGCTCGTCCACCTATTGGAGGTTGGGTGTCTGGAGGGAGTGTGCTCTCCATGAAGAGCGGCACCGAGAGCACAGCCTCTGAGTGGTAGGGGCTCGTCCACCTAATGGTGCTTCGGTGTCTGGAGGGAGTGTGCTCTCCATGAAGAGCGGCACCGAGAGCACAGGCTCTGAGTGGTAGGGGCTCGTCCACCTAATGGAGGTTGGGTGTCTGCAGGGAGTGTGCGCTCCATGAAGAGCGGCACCGAGAGCACGGCCTCCGAGTGGTTGGGGCTCGTCCACCTATTGGAGGTTGGGTGTCTGGAGGGAGTGTGCTCTCCATGAAGAGCGGCACCGAGAGCACAGCCTCCGAGTTGTAGGGGTTCGTCCACCTAATGGAGGTTGGGTGTCTGCAGGGAGTGTGCTCTCCATGAAGAGCGACACAGAGAGCACAGCCTCCGAGTGGTAGGGGCTCGTCCACCTAATGGAGGTTGGGTGTCTGCAGGGAGTGTGCGCTCCATGAAGAGCGGCACCGAGAGCACAGCCTCCGAGTAGTAGGGGCTCGTCCACCTAATGGAGGTTGGGTGTCTGCAGAGAGTGTGCTCTCCATGAAGAGCGGCACCGAGAGCACAGCCTCCGAGTGGTAGGGGCTCGTCCACCTAATGGAGGTTGGGTGTCTGCAGGGAGTGTGCTCTCCATGAAGAGCGGCACCGAGAGCACAGCCTCCGAGTGGTAGGGGCTCGTCCACCTAATGGAGGTTGGGTGTCTGCAGGGAGTGTGCGCTCCATGAAGAGCGGCACCGAGAGCACAGCCTCCGAGTAGTAGGGGCTTGTCCACCTAATGGAGGTTGGGTGTCTGGAGGGAGTGTGCGCTCCATGAAGAGCGGCACCGAGAGCACAGCCTCTGAGTGGTAGGGGCTCGTCCACCTAATGGAGGTTGGGTGTCTGGAGGGAGTGTGCGCTCCATGAAGAGCGGCACCGAGAGCACAGCCTCTGAGTGGTAGGGGCTCGTCCACCTAATGGAGGTTGGGTGTCTGGAGGGAGTGTGCTCTCCATGAAGAGCGGCACCGAGAGCACAGCCTCTGAGTGATAGGGGCTCGTCCACCTAATGGAGGTTGGGTGTCTGGAGGGACTGTGCGCTCCATGAAGAGCGGCACCGAGAGCACAGCCTCTGAGTGGTAGGGGCTCGTCCACCTAATGGAGGTTGGGTGTCTGGAGGGAGTGTGCGCTCCATGAAGAGCGGCACCGAGAGCACAGCCTCTGAGTGGCAGGGGCTCGTCCACCTAATGGAGGTTGGGTGTCTGGAGGGAGTGTGCGCTCCATGAAGAGCGGCACCGAGAGCACAGCCTCTGAGTAGTAGGGGCTCGTCCACCTATTGGAGGTTGGGTGTCTGGAGGGACTGTGCTCTCCATGAAGAGCGGCACCGAGAGCTCTGCCTCTGAGTAGTAGGGGCTCGTCCACCTATTGGAGGTTGGGTGTCTGGAGGGAGTGTGCTCTCCATGAAGAGCGGCACAGAGAGCACAGCCTCTGAGTAGAAGGGGCTCGTCCACCTAATGGAGGTTGGGTGTCTGCAGGGAGTGTGCGCTCCATGAAGAGCGGCACCGAGAGCACAGCCTCTGAGTGGTAGGGGCTCGTCCACCTAATGGAGGTTGGGTGTCTGGAGGGAGTGTGCGCTCCATGAAGAGCGGCACCGAGAGCACAGCCTCTGAGTGGTAGGGGCTCGTCCACCTAATGGAGGTTGGGTGTCTGCAGGGAGTGTGCGCTCCATGAAGAGCGGCACCGAGAGCACAGCCTCTGAGTGGTAGGGGCTCGTCCACCTAATGGAGGTTGGGTGTCTGCAGGGATTATGCGCTCCATGAAGAGCGGCACTGAGAGCACAGCCTCTGAGTGGTAGGGGCTCGTCCACCTAATGGAGGTTGGGTGTCTGGAGGGAGTGTGCTCTCCATGAAGAGCGGCACCGAGAGCACAGCCTCTGAGTAGTAGGGGCTCGTCCACCTAATGGAGGCTGGGTGTCTGGAGGGAGTGTGCTCTCCATGAAGAGCGGCACCGAGAGCACAGCCTCTGAGTAGTAGGGGCTCGTCCACCTAATGGAGGTTGGGTGTCTGCAGGGAGTGTGCTCTCCATGAAGAGCGGCACCGAGAGCACAGCCTCTGAGTAGTAGGGGCTCGTCCACCTAATGGAGGTTGGGTGTCTGCAGGGAGTGTGCTCTCCATGAAGAGCGGCACCGAGAGCACAGCCTCTGAGTAGTAGGGGCTCGTCCACCTAATGGAGGTTGGGTGTCTGCAGGGAGTGTGCGCTCCATGAAGAGCGGCACCGAGAGCACAGCCTCTGAGTAGTAGGGGCTCGTCCACCTAATGGAGGTTGGGTGTCTGCAGGGAGTGTGCGCTCCATGAAGAGCGGCACCGAGAGCACAGCCTCTGAGTGGTAGGGGCTCGTCCACCTAATGGAGGTTGGGTGTCTGGAGGGAGTGTGCGCTCCATGAAGAGCTGCACCGAGAGCACAGCCTCTGAGTGGTAGGGGCTCGTCCACCTAATGGAGGTTGGGTGTCTGCAGGGAGTGTGCGCTCCATGAAGAGCGGCACCGAGAGCACAGCCTCTGAGTGGTAGGGGCTCGTCCACCTAATGGAGGTTGGGTGTCTGGAGGGAATGTGCTCTCCATGAAGAGCGGCACCGAGAGCACAGCCTCTGAGTAGTAGGGGCTCGTTCACCTAATGGTGCTTCGGTGTCTGGAGGGAGTGTGCTCTCCATGAAGAGCGGCACCGAGAGCACAGCCTCTGAGTGGTAGGGGCTCGTCCACCTAATGGAGGTTGGGTGTCTGGAGGGAATGTGCGCTCCATGAAGAGCGGCACCGAGAGCACAGCCTCTGAGTAGTAGGGGCTCGTCCACCTAATGGAGGTTGGGTGTCTGCAGGGAGTGTGCTCTCCATGAAGAGCGGCACCGAGAGCACAGCCTCTGAGTGGTAGGGGCTCGTCCACCTAATGGAGGTTGGGTGTCTGCAGGGAGTGTGCTCTCCATGAAGAGCGGCACCGAGAGCACAGCCTCTGAGTGGTAGGGGCTCGTCCACCTAATGGTGCTTCGGTGTCTGTAGGGAGTGTGCTCTCCAAGAAGAGCGGCACCGAGAGCACAGCCTCTGAGTGGTAGGGGCTCGTCCACCTAATGGAGGTTGGGTGTCTGCAGGGAGTGTGTGCTCCATGAAAAGCGGCACGAGAGCACAGCCTCTGAGTGCTAGGGACTCGTCCACCTAATGGAGGTTGGGTGTCTGCAGGGAGTGTGTGCTCCATGAAGAGCGGCACCGAGAGCACAGCCTCTGAGTGGTAGGGGCTCGTCCACCTAATGGAGGTTGGGTGTCTGCATGGAGTGTGCTCTCCATGAAGGGCGGCACTGAGAGCACAGCCTCTGAGTAGTAGGGGCTCGCCCAACTATTTGGGCTTGGGTGTCTGTAGGGAGTGTGCGCTCCATGAAGAGCGGCACAGAGAGCACAGCCTCTGAGTAGTAGGGGCTTGCCCAACTATTGGGGCTTGGGTGTCTGTAAGGAGTGTGCTCTCCATGAAGAGTGGCACAGAGAGCACAGGCTGCGACTAGTAGGGGCCAGCCCACCTAATGGGGCTTGGGTGTCTGTAGGGAGTGTGCTCTCCATGAAGAGTGGCACAGAGAGCACAGGCTGCGACTAGTAGGGGCCAGCCCACCTAATGGGGCTTGGGTGTCTGTAGGGAGTGTGCTCTCCATGAAGAGTGGCACAGAGAGCACAGGCTGCGACTAGTAGGGGCCAGCCCACCTAATGGAGGTTGGGTGTCTGGAGGGAGTGTGCTCTCCATGAAGAGCGGCACCGAGAGCACAGCCTCTGAGTGGTAGGGGCTCGTCCACATAATGGAGGTTGGGTGTCTGGAGGGAGTGTGCGCTCCATGAAGAGCGGCACCGTGAGCACGGCCTCTGAGTGGTAGGGGCTCGTCCACCTAATGGAGGTTGGGTGTCTGGAGGGAGTGTGCGCTCCATGAAGAGCGGCACCGAGAGCACAGCCTCTGAGTGGTAGGGGCTCGTCCACCTAATGATGCTTCGGTGTCAGTAGGGAGTGTGCTCTCCATGAAGAGTGGCACAGAGAGCACAGGCTGCGACTAGTAGGAGCCAACCCACCTAATGGAGGTTGGGTGTCTGGAGGGAGTGAGCTCTCCATGAAGAGCGGCACCGAGAGCACAGCCTCTGAGTGGTAGGGGCTCGTCCACCTAATGGAGGTTGGGTGTCTGGAGGGAGTGTGGTCTCCATGAAGAGCGGCACCGAGAGCACTGCCTCTGAGTGGTAGGGGCTCGTCCACCTAATGGAGGTTGGGTGTCTGGAGGGAGTGTGCGCTCCATGAAGAGTGGCACCGAGAGCAGAGCCTCTGAGTGGTAGGGGCTCGTCCACCTAATGGTGCTTCGGTGTCTGTAGGGAGTGTGCGCTCCATGAAGAGCAGCACCGAGAGCACAGGCTTCGACTAATAGTGGCTCGCCCAACTATTGGGGCTTGGGTGTCTGTAAGGAGTGTGCTCTCCATGAAGAGTGGCACAGAGAGCACAGGCTTCGACTAGTAGGGGCCAGCCCAAGTATTGGGGCTTGGGTGTCTGTAGGGAGTGTGCTCTCCATGAAGAGTGGCACAGAGAGCACAGGCTGCGACTAGTAGTGGCTCGCCCAACTATTGGGTCTTGGGTGTCTGTAAGGAGTGTGCTCTCCATGAAGAGTGGCACAGAGAGCACAGGCTGCGACTAATAGGGGCCAGCCCACCTAATGGGGCTTGGGTGTCTGTAGGGAGTGTGTTCTCCATGAAGAGTGGCACAGAGAGCACAGGCTGCGACTAGTAGGGGCCAGCCCACCTAATGGGGCTTGGGTGTCTGTAGGGAGTGTGTTCTCCATGAAGAGTGGCACAGAGAGCACAGGCTGCGACTAGTAGGGGCCAGCCCACCTAATGGGGCTTGGGTGTCTGTAGGGAGTGTGCTCTCCATGAAGAGCGGCACAGAGAGCACAGCCTCTGAGTGGTAGGGGCTCGCCCACCTAATGGAGGTTGGGTGTCTGGAGGGAGTGTGCGCTCCATGAAGAGCGGCACCGAGAGCACAGCCTCTGAGTAGTAGGGGCTCGTCCACCTAATGGGGCTTGGGTGTCTGTAGAGAGTGTGCTCTCCATGAAGAGCGGCACAGAGAGCAGAGCCTCTGAGTGGTAGGGGCTCGTCCACCTAATGGAGCTTGGGTGTCTGTAGGGAGTGTGTTCTCCATGAAGAGTGGCACAGAGAGCACAGGCTGCGACTAGTAGGGGCCAGCCCACCTAATGGAGCTTGGGTGTCTGTAGGGAATGTGTTCTCCATGAAGAGTGGCACAGAGAGCACAGGCTTTGACTAGTAGGGGCCAGCCCACATAATGGGGCGTGGGTGTCTGTAGGGAGTGTGTGCTCCATGAAGAGCGGCACCGAGAGCACAGCCTCTGAGTGGTAGGGGCTCGCCCACCTAATGGAGCTTGGGTGTCTGTAGGGAGTGTGTTCTCCATGAAGAGCGGCACCGAGAGCACAGCCTCTGAGTGGTAGGGGCCAGCCCACCTAATGGGGCTTGGGTGTCTGTAGGGAGTGTGCTCTCCATGAAGAGTGGCACAGAGAGCACAGGCTGCGACTAGTAGGGGCCAGCCCACCTAATGGTGCTTCGGTGTCTGTAGGGAGTGTGCTCTCCATGAAGAGTGGCACAGAGAGCACAGGCTGCGACTAGTAGGGGCTCGCCCACCTAATGGGCTTGGATCTCTGAAAGGAGTGGGCTCTATGCACAGTTTGCAGACTGTGTTTGGGGCACTTGCCTTGCTAATGGGGCTTGGGATTCTGGAGAGAGTGGGCTCTATGCTCAGTCTGTGCACTCAGAAATGTCTCTGCATAGTAGGAGATTCCCCATCTAATAGCTGTTTTGTGTCTGATAACTGATTACTGCAGTGAACATTGAGGGTAACAGCAGATGTGGGTATCTTGAAACCTTGGGAAAAACCTAAATACAGAATCTGAGCAGCCTTTTTGTTGGGAGCCAGTGTAAAAGACTGTCTAATCTTACTGGTGTAGGAAGGGGTGATTCAAGTCCCAGGTTTTGCAGCATCCTTTCATTTCTCCTTTGCTTTTATAACACATTTGAACTCTGGGTGGGAATGGAGTGGCACTGAAGGAACACATGTTTAAACTTACCGGCCCCTGCAGGGCTTGAACACACCTTTCTGCTGAAAGCCCAGCAGGATCCCTCTTGTCTCCCCCTGCATGATGCTGGCATTCCTTTCGCCCCAAGTCTAGCCAAACATTCACCTCAGTTTGATCCCACATAATGTCAGTAACGTCTCCCCTTGCCCACCTAAACATGGTCATAGTCTAACCATGCCATGCCACCATAGTCATGGTGAGCCTTCAGAATTTTATTAGTATAAAAACATCATTGACCCTGCAAGCTCAGGCCTCTTCTCTAACACAACTCTCATATATACATTGAACCCAAACAACCAGTTTGTGAAGTTCTGCTCAACTTTTGTTTCTTGTCCTTGGTTGAGTCTTTTCCCTCCTTTCCTTTCGCCTCTAGCTCCCACCTCTTTACCTGAACCAGAGAAAAAACTTCCCAAATCTTTCTTTTATTTCAATTGATACATGGAAAGCAAGCTTACCAGGCATGGAAAGGCTGTCTACTGCCTCAGATGGTCTTGGTGGTTTTGTCACTTGGTGGTCAGTCTGCTCTGTGGTCTCCTCACTTTTATTTTTGGCTTTTTCCTTTGCCGGGGATTGCCTGCCCTTGTCTACAGCAGCAGTCCCCTTAATTCCATCTTTCTCGGTTGTATCATCCTGCTCTGTCCTTTGATCCGCTATGGGGGCTACCTGCTTTTGTAGGCCCGCAATAGCGGTGCTGCCATTATTAGAGTAGGGGTAGTCCTAGAGTTAGTAATGTAGGGCTTATCCGACCCACTAGATAGGCGGGAAAGCCGCTTTGCCACCGACTGTACCACACATGCAGTACAGTCCTCAGTGCCGCACCCAGTGTTCTGGCTGGCCCTGAGGCTGAGGGGGTGGTTGTGACCAGGAGAGGGCTTGCTCCTTCTTGTCTGAGGTAGGTGCAGGTGTGCCGCTCGGACACCCCGAGGTAACTGGAGCCGACTCTTTCTCTTTACTGCTGGGGAGATTCCTTTAAGGGGTTGATCAATCGTCTATAAATATCCTCAACATGTCTACTTTATCACCCTCCTTGGCCTTATTATCTTCATCCTGGTGACCTACAGGGTGCCACTTGGATTCTGAACTGGCCCAGTTGAGTGCCTGCCCCCCAGTGAAGAGTCTGGCCTGACTGCAGGGGTTACCTGCAGCTGGGGCACCATAGATCCAATTGCTGTTCCCACAGTGGGCTGAGGGATGTCCTGCAGACTTGAAGGGCCTCCCTCCTCCATCCATGCTCCAATGGTCCCTTCCCTGGCCGCGGACCTCTGACCACTCACAGAATGACCCACATGCTTCCTGGAGCTCTTTTGTACTGGAGGAATAGATTCTGTGCCTCGTCCCGTGGTCCTGGGACCAAAGAGGATGTGCCAAAGATGTTGACGCCCTTAAAAACAACCTGCTCCCATGACCACATGACCAGTGGTGATACGCTTACCACTACACAAATTTCCGCCTGCCAACCGCAAGTCTCGTGTGAGCTGGATGGCTGGAAAGATCTCTGTTCTCTTCCTGTGACCCCTTCCTGTCCCCTGCTGTGGACCAAAGAGTCACGTGGGTGGAATCCACAGGAGCCTCAGTCCCAGCACGCGCTCCCTAACTGGGAGAGCACTTTGTTCATGAGCAGTACTGAGCTCTCAGGTCTCCCCGCCTTGAGTTTTATGTGCATTTTGATTTTATAATCTTGTGCGTCGAATTATAAAGTCAGGACTAGAAGTACAAGAATGGAAAAGAAAAGGCTGGACCACAATAGTTACTGACCCAGGAAACCGGAGAGCTCTTCAAGCAGATACATTATTCTACTTCTACTGATGCAGCCCCAGAATCCCTTGAACTCCTAGGGCTCACTATGATTCATTTCAAATGTAGCCCCTGATCTCAGAAGGATCTAAAGCTAAGATTGGTACAGAGGGCCCCTAAGTACACACAGATTTCTGCAGCAACCACATTAACCCGCTGAGCCACGCCCCCCCAAAAAGCGCAACACATTGACAAATAGACTTTGGATCTGTGCAGAGCCAGTCATTCTCTCTGCTTGGCTGTAGCCATCTTGGAGGGTTCGCTTTTCTAGGAGGGACAACAAACTGCCCTTACCAGTACAGAGGTGTCCAATGCTGTTCAAGGGCAGGTTTTAAGGAAACATACTGGCTATCTAAAAAGTCCATGATTTACTATGGACTTGAGCTGCCCTTGAATCACGCAAGTCGACACAAGGCAACTCCAGTCCTTAAGTGATGCTTACTAAGACACACAAGGGGTGATTTGTACTGCCTTGCATGACTTTGTAAAGAAATGTAATGCAACGCAGCGGGTTGTGCTGTGTTGCGTTACATTTTGTAGGGGTAGGCTTTCCATGGGTGGAGCGTGGGCTTTCCTGTGCATCAAGCCTTGGAATTTGATACAATCCCAGATTTACTAATATCAGTAAACCTTGGCTTGCGCCAACATGGTGTGCCTCCAGAGTGTGGCGTAGCGAGGAGAAATATCTATTATTTCTGCTGGTTACTTCCTCTTTCAAAATGGAAAGAGGAAACGCCTCTGAGGATTGCTTAAGTGCAGGAATGTGTCCCTTGCAAAAAAAAATCATGCACGTAACACTGCCACCGTTGGGGTACAGCGCAAGGGTGCCTGCGTTGGTGCTATGAATGAATGAATAAAATGTATTTATAAAGCACACTACTGTAGATCTAGTCAGCAATTCAACTTTCCAGATAACCAGGGGGCTACCTTACAGTGAGGAGAACAGCCATGTTTTAACAGCTTCCTAAACACCAGATCATTTCCCTCCAATCTCAAAGAAAGCGGAAGTTGTTTCCAGGATTTGCCGCTAAAATAGAGAAGGCCCTGCCTCCTTTTAGTGCCCAGTGTGAATTTCCCACAGCTCAAGCAGAGAGGAGAAATGCTCCATATCTTTCTAATTGTAGCATTTCTGCTGTCTCCCTTTCACACAACACTGGCAGCAAGTTCCATTGCCTCTTTGCGTTGTATGAAACTTTAGTAAATCTGGCTGCCAGTGTGTATACTTATCCTGAAACTAGGGCGTTGACCAGGCCAACGTGAATCACCGTCCCCTGGACCAGAAAACCTCATACGGACAACGGAATCTGCAACAAGGCAGACACGGTGCATTCTGAATTTCATCAATCCCAAAACCATACATGGATCACCCTGTACCAGGTGGTGATATTGACTGGTCGTGTCAGAGCCTCCTTAGCATTTCAGGGAAGTGTCCTTTTAACTGGATTCCTTAGTCAGGCGAGAATACCTTGTATCCACTGAGTCCAGGAAGATGACAAGGAGAGAGTCAATGGGCTCTCCAGAGGCTCAGATGGTGTTTTGGGTTTTTGTGCAGTCTGCGGCACTGACATTCAGCACTGTATGACAATGAAGAAAATTGGGATAATAAGCACTTTTATTTTGAGCAATATTGAAGAAAACTTTAAACTCTGGAAAAGTTTTGTTTTGGAAGTAACACATCATAACTGTAAGATTAGGACTGGGGTGCGTTGAGAGCTCTTGGTATGGTGATTTTACAGTTTATGGTAAAGGTAGTGGTTCGCGTTAGGGTTATGGTTAGGTTAAATTAATTTAGGGTTAGTTTGGGTTAGAGTCAAGATAGGGTTAAGACTGTTGCTTTGGTGAGGATTAAAGTTAGGGGTTTAACAATGCTGTGGGTTAAGCTGTAGTTCTGGTGGTTTTGGAAGAAATACGGTCAGGGTTAGATGTGTGGACTAGAGCTTTGGTTCTGGATGGGTTAGAGTTAGCTTTAAGGGTTAAAGCTGTGGTTATGAAGGGGTTATGGCTAGGTGTGAGGGTTAGTGTTTTGGCTCTGGTGACTATGGATGGGTCAGGGCTAGGTTTTAGGGCTAGGGCTGTGGTTCTGGAGAGGATAGAGATAGGTTTGAGGGTCAGAGCTGTGGTTCTTGTGGAAATGGAGTGTCTTAAGTCTAGGTTTGAGGGTTGCAGCTGTGGTTCGGGTGGTTATGAAGGGCCTTAGGGCTAGGTTTGTGGCCTGAGCTGTGGTTTTGGTGCCTTTGGAGGGGTTAGAGATAGGTTTTAGGGTTAGGGCTGTGTTTCAGGTGGTTGTGGAGAGGACAGAGATAGGTTTGAGGGTCAGAGCTGTGGTTCTTGTGGAAATGGAGTGTCTTAAGTCTAGGTTTGAGGGTTGCAGCTGTGGTTCGGGTGGTTATGATGGGCCTTATGGCTAGGTTTGTGGCCTGGGCTGTGGTTTTGGTGGCTTTGGAGGGGTTAGAGATAGGTTTGAGGGTTAGAGTTGTGGTTCTGGCTAAGGTTAGGAATAGGTTTGAGGGTAGAGCTGTGAATCTGGTTATGGTGGGTTTAGGACTGGGCTTGGGGCTTAGACCTGTGGTTTCAGAGGGGCATAGGGCTAGGTCTGAGGGTTAGAACTGTGGTTCGGTTATTTTGGGAGGGGGTTAGGGCTAGGTTTGCGGATTACAGCTGCAGGGATGATGAACACGGTTAGGGGTAGGTGTGTGGATTGGAGCTGTGGTTCTTGGTGAACTTGGGTTAGCTTTGAGCTCTAGAGCTGTGGTTATGGAGGGGTTATAGCTAGGTGTGAGACGCAGAGCTGTGGTTCTGGTGGTTGTGGAGAGGCTTAGGGTTAGAGCTGTGGTTCTTGTGGTGAGGGAGGGGTTACAGATAGGTTTGAGGATTAAAGCTGTGGTTCTGGTGGTTATGGACAGGGATGACTGGGGCAGGGCCGGCTTTAGCGCTGGTGATGCCCGGTGCAAGAATCATTTTTGGCGCCCCCACACCCCCCATGACTGCCTACTCGGATTCTCTCAATACCACCGGGCATAAGTGCCCCTCATCTCCCCCATCCTAAATTATTGCTAAACACAGAGCTCCCCCTGAGTTTGGCGCCCCCTCCACAGGTCAGCGCCCAGTGCAGCCGCACCAGTTGCACTGCCCTAACGCCAGCCCTGGACTGGGGAACCAAAGCAAGCCTGTCAAAAATGCTCAAACCAGCCCTGCTCACTTCATCTAATCGTACGATCTCTGTTTCGATCTATCCATTCTCGCTCCTTCTCCCCTTTTTCTCTTCTCCTCCCTCTCTGATCGCTTTCTCCCTACCTTCCTCCTCCCTCCGCTCTTTCTCTGTCTCTCTTGAAGCCTCCATGTGTGTGCCACAATGAGCCTCAGGGAGATGGGGAAATTGATAGAGGCACCTGGAGCGGCCCACTCTCTACAAACCGGCCGCCAGTGGCTCCAGCCCACAGAGGCAATGCCCGGTGGAATAAAAGGCCTGTCCGGCCTAGGTTACAGAGGGGATTAGGGCTAGATTTGAGGCTTTAGAGCTGTGGTCCTGGTGGTTACCGAAGGGGCTTAGGGCTAGGTTAAAGGCCCGGGGCTGTGGTTCTGGTGGTTATGGAGGGGTTAGAGATAGGTTTGAGGGCTAGAGCTGTGGTTGTGATGACTATGGAGATGGTTATGGCTAGGTTTGAGAGTAGAGGTGTGATTCTGGTTATGGAGGGGCTTAGGGGCTAGGTTTGAGGGTCAGAGGTGTGGTTCTGGTAGTAGTGGAGAGATTATGGAAAGGGCTAGCTGTGTGGATTAGAGCGGTGGTCCTGGAGGGATCAGGGTTAGCTGTGAGAGTTAGAGCAGTGCTTCTGTGGTCCTGGAGGGGTGTAAGGCTAGATTTCAGGGATGGAACTGTGGTGCTGGCTGGGTGTAAGGCTAGGTGTGAGGGTTAGAGCTGTGGTTCTGGTGCTAATGGAGGGGGTTAGGGCTATGTTAGAGGTTTAGAGTTGGAGTTCTGGTGGTTTTCAATGGGATTAAGTGTAGGTTTGGCGGTTAGCGATGTGGTTCTGGTGTTTATGGAGGGGGTTAGGGTTGTGTCTGAGGGTTCAAGCTCTACTCGTGCTGTTTATGAAGGGGTTTGGGTTGGATTTGGTGGTTAGCGCTGTGATTCTGGTGGGAGTTATAGTTATGTCTGAGGGTTGAAGCTGCGGTTATGCTGTTTATGGATGGGTTAAGGATAGATTTGGTGGTTACCGATGTGGTTCTGGTGGCTACGGAGGAGTTAGGGCTAGATGTGAGGGTTAAAGCTGTGGTTCTGGTGTTTATGGAGGGAGTTATGGTTATGTCTGAGGATTCAAGCTGAGGTCATGCTGTTTATGAAGGGGTTAAGGAGGGATTAGTGGTTAGTGCTGTGGTTCTGGTGTTTTTGGTGGTTATGTCTGAGGGTTCAAGCTGTGGCCATGCTGTTTATGGAGGGATTAAGGATAGGACTGGTGGTTAGCGCTGTAGTTTATGGAGGGAGTTAAGGTTATGTCTGAGGGTTCAATCTGTGGTCATGCCTTTTATGGAGGGGTTAAGGATAGGTTTGGGGTTGGGCTATGGGTACGGTGGAGATTAGCCTTAGGTTAGAGGTCCAGATCACAAGAGTTGCTCCAGTGAATGGACAATTTTGCACCGACTATAAGCGCCTTTGCACTGATAATTGAATTTACGCAGCAGTACAAAAAGGTACGTGTCTTGAACCATCAGTACATCAACATGTTAGCAGCGAATGAAAGTTATATTTTGCATTTGTACAGTAGGTGCAAGCACTGATACAAAAGGGTCTGGGCACCGTTGCAATGCTGCCTATTCAGTGCATGTAAACTGACCCGCAGTCTTCATTTTACTGGTTCCTTCATCATTGCACGTGCAATGGTCCATGCCATTTTCTTCCTTTGGGTCCGTCCTAATCGTAAATGTATGTCCTTGTCTTTGCTTTCTTGGTTCTCACGTTGATCCTTCTTCCCCTCGGCCTATTGGTCACAAACACTCAATAACAGCCCGCTTCCAAAGCAGTATTACAGCAATGGACAGTTCGGAGTAAGATGCTAAACTGTTTGCTGTGCCACAGATTAAGATGGCTCAGCGAGCTAACGCTCACAGCTGACATCTGATGTGATATGCGTTCCAATACTGGTGAACCCAGCTCAGCCTGTCATCCTTCTAAGGTTGGAAAATTGAGTAACATTAAATTAGATTACAGGAACAGTTCAATCGCAAACCTGCAGTACAAAGTGCTATATAAAACAAGTTGTTCCTATGATGGCAGCAAGGCTGGGGTGTACTGGGGAGTACATAGCCACATATAGGGGTATTGCCCTCAGAATCACTGGTCTCAATGCTTGCCAACGAGACGAAACCTACTAAAAATCTTTAGGTAAGTCTCAAATGACAGAAGTTACATCGAGGTGCTAGTGTAAAATCGGTTGCAAACAAAATGTGTGGCCATTTTTTGTCTGGATTTTGACAGAGCAGCGGTCAAATAGGCCATTGACTAAGAATATACACAGAGTGGGCTTTGTGTCCACCCCTTTCAACCATTTGCTGTCTTTGGCCAGGCTCTTTCAGCCATTGGCTTAAGACTGTGTGATTCACAATGGAGAAATGATCTCTCCCTTAATGCTATTGGCTGTTTGGGTGTACCATTACACATCACTGGAGTGCTTGTACTGAACTGCATGCGGGACTTTACAGCTATATCCCTCGCTGTCTGCTGGCTCGTCCCTTATGTATCTCTCTAATGTGCTAACAACGCATGGGTTAGCATACTTAACTCAGTCGTAGTGGCTTTGCCAATGCTTGTTATGCTAGGAGCGGGGAGTTAGTAATGCACACTACTGTGTTTGCCCAGACAGATACAAACAGGATGAAGATGGATGTGCGTGCCTGTGCAGGCCATGACGCTAGCAATGCCCCCCACATAATGACCAGTTAAGGCTTGTTCTTCCCCCATATTTTGTCACTATCTGTAATAGGTGCAAGAACCACCGGGAGCACCTGTGGTGGGTCTTTACACCCGTATTTACTGCTTGTGAATAAATACATACCAAAGCGCTTATGTTCACTTCTGCAAATTCTTGTCTCCAAATAATGCTTCGTGACACCGGGGACTCATTCACAGATTCATTCATCCACAGGCTGTGTCTTCAGTGAGATAGCGAGGGTCCGGCCATAGTTTTTTTCCTGCGCACTTCTTCATTGATACAGTGAAAACAGGCCGCCTGCATTGAGATAAGCACTCCCCTTCCACAGACCAACCTGCACCTTCATTCATTGATCATTCACAACAGGCCGCATGCAATGAGCTGAGCACTCTCCTTCCACAGACCAACCTGCACATTCATTCATTGATCATTCACAAAAGGCCGCATGCAATGAGCTGCGCACTCTCCTTCCACAGACCAACCTGCACATTCATTCATTGATCATTCACAACAGGCCGCCTGCATTGAGATAAGCACTCCCCTTCCACAGACCAACCTGCACATTCATTCATTGATCATTCACAAAAGGCCGCATGCAATGAGCTGCGCACTCTCCTTCCACAGACCAACCTGCACATTCATTCATTGATCATTCACAAAAGGCCGCATGCAATGAGCTAAGCACTCTCCTTCCACAGACCAGTCTGCACACTCCTTCACTGATGCAGTCACATCAAGCCTCCTACAATGAGCTAAGAACTCTGCTTCAACAAACCAGCCTGTCCACTCTTTCATTGATACATTCATAACAGGACACCAACAATGAACTAGGCCCTCTCCTTCCACAGACCAGCCTGTACACTCATCGGTTGATGCATTCACAACAGGCCACATGCAATGAGCTAGGACTCTTCCTCCACAGACCAGCCAGCACCCTCATTCATCGATGCATTCACAACAGGCCGCGTGCCATGAGCTAGGCACTCTTCCTCCACAGACCATCCAGCACCCTCGTTCCTCGATGCATTCACAACAGGCCACGTGCAATGAGCTAGCAGAATCATTCCACAGACCAGCCAGCACCCTCATTCATTGATGCATTCATGCATTCACAACAGACCGTGTGCAATGCGTTGGGCACTCTACCTCCACAGACCAGCCTGCACCCTCGTTCATCGATGCATTCACAACAGGCCACGTGCAATGAGCTAGCAGAATCATTCCACAGACCAGCCTTGCAGCATAGTGCAAGGGTACGTGCCCTCTGTTAAGCATATGGTGTGTACTGCAAGGTGAGCCTTCCGGCACAACAACTATGCTGTAAGGCTTATCCCACTCTCTGTGTGCTGTACAGCGCAGCACACATGCAACGCTGGTAAAACGAGGAGACTTTAAAAGGTTGCTCCACTGTTACACCTGCCTCGAGGAGGCGTGCTTTTTCGGTGCAAACCCCAGTCTACAAATGTTTCTAGATAGGGATTTGCGTCAAAACCCATGAGTGGTTACATGACCACACCCCCAGGGTCCCCACCTCGACGCAGAGGAGCTCAAACTGTGTTACTTTAGGCAGCTCTTCAATGCAAATCATGATCTGCGTTGGAAAGTTAAATCCCACTGCAACACTTTGCACCGGGTTGGAGTGAATTGTTAATTTATCTGCACCCTAGGGCGTTGTTTCCATTTCCATCTGAAGCATTGTTTGTGGATCATTACGCCACTTTCAGAGCACTCTCTCCAGCCCAGGAGGCCACATCCATGGTACTTCCTTGGATGAAGAGGCCACGTGTGGAATGTTGTGCCCAGCGCCTGGTGCCTCTGCCTGACTGCAGAGACCATCTCTGCTGTCACACCTGGTGTGTTGTGCCTTGGTCCGGAGGCCTCATCTGAAGACTCATGTACTAATGGTGTTTACCCATTCTGTGTCTATGGAGAAAGGTGTTGATACATAAGGGCTTATATTTCCTGCACACGATCCTTCAAGTACTGATCAGGAGCGGGGTAACTGCTGGGCCTACAGGAGATGGTGAAGGAAGAGCGCATAGGGTTGGGTGCACTATACAAGGCACTTTGACCAGAACTGGCAGTGCATGTGCAGGTGGCTAGAAGCAGGAAGTATATTCCCACCAGCCTGGGAGTAAAAGTATAGTGCAAGCACAGACAGTATTGAAGACCGTGCTCAATGATCTGGCTCAGCGAGCTAAATAAGCGCCACTGACGTGCGCAGGACTCTGCAGACACTAGTTCGGAACCAGGAAGGAAGACTCACTTCTGCCCATCTGACACTACATCATGACACAGTTGGAAGCATGTTAAAACGTGGAGGGTGTCACAGTGGTTAATTTGTAAAACAATAAGCGCCGGGGCTCTCATCAGGAGGCAGCTTGCACCAGCCTATTTCTACTGTTAGAGCCGCTTAAAAGAGAGGATGTGGTGTAATGGCCAGAGCTGCAGACTTCGGCGCTGGGGAACCAGGGGGCATATGTACAACAAAGTGGCGGAGCACGGCGTTAGCCTCCTTGGCTTAACGCCGTGCTCCGCCACTTCAGGAACGCAGGGCTGCACCATATTTACAACAATATGGTGGAGCCCTGCGTTTCCCCCTGCGCTGGCGCTAAACTTAGCAGACTATTCCCCAACGCAGATACCTTTGCATCATAGTGCAAGGGTGTCTGCGTTGAGAAAGATTGTTTATGTGCAGGAAGGTCTCCTTTCTCCACATAAACAATCTTTAAATAGCGTTTTCTAACTTTTATGTGTGCTGCTTAATGCAGCATACATGAAAGTACAAAACGTCATTTTTTTATTGTTTATGTGCAGGAAGGGACACCTTTATGCACATAAACAGTCAATGGCAATTTGCTGTTTCTAGGTGTGCTGCACAACGCAGCACACATGGAAACAGCAAAAACGAGGAGAAATAAAGCATTTCTCCCTGTTTCGCCTGTTTGAGACCAGGTTTTCCCTGGTCTTAATTTTGGCGCTGCCTCCTATTTACGCCTCCCTTGTAAATAGGGGGCAGCGTCAAAATCAATGGGTGTTGCGGCGGAACGCCCACCTCAACACCCATTGCTGAATTCAGCATGAAAGGGTGCCTTATTTACAAGGCGGCGTTAAGCCCTGTTAAGGGGCTTAACGCTGCCTTGTAAATAAGGCGAAGTCCCTATCGCCCCCACAACGTCACTAAAAGTGACGTTGTGGGGGCGATAGGGCCTTGTAAATATGCCCCCAGGTTCGAGTCTGGCGTCGGATCAACATCCTGTGATTCTGGGCAAATCACTTAATCTCCCCGTGAATTAATGTGTCCTTAACTCGTGCTCATGAAAAGCACTGGTGTTGATGATCACGTGCCCGTGCTGAGCACCGGAAACCACTGGTTCAAATTAAGTACTGGTGTGTCAAAAATTTGAAGAGGTGCAGCCGCAAGCCTGAGAATTGCTTTGCACCTGGTGTGTGCGCAGATTCAAAGCCTTTTGTAAGAGATTGCCTCCTGTGTGTCTAGACCATAGCTACCCAGGCTGGCCTACTCCAACTATCAGGGGCCTACTAGGTAATGGCTACTTCTCAATATATTGAAAAACCTAGAATCAACACAAACTCCAGCAATTTGTGAGTGCCCCCAAACCTTCATTTTGCTCTGCTTTCACACCTAAATATCTCTGTTTCATCTTGAAATCATCACTGCATTGATTTAAGTCTACAATCGGACATAGGATTTTGTCTTCAGTCCCTTGCAGAAGGGCCTCTCGGTCGATTTTGCTTATTATGGAACACAGCTTTGTTTTCACCAGTGTCATTTTCAAAAATGGTCATTCAACATTTGCACTAGTGATACAGAGCATTTAAAGCAGTCAGCCTTGAGTGTGTGCATCTGTGTGAGGGAAAGACTACAAAAGTGAAAGTGTTTGTGAGAATAGGAGGTGAAAAAGAGAGGAATAGGGGTGAGAGAAGGTATAGTGTAAGTGAGGTTACATGTGAGTGACAGGCAATTAAGTGGGTTTTAGGAAGGGAAGGAGGATTTGAAAGAAGGGATGTTAAGCGTTTGTGAGAGGAGCATTTCACTGAGAGGTGAAGGGTGTGAGAGTGCCCATTTGTGAGAATGGGATGTAAGAGGAATTTGTGGCAAGGAAGTGAAGGGTGTGAGAGTGGGCATGGGTGAGAATGGATTGTAAGAGGAATGTGTGGCACGGAAAAGACAACTGTCAGGAAGAGAGGTGTGTGTGTGTTGTTTTCTTTATAAGCTTGAGGAAGTAAGAAAGAAAGTGACAGCAGAGTACCAGAGGATGCACAAAAATGGGTTTGCGAATGAGATTTGAGACAGGATGGTATATGAGATACCAAATTGGAGGTTAAGGGTTGTATGACACAATCACGCATGCCTAAACCACGCGTTTCTTAACAATGCGGTCGGAACAGCAAATTCCTTTATCACGCAAGTCTTTACAACGAATTGCTTTAGGGAAAGTGTTGGACTTTGCAACAGTATAATTAGGGCTCCTGGTTTTATGGTATTTATTTTTTTGACATTTCCGTCTGTATTTATCCATATTTATTTTTTGTCAACTTTATCTGTATTTATTGTGGGTTTTGTGACGAAGAGGGGTAGGGTAAAAAAACCGAGGTATTTTTAATCTGAACTGGACCATTGTATTTGTCCGGAAACAATCTATATAAGAAATCCCACCTCCGGACCTGGGTGAGCCTGCTGGGGTCTGGGGTGGCACTGTTCCTACCTCAGTGTGAGAGGTCGCCGATGATGAAGCATGCCTCGATACGTTGTGGGTGAGATGACTTCTTAAATAACTTTTAATGAACCTACCCACCTTCGTCTAAATTGTGAAGAAATGACCATAGTTGGTAACAATGAAAGAATGAACTCTGCAGAGTTTATTTATGGTTTAACTTGTGAAATTAGCAGTTTTTCAAAACAGACTATACCAATTTGTAAAATTTTAAACATAGCTGACAATTGGCTCCGTGTCACAGTTTCGGCCAATTCTGCCATTTTTGCCAACAGCACTTAGCATGCTGGGGTTTTAAGCCCATAATGTGTAAAGCAAAATAAAAGGTATTTCATGACATTTAGCCTTTTGTTCTTGTAGGCTGGGAAGGCTTCAAGAGCCCAGTGGGTGGGATACAGAGATAGCCTTTCAAATGCAGATGTGAGCATCTCACTGCTAATGGGTAAGATGAACGCTCCTTAGAAACATAACCAAACCAGCACACGTTTACCGGAACAATACAAGCCGCAGCAGATGAATGTGTCTGAAGAGACACCGAGAAAGGAGAACAATGCGCCGGCGCCCCTCTTAGGTTGGAGTGTTTTAAGTGGCGTGCCTGGAGCAGCGCTGTGATGCGCCCTGCCTTGAACAGGTGCAGTAGGCGCTGTCGGTGCTGCCCCGGAAGTCACCCAACCTTCCGTCCTTCACACAGTACTTCAGGACCCCAGCTACTCCTAGGAGCATGCGTTGACTCACTCAGGGGCAGACTTACTAGATTCTCATGGCGCGCAGTGCAGCAGCCGCAAATGCTGTGCTGCATGAGGAGAGAGCAGGAGAGCGCCATATTTACAGAAATATTGCTCTCTCCTCCCCTTTCTAATGTCGGCAGAAAATTGTGCTGCGGTGCGCCACGGACACACCTTTGCACCATAGTGCAAGGGTGTCTGTGTGAGTCTAGCATAGGTTTTGCACTGGAAGGGAATCCTTCCAGTACAAAATGCCATGCTGAACCAACTTTAAACCTTTTCCCACTTTGGATGTGTTCTGTACAGTGTAGCACACATGCAAAGTTGAGAAAGGGGAAATGAAAGCATTTCTCCTTCATAGCACCTATTTGAAATGGGTGCTAATTTCTCATGCTACACCCTGTCTACTTTTCTAAGTAAATAGGGCTTAGCGTCAGAATCCTTGGATGGTTGCATTGGTACGCCCATGCATCACCCATGGTACGCCCCCTTAGCGCTAAGTAATGCACAGCAGCGCTATGTACTGCTTGACGATACTTTCAAGTATTTTTCCAGCATAAAACAGGTTTTATGCTGGAAAGTAAATAGGTGGAAAAAGATTTTGCGTTGTTTTGTGTTCTATTGTAGCACAAACACTGCACTAAATCATAGTAAATAGACCCCCTCCGTTTTTTCTGTACAGTGCACCGCTGGCTTTTGGATAGATTCACGCTATGCAAATTCCTCATACACACAGGGACTTAGTTTCCATCAGTGCAGTAGGTGCAGCGGCACCGGGGCCCAGAGACCTGAGGGGTGCACTGGACCCTGATTATTGTTGTATTTTATAATTCAAACACCATCCTGGGGGCCCATTTCCTTCCTTGCACAAGGCAGGGCCCATGACATACTGGCCACTGTACACATACCATTAACTTAGTTAATAGTATCACACGTTCTGTAGAGTGCTTAGAAGCGGCAAAAGTGCAATATAAAGCACTATACAGAAAGTAATGCATTATTAGGCGTGTGTGGAAGCCCTGAACAAGTGGTTGCCTGCCCGGTTGCATCAGGCCTCCTCTGCTGTCAGCTGTGTTCACGGTGTACCCTGCTGGTCTGTATTACGCTCACTAGATTATAGAATCCGCGCTCGTGCAGGCGGCTAATGTCTCATTTCAGGTGTGTGTCTTGGGATAGCGCGACACACCGACGACCAGAGGCTAGAGATGCATCAGTACTTCGAAAGGGGCGAGTTATGTCCCCGTCCCTCCGAAATCCCAGGGTGAGAAGAACCAGTGGCGGCTGCTCTAAACTGGAGGCGGTGAGGCAACGCGAACAAGGGGTGGGGGGTGGAGGGAAAAAAATTAAGTCCTCTCCTGATGCTGGTCACGCCGCACAGGCTCTCAGGGGTCAATGACAGCGCTGCTTTCATGCTGGTAATATTATTTACCAGCATGAAAGCAGCGCTGCGATTGGCCTGAGCGGGCTGACTTGATGCTCGCTCAGGCACAGGGAGCCTGTAGCTTTTCCTCCAACCCCGCTGTACAACACAGCTGGGTTGGAGAAACCAAAGTGCGCATGTCTGTTTGGCTGGCCTAAGACGGCCGGCCAAATGGACATGCGCACTTGTAAGTGCCCACCACTCCTCCCTACTGTGATGCTCCGTCACGATGTCCCCGCCCTAACGTCAGCTTGCCATGTTAGAATTAGGAAATAAAAATATAATAATGGTTTTATTATCATTTTATTTTTCAGTGAGGCGACGCTTCTCCGCCATAACGGAGGAGCCGCCCCAGAGTCTACAATGCATGCAGTCTGCCAGAAACTCCGCACTGGTGACCCGCACACATCCGCAGAAGGACCGGCGTGCACACGTGGCAGGGCCTGCTCGAGCACCTGGGAGAAGGGGGCACAGCCAGCACTGGTCTCTCCAGGGCACTAGTGCAAGGAAGGAAATACACTCCCCCTCCCCCCGCCGCTGCTTGAACTGTGAAATACAGCAATAATAAGGGTTCAGTGGTCCCCTCGGCCCTCTGTGCCCGGGTGCCACTGCACCGGCTGCACCCAAGGTTGCTGCGCCCCTGTCTGTCGCCTGTGCATCAGAATCCTCTCTTCTCGGTTTCATGGTGTCTGTGTTTCCTGCGGTGTCAAGTTCTTCAGCACTTCAGATGTCATTCGTGATGTGAGAAGCTAAGATAGCTCAGTGGTGTAATGCGCTCATTGTAGGGTCCACTCAGCCTCTCATCCTTTTGAGGTCGAGCATAACTCTACCATTGAGTTGTAATAAATAACTTTATCAGTGGGTAAAGATCAGACGGAGGGTGGAGTGCGCTGTGTAATACTTATTGAATATTATTTACATCAATCTAGGAACTGAGAAACATGTACGTATTTCCACTCGCTACAATGTATACATTTCCCAGTGACATAAGATACCGCGTCAGACTCCAGGGTTCTCCGAGGTCAATGCAGTGGCTGCCATGTCTGCCAGGAATTGAGGCCTCAAATGCGCAGATAATATTAATGAACTCCGCCATCAATTTCCGACCAGATTTTGCCAAGACATCTGGGTTGAATTTGTGCTTGTTTCACTTCTGGGATCGACACACAGCCTTGGCAGCCCCGTGCCCCACAGAGGAGCCAGTGCCCTCTGCTGTGGGTTCAACGCGATGGCGGGGCGGTCGCCAAGTTGTCATCCTGGTCGCCCACCATTGCCCACTCTCCATCCCTCTCCGCTCACCTTCCGCGGCGGTTCCCCTGGAAACAGACGGGGTGACCTCAGCGCCTCCGCCATGAGGGGCCGGAGGGGGTGCGATGGAGCAGCTGCGACATGGCGGAAGAGGGGGTGGGGGCGCAGCGGGCGGCAGTGGGGGCAAAAAGCATCCCACATTGTATTCCGTGTGGCCGGCGTCGCCATGGCGACAGGGCTATACTAATTGCGCCAAATCCATCAGCCTCCGCGCGGGCCCACCTTCTCCCCAGACTCCCCGGATAATGCGCCACAAACAAGGTGTGAGTGGCAAGAAACATGTCCGAGCCGGGGAGGGGGGAGGAGGGAGGAGGTGCGCGCAGGGCCCCCGCCGGGAGCCGTAATGTGGATTTATGTATCTGAATCTTCCCTTCGTGCCCGCAAGGCCTGCGGGAGGGAGGCGCGTCCTGCCTGGCCCCACTGCCTGCCTCGGCTCCGGTGTAATAAAGCAAAGTGGACGTTAGGATGAAGCAGCGCAGCGCCTAGAAGGCGGCTGCATTCATTCAACGTAAACCCGCTATTTTACCAGCCATCGCTGCTTAGCGCCAGGGGCGAGAGAATGCATAATAGCAGCAATCTTCTTAAAAAAAAGTGTATTTTATTTTGGGCTAAGAATATTTTATAAAGGGGCCACTACGATGTCACAATAAAACAACAAAACCCAGAATGAGCAGGGTAAAGCACGCAGTATACATATTTTTTAAAATCACGACAGCACTTGTTATTTCACTAATACCAATCGTTGTAATAATAATATTAGAAATATTAAGCGGTATAAGGCAATTTTCTACTTTGAATACGTAGAGATAAAACAATGTCCGCCCTGCAGCTCGTGCCTGGGCTGGCTGGTGGCATGTACCCCAAGCTCCTCACACTGTCTTTTCATGTACCCCAGCTCCCCACCCTCTTTTTATGTACCCTAAGCTCATCACACTGTCTTTTCATGTACACTCAGCTTCTTACACTCTTTTCATGTACCCCAGCTCCCCACACTCTTTTCATGTACACTCAGCTTCTTTCACTCTATTTTCATGTACCCAGCTCCCCACACACTTACCATGTTCCCCAAGCTCCTCACACTATTTTCATGTACCCCAGCTCCCCACTCTATTTTCATGTACCCCAGCTCCCCACACTCTTTTCATATTTTTTATTAAGGAATCAGAACAAACATAAATCACATATGGCAAACAGAAAATAACTGATATCCGCTTTAAAGCTTCCCCCCCGCCCCCCTCCCCCTGGTGGATCCAACCAAAAAAAAGGGAAAAAGAGAAAAGCAAAAACTAAAAAAACCACTTAGTTTAAATCCTGAATTCCCCTGGGCTTGACAGATCAAAATGTCACTTAGTCCCCCTCATCACCTAACCACCTGGTTAGTGGCTCCCAAATCTTTAGCCCCTTTGTGCTAGCCCGGCTTCCCCTTCTTTTAAATACCGAGGTCTCCCATTTATAAGTAGCAAGTAATTTGCCAAACCATACATGTACAGTGGGAGGGTTAGAGTCGAGCCAGGCACTAGCCAAACTGAGCCTGAATACAGCCATTGATATATACAAAAATTTCCTATTGGGATCTGCCATTTCTTGATTGTTTATTCCTAATAAAATTAACTGGGGGGAAAGTATAACAGAATATCCTAATATAGACTCAATACGATGTTCGATTTGGGACAAAAGTTGGGAAAGATTTGGACAGGTCGCAAACATATGTATACTATCAGCCGCCAATGTCCCACATCGGGAGCAATGTACCCCAGAGGTCCCGCCCCACCTATAAATTCGAGCCGGGGTAATATAAAGATTACACCATGTCTTAAAGCATTGGGCTTGCAAGCTTGCTGATATCCATGATGTCTGGCTATACAAGAGAGAATCTTGACATTCTCCCTGCTCTGCTTGTAGTTTTTGATAGGGAGGATACATAGGTATTCCCCTCTTGATAATAATAAACTACTTCCCGCTATATTTCAAGATGCATATTTTAAAGATTGGAAAGTGAAAGGAATTTTGTTCATTGATAACTTAATTTCTGAAACTGGAATACTCCCTTTTGATGAAATTAAGGAGAAATATGATATTGGCAATAACCATTTCTTTAAATATCTTCAGGTAAGGGATTTCCTAACTAAAAAGATAATCTCTTGTAACAGAATCCCTCTTTTAGATTTGACTCTAGGGGGCAAATCTACCATGGCCGTACTTTATAAACTCATTAATGCAGGGATGGGGGATGAAACACCTTGCGAGGTGGCAAACGTCCCCACACTCTTTTCATGCACCCTAAGCTCATCACACTGTCTTTTCATGTACACTCAGCTTCTTTCACTCTTTTCATGTACCCCAGCTCCCCACACTCTTTTCATGCACCCTAAGCTCATCACACTGTCTTTTCATGTACACTCAGCTTCTTTCACTCTTTTCATGTACCCCAGCTCCACACACTCTTTTCATGCTCCCTAAGCTCCTCACACTGTATTTTCATGTACCCCCACTCCTCATACTCTTTTCATGTCTCCTAGCTCCTTACACTGTTTTTTCATGTACCCCAAGCTCCTTACACTGTCTTTTCATGTACCTTAAGCTCATCACACTGTCTTTTCATGTACACTCAGCTTCTTTCACTCTTGTCATGTACCCCAGCTCCCCACACTCTTTTCATGTACCCTAAGCTCCTCACACTCTATTTTCATCGACCCCCACTCCTCATACTCCTTTCATGTCTCCTAGCTCCTTACACTGTTTTTTAATGTACCCCAAGCTTCTTACACTGTCTTTTCATGTACCCTAAACTCATCACACTGTCTTTTCATGTACACTCAGCTTCTTTCACTCTTGTCATGTACCCCAGCTCCCCACACTCTTTTCATGTACCCTAAGCTCATCACACTGTCTTTTCATGTACACTCAGCTTCTTTCACTCTTTTTATGTACTCCAGCTCCCCACTCTTTTCATGTACCCTAAGCTCCTCACACTCTATTTTCATCGACCCCCCACTCATCATGCTCTTTTCATGTACCCCAAGCTCCTCATACTGTCTTTTCATGTACCCCAAGCTCCTTACACTGTCTTTTCATGTACCCTAAGCTCATCACACTGTCTTTTCATGTACACTCAGCTTCTTTCACTCTTTTTATGTACCCCAGCTCCCCACACTGTTTTCATGTACCCTAAGCTCATCACACTGTCTTTTCATGTACACTCAGCTTCTTTCACTTTTTATGTACTCCAGCTCCCCACACTCTTTTCATGCTCCCTAAGCTCCTCACACTCTATTTTCATCGACCCCCACTCACATACTCTTTTCATGTACCCCAAGCTCCTTACACTGTCCTTTCATGTCCCCCTGCTTCTTACACTGTCTTTTCATGTACCCCAGCTCCCCACACTCTTTTCATGCTCCCTAAGCTCCTCACACTCTATTTTCAGGTAACCCCACTCCTCATACTCTTTTCATGTACCCTAAGCTTCTTATACTGCCTTTTCATTTACCCCAAGCTCATAACACTGTCTTTTCTTGTACCACAAGCTTCCCACGGTGTCTTTTCATGTACCCCAACATCTCACACTCACTTCATGTACCCCAAGTAAATCGCATGGTCTTTTCCTGAACCCCAAGCTCCTCACACTGTCTGTTCATGTACTCCCAACATCTCCCTCTCTTTTCATGTACCCCAAGCTCCTCACACTGTCTGTTCATGTACTCCCAGCATCTCCCACTCTTTTCATGTATCCCAAGATCCTCACAATGTTAATGTACACCAGGTTCCTCACACTGCATCTTCATGTACCCCATCTCCTAACACTCTTCATGTACACCCAACGTCTTACACTCTTTTTGTACACCCAGATCCTTACACTCTTTTCATTTACCTCATGCCCCTCACACACTCGGTTTAGTACTTCCAGGCACCCACCACACATTGTCTAGCGTTCCCTTGTGATTCCATCTCCTCACACCGTGGGTGGGTTTTAGGCTCCTCACTTTAGATTTCAAGCCCTTCACACTATCTTTCCATGTACCCCAAGCTCCTTACAACTTCTTTTAATAGATCCCAAGCTTCTAACACTGTCTTTTCATGTGCTAGCAGCTCCCCGCTTTTTTTTGCATACTCCACTTTTCTCAGTGTTTTTATGTACCCCAAACTCCTTTCACTTGTCATGTACACTAAGCTCCCCACAGTCTCTTTTCATGTACCCCTAGCATCTCACATTCACTTCATGTACCCCAAATAACTCGTACGGTCATTTCCTGTAACCCAAGCTCCTTACACTGTCTTTTCATGTACCCCGGCTCAACACACTCTTTTCATGTATCCTAAGCTCCTCACACTGCCTTTTCATGTACCCCAAGCTCCTTACACTGTCTTTTCATGTCTCCTAGCTCCTTACACTGTCTTT
The DNA here is from genome assembly GCA_963921515.1 of Calotriton arnoldi. NCBI lineage: Eukaryota > Metazoa > Chordata > Amphibia > Caudata > Salamandridae > Calotriton > Calotriton arnoldi. Next base: position 3,911,275 of record CAWUFW010000272.1, on the reverse strand, counting down.
TCATGTACCCCAAGCTCATCACACTGTCTTTTCATGTACCCCAAGCTTCTTACACTGTCTTTTCATGTCTCCTAGCTCCTTACACTGTCTTTTCATGTACCCCAAGCTCATCACACTGTCTTTTCATGTACCCCAAGCTCCTCACACTGTCTTTTCATGAACCCCAAGCTTCTTACACTGTCTTTTCATGTACCCCGGCTCAACACACTCTTTTCATGTATCCTAAGCTCCTCACACTGTCTTTTTATGTACCCCAAGCTCCTTACACTGTCTTTTCATGTCTCCTAGCTCCTTACACTGTATTTTCATGTACCCCATGCTCATCACACTGTCTTTTCCTGTACCCCAAGCTCATCACACTGTCTTTTCATGTCTCCTAGCTACTTACACTGTCTTTTCATGTATACCAAGCTTCTCACACACGCTATTCAGGACTACAAAGCACCTCACATGTGATTCCAACTCCTCACACTGTTGAAGGTCTTCGTGTTCCTCACAGTTTGTAGATCTGAAGTTCCTCACACTGTTTTTTCCTGTATCCCAATCTCCACATACTTCATTTCATGTACCCCAAACTCCTCACATGACATTTTCATTTACTCCAAGTTCCTCCTACTGGGGCTTATTTACACAGGTAAATTTACACATGAGTAAATCTACACATGCAAATTCACTCTTACACTTTGTAGTATATTTAGAACTTTTGGCTATTTACCATTTCTGACAGTAAGTTTACTACAAAGTGTAGACTTACATATCTCCACTCATTGAAAAATAGGGTGGAGCTGAATTTATGAGTGCAGAGTTACTACAGCCAACAAAGACCCAAAACAATAGCAGTCCAGATCCTGAGGAAGTCCAGCACCACATTCGGCCAACCACGGTACTGCAACCCCTCCCCCCCCAGAAAATAATGGAGGCCGGGATTTAAACTAGAACCCCATTTCCAATCACGTTAAAATACATTAATTTATTTTAACTTTTCAAATATATATATATAAATTTAATGTAAATCTAAAGGATTATATAGAAATAAAAATAAATATTTTATGATAAACTATTCTAATAGCCTTTTTGTTATTTAAAAAAGAAATGTAACTATAATAAAAAAAAATATTAAATCAATGTAAATTAATTCTATGCACAATGTTTCCTAAAAAAAAATTTCACAACAGATTTTATTACATTTTCGGCCACAACATGACCCATAGGGGCCAGAATCACATATAAATCATCTCTCGATCAGTGACATGGAGGTTTTCTTTTCTCATACCAAGCAATAACACTAATGCAAAAAGAAAAATACAGATCAACATTTCAAACAAGTGCGCAACAACCTCCCAGTGCCCCTCCCATCTACCCTGCCCACCGCTCATAGCTCGCCACACGCTAAAATTATGAATCAGCGTGTGTGTCCAGGCCAAACTGTCGGATTTCCATCTTCAGGAGTGTGTTCACTGGGGTAATTTACTCAAGAGTCAGCCCCGGTAGTCTGCCTACCGCTGCCAGATTTTAGGGTGTTTCTGTGGGCATCCCCTCGCCTGAAATATGGGTGCCTCCAAACCCATGCAAAAATCCATTCCCTTCTTCCAAACACCTATTAGGGGCGGAGACTCGGACTTCCACAGTCGTGCAATGCCCCTCTTGGCGATGATGAGGCCCAGAATCAGCAGGTGTCATTTATAGTTGTTGCCCCCTATCTCCACTTTACTGTGTAGTAGGACCAGCTTCGGAGACATAGAAATATCCCATCCCAGGACCTCAGCCGGGCATGTCACTACCCCTCTCAAGAACTGGACAAGAGCGGCACAGGCCCACACCGTGTGTAGAAAGGTACCATCATCAGCCCCACAGCGCAAACAAGTGGGAGAGTCGATGAGACCCATTCGCCACAGCTTATGTTGTGTAAAGTACGCGCGATGGAGATATTTAAACTGAATCAGACGTAGACGGGAGGATATCGCTGCCCCATGCAGAGACTTCAGGGCCTCTCTCCAGTCGTCATTGTTAATAGTTTCCAGGTCCTCCTGCCACGCCGCCCTGAGGGCGTCCAAACTGTTGGTACTATTTGTGATTAACGATTGATAGATCTTGGTTATCTTATGATCCCTGAGGTCTCCCATTAGGAGTATACCCTCCAGCGGGTTAAAGTCTGGGAGGTCAGAGAGATTGTTAATATATGGTGTTAGGGCATGACGGAATTATAGATACTTAAAAAATTGGCTACGGGGCATCGAGAATTCAGATTGGAGTTCCTGGAATGATTTAAGTATGGGGCCCACATCACGTCCCCTAAGGAGGAGATGCCGATATGGTCCCACTCCCGATATGGTCCCACTCCCGAAAGCCCGACTAATCCTCCACCTGGGGGAGAAGTCTATTCCGCTACAGCGGGCTTCCCTGTGTGAGGCAGCACCACCACCCGTCCTGTGAAAAGATTTCCCCCGACGCGAGTATTACGACTCGAGTCGCCGGGGGAAGAGGTCCCACATCCAATCTGCTATGCAAATGCCCGTGAAGAGAGAGCTTGCCCATCACCCAGCGCTCGACTGCATATGCCGGGTCATCTCTAGGGCTGTACCACAATTCATTGAGCACCTGTAGGTGCGAGGCCGCGTGATAGGACTGAACATCAGCTGCGGCGATACCACAGCAATATGTGGACTGGAAGCATGTATGCAGGGCCACTCAAGAGGCACCTCCCCACCCCCACAGAAACGGTACCAAGAGCGCGTTAATCTGCCAAAACCACGTGGGGGAATCGGGTAAGGGTAGTTTTGAAGTTGATAAAAGAGGCGGGGCAGGGAGACCATTTTGAAGATGGCAGAGCGACTTTATAGGGACAGGGGCAAGGGAGACCATAACCCAACCTCAGCCTTCACCCGTTCCATCAAGGGACTCAGATTGCGCTCCCACGAGATCTGCTGACTAGAAGACGCCGAGATATTGCAAGCCGTCCACTGCTACGGATACGTCTGCGGCCCAGGTACCATGTCCTAATGACACCTCCAGCAGCGGCCACAGTGTCGACTTTACGATGACCATATATAAACCCAACTTCTCCCCGAACACTAGCATTATACGTAAGATCCTGGAGACTGATCTATGGGGGTCTGTAAGGAAGAATAGCACATCATCGGCATACAGCGCAATGCGATCCAATACCTCCCGCGACGATTCTAAGCCCCGGACCAAAGCATCCATTCTGACCCATGTGGCCAATGGCTCCATGGCCAGGGCGAATCAAAGAGGGGACAGGGGGCATCCCTGTCTGGTGCTGCGCCCTATAGGAAAAGGGGATGAGACCAAACCCCCTAAGCGCACAGCAGCCGCCAACTCTGTGTAAAGCAAGTGCACGTAAGATAAAAAACAAGGGCCCATATTAAGGCATTGAAGGAGTGCAAATAAGTAGGTCCAGCTAACGGAGTTGAATGCCTTATCTATGTCCGCAAACAGCAGGACCGCAGGGCACCCCAGACGATCCACTGCTGCGATGGAGTTATGAGACCGACAAATGTTGTGACAGGTGACGCTTGATCTGGGTGTACTAGGTCTGCCATGTGGGGCATCAATCTATTAGCTAGGGCCTTAGCCAACAACTTAGCCTCAATTTTCAAAAGTGAGATTGGGTGATATGAGGAGTGGAGCTCTGGGGGGTAACTGGGTTTGGGGAATACAACAATCTCGGCATGTCGCCAGTCTGGAGGCATACGAGTTTCTTTCAGCGTGACCTGGATTGCGTCTAGATAATGAATGCCCAACTGTGGCCCATACGCCTTGAAGAATTCACTGGGAAATCCGTTTGGACCTGGGGCTTTTCCTGGGCATAGATCTGATAATGCCGCAGCCAATTCCTCGATCCTGAGGGAAGCCTCTAGGGACTCCCTTGCCTCCGCTGATAATGCCTTCGGGGGTAGATCATCCAGTAACTTCGCGACCTGTGCAGTGGTCATGACATCCATGTTGGTGTACAACGCCCTGTGGAAGCCGGCGAAGCTGTTAGCCACGGCGTCTGGTTCAGTAAGCACCACGCCCTGCATGTCATGAATCGCCGGGATCTGAACAGGTGTCAAAGCGTTTTGAAACAGCTGATGCAGCAGTCTTCCAGACTTATCTCCCCATTGGTAAATCCTGCTCTAGGAAGCGGGCAAGCACACCTTGCCTCCTCCAAGAGCACCCCTTGATATTGTTGCTGAGCGAGACTCAACTGCCGTCGCGCCAGTCCCTCCATGTTTTATAATTTTTAATACAAGTAAATACAAACAGTTTATTTTAGTCTGATTTTTAAAAAATCTATCTTTAAACATGAATTTTAATTTAATGCCCAATATCTAAATTTATTACATAGTTAATATAAAATTAAGTTAATATTGTAAAGCTACAACTAGTAACTTTTCACATGTGAGTTCTCCACCACCATGTTCAACCTATCGTAAAGTATAAGGAAAATGTAAAAGTTTTTAAACTTAAAAAAATAGTAAAACAATTTTATGTTAAATGTTACTGTAAATTAAGTTTATATTTCACATGCATTTTAAATTTAGAACAAAATAAAAAAACTACAGTCACAACTAACTTAGTTTTTACTTAAAAATTTAATTAAAACATTTTTAAATTAATTCAAATTATTTATTTAAAGATTCCTAAAACATACCTCCAAAAGTAACGTTTATATTTACATATTATGTAGAAAAAAATACAAAAAAGAAATGTATAGAATAAATGAAATCAATTTCATTACTTAAAAAAAGTCATCAAAATATTTTACACATCAATATGAGAAGTGGGCATCGAAAATTAGTACAGGATAACAACCAAGTCAAAAAGCTTCTGAGAAAAAAAATAGCTGTCCCCCACAATTTGTGGCATACTTCATCAATGGACTTTTCCCCACATACAAAACACATAACAGTTTTTAGATGGGCTCTACCACAGAGTGGGAGCGTAGAATACCTACATTTGGAATTGCAAAGGCTTGAGAGGTTAAACCAGTCTATGATTAGAGCCCCACTGTAGGTTTATTCAGGGCTACCCTAACAGGATTAAAAAATAGAGTTGTGATGGTTAGTAGAAGGTTATTGCCCTACCAGCAGCCTTATCATCGACCTGTTTTGGCCAAATTTGTGTGCCTAGAAGGGTCAACGGCCTTTATCATGACATATGGATTCCTAGGTACCCGTCTTGTCCTGTTTGTCAGTATGTTGCGAGGACGGACACCAGAAAAAAAAAACACACACGAGCACCAGATAGAACAAGGAGTATATTCCTTGTGAATTGGGCCCTTTGTGTTTTTTCTTTACAATAAACAATCATTTGACATAATTATAATCAAGGGTGGTTCACAGAAGGGAAATCAATCATGCAATAGGTGATACATGGAAAACAGTGAGACACTGCACATAACATTGAATACACAGTAAGGGGGGTTCAGGTCACCCCTTCCTGTGAGCTTATCCTATAAGGGCTGCTTTCTTAACACGGGGACTGGGTGAGCCTTTCCCTGTAGTCACACACTGTAGAAGGACAACAACTCACTTGGTTAGGTCTTTCCCCAATTTGATTCAAGGTACATCATATACAGTGGCCTAGCTAGACTAGTTGCTGCCCGTGTGTAAGAGCGGGGGGGAGGGGGGAGGGGGCTGGCAATGCTGCAGGTGTGAGCGGGGTGGGAGGGAGGATGCAGCCCCCAAAATATGTGCTGCCCGGGGCAGATCAACCCCTTGCCCCTCCCCTCCCCTTGCTATGCCACTGATCATATAGCTAGTTATCAAAATGTGAATTAGTAGTGGTTTAAAGCATACGGTCACAACAGACAAAACAGTTGTATGTGTCTCTTGTTGGAGCCACAATGCCCCATTTAATTATCAATGGCCTATATTAGTCTCAAGCCAGATTAAGGTTGAATATTGTGATAGGCCTGTTTTTCCAGGAATGGGAAGAATATAATTTACTCCACGTTGACATAATATCCCGAAAACAGACTATGGGGTAATTGTTTATATAGACCGTCACTCCGCTAGCATGCATCAGCAGTGGGATTGTTGGGCTCAGCCAGTGGCGTTTGTCCCTTGACAAATTAAGTATTCTGTCTTGGACTCCTTACCTTTGCTCCCGCAATAGGGTAATAATATTACCTGCGCCTTAAATTAGATTCTTTCTTTTCCTGGAAAAAACAAGTCTTTCACACTATTCTGCATTCGTCTGGCTTCAGCATAACTTAAACCACTGATGGTTAAAGGAGGCAGTGTGGCCCTAGTTATGGTTTGCATGTTCTCACCTACCATCTTCCATAGATGATTTCAGACAGGGATCACAGGGAGATCTGGGCTACTTTTACAATATCCAGTGAAGTGGTTTATGGGGTCAGAGAGGTAAAAACACTATTTAACATTTCAATTTTTTTCATGCCCAAAAGTAACACTCAAAAGACAATGACTGCAAGCAAAGGTGATTTACAAATACTAGTTTTTATTTTGTCTTTATTGGCAGAATGTCTTTTTTTACTTTTTTAATTTTGTTCTTTTTTCAGAGAACAACAAGGGCTACATGACTACAGGAATCATAACGCATTGGCCACTGTGCAAAAAATAATATAAAACAAACACCTCAACAGAACTAAAAACAAAAAGAGTTGGTTAAGGCAGGAGTTCAAGTTGGAGCTCGCTTCCAAGAAGCGTATTGATTTGATGTTGTTTGATTATTTTTTTTGGTCTAGTCCCAGATGGACATTGGCCACGTCTGTCAAAGTCACCATCCATTTTGGCACTGTTGGTAGATTCCGGAAAAGGAGAAGGAGAAATGGCTTCTATCTGGCACAGGCTTCAGAACTGCAGGTTCGTGGGACTCCCAGAAGGTGTAGAAGAGGTTGGCACCTACATTTGGGACCCTGGCACTGTACGAGTGAACCCGGATATACAAGAGGGTATTGGAACCAGTGATTGCAAGGGGAACAGGGCAGGTGTCAGGCAGAGGTTTAACAATTTCAGGTGTTTTGGTCTCAGAGGAGATCTGTACGGGGGTGTACTAGGATATTGGTCACTGCCACTGTGTGAGTGAGCCCAAACAGAGGGGAAATCAGAATATTTCTTCAAAGGGGGATGGAGCTAGTGTCTGGCAGAAGCATCAAAGGAGGTGTGGAAATAGCTGGCAGCTGCACATCATCTGAAGCTCTTTACAAACAGGCCCGGACACACAAAACAGAAACCAACACCTCTTATTGCTGGGATAACAGTACTGCTGGAAGGCAGAGAGCTCCAAACATCTGGTTTGTGGATCTCACAGGCAGTGTAGAATGTAATAGCAGTGACACATGGGCCTACAGAACTAAAGAGTCAATGGTCGGGTATACATGAGTAAAATTGAGACCTCTGATTTGCAGCAAAAGGGAGCTGGTGGCTGTAAGGATGATAACAATTTTGGGTTGTTAGGCTAACCGGAAGTCTGGAAGGGGACGGAAGCAGCATTTGAGTCTCCAGCACTTTAATGAGTAGGCCCGCTGCATTTCCTATTTTGGGAACGAAGCACATCCAAGTAGAAGTGTAGGTTTGACGGTCTAACTGGTATATGTAGGGGGTTATAGCTTCATATGGGGGTGACCGGTTGGTTGTGATGCAGGCCAACAACAGATCACAAAACAGCGCAGAGTGAAAAGTGCCCTCGTACATGAACATCACAGGGGAAACATGAAGCAAAGCTTGAAGTGGACCATCCATGGCTGAAAGGAATCAAGCCCAGGACTTTCTGTTAACCAGGTCCTTCCACTCTTCTTTAATATCCATAAAATAAACATGAAAACAAACACAAACAATCTTAGTGGTGCCATCTCGCTCTGCTCCCTGACTAGGAGGATGTGAGGCAATCACACCAGTCTGGAAATGAGCTCTTGGTATTGTTTGAGAGCTTGACATCTGGCTTTATAGCTCTCAGGCGGGTCCTGTAGTCATTTGTTCATGTCTTGATGTCAAAACTCAAAGGATGTTGAAAAATAATAAAAGTTTTGGCCAGATTTAAAAAGGCAAAGCAGCTTTAAGTGGGCGATCACTAAGAATGCACCAATAAAAAGTGTAGACCTTCAGCGAACTAAAAACATGAGTACACACTTTAACATCCACTCGAGACACTTCCAAATCGACACTGGCTGAAAAATCATCACTGCTCTTCCTACTGACAATCAGGGGACCGAACACCATAGTTTCACACAGGGCTCAAGGTCACTTCTACGTCACTTCCTCGCTCAAGAGAACCACTTCCTTTGTTCATGGGAACCACTTCCACGAAAACCACTTCCTGCCTTCTTTAGCACTTAGCCACCAGATTCTGGAAAGCCACTTGCTATTGGGTAGACTGGACCCAAAAAGTTCCATGCGGCCAAGAGCTGTGAAAGATCATAGGAACAAAATGGGGCAATGCGTCAGCAGACAGCGAATCCAAGAGAAGCATTTTGCTTGACCTTGATCCCTCTTACAATCCCATTGGTGGATGTTGCTGGGGCCCAGTGCTGTACTCTGCTTCTCCTCCTGTTCTGTAGAGACATCACTACTAATGACAAAAATCTTGAATGTTTTCGAAGATGATGGGCCAGAGTCTACGAGGATGATCAGCAAGACCGCAAATGTGCTCCCCGCTCTTCACCTTGCGTTGTAGACAGGAAGTTTGTGGTTACTGCACATGACAAGCTGGCCTAATGCTTGAAAGTACCCAGGACAGACTCTGAAGTGGGAGATGTGGACATGTGGATGGAGAAATGTCAAAAGGCCTCTGGACCTGTTGCAAAGTTGGAAACCAGTGACTTCACTGCTTTAGCTAAGATGTCCGAGATACCAGAGTTACTCTGCCGTGTCCAATCTTTGCGGGAATCTTCAAGTAGATGGTGTAGGAGCAACTGCGAGCAAGGCCAGAAACCCACATGGATCCGCCATATCACCAATGCTGACAAAAGATTGGCAGAAAAGTCTTGTCAGCGTGAAGCCCTGGGAGAGTAAGAGGAAAGGCTGGTGGATTGCCCTTCACAGTTGACCCAGTGAAACAGGTTGGCAGAGGCAGCCCACAGCGGGGTTAGAGGCCCGCCCCAGGGCCGAGACTTCCAGGGTTCATTGACCAACAGACCTTGAGCATCTGCCCCAGACACTTCTCCGTGCTGTGCGTATGCGGCAATAACCAGCGATGCGCCAGAGCGTTGTGGGCGTGCCCAAAGAGGCGTGTCTTTCAAAGGGCCCTCCTCTGCAGTTAACCATGTCTCTTTCTGAGAGCCCACAGGTACACACACAGAGCATGATAAATTCACACCATATTCCACAAGGCTGAACCCACAGAGCAGAGGAGGTAGGGAAGGAAACGGGATGAAGATTTAGACACCCCAACAGTAGAAAACAAAATTGCAATTTACAAAAAGAATGAAGTCTTTTGGCAACTCAGAGCGAAGGAGAATTCATAATGAAAAAAAAACAGGAAAATAAACATGGTTCGCCATTATAGAACAAAGTAATAAAGTTCACATTATTTTCGAGGTTCTGAGCTGAACTAAAACGTATATTTTGTTTTTTAAAAAAAGAATGTACTTTTTTCTGGAAATCAACAACTTTTTCTTCTCCTTTGAGAGTAAGTGTGCAAAATCCTTTTTCAGGGAGCGGGACATTTTATCCTTTTCCCCCTACTTTCACCCCCTAGAGTCACTAGAAATAGCAATAATAATAATAATAATAATTAAAAAAATTGGGGTGTGAGGGAAAAGGCTCAGTTGGTGGTCCCAGGTGCACAACAGACAGGTCCTTGCGGCTGCAGGGCACCCACTCATACTTTATAGTAAATGTTTGCGGGACTCTGGGGTGGCATCTCCTGCACGATGTAGACGGGATGGCCGTAGTCCCCGCTAACCTTTTCATAGTGGGGGCAGAAGGCTCCGCCGTCTGAAGTCCTGAGCGGGATGATGATGTCACTGGGCTCAGAGCCGTTGTTGTTGCCCCCGCTGCTCCTCTTGGGGCTGGTGAGGGTGCTGAGGGAGAGCGGCGGGTGGTGCGTGTCGCTGTGCTTGGATCGTCGCCGTCTGTAGCAAACTGCACCCACCACTATGATAATGATGAGTAGGAAGGCAGCGCCACCCGCCGCCCCGGCAATGATTGGGATATTAGACGGTGATAGGGGACCGTTCTCTCCACCGCCTTTTGTGGCGTTGGCAGAGATATCTCCTGCAGAGAAAAAGAAAGGAGAGAGATGTGATCAGATGACTAATCAAAAGGTCAACATGCATCAATTTTCACAAAACATTACATTTCTAAAGCTGATTTATGCACCAAGATTCTCAACAGGTCCCATCCTACCTTGAGACCACTAGAAGATTTTAGGGGTCAAAAAGCCTGCCTTGTTACATTTTGAGCAGCTGTGTATGAGCATTGAATGATTTCCTACATTGTGGAGCAATTTCACCGTCATTTACAACTATTGGCCTGATCTAGATCTTGGCGGACGGGTTACACCGTCACAACGGTGACGGATATCCCGTCGCCAAAATATAAATCCCATTATATCCTATGGGATTTATATTTTGGCGGATGGGGTATCCGTCACCATTGTGTTGGAGTAACCCGTCCGCCAAGATCTAAATCAGGCCCTATGTCTCCCTAACATGGATAAAATCATCCCTCTAAGTCCCATAGCAGAGATGACAAAAAAATAAGCAGACGAGGTGAAATTTAATCCAAATATCTACAAACATAACAGAAATATGAGAGAGAGCGAGAGAGAGAGAGCAAGTGGAGAGAGAGTTGGAAGAGTTTTGAATCTGATAAATTTGGATTTCTGTAAACTTCACTCAAAAATGTGACTAGATTTCAAGTCATCTGACATGTGTCTTCATTTTACCATCCGTGTTTCTTCCTTTCGTAGTTGTTTTTTTGTGCAAAATTTGAGCTCTTTGAGAGGTGTCAAGGGCATTAATTAAATTGTGAAACATCACTCAAATATACAACTTCTAGACAAATATTCAGCAGAAAAAAGATCCACTTCAGAGGTGATTTTGAGTCCTTCACGGCACAAAATTTCAGGGCCACTATTCAAGAATGACATTTGGAAAGTCCTTAAAATATTTTAAGGCGATAAACAAAGAGGCTAACTAACAAGTAGAAACTGCATGACTTTATAATCCAAAACTGGGGATTTTACACTGAAAGAAGGGTTAATTTGAAAAAGTACAAAAGAATGAATTTAAAAAGCAACATTTTCACAACAAAAAACAGCAAGACAGTCTAATTTCACGAAGGAAAAATGGAAATCTCACAGCAATATTGGAGTTTCCAAAGCAACAAGCATTGGCAAAAGCAGCGCGCAACATTGACTTAAAAAAACAAGCATTTGCAATGCAATAGGTCTCGCATTTACGCAAGCTTGAGCTCTTGGCATTGTAAATGACAATGCCTTCTATTTATGTTTTAAATAACAAAACATAAATAAAAGGTATTGTTATTTACAATGCCACTAGCTCAAACTCGTGTAAATGCGAGACCTATTGCATTGCAAATGCTTGTTTTAAAAGAAGTGACTCCTTTAGACATGCTTCTTCACCGGGGAGATAGCTCGGGTGGTTAATGCAACAGCTGAGCTGTTTCATCCATTCAAATCGGATCTTCACAGAAAGGTCTCGGACGCTGTCATTTTGGAGGTGGATAACACGCTTAACATGGATTTTGTTGATATTAGCACTTGTAATTTATAGCGCATTGAAGCTGCAAAAGACGAAGACAGAAAAACCTGCCCAGTAAACACAGTATTTAGTACTTAGAGGCTACTCAAGTTCAGGCTTGGACTACAGAACGCACCGTAGTGAAAGGCATTCTTTAATAGTAACAGGTTATAAGCTATTGGACATCAAGTTCTTTTAAACGATATTAAATACAGAAACAATTTGTAGCCTGTGTTTAAAAATGAAAGCGTCGTTACAACAATGACAAACCCCAGTGGCTGGCATGGGGCAGGGCGCGGGTCTGCTGCCTGCCTGCCTGCTGCTTGTATTTTTAGGCCGGGTGTTTCCTGGGCTGTGTTTTCCCTCTTTGACACGCATAGGGGGCCGATCGGATTTCCCTTCCCTACAACGCTCACCTGGCATGACGTAACTTCTCCACTAGTGAGAAGTGTGCAGCGAACATCGATGTGCTGCCTGCAGTCCGCCTGTGCCAGGGCACAAACAGAGCCCGGTAGAGACCCGTATCGAGGACCCCTTTAAACAAGGGAAAGTGAAAGAGCGCCATGCGCGCGTTGTAAGCACGCCGTGAGCGTGCACATCGGCGTGGCCTGCGGCTCGTGCCCAGTGGCGGCGCCTGCGGACTTCGCCGTACTTCAATAAGTGCTGCACGGCTCGTGCGGCCCAGGGACGGGGCCGCCAAAGCAAAAAACAGTAGAGGAAGTCCGGCGGGAGCCCACCCCGCCTTCGTGAATGCCGCATGGTGCGGCCAAAGCAGGATTTTAGGCGGGGCTCCTGGGAGCAAGACGGAGCCCGCGTGTTGCTGCAGTGACCGGCTGAAGACGGAGACCAGCCGAGGAGCAGCGCAGAGTCCCCACAAGAGCAGGTAAGTGGGGTGAGGCATGCTGTGCGTGTAAAGCGCGCCGCGCTTGGAGCTCGCGTGCGCATTAAAAAAAAAGTGATATTGCATGAGGCTTGCGAGGACGGAAGGGGGACAGGAGATGTGCACATCGCGTGTTCACGGGCGCGTTCACATTTCCAGTCCGTCCTGCGCGTGCACAGCTCCTGTCTCCCTTCCAAAGCAAGTCAGTAACAATAGATCTCGCTAGCGACAGCGCTCTCGCGCTGCGTCGCCAGGCGAGACCTAAAAACCACTATGACGTGGCTAGCGTTGACAGCGTCATAGCGCTTATTTGTTTTCCTTTAGGCCAAGTAGTTCCATGAAGGTGAGCACTGGAAGGATACAATTCATCCAGTCAAAAGGATGGCAAAGAAGCTAAGCTCCAGGGGAAGGATAATACAAGAAGAGGAAGTAAAGTCATCAAAAAATAAGAGCCAATCATATGTAATTGACAGGAAAGCCAACCAATGGAAAGCAGCGGGCTGGCCCAAAGCCCATTGCAAGCGGTGGTATTGTTCACAATAGGTCTTTGACAACAGATGGCTAAAAGCTGTCTGTAGGTGAGACCTAAGAAGGCATGGTTCACAGGGCAAGTAGGACGGTTTTAGGAAATGAATGTGCAAAGTGGCTGTCTTTACTACACAAAAATGGCTGATTTAAAAACAGAGATCTCACAATGCTAAAACCACCGAAGACAAAATGGAAAATGCTGAATTTTAATATTCCAATGGAAAAAAGAGTGATTACAGAGAGCAAAATGTTGGCTTTTACATTTGGAAACATGTGCTTGCAGAATGTAGGCCCACCAGGTACAATGCTTTGTTCAAAAGATATGAGGAGACCAACAACGAAATAGGACAAGTAGGCATCTCCCGTGAGTTAATGCCTGATGGGCGTGGCCTGTGGCCTGTCCCAGTGGGAGACGCACATCTGCAACAAAGCCAATGTTATGATGTCACCGATACCCAAAGGGTAAGGTCAGACCTTACTAGGAATGCATGTTAACATCCCGTTCTTTCAATATCCTATCTTTTATATTTTTAACAACTTTCATCCGTTTTTTCCATTTTTATTCTATTTTGATGTACCCTTTAATGACATTTTAAAGAGTTGTTTTAGTAAATGATAGGCATACATTGCATTTTTTTAATATACTATTACATGTTTTGTCTTCATTTAACAATTAGATTGTTTAGATGTTTCCGGTTTGTGTGCATTTTTGATCATTTTATTTTGCCTATTTCTCCTTTTGTTAAAATTCTAAAGTATTAAACTTAGAAATGATTGTGCAAGTTGTCCTCCTAAGTGCATTTGTCTGTACCAAGTCTGTAAACCAGTGGGTCTCGACCTTTTGACTTCTGGTCACCCCCAATAAATCATTAGTGTAACCTGGGGACCCCCCCATAATCATTATTGGAATCTGGGGCTCCCCCCAGTGATTCATGACTGCTAGCTGAGGGCCCCAGCCTAAGCATTGTCAATGATTTGAACCGGAAAACAATACGCAAAGAAATGCAGAAAAAACATTAAAACAAACACACAAACGATGACACATTTAATTTAATTCGCAAACACATATAAATACAAAAAAATGTAACATGAAGGTTAGATCTTTTCTAAATTCAAATGGGGCCACTCATCATCCGTATCATATTCTGTTTGATACACTTGCACTGCTCCCACAAATCAATTTAATTTTTAGTCTCCAATTTCAAATTCCTTCATATTTACAGTACATTTTAAAATTTTCAATTGTACATTTAGCTTCTTTATTTATATACACTTTATTAATCTGCCAATGATATTTAATTTTCTACGTAGTCGCGGATCCCCCGAGGAGGCTTCGCGGACCCCCACTGGTCCCCGGACCACAGGTTGGGAACCACTGCTGTAAACGATGAAAAGAGGCGTGTGGGGATTACGTCGACAGGAGCAGGAGCACAGAAGCATGGGAGATCAAAACAGACGGCCCGCCACAAGCGTGATATGCCTTCGGCGTTCTGTACACATGGTGGCGGCAATCTCAATCGCGGAGCTGGGCGGGGGTATTTATTTTTGTATCATGTGGCAAGCCAGCTGGTTTTGACCATACTCGTCTCTGCTGAAAGCATTTTCAGGAACCCAGGCAAAACCGAAGTTTGCTATTTATTTGCTCCCTGTCCACTGTCCTAAAGTGTTGAGGCCACTTGCTGCAGTCGGCTGCTCTCTTGTGGTGGTGCACTAAGGCAGCTGCCTACATTGGGACTTAAAGTAGGTATCACCCTTAATGCCGGGCCCACTGTACCATGCCTTACGGTGTTTCAGCGCAGACATTGTTTAACGCATGTTGGCCTCGTTTTTCTGCCTAATGTCCATTCTGCAGCACTGAACGCGGCATGCTACTACCCTGCTTCGACACAACAGACTGCACAGTTTCCAGCACTACCTTTGCTCTTCACTTTTTATCTACCCAATGCCTTCGCCTGCTCTCACTAGCAGTCTTCAGTCCTTCTCGCCTGCCACCATTCACTACCCGCATGAAACATAACTTGCCATTCACTGCCCCAGCCCCCTCCACCCTTCAGGACTGGCACTACGTCACCAATGTGTCGCGCATGGAATTGTGGGAAACAAAGTTCAGAATTTCTTAAGGAAGAAGCGCAGACCAGGAAGCTGCACCCTGCAAGAGA
The DNA here is from genome assembly GCA_963921515.1 of Calotriton arnoldi. Lineage (NCBI taxonomy): Eukaryota > Metazoa > Chordata > Amphibia > Caudata > Salamandridae > Calotriton > Calotriton arnoldi. The sequence goes on along the minus strand of CAWUFW010000272.1, from coordinate 3,896,034 downwards.
AGTGACGACACAGAGTCAGGGTGTGACGCGGAGTCTCGAGAGCGCCACGTGAAAGGCAAGTGTTCAAAGCAAGCAGGCCCCGCTCTAGAATTCTTTTCTATGGGAGGGCCGTAAAGAAGCATGGGTGGGCCATGAAGGTGAGTGAGTACTAAGGATTCCATCGATCTGATATTTTAGGCATTGGTATCTATCTGCGTTTGACATTTTTACCACAACAATCAGCACCCACAGAGCTACATACTTCGCTTTCTTTCATGTGCTTCCGGCTTTGGAGAAAGGCAGGGACGCTGCTTGTCAAATCTTTAAGATGCAGACCTTTAAGGCTGCAGCAGGCTCCTGGTCATGTGCAGCGGCAGAAATGTTCCTGCTACCATAAAGAGTCACTTGGCAGGTTTTCATGTTTTTAAAAAACTTGGCAGCTTTTTACTTTGCAAAGCATTGAAGTTTAACAATATGATGCATTAAGGCCAGAATCATGATTCCGTTTTCAGGATATCCATGCTGGTCAATTGTGCATCATAGCAGCTAATTAACTCTGCTGACTACACACCTCTCCCCAGGCCCGAAGGTATCCTATGTTACTGGTGTCAATCATTACAATAAACGATAAGGGAGGGCTCCCGGGGCTGCACGCCCCAGTGAAACGTTAAGGTGACAAACGCTTGTTTTTCAGTTCTGAATGGCCTTGGGTGGGACAGGGTATTCCTTGGGTGGGCGTGGCTCACCCGGCCCACCCTCTAGAACCGGGCCTGATAGCAAGGCAGGGAAGCAGGTGGACCGCCTCCCAGCAGAGGTTAGACCAACATAGTGAAATCATTATAAACCATCAGCATAGAGGCACCTGCCACCAATTTTAAAAACTGCCTGCAGGCAGCCTCCTCCTGGATGGTAGAGAACTACCTCAGACTTAACGGGGACAAAACAGAGGTTTTGCTCTTTGGAAGACAACAGCATATCTGGTCCAATGCCTGGTGGCCTGACACGCTTGGCTCCTGCCCTTGCCCAGTGTCCCTAGGAACAAATCTCGGTGTCATAGTGGACAATTCCCTCTCCCTGGGGCCCCAGGTCAACAGAACGGTATCTACCTGTTTTGGGACCATCAGGATTCTCAGGAGAATTTCTCAATTTCTTTCTTTTACTTCTCGAAAGCAGGCAGTCATCGCCTTAGTGTTATCTAGACTGGATTATTGCAATGCCCTCTATTTGGGCATTAACAAAGGGCTTGTTCATCGTCTGCAGCTGGTACAGAATGCTGCGGCCAGGCTGGTGATGGGCCTTCCTAAATTCCATTCAGTCTCAACTGCTGTCAGTGAGTTACATTGGCTCCCTTTAAACCGGAGAATTCTGTTTAAAGCTCTATGTCTTACTCACAAGGCTTTCTACAATCAAGGTTCGAAAGGTATTAAAGGGCTCTTCCGACGATATGATCCTTCCAAGCATCTAAGATCTGCCAGTAAAAATCTGTTGGGAGTCCACAGGTATAAGAGAGCCAGATGGGGGGGCAGAGCCTTGTGCATTGCCGCTACTAGGCTCTGGAATTACCTCCCATCCTCTATTTCTGGACAAGTGTCTCACTCCCTTTTTTTCCGCAAGGCCCTGAAGACTTGGCTCTTTATCAGTCTATTAGCATGAGCCCTACGTATATCTCGGTCTGATGACCCTGTCTGTAGCGCCTTGACCCCTCTGGGCAAAGTTTGCGCTTTATAAGGCTAATATTCATTCATTCATTCAGCTGTTCCCAACCAGCTAAAGCTCCCCACAGCTGGACCTAAAAAGGCTTGTAAAAGAGACGAAAGGGAACCCGCACTGGGAAAGCCAGGATAAAGCTAGAGACCATGTATGCTCTCTGTGTGAAAAGCAAGCAGAGGGTCAGATTCTAAACTTTGTCTCTGCCCACACCCCGCCTCGTCCTTCTGTGAGGCAGTAACCTGTGCCAATCTGTGAACGCACCCATATAAAAGCACCCATGCCCAACCTCAGTATCTCCTTCCGAGTGGAAGCAGAGCATTTTTTTAATTTTTTTTATTTTTTATTTTACAGAGTTTTATATAGTGCGAACTTGACCCGAAGGTATCGGGTATCAGAGCGCTTTACATAGCACCAGTTGTGTTACATGAGGACACATTTATTTTTGTTAGGCACAGGGAGATTAAGTGATTTGCCCACAATCACAGGATGTTCAGCGTCATTGCCGAGACTCGAACCCAGTTCCCCAGATTCGAGGTCGACCGCCCTAGCCGTTAGGCCAACTCCTCTCCCCTGATGTCACTGATGAGACATCTGTCCATACAGCAACTTTCCCCCACAGTTGGCGCATGCTTTGTCATTGCCGCTATCACGCCCCGCCCCAGAACTGCAACCGATGACCTCTCTTTAGAAATATTTCTTGTTGTGATGACATCTCCCTTATTAGAACATCTCTCCACAGCCCCAGTCTGCTACTCCCTATTGACCAAATCTGTATCATAATTAGGGCTCCCGGTTTTATGGTATTAATTTTTTGATATTTCCCTCTGTATTTATCCATATTAATGTTCTGCTAATTTTATCTGTAATTATTCATATTTATTTTGGGTTTTATGAAAATATTAAACTGAAACTAGTTTATTTCAGCATTTATTTAAGCGCTAAATGGGCACTCATGCTTGAATCCCCGACAGGTTTCAATGAAAGAAACACAGATGATAAATCAATGCACTTACATAAAACATGCACATTTTAGTATCAATGTTGTGCACATCTCCTGCTACGTAAGCCTCATTACTAAAATTCCTTTTTTTTTTAACCCCATTACCTGTCAATCCGCTCAGCTATTGGCCTGGCAGTCATGATTGCCAGATTTTATAATCACTCAAAAAAAAAACTAATTTATGTTTTTATACACAGTTAAAAATAAATGCAGGCCAAAAAATAAATGGTTTTCTGCCTGTATTCATCTGTAAAAATCAGCAAAAACGGAAAACAGGGAGCCTTACTCATAATTAGGGCTCCCGGTTTTCTGGCATTTATTTTTTTAACATTTTCATCTGTATTTATCCATATTTATTTTTTGGCCATCTCATTGGTATTTATCTATATTTATTTTGTGTTTTGAGAAAAAATGGAGCTGTAAAATGGTATATTTCCACATTTCTTTAACTCTTGGACAGCACTCATACATGGATGACTGTCGCGTTTCACCAAATTAAGCAGCCAAGTATAACAAAACACTACACTCATGGGTAAATATTAGCGTTATACTACAAACATATGTTAACATATGCCTTTATTTAAGGAAATCTCATCCTGTTTTTTAACTCTCCATGCTGTCTATCTGCTCAGCTGTTGCCTGGAATTCATGAAAGACAGCACAGCGAGTCTCTCACATGAAGCACCATTTTCAGTATCTTTCCGATTTTAAAAATAAATACAGATGGGAAACACATTGTTTTCTGTATGTATTTATCTGTAAAAATCAGTAAAAACGGAAGCCTTAATCATAATCTATATTATAAAGACATTTCCCCACGGATGATGAATGTTCTTTCTCCACGAACATCTCTCCACATCCTGTCTCGAATTTTCTGTAGGAGTTTACTTGTTTTAAGGACTCCTCCCTAATTGTAACATCTTTCTTGTGTCCTAGCCTGCCCCTTCCCGTGGAAGCAGCTTATTTTACAAAAGAATGTACCCTGAATCTCCCCACTGCCCTAACCGCCTGTCCCTCAAAATTATTGTTATAAGAAAATCTCTATTGGCCAAGGGCTCTGAGATGGCTTGTTAGGGCTTAAAAAAATTTCATTGGTTTGTTCAAATAAGAACTTCTCCCTATAGCTGATATATGTACTTTCTCGTTCTTTGTCACCCACTTGTTCTTCCAACAGAGGGAAGAAATTTAGGAAGGGAACACACAAAAAAACTAAAAACAACGATCATGCCAAAAAATGCACTTGCGGCTTTACATGATACTTTATGGGAAAGCAATCCTTACGTATTCCTTGCACTAATGAAAACCAGAAAAACAACTTTTCAGAGGGCCTCTTTGACCCCAAACTATTGTTTATCTGGTTTCAGTTTTTCTCTCTACATAAATGACAAAAATAAGCTTTTTTCCTGTGTGGTGGTAAGGGCCCGGGTTAATTTTCTGGCAAGATAATTGTTCCTCCGGATTACGTTTTTTTCTCATTTAGACAACCATCTGGGAAAGGGTCCAAACTTTGAAATTTTTATTTGTCGGCTTGCAAGGGCAGACCAAAACTGGTTCATATTTCTGTTTTCTAATTATTTCCCTTCTGCTTTGGAAAGATGGAAAAGCCAGGCCTGTTTGTACAAGCAGGAAAAATCTCTGTTTTTTCACGTGATGTGTTTGCCCCTCTAGGTTTTAATGAGGCAGGTCACCTAACTTTTCCACCGCAATTCAAATTACCTTTGTAAACGAGAGCGCATATTTTTTTAAATAAACATTGTCTGCATTTGGGAAAAGCCACTAGACAAAATTGTGTGGCAGAAGTGGGATATGTCATTGCCGGCCAATAGGAGGCTAGATTCGGCAATCTATACCTTTTAGTAGGGGGAGAGTAAATGATGGACGACAATTCAGAAATGTCTTCGCTCAGGAGTAGTGGTGTGTAAAGTTTTTATTACACAAGTGCAGTCTTACAGAGGTCTCAGTTATTAGCTTCAGTACCTTAAAGCATTGTGTATGTGTGCGTATACCTTGGCCAACTTTATCTCGTGAGCAAGTGAATTCAATGTCAACTTGCATGCAAAGTACGGAAGCCCTTATGTTCATGTGAAATCACCACCTGCATGACATTTTTGTGTTTTTTCACAAGTTTTGTAAAACAAATTCTCCAAGATCCTGAGAAAAACCTCTGCAACTTTGCATACCCCTATCCAGGATTCAAAGGCCCCTGGAATCGAATTGCAAGATTGCGAGATTGCGATTTAGACCGAGGCAGCAAAATTCTCAGTAGACAACCAGGAATTTGCAAATTCAATGCATACAATGTTTTATCCTTTCATGTAAGTTTTCGAAGTATTGTTGTCAACTTTTGAGGACTGCCTGGTTCCTTCTGGCAGCTGATAGAAGGGAGGAAGATGCAGGGTGCGGTTGGGAAGGACACATTCTGCAGAGATTTCTGACCCAAATTTCTGTGAGCAGAAATATCACATTATAGAGGCAAGGCTCGCCAGAGCCCTCAGGGATGGAAGTGTCGCTCCATGTACTTCCATTGTGCTGGCAGGTCTCGGGTGTTGTGATATTTCCCACGAGCAGGTTTTTTTATATTAACAACTCTGGCATCCAGAGTGTCTGTGATCTCTCCACAGAGATGACACATTTTGAGTACAAGTCAGTGATTCTAACGCGATATTGGGGGAAGCAAAGTGCAAATAAAGTTAAACTGAGGGTGAGAGGGAAAAGGAGGAAAGACGAAAAGAGAGGAAAGGAACATTGTGTAAGAAGGGTGAGGGACTACGAGAGGAGAGATAAGAGTGGAAAAGCAAAGGAGGGATCCGATAGAGGGGTGAGAGATGAGAAAAGAAATATAAAGGAATAGGAAATGGGAGGACGATAGAGTGCAGATTCAAGACGGGAGGAAGAAGGAGGGATAGGTGGTACAAGAGGAAAGGGAGAGAGGTCAGAAAGGGAGAGAAGAGAGGGGAACAGAAATGGCTAAGTGGTAAACGAGTGGAAGGAGTGTTAAGAGAAAGAGGAGAAAAACAGTGTAGGGAGAAGGTGGGGTAGGAGAGAGGATGGAAGGGGTGGAGAAAAAAAGAATAGGTAGTGTGAGAGAGAAAGGGAGTGACAATGAAGAGAGAGACAACGGAGTAGGGGAAAGGTGGAGTGGAACAGGGATAGATAGGGGGGGAGTAGAGAAGTGAAGGTGAATCAGAAAGGAGGAAATGTGAGCAGAGAGCGAGGTGAGAGTAAAGACACAAAATGAGAGAGAGAGAGAATAGAAGAGGCTGAAAGGGGCAGAGTGAAAGAGAAGTGGTGCAGGGATTGGGAAGGATGAGGCCATGGCATAAAGCGAAAAGGAGAGATTAAACGATAGGGAAGAATAAGATAAGTGGAAAGTTAGAGACAAGAGTGACAAAGAGGCAGAGAAGGTTAAAGGGAGTCAGAGGGAGAGAGAGAGAGAGACAGACAGATGGGGTTTGAAAATGGAAGAGAAGGAGAGAAAAGGACATCCAAGGAAAGTAAAGCAGAGTTAAAGCAGAGAGAAAACATAAGGCAAAAAAAGAGAGAGGACTACGAGAGAACAAGAACAGAATGAGAAGTAGGATAACCGAAGAGAGGGACTTGAGAAAGGCGATAAAGAGTGAGGTGAGAGAAGGGAGAGTGAACGGGGGCTAAAGACCATGTGAACCTCCACTGTGGCACCCTCAAAATAAACTTATGTGTGTTCAGAAAAAGAATGAGCAAGAAGGAGTCCTTTATGTTTTTTTATCTTGTTGCATTTGCACCATGGACAAAGGCAGAGGTCAAAGGTCATAGAAGGTCTTCTGACAAATTGCTGCTTATTCTTTTGACATTGATATTTCAGCTTGGTGTTTATTTTTCCTCATTCTGACTAGAATATGCGGGAATTTTTAAAGTAAAACAAGCGACAACCTTGTGGTACAAGAAGTCTGAAAAGGCCAGACTGCAGAGTATCAAATATTTTCTAAACGGACACATATATTTACTTGCAAGTAAAATACACAAATATTTTAAAGGATAAATTATTTTTTTTGCAATTCTAAAGTGTAATAGAAGCAAAGATTTTAATGGGATTAAAACAAACCAAAACGCTTTACTTGTGTGAGGCGCAAATAATAAATGCACACAAAACCCGGATTGTCACACATTATCGTTTGTTTGCAGTGTAGTAAACTGCAAGTCTGACTCTAATGTAGGGACCATTTCAATGACAAATGTACTCTTTGTAAATGGCAGTGCCCTACCGCACTGTGAGTTGGTCATATACTTGAGTGGTGTGCTCCAAAAGGCACCACTGGAGATACACTACGTATGACCGCTCTCCTGCTGAGCAGGTCTGACGCATTTGCTACAAGTGGTCTTTGTGTAAGGCATGGAGTTTGCACAATCTCTGTGATTCGGTGGGGTAACATTGATAGCTGCACCCACCCCCTCTGAAAACCGCTCCAGCACCATTGCTTTCAATGCAGGTGCCCAGTCCCTGGCACAGAGGGCACTCGGCTGAACTGCTTTCATAATAAGGAAGTACCAATGTCAGTGCCAGCCTTCGCCGCTAGCCCACCCGGCTGCAGCTTCGCCCGAGCCTCCTTGGACCCAGCCATTCCTTCCCCCTCTCTGGTGCTTTTGCAGGCTGTCGATTCACATAGAACCCGATCAAGAGCTACAAAACCAGAGGACATTTTTCAAAATTTCAAAAAATATGCAGGCAATTTACAAAATTTTTAAAACCTTAAGGAAATTGCCAAAATCTCCAGGGAATTACGAAGTCTACATTTAAAAAAAACATATATGCACAGTGGGTTGGGACTGCCTCTTCCCATAGTCCAGATGTTCTGTGCTTTGTTTGCTTGTTGTATCTTGGGTAGGGTGGGACTACAGGCAGCACTTGTCCAGACAATGGATTTATGATTCTCGAGGTAACCTCGCACTATGCATATAGCACTTACGAAAACTCTATAGGCGACTTGACACTTGCAAAGGTACAGTGCAAACAGAGGGAACTTCTGGGCAGTGTGCCAGTTACCCGATGTCTATTCGTTTTCAAAGATGGCTAGGTGACAAGTACAGCAAAAATCTGTCACTTCCCACCACCGCTATGCGAAGGCTGCCCTCTACCCATCACGCCCACTGTGGTGCAACCTTTCCTCCTATTGTCACCGTTCTCTCTGGCGCCTCCTTGGGCAACTCCTCTGTTTCTACTACCCTTACGCAGTGCAAAAGAGGACCACTTTGGAGCTGCCTTGGAGACAGTCATATTACGCTACCCAATGATACCATCTAAGCACCCATCTTGGCCTACAACAGTGGCAGGCAGGACTGTGTTATCCCCAACCGAGACGTTGTTAGCAGGTCATCTGAGAAAATGATGAACACCTGGTAGCAGGGTAATGGGGGGTGGGGGGAGGCTGGTGCAGATGATGAGGAATTGGTGGCTATAGTATTGGGGTAGGATGGAGTTGGGAGTGGCAGGTGGAGGGTGTGGTGTTGACACGTTGTGAAGATAGTAGTGTTGGTAGAGGTATGTGTGATAGTGGTGCTGGTGCAGGTGACTGTGGATTGTAGTGACCATGGTGGGGTTAGTGGTAGTGGTAGTTAAAACGTGTGCAGGAATGGTGGTGAGGGGGGAAGTGGCGGTGGTTGGAGGTGCTGATGTCTGAGGATGAGGTGGTGATGGTTGGACTGTTGGAGATGATGGCGGCTGTGTTTGTGGATGGAAGTAGAGGAGTTGATCTCAAGGTGGTTATGCTAGTAGTTGTTGCGGTTGGTGTGGTAGTGAGCTGTGTGTGAGTGTCGGGTGGTCATGGTAAGGGTGATGGTAATGATTATAAGGGGTGGTGGTCATGGTGTGGTTATGGTTGGTGGTGGGATGGGGGTTGCTGGTGGACATGGTGAGTGAAAGTGGGCGTTACAGGTGGTCATGGTAATAGGAGAATTCTGGTTACTCCTTGTGGTGGTGATGGTGTTTATGATAGTTGTGTCGATTGCTTTAATGTTGGGGTTTGGTAGTGCTGGTCAGAGGGTTGCAAGTAGTGAAGATGGTGGACATTTGTTGTGTTGCATGGTAGTAGTGTTGGAGAAGGTATGCAGTGGAGATGCCAATGGTTGTTGGTGGTGAAGGGTGTGACGAGTGATGATGATTAAGGCTAGTGACAGCATTGCCAGATGTAAGTGGTGATGATGGTGGTGAGTTCCTATTATTGCAGGTATGTGGTGTTGGTGAGGGTGTAGCAGATCGTAACAAAGGTGGCTGGTGCTGTTGCTAGTTGGCAGTGTTAGTGAAGGTGCACAAGGTAATGATGATGGTGGGTTGTGGTAACTGTGGGGCACTTGATAAAAATGGTTGTTGCCGGTTTGTGGTGTTGGTGAAGGTTTGGAGTGGTGATGATGGTGTGATCTGTTAAGTTGCTGAGGGTGTAAGATCTTGAGGGGTAGGCTGTTGGATTTTGAAGTTTAGTAGTGGTGTTGCGAGTTTGCGGTGTGGGATGTGATGATAGTGGTGGTGATGTTGGGTTTTGATGGTTGGTGGTGTTGGTGACAGTGTTGTGGGTGCTGATGATCATGGCTGGTGGTGATGGTGTTGTGGGTGATGATGATATTGAATGGTGCTGTGTTGCTAGGTTGGTGATGATGGTGGGTGATTATGATTGAGTGCAGGGTGATGTTTGTGGGTGGTGGTAGAATTGTTGTTTGGTAGTGGTGATGATCTGGCGTTGATGATGACAGTGATGTGGGTGTTCTTGTTGTGGGATTGTGGTTTTCGTAAGGGAGAAGGATGGTGATGATGGGGTATTGGTGCTGGATTAGGGTTAGTGGAGTTGATGAAAGTTTGATGGGTGGTGGTGATGAAGGTGGATGGTAATTGTGTTGCTTGTTGGCAGTGATGATGTCATGAAAGCTGTGGTGCGTAGTGGTGATGGCGGTTGTTGGTGGTGTTGTATGTTGTGATGATGTGGGTGATGATGGTGTTGCTAGTTCACAGTGGGGATGATGGTGGCAGTGACATGAGGCAGATGATGATAATTGTGTGCTTGTAATGTTCATGAGGGTGTGGGATGGTGATGATGCTGTCTTTTGGGGTTGTTGGTGGTCTTGAGATTCTGTGGTGTGGTGAGGGTGTGAATTGGTGATTGAAGTGGAGCTAGAGAAGTAGTCTTTTGTGGGTTGCAGGTTTGTGGTGCTGTTGAGGATGTGGATTGGTGGTATTTTATTTCGGGGTTGGTGATGGTCTTGTAGATCTGTTGTGAGGGTGTGGGATTGTGATGATAATTCTTTCTTTTTGGGGTTGGCTGGGATTTGTATGGTGTTTTTTTTTTTTTGAGTTTTATATAGCACGAACTAGAACCGAGACATCGGGTATCAGAGAGCTTTACACGAGTACCAGTTTCGTTACAGATGGACACATTCATTTTTGTTAGGCGTGGGGAGATTAAGTGATTTGCCCAGAATCACAGGATGTTGAGCGTTGTTGCTGAGACTCGAACCTGGTTTCCCAGCTTCGAGGTCGACTGCTCTAGCCGTAAGGCTACATCCTCTCCCCCAGGGTTGTGGAGATGTTGGGTGTGGTGATAGTGTTGCTGGTTGGTAGTGGTGGTGAAGTGGTGTTGGTGATGACAGTGATGTCGGTGTTCTTGTTGTGGGCTGGTTGTTTTGGTAAGAGAGTACAATGATGATGATTGTGGAGTACTGGTGCTGGATTAGGGTAAGTGGAGTTGGTGACAGTTTGTTCGGTGGTGGTGACGGTGGTGGAAGGTGATTGTGTTGCTTGTTTGCAGTCGTGAAAATTGGGGTGGAAAGTGATGATGGTGGTTGCTGTTGGTATTGTGTGTTGCGATGATGTGGGTGATGATGGTGTTGCTAGTTCACAGAGCGAACAATGGTGATAGTGACTTGAGGCAGATGATGATAATGGTGTGCTTGTAGTGTTCATGAGGGTGTGGGATGGTGATGGGGTGATGGTGTTGTCCTTTGGGGGATGTTGGTGGTCTTCAGGGTTTGTGGCGTGGCGAGGGTGTGGACTGATGATGATGGTGGACAGGGCCGGACTGGGAGCAGAACCCGGCCCTGGCAAACTGCTCGGCAGGCCCCACCCGAGGGGGGTTTGGGTGCACAGCCTAGCTGTTTGCTAAGGCCGGTTTCGGCCGATTTTGTTACAGGGGGGCGATATTGCCGCCCCCGGTAACAAAAACGGCCCCCCAGGGGCCCAAAACCGGCCCCCACCCTGGCGGCCCACCGGGGAAACACCCGGTGCCCGCTATCGCCAGTCCGGCCCTGATGGTGGAGTTAGTGAAGTAGTCTTTTGGGCGTGGCTGGTGTTGCAGGTTAGTGGTGTTGGTTGGTGATCAAGGGTGAGGTGGTGTTTTTTTGAAGCTTGGTGGTGACTGTGCAGATCTGTTATGAGGGTGTGGGATGGTGTGGTCATAGTGTTTTCTTTTGGGTGTTGATCAGGGCGTTGCAGTGTTGTGTTGTTGATGAGGGTGTGGGATTGTAATGATCATGGGGTAGTGGTGTTGGTGTTTTTTGGTGTGGTGGTGCTGCAGGTTTGTGATGTTGGTGAGGGTGTGGATTGGTGATGATGGCGGGGTTGGTGGTGGTCTTTGAGACCTGCTGTAAGGGTGTGGGATGCAGATTACAGTGGGGATGGTGGTGTTTTCTTTTTAGGGTTGGGGTGGTCTTTGGATCTGTGGTGTTGTTATGGACTGATGATGATGGTTTGGCGGTGTTCTCTTTTGGGGGTTGGTGGTGGTCTTTGGATCTGTGGTGCTGTGAGGGTGTGGGATGGTGATGATAATGCTGTTTTCTTTTGGGGTTGGTTGGAGTGATGCGGGTGTGTGGTGTTGGTTGAGGATGTGGGACGGCAATGATGATATGGCGGTGTTGCCTTTTATGATGGTGGTGATTATGTAGGATAGTCGTGGGGTGCCAGTGACTTTTGGAGGTTGGTGGTGGGTGGGTTTGCGAGTCTGTAATGTTGCGGAGGGTGCAGATTGGTAATGATGACGTAGCTGGTAGCGTTGCCTCTTGTCGGTGGAGCTCTTGCGACGCTAATCATGTTGTCAGTAAGGAGTGCCCTGCAGTAGCCGGGGGGCAGGTTAAACGGCGCCAGGAGTCCCCCTGTAGTGAGTTCTCCCGGCTCTTTCATGTCTCGCTGTCTTTCATGCCTCCTTTAGCTCTCCCCTGAGCTCCGCCTGGCAGAACACGCCGAGCGGCTCGGGCTGGATCCACCCTCCCGACCGCCCGCCGCCTTCCTTATGAAGTCACCCTTCAAGATGACTTCTCCGCCGGCGGTTTTGGGGAGATCACGAGTATCGAAGTTCCTGCCCCCTTGAGATACTGATATTTCCCTCACGACGTCACTTCCACCGAGATAAACCATTAGCGCGGTTCAGAGGGGGGTGCATGGGTAAACAGACAAAGGCTGCTTGGGCTGTTTGGAGATCACCAAGACCGGGGTGTCAGTCTGGGGTCCCCAGCGAAGCAGCTGCACTTGGCACTGACCTGCCTTCCCTTGGTCTCAGGGGCTATAGGACGCACAAGACCTTTGTTTACTTCCGGCAGTTTCCACTCCTTGGTCTCCCCTCAGCAGAAAACATGAGGCTCGAGGGGCTAAGTTTAGGCCAAGGGAGTCAATCTTGTGATGTCATCAGAGGGTCACAGGGTGTCTGATGACGCTTCTGTTACATCTGGCATTTTGGTGAATCAACCTCTATGGGCAAGAGTCCCAAGCAACCAATGACATCATTTGTGTCAGCCCTAAGGATGGCGTCAATGGAATCACAGATGTGTTGCCTCACTACAGACATCTTGGAAGGCAATTCCTGTTCCATCCAAGCGCTGTTCCCAACCAATGTCACAGACCAGGTGAGGGTTTCACAGTCCAAGTTAACCAGGGTGCTAAAAAATGTGGTTGTTTCCCTGATCACCTTGTTAGTGAGGTCATCACAAAGTCATCAAAGATGTCCCATGTGATACCACCAATAGCGTAATTGTGATGTCAGAATCAAGACTAAGTACAGTGTCTCTTTTGGTGTTGCACAATGTCTTATATTAATTTTATTATGGGAATTTGTAAGGCACAACCCAACCTATCACCTAAATCTCAAGGTGTTGTGGAAGATGGCAGCAATAGGACTCGAGGATAACGCACATAACCTAGTTTTTTTTGCATTGACCCTTTAGAACGTACATGATTTCCAGAGGAGGTGCAACTTCTAATTCATGTGGCACCGAGCCACCATGCCGGAGCAGTGAGTTACCTGGTGAGCCACTGGACAAATTCTGTAATTTTTGGGAAAGGACTACCTTCCTAAGTCTTGCTGTGTGCTTGGTTGCTTTATTAAATTAAGGCAAAGGTATTTTCACCATGTGAACTTCATTGAAGAGCGGCGAGAAGACCCGTCTCCACGCCCACACAAAGAGACACGGCCCTGTCTCTTCTTCGTTATTTGGAAGGAGAATGTGGCAGAAGGGTGTAGAGTTGTCTCTTCGGAAAGTTTCAGGCTGTTGTACCACCAACATGGAGGACTCAGACGGAAAGTGAGGTTTGTATAAGTGGTGCAGACCACCTGCTACACACGGGGGCAACAATGGTGTAACGACTGCGACTGGCCACAAATGGAGACAGGGAAAGGGAGAAACAAGCCGAGGCTAGTTCAAGAGCGACACAAAAACAGGAGACACAGACAGCTCTAGCGGCCGTGCACACACCCTGTGGAGGGGGATAGGGAAAATGTCAAGACTCAGAACAACAGACAGGGGCATTAGTCTTAAGGGCGGGGCAAGAAGGTAGGCAAACTAAAGAGATGTTACGAGCAAGCACTTTCTTGGGTGAGAGGAATTGGAGCTCCATACCTGCAGTATTTTCCTGATTGGGGTCCAAGATGGGGTCGAAGGTGGAATCGCCCCGATCCTTTTCCCTCGGCGTCTCAGGGGCAGACTTCTGGGGATTGGACCCCCCTTTAGGATCTGGGAAGCAAAGAGAGGGGTTTTGCCATGTGAACGTCACTGTCTTCAGTAGGTCTCTATTTGGGGGAAGGTTTTGTTAGTGAAGGAGCACAGGATGGGGGTGCTAAGTTAGCCTACAGAAGGACTACGGGTATTAGGCTGGGACATTTTTTACAGTAATCAGGAGAAAAAGCAAAAGCTGAGCTGTCAGGGTAGGGAAAATCAGTGTTAATGAATAAGCATTTCCACTGGATTGAGCAGTAGTTGTGCACACTTTCTTTACAATTTCTTTAAGACGATTCAGCGGTATCTGCTGCTCCATATCTATAAAATGTTTTCTATAGCAAATGTGCACACCTATATAGCTGTATGTTGAACTCACACCTGATCAATGTATGAATTTATAATTGCATTTTTGGGTAGCTGGATAACTTCACAATGTGCAATGGAGAGACGTACAGATGGTTACATTGAGTAGTAGGGTGGACAGCTGTTTGAAATGGTTAGTTGGTTGGAAATAAGGTTTGCTGGCTACGAAAAATGGATAGCTATAAGAAAAAATGCAAAAGGAAATAGGCAAGTGAGTGGTTAATTTGGGTAGCAAGGTGATTGGCTGATTGACGGGAAAGGTGGAAGTGTGGTTAAATAATAATAAATTAACTGAGTACAAGTGGATCTGCATGACTCTGAATGGATGAGTTTGTGCACTGAGCTATCCTATTGGCGGTACCAATTGGCCGCTTGAAAATATAGTTGATTGACTCAAGAGACTTCTCTTTAAGATAGATGGTTGCATGATAGATGTTTGATTTGATGTGTAGAGCCATGGTTTGTTGTTTGTTTGGAAAGATAATTAGATAAAATAGATAAATAGGTGATTGGCTGGAAAGGTGTTTGGTTGATAAATGGTTGGTTGATGTGTTATCCAATATGTTAGTTATTTAAATGTTGGCTGGAAAATGAGTAGTTGAAATTTGTTGGTTTTGTAGAAAGATGGTTGACTAGAAAATGGCTTGATGACGGGTTTGAAACAGCTGGTAAGATAGATGACTTACTATAAGGAAGGTTAGATGAATACAAATGTGGTTAGCTGGAAAGGTGGTTGAATAGTTGGAAACATGACTGCAAAGTTGTTGACGTGTTGCAAAGTTGGCTGGCTGTAAGGATTGTTGGAGGATTTAAAATATTGTTGGTTTTGAGAATGACTGGGAGATTGGAAATATGGAAAGATGGCTAGAAAGATCATTTGTGGGATGAAAATGAGGTTTGGTGACTAAAAATGATGAAGAAATGAAGCGATGAAAATTTCACACAAGATAATGGCAAACCACATTTTGTGCCACTTTGCATAATTTTCATGAAATTTCCCAAAAGTTCACAAAAAATGATGTCATGTGACACACGCCTAATCAACATTGAATAGACTTTCCTAGACAACATCAGCATGGACAAATTATCTCTAAACAAAATAAACATTGATAAGGCATCCCTAGACGGCATCCTTAGACAGCATAAACATTGAATTACACATTTATAATCATGTCATTGATTAACGCGTTCTCAGGTGACATCAGCATTGAATACAAAGAGCATATCCCACTGCTATGAGGAAATCCAACCTATGCCTCCAACTTTGCAAGGATCTAAATATATTCCTTTGTGAAATTTTCTAAAAGACACATAAGCTCCCTCTTTATCAAGTAATTTGTCACAACCTTTTTTGATTTTCACTACAACCAATCCCTCTTGAATCAATAGAAGATCACTGAAACTCACAGACGGCCCTTCTGATTTAGATCCAGCATGGTAGCTTACGCAGTTTGCTCCCGTTGTAGGCCCTGCTAACTGCCTTCTGCTTCACACAGCGAGGGGGGGGGTCCTCTCTGACCTATTAAGAACTTCTAGTGCACCCCCCTTTTGAAAATTAGCCTCCCTGATCCCAACAGCTCTGGCTACTTATAAATCAATCGCTAACCTGCTGGTTCTTTTCAAGGTTTTGGACAAAAATCATTATGATCAAAATGCAACCATCTCGGTGAGAACTGCTTCTCGGCCATTCCGTTGTGTTTTAGACTCTGACCTGGGACAGAAAGTGCACTTCTTGGCTTCTGGGATGGTGCACCGTGTTTTGCAGATGAAGGTGCAAGCTGGCTGCTAGCCGTGTTGCACCTATCTTCGACGCAATGGATCATGCTCTTTTAATAAGGAGACTAAGGGGATGGGGGACTCGCGGATTTGGCCTCCATAAAATGGTTGACATATAGAACCAAACCTAGAACTTGGCTCACCCAGACATTAGCCTGGGGCAGCAAGAGGCAGCACACCCAGTTCATAGGAGAAAACCATCTCATCCCTGATAGATTTGTTGCCAGGCTGCCTGATACCAAAACATGTGAAAAGGTTTCTATTGAACAATACTATGTTCCATAGCTGTCCCCTGGCTTAGCACACAAGACTATTGCCTTTTTAAGAAAACAGAAGAAGCACATTTTATTTATTCCATGCCAGTTGAAAATACATATTTTAAAAGTGTTATGGTAACTTGCTGTTTGTTTTAAATGTTTCTCTCTTTGACAGTATTATAAGCCTATTTCTTCCTTTGCTTGAAAGAGATGTGTGTGCTTGACAAAAAAAATGAAAATTACATAGAAATGTTCTCTCAGCATCAATTTGTGGGATATTATGTATTATATTTGTTGTTTCATATAGTGCTCAAGCAGCCAGGAGGCTGCTCCTGAATGCCAGTGAAAACACAACATCATCACAAGTAGCATGCACCATGTAACAGAGATGTATTTGTATGCATCCCCGACACCCAGGTGATGGGATTGTTTTATAAATCATAACAGAATTAAGAGTACCAGCTTCGTACATGGGCACCAGAGAGGCTGCAGATAGAGGTTTACTTGTAAAGAGTGTTAACACTCACTACCGCATTGCTAGGAAAACTCTACGCAGTCATTTTAAGTAGACGTAAACACTTTGTTCATAGGTGAAATTAATATTGAGTGGCTATGTCCAAACAACGTATAAACAACAAAAGAGTGCGGCCAACAAAAGAAGAGCCAGCAAGAGAAGTCACTCTGGTTTTTTAAAAGAACCCTCACTCACCAACCTAGTTGGTGACATGCTTCATCATTGGGTTCCCACCAGAGAGGCAGAGTGCCTCCCTGGTGTGCTACGACGCCTGTCTACAGCGGAGCAGGTTTTTTTTGTGTGGCGTGAGTGTGCAAAAAGGTGAGTGCAAAAAGTGATTAAAAAATGCCTTGGTTTTATCCAAAAAGTTTTATTGGTGGAAAACCAGGCATAAGTAAAAACAAGGACCAGCACACCACGGCGGTATGCGCATGCTAAGGCGCACCCTAACCTGTGGTGGTAAAAAACCGAATTAACTCACGGTTGTAGTTGTGCCTTCAGAATTTCTAAAAACCGTATGCATATAAGGTATATGGTAACCTCACTGCATGGGTCCCGGTGGGGGGCGGTGGTTTATAGTCACACGTTCGTCAAAGCCAAGCGCCCGTATGGCACCTACATACTCCCTTCCCGAGGACCCCGAAGATGGGAGTATGTAGGTGTGCTGGTCCTGACGAATGCCTCGCTAAGAGCATAAGGAGGCAGAAACATGTTGACCATTCTTTTTTTCACATTAGGATGTGTCTGGTCAATTTAACCAGTTGCTAAACATCCTCCACACTTGTTTTTACTTATGCCTGGTTTTCCACCAATAAAACTTTTTGGATAAAACCAAGGCATTTTTAATCACTTTTTGCACTCACCTTTTTGCACACTCACGCCACACAAAAAAAACCTGCTCCGCTGTAGACAGGCGTCGTAGCACACCAGGGAGGCACTCGGCCTCTCTGGTGGGAACCCAATGATGAAGCATGTCACCAACTAGGTTGGTGAGTGAGGGTTCTTTTAAAAAACCAGAGTGACTTCTCTTGCTGGCTCTTCTTTTGTTGGCCGCACTCTTTTGTTGTTTATACGATATTGCTCAGGGGGACCAAGAGTGGCTTTATCTACCCTCTCTCTCTTGTTGTTTAACTATGTCCAAACAACATCAACATTTAAGTCATCTCTAGGTAAGGTATCATTCAACAGCGCATCCTTATGTGAAATCTAAATTAAATGGCCGAGTTGACATGAACGCATCCCTAGGTTCTCTTAACACGGAATAAACATCCTGAAACATGTTAACATGGATTAGAGCATCCCTGGACAACACGCGTTGAACAGCTATTGCTATACATCCCCACCATTGATCAGTTATCTAAAGAGAACATTATCGAGAACCCATACCTGGCTGCAACAGACACTGAATAACCATGAGTAAGCAACATTGACTGTAGACAGTATTGAATAGCTGCCTCTATAGGTAACTTTAACATTCAATTGTGCATCTCTCTGCAGCATTTACATTAACTATTTCTTCCCTAAGTGACTCCCAGCATTGACTAGTAATTCCTAATGTGACTCTCTACATTGACCAGTCATTCCCTAGCTGACTCCCAGCACTGACTAGTCATTCTCTAGGTGGCACCAACATAGAGTGGACCACGATGAGGTCAAGAGCCATTTAACAAAATGGTCGGAACGTCCCAGTTGTTGAGGAAAGTAACTTTGGGGTCCCTTGTACATGTACAATGTGTGTTTGCTAAACTCAGGTGAGCTGGAGGAGGAGAACTACTGTCAACCACACGTCTACACGTCTATCTGACCCTTCAGGTGGGCTCATACAGAAAAGGTGAGACCCTGCAATCCTCCTCTTGCTCCGTCCGCACTTAAAATGAAATGTCTTTCTCCTGCCCCACAAAGGGCATTTCCAGAGAAGAGTGCAGGAGAGCAAGGTGGCCAAACACAGAAAGCAGCACAAGGTGGGACCAGCCATGTGTAAACATTTACACACCGCACCCCCTTTCATTGGCTTATTATCTGAGCAAACAGGGCGGTGTTCTGCACAAAGGTCTATGCAGCCTGCCTGTGGGGCAATGGGTGACATAAGCTCTCACAGAGATTGGCAGAGCATGATACAAAGGGCCCAAAAAATAGACCAATGAGATTCCGCAAAAGGCCTGTGACCTTTGATCAGGCTCACACAAACATCAGGAGATCTCCCTAGAGAGATCTTTTGGCACTTTGTTGGAAATTTAGGTTAGCCATCAGCTAAAGATCTTCCTTAGATGCTACTTAGTAGTCACATGGTGATGTCTTCTAGAGTGCTTTTTTAGCAGCCAGCTTGACATCTCGAGTAAAAGGCTAGGTTTACATAAGCTCTTCTTAGAGCGCTGCGTTTGAGGACAGTTGGAGATTTCTCAGAGAGTGTTCAGTCAGCCGTCAGAAGAATATCTCTTCTTGAACACCAGGTTATCAGACAGCTGGAGTCATCCTAAAATCTCAGAGAGCACTGGATAAGTCTTGTTTAGACTGCTGGCTAAGAAGCCAGATGAAGCTCTCTGCTAAATTGCTGGACTAGCTGTCAATCTGAGATCTCACCTAAAGCACCAGCATAGCAGTCCGCTGGAGATCTCTCCTCGAGTACCGGAGTAGCAATGACTTGGAGAGTTCTCCTAGATTTTTAGATTAGCTGCCAGTTCCAGACCCCTCCTAAAGCAGTGGGTTAGAAGCCAACTGGAGATATCTCCTAGGGTTCCGGATTAGCAGTCAGACGGACATCTCTCCCAAAGTGCAGTCACCTGGGATTGCTGGATTTGCTGCCAGGCTGAGATCTCTCATAAAGCACTGGGGTAACATTCAACTTGAGGTATCCCCTACTTTGCTGTATTAGCAGAGACAGAGATTTCACCTAAATTTCCTGATTAGCTGGCGGAATGAGATCTACACTAGAGAAATGGGTTAGCAGTGAGCTGGGGATACCTCCTAGACCAGCGGATCTTAACTTTTCCACTTCTGTGGACCCCTACTATATCACCAGTGGAAGCCGGGGACCCACATTAACAATTTATAGGATTTAAAATTTAAAACAATACACAGCAAATATAGAAACAAGCAAATCAAACAAATACACAAACATTTGATTCACAAACAAAATATGCAAAAATCAATATTTCAAATTTAATGGGAAGTTTGGAGCCTTTCAAAATGTAAGTTTTATTTCTAAAAGGTGAATCAATATGTTAGGATCTAGCATATAATGTGGGCTTTTTTGCTCCTAACGCGTGCTCACTTTTTGTTGGACCATGACAATGATTCAGCGGTTTCCAGAGCGTTTTAAAGTGTTCAGTTTTTAAGTTTGCTTTTTTAAATGTATGTGCACTTTATTAATCTGCTACTATTATGTAACTGTGCCAAAAGTTGCAGACCCCCAGGGGTCTGCGGACCACAGGTTAAGAACCACTGTCCTAGACTGTTGGATTAGCTGCCAGTTGGAGACCTCTTCTACAGTGCTGGGTCAGCAGTCAACTGTTGATCTCTCCTAGCGCCTTGAATTAGCACTCCGAAATCACCTGGATGTCCTGATTAGTTGTCTGAATGAGATCTCTACTAGAGAGATGGGTTAGCAGTCACCTGGACATGTGTCCCAGACTGTTGGATCAGCTGCCAGTTGGAGGTCTCTTCTACAGGGCTGGGTTAGCAGTCACCTGGTGAACTCTCCTAGCGCCTTGAAATAGCACTCAGCCGGAGTTCTCTCACGGTGCTAAGAAAACACATGCTGCAGAAAGCTGTACGTTCTGGGACTGCAGATTTGCAACCATTGAGACCACACTCTGGAAAAGTCCAGATTGAGGTGCATTTGGAGATCTGCGCGTAGGTTCCAGTACCTGCAGGCCAGCTGTGAGGAGCATTAGCACAGCTGTCTGAGGATAGCAGCACCAGGATAGCATGGGGGCTGTGGGTCACTCATGACTGAGGTGCACTGGCAGAGCTGGGGTGGATATCAGTGCCGGAATAGGAGTGGAGATTAAGGGTCAACGAAGAGGTGCATCGGTAGAGCTGTGTGTGCAGCGTCGGATTGGTAACGCGGGCACTCGGGCAATGCCTGAGGGGTTGGCATCCCAATTCCAGCTGTGGGCTGCTTTTTTTTTTAACAGCCTGGGGGGGCCGATTTGGGCGGTTTCTGAGTTGTTCGATGCCGCCAGCGGCCCAGTGGGTGCCTGAGTGGCCTTTCTGGAGGTAGATGGGCGTCCATTACCTCCCTTTTATCAACGAGGCGGAGGTGTCACTCCCTTTCTCTCGCTGGGCCGGCCCATTAATATATGCATATTGAGCGGGGGCAGGGGGCCTGAGCAAAAGTGGCCTCACTTGTTTTCAGGTGTGTTTCACCAGTGTAAACTAATCCGTGCATTTTAACACCCCCTCTCCCCCCTTTTTTTTAATAAAATTTCGCAGATGCAGTGTTTTGCGGAAAGGCAATATGCAAATGTGGGCCACTTTTTTTAGCGTGCCCAGGCCGATTTTTAATCCCAATCCAACCCTGTGTGTGTGGATAGCGGTATTGGAATAGAGGGGGGTGTGTCACACTGAGGTGACTGGCCGAGCTGTACACACTGTGTACTCCACGGCACACTGTCACACTCACTGCTCTCCAAGGACACAACGATGACATCATTGGAGGGGACGAAAACCATTGAAATCCAGAAATATGACTGGAAAGAACAAAGGAAATAGAAGTGTTCAGTCTCAGAAGCTGTGGGCTCAGCCGAGACATGGCTGCTGCTCTCCCCCTCCGCCGCCCCCCGCCTCGAACCAATTAGGATGTCTAATAGATGCCGTGGCGTGTGTCGAACCAGTTCAGGAAATGTTTATTAAGACACTTTCATCGCATTATTGGTCGCGTCGCGCGTGTCTAGCTGGGCGGCGCGCGCCCTCCTTCCCTCCCGCCGGATCCCTCTGGTCTCTGCGGGCGGCGGCCATCTTGGCCCAGGACCGTCACCAGTGCCAAGGACTGAGCGTCTCCAGGAGGAGAACCCGAGGGGTTTGGACCAAAGTGAGTGATTTGAGAGAATATAGTTATGGTTCCCAGGTAGGGCTGCCACCGTTCCAAGAGAAGCATACCCGGCATTTATTATTGTTTTAAGAGTTTGCAAAGGCCTGGACAGGATACTAAATAGGACTTTAAACAAAGTCGTCTGTATTCATTTGTATCATTACTTTCCTGTCTTTGTTTACTTTAATTATTTGTCGGGGAACATTAAAGCAGCTCTAGGACACCTTGAAAAGTGTTTTCTATTTATATTTGGAGTATGTACGGATAAAAGCTAAAAAGACCGGCTTTTAGTGATTCTGCATATTTTTTGTACTGGCCGGGACATTAAAATACCGGTGGTGCCAGTAGGAAACTGGCCAGGTGGCAACCCTATTCCCAGGATGAGATCCGACTACAGTTTATGGGCCCTATAGACTGGCCAAAAGTGAATGTGTGTGCAACACACACCCAAATGTTGTGACTTCACTTGCCGGTGTCTGAACGGCCAGTTTACTAGGAAAGACCACTCCCACAGCCCCAAACCATTATCCCTTGTGTACAGAAACCTCAGCATAGTCTAAGTGAACAGCTCAGTTTGCCGAGAATGATGCTAAAGGTCCCAGATTAGTTCCTGGGTCAGAGTTCAGCATCAGCTGGAAAAACATATCCATGACTTAGCCAAGGCTAATACTCCATCATACCCGGTCAAAAGGGTCCATTTTTCTGAGGTGTACTACAGTGTTTACTATCAACCCAAGGCCCATGCGTGCAAAAAGGTGAAATAGGTAACCTTCAAAACTACAGTGCCATAACTGAAGTATCTGCATAAAAAAATAAAAGACAACACAAATAATAAATAATACAACCCCTAAAAGTTTAAAAAAATTCTAACGGTTACCGAAATTTATTTTGGTTTAGTATTATTTTTTAAAACTGTCAGTGCAGGTCGGAATATACCAGCAATATAGCTACATTTATACCACACTGATGTGTTGTAACTACTACGGGATTCATGAACAAAATTACGAACCTCTGCAAATACATATCTTTTACTTTAAAATTCTCGAAACCAGCAATAGAGAGAGCCCTTGCACTGTGAGTATTCTGTGACGCCACTTCGGCTGCAGATGTGCGGCCCACAATGGTTGTCTAATGGGCACAAATGGTGTCAAGAGGTACTCAGTGGCAACCTTGCTTCAGCACACGAGACACCATAGAAGAAATCTTTATGTGGAATGTTTGACTCTGCGACCCTTCAAAGCCTTCATCTAGCGATGGTGCATTTCAACAGAAAGTTCAGGCTGGACCAGCATTTTCACAATCAGAGACCAGTATTGCAAATTGGAACAGTGGCGAGCAATCACAGAATACCCACAATGCACTGTAAGTGCTCCTCAAAATGGCACCAAACAGGGACGCTCCTTACTTCCTGTTTGGTTAACAGTAGAACAGGTGCATGGCATTTTTGGCTTCAAAAGATTATTCAGACAACTGAGGGAAGCTCATTTAGATAAAGGAAGTTGCCAAAGATCACAAGTGTTGCCAGGGGAACCTTGAGCTAAAAAATAAGGCAGAGTTCCTCTCGGTTTCTAAACAGATTCCTTGGACTTTTTTTTCACACTATGGTAGAAGAAATTTAACTTACGTTGTCCCACTTTCAGCGTCACTTTCATCCCCTTGGAGAGGCAGGCTCCACCCTTTGCGTTTTCCAGCCCTTCCTTCGTGCCGTCCGAGGTTGCTGCAGGGAGACAAGAACAGAGGCCAGCCATTAATCGGAGGACTTGTGCCTACGACAGACCGCAAGGTGCAAGGGAGATCCTGATGGCGAAACGTTGACCCCTTCCCCATGCAAACATCCCTATTCACAAAACGAGGGTGGCCTCAAAACATAAAAGAGTAGAATGCCAATGGGAGAAAGGACTTGTAGCCGTTCTGCAACACACACTCCTACAGTAAATGTAAATCCAGTATTTGTAAAGCGCGAACAGCTACCCGAAGGCATCCCGTCGGGAAGATTAAGCAAGCTATTGCCCAGAGTCACATGGTGCTGGGCTGACCTGCCGCCGGTGCTGGGGATCGAACCGTGAGCCCCAGATTCCAGCGTCAGTCGCCCTGGCCGCGGCGCCACACCTCTTCCCTGGTAGCAATTATCACAAAATCTCTCTCCTAAAAGAGTGTGTGAGTGCGTGTGTGCGTGTGAGTGAGTGAATGAGTGAGTTAGTGAGTCAGTGTGTGTCTGTTTGCCTCCTCCACAGCAAATAGGGTGACCAGGCGTCCTGGTTACATCCGGACAACAGTAGTGTCAGAACAATTTTCAGAGTGTGAATGGTGCCATCAATGTTACATCACAGAAGTCATAGGGACTATGAAAAGTCCAAGTGTCAAACAAAGAACAAGTGCAGCAAATGGTCCAGACTGTCACACGTATAGCACTAAAGCGTGGTGTGGTAGCGCACTCATTTACAGACAACGCATTTTCCATTGAAGTGGCCACTAAATTTGCAGACATATTGTTTTACTGATTAAACTATGTAGCACAAAAAACAAATAGTTATAATTTGCGAACCGCCAAATGAAGTGCATTGATTTCTTTTGATCCTGTTAAAATCTTTGTTTCCATCATACTTCCGAATTACAAAAAAATGTGCTTCATTTGTACTTTCTAAACTGCTGATATATCTTCAATAAGTTGTACAGTTATTTACAGGAATTTAAATGTTATTGTGTGTTAGAAAAAAATGTATTTGACACCCTACAGCCTTTCCTGTCACACTTCCTGTCACACAGTTCACTTTACAAAATTCTCTAACTTTGAAAGTCATTGAAAGAAAAGTGAAACCACACACCAAATATGACAAGATAAAAACAAAATGTAAAGACATCTTTATTCCTCATTCACCTTCTGAACTCCATCATGGTTATTTTTGGGGTGCTGCAGCACCCCCTGCATCCCTACTTTCAGTGCCTATGCCAGACAATCCCAGTTTTTCAAGGCCTGTCCAAGCACTTCCCACTAATTTAAAAACATGTCTCTGTTTTTGGGAGAGGGCCAGAGGAACATACAGGTGCAGTGAAATGTTCTGCATGCTGGCTTTGCCACCAGCCCTCCCATGACACCGCGGACAGAAGTTTCATTCTTTAGAGTCGCCTGCATTGCCGCCCGCCTCATTCACGCAGCACGGTGAGATCAGTGTCAGAGGAGTGTCAGACGAGTCCATCATTCAGTGTCTGGGATCCCGGGGACTCCTCGCAGCATGCGGGAGGGAGTGCTTTCTTCTGACAGGTGTCACCGAACAGAGGTGTTCACAATTCTTTATATGCAAATTGGGAAAAAAGACCCAGATACCCAAATATGTTCTTTTTGATTCACACGGAGGTTTTTAAATAGTGCCCTTCACGGCTCTATGGATGGGCATTGTGGCACAACCTAATGCTACCTCTTTTTTTTTTCAATTTTATAAGGCACTAACTCAACCCGAAGGTATTGGAGCGCTTTACATGAGCACCAGTTGTGTTACACAAGGGCACATTTTTTTTTTTTTTTTAGGCACGGGGAGATTATGTGATTTGCATAGAATCACAGGCTGTTGAGCGTGAAGAAATTAGGTGATTTGCCCAGAATCACAGGATGTTGAGCCGACACTGATACTCAAACCTGGTTCTCGAGTTCCAAAGTCAGCAGCTCTGGCCGTAGTGCCACATTCCCTCCCCTTCATAGAAACACACTGAAGCGTATCTAGTCTTTTCTTCTTTCATTTGCCTCTGGTACTTGTAGCCTCGATATATCATCATAAATACTGGACTATACGTCCAAGAATGCAGAGAATACCGGGATGAATGAGCTACACACGTGTGCCAGGTGTACAACTTGAGGTATCCATTCTCAATCATTTAAAAAAACTAAATGGAACTAAGTAATGCTGGTATTTTTAGTTTTTCTTAGACATAGTTGTTTTTAATAGGATTGTGGAATATGGCAGCGTGGCGCTTCTTTGTTGGTAGGTGTTGCATTGTAGTCCTTTAACACCCCTGGTCAGTGCAACCTCTTAGTCCTACTTCTATGACTGTTGAGGGTTTTGTTTTTGAAAACCTGGTCACCCTAATAACATACCAACTGATAACAAAGGCGTTTTAGATCTTCAGAGTAAACTGTGTTAATAATTCTCACCCCGCAGTACTCGGGCTCAGTCAACCCTACCCAAAATCTGAGCCTGTGGCCTTCATGCTTGCAGGCCATCACAGTTGCATGTGCTTTAACCTGCCAGCCTACCTCCTTTCCCTTCGAGATGCAAAGAGTTATGAAATAGCTGTTTCATACAGTTGGCTGTTTGTAGTGCCACACAGCCAGTGAATGCCATCTAAGCACATTCAATAAGAACAGTTAAGGAAAAAAAGAAACACAGAATTAAAAGGCAGACTCGAAAGTGAAAATTGGACTAGAGTGACCCTTAAAATGGGAAGTGACCCTTTAATATCGCTTAGTAGAGAAGAGGACTGTGATGCGCATGCGCTCGTGCCCCGGGGGTACAACTGTGCTCGCGCAATGAAGAGAGGGAGGAGATCGCGTGCAGCTCGCCAGGCGGGCAACAGCCCTCACTACTGATTGCCTCCGACGGCCATCACGGGCCTGTGCCTCATTAGATCAGGCGCACTCGCCATGCCCAGTCTCAAAGTGGGTCAAGCGCTTGCATACTTCTCTTTCCTTGCGGCATCCCCACCCCCAGCTCTGGCCTGCTTCCTGCTTTGCACCACGAGATCATTACTCCACATCTTTCCCAAAAGAGAACATGGCTGCTGCATTCCAGGGCGCCCCGTCAAACACACGGGCACACCTCCGGTTGCTAACAGTCCTATATAAAAACAAAGAATAAATTAGTCCTTCGCCCTCCGCCACCCCCGCCCCATCTTCAACTTGAGGCTGACAAATCAGTTCAAGGTCACAGGATTCGTCAGTTCTCTCCTGCCTACTCTATTGAGAGGTAGTTGGTTTTGTTATTATGTAGTCTGAGATATTTGAAAATGGAGGGAAGGCAGGAGGGGGCCTTGCACAGGCTGGCAAAGCTGAAAGTTATGCGCTGGCAAAATGATTAGGTGCTCCCTGTCCACACAGTCCTGATGAAGACCCCTAAGGCTGGAATTACCTTGATTACTTTAGGGGTCGAAACGTTGACTACTACTATCACACAAGCCTCGACGATTGAAATTCATTATCAGTGTCTATGTAATGCTATGTGATATAGCTGGAACAATTGACCTATGCCAGGCCGGATTGGTCTCACTTTGTGAATTTGATGTATGTATGTCACATCACCTCTCCCTTGTCCACCACCCTCACGGTTTCACTTTGACCCCAAAACACCCCATTCTTTCCTTTCCCCACACTAGAGCACCTTCTTTCAAAAATATTTGAATTGATTCAAGATGAAAGAGCAACTGCGTTGCCGAAACTAAAGTGCATATTTGTATTAAAAATAAATTGCATTCCCTGCAGTTTAACTTACATTGGTATTGTGAATGCTGTTTATGTTTATTCTGTATTGAAAAATTGTTGCTACTGTGACCATTCGTCTATTGTACTGTGATGTTAATGATAAGCTGTCACTGGTGGAAGAACATGGCAAGTTAGAATGAAAGATCCAGTGTCAGTTGCTTTCATGGACTTTGCACCAGCAAGTGCTACACCACTACTTCGTAGTTTATAAATAGATAAATAGATAGACAGACAGACTAACAAGTAGATAGACAGATGTGCAGACATACACGGAAAAGATTAAGGGCCATATGTATCAAAGTTTGTGTTTGCGATTCTCAAATAGCGAATTTTTGAGAATCGCTATTTGAGAATCGCAAACGAGATGTATGTAGGATTCGCAAGAAAATTTGCGAATCCTACATATTCCTTAATTGCGATTCGCAAATTGCGATTCGCAGTTAAGGAAACCCTCCCCATTCATTCCTATGGGCCTAGAGGCCCATAGGAATGAATGGGAGGACATTCTCAATTTGCGATTAGCAATTAGAGAATCGCAAATTGAGAATGCAATTTCAAGGTTGCAAGGGTGTCCAAAGGACACCCTGTTGCACCCCTGAAATGAGCATGGGTGCACATGTGGCGCACATACATGCCCTAAGGGCATGTATGTGCGCCACATGCCACTTTGAAAAATGCAAAAAATGCATTTCTCAAAGAAATCGCAAGTTACCACCAACCTGTAGTTGGTGGTAATTTGCGATTCCTTAAGCCATAATCGCACAACTTAGGTGCTTCATACATTTCATTTAAGGAATCGCAGTTTGCGATTCCTTAAATGCATTTGCAAAATAGAGAATCGCAATTTTGCGATTCTCTATTTTGCGAATGCCTTTTGGGATGATACATCCCAAAGGCTAGTTCCCGTTCGCAAACGGGCCGATTCTGAGAATCGGCCCGTTTGCGAACGGGAAATGGGCTTGATACATATGGCCCTAAATCCCTTCGCCCATGTCCTCTGCTATTTTGATTTCAAGCTGACCGAACGGATCTGGGCTACAAACCACCCATCTCCATCTTGTTGGGGAGACTGGAATTGCTTACATGCCAACATTCTGAAACAGAAAAGAGGGCGGTAGTGATAGAAAAAACAGGGGAATTTATTTTACCCATTGACTAACATTGAAACAGAGGCAATTTTGGGCGGAAGACAGTCAAAAGAAAGCAATTTTTGACTTTAAAATCGTGATTCTCCCGCCTTAATCGGGTCTGTTGCCATGTATGGAATTGTTTTGGGGCAGCCTGGAACATTTGAAAAGAGAGTAAATGGATGGGGGCTTGCTATGGCTGTCATCAAAGGTGTCTAGCGAGATGCCCAATGGCATTGGCTAGCTGTCACATACTGAAAAAACAGAGAGAGACATGGAGAAATCTAGTTTAGTGCATCTGTGGACACTGCTCCCAACAGGGTCTACACAACTTCTTCATAATTGAGATATATAGAATAAAAATAAAAAAAATAACTCTTTTCCCCCTCGCTCTCTTGAATTTAACGCTGACCGAACAGATCTGTGTCACACTCTTCCCCTCCCTATCTCGTTAGGGAGGCTGGAATTATTGCTAGGCTGTCGGGACATTTGAAAAGCGAGGGAAATGGAGGGGGCCTTGCTACGTCTGGGAAAGGTGTCTAGAGAGATGCCCGACAGCGCTGACTGGCTGTCACAAGCTGGAAAAACAGAGCGGGAGAAGAGAAAAGCCAACAGGAAATTAAAAGGACACCTACATAAAAAGAATAATAACCAGGAGACGGCAAGGACAAAGTTTGAGGTCTTCAAAGCCTTATATTTAAATACACGCAAGTGCGGGCTTATATTCCCACCTCAATCTATAGACCCGGCTCTGGCTCAGCTCCATGAGCCATATGCGCTTAGACGGCTAAAGAGAACATCTTTAGCACATTAAGAAAATGTTATTTGCTGGGATTGGGGTTTTGTTGAGGTTGTGGAGGCGGTAAGTGCAAGCGGCTACCGTGGCTGGTGGACCCTGCATTTTGAGGATGCATTAGGATTTAGGCAAGTGTTTGACAGACATCTGTGTCTCTGCCCCAGCCCTGATGACCTTGCAGAAAATTACTTGCATATTTTTGTCTTCTTTGGAAACCTCTATTTGTGTACTTTGTTCAGTGGCGTAGCTAGACCTACTGCCACCTAGGGCGGACCCTAAGTTTGCCGCCCGGTGCAGGGGAGGGTGGGGGGGTGAGGGTGGCCGCTGACGGACGACTGGCTCAGGGAGGGGAGGGGCCGACAGACGAGTTGTTCTCTGGGCGGGGGGATGGTGGTAGTCGACAGAAACAACTTGCTCACCTCTGCCGCCTCCAAAAACAGTGCCGCCCGGGGCAGCCCACCCCTCCTCCCCCGCTACCCCTTAGCTAGGCCACTGACATTGTTCCCATTCTGGGAATAAAATATGGAGGATGTGCCAGTTGGGGGGGGTCACAATGGGGGCACGTATCTTGCTTTGAAGGACACTCCTCGAGTGCAGTAGCCAGTTCTGGGGTCATAGGTGGAGTGTAATACCCATTTCTGCAGGCCACATCCCCACTCTAGTAGCCACTTTTGCAGGTCACACTTCGAGTGTAGTAGCCAAGGACAATCTTTAATGTGCCAGTTTGTTAAAATTGGTATATATACATGCAAAAATAATAAAATCACCAGCAAACAACCTCATTGCACAGGCTGTCAATTACTTAATGACACGTGATGGAAACCCCAGAGTTTCACATGGTGAGAACAAGTTTTGTTTAAAAGCAAGGAAAGCCATAAAAGAAAGAAACCATATAATACTCAGAGTGGCCGTGACCCTGATCAAGATGAGCCAGCGGCTCGCGCTCGCCGAATAATGGATGTGAAAATTAAATCCATAAACTTGCGAAACAGGCCAAGTTCATTGGAATATCAGTTGTCGCACAAAAGTTCCAAGCGTCCTTGGAGGTGAAAATCCCAGATTTTAAAAACATTGGCTTCAGTAAAGTGCGTTGTGCAGGAAGAAATTCCAGGGAGCAGTAAAGTAGATGTATCATAGTCTTTGTCTTGTAGTTGCAAAATCTACAAGGACCAATCCGATAGTCCGACCCACAGCTGGTGCGGAATTCGGTGATTTGTAAGACCATCACTCTTGCATGGAGAATTTTGAGTCTTTCAAGTAGGGTTGCATTCCTGTTCCTTCATAAGATTTTGTAATTGGGGTGGTGTAACTGCAGGCCTGGACCCAGTTGAGGTCTGCTTGCCTTGACAGACAACTGACCTGTGTCGTCAGGATAGCTTTTAACCCTGAGTAGGGTATTAAGGCGGATAAGGTATCTGCCTCCACTTTTAAGTCTATGGTCACCTGCTTTAGATGCTGTGACCAAGGATTGTCTGACTTGGAGTAAACCTCTTGCAGGGCAGTCTTCAGGGTGCCCAATGTGGCTTGCTGTACAGAATAATAATATTAAAGAAAGGACGCCTTGCATTTGAGATCTTGCTTAGTTAGACCAAATTCCAGGAGGAGTAATGAGCAGCGGGTGTATTTTGGGAGTTGTAAGCAGAGCATTGCAATCTGTCTACAGTGGTAGCGAGCTTCCCTGGATAGACGTGGTGGCCATATGAGAGTGTCGGTATCAGCTAGGCCCGTGAAACCCAAGTAATAGCTTCAGCTGAAGAGGCAAAGAGCTGACAGTCTAATTTAGATGGGGCAAATGTGACCCCAACAGACTTATGTTTTATCTGGAGGCTGGGCTTGCCAGTGTCTAAAAACCATACACCTAGGTAGTTATAGCTTGCTGTCTGCGAGATGGTTAGACTTGTTATCTTTCATCTGAACTGTGCTTTAATCTAATACCTCCCAAAGGTCATTACCTTAGTTTTATTGACATTTACTAGCAGCGTGTTATCTTCATTATGTTTGTGTAACGAGTCAGTAGCAAGTTATGTGCCTACTTTTGTGTGATTGAGCATCAGCAAGTCATCTGCATATTGAATTATTGGGAGTCTACTTGAGCAAATCCTAGGTGGAAAAGTCTTAGCTTTGTCAAGGGAGCACCCTAAATCAGCGGTATAGAGGTTGAACAAAATGGGTGCAAGGACGCAACCTTGTTTTAGGCCTCGATTCGTTGTAATTCGGTGTGGTGCAGAGTTCTCTCTTCCAATTTTGATTCGGACCCATGTATTTGTGTAGAGCGAAATCATTGCTATCAGCAGAATGGAAGAAATATCCCAACCCGCTAATTTGTCCCATAGTTTATTTCGATCGACACCATTGAAGGCCGCCGAATAATCAACAAAACAAGCCAATAAGGGCGGCCTGGATGGTTGAAGTAGCCTGTGTTGGGGCCGCACCTGGAGTGTAGTGGCTAGTCCTGCAGGCCGCATTTCAAATGTAGTAACCAGTTCTGAGACCACATCTCGAGAGTGAGAGCCAGTTCAGGGGCCAAACCCTGAAATCTAGTAGCCAGTCTTGCAATCCACATCTTGAGTGTAGTACTCTGTAATGGGGGCCACACCAGGAGTGTAGTAGCCCGTTCCGCAGGCCACATCTCAAGTGCAGTACCCAGTTCCGGGCCACACTTTCAGTGTAGTAGCCAGTTCTATAGGCCACATCTCAAGCGTAGTGGCCAGTTCTGGGACCACATCTGCAGAGTAGAGGCCAGTTTGGGGGCCACATCTGGTTTGTTGTAGCCAGTTCTGCAAGCCACATCTACAGTGAAGCAGCCAGTTGTGGGACCACATCCGCAGGGTAGTGGCCAGTTTATGGGCTACATCTACAGCGTAGTAGTCAGTTCTGCAGACCGCATCTACAGTGTAGCAGCCAGTTCTGCAGGCCACATCTCAAGTGTAGGAGCCAGTTCTGGGACCACATCTGCAGAGTAGTGGCCATTTGGGGAGCCACATCTGGTTCGCTGTAGCCAGTTCTGGAAGCCACATCTACAGTGAAGCAGCCAGTTGTGGGACCACATCCGCAGGGTAGTGGCCAGTTTATGGGCTACATCTACAGCGTAGTAGTCAGTTCTGCAGACCGCATCTACAGTGTAGCAGCCAGTTCTGCAGGCCACATCTCAAGTGTAGGAGCCAGTTCTGGGACCACATCTGCAGAGTAGTGGCCATTTGGGGAGCCACATCTGGTTCGCTGTAGCCAGTTCTGGAAGCCACATCTACAGCGTAGTAGCCAGTTCTGCAGGCCACATATGCAGAGCAGTGGCCAGCGTGGGGGGTCACATCTGGGGTGCTGTACACAGTTCTGCATGCCACATCCTGGTGACGTGGAAGGGGGCGGTCTCCAGCCACCCGTTCCTGATTAGTCCAGCCAATAAAGGACTTTACAATGTACATTATAAATGTGCTGTGCTGGCAGAGCAGGGGTCAGGCGAGCCCACCCCCGCGCTCGCGCTCC
The DNA here is from genome assembly GCA_963921515.1 of Calotriton arnoldi. Taxonomy (NCBI): domain Eukaryota; kingdom Metazoa; phylum Chordata; class Amphibia; order Caudata; family Salamandridae; genus Calotriton; species Calotriton arnoldi. The sequence continues at coordinate 3,863,583 of CAWUFW010000272.1, read as the reverse complement.
CAGTAGTTTAGTCTGTAGAAGCCTAAATGCTGATTAAAAGCGGATCTCGGGAGTGGGGGAGCCCCCCGGGGAGAGCAGGTACCGGGAGTTCCGCCAGCAGAGATGCTATCAGACTGACCAAGCCCAGAGCGCTTCACCAGGGTAATGAGAGGGGAGATACTGGCGGATTAGCGGAGACCTCTGCATGACTCGTTAGTAGCTGTGGGGAGTGTGGGGAAAAGGAGAATTACCCCCCCCCCCCCCCGCCAAAAAAACGACAAATAATGGGATGGGAGAAGAACAGCGAGCGAGAGCATTCGAGAAAAGAGAACATGAAGAGAAGGTGGAATGGAAGTTTCTGATAAGTATCCAGAAAAAATTAAGAGGATGAAAAAAATCTTAATGGGAAAAATGGCAAAAAAATATGACTAAGGAAATAAATGAAGAGTAATGTACAGAGAAACAGACAGAAATACAGTGACAAAAAATGAAAAAGGAAGAAAAAGAGAAGGAATAAAGGTGCAAATGAAAACAAACATTTGGCATAGACAATAGGTCTTGACTTTTGCATTATCCAATGTTATTTGCTGATGCCCTGAACAGCATAAAAAAGCACATTGTATATGCGCTTGCGTCATCACGCATGAGCATGTGTATATGTTAACGTGCTTCGGCGGTCCTAGTGTGATGATGTATAAGCGAGTATGCTTCAACAAGTATGCACACATACATATCATGATACCGTGGGGGCCATTTTTTTTTTTTTATATACCATTCCAAGATAGCAGTAAATGTAAAAAAATATACCAAGGCGTGGCCTTCCGAAAAATTGCACCTATCCTCCAAAAACGAGAAAAATATTTTAAACAATGCAACGGAACGGGGGAGCAGTGGTGGAGTGGGTGAGGGTGTGAGGGCTCGTGCAAGTAAATACCACCAAACTGAGGAGCAACGTAGACAGAGAGAGTAAAAAAAAAAAGACAAGCAACAAAAAAAATACGAGTAGGAAGGGTGGAGGAAGTAACTGGCAAGCATGTTGATGGGAGCAACAGGGAGAGTAAGGGGGTAAGCAGTGCACAGAGAGAGAGCAAGAAAACACATGCACTCCCATGAAAAATAAAACGACCATTGGCAAAGCCATTAGATCATCTGGCTTGCATTGTGAATCCTGATTAAAATATTTGGTAAAAGCCTGCTGAAGTGAAAAAAGAACTATTTGTATGTAGTGCAGCTACGAGATAATGGAATGAATGTGTGATGATTCAGTATACCCTTGAGATGCGAAAAGGATCCTTATGCATTGAAATGCAGGCATTCCATAGGAGTGGGAATGACACAACAAACAACCAATAGCATTTTGGTGAGAGAGAAATACTTCACTGGGTAGATCCAAAGCCCGTTCCCTATATTTGGTAACAAAAGGTGCTGTAGACACAGCTGTGCTGTTAAGCCAGACCTAAAATGTAGTTGCCTGATGTGAAGCCGCAGGAGGATACAGGTTATCCAATCAAAAGTTTAGTAAACACGGGTGGGGCAGAAGAAGTGGAAGTAAAGCCATTGAATAAGAAGCGAGCAAATGATATCCACAAGAAAGCCACCCAGTGATAAGTAACGGGCCAACTCAAAGCTCATTTTAAGTATTAGTGTTGTACACCATAGGTATTCGACAACACACAGCTAAAATCAGTATGTAGGCAAGACATTAATAGATAAAAGGAAGGCAGGAAGAAAGAAAGCTGAAAATTAAAGAAGAAAAAAAGAAGGAAAAGAAACACTAGTCAAGAAAGAAAGAGAACAAATGAGAGAAAACAAAGCCAATTAGAAAGAAAGCACAATGAACGAGAGAAAGAAACAGGGAAAGTTAAAGAACAAACAAAATAAATAAGCACAGAAAGAAAACCAAAGACTAAAGAAAAGACAGAAAAAGGACGAAGGAGATACTATTTCTACCATGTTTCAAGTTCCTTATATGATCAAGTGGTTCAATTTGTATTCATTTATGTTAATTTGCATTGTCATCATTGTGATGCTTTTGTTCTTGTAATGGTGGAAAGCAGTGATGTAATGGTGAAATTCACCCCCCACCCGGTAAATGTTGTGGAGAAGCCCCCTCCCTATATGTCCCTTCTACTGGCAACCTCACAGATAAAACACTTTGGTGTCTGTGTGGTCCAGTCAGGTGTGGGGCTCCTGGTACCACAAGAGCCCACAAGGGCCTACAAAGGCACCACAAGGGCCCACAAGGGTACCACACGACCCCTGTGGGCACTTAAAGGTCCCACAATCTTGCACATGTGTGGCCGTGGGATGGAGAAGACCTGAGCTGGCTCAGTAGGAGTTATTAGTTCCTGAATAATGAAGGTCCAAGAGCAGTGGAGACATCATTGCTTTGGGTTTAGTCAAAATCAAGCTTTATTTATTGTTTTTTTTTAAAGGTGTTTGACGTTTAAGTTAGTTTCTTAAAATTTCTGCAAGATGTACAATGAATAAATCATAAAAGAAAGTCACTATAGGCACATGCAATAAAAGCTAACGTGTAATTAATGCATGATGGTGTATTATAATTAGGGCTCCCGGTTTTATGGTATTTATTTTTTTGCCATTTCCGTCTGTATTTATCCATATTTATTTTTGGGGCATTTTATCTGTATTTATCCACATTTATTTTTGCCGCAATCAAAAGACAGCGCTGCATCTAGTATTTTTCCACATTTAAATAAACAACGCACACCGTTTCCCTTTCATTTCTGTTTAATATGGGTGATGTGTGAGAATCTATTAATGACATTTCTTTTAGATCAAAACAGACTTCACCTATGAAAAATGGGCGGGTGTTACAGTGATTATTTGCAGTAATAGAAATAAGCTGCTGCTGTCGTGCACTCAGGGGAGCACTGCCGCTGCTTCCTTTGAAGCCTGTTTGTGCTTGTGCCTTAGGCTTGGTTCATGGAATCAGAAAGCTGACTTCCTGGCTCAAGGCTTCCTCTGGGGTGTGCTTGAAACCAGGGTGCTAGCAGCGACGAGACCCCTGTATAAGGTGGTCCCGGCCTGGCCTGCACGAGGAATATCGACCCAACAAGCAAAAAAAAAAAAGGGTCAGAGACTAAATACATTCAATTTGTTTGAGCAGCAGCCGAAAAGGGTACATTTGAGGCGCCTCGCCCCCCTGGACCAACTACTGCTCCAGTTAATGTATCACAAGAGGAGGGGATCCACCTAACTCCAGGGCTTTAAGTGAGCAGGGTCCTGCCGGTGCTCAGCATCAGCAGTTCTAAAAGCAGGTGCTGAGACGGGTCCCTATCGGGCTCTCCATTTTTGCCCTCACCCTCAGGGTGGGAAAAAAAATCTTAGCAGTATCGCCCTTCGCTGCTTTGAGGTAACTTAAAGGAGATTCGTTATGGTTCTTTCACAGTCTCACCATGTCAGAGCTGAAGCATTTTTAATATTATATAGAACAAAGCCGTAGTTGTTGCTTATTTATCTTATGCACATAATTCAGCCTAACTCTGCTAAATGTGCCGATGTAGATTTTTTAATCCTGCTAAAGAATTTTTCACAAAGTATTTAAAAGGGCATGAGTGAAAGGAGGCTCAGCCCTTCAAACCTCTATTAGCGTCAACCCTATCCTCATGACAATAGTGAAGTTTCTCAGCTCTCTTACCACTCTTCTTCACTACACAAGTAAATAAACAAGCATGTGCACCAATTACGTAACAAAAGGACATATTAATTTTTTGTTGCTACAGGGAGATTAAGTGACAGTACACAGTGTACTGCACTGCAAGAACTACCCGGCCACAAACTCAGCAAACACTCCAGCCCCTGCGAGTAGACTGTGAAGATGCCATCAAGCTTTGCTTGGTTTGAAGAGGCAGTGGCTGGAGTGTTTGCCGAGTTTGTGGCCGGATTGTTCTTGCAGCCACATGTTGTTGCAGATTTATATAGCGCAAACTCGGCACGGAGGTATTTGAGCGCTTTACCTTTCCGCACCAATTACATAATACAAGGACACATTCCTTTTTGGCGTTCACGGGGAGATTACGTGACAGTACACAGTGCACTGCACTGCACTGCACTGCAAGAGCAATCCGGCCACAAACACGCAAACACTCCAGCCCCAACCACGATTTGCTCAGGGGCACGGCAGCAGATCAAAAAAGACCCTAATTGGAAGGAATCTCCAGCAAACCACAAGCTGTAAGGCCCTGCAGTTGAGGGGCAAGGCAAGTCAACTCGGCTGGAGCACGGCAGTGCGCCAAATTTGCTAGTATTTTACCGCTTTTAAATATAAATACAGACAAAGGAAAAATAGTTTTCCGTCTGTATTTATATGTAAATATCCGTTTAAACGGAAACCGGGAGCCCTAATTATAATACATCTAGTCCATGGGGAGTCACTATAGCATCCATTGTGCCAAACAGTAAATATGTCATGGATGACTGGACGAAGGATGTGAGAAACCCTGCTTTAGAAAGGATGAGGGTACCACCCTCTGGAGGTTCCAGTGTGCTAGAGAGGATGGAGGAGGGCTCCAGCATCCATGTAATGATGGGGGTGACCGTGACAACCAATTGTAGAGAGATGCTGAGTCCCACAGTGGACTAAAGGGGCACCAGGGCTTCAACTTCTACAGTACATTGCACCAATGATCACATTGTCAGGCCATCGCCAAAGCTCCAAGCAGCCCGAACCATGGCATAACTACAGAGAGTAATAAAACATTCTATAAAAGCAGATAATGTGGAAAAATACAAAGAAACCAACATGGACTCCAGGCAGGTCATCCAACGTGGGTTTAGGAGAACACCGTGCTTTATGCGTTTACAAGCAACTACTTTAGCTACAACCATAAATCAAGAGGGTGGATACTCTGGGACCTTAATTCATAGACATGTGTTCTCTGATCTCAAATTCTTTTAGCATAAAAACCTTGTTTATTGCCATGAGGTGATATTGTTTCCTAGACCAGACTAGTCTTTCTTGTTTGTGGTTGATTGCAAGTCTGTGTAACTCTCCTAGGGCTCAGGTTTGTTGGTTGGAAATGTGAAGCGTAGCATTTTCAAATCCACGCACTGTTTGATCATAAGCCCTCCAAGAAAAGTCCTTGCCTGTAATGTAAAATGTTTTTAAACGTACAGTTCTCTCAGCCTGCCCTTGGAATATTAGATTTCCAAAGCCGTTTCCACGACATTGAGAAGGCCCATAATGTCTGAGATCTTTGGTGGCCTAGATTATCCATGGTGTCCAAATGGTATTTAGAGAAAATCTTTACCCCAGATGAATGAAATCCATAATCTCGAAAAAAACAACAGAGAAAAACATAACCACAAATTGTGAGGTGCAGGGTCAGAACAGAATTACACTGAAATGCGTGAAATAGATTGATCTCCTACATAAAATGAACAGTGGTTAAAAACATCATTAATAAAATTGTAGCATGGTTTCTTGATTATGGGTTACTTTATCTTCGCAAAGATCTGTCCTACTTCCCTACTTAGGAGGCAAAATGTGAACAACAAGTGTCTGACTTTACCAAACATGGATGAGATGCCGCTTGATGTACACCGACGTGAGGCAGCAAGAAGTGTTGGCCGGCAATGGTTCTTCCACATGGACCACTACGTCTCTACACAATAGGAACCACCGCCCATGGTCACTCTGCCTCATTTTGAACAATCACTGCTTAACTTGTAAAAATAAGTAAGTGAAGGAGCCCCAGGTATTTCTCAGGGCCCGCCGTGGAGCTCTCAAATGCCAGCGTTGCCAGATACCAAGGCTGCCTACTCTTGATTCCACCGCATGCCTCTTTCTTACACCACCCTACACTTGGCATTTCTTTATCTCACACTTGCAGGCTCTTTTCATTCCAGTCCAGACTGTTTCTCTACATTTCTCTTTTTTCTTCTTTTTCTGCCTTTCTCTCTCATGCTCTGGCTCAAAGCCAGATGATGAAAAGTAAGTCCCAGTTCCCAAAAATGAGTGCTGGTGTCCACCGTCTGCAACCACTGGCACAACCTACGCACTGTAAACAACACTGAGTCCTAGCTCGGGGCTCCCGCCCACATTCAGCGATAGGCAGCTCTCTAGCTTGGTTTGCCCTATACAAATACCCATTCATACATACATTCACACAGTACGTCTAGTCGGCTGAACGGGGCTGGGACTACTCGCCGCTCCCATCGCTGCCAAGGAGCCCTGCCAGAGCTGCTGTCACTTACCCTGGAGCACGTTCCTGTGGATTTGTAACTCAAACCACATGGCGCATACTTTCCACTTGCAAACTCAAGTAGGCCTGTGAGGGACAGCCAAAAAGACGGTGAGCTGCTTAAAGATGTCTTATGTTTCGGCTAACGAGTCTCTTTGGGAGGAGGTAAAGACAGGAGAAGAGAGGGTGGTTGTGTTCCTTACTACGTATGCACAAGGACTGGCCTGCAGATCAGATCATCTAGAACTAGAAGGTGTGTCGTCGCTGACGTGGTAGGCTGGTGAATGAATGGCCATTCACCCATTGCCACCAAAGGTTTTCTGTGCTACAGCACAGAATGTAGCCTCCAGCAGTAGAGCTCATTTTTTGGCCTTGTGTGGTAATTTGGTAGTGCCACTAGGTGGCAGCCTCAGACTGCTGTTTTACCTCGCCTTACGGAAGTGCCGACTGTGGTTGTAAAACTATTAAAAGGGGGTCCTTTAGACTCTGGGCGACAAGTCAACCCAAAGCAAGGTCCTCCCCTTACTATGAGCTAAGCTGGCCTCTTGAAAGAGGAGATCCGAGGAGGCATGGCCCCTTGAGGAGTGTGGTGAAATGATGTGTCAACTTTGTGGGGAGTGGATATTTTGGGTCTGGTCGAGTGAGGAAGCATGTTTGAGGGGCTGTGGACTAAGAAATGGATTTAGGTCTATTGAGGGCGTCTGATTAAAAGAAGGATATTGGAAAAGGTAGAGGGGGTAAATTCTGTGCCAACCAGAGTGTCTATTAGAGGTTGCAGATGGTGCTGGCGCACTTTGTGAATGAAGAGCCACGTCATTGCAGTTCCATCTTTTCCACTTGGGCATATATTTACTCTCAATTTGTAGGGCGGGAGATGTTATTACCAAAGATGGTAGAAACAAAATTCACCCATACACCTAGCCTCTGTCCCAATCAGCTTATAATTGGCTGCAGCAGAACCAAGCTGCAGAAGAATTATCTGCAAAAGAAGTAAGTGTAGTGGTATTACGCTGCAGCGGAAGTAAGTTACAGCAGAAGTATATTGCCACAGAAACCCACAGCAGCAGAACTAAGCTGCAGCAGATGTAAGCAGCAGCAGAATCAAGCCGCAGCAGAACTAAGCAGTGGCGCAACCAAGTCAAAGCAGAACTAAGCTGCAGTGGAACTAAGCTGCAGTGGAAATAAATTGCAGCAGAATCAAGCTGTAGTGAAACACGGCTGCAGTGCAACCAAGTCACATCAGTACTAAGCTGCAGTGGAAGTAAATTGCAGCAGAACCAAGCTTTAGTGAAACACGGCTGCAGTGCAACCAAGTCACATCAGTACTAAGCTGCAGTGGAAATAAATTGCAGCAGAATCAAGCTGTAGTGAAACACGACTGCAGTGCAACCAAGTCACATCAGTACTAAGCTGCAGTGGAAATAAATTGCAGCAGAATCAAGCTGCAGTGAAACACGGCTGCAGTGCAACCAAGTCACATCAGTACTAAGCTGCAGTGGAAATAAATTGCAGCAGAATCAAGCTGCAGTGAAACACGGCTGCAGTGCAACCAAGTCACATCAGTACTAAGCTGCAGTGGAAATAAATTGCAGCAGAATCAAGCTGCAGTGAAACACGGCTGCAGTGCAACCAAGTCACATCAGTACTAAGCTGCAGTGGAAATAAATTGCAGCAGAATCAAACTGCAGTGAAACACGGCTGCAGTGCAACCAAGTCACATCAGTACTAAGCTGCAGTGGAAATAAATTGCAGCAGAATCAAGCTGCAGTGAAACACGGCTGCAGTGCAACCAAGTCACATCAGTACTAAGCTGCAGTGGAAGTAAATTGCAGCAGAATCAAGCTGCAGTGAAACACGGCTGCAGTGCAACCAAGTCACATCAGTACTAAGCTGCAGTGGAAGTAAATTGCAGCAGAATCAAGCTGTAGTGGAACACGGCTGCAGTGCAACCAAGTCACATCAGTACTAAGCTGCAGTGGAAATAAATTGCAGCAGAATCAAGCTGCAGTGAAACACTGCTGCAGTGCAACCAAGTCACATCAGTAGTAAGCTGCAGTGGAAATAAATTGCAGCAGAACCAAGCAGCAGTGAAACACGACTGCAGTGCAACCAAGTCACATCAGTACTAAGCTGCAGTGGAAGTAAATTGCAGCAGAACCAGGCTGTAGTGGAACACGGCTGCAGTGCAACCAAGTCACATCAGTACTAAGCTGCAGTGGAAGTAAATTGCAGCAGAATCAAGCTGTAGTGGAACACGGCTGCAGTGCAACCAAGTCACATCAGTACTAAGCTGCAGTGGAAGTAAATTGCAGCAGAATCAGGCTGTAGTGGAACACGGCTGCAGTGCAACCAAGTCACATCAGTACTAAGCTGCAGTGGAAGTAAGCTGCAGCAAACGTAAGTTGATGTATCAAAGGTTGGGCAAGCCCATTAATCCGAAGAACCAGGGCAATAACACAATAGCAATCAAATTGGTTCACTCAGGTGGTCGGGGGGAGGGGGAGTTAATTAATGACCAAGCAGACTTTTCGAAGGCAGAGGGCATGAGTCATTCCTTGCATAGAATTAGAGTATATAAATATAGATTTATTGTCAGAATGTGAAAATACTGTAACAACGCAGTGCTGACGGTGACAAGCGAGGTGCGTAGTAACTTATATACACAATTGAAGTACATACAAAAGGGACAATAGGCTGTATCACAATACATGAGTTGTAAATTAAAAAATGTAGTAATTAGGATAGTGATGAATATCAATCGTTTAAATAGTCCTTATTGCAAAAGAGGGTCAACGTTTCGGGCCAAAAGGGGTTTACATAGCAAGAGCCATCTTCAGGACAGTCATGTGATAGTTGAAGATAGCAACCAAAGGGCGGTCAAGGCATATCTAAAATTGTTGAAAAACCAAAGTGAAGCTCTTTGAGAACCTTGTCTACAGGGAATCAAACCTCCGGTGATGAGGTGTGCAGGATAAACTAGAATATAGTCGACGGTGTCCTGAGGAGGAACAGACCAACATTCTAGTATAAGGGTAAATGGTCTACCGCGCCAACCTACAGGCAGGGCCAAGGGAGGGACCAGATCAGGACCACAGCCCTAAGGCAAGTGGACTGGTCAAGACTAATGGAATGCCACTCCATCAAATGAAAGATTAAGGGGTCCTTAACAAGGAGCACAGCCCTGCGTTGAATAGATGAAAGAGGCGGTGCGCTGGGATGCGTCACTGACGGGAGAAAAGGAATGGGGGGGGGCGTTAACCAGTGTCACCCAGGGTGCTCTGGGGGTGTTTAGACAGAATATCGGAAACACAAAAATTGCAGGACAAAATATTGTGTTTAGAATATTGAGGTCAAAAATATCAAGGAAAGTTTCTAAAGGTGAGAAACATAGAACTCCACATATATGTACCTTGGCTATATATATATATCTTCAAGGTATGTAGATGTGGAGTTAAGAATAGTAAATCTATCCTCACCTAGTTACAATTACCTTCTCAATATTTTGATCCTCAATATTTTTGATATGATATTCTCTCCACACGATATTTTTGTTTCCGATATTCTGTCAGTGATTGGCTGTGGGGAAGCCACCACATCAGCACGAAGTCGAGGCTGCAGCGGAAGTAAGCGGCTTTAATGTAAATACTCTAGGGCTACTTCAGACCATGAACCCTCAAACCATAATGAGAAGGAGAAGAAACTATAGTGACACTAAAAATTGTAAATGTATAAAAAAGTTTATTTATAAATTATCTTTATCTTATTTGTAGGTAACTATAAAAACACATATTAGACATAAAGATATTCATACAGAGACTAACAATTATACAACATTCTGACCACATTCATTCACAATCAAAGACATACTACATACATATAATCAAGTTGATATACATGATTATTCCGTCCCACATGATTGAGTTTATACAGACTGTAACGAACAAACAACAACACTTTAATGAGAAATTTGCATTTTTTGGGTGGTTTTCAAAACTGACTCTACGCGCGTTTCGACAGAAACACTGTCTTCATCAGGAGTTCCACCTCAGAATGTTGTGCTCTGTAAAGAATAACATATATATATATCACATACATATAAAATATCATTTTAAATATGATTTTAAGTGTCACTATAGTTGATGATTATGATGATTACATATGATGATAAGGACCCATTATTGGACTGAGGGTATAATATCTTATTATCGTTTTATAGAACGGGAAAAATGAATAAGAGCCTGAGAAATTATAAACATAAATACAAACATGTAAATAATCTCCCAAACAACATATAACACTACAAACATACAATAGAAAACTATTACCAATGATCTACATTCTTAATATGATTACTATATCAGCAATGCTGAAATCCCCTTATTAAAGGAAGATATAATTGGTGTCCCTAAAAGGCAATTAAAAGGGAAAAATAAATGCATGTTGTCCAAGATAGGCATAAAATACTGAAATGAAATTTATAACCAAAACAATAATAAAAAGAATATATTACCAAAACTATCCAGCATCTGTACGTAGACTGATGAGTGGTTTAAATGGTTCAGGTCAAGATAAAGATGTTATATCATCAAGAATTTATTCTTGTCATCCAGGATACACCTGTGAGGTTCTAAAGCGGTGTACCAAAACAGAAAAATAAAAAGAATAAAAAAATCTTTCCAGTACTAACTAGGTACATCCTTGAATATGAAAAGGTATTATGACCAACCACTAAGAATACTTGTTTACCTTATACTGATAATAGCCTTTCTCGAAAGGGAACAGTTTTAGTATAATAGCCGACTCCTCAAGAAAAAGTCCCTGAAACAGATAAACAGACCCAAAACACCATATGTAAAAACACAAACCAAAATAATTGTAAGAATGTCTAGGTTGAATCATTTTCTATAAATATCAGCAAGGGCAGATCGTACCTGCTTGATAAAATGTATCCAACAAGAAAGACGAGCTGCTAGTCCCTCAGATGGTTAAAAATGGATGCTAGAAAGTAAGCAACAGGAACAAAGTGTTCCATAAGTAGAATGTACTCACAACAGGGTTGCTAATTTTTATTGGCAAAAAGTTAGAGTGACACATAATGCCTTACATAATAATAATAAAATTATTTAAAGCATTTCAGCGAGACCGCAAACGTCTAAAATGAATCGTATTTCAAGTATATAGTAGAAAAATCTTTAATGGCAATCACTCATAGAAAACGGTTACAGCAATGCCACCTCACGAATGGGACTGTTTTGGACCCTGAACAGTGAGTAAATGTTAATCGAAGCAAAACCTGTGTATGCGAACAATTAACATGAACCAACAATAATCTTTATTTTATATGGGTGTAAACGCCCCTAAAGAGATGTGTCCCGATACATGTGTATCATTGCCAACAACTTGATGGTAGCAAAACATCACCGCAATTGCTAAGTACCTGCGGGAACCTCACACTATGTTTACTGATGTCAACGATCCAAATAACAACAAGACTGCTCTAATCAATGTTTAACGCTGTCAACTCAGCTGTAATCAATGTTTAGCGCCGAAAAGCTGATGGCGCGAAAAAAAGAAGAAAAAGACGGTACGTTTAAATGCTGTCGAGAAACCCGTCTTATGACCTTATCACATAATGGGAAAGGCGGAGCAATGCCCGGCCAAAAAACTGCGAAAAAAAGAACGAAACGTTTAAATATTATCGGGAAACCAGTCTTATAACATTGTCAACATGATGGGAAAGGCGGAGCAATGCCCGGCCTAAATACAGCAAATGGGGAAATATGAAGACAAAAAACAAAGAAAAATACATCCCGATATACATGTGTTATTCCAACACTCAATGAAGATAACAAACACCAAGGCATTTACAAAGCATCCACGAATTCTCACATTGTGCTTACCGATATTAACAATCCAAAACGTTGAGCAGCTCTAATCTCTATTTAACAGCCTGCCGGAGAGGCTGAAAAACGCCGAAAAGCTGATGGCGCGAAAAAGACGGTATGTTTTAAATACTGTCGGGAAACAGTCATGTGACCTTGTCACGTGATGGAAAAGGCAAAACCATATCCGGTCAACCACAAAAGGTAAAGAAAACTGAATTCAGAAAGTACCGCGATCTTAATAGCAAAGAATGTAAAATTAAAGGTGTCAGTGTATATAAATACATACAACACAATCCTAATATATATATGCCGTACTCTAACAATATACAGACAAATATATAAACATCGCACCCAAAATTAGCTATGCATGTAAATATATATGCACAACAAGATATAAGAAATAATGAGTACAGCAAATAACAAAAACGACTATCCTTCAAAGGAAAACCCTAAAGGAGATATATACAGAAAATGCGGTACCCAAGGCATATATATGGACAACCAGCGATAATTGGGCGAAATACAGGAGGACATCACCACCTAAAAGCTGTGCATATATCCATGGATGTAAAGCAAAATTTGAAAAAACCGGTAGAATGTACCATTGGAAAAATTTCAATAGCCTGTGCCGGGGTCCAGTGTTATTTAAGAATACATATAAGTATCGCTACCCAATGGCTGTGCATATGTCCAAAGAAAACCAACAGCAAGATATAAAAGATGAATATAACTATAGATTGAAACAAATAACCTATACTTAGGAAATATTGACCGTGCTAGTCATTATGGCGAATCGCTTGGTCCCATGGGATATCAAAATTTAGCCCATTGATATGGGAGCTCAAATAGAAAATCAGTACTAAGCTGCAGTGGAAGTAAATTGCAGCAGAACCAAGCTGTAGTGAAACACGACTGCAGTGCAACCAAGTCACAACAGTACTAAGCTGCAGTGGAAATAAATTGCAGCAGAATCAAGCTGCAGTGAAACACGGCTGCAGTGCAACCAAGTCACAACAGTACTAAGCTGCAGTGGAAATAAATTGCAGCAGAATCAAGCTGCAGTGAAACACGGCTGCAGTGCAACCAAGTCACATCAGTACTAAGCTGCTGTGGAAATAAATTGCAGCAGAATCAAGCTGCAGTGAAACACGGCTGCAGTGCAACCAAGTCACATCAGTACTAAGCTGCAGTGGAAATATTTTTGTTTCCGATATTCTGTCAGTGATTGGCTGTGGGGAAGCCACCACATCAGCACGAAGTCGAGGCTGCAGCGGAAGTAAGCGGCAGCACAAGTAAGCTTAGGCATATCCGCCCTCCACAGGTGAACCCATCCATTGCTCACAAACTGGACAAACTTTACCCATTACCAAACAGAAGCTCTTCCATCAAAATATGTAACTGTTGTAGTGAGTAGGGAGTGAATCTACTCCAGGATATTTTTTCTTCGCATAAATATTCTGAGCAACACAATTTGCTGTTGTAGTCATGGCATATGGGGAAGTGACTTTGCCACTGTTTATCTGCAGACAGAGAGTATTGCCAGTAAGTTCAATACCCTGCAGGGTGGTTCAAGGGATTCTCCTTTGAGAAATCGGGGCCAAATGATGTCTTTTACGGACACTTTTCAATAGCTTGCCCCATCAGGCCACCAATATAATGGTTAGTTTAGAAGGCATGCTTAGGGAATAGTAGAATAGTTTCAGAGTGTGGTAAATGACACCAACACTTCTTAGGAGTGTTTAAGGGTGTTCACTCCTAAGAAAATTTTGAAATAATCAGCAAACTGTAATGTTTTCAATTTAATTCCCCGTATTTCCATTACAAAATGACCCGTCAAAGGCATTTCACGTCCTCTGGATATAAAATTTGACACGGCCTACTATCACTACACACAACTTTTCACTGTTTGTTGTCCAAGGCCTATTTCGTACAGTACCAGTAATTGATAACAGGCTTTGGGCCATCCCACTGCTTGCCATTGCTAACATTTCTTGTTACTCTCAGTTGCTTGCTTTTATTCGATGGCCTTCCATCCTCTTCTTGAATTTGTCCCTCCCCTGAAGCATAGCTTCTTTACTATCCTTTGATTGGATGACTTGTATCCTTCCACGGTGCACTTCTATGGAACTACTTTGTCTTTTTACCTTTAGCACTCCATGGGAGTCCATATGCTTTATTACTCTTCCTCCCTTGTGGTTCTTTCTTCATATTATCCCGCCCCCTGTGCTCTCTAGGTCGCCATCCCCACCAAGCTGGTCTTTTATTATTTTTCCTTTATTCATCTTCGCCTTCTCCCTTGCTCCCCCCTCTCTGTTTTCTATTACTCTCATCACCGTTTACTTCCCCCCACCCGCTCTACGGTTGCTCACCTGCCCCTCCCCAACACATTAAAAAAGCACAGTAGTACTAGTGAGTATTATTCAGTTAGACATAAGTCTATCAAATTAGGGTAACATTTTCAAAAAATAATACTATTGACAAAAGGTCATTAAAACAGGAAATAGATTTTTATAAAAATAAAATCATAACTGCATTGCACTATTCTTTTAAATCTATTAAAAACATTCATAAACCTTATTGCAACCATCAAGAACTTGGCTAGTTCTTGAGTGAAAGTACCATGCTTGATAAAACATAGGATTAGGAAAACGACAAAGATATGCAAGAAATAAAAAATAATCTAATAAAATATATTTACAAGTGCATTTTTAGTTAAGAGAACACCAGCATTTTCCTTATGACTGGTTTAATTTAGCATCGGCCAATGGGGAACGATTATAAGCAGGGCCAATGAAATTATGCAAAGCTGAGGTGTTTTTCGCGTAATCATGGATTTGCCGCATTTGCGACATATGCCATGAGTTGCTGCATAATATGCAGATTTTAACTAAAAAAATGTTCCTAGCTCAGCGTGTCCTGTGTACCAGAAGACCCTTCGCGAAGGTTGACTGGTCATCTTTCAGTTGCTTATTGCTGTATTTGGGTGTTAAATTGGTACTAATAAAGTGAAATATGTGGAATCACATGTAAAAATGACAACATATTGAGGTAACGCTATCACAAAATCTGCCATATTTGCCTGCATAATTTGCCTTTTCTTGGCGCTTTGCTGCATAATTTGGTGGTCCTCTGTCGCATAATTCCAGTGGCCCCGATTATAAGGGGTTAGTATTAATATTGAATTTAAGAATCGCTAGTTGCATGCTCATGTTAGAAAGATGTGAGATTTATAAAAACGAGATCTCGCGCCACAATAGGCATAAAGGTTAAGGAAACAGACTGCCTGCATCCTAAACAGTCAATTTCATTCCCCGTTTAGATCCACATAAGGACCCTTGTGGGACGCCATTATCATAATTAAATTAATCTCTTATTCGTGTGATTTGCAATTTAGTAGCATTGGTCCAATTGCGTTCATTGCAGTTTAATTCATGCCCACATAATACAGATATTTTACGTTGACCAGATTGCGTAATGGACCTCAAATAACGAAGTGAGCGGTTTGCGGCTAAAAGCCGCAACGACATTAGGGTCCAGCCATCGAGTCTGATGGCTTGGATCATGGCTCTTAGAGGGAGGACTAGTGATTTTTTTCTTTTTTTCTTTTTTAGAGGGCCTGGCAGCTGTAATTTGCTGTCAGGAGGCTCCTTTTTGAAAGTGCACTTTTGCACTCATTTAACTTATTGTATTCTTTTTATTTTTCTTTATTGATCCAAAATTGGCATTAGCACACAGAGAGAAGGTCTGTCAACCATTAGACACACACCGAGGCTCACAACAAGGCAGGCATATGCGCTCCAGCACACATTCACGTTTGATCAAAAACAATGGCGCATCAATCATTGAAATCAATCATTTATAGAGCTCGGCAAATCAACCCTGGGGGTCTCGAGATGCTGGAGCTGTTTGCTGCTGCGTGGAGGTGTCATCATTCAAACATCCAGGTCTTTAGTTCTCTTCTGAACTGATGGTGCGGTCCTGAGGTGCAGGTGGAGGCTGTTCCAAGTCTTGGCAGTCAGGTGCGAGAAGAAGCGTCCTTCGCTGCTGGCTCGGTATCCGTGGGGTGTCTGCGAGGGAGAGGGAAGCTGATCAAAAGTGTCTGGTCGGTGGTGGAAGGTCAGGCGTTTGTTGATCTATGCTGGTCCTTCGTTGTGCAGGGCCTTGTAGGCGTGGGTAAGCATACTGAACTGAATCAGGAGCCAGTGTAGTTTCTTGAGATGGGGTATGACTTGGGTCCTTCTGGGGAGGTTGAGTATGAGTCTTGTGCTGAGTTCTGTATTGTCTGGAGTCTCTTCAGGAGGTGTGCAGTGATTCCTATGTAGAGTGTATTTCCGTAGTCTGCTGGTGATAAGGGCCTGTGTGATGGTCCATCTGGTGCTTACCAGGAGCCACCTGAAGATCTTGCGGAGCATGCGAAGGGTGTGGAAGCAGGCGGATGAGACTGCGTTGACTTGTTTTTTCATAGATACATTGCTGTCCAGGATGATGCTGATGTTGCAGGCATGGTCTGTTGGGGCAGGGGCGGGGGTGTGTGCCGAGCTCCGTGGGCCACCATGTGTCGTTCCATGGCGAGGTGTTGTTCCCAAGGATGAGGACTTCTGTTTTGTCCTCTCCGTGTTGAGCCTGAGACAGTTGTTCTCCATCCATTCCACGACATACATCATGCATCTGTGGAACTTAGTTTTTGTGGTGGAGGGGTCTTCAGATAGTGAGAGGAAGAGCTGTGTGCCATTGGTGTAGGAGATGATGTTGAGTCCATGTGATCTGATGGTGTCAGCTAGGGGGGGTCATGTAGGTGTTGAAGAGGGTCGGGCTGAGGGATGATCCTTGGGGGACTCCGCAGATGATCTTCTTGGGTTCTGGGGTGAAAGGTGGTGATGGATCCTTTGGGTTCTGCCTGTGAGGTACAAGGTGATCCATTTGAGGGTGTTTCCTTGGATCCAGATGTTGTGGAGTCTGTTGATGAGGATGTGGTGGGAGACGGTGTCAAACGTGGCAGAAAGGTGCTAGAGGATGAGAGCTGCTGTTTCACCGTGGTCCAGGAGGGCTCTGATGTTGCCAGTGGCTGCGATCAGGGCTGTCTCTGTGCTGTGGTTGGCTAGAAATCCAGATTAGGATGGGTCCAGGAGGTTGTGGTCTTCTAGGTGTTGGGTGAGTTGCTGGTTGATTGCTTTCTCGAGGACCTTTGCTGGAAAGGGGAGCAGAGAGATGGGCCAGTAGTTTTTAAGTTCAGCTGGATCGGCTGATGTTTTTTTTTAGGAGTGGCCTCACTTCAGTGTGTTTCCAGTCCTCAGGGAAGGAGGACGCAGACATGGAGGTGTTCAGACCTTCCTGAGTTCATTATCGATTGTCTTTCTTCTGAGGTTGAAGACGTGGTCGAAGCATTGGTCTGTGGGTGCTCCCGACTGCACGGAGTTCATGATGGCAATGGTGTTTTGCATGGTGAGGGGGTCCCAGTGGGTATGAAGGTGTTCGGGGTTTGTGTTTATGAGCTGGTTGATGCTGTTGGCGGTGGAGGGTTGGCGTTTGAAGTTTTCGTAAATAGCCAAGATTTTGTTGTGGAAGAAGTCTGCAAGGTTGTCGCACAGTTCCTGGGAGGGAGTGATGTCGTTCTCTGTGGTTGCGGGAATGGTAAATTCCTTCACGATGGCAAAGAGTGCCTTTCTGTGGTTTGCGCAGTCTTCAATGTCGTATGCTAGGGTGTTCTTGGTTTCTTTCAGGAGGTGGTGGTACTGGTTGGAGGGGTCCTGAAGGTGGTGCGGTGTTCCGTTTTTTTGCTGATGTGCCACTTCTTTTCAAGTTGTCGGCAGTTGCATTTGGTGAAGTGCAGTTCCTCGGTGAACCAGCTTGATCTTTTGCTTGGATCTTTGGCCTTGGCTGTCTTGGTGGGGGCGATGGCGTAGGTGCATTCTGTGATCCTCATGCATTCATGTAGAGTATGCTGGTGCCCCAGTGGTGCCGGTGGACCTGGTGCTTTGTATTTGGGTTCAACAACAACATGATGATGGAAGAATGGTTGTATTAATGTCGGCCACGGGTAATTGGGGTCGCATTTCAGAACATCGTTTTTTACCCACTGTGACATTCTAGGCAGAGACCCACCTTGTACATATCAGTCATGGTTCAACAGGAACAGTCCAACCCAAACTGGGGAATTAAGTCCCCCACAGATGAGACCGGTTGGCCTACTTAGGTCTCATCAGTGAGGAATAACTTGATTCCTTTGGCATAGTGATCATAGGACCAACATCGGGGCATAACTGCACTTAGAGCATCAATTACAAAAAGAACAAGGTGATGGAAATGCATTCCTTCCATCCTCACTGACAAGACCGGTCTGGGGTTGCTTTTATTTCCATCTGGAGGGGACCTGGCCTGGCAGTTTGGACTGGACTGTTCCTATTGGAGTAGGACCAAGACTGATTTGCATAAGGCGATCTCTGTCTAGAAAGACATAATGTGTGAAAAATGATGGTCTGGAATGCGGTTCAAACAATCACCAGTGGCTGAGATGAATTCAAGCATTCCTTCCATCATCTTGTTGCTTTTGCAGCTGATGTCCTAAGTGCGTCGGGTATGCACAGGCATACTCAATGCGACACAGGACTCAAGCTATACTACACCAATGACTAGTAGGTCGAACCCGGTCTGGGACTGCTCATGTTTCTATCTGGAAAGGATCTGTCCTGGCAGTTCAGGATGGCCTGTTCCCATTGGAACAGGACCAAGACTTGCTTGCATAAGGCAGGCCTCTGTCTAGAATGACACAGTGGGCAAAAAATGATGGTCTGAGTGCTGTGCCAGTGATTGCCAGCGCCTGAGATGCATCCAAGCATTTCCTCCTTCACCTTATTGTCTTTGCAGTAGATGCCCTACGTGCGATGGGTGCGCCCAGACGTAGGTCCGGATCGAGCTACATCTCACTGATGAAATCTAAGTAGGCTGAAACCGGTGTGGGGTTGCTTGTTGCTCTCATCTGGAGGGGGCCTGGCCCGGCAGTTCGAGCTGGAATGCTCCTATATGGAGCAGGGCAAAGACTGATTTGTATAAGGTTGGCCTCTGTCTAGAATGGCACAATAGGTGAAAAACGATGGCCTGGAATGTGGCCCGGAGCGACTGCCAGTGACAGACTAATTCAAGCATTTCTTCCATCACTTTATTTTTACCTCGTGGGTAGGGGCATCAGTGAAACTTAACAGGTTAGTATTGACAAATGTACAACCCGTGACAGCTTTTCTTTCATGGGGATTCCTACTGTCTTGGGGCCAACCCCGGCTACAGCATGCAGTGTATACATGAAGACGGTTTATATACTGAAAGGGATACTATTTCAAGTGCACACATACTAGATAGGCAGGCAGGCTGTTAGCTGCACTTCTTCATGATGCAGCTGCTCAAACTACTAGCTACATATTTCCAAGTTTGTTTTGAGTTCGTGTATAATGGACATGGTTACAGCTTCCAATCAGCAAGGAGGCTTATTTCAATTGTTCAGCCACCAACCACTCAGGGAAGTGGGCATTTAACCAGCTCTTGTTCTGGGAAGTGTCGGGCAAACTGAATTAAACAGACCAGTTGTGTATTCCAGGCTCAAGCCAGACACACCACAAACTCCTTATATGGGTACGCAAGATTCTGGCTTTTCAGGGTATAAGGCGGTCATGTAAAATCCGGTCCCCTAGCTAGGTAATACGGTATTGCAAGCATGTATACGTCGTGGACCAAAAACAAACACAGAGACAAGCAACACCACCCCCCCGCCCTCCCCCCCTCTCAGCCAGGTGAAAACAAACTGGAGGACCATTTCATAGGATTGGCAACATCAATAAACTACAGGGCGGGACCCCATTCCCTCCCCACAGCTGCGACAATTCACCGTCCTGCTGATCTCGTGTCAGGGACATCCCACGAGAGAGGCGCGAGCCCGAGAAGGCGCTGCCCTGCAGGAGCTGTAAGGAAGCGCTATTAACACCTCTGTGCGCGCGCTCCATTCTCACCTCTCTCCACTGCTCCCTCCCGCCCTCTTCATCGTCAGCCAGATAAGACCTCATTAACAGACGAGGCGGACAGGCCCTGCTCTGTCCCCCCCCGCCATCCACATCAGGTCAGCCACCAACACCCTGTCCTGGGAGCAACAGGATTATGGTGGAGGGAAAACGCAGCCCGGCTGATCCTTCACTGTCCTCAAACACAAGGGTAAGTACACACAGAAATAGCAAACCGCAGAAGACATACAAATAAAAAAAACTGAAAATAACAATGACCTCCATGCAGCAGACTCCCACAAACTCCAAACACAGCACATCTGATGTGGCGCGCACATACCCTAGACTGCCCGGGATATTCACAGACTGTCGAGCACAGAGACATATTCATGCCAGGGAACACTAAAGCCACCAAGCTGTCAACACGCATTACATATGCAGGATATGTAAACACAGAAAAAGGGGCGGCGCCCAATAACCCAGGCACCTGGGTAGAAGATTAATTAAAGGCACATAAGGTCCCCACGGGGGAAGTGTAGCCCTGGACTTCCACAGCAATAGTGTCTTAAAGAACCCTTCTTACAAGTAGGGATTATTTATACATTTCATGCATTTTATTATTCTGACTGAAAGGGATAGTGCAGTGGCGTAGCTAGGCCAATGGGCGCCCGTGGTGGTCTCTGCTTTTGCCACCCCGCGGCGGCTGCTTTGAAGAGCGGGGGGGTGCTGGCGAGTATTTTCTCCATTTGTCGCTCCATGGCGGCAAACGCATTAAGGAATGGGGGGGGAGCTTGCTGTTGCTGCCCCGAGACGGCAGGTGATAGCGGGGGAGGCCGCCGCCCCCAAAACTCGTGCCACCCGGGGCAGACCGCTCCCCCTGCCCCTCCCTAGCTACGCCACTGGGATAGTGAGATTGTAATAAAGTCACTCATTTTGCGAGTGTCACGATCCACATTCAAATGAAAAACAGTCTACGTTTGAAAGTTGTCGACGTTTCGATCCGCAATGCGAAATGAATTAGGACAGGGTCATCATCAGGACAGAAGATTGAAGGAGACACCAGAAGAACTGTGGCAGTAGTCCTACAATCCTAATGAGTATTTGCCTGAGAGCTCCAGTTTCACTCCTGCAAGGCGTGTTACTCTGAAGAATAATCCCAATCACTCCGACTGCATTTTTCCGATTCCTGTGTAGGTTGTCTTGAATGTTTACATACGCCACTTCTATTAGTGAACATGTGGGGACTTTGATTCATCCACAATTCCCGATCCAGCTCATTCAGACACTTACCTTGTGGCTGGTTATTTTCAGTACTAGCTGAAGGATTGACATATTCAATGAGTTAACTACTCATTAGGATTGTAGGACGACTGCCACAATTCTTCTGATGTCTCCTTCAATTTTCCGTCCGTCCTGATGATGACTCTATTCTAATTCATTTGGCATTGCAGGTCGAAACGTCGCCAACTTTCAAATGTGGACTGTTTTTAATTTGAACGTGGATCGTGACACACGCAAAAAGAGTATCTTTATTAAAATCTCACAATCCCTTTATTTCACATGCCTATAGTTTTGTATATAGCACCAGCGCACTATATGTTTACCTTATCACTTTTCACAGCGCCATCACCGGATAGGAGCGCCTGTATACAATATTTGACATTACTTGAATTTGAGATGATAACTTGCTGAAAGAATAATAAAATGCATTAAATGTATAAATAATCCCTACTTGTAAGAAGGGTTCTTTAATAAACTATTGCTGTGGAAGTCAAGGGATAGATAAATACAACAGCACACACAATACGGCGTAATAGCTTCTTTCTTCCCATTTGCTGTAGGATGCAAGGTGGTGGGTTTGGGGTTGGGTTAAGGGCAGAGTTATCAGTTAAAACAGGAAGGTGGTGGGTGGGTCGAAGTCACAGACCAGCTGTGGATTAGATATCCATCTCAGCAGCAGGGGAATTCACCCCCTTGGCTGCATCACCACTACATTATTGGTGATTGTTTGCTGGCATCTTTAATTCCCAGAACTAAGAACCCTCTAGGTCATGATGCTGTGTGGTTTGCACTGGTCAGGGGTGGCGGTGAGGTGACCTGCCTGCTGGTAGTCAGTGTGGTAGAAGTTTCGGTGGTCCGAGCCTGCTCTTGATATTCTCATGAGGTTGGATGCAAGAAGGGTGACGAAACACACGGGGTCGCCTTGGGTTTGTCCAGGCTTTTAATATTTTGGGTTGTGGGGGAGCCTGAGGTCTGTCTCCCAAAGCAGGAATCTGAGGGGCTTCCAGGCTGGTGTCTGCTGCCCGCTGTTTTTGATTATGGGGCGTGATTGGCACAACAGGCGGTGGAGGGACCAGATACTCAGAGAAGGACCCACGTTTGGAAGACTCAGGATCTGAGCCTTGGTGGACACCACACACACCACAGGTTGGAGGAAATGTCTTCCAAACAACCTCTTCCAAGAACATCCGGGTGAAAGCAGTCTGAGAGGGGTGGGTCCAGTCAGGAGCTGATCCCCAAGCTCTGTGGGGTCCCTGAGGAGCTGGAGACCTCCTCACCATAGTCCAACACGGCTGAAAGTTCCAAAAGGGACCAGGCATGGATCCCGCCCACCTCATGAGCAGAGAGATGGCCCCAAAGTGCAACTGGAGGGGGCACCCAGGAGCCTTCCTGCTAAGTGGAGTTGTGAATTTGTGAATCCTGCGCGCCAACCATTGTCGGGCCCCAAGAGCCACAGATAGATCCAGTGGATTACAAAGCACTAACACCATGAGGTAAATACTACACAATGAGCCACAGAAAGAACACGAGCCACATGCAGACACACAAAGACACAAAGTATGCATAGGCACACACATGCAACTACAGAGAGAGCACTGTGTGTGGCACAGACACAAGGGTAAGTGCACAGACAAAATGATTTACTCACAGATATAAGAGACATTCCCAGACACAATAAGCCACACACAGAAAAAAGACAAACAAAATGATGAGAAAACAGACAAGTAAGCTACACAAACCCCAATGATTGGCACACATGCAAACAAAATGAGCGGTACACAGGCACAGTATGTATGCAGGCACAATAAGCCCCATTTGGGCTAAATGCCATGCCCACAGACACAATGTGACACACACAAAGTCCCAGGCACAAAATTCACCCACAGACACAATGATCGAGCCACGCGCACACCGCAAACACCCAGGTCTGTAACTGGAACGAACAGACACAGGAACACGAGCCCAGACACGGGCACTCACTCGACAAGACATGCACACACACGTTTGACGCGCAGTCTCTTTCCGTGGCATTATGAAGGCCGGACCCCGAGGGACCCCCAGTCTCAGACTGGCGGAAGGTGTGAGGTTTAGACATAATTGGTTTCTGCGACGAGTGAACTCCGTGCTGTAGGCCGGGCGCTGCCGCATCGATCGGCCCCGCTCCCCCCGGCACCGGATATCGTCGATATTTCTGCTAATTTCCCACTGAGTCAACTGTGTGCGTCTAATGGGGCCCGTCGGACCACCGCCAGCCCTGGCACGTGCCTGCACTCGCGCCATTTTTCTAGCAAAGTGAGCATGGGCCTTAGAAACAAACATGGCACCCGACCTGTAGCATCAAAACCAAGCATGCACCCCATATGATGAGAGATGCTCAGGCCTGACACCCATCCGCCCCCTGCCACAATGCCAGACTTGAGCCGGCCGTATCCCCTCTACCACCCTTGTGTAGTGCCCACCTCCACACCAAGCTTCCAGGGCTCACTCTATCCTAACCTGCAGGGCCATTCTCACACCCCAGTTCAAGTGCCTTCCATCTTTCCCAGCTCCCAAGAGTGGAGGAATCACTACCACTCCAGATCACTCCCAGTCCCTTTTTCTAAACCCAACTCACATGGGTGCAGCCAATGCCCATTTGTATACATCCGGCGACCAGGGTCCACCTGACCCTCCTCCACCCGAGAAGTTATACCCACATCCCATGTCTGTCCTTCATCCGACAGATACACGGACTTACCACACTGTATGACCTCCTTCAGCAGGTGCTTGAACACCAGCATTCCCTCACCTATCACCCCACTCATGCCCTGCTGCTCCCCCTTATCACCTGCTTAGAGTAGGAGGTAAATGGGAGTGCTAAACTCCACGGAATCAGGAATTCCATTTAAATTTCCTCCTGGTAAAATGGGATCCAGACAGTTGATCCCTATGCCGTGTGGTCCAACTCATAGTTGCTATGTATGTTTTGCTGAACTTGTCTGTTATTTTACTGGCCTATATAAGTTTCGTCATCAATTTTGTTTATCACTCAGCCTTCTACATCTTATATATACATTTCAATATTGAACATTTTTCCTCAATCAGCTGTAAATATATTTTATCAACAAACCTTTTCCTTCACTCCTCATTGTCTAGATCTGTCTCATCCATGAAACTCCAACCTCTGGCCTCTATATTATGTACAAGTTTCATCCATAAACATTTCCTTTCAGTTCTACCAGACCTGTACACTTTTCAACAGAGGAGTTTTTCCTCAGCTGTATACAGGCTTGTTTCAGCAATACACTTTCCCCCGATTCCTCATTCTCAATGTACATATAAGACACCAGTTCCTGCACTCATTAATATATATATATATATATATATATATATATATATATATATATATATATATATGTATATATATATATGTATATATATATATATTTAAATGAAGCCAATTTATTTATATATATATAAACCAAATAGTGGCATCATGACACACCCGAGGCTTCGCCCCCGTGAATCACGACCCCTTCCTGCAATGAACAATGCATATATACTCGTGAATCGTGACCCCTTCCCAAACTGAGCAATGCATATATACACGTGGGGCATCATCTCTCGTGAATTACCACCCCTTCCCGCAATGAGCAATGCATATATACTTGTGAATCACGACCCCTTCTCACACTGAACAATGCATAAATATACGTGGGGCATCATCTCTCGTGAATCACGACCCCTTCCCACACTGAACAATGCATATATACATGTGGGGCATCATCTCTCGTGAATCACGACCCCTTCCCACACTGAACAATGCATATATACACGCGGGGCATCAACTCTTGTGAATTACCACCCCTTCCCGCAATGAACAATGCATATATACTCGTGAATCACAACCCCTTCTCACACTGAACAAGCCATATATACACGTGGGGCATCACCTCTCGTGAATCACAACCCTATCTCACACGGGGCAATGCATATATACATGCGGGGCATCACCGCTCGTGAATCACGACCCCTTTCCACACTGAACAATCCATATATTCACGCGGGGCATCACCTCTCATGAATCACGACCCCTTTCCACACTGAACAATGCATATATACACGTGGGGCATCACCTCTCGTGAATCACGACCCCTTCCTACACGGTCAATGCATATATACACGTGGGGCATCACCTCTCGTGAATCATGACCCCTTCCCACACTGAGCAATGCATATATACACTTGGGGCATCAACTCTCGTGAATTCCCACCCCTTCCCGCAATGAACAATGCATATATACTCGTGAATCACAACCCCTTCTCACACTGAGCAATGCATATATACACTTGGGGCATCAACTCTCGTGAATTACCACCCCTTCCCGCAATGAACAATGCATATATTCATGCGGGGCATCACCGCTCGTGAATCACGACCCCTTTCCACACTGAACAATCCATATATTCACGCGGGGCATCACCTCTCGTGAATCACGACCCCTTTCCACACTGAACAATGCATATATACACGTGGGGCATCACCTCTCGTGAATCACGATCCCTTCCTACACGGTCAATGCATATATACACGTGGGGCATCACCTCTCGTGAATCACAACCCCTTTCCACACTGAACAATGCATATATACACGTGGGGCATCACCTCTTGTGAATCACGACCCCTTCCTACACGGTCAATGCATATATACACGTGGGGCATCACCTCCAGTGAATCACGACCCCCTTCTCACACTGAACAATCCATATATACACGTGGGGCATCACCTCTCGTGAATCACAACCCCTTTCCACACTGAACAATGCATATATACACGTGGGGCATCACCTCTCGTGAATCACGACCCCTTCCTACATGGTCAATGCATATATACACGTGGGGCATCACCTCCAGTGAATCACGACCCCACCCCACCCCACACTGAGCAATCCATATATACACGTGTAGCATCACCTCTCGTGAATCACAACCCCTTTCCACACTGAACAATGCATATATACACGTGGGGCATCACCTCTCGTGAATCACGACCCCTTCCTACACGGTCAATGCATATATACACGTGGGGCATCACCTCCAGTGAATCACGACCCCACCCCACCCCACATTGAGCAATCCATATATACACGTGTAGCATCACCTCTCGTGAATCACAACCCCTTTCCACACTGAACAATGCATATATACACGTGGAGCATCACCTCTCGTGAATCACGACCCCTTCCTACACGGTCAATGCATATATACACGTGGGGCATCACCTCCAGTGAATCACGACCCCACCCCACCCCACACTGAGCAATCCATATATACACGTGTAGCATCACCTCTTGTGAATCACGACCCCTTCCCACACTGAGCACTGCATATATACACGAGGGGCATCACCTCCCGTGAATCACAACCCCTTACCACACCGTCAATGCATATGTACACGTGGGACATCACCTCTCGTGAATCACGACCCCTTGCCACACTGAACAATGCATATATACACGAGGGGCTTCACCTCTCGTGAATCACGACCCCTTGAAGCAATGGCATATATACACGTGGGGCATCACCTCTCGTGAATCACGACCCCTTCCCACAATGAACAATGCCCATATACTCGTAAATTACGACCCCTTCTCACACTGAACAATGCATATATACACGTGGGGCATCACCTCTCGTGAATCACGACCCCACACTGAGCAATGGATATATACACGTGGGGCATCAAGTCTTGTGACTCACAACCCCTTCCCACACTGAACAATGCATATATACACGTGAAGCTTTGCCTCAGCAACGAGAGAGCAACTGTATATGCTTTATACAATGCTGCTTTTTTTGTGCAGTAGTTATAAACAAACGTGTTTAACGAGTACACTAGGAGTTACATTTCAGCAGAGAGAGAAAATCCTAATAAGTGTGACTCCAGCTCTTGTCTTCTGCATAATGATACTAGAAGGAAACCTGTGAGGCATCAGGCAGTGGGTTTTCAAGTCATTTATTCTCTGCTACAATAACAGCTTTGCTCTGGGATAATATATGTGTACATATGTGTTTATTAGCAGACTTGTGTTCCAAATAACATGTGTAATTGGAACACATTTCTTTTCATTGCCAAATTGTATAAATATTTATACTGTGGCAGTGAAAGTTAATGTGGCCTATATCACGCTATTTAGAAAAAGTGTGCTAATAAACACACAATCACACATTTATTGGTATAGTGCAAAGTCCAAAATCCATGTTATTACCACAATAAAGCAAAATTGACATGAGAAAAACACTGTTTAATGCATCACAGCTAGAATTTACAATGCCTTTACACAGGGTAACAACTCTCTTAATAATCACAAGGCCGGCGGAATGGGATTTTTGGCATTCTATTTTTTAAGAACAAATGCGCACAAAAACATTCCATAGCATAAACCATATATGTTGATGTGTGGAGTGTACCCTGCTATATGGTCAGGTAGTCGTCGATGTGCCTTGGGGAAAACCCCCTCCTCAAAGCCCCCAAATGCCTTCACATCCCTTATCAGAGTCCATGAATACAAAAGCAAGTTCTTTGGGTTAGGGGTCATAAAACCCCCTGCCGTATTTATAAAAACATATAAACAGCAAAATACACATTTTGTCACCTTTTATGCACAGTAACCCATAATTTTACATTTTTGCTTACAGAGTTACATCCTAGCCTTAACAGAGTCACTAATACATGGGAGTTACCTCACCATAACTAAGACTGCTCCTGTGAATCCATCACAAACATCTTCCCCAAGTGAGATCATGACTGGTTCCAGGACCCTTCCTCTTAGAACCCTTTGTCCAATACCAAATGGACACGGATGGGTCCCTCCCTTTGGAGGACTCCCCCCACCATCCTCCTATACTGGGAGTGCCTGTGCAGGGAGCCCATCTGCCCGCTAGGATACCTCCCTCGGGCACTCCGACATCCATCTTCCTCCCTCCAAGTGCCTGTGCTAGCTTGCACCCACTTCGCATCCGCAGGTGGGTGCGAGGTAAGGATCGCGTGTCAACAACCTCCCCCAACGCCCGTGTCACTGCCACCTTCTTTCGACTTGCTGCCAGAACCCCTTGGAGGGTCCAGCATTGCCGCTGTTACTTTGGTCTAAAAGGGGGCATTATATGGACCTGAACTGTCCCACCAATCACGACCTCACACGCCAACCAACAAATATACGACATATTAATTTGACCTGCAAAAGAAAAGAACCAACATAGCTACAACATACTACGATGACCCGCAAGAGAAAAAAGGTGTGTTAGACATGACACAAGCCATTAGAATATGCCTCCTTACATCGCATGCCTTTTCTCCGCATGCAATTACAACGCGGTCGTTACAACGACCGCGTTGTAACAACGCATACCATTACCAAGCCATTACCACTACTCCCCATAAAGCCCAGATGACTTCACCAAGCCAGATTACAAAATCTTACATTTGCCTCTCCTACTAAGCCACAAGAACCGAGCACTTCCCCCACCCAGTGCCCTTTGCTCTGGGGATGGTGGGCGAGGAAACCAAGCTCTCTGACCCATGCGGCTGCCGGGTTCACCAAACGAGGGCTGTGGCTGCATAGTTGTGGCAGCGGAGTGCTCAGTCTCGAAGTTATAAGTGGGGGGGTGGTTGCGATGTCCTGTTGTGTCTGAGGCTGCAAGTGGGAAGAAGACCTGCCTGCCACCTCGCAGCACCTTCTAAGGGAGGGGGCGATTATGTTGCTGTGAATTCTAATGCTTCCTGGTGCCGCGCCCCGGCCAACCAATCCCTCATCTGAGCCTGCCCAAAGGTCGCTGCGACCTGCACCACGACCCCCGGTTCAGGCCCCGAAGTCACCGCCATAGGCGGGTGAGCCTCTGCATGTATTACCATCTTTGAGGGGGGAGGGACTTAATGATTGACTCGAAGCTTCGCCACTTGTGAGTCTGACTCCCTCACAATCAGCAATGGCAAAAAATACCATATGACACTCTGCGCATGTTCACATATATGATTTATGCATGGCAGAGGTAATTAATGTGGCCCCATTGTAGTTACTTAGAGCAATGGAACTAATAAGCACACATACACACATACATGACTATAGTACAAATATCAAACTGTGTTATTAGCACATTAAATGGAAACAGCATGACAAAAACACTGTTTACTTCCTTACAGATTGTACATTACAATAACTTTTCACAGAGACACAACTCTCCTAATAGTCATAAGTCGTTTACAATGTGATTGTATAACACCACACAAATTTAACACATTGAGTATGGGTTTTCATTAAATACCTTTAAAAATAAAAAAATAAATACACATGAAAAAAATCATAGCATAAACCATACATGCAGCTGCATGAAGAGATATATACGTATTTCCATTTTTGAAGGAGGGAACAGGCATCATGACTCACTCAAAGTTTTACAGCTTGTGAGCCATGGTTCCATCCCACACTTTGCAATGGTAATAAATGGCATATCACACCGTGTCCATCAGCTTGAGTACTACATAGAAACATATGATTATATATTTCATTCCTCGGAATTGCCCTTTTATCGCAGTTTCTATGCTCAATATATTTATCTCTTTAATACGTCTTCTCTAAGGTTTTGTCATCAACATACATCTTTACCCGCTTGCCTCTTCCCTCATTCCTCGGACTGTACATAGGTTTCATCAACAGAACTTCTGATTCTGTCCTCATGATCCACAAAATTGTCCCCAGAATTCCTTTGCCTTATCATTTATGTCTTATTTTCAATGGTACAACTTCTATCTAAATCTGTGTCATCTATATGTGTTTCATCCACATACCTGTTGCCTCAGTATTCATCGTCTACATACGCTACATCAACACATCTTTTCCCTTAGTCCTTCTTACCTGATTATACTTCATCATCTTTTTCCTCAGTCTTAATCATCTATAAATGTTTCAACAATGGATCTGTTTCATCACTCTATACATTTTTTAAGTTTATATAAGTTTCGTCAACAAAATACCCGCAGAAATTGGCTTGCCCCTACGCTCCAGCCAGGAATCTACGATGATCTGTCATCCACCTAATTTACCTTCGATCACTCAAGTGTGTAAAACATAGAAGCAAATCTGTGGAAGTACATGGTCCTGGGCCGTGAATTCCCTTACTCCAGCCTTGAGATCCAATCCCAACCACCTTCCAATTCAGCAAACTCCTAAAAACTGTACTCTCTAGGTTTGTTTTTTAACAGTATTTCCCTCAAACTAGGGACTGTCATGACAGAACATTGGATATGAGCTCTGGCCTTACGACTGGACTTCAGTTCCCTTTATTGTCACAAGTATGCACACTGCTAACTCCTCTAGATCTCTGAAGGCATTGAAAGGTAACCCTCGGCGCTTTCTCTCTCGCTGAGATGAACAGATCATTCCTCTCAGCCTTTATCTGTCTCATCAATATCTTTATATATTTCATCAGCCGACCATCCCTCGGTCTCTATTGTCTTTAAATGAGTCATCAATGGATATTTTTCCCTGTGTCTCTATATATTTCATAGGCAGATCTTTTTCCTTGGTCTCTATTGCCTTTAGTGATTGATCAACAGATCTTCTTTAGGTCTGTATTCTCTTGACATGTTTCATTAACAGAGCTTTTCACTCCATCTCTATTGTCTTTTCATGTTTCATCAACAGACCTGTTCTCTCTTTTATGGTCTTTATATATTTCATCAGCAGAACTTTTCCTTCGGTCTCTATTGCCTTTAAATGGTTCATTGATCGATCTTTTCCCCTTGCGCTCTCTATGTTTCATCAACAGACCTTTTCTCTCTATATTTCATCAGCCTGCCATCCCTCGGTCTCTACTGTCTTTAAATGGTTCATCAAGTGATCTTTTCCCCTATGTCTCTTCAGGTTTCACCAGCAGAACTTTTCCGTCATCCTCTATTGTCCTTAAAAGTTTCATCGAGAGACCCGTTCCCACTGTGTATATCACCAAATATCGAAGTATCATCAGCCAAGCTTTTCCCTGGGTCTCTTCCTTACCTCTGTCCCTCTGGTGCCTTTCTCCTTACTAATCCCTGTTATTAAAAATACAATATCTTCTCTGAATGCTTTAACCTGCCCTCCTATCTCACCATTTCCCATGCTCCATCTAGCGTTTCCCTCCTTTCAAAGTCTCGCCCCAATCCCACATCCGCCGGCCCTTGGTGGCCAGCATCTTTCACTTAAAAGCTGTACATTACACCGCGGCCCCAGTATTCCAAGACTCTAACAAACAAACAAAAATGAAATGCATAATTCAACAAATACAAGCACAGTACAATTAATAACATTTAATAAAAAAATTGGTTATCACCTCTATATGAAACTCAATAAAATACAGAACAGAAAAAGTGCACTATACCAGGGCAACTAGAATTATGCATTAGTGGACAACCTGAATATTCCACAGGGTTAATTAATTTATGCAGCAAAAATATTGAAAAGTATGCGGCATAAAGAGACACTTTCCATGGCAGTACATCACCTATTTTGTCCCTATAACACATTATTGCTGTTTGGGCAGTATTAGTGGCAGTTAAACACCTGAATACAGCAGTCATCCCATGGACGGCAACAAATTGATCTTTACAATAGGCGTGCCTCGTGCAGCACCACATATACTGTCTTTTTAAATTAACTTTTGATACGTTTGAACAAGAAACACATCTTGGTTAAAATCTGAAAATTATGCAGCAGATAGAGTATTATGTGGCATGTGCGGTAAATCAGTAACTCTGCGGCAAAGGGGGCGCTGGCAGACTTGCATTATTTCAGTGACATGGACTACAGGCTTCCAGCACCTTCGAAAGACAAGGCTCCAAACAAAATTGACCTCGAAAAAGTGTGCAGAGGTTTTTTTTCATTCCAATTAACAGAACATAAATTATTGGGCCTAACCATTTGCCAAACATTAAAAATAATAACTTGTGCCCATCACACAAACCAAATGCTGTTATTTTTAAACCACAAAGCATTAAAGTATTGTTGAAATGCCAGCAGGATGCAAGGGCAGCGTGCCCTCTCTTTTCAAGCTGCACATTATTAGAGCTAATTAAAAGAGGTGCTCGTGCCCTTGGGACTAGAAGCACCATAATTAAAAATGTCAGTCTGTAACAGCAGTTCTTGTTTTTTATATAGTGCTTTATACCAGGCTTCTGCCATATCTAGGCGCTGTAAACAACAGGCTGTACTGTCGCCAGATTTAAGAATCGTCCCTTTACCCACCTCGGGTGGACAGGACTGGGAGTTTCCATGCCAGGGTTCGGATGCGTGCTCTGTTGATCACTGCAGATGTCAGTGGCGAGCGTTAACTCCCTGCCCCGTCTTCCCAACCTATTGGCGCGCTGTGCCTACACGACGAGGCTCACAATGAACAGCCTTGTTTGCAAGACTGTCCCTTGCACGAAAAGCACAGACTGCCCCTGGAAACGATCAAGTAACATTGTGGCCTCCATTCACCTACCGAGAATTCTAACAGGAGTCAATTTGCAGAACTATTTATTACCCAAACCACAGCCCTTTAATACTGCCCTGCTCACTCCACTGACCGCCTTTTGGCTAGGTTCGCGCTATAGAAATACCACATATATATTTGATACACTTCAACAGAACCGCAGGCGACGCCAATCTTAAACATTTCTAAGTCGTGCCACGGACCGCCAAAAAGCGCTGTGATTCCTTAGAAGATGCTGATTGTGCGCTGCACAAATGCTAATTAACAATAACAGCCCAGATGGAACCCCTCATAAGCCCCAGTTGTGGTTCACAGACTCAGGATGTGTTACATCTACCGGCACACGGGACACTTGAGTTGTATATTTGGGTTGGGTGTGGAAATATGTGTGTCCCAGTGCAAGTGCTGCGTCATGAACATTTGAAAAGCGCTTTCTACCAGTAGTACGGCACTGAGGCGCTTTTTATTCAGACCGCCCTTTTTGTACAGTTCTGCGACATCCATTGATCGGTTGTGTATGTGTTTTTTTTTTGCTTGCGCACTGATTTGTTAAATTCCTACAATGGTTGGTGAGGGTAAATGTGAATGTACGTTGAGCCTGGTCCAGCTAAAGAGCTTTGCAGTGTGTTCTGAGTGGGCTGTATGACGGAACCCCGCAGGCCTTTACCACACAGTCAGTATCCAGTGTGCGGCGTTACCATGCGTTACTTTAGCACACAATTCGTTACAACGACTTGCTTTAGGGAGTGCTGGACTTTGAAATAGTATAAATTACTATTCCAACTCCAGTCTACCCAACAGTAGGGAAGGTGTTGGACTTAAAAACCCAACACCAGTCCAACAACGCCCCCCTACAGCAAGTCATTGTAACGACTTGCATGCTAAAGTAACACATGGTAAGGTTGCATGCGGGGTACCAACCTCGTTGTAAAGGATGGTTGTTGTAAAGGCTGGTCGTTGCGAAAGGCTGGTCGTTGCGAAAGGATGGTTGTTGTAAAGACTGGTCGTTGCGAAAGGCTGGTCGTTGCGAAAGGCTGGTCGTTGCGAAAGGCTGGTCGTTGCGAAAGGCTGGTCGTTGTAAAGGCTGGTCGTTGTAAAGGCTGGTCGTTGTAAAGGCTGGTCGTTGTAAAGGCTGGGCGTTGTAAAGGCTGGTCGTTGTAAAGGCTGGTCGTTGCGAAAGGCTGATCGTTGCGAAAGGCTGATCGTTGCGAAAGGCTGGTCGTTGTAAAGGCTGGTCGTTGTAAAGGCTGGTCGTTGTAAAGGCTGGTCGTTGTAAAGGCTGGTCGTTGTAAAGGCTGGTCGTGGTGAAAGGCTGGTCGTTGTAAAGGCTGGTCGTTGTAAAGGCTGGTCGTTGTAAAGGCTGGTCGTTGTAAAGGCTGGTCGTTGTAAAGGCTGGTCGTTCTAAAGGATGGTCGTTGTAAAGGCTGGTCGTTGTAAAGGCTGGTCGTTGTAAATGAGCGTAAATGATATTTCCCTTCTTAGTGTTGACGGGCGTACAGAGGGACTTTGAAGGTTTCTTAGTGCCGGGTCGCCAGAGCTGGCTCTTCCCTTGTGGTGAACACCCACATCGTCGTCCTTTTGCAGGCACTCACAAACGTCGGCAATGCTGTTTCCCTGCGCTAACGGTACTTTGGAAGTTACGCCTACTCCAAACAGGTGTAATTGCTGCAATGAGTGCGAGAACGATCCCTACCACCGCCGTTCATTCAGGAGATGTAGTGGAATGGATTGGTTTATGTGGGGAAATTATTTATTTGCGAACTGAAAAAAGAGAAAAAGGTGTGTAAATCCTACACATTGATTGTGGTGTGCAGACAATCTGCAGTCGTAGGGGCAGAGCCGACATGGGTAAAAAAAGCAAACTTCAAAAGTTGTACATTCCACTGGCATAATTCTGCCACTAATCGCAAAAAAATTATTAAAACTACCTAAATGGTAGAATTATACCGACATATGAAGGGTTTTACTTTTAGATGCCCCCGAGCCCCGAGATGAAAAATATAATGGTAATTAATCATTACCATGTTATTTTTCATCCTGACACCCTCCTGCCCTGAACGAGTGTCAGGACGGAGGCGGGGCCACTGTTGAATGACAGCAGCTGGGACTGGGAGAAGGGTGGGTTTCATGTGCACTTTTCAAAGTGCGCATGTCTTTTTGGCCGGCCGTCTCGCGACGGTCAGCCAGACATGTGCACTTTGAAACCTCTAACCCAGCTGTCTTAAGACAGCTAGGTTAGAGCAACTGCAGGCCTCCATAGTGCTGTGAAGCGCTGAGAGAGGCGCTCCCTCCAATCAGGGCACTGCTCTCATGCTGGTCAGAGCAGCACCCTGATTGGTCAAGCGAATATATATTTTAAGTCTATATTTGCGCACGCGCGCCCGTTTATTTAATTTTTTTAAATTTTGACTGCGCGCGCCCACCCCCTTTCCCCTTCATGCCAGCCGCCACTGCGATTAAGTGGTATTAGGCAGGAGGGTGGGGCAGGGTGGGGACTGAGATCTATAGGATTGGCAAATTTGTGAAATTCCAGGCCTTTTGATGAGAATTGTGCCCACTATGTCTTTCTTGCAATCACTGATCTTTCTCTCCAAATGGAGAAAGAGGTAGTGCTTATGGGAAAAAAATCAGCCCCTAAATTGGGATATGTGCATATTTGTATAATATCCTGTCTGTGCTGGGTGATTGTGCTGGGCGCGGCTGAATTTCCCTACACGCTGTATTATGATGTGTCACAGACCCCTTACTCTCTGGCACCTTTGCAGCTCCCCTTCTTAAAGAAACAACCGCACTAATACATTGCTCTGAAAACCTATTTGTTTTGCTAGCCATCGCCATGTCTGACCTTCTAAAATCTGGTCCATAGAGCCAGGAAACCTTTGGAGTCAGTTCACTGCGCAAAAATTCAAATCAATCTCGTATTCAAAATGCAAGCAGAACAAGAGGAGAGGCACTGGTTTCGGCCAACCTTCTTCAGGGCAGAAAGAAAATCTGTAATACCAATCCCGCTGTCCTTCGCAAACAGCTTCATTAGACACGACACATTTATTAGCAATTACACATTTCCCCACGGAAATGGCATGATTTACATGTGCAGCGTTTACTTATGAATATTAATCGACTGAACATTTTCATCAATTCAATTATTTTCACCTGCTAAGGGAATCTCACATGCCCGTCACACTGGAAGAAAAAATGTCTATTACCCCGATATTAAAATGTTAGTCACTAACATCCAACTGTTTGTGGGAAAAGGAGCTGCAAACGTAAAATAAAACCCTGTTATAGGATTGACAATTTATAATTAGCTCCCGTGTTACCATCAGCTAGCGCAATGATATGCATTTTATCAACCCTAAAAGGATGAAAGCCAGACACCTCCCGCTGGGATTTAAACCCACGACCTGCAGGTTCTACACAGATCTTGGTGGCATGTGCAGTAACTCATGGAGCTAGCCTCCCTTGCACAGCAAAATACTTGAATGTGAATTATAAAAAAAGTTTTAAAAATAACCAACATCTTTCTCAGATAGGACATTATTGTTGTCATCCATCACATGCGATTGTGCTGTGGCCACGACCAATGGTAGATCATTATTTTGCTCTTCTGTGCTTGGTCCACACCGCTGCCTCTGGAGGGCAATTCATTTATTTGATTATTGCAGAAGCAAAATTGGATAAATTCCACTCCGACTAGTGCCTTGAAGCCATAATCTCACCTAACACCTTAACCCTTCATGCTCTACACCAAACTGACCAGATCCCCGACCCCACAGCCTCAACGGATGACATGCTCCAGGTGTCATCTTGAGGGCTGGCGTTAGCCAAGAGCTTCTGTTTTTAATACAAAATATATATTCACTGTACACAGTGCTCAATTTGTAAATGAATAAGTGCCAGGCCCCAGTGTTTTGCTCAGAAGGCCGCGGTCGGCACGACTGAACGGCGACAGTGGTGAATAACGGAGTCCACCTTGTGCCTCTTTCATCCACCACCAGACACACCCGGCCCCTTATCCTAACTTGTTCAGGTTCTTTCACCCATGATTTCTTTCTTTGTCACTGTTCTTCCATCTTCCCCTTTCTCCTTCTTTGCCCCTTTTGCGTTTTTCTCTCTATTTTGCTCTGAGGAAAAATCTTATGAAGGAAAATAAATGCCATTTCCCAAAAATGAGTGCCATTAAGCTTCACCTGAACCACCGACTCAAATTAAGCACTTACTATAGATTCTTACATATGGGGGCTTTCACTCCGCCCCCTTCATCCATTGGTCTGCTGTAGTTTCATTCAATTTTGCTTCCACCCACCAAAGGGTCAGCCCACTTCAGCCATTGGCTCACCGGACTGTGAGTGACGCATTCTACTCTTCCATATTGTGCACGTCTGTGCATAAGGAGTCTGATTCAGTGCCAGGAATGACTGGTGCAATATGTGCTTTTACATTAAAGCACTGGGCTTTTAGGCACTGGTGGTGTTACTGAGGTGAGGGCCCGGCAGATCCCCTAACACTACTACTAGGTCACTTCTGCTTCAGATGTCTTCATACAAAAACCATTCACAAACTAAGAACTGACAAAGCCATAAGGTCGACAGCCAATGCCATACCTACTACTTTGCCTTTGTTGGTTCTTTTTGCTTTTTTAAAGAAAAAAATTGGAATGCCTGTTATTGGAGAGGTGTGTTAGGATGAGGTTAGAGGATTGTTGGGCGTGGTAGGTCAAAGGTGGGAAGGGAGCTTTGAACCCTAATTCTACTTTCCCCCTATTATTTTGTATTTAGAGGAAACTTCCAGAAACCTTTATTCAAATGTCACCCGACAGCCCCGCCAAGGGGACCATTCGACATCCTCCGAGAGCCTTTCACGACCCTAAATGGCCCAACTTTTTTATTTTTACATTTGAATCGGTTTTCAGTACTTTTAATTACATTTCTCCCTGACCTTCTCAAAGATATACAAGAAATACTATTACCATTGGTGGTTACTTTTTTATTATTTCAAACTCAATATTCTACTTTTTTTCTTCATCAAATTATATTTTCATTTATCTAAACTATACATGCCTGGGATTGTATTTTTTTTTTTAATGGATCGCTCACTGAAAAGAGGGGCACTGAATGTAAGGGGATGTTTCCTAATAGGTGACAGAATGGCCGGTTTAGAATATATATATATATATACACACACATACATACACACATATATATATAGAACTTGCCGATGTTTCAAGGCACATCGAGAATTTGGTGCCAAGAATGGTCCACCCAATCTCCAGCTCAGCTTTGTCCACGCTTGCTCAAAACCTACTCATGTCTGCGTGGGAGACTTTTTAATAGCTGATTGGTTCTAATTCCATCACCTCTGATGAGAGCTTTTTTTTTCCATGTGTTCACTTCCCTTTCTGCGAAAAAATGGTCTACATTTATCCCTGAGACCCCTTCCAGTCTCATGGTGTAACATTAGATACAGGGAAACAGGTCTGCTCTTGGACTTCGTTTACGCCATTGGGAGTTTACGTCTCACCCTTATGATCCAGCACCTCCTTTCCTACAATGGACACATGGTTACAGTCTTGAGCCTCTGATCATATAACGTAGGTTAAAAATCCAAGGCAATGATTGACCATTTCCGAAATGTCTCCATACAGTGCTAATTCTCATCCTTACCTTTCCTTATGCCCCTCGCTCCTACAGCTAAAGTGCCATCTTTTTCTTGACATCAGGCTCATTTACGCCACTTCTTTATATGCAGCCATTTCTTACACATCCCTCATGTGACTTCTTTGCCTATCACAGTTTATAGTTTAAATGTGCCATGGTGAGGCCTCAGACACTGTTTATCGTACATTGTTTTCAGATCTCACGTGTGACTGTGGTACCTCTATTCCTTTCTGCTGTTGCTCGACAGTCAGCACTTTGGGGGCTATTTTCATAATCTCAGATATTATTTCCCTGCATTGTTGGATTTCAGATGCTTCGGAGCCGGGAATTAAAATAGGTCGGTGAAGCACACCTTTATTATGAAGAGCAGGGATAAAACAAAATTATAAACTTCATGATCATCAATGGGTTTCTTATCTGCTTTTCCCATGTGCTTCTGTGTCAGTCCTCTAGTAGATATTCTCTCTGCTTGTCATTAAAAAATATACATTTTTGTACCCACCACTCAGATTTCCACTGAATTCACTTTTTTCAAGTCAATCTATCCAATTTTCTCAAGGGGGAATAAATGTCACAGTGTTGGGTATAACATCATCCACCAGTAGGTGGCGTCAGGCAGAGCATGGGTACCATGCGGACACAACCAGTTAAGAATAAAGGGGTCACAGAGAGGGGAGAGTGACGCGAGGCGAATCACAAAGAAAAGAGGACAATGCGTACCCGACAAAACCAGGAACACTACACAGTGACGCAGACGAGACTTTATTATTATTAGCAGTAGTAGTAGTAGTGTTAGTAATAATAGCAGCAGTAGTAATAGTGGTAGTAGAATTAGTAGTAGTGTTAGTAATAATAGCAGCAGTAGTAATAGTGGCAGTAGCAGTAGAATTAGTAGCAGTGGTAGCAGCAGCAGTAGTTGTAGTATTAGTAGTATTTATTGTTATAGTTGTTGCTATTATGATTAATAGTGTGCACTATTATGATTATTATTCTTAATAATAATTATGATAATAATCTTATTAGTGTTGTTGTTGTTGCTATTATTATTATAATTAGAAGGAGTTGTAGTATTATTGGTAGTATTTATTTTGTAGTGGTTATTGCTATTATGATTATTAGTGATGTTATTATGAATAAACACGTTATTGTTTTAGCTGCTATTATTAATAGTAGGAGTAGTATTTGTTATAGTTGCTGTTATGACAATTAGTGCAATCGTTATTAACAATTATCATGTTATTAGTGTCACTGTGGTTGCTATTATTTGTTTTATTATTAGTATTATTATTAGTATTTATTGTTATAGTTGTGGTGGCTATTATGATTATTAATTATATTATTAATAATGTATTGGAGTTATTGTTGCTATTATTATTACTAATCTTATTATTGTTATTATCATTAATTTTCCAGTGCATCAGCGCTTGCCCCGAACAGTCAAACCAATAGGTGTCGCCATTCTGTGTCTGTACGTTGAGGCCCCATCATCGGGGGATGTGCCATGTGTGTGGCGGTAATTTTATATGTTTTGTGTGCATATTGAGGGGCGGGGAACGGACACTCTGGTTTAAAAATATATGCATTTTATCTCTGTTCTCTCAGTTTGCAGCCAGATGCCGGGGGCGTTTGGAAGCGGGGACGTCAAGACACATTACGTTTGCTCGGACGGGTTTCCTGAATGGGCGCCGGCATTCCTCCAGAGCGGGCCAAATTTAAAGGGGCCACGTCAGTTTTGGCTTGAGCCCTTAATACAAATAAGTGGGGCGTTGTTAATGAGTTAAATGCCTCTTTCCGCCCAGCTGCCTCCACGCGGACACCATCCCATCAGCCGCAAAAAAGAGACATGCCACTATTCAAGGTTGGCCCAAAAAATACCCTTGTCCAACCCACAACAACCGCTGCAGTCCTAACTATGACCAAACCAGAAAGCCGACACTTCAATGTTTGTGATCAAAGCCTCTCTCTAGACAAACTGTGGGCATAGATGAACCTTTGCGGATCAACTTATGTCGAAGCAGAATCTATGTAGATCCACCAGAACCCAAAGCGAATCCCAACTTTTCAATCTAGGCCGAACAAGAGTCTCTGCAGCTTGACCATCAGCCAAACAAGAAGGGCCGCTGTTCAACCTTGGCCCTCCGCGAGATCCTCCGCAGACGAATGTTGGCCAAACAAGAACTTTTGCAAGTCAACTGTGGTCGAATGCCTGGTTACTTACCGGTAATATTCATTACTTCGAGTCCGTGTCTTCCTCGTCACAGTCCTGAGTTCCCTCCCGCATCTTCCTGTTGTTCAACTGATTTCTTTCTGGGCTTTGTTATTTCATGAATGGACATAAACTCATATGTAAGGACTGTGAGAGGAAGACAGACGAGGAGGTAATAGACGCTGCCGATCAGCCACAACAAGCAACAACTTCCTTGGACCAGCTATGCCGAACAGAAACCTCTGCAGTTCACTCACTGCCAAGAAGATTCTCTGCAGTGCAATCAGTGACAGTGGAGAAACCCTGCAGTTCACTCACTGCCAATAAGATTCTCTGCAGTGCAATCACTGACAGTGGAGAAACCCTGCAGTTCACTCACTGCCAATAAGATTCTCTGCAGTGCAACCACTGACAGTGGAGAAACCCTGCAGTTCACTCCCTGCCATTAAGATTCTCTGCAGTGCAACCACTGACAGTGGAGAAACCCTGCAGTTCACTCACTGCCAAGAAGATTCTCTGCAGTGCAACCACTGACAGTGGAGAAACCCTGCAGTTCACTCCCTGCCAATAAGATTCTCTGCAGTGCAACCACTGACAGTGGAGAAACCCTGCAGTTCACTCACTGCCAAGAAGATTCTCTGCAGTGCAACCACTGACAGTGGAGAAACCCTGCAGTTCACTCACTGCCAATAAGATTCTCTGCAGTGCAACCACTGACAGTGGAGAAACCCTGCAGTTCACTCACTGCCAAGAAGATTCTCTGCAGTGCAACCACTGACAGTGGAGAAACCCTGCAGTTCACTCACTGCCAAGAAGATTCTCTGCAGTGCAATCAGTGACAGTGGAGAAACCCTGCAGTTCACTCACTGCCAAGAAGATTCTCTGCAGTGCAACCACTGACAGTGGAGAAACCCTGCAGTTCACTCACTGCCAAGAAGATTCTCTGCAGTGCAATCAGTGACAGTGGAGAAACCCTGCAGTTCACTCCCTGCCATTAAGATTCTCTGCAGTGCAACCACTGACAGTGGAGAAACCCTGCAGTTCACTCACTGCCAAGAAGATTCTCTGCAGTGCAACCACTGACAGTGGAGAAACCCTGCAGTTCACTCACTGCCAAGAAGATTCTCTGCAGTGCAACCACTGACAGTGGAGAAACCCTGCAGTTCACTCACTGCCAAGAAGATTCTCTGCAGTGCAACCACTGACAGTGGAGAAGCCCTGCAGTTCACTCACTGCCAAGAAGATTCTCTGCAGTGCAACCACTGACAGTGGAGAAACCCTGCAGTTCACTCACTGCCAAGAAGATTCTCTGCAGTGCAAACACTGACAGTGGAGAAACCCTGCAGTTCACTCACTGCCAATAAGATTCTCTGCAGTGCAACCACTGACAGTGGAGAAACCCTGCAGTTCAACAACTTCCCAGCTCAACTTCAGCCCAAATAAAGGCCCATTCGGCTCAAACTTGCCCTAAATAAGAGCCTGTGCAGTTCAAGCTTCGTGAAACGAGAACCTCCATAGTTCAAACTTTAGGGAATGAAAACCTCGGCATTTCAGAATTGGCGGAGCAGCAACCTCTACCCCCCCCCCACCTAAGCCACACAAGACCCCCTGCATCTCAACCACGTGACATTTAAAAAGCTGTTACATTTGAAATTCATTTTTCCACGTGTTAGAAAATTCAGGGAATCCCACCTTAGCTACAACCTCTAACTTTTTCTCTTACTGACATCATACAAGTGAAAGAGAGTGAGTGTGGTCGTGCTCACACTGCGTTTTCTCAATGAAGAGATTTTCTGGTTGAAAAAAAAGCCTGAAATGTGTAATTTTTGTAAGTGCACCTTGAAGCTCCCAGTTCGGCATCATTAAGTAGCTAGAGATGCTTTTAAAGCCAGAAAGTGTCAATCTCAAGTCAATCGACCATTATTGGGAGAAACCTAAACAATGCAGTAAAAAAGGAAACTCAACCAGTAAATGCAGAACCATTTTCAACAAAATAAAAGGGAGACAAGTCGCACTCTTCTCTAGCCACCCAAATAAATGTGTTATTTGAGCAATAAAAGAAAAGAGCTCTTTTAGCAGTCATTTTAACTGGCATAAAACTGATTTTTTTTTCACCAATTCACTATTCAGAATAGGGACATCTGTGCAAAGTATGCGCTCTTTTGTTCCTCCAGGATAATAGCAACCGATTGCGGAAAGTGCGTTTCCCATGGGGCAGGGTATTTTGTTGATCCCTGTCCCTCGTGTGAAATATAACACTCAGTCCTCTGCAGTATTTGTGTGAAAGGGGTCCCCTTCATGGAAACTCCCCTCTGCTTACAGAGCACAGGCCGGGCTGCTGTGTCTGAATCCACGGAGGGTGTCTCGTGGATTTACAGTCTCTTCACGAGAGAGCGAGACAGACAGGGGCCGTGGATACAGGGGTGTTATAGCTGCCAAGTTTCCCAGGTCCATGCAAGATGCACTTCAGGCCAGGTTTTTTCTTTGAATTCTGGGACTCGTAGTCTTGTTTTATATTGGAATAAACAAGACTACAAGTCCCAGAATTCAAAGAAAGCATCTGGACTGGAGCAGCACATCACGCATGGACCTGAGGAACTTGACAGGGCTAGGGTGTTTAGCAAACCTGTGAAACCTCAGGCCCTCTTTAATCTCCTAGCCCTTCCTAGTGCAGATTGTGCCGCCATCTTGGCTGTCCTGTCATGAACCCCGTGGCAGGGACATTTCACTTCCAGGGCAACGGGGTCATGTTCCAGCCAGCAGCACACTCTGCACATACGTACTTACTAAGTATAACTGCATTAAACCTATACGTCCATATTTAAAATGGCTCCGATTGCAGCAAGATGCCTCTATAAAACATCTTTAACTTCAAAGCACTACACCTAACTGTCCCACAATGCTTTTCAAATAAATTGACTCTCTACTAGCTACAGGAAAAGGAAATTATCTCTTCCAGATCCAAGGTTTCGAGAGGAGATCTTCAGCTTTTCGGGCCTTGCATCTGCGGTATGAACTCCTCACCTGCACCGGGGCACTGGTTAACCATTTAACTATCTGAGAAAGGTACCTCAACCACACTTCTAAAAGTGCATGGTCCTCCGGTTACCTGAGTATGTCTAATTACTCCATCTGTTTTAGAGATTTCATTTAATCTGCCAGAAACTGATCTTGCCTGGGTCCTATGGTGAAATCCTTGCTCTGGGAACACAGGGACAAGCTCTGGAATATGGTATTCTGCAGAATCCAATGCTAAACCCTGAACAATTTTTCTTCTATAAACCATCTTCCAATAGTTTCTTGTGAAATGCTCTGATGCCCATTGGTATTTTGTTTCCAATATAAATCTTCAAAAAGAAATAATAAATTAGGGACCCAGCGAGATCTGAAATATGTGTGTAGGTGAAATTTACATGCTCACAAACTAATTTTTTTTTTTTTTTTTTTAATTTTTTTTAAATTTAATTTATAGAGCGCTACAGCTACCCAAAAAGGGTTTCCCGGCGCTAGGCAAAGAGAGACCAGATAATAAAAATTAACAGCAAAAGATTACTTGTTAAATAGCCAGGTCTTCACAGATTTGCGGAATTGGACGTAGGCTGTTTCGTTCCGAATGGCTATAGGGAGGGCATTCCAGAGTGAGGGCCCAAGATAAGAAAAAGATCTGCCACCCATCCGAGACAGCCTGAATCTTGGCACGGAAAACCTCCCTTGGGTGGAGGAGCGTAGGCATCGGGAAGGCACATATGGGTGGGTTAGAGCACATAGGTATTGAGGTGCGGTTCCTGCTTTAGTTTTGAACATATAACACAGAGCTTTAAACCGAATTCGATTTTCCACCCTGAGCCAATGCAAATCTCGTAAATGGCTGGAGACCGTAGCGGCCCTGGGAATCCGGCAAAGAAGTCGAGCTGCAGAGTTTTGAACCATCTGCAGCCTATGAATCACCTCCTTATTAGAACCAAGATAAAGAACATTACCGTAGTCCAACCTTGAGATGATTAAGGCCTGAACTACTGTTCTTTGGGTGGGCTTTGGTAGCATCACAATCTGCTATTGTAAATTCCATGACACTAATTCACAAATTCAGGATCAGTGGAAATGTTTACCCACAAATCGCATGTACTCCAGCGGACAGTCCTACACTTTTGTGAATTACGCACCACAGCATGCATCTGACCTAGTGGTGGAAAAGTGCGTATTCCCAGAGAGTTGTCTGCAAAATCTTGGTAAACACTCCCAAACGCATGTATGTTGTCATTCAG
This sequence comes from Calotriton arnoldi, assembly GCA_963921515.1. Classification (NCBI taxonomy): domain Eukaryota; kingdom Metazoa; phylum Chordata; class Amphibia; order Caudata; family Salamandridae; genus Calotriton; species Calotriton arnoldi. The sequence goes on along the minus strand of CAWUFW010000272.1, from coordinate 3,818,634 downwards.
AAACATGTTACCACCTCATAAGGTTACTCTAGGGGTATATAAGAATGTCTTTAGTGCTTCGAACCAACTGGCCCACCCGCTTGGTTTCACGTGGGCAAAGAAAAATGAAGTTCATGAACAAATGAAAAATATTTGGTGAGAGAGAGAAAAATGTTTAAAAAAAGGTTTTTCACATTTTGCACATATTTAGATACTTGTGTTTTAGGGATCACCAGGGAGTTGGGTTATTTTCTGAGTCTCTCACTTGTGATCAGGGCAAGAATCTGCCATCTAAATACCACTCACCTCCAGGAGGCCTGTTGAGCAGCTCCTGACAGCTGATGGGTGTAGGAAGCCCTCCCACCACAAGGGGCGCCCTCCTGCAGCATTTCAGATGCCAGCAGCCACATTGCAATAACAAGACCTCTGTTCTGATACCTAGGAATGGTTTCTTTTCCTAATTTAATGTTGACACCGGCATATGTAGCGTTTTATTGTAACTAGATGAGAAGGGAAATTTAAGTGAAGTTTCAAGTTATTTTACATTTATTTTGAGGATCTGTCAGCAATTGTTTGATGTCACTTCCTGTACTATCGTTGATGCAGAAGGACGTGACATCACTGTGCATACTGGAGACATTGGGAATTCCGCTCTTTTGTAGTCTTAAACCTACAACACGTCGATTTTTACTTTTTATGAAGGTAGAGACCAAGGTTACGAGTTCACACAGGTTAGAGTGGAGACGTTTGGGACTGATATGTCGCACTTTCTCTGGAAAACTAGATGAACGGGTGTGAGATACTAGTAGAGTCAAGACGAGGCCAGGAGTGAGATTGTGCTTCAAGGCTCAGGGCTCGAGGTGTGCCAGAGAGTACCTGCCCAGGGAAGGTCCAGACCAGTCACTGCAGATGCAAGACACCTCACATGGGTCTCAAAAACAGGGGCTGTGCAAGACACCTCACACGGGTTTCAAAAACAGGGGCTGTGCAAGACACCTCACACAGGTCTCAAAAACAGCGGCTGTGCAAGACACCTCACACGGGTCTCAAAAACAGGGGCTGTGCAAGACACCTCACACGGCTTTCAAAAACAGGGGCTGTGCAAGACACCTCACACGGGTCTCAAAAACAGGGGCTGTGCAGGATGCGTCACACCGGACTCACCTCAGAAACTGTGAGTACAAGACACCTCACACGGGTCTCAAAAACAGGGGCTGTACAAGATGCGTCACACCTGACTCACCTCAGGAGCTGTGAGTATAAGACACCTCACACAGGTCTCAAAAGCAGGAGCTGTACAAGACGCATCGCACCTGACTCATCTCAGGAGCTGAAGGTACAAGGCGCGTCACACGGGTCTCAAAAACAGGAGCTGTACAAAATACGTCACACCTGACTCACCTCAGGAGCTGTGAGTACAAGACACCTCACACAGGTCTCAAAAACAGGGGCTGTACAAGACGCGTCACACCTGACTCACCTCAGGAGCTGTGAGTACAAGACACCTCACACAGGTCTCAAAAACAGGAGCTGTACAAGACACATCACACCTGACTCATCTCAGGAGCTGAAGGTACAAGACGCATCACACAGGTCTCAAAAACAGGAGGTGTACAAAATACGTCACACCTGACTCACCTCAGGAGCTGTGAGTACAAGACACCTCGCACAGGTCTCAAAAACAGGGGCTGTACAAGACGCGTCACACCTGACTCACCTCAGGAGCTGTGAGTACAAGACACCTCACACAGGTCTCAAAAACAGGAGCTGTACAAGACACATCACACCTGACTCATCTCAGGAGCTGAAGGTACAAGACGCATCACATGGGTCTCAAAAACAGGAGCTATACAAGACACATCACACCTGACCTTACTCATCTCAGGAGCTGAAGGTACAAGACGCATCACACGGGTCTCAAAAACAGGAGCTGTACAAGACACATCACACCTGACTCACCTCAGGAGCTGTGAGTACAAGACACCTCACACAGGTCTCAAAAACAGGGGCTGTACAACACGTGTCACACTAAATTCAGCTCAGGAGCTGAAGGTACAAGACGCATCACACAGGTCTCAAAAACAGGAGCTGTACAAAACACGTCACACCTGACTCACCTCAGGAACTGAAGGTTCAAGTCGCGTCACATGGGTCTCAAATACAGGGGCTGTACAAGACACGTCAGACCGGACTCATCTAAGGAGCTGAAGGTACAAGACGTGTCACATGGGACTCAAATACAGGGGCTGTACAAGACACGTCACACCGGACTCATCTCAGGAGCTGAAGGTACAAGACGCATCACACGGGTCTCAAAAACAGGAGCTGTACAAAACACGTCACACCTGACTCACCTCAGGAACTGAAGGTTCAAGTCGCGTCACATGGGTCTCAAATACAGGGGCTGTACAAGACACGTCAGACCGGACTCATCTAAGGAGCTGAAGGTACAAGACGTGTCACATGGGACTCAAATACAGGGGCTGTACAAGACACGTCACACCGGTCTCACCCCAGGGATGTAGGTACAAGACAGCTCACATAAAACTCACTCCCAGAGTCTGTCCGTGCAAAATACCTCACATCAGACTCACCACAGGGGTTGGAGGTACAAGACGCCTTACAACAGACACCCCTAGGGGATGGACTCCTAAGCGCTCTTACATAAGAGTAAGAGCTGTAGGGTCGAGATACCTCACTCCAGATGCATCTTAGGGACCTGTAGTCACAAAACCTCTCACATCAGAGTGAACTCAACACCCCACCCCCCCTCCCCGGGGGCTGTCATAGCAGGCCCCCCCTCACACCAGACTCAGTCCCGGGGTTCGCAGTTACAGGACGCTTCACACCAGGCGCACCCCAGAACACCCTGCTTGCGCCTTACCACTGGGCCAGGGCTGTGGAGTCCTTACCCCGGGGGGCCCCGGCCCGCCCCACATCCCTCCTGACATCCGGCGTCCAAACGCGAAGCCGCTTCATTATCTACGTTACACCTCCAGGCTCAGAGGACGGGAGAGCGGCCCCAGGGGCCCCCACCCCACCATTAACAAGCAGCTCTGTCCGCGCTCATTAGAGGGCACGCGGATGAATTCTGGGCCTGGCGCCACGTCCTCTCTCGCCAGCACAGTTTTGGTGTGAAATGTTTTATAATCTAAAGAGAAATGCGGACAAGACCAAAGATGCCTCTCTTCAGGGGAGTGGGGCGGGCAGAAAATCCACCAACCCCCAACATAGCATGTGGCGTAACACCAGAGCTGCCGACTTTAGAGTTGGGGAACCAGGTTCGAGTCTCGGCGTCGGCTCAACATCCTGTGATTCTGGGCAAATCACTTAATATCCCTGTGCCTCCCAAAAATAAATGTGTTCTTGTGTAACGTAACTGGTGCGCGTGTAAAGCGCTCCAATACCTTCGGGTCGAGTTCCCCTCTATAAAACTGCAAAAAAAAAAAACAACACTACACACACACTCACTGTACTTGCTCGGGCTACTTTAAACAAACTGACACACTTTCCCACAAAAATAGTTATGAGCATGAGATCTCCACACAGAGGTTCATCATTACATATAGATTATTACCAGTGTTAAACTACTGATTACCTCATGACCGTCAATAATGCATGTATGCATTATACATGCATGTATGCATGTATGCTCCACGGAATGCAACAAATATATATATGTAAAGAGGCAAATATACCCACGTCCGTGCATTTAGCAAATGAACGAATGACACTCCAGGCCCTGCATGGGACCACTACCTACTCCTAAAAAATATTTAAATCCTTTGGGGACCACTTCCCGTTTGTGAATGTCTTAATCTTACATGTTTATAGTCGATAAAGTATTAATGTTTTGCAATCCAATCCCAGGTGCAAAACATTCATACATACCAATCCGGTTCAGCATTTGGGCGGAATGCCCTAAACACACCCTTTCCAAATACCCAATCCGTATTTGGCCGCAAACCCAACTTGCAATTCAGTTTTCGAATCGCAGCTTAGTTTTGTGCATAAGGAAAGGTCTTTTTGCTGCCGCAAACGGCTCTATTCTGTGAATTGGACCTTTTACAACCACAGAAAGGGTTCGTACATCTGGCCCATAGCATCTTGAACGGAGATCTTTCTGTTACTGGTAGTCAGTGGCACCAGGTATGGTCTGAGCAATAAAATCTGAAGATACAGATGGCAGAGTTCTGGGGTTCAGTGAAGTTTGCATATTGTCTTGTAAGGTGAGTTTTGTACTGATCGAGGCGAGGTGGTTTGATCTCTAGGGCCAGGTTTAGCCCAAGGAGCCGGGTTGGCCCTCTTTGGCAGTGCAGATGCCGGAAGACACTTATTGTAACTGTCTTGACCAGTGCGGTGAAATTCAGCAAACAATACTTTTGAGTTTGGAGAATTTTGGAGCAGTTGGAGGAGTGGACCTTTGATGGCGACCATCATCGGCATGGTGGTGAGGTCCGTCATACCCAGGGGCATGTGCTCAGTTTTGGAGGTAGTGTGGCATGTCTTGTTCTGCTGCACCAATATCTAGACACGCGCTACAAGCTGCTGCAAATCGCGGAGCCTACATCTAGTTTTAAATGTAGTCAAGAGTCATCCATGTGCATTTGGTAACTAGTCGAGTAGGATGCAATCATGGAGGTGGTGAAGGCTACATACAGGTTGAAGATGCTCCGCCACCGGGCCCGTCGATACGGTGCACTACAGGTTAGGTTGGATCTTGCAGAGAAGGTGCCAGACTTGAGCTGGAAGATCCTGGTGTCAAGGAAGGAGGTAAACCAATAGAGCATCCCGCCTCCAATCCATGCACATTCGGTAAAGAATAGGTTATAGTCAGGGCCACTGGAATTGTGCGATTTTTTGGCTGTGGCATTTTCCACATAATTATGGACTTGCCATATGTGTCCCAGAATCCATCATTTGTCGCATAATCTACAGATTTTAACCCCCCAAAAAATTGCTTCTAGCTTCAAAGGATCAAAAGTTGCTAAAAAACGTGGCTACACGTGTTACCACAAAAGGGAAGACCCTTCACAAAAATTGACTAGTCACCTTTCTGTTGCTTATTGCTGTATTTGGGTGTTAGACTGGTACTAACGAGGCAAAACTTTTGCCCAGACAATTTTAGCATGTGTAAAAATGACAAAATAATAAAGTAAAACTAACAAAATCAGGGGTGGGCATAATGTTTCATTCTGCTCACGGAATAAAACGAAATTTGGTGACAGTTCCAGCCAAATTCCATAAATCATTGCATGGCTAAATGTTTTCCTGCGAGGCTCCAGAAAATGCTAGATGGCGGGTGAGATTTGGCGTCCCCTAGCGAGATTTTCTAACGTGGGCAGTCATCAGCAGGTGCAGTCAGAGGGCGGCTTCTTGAGCAGATTTTCTACTCGAGTTTCAGGAGAATCAACTCGAATGGCCGTGCGCTCTTGCGCGCTGTTTGCGCTGATTTTTCAGCGCTGCTTGCGCTACCGGTGCTCAATTGCAGCGCAATCAGCACGATGTGCATATTTTCTGCCCGTTGGCAGAACGCTGTGGAATCTAGCAGAGTTTTTATGTAACTCCATGGAATTTCGGGGAATGAAACTGCAAGTTCTGCCCACCCCTACACAAAATATGCTACATTACGCCGCATAATTTGCCTTATCTTGCTGCATAATTTAGTCAACCCTACCGCATACTTTGGTCTTCAATGGTAGTCAGTGGTGTCAAAGGTGACGGACAGGTCTCAAAGGAGCAGTGAAAGGCCCTAGTATGTGCCCCTTAATGGTAAGTGTTCCTCACAACTAGAAGAGCAGCCGAGGATGGGATGTGGTTCTGGGTGTGCAGAGCTGCCTGGGCATGACCCTTCCGAGGACCTTGCCCATTCAAGGAAGGCTGGAGTTGGGTCAGAAATTGACACGTTTGGGGTAAATTGTGAAGCACCAAAGATCGGGGTGAGGAGTGGGGCCAGGACTAGCAGGCCCATGTTGACAATGTTGGCATTGCTGCTTGTGAGTGGTGGGAGGTGTTTTTTAAAAGGAGACAGGGTCTTATCCGAATCTTTGCTGGGGCGTAGGTAGGCAGATGAGGGGTCTCCTTTCTGTGAGGTGTGAGGCTGGGGATGTAAAATAGTCTGAGGGGGATATTTAGGCGCTAGAATCAGCCAGGGATACGGCTTGGATACACCACCAGCCCCCACGCCTCACCAGCCTCTCTCTCCTCACTAGTCCCTTCAACACACAACCCACCTCTTTCTTCACACCAGCCCCTCTTTCCTCACCTGCCCCTCTTTTTTCACCAGCCCCTCTTTCTTCACCAGCCCCTCTTTCCTCACCTGCCCCTCTTTCTTCACAAGCCCCTCTTTCTTCACCAGCCCCTCTTTCCTCACCAGCCCCTCTTTCCTCACCTGGCCCTCTTTCCTCACCTGGCCCTCTTTCTTCACACCAGCCCCTCTTTCCTCACCTGGCCCTCTTTCTTCACCAGCCCCTCTTTCTTCACACCAGCCCCTCTTTCTTCACCAGCCCCTCTTTCCTCACCTGGCCCTCTTTCTTCACCAGCCCCTCTTTCTTCACACCAGCCCCTCTTTTTTCACCAGCCCCTCTTTCCTCACCTGGCCCTCTTTCTTCACACCAGCCCCTCTTTCTTCACCTGGCCCTCTTTCTTCACACCAGCCCCTCTTTCCTCACCTGGCCCTCTTTCTTCACCTGGCCCTCTTTCCTCACCTGGCCCTCTTTCTTCACACCAGCCCCTCTTTCCTCACCTGCCCCTCTTTTTCACCAGCCCCTCTTTCTTCACCAGCCCCTCTTTCTTCACCAGCCCCTCTTTCTTCACACCAGCCCCTCTTTCTTCACCAGCCCCTCTTTCCTCACCTGGCCCTCTTTCTTCACCAGCCCCTCTTTCTTCACACCAGCCCCTCTTTCTTCACCAGCCCCTCTTTCCTCACCTGGCCCTCTTTCTTCACCAGCCCCTCTTTCTTCACACCAGCCCCTCTTTCTTCACCAGCCCCTCTTTCCTCACCTGGCCCTCTTTCTTCACACCAGCCCCTCTTTCTTCACCTGGCCCTCTTTCTTCACACCAGCCCCTCTTTCCTCACCTGGCCCTCTTTCTTCACACCAGCCCCTCTTTCCTCACCTGCCCCTCTTTTTTCACCAGCCCCTCTTTCTTCACCAGCCCCTCTTTCTTCACCAGCCCCTCTTTCTTCACACCAGCCCTCTTTCTTCACCAGCCCCTCTTTCCTCACCTGGCCCTCTTTCTTCACCAGCCCCTCTTTCTTCACACCAGCCCCTCTTTCTTCACCAGCCCCTCTTTCCTCACCTGGCCCTCTTTCTTCAAACCAGCCCCTCTTTCTTCACCTGGCCCTCTTTCTTCACACCAGCCCCTCTTTCCTCACCTGGCCCTCTTTCTTCACCTGGCCCTCTTTCCTCACCTGGCCCTCTTTCTTCACACCAGCCCCTCTTTCCTCACCTGCCCCTCTTTTTTCACCAGCCCCTCTTTCTTCACCAGCCCCTCTTTCTTCACCAGCCCCTCTTTCTTCACCAGCCCCTCTTTCCTCACCTGGCCCTCTTTCTTCACACCAGCCCCTCTTTCTTCACCTGGCCCTCTTTCTTCACACCAGCCCCTCTTTCCTCACCTGGCCCTCTTTCCTCACCAGCCCCTCTTTCTTCACCAGCCCCTCTTTCCTCACCAGCCCCTCTTTCTTCACCAGCCCCTCTTTCTTCACACCAGCCCCTCTTTCTTCACCAGCCCCTCTTTCCTCACCTGGCCCTCTTTCTTCACACCAGCCCCTCTTTCCTCACCTGGCCCTCTTTCTTCACCAGCCCCTCTTTCTTCACACCAGCCCCTCTTTCCTCACCAGCCCCTCTTTCTTCACCTGGCCCTCTTTCCTCACCAGCCCCTCTTTCTTCACCAGCCCCTCTTTCTTCACACCAGCCCCTCTTTCTTCACCAGCCCCTCTTTCTTCACCAGCCCCTCTTTCTTCACCTGGCCCTCTTTCCTCACCAGCCCCTCTTTCTTCACCAGCCCCTCTTTCTTCACACCAGCCCCTCTTTCTTCACCAGCCCCTCTTTCTTCACCAGCCCCTCTTTCTTCACACCAGCCCCTCTTTCTTCACACCAGCCCCTCTTTCTTCATCAGCCCCTCTTTCTTCACACCAGCCCCTCTTTCTTCACACCAGCCCCTCTTTCTTCACCAGCCCCTCTTTCTTCACCAGCCCCTCTTTCTTCACACCAGCCCCTCTTTCCTCACCTGGCCCTCTTTCTTCACACCAGCCCCTCTTTCCTCACCTGGCCCTCTTTCTTCACCAGCCCCTCTTTCTTCACACCAGCCCCTCTTTCCTCACCAGCCCCTCTTTCTTCACCTGGCCCTCTTTCCTCACCAGCCCCTCTTTCCTCACCTGCCTCTCTTTCTTCACACCAGCCCCTCTTTCCTCACCTGCCCCTCTTTCCTCACCTGCCTCTCTTTCTTCACCAGCCCCTCTTTCCTCACCTGCCCCTCTTTCTTCACAAGCCCCTCTTTCCTCACCTGGCCCGCTTTCTTCACCAGCCCCTCTTTCTTCACCTGGCCCTCTCCAGCATCCTCCTCCTGTCACCAGCCTTTCACATTGCCTCCCCAGACCTCTCACCAGGCGCCGACTCTCGCCTGCCCCCACTCCTCCCGCTACCTCAACTACCACCCTGATAACCTTTCCCTTTACTAGCCTCATCCACCGGCCAGACCTTCTCTCTGCCCGTCTCCTCCGTCACCCGGGGCACTACCTTCACTCCCTCCTCTGTCATCACCTTCACATCACCTCAGCTCACCAGCTGTCCCCCCTCACCAGCTCACCCCTCCTGTAGGGGCGGCACCTCTCTCTCCTCCTCAGGCCCTTTCATTGCAGCTCTTCCCCCCACTAGCCTCTCTCCCTACTGGTCCCCTCTCTCATCCCAGGACCTGTCTTCACAGCTCCCCTCTCGTCTCCAGCACCTCTCTCCACAGCTCCCTTCTCCTTTCCAGCACCTCTCTCCACAGCGCCCCTCTCCTCTCCAGCACCTCTCTCCACAGCTCCCCTCTCCTCCCCAGCACCTTTCCACAGCTCCCCTATCCTCTCCAACACCTCTCTCCACAGCTTCCATTCCCAGCACCTCTACTCACAGCTCCCCTCTTCTCTCCACAGCTCCCCTCTCCAGCCCCTCTCCACAGCTGCCCTCCCCTCTCCCGCACCTCTCTCCACAGCTCCCCTCTCCTCTCCAGCACCTCTCTCCACAGCTCCCCTCTCCAGCACCTCTCTCCACAGCTGCCCTCCCCTCTCCAGCACCTCTCTCCTCTCCAGCTCCCCTCTCCTCTCCAGCACCTCTCCACAGCTCCCCTGTCCTCTCCAACACCTCTCTCCACAGCTTCCATTCCCAGCACCTCTACTCACAGCTCCCCTCTTCTCTCCACAGCTCCCCTCTCCTCTCCAGCACCTCTCTCCACAGCTCCCCTCCCCTCTCCAGCACCTCTCTCCACAGCTCCCCTCTCCAGCACCTCTCTCCACAGCTGCCCTCCCCTCTCCAGCACCTCTCTCCTCTCCAGCTCCCCTCTCCTCTCCAGCACCTCTCTCCACAGCCCCCCTCTCCACAGCTCCCCTCTCCAGCACCTCTCTCCACAGCTGCCCTCCCCTCTCCACCTCTCTCCACAGCCCCCCTCTCCAGCACCTCTCTCCACAGCTCCCCTCTCCAGCACCTCTCCCCACAGCTCCCCTCTCCAGCACCTCTCCCCACAGCTCCTCTCTCCTCTCCAGCACCTCTACTCATGCCCTCTCGTCCCCAGCACTTCTACTCACAGCAGCTCTCTCCTCCCCATCAGCTCTCTCCCCAGCAGCACTCTCCCTTCCATCACCTCTCTTCCCAGCACCCCCCTCCAGCCCCTCTTCTAAGCACTCAGCACCTCTCTTTATTCCGAGCCGGCTCTCTTCATCAGAAGTTTCCCCCTTTCCTCTAAACCACTAACCCCCCCTCCCGCGCGCCCTCTCCCCGTCTCCCAGTTTCTCTATTATTTTTCAGGTGTGCTGTTTCCCGAGTGCTCTTTTTGCCTGTGGGCAGGAGATGTGTTAAAAGCTGCATCTCTGGCAAGGCGGAAGGGGGGAGCCAGCTACCCCCGCCATGGAAGAAACCTGCTGTCTCTGGTGGAGGACAGATGGAACACCCCCCCCTCCCCCAGCACACCCCCTCAGGTGCCTTTCCACACTTGTGAGGGTTGTGGAGGGACAGAGGCGGCTCGCCAAGGTCAGAGACAGACAGACAGACAGACAGAAGGACAGGCAATAGAGACAGGGAGGGCAGATAAGGCGAGACAGAGGGAAAGGCATGCGAGGGAGGAGAGAGAGCGCGGAGCCAACAGAAACATGGAGAACAGACACACAGTGCGAAGACACAGGAAAAAGCAACAGAGAAGACGGCGGAGACAGCGAGGACGGACAAAGATTAGAAAACAAGACAAGAAAACAGGCAGGAGAGACGGAAGTACGAGACAACAGAGACGAGAAAGTGAATGAAAGGGCACGAGACAGACAGGAAAGACAGAACACAAGAATGAAAGCGAAGGCAAAACGACAAGGGAAGTCTGAGCAGGCCCACTAGAATTAGGCAGCAGCAGAGGGCCATATTATGCAATAGTTGACTAAATTATGTGGCAAAGGAAGGTGAAATTATGCGGATAGGAAAGGCACACATTGATATAGTTAATTAGCACTTGCATAATCCATTATGCCCCGTCATGTGATTAAATGCTAATTATCTCTCTTTTTTTGATATTTTAAAACGCAGTGAAGCAAACAGGACCTATTCATAAAATATAGGGCTCCTAAGAATGAACGCATTAATAAGGGGCATATTATCAACTGCCAGCGATAATTATCGCTGGCCGTCCTGAGCGACGAATTCCCTAACGCAGGCTGGGGCATATTATCGAGGGCTTTATCGCCTATTTAGCAGCACTTTTTGCCGCTAAAGCGGCGATAATTTTATCGCCCTATTAGCAAGCTGTCGCTAACAGGCGTTAGCGACAGCTTTCAGGCGTTAGAGGCCGCGTTTACCATCGCCTTGCATGTCAGCGATAATTATCGCTAATGACATGCAAGGAAGGCGTTCCCTACTAAAAGCGACTGAAAACAGTCGCTAATCCCACTACCCCCTATTAGCAAGGCAGGCGAAGCGATATAATAATTCGCGCTAAGCGCGTTTATCGCTAGATTCTAACACCTGCTAGTGAGGACGACTTACCTGTTTAAAGTATAGGAGGTGGATTCTAATGCTGAATCCACCTTAGCGTTAATGCGAGAATATCGCTGGTTTTCCAGCGATATTCTCGCTTTTTGCCGCTATCGCTGGAAATAATATCGCTATGGAGATAAACCTTGTTAATAGGGTGTTATCTCAGCGATATTTTCCAGCGATAGGCGGCGTTAACCAAACTCGCGCTAAGCGCGGTTAGCGATAAATATCGCTATTCCTTGCTAATATGCCCCGCTACCTCTGGTATTTATCGCCCTGGTAGCGCGTTATTAACAACGCGTTTCCCCAGGGCGATAAAAATTCCAGAGATAGCGTGGTTATCGCCGTTTTGCAGGGAACATCGCGATGTTCCCTGCAAAACGGCGATAACCTTGCTGATACGACCCTATGGTCGTATCAGCATAATCCACTCCCTATGTCTAACATAGGTAAGTCAGGATTTTAGCAGACGTTAGATTCTGGCGAAAACGGCCGTTTTCGCCAAAATCTAACGTCTGCTAAAATCCTATGGGCTGCCTTGTAAATATTGCAATGTGAACATCAGCGATATTTGCAAGGCAGTCCATCCGGGGTAAGCCCAGTGACGCCCACTTTGCATCTCATTAGAGATGCAAAGGGGGGCGTCGGGGAAAAAGGGTGCTAACATGCGATCATGCATGTTAGCACCCTCTTGTTGATAGGGCGATAGTTTTATCTCCGCTTTTCTGGCTTTTAAAGCCAGAAAAACGGAGATAAAGCCCTTGTAGATATGCCCCTGATATTGGCTGAGCATTGCAGGTGAGGACACGAACGCTGCCTTATTACCACGGGCCACCGCTTCAACCAGCTGGTGGAAAACACAAAAAATGTTGCACGAACCACAAGCACACGCCAACTTTTATATATTTTTTGCAATAAAGGGTGTGTCTCTTTTATTCCATACATCATCCTACATTTTAAAACTTGTCTTCACTTTCAGTGATTAAGTACTTCGTCCTGTTCTGAATCAACTCTTTCCAACAAGAGCCGGCCCAGGAGAGCAGCTTAGTGCTTTACGTGTGTCTTACGTGTGCGTCAGTTGTAGGCACTTTAAGATTCAAGACGTCATACCTGAAAAATAGACACAAAATGCTTGGACGTCTTCTAACTCGAGCGCCTTTTAAAATGTTACTTTGTTAAAAGTGTTTGTGATGTAAACATGAGTGTGCAGGAGTCATGAATTATGAAAATACAGATTTCCAAAACAAAGGACAGAGAAGGATTCATTCTTTCCCCTTGGTTTGAATTACATTTTTAATTATGTTTTTGTTCTTGCTGAAGACGAAGGCAGTCCGCAGCCCATGCCCTGGAGATATTAACACCACCTGGGCACCCTTCTCGCCTCTTTGATGCCTGGCACCAGGATTACACATCTCAAGCGTCACAGTGTGCCAGGCCTGCTCTTCAGGCCGCTGTGCACTGTTTCGGGATCTGTGGGTCCATCTGAGATTGGAACTATATTTTGGCTGTAACCTGCAAGCTAGGAACCCGACGGTGCAAGTTGTGGCAAGTGAAAGAAATACATATCGACGGGGAAAAGGCAGTGGCCACAGATCGAGTCACCTATTCCAGTGACCCTGGGAGTAACAGAATTGGAGAAGAAAGAGGTGTAAAGAACAGGGAGAAGAGACAGGTGTGAAATATATGCAGAAGAGACAAAAAGGAAGGAAGAGAGGTACATTAGAAACTGGAATAAGAGAGAGGAAGAAGTGACAGGAGAAACAAGTGAAGATGGAGAAAAGAAATGTACAGCAGACAGATATAAGAAAAGTATCTGAGTCAGGGAGAGCAGACAGGGGACTTAGTGCAGACAGGAGACTGAGTGCAGAAGGGCAAAGAGACTGGGGGCGAAGGGACAGAGAAAAAAAGTAGAAGAGATTGCGAGACAAGACAATACACAAGTATTAGAAACTGGGAGGAGGAGCAAACAGTGCAAAGAGACTGACATAAGAGACAAGGTGGGTAGTGAGGGAAAGATGTCAGGTGGACAGAGAGGAAGTGACAAGCACAGGGAAGAACGAGAACAGATGGGGAAGGGAGAACTGTATAATCCACTAGGAAAAAAAGAGAAAGGCATAAAAGATTGTGAGAAAAGACATGTATATGAGAAAGGAAAAAAGAAGAGAAGATAGAATGAAGTCGGGGTGAAGAGACAGAATAAGAAACAGAGCAGGTAAAGAGGAGAGAGAAGTGGGAACCAGACAGGGCCACTGCAAGAAAAGGCAAATTATGCGGCATAATACAGCACATTTAGTGTTAGTATTATCTCATTATTTTGCCATTTTTTAACACATGTTAACGCTTTCTGGGGAAAGGTTTAATCTCATCAGTACCACTTTGATACCCAAATACAGAAATAAGCTACAGAAAAGGGACCAGTCAACATATGCCTCTGGCCTTCCACTGCGCGCCAACACGTTTCTGCGTTTTAGGAACTTTCGATCTGTTTCAGCCAGAAACAATTTTTGTTTTGCTGAAATCTGTAGATTATTCAGCAGATGGTGGATTATGTGCAAATGCGGCAAATCCAAAACTATGCGGAAAACGCCACAGCATCGCACAATTCTAGTGGCCGTGGATGCAGGCAGAGTCCACAGTGTAAAGTGACAGCAATCACAGGGTTAATGAACAAAAAGAGAGAAGACAGGGAGAAGAGAAAGAGAGAAAAACAGAACAGACAAGAAGAAGAGGGAAAAGAGGCAGAGAGGTGAGACTGGTGGAATCCAGTGGAATAAAAGACAGAGCGAAGAAAGACAGGGGAAAGAATAGGGAAACACTAGAGACAGGTATGGGAGATACTGTAAAGAGACAGAAACGGTAAAGGGAAGATTTGAGGTGAAAGTGAAACAGGGATAAGAGACAGTGTAAGGAGAGAGAAATGGTAACAAGAAGAGACAGGAGTAAAAGAAAGTGTGAAGAGACAGGTACAAAAGACACATATAAAGAATGAAGTTGGAGTGACAAGACGGAGAGAAGAGGTGAAGAGGAGAGACTGGGAGGGACGTGTACAGCAGAGTAAAGAGAGGGTGTAATTGCAGAGCAAAGCGGCAGAGAAGTCACGTCGACCAGCCCCGCATAGCTCACTGAAGGGAGCGGGTGGGAGGAGGGCTGAGATCACGGAGAGCAGCGGAAGCACTGATGGAGCCGAGGCCCGAGGCGGCAGGCCCGGGGGCGCACGGATGGGCTGCGCACAGAGTCCCACCTGGCCCTCGGCTCTCAGCAAAACAAAGCTCTGAATGCCACGGTGTAATTACGTCCCCTCTCCTCCCCGCCAGGCCCGGCTCTTTCCGTCCTTCTCGGGGAATAAGTAACATTGCGAGGAAAGGTCGCGCCGCTCCAGATGGGGCTCTTTTTCATTTTTTTCCTGTTTTCTAAAGGCCCGGGCCCGATAATGTGAGGTTTGCGGCAGGCGGTCGCCACGGCAACGCCGCCACGCACGACGGTGACTTTCCCGCCAACAAAACATCCCCCCCCCCATCCCTGAGCGGACGAGCCGGCCGCCCAAGTTTACAAATGTGATTCCAAGAAGAGTCCGCGGTGGACAATGCCCCCCCCCCCCATCTCAGGTGACATCTTGAATGTATCCCACAATGCACCTCGTATCAGCCTCTGTCCTTTCAAGGGGTATTTGGTGTCCTTCAACCGTTTCTGGGAGGTGTCAACTCTCTTGATTGTTTTTCCTGAATTTTGGGACGCTGGAATTATGCGTTATGTGGCAAGGTTGATTAAATTATGTGGAAAGAAAAGACAAATTATGCTGTGATAGTATTATTTCATTATTTTGTCGTTGTTAAAACTGCATGGGTATAGATTTTACCTCATTAGTACCAGTTTAACATCCACCCACGTTTGATCCGTTTGAGGTAGAAACACATTTTTTGTTAAAGTCCGCAAATTATGCAGCAGATGGATTATGTGGCAAATGCAGCAAATCCATAATTATGTGGAAAACGCTCAAAATGAGTACCATTGAGTTGGAGATAGGGAGACCCGTTAGTTGGAGCACAGCAGGACAACGCAGCTCTAATGCGGCGTAAAAGCACATTATTTTCATTGTCACCCCCTGGGAATGGCTTGCAGCTCTCACCTTTTGTCTTGATGCCAGGGCTGATGGCATGGGCACAGGTTGGATGCAGGTGTGCCCCCCGCTCTACAAGAGACCTGCTCCCTGCACCGGCCCCTCACCCGCCCCCTTCGGCACTAGCTCCCTATGCTTCCCACTGTGGCATGACCTAAATGTCACAGTCTGTTAATCCCAGCCTGTAAAAAATGGTGCTTAAAAATAGTCTTCTGCTGAACAAGGCCAGATGGGAGCCGGGGACTTTCTGCCTTATTCGGCTTCTATTCCTACCTGGGGAGGCCTTTTCTAGATTTTGAGGGTCAAACGATTACATTTCGCTAAAATACTACAAGTTTGTTTGCTGTATCTCATTGCGTCTCTCACCATATGCAATCCATTGGCACTTCAGAATTGTCCCTAAAAATATTCACATTTGTTCCTAAAGTGCGAGAAAAATCCCTTCGTAATCTAATATAAAATGCATTTTGAGAGCGCTACTTATCACTCGTGAGGGTATCCAGGTAAGGAAAATAGGCGCCAGCCCCTCACTTCACTTACTAGACCAGGAATCCCCAAAAGCCAGTGGGGTGTGCCAGACCCTGTTTTGAGGATGAGGGGCACAGGGCAGGCAGAGGCAACTGGGCATCAACCGTGGTGGTTGGGGTCAGTTACCTCTGGTGTCCTTGGGCTTGTCCTGCCTCTTAGTTCGGGCTGGCGCTGGGCACACTCTCAAACACAAGTCTGCTTCTTGTGAGTGTTCCACGAAACAGAAACATGGCCGGGCTTCTCCTCCTGGACAGTTTCTCCTCCTGCAGGGTCAGGCATTCTCCTTCCCTCTTTGAGCAGACGGGAAGCTTCTAGGCGCTAGGCAGACCCACATATTCTTCAACAAGTTGTGCAGACTTCAAGTGATACAATCTCACCACTTTGAGGCTGGCTGCCTTGCAGACACCAACTCTAGCTCACAACAGCCCTTCCAGTACTCCATGGAGCACTAACTTCCTTGGTCAAGAAGAAATTAAAACTGGAAGAGGTGGGCTGGGTTCGGTTCCAACTTTATACTCAATTTCCAGTCAGGGGATGTTGCTCCACTGTCTGAAGTGCAGGAACTGGTCCAGGGTAGTTCCCTTTCACATGCCAGACCCAGTTTTGAACAAGGTTACGGGTCTCACAGCAAGTAGGGATGATGCTGGCGCCAAGCAGGAGTTCCCCAAAGCGTAGGCACCATGAAGTGTGAAGACTCTGCACCTGGCTGTCACGGACAGACAGAAAGGCAGGAGCCGCCTAGAAACGCCCCCAACCGTAACAACAGAATCATCTGACTCACCCCCAGGGCCGGACTGGCCGTAGCGGGCACCAGGCGTTTCCCCGGTGGGCCGGAAGGGTGGGGGGCGGTTTTGGACCAGTGGGGGCCATTTTTTGTTACTGGGGGCCGGTTTTGCAGCAGTGGTCGTGTTCCCGCCACCCATCTACCCCCCCCCCGCCGAGCGGACGTAATTGCTTTGGCTGGTTTGCGATCCCAGTTCGGCCCTGCTCACCCCTTACCCCCTTCCATCCTCCAACTGGCTGTGCTCAGGAAACAGTAATTAGCAACCCCCTGCTAAAGGCTCCTCATCGAATTTCTAAGGGTAGGTTTGTCTTAGTCCTCATTCACTTCAGTGTCTGGGTCTACCCCCTTTAGCTCCAGGAATTCAGGCAATACACTTGCACTGTCTGGGGAAGGTGTAGCAAGTCCTCCATCGTGTCCCATGTCAAACCAGGTGCTAACCCAAAGGGAGCTCACTGCTGCCAGCAATCAGACTCTAACCCACAACACATGGCACCATACACACACGCCCTCACCACCCACAGGAGATGTCAGTGCTAGGGTCCGGGTGCTACAACAAAGCAGAGCTTTACAAGAGCGGGCCTGTAGGCCGCACTCCCACTGAAACACGAAAAAGGTCTGCTAAGTACTATCAGCCAATAAAATATCCGTATGCTGGCAACCCAGGACAGTGACGGAAGTATGTGGCCTAATGGCTAGGGCGGTCGACCTTGAAGATGGAGAACCGGGTTCGAGTCTGGGCAGGGATGCTCAACATCCTATGATACTCGGCAAATCACTTAATCTCCCCGTGCCTAACAAAACCAAAAATGAATGTGTCCGTTTGCAACGCAACTGGCGCTCATGTAAAGCGCTCTGATACCTTCGGGTCTAGTTCGCTCTATATAAAACTTTTTTTTTTTAAAAAGTCCCATTTCAGTAAAGAGAACAAGCGTGGTGCACCCCTTTAGTTCACAGAACAGGTTCTGGACTTTGGAATCACCATGGACAGGTCTAGGTCACAGGATATACGCTAGAGTAGCGTGTCAGTTGGGCCAACAAAAATCGGAATATCAGTTTCACATGCAGTCCGGTCACTCAGCGCAGAGGTACATACCAATTTACCATGTAGGGGACACTTCCGTCTCAGCAGGATTTGACATGGTACAATCCGAATTTGAAAATACGTCCACCTGCTCCACCACTCAGTTTATCAATTTTCTGGCAGGGGTCTCATATTTTGCACTCCGCTCATTAAACTTCTAGTGGTCGATAAAAAAAGAGATCCCGAGAATCAATGCACGCACTTTCTGCTGTTTGCAAAGTTTACCAAGTCTTCTAACTTTGCCTGTTGAAGCAAGTGGCAACTCTGGGAGAAAAAAACAGGCAAAACCATGCAGGAATCAGGGCGGAAATACCTTTTCTCACATGTAATTCCCCCAAATCCCATAATCCAGAGCATTTCTGCCCCCCAGAATTACAGCTCTCATTGATATCAGTCATTCCAGGAAGGAGGAATAACGGGCAGAAAACCGCCTGCCTCGCAACAGGGCCCTAAAAGTGTTTTTCGAAAAGTTTATTTCCCGCAAACTTAACTTTAGTGCTCATTTACTCTATTTGCTTTTTTCAACATAGCAAAGTCATCAAGGTTAAAAAGATTGCAAACTGGAGTTTGTAGAGGAAAATTCTTCAAAACTTCCAACATCCCTAGTAGAAACAGAAAAATCATTTTTAAAAAACTACAAAAAAACCCTATTGGGTAGAGCCTTAGGGCTATGCTTAATCCTGCCCAAAAACTTTACGCAGGTACTCGGTCACTGGATAGATTGTGAATGACGTACTTTACCTTAGAATCAGGTGGCCTTTGGAAAGGGGATTTCAGGATTCACAGAAGTGGCTTGCGCGTCAACGCTCATTAGCTCTTCCCAGAGGGGGGGATGCTGCTGTGTTGGAGTTTGTCCACTTTTCAGCAGCATTGGTCACGGTGGAGCATTTTGTCAATTTTACCAAGTTGTTTAGATTGGTAGTTCTCTCAAAGTGCACAAAAGTGTGAGGTAGGAGTAGTAGTTCCATGTTATGAGCTGAGAACAACTAGCCACTGGAAGACATTTATCAGGGAGAGGGGCTAGAAGTCTCCCTCGTCTAAAGCAGCCTCTAAGGTCTTTCAAAGATGTAGTGTGGACCGGATATTGGGTTATCGAGTTTGATTACTGTGCCATACACTGTGTGTTTCAGGCTGTTTACTACCTGCCGAGCATAGCTTTACATGCTTGTTGTTACTACAGTGTACAGAGGGAATAACTTGGTTTTCCACCTGCAACGGAATAGTGTCTTGGGTGCTGGAAAGTCAATGGTGAACAACTGTCTCCACCAAGGGAGTCTTCCTATGAACCACACAGGGCCCCAGGACCCAGAGAAAAGGCCTCACAATCTACTTAAACACTGAGGGGTATATTTACTATAAAGTGGCAAAGCATGTCGTTAAGCCATGAAGGCGAACGACACGATTCGTCACTTTAGAAACGCAGCGCTGCACCATATTTACTAGAATATGGTGCAGCCCTGCGTTTCCCCCTGCGCTGGCGCTAACTTTATCTGCCTAGCACCAACGCAGTCACCCTTGCACCATAGTGCAAGGGTGCCTGTGTTGAGGGGAACATTGTTTATGTGCAGGAAGGGTTGCAGGTCAACCCTTCCTGCACATAAACAATCTTTAAATGCCGTTTTGTAACTTCTATGTGTGCTGTTTAATGCAGCACACATAGAAGTTGCAAAACGGGCATTTTTAAAAAAATGATTGTTTATGTGCAGGAAGGCCTTCCTGCACATAAACAATCATTGGCGTTTTGCTGTTTGTGTGTGCTGCACAAGGCAGCACACATGGAAACAGCAAAACCGAGGAGAAACAAAGCATTTTCCCTCACTTTGCCTGTTTAAGACCAGGTTTTCCCTGGTCTTAATTTTGGCGCTGCCTCCTATTTACGCTACCCTTGTAAATAGGGGGCAGCGTCAAAATCAATGGGTGTTGTGGTGGAACGCCCACCGCAACACCCACTGCTCACCCCTTTCACGCTAAATACAGCATGAAAGGGTGCCTTATTTACAAGGCAGAGTTACGCCCCGTTAAGTGGCTTAATGCTGCCTTGTAAATAAGGCGAAGTCCCTATCGCCATCACAACATCACTAAAAGTGACATTGTGGTGGCGATAGGGGCTTGTAAATATGCCCCTGAGTGCTAACTATCAGGCTCAAATCTGGTAGTGAGTGCGATGCAAGAAAGGCATGAACAGGACCCCTAAAAGGAGAGCAAATTCCCCGGGATCAGCAGACCCCACCACCCACGCCACAGCTGCACTGCAGTGGATACATTCTAGCATTGGAGCTGGGAGGCTTTACTTCTAAACTCAGTTTTACCAGTTTCCCAAAAATGGGAGGGTAAACACTATATCAAGGATCTGGGCACAACCCCAAACGAAGCGGCATTTCCCAAGGGAAGGCAGTTCATTCGCACTGACTCCCAACCTCACATTTGTCGTCAGGTGAGCAGGTTAGAAACTCTGGGATAGGAGATGTGGTTTTTAATAGAGGTCTTCTCACGTGACCAACTTGTCTTGCCTTGGGGAATTATTTTTTTAACGTTAATCCTCTGCTCTCATTTTTGCCAAGAGCTAGAGTCTTAAAAGCAAGTTAGATGCTTACTTTATGTGTGCGACAAGAAATCTGGATTGGAACCCAACCCACAACGGATATTGTGTCAGAGCCAGTATACCCTCGCGGGTGATAGTGTGCGCTTTACAAATACACAACATATTACCCAGGGGAACAGCACTGAGTCTCACGGTCTTCTCACCACAATGTGGTGTAGTGTGAAAGTTAACAGCCTTGGAGCAAGGAGAATTTCAGTTCTCCTACTAGACTAAATGGTTTAGATCTTGAGTAACTTGTGTTCTCTCCATGCCCCTGTCTCCTTGTCTTCAATTGCGTGAGAACTCCGAGAGATGCCGATTACTTGTCTGAAAAGCTTCAGTGCTCCGTCCATCATCTCTTTGTGTTTGCTTTGTTCGCCCTAAGTTGGCAGGGTATGCCCAGACGTGGGTCCCTTGCTCACTTTGCCACTGGATTCAAGCCAGCCGGGCTGATGAGGGGTGTTACCCGAAACCGGCCTCAGGATGCTAGTTTCCGGTCCAGCGCGGACCTGGCTTGGCAGTTCAGGCTGGACTGTTCCCATGAGGGACAGTGTCAAGACTGATTTGCATATGGCTGGGTCTGAACTGGGGTGGCGAAGTGAGCTAAAGAACGATGATGGATTCAACCCAGATCTAATAGTGACTAGGGGTGAGTGTCTGAAAAGTTTCAGCGCTCCGTCCATCATCTCCTTGTGTTTGCTCATTACTGGAAAGGACAGATAGGACATTTTCCCAGGACAGGTCTTCAGCCGGTTTTCATTCATACATGATTGTTAAGTTATGCAGATTTGTAGAGCGCACTATCACCCGGGAGGGTATCTTGGCACTGAGTGGGTGTGAGGCTAGCCACACTTAGGGCCTAGTAGGACTATTCGAAAAGCCAGGTTTCAGCTTCATGTAGAATTTGAGAAGTGAGGAGGAGGGTCTTATGTTCATCGACAGGTCATTTCACGCTTTAGGAGCGATGTAGGTGAAGGTTCGACCGCCAGTTCTGGTTTTCCGTAGGCGTGGAATTTGTGCAAGTAGGAGTCCGGACCAGCCGAGCGTAGGTGTCTGGAAGGTTTGTAAAAGCAGGTGCTATTCTTGAGGTATGCTGGGCCAGTGTTATGTAGTTCCTTGGAAGTGTGGGTGAGGAGCTTGAATCGTGATTGTTTGTGAATGGGGAGCCAGTGGATTATAATCTGATTACATTTCCATGAGTGGACACTCAATCACTTATTCTGCCGCTGTCCCTGATTGACGACACACTAAAACACACAATTAAGTCTCCGTTCCCGTCTTTGCTCTTACTTTATGAATACAGCAAAGATATGTCAAAATATACAACCCCATCACATCCCACAGAGGTGGAAAATGGACTCGCAGGGTCCTGAAGTGACAAAGCTGTATTTTCCCTTTTCACGAACAGTAAAATTCCTTAAACTTATTACTCTGCCGGATAAGGGATCTCAGGCGATTGTTGCACGTAGGGCCTTATTGACCATTAGCTCGCGCTGGCTTGTGCAAGAATAGAGCTCCATTAAAAGGTGAGGGCCGACCCCTGGTGGTTCAGGGCCCCTTCAGTGCAGGTGATCACATCCCTCCTTACCAGGATCTCTCAAGGGTAATCGAGTTCCTGCAGCTGCATTGTGCAGGACACCTTTTTTGCTGCATCTATCCCCTCCCAGTCACTTTAAAAACAAGTGGCGACTACTCACAGGCACTTCTGCACAGCTCTTGTGTATGCAGCAGTGCTTAGTTTGAAAAAAAAAATAAGTGCCAGGGCCCAAGTCAGGGGGCCACTGCAGCTTGTCCCATCCATTGCCACTGCCGGTGCTGCAAATTACATTACCTTCACAGCATCACACCGCTATAAGTGTGTGAATTCAGACTTTTCTAGTCCCCCAAAGCTATAAGAATGGCTTGGGCGACAGGTACTACTTTATTTTTTGTATATTGAATTAATAAAAAACTGCTGTGCTGCTCATCTCTAAATTACAAAAACAGCGCCCACATGTGGCAGTTGTCATAAGTGCTGGTGTTGACAATTAAGTGCTGGTGCCGAGCTCCGGAAACCACCGGCTCAAATTAAGCACTGCTGTGCAGGGCTGTGAGAAGAGACATCCCAGCAGGTAATTCGAGGCTTCCCATTCTGCCCTTCCTCGTCACTCATCCTCCTTTTTCTTTGCAGTTTCAGATGGGTTTCGGCTTTGAAAGACTGTCCTCTCGGCCTACAGCATACCCAGCACTCTAAGCTGTGAACGGCCACTCTCCCTCGTCCACTTTGAGGAGCAAGAAAGTTGGTGTCCTGCATCAGGTGGGTGCAGACCAAGGAACAAACCCCCGAAACAAAGGGACAAACTCATAGAAAATTGAACGGCTGGCCAACCCGCATAGACCACTTGCCCGATTAATTCAGCTACACACCAGTGCGTAAACTAGGACTTGTTCATAGCAATGAGGTGTGATCATGAGAAGTGCTCCTTGTGTGTGTGTGTGGGGGGAGCGGTGATGTATTTTGCATCAACTGTTTTTATCTTGTATGCTGCTGATTTGCTGGAAGAATGGAGTAGAACTGAGGCAGAAGAGGCCCTCCCCTCTTAAGTTGGGCAATGCACATATATAGTTACTGATGATGCCACCTGACGAGATCTGATGACATCAGACCCCAATTGACCTTCAGCAAATTGAATTCCCTGAAATACTTTTTTCAAAAGGAATCTTGAGCAGAATCTAGAGCGGATCCAAGCCAGGATTCTGTCGCACAGCCCCATACTGGACTGGGTAAACTAGCGACGAACATTTGGAGACAATAACTTAATAATGTGACATAGGGGCACTTATTGATAATAAATCATATTTAACCTATTTCTTTAAGGCAAAAAAGCTCTGTAAGAGCTATGATCAATGCTTTGACTGGATTGAACTGGGAATTTGGGGAGTCACCCCTAATCCCACTGAATTTCCATTGTTGTTATACTTTATTTCTTTAAAAGGCACCCCCGTTTCTATTTTCACAGCTTTTTTGCACATAAATAGAGATGGAAACAATGTGTTTCCCTGACAGGGTTTAAAGTTACAAGCAGGAATGATGTCTTTTGACTGAGTCTCCGTGCTGTAAATCATGCCTGCCACCCTGCAGACTGCTGTGGAGACTGGCAGTGGGGGAGTTAAAAAACATAGGAAGAGATTCCCTAATTAAGTTGAAATAGCTGCACGTGTGCACTTGTGCATTGGCTGGAGAGCTGTTGTTTGCAGAGGAATGCAGTGTTGCATTGTTGTGGCAAATTACAACCCTACAGCAATCCAAGCTTGTGTTTACCTTCACCAGTGAAATCCGCGTGGAAATAGACAAAGATATTCAAAGAATAAAAACTACAAATGGATAAATACAAATAGGTGGGCACAGAGCAAAATGCCAGAATGGGCACATAACAAGCACTGGCAAAGCCAAGAGGTCTGGTCTTGGCAAACCAGTGTGATGGTTACATTTTTTTGTTATTGCAAGCATATGCCACAAAAATAGAAAAAAGGAAAAAAATTATGGTGCCGCCTAAACATGGCCATTTGCTTGCAATAAAAAATGTAAATTCTAAGAAATAGCAAGAGCATATTTTTTTATGAACGATTATGGGTGCTTCCCAGCAGACAGGTATACTAGAACAGGTATCGAAACGCTTTGTTGTTTTAAGGCACATCCAAAGAAAATATGATCACTGTTATTATTGGCATAAAGAAAGGGTACAATTGGGTTTGAATTACTGTAACCTGGAGACAGCTTAAACTGACAAAGATGAGTACAAACATTAGAAAAAAAGAAACAAACGAAAGTTTGAAAAAAGAAAAAAGAATTGGCAAGTGAAGTATTGGTTCACCTGCCTGGCATTGCAGTGCACGTTTTTTTAAGGGAATCTGCACATGTGATGAAGAAAGAGGTCATCACTCACTTGCTAGTGCAGGAGAGCCAATGGCTGAAGGTGGCTGACGAGCTGGATGCTATGGTGGGTGGTGCGGAAGCAAAATGTAAATGACTGTTGGACACACAAAGGAATGAGAGGGGCTGAACCAAAGCTGCTCTACATGTCTATATGCATGTATTTTTTACTTGTAAAATGTTTTAATTACATCAAGCTTGTGAGACAACTAAAGCTCTCTCTCTACCAGAACTAAAAACAAAAATACAAAATAGATTAGAGGAAGGAGAAGAGGAAATGAAAGAAAAACAAAAACGAGAATTCCTAATCTTGTACAACGGGCCGGATACATGCCATATTCCCACTACTTTTTCCAACTGGACACTCACCTCTACTTGGGTGCACCCGTCAGAATGAATGAACTACAATATGTTATGTTATTTAGACTGAGGAGTGAACTGTGCTTAACACGGTGGGCTTTGGACTATATAACAGCCATGGGCGGACCATTCGTTTCTGCAAACTTAGAAGGTGCCAAGTGAAGTGGGCATATAACAGGCACAGGCAGCCCATCTGTATATGCAAACTTAGAAGGTGCCAAGTTAAGTGGGCATATAACAGGCACGGGCAGCCCATTCGTTTCTGCAAACTTAGAAGGTGCCAAGTGAAGTGGGCATATAACAGGCACGGGCAGCCCATATGTATATGCAAACTTAGAAGGTGCCAAGTGAAGTGGGCATATAACAGGCATAGGCGGCCCATCCGTACATACAAACTAAGAAGGCGCCAGGTTAAGTGGGCATATAACAGGCATGGGCAGCCCATGCCAGAGAGGATGCCGGACGGAGGTGGAGGGGGTGGTCGTTCTAGGTCTTGGCAGTGATTTAAGAGAAGAAGCGGCTCCCACCGTGGCCGCGATGAAAGCAGGAGATGTGCGCAAGGGCGAGTGAGGCGGAGCGCAGGTGCCTCGAGGGCAGGTGGGAATTCAGTCGGTGTTTGATGTAGGAAGGTCCTTGGTCGTGAAGGGCTTTGTAGGCATGCGTGAGAATCTTCAACTGGTATCTTTTCTGGATGGGGAGCCAGTGGAGGTTTCTTAGGAGAAGAGAGATAAGGGTTCATTTGGGAAGGTCTAGGATGAGTCTAGCTGCTGCGTTCTGTATGGTCCGGAGTCTTCTGAGGAGCTGAGTGGGTATACCGGCGTAGACAGCATTGCCGTAGTCGATGCGGCTGGTTCTGAGGGCCTGTGTGATGGTCTTTCTGACACTTATTGGGATCCATTTGAAGATTCTGCGGAGTATGTGATGGGTGTGGAAGCAGGAGGAGGTAACAGAGTTGACTTGTCGTTTCATGGTCAGTTGGCTGTGGAGGATGAAGCAGAGGTTGCATGCATGGTTGGTCGGTGCTGGTCCTAGTTCTTCTGGCCACCAGTTGTGATCCCATGCGGAGGTGTTTTTCCCAAAGATCAGTACTTCAGTGTTATTGGAGTTTAGTGTGAGGCAGCTGTCTCTCATCCAGTCGGCTACATTGGTCATGGCACTGTAGAAATTTGTTCTGGCGTTGGAGGGGTCATCGGTGAGCGAGAGGATTAGCTGGCTGTCGTCGGCATAAGAGATAATGTGGAGACCGTGGGCCCTGATGATGTCTGCGAGGGGGGCCATAGAGATGTCGAACAGTGTGGGACTGAGGGATGATCCTTGAGGCAAGCCGCATATGATGTCCTTGGGGGCAGAGGTGAAGGGTGGAAGATGGATGCTCTGAGTGCGTCCTGAGAGGAATGAGAGGATCCAATTGAGGGCGCGTTGTTGGATGCCGATGTTGTGGAGTCTAATGATGAGGTTGTGGTGGGGGACTGTGTCAAACGCAGTGGAGAGGTCGAGACCACCTTTCTGCTCAGTGGAGGAGGATTCTGACATTGGGAGATGGATAGATGGACAGGTAGATGGAAATGTGAATGAATCAGACCTGCACGCTTGAGGCTTCTGAACAACAGCACAACTCCTCAATTTTACTTCTACACATTTCGCCAGGAAAAAAACCAGCTTCAGTTTACCCAAGGAAAACCAGTTGCAAAGAGGCAAAATGTGATCACCTTGAGTAAACATTGCAATGTGGCTTATTATGCATCCATCTGACCTCATTGTCAAGGACTTCCCTGTGGCCCTGATAGTCACTGGTGCTGTGGGAACCACTTGGGTAGTCTGAAACCGGAGGGCGTGGCCTTCGACTCCTGGAGACTGGGAACCGGGATCCTGGCAGAACTCCCGGCCAAGGTGGAGCTGTTGTTCTCGTGAGAGTCTGAGCATCCACAAAGGTTGAAAGTCAGGAATCTACTCCTGTAGGTTTACTCCTGTATTTGAAGCTGATTTCTGTCTACATCAGATTCACAGAGATGTCCAGCAGAGCTCAGTGTGCAAAAGGCATGCATGTGGAATTCCCACCTGGTGCAGAGAAAGAAAGAGAATGGGAAGGAAACGAAGGTGGAGGGAGAGCAAAAACTGGGAAGGTGAGAGAGCAAAACTGGACAAAGAGAGGGTGAAACAGGATGGAGAGATAAAAACTGGATGGAGAGAAGACAATTTAAGATAAAGTAAGGTAAAAGACAGGAGAAAAAGAATGCAGATATGGAGCCAAAAAGGGCGAAAAGAGATAAAGAGGCAAAAAGACAAAGCAAAAGAGGTTGAGAGTAAAAAAGCGAATAGAGAGAGTGAAAGATGATGGAAAAAGAGAGAAAGGGCAGTCTATAGAGAACAAAAGAGGATGAAAAATGAAGGATAACAAGAGAGCAAAGTAGACGAGTATAGAACTAAAGGGGGTTGAGAGAGAGAGAGAGGAAGATATAGGGAAGGAGAGGGGGGCAGAAAGTGGATGAGAGAGAGAAAAAGTGGATGAGACTGAAAGGGGATGGAGCCAGAAGAAGCATCTGAGATGCAGAGAGAGCAGAAGAAGACGGAGAAAGAGAAACAGGGTAAAGAGAGAGAAAGGACAACAGTGGGTCTCGGTAAAATAAGGGAAAAGGTGGGTAGAAGGAGTGAAAGGCGCTGCGATACACAAGTATAGAGGAGAGAAGAGAAGGGGAATGAGTGACTGACTCTCCACTGAAGGGCATGATGTCAATAATGTGGAAATGAGAGAGTCCCAACTGAAGGCCATTAGACCAGCGACCCACAGAACAAAGGGACAGCATAGACCTGTGGAGGTCAGAGTGGCTGTTACATTATCTGTAAAGTTTGTCTACATGTCTCTTTCCTTTTCCCCTGTCCCTTTAATTGCCTTGTATACTTTCAACATCAGCACATGCCTTGCAGTTGGTTATGGCTTCATTTGGAATTGTAGTGTATGTCATTCTGCTTTGGATTTCTCTTGAAGCTGTACTGTGCCTTAACTATTAAACTGCTTCTACCTTATTTTGGGATGTATTGGATTATTACTTCTGGAACTTTACATTGGCCTTACCGGTGATATTGCACAGTGATGGGTGTGATGTGTGAAGTGATGTTGAACAGTGATGTGATGGTGCACCGTGATGGGTGTTATGTGTGTTGTGATGTTGCACCGTTGATGTGTGATGTGATGTTGAACAGTGATGTGATGGTGCACCGGTGATGGGTGTAATGTGTGATGTGATATTGCACCGTGATGTGATGCTGCACCGTGATGGGTGTTATGAGTGATGTGATGTTGAACAGTGACGTGATGTTGCACCGTGAGGGGTGTTCTGTGTGATGTAATATTGCACAGTGATGTGATGTTGCACCGTGAGGGGTGTTATGTGTGTTGTGATGTTGCACCGTTGATGTGTGAAGTGATGTTGAACAGTGAAGTGATGTTGCACCGTGATGAGTGTTGTGTGTTGTGATGTTGCACCGTTGATGTGTGATGTGATGTTGAACAGTGATGTGATGGTGCACCGGTGATGGGTGTAATGTGTGATGTGATATTGCACCATGATGTGATGCTGCACCATGATGGGTGTTCTGTGTGATGTGATGTTGAACAGTGATGTGATGTTGCACCGTGATGAATGTTATGTGTGTTGTGATGTTGCACCATGATGTGTGATGTGATGTTGAACAGTGATGATATGGTGCACCGGTGATGGGTGTTGTGTGATGTGATGTTGCACAGTGACGTGATGCACCGTGATTTGTGTGATGTGATGTTGCACAGTGACCTGATGTTGCACCGTGCGAGGTGTTCTGTGTGATGTGATGTTGAACAGTGACATGATGTTGCACCGTGAGGGGTGTTCTGTGTGATGTAATGTTTCACAGTGACGTGATGTTGCACCGTGAGGGGTGTTCTGTGTGATGTGATGTTGCACAGTGATGTGATGTTGCACTGTGAGGGATGTTCTGTGTGATGTGATGTTGCACAGTGACGTGATGTTGCACCGTGAGGGGTGTTCTGTGTGATGTGATGTAGCACAGTGACGTGATGCTGCACCGTGATGGGTGTTCTCTGTGATGTGATGTTGAACAGGGATGTGATGTTGCACCGTGAGGGGTGTTCTGTGTGATGTGATGTTGCACAGTGATGTGATGTTGCACCGTGAGGGGTGTTCTGTGTGATGTGATGTTGCACAGTGATGTGATGTTGCACCGTGAGGGGTGTTCTGTGTGATGTGATGTTGCACAGTGACGTGATGTTGCACCGTGATGGGTGTTCTGTGTGATGTGATGTTGAACAGTGATGTGATGTTGCACCGTGATGAATGTTGTGTATTGTGATGTTGCACCGTGATGTGTGATGTGATGTTGCACAGTGATGTGATGTTGCACCGTGATGGGTGTTCTGTGTGATGTGATGTTGAACAGTGATGTGATGTTGCACCGTGATGAATGTTATGTGTGTTGTGATGTTACACTGTGATGTGTGATGTGATGTTGCACAGTGATGTGATGTTGCACCGTGATGGGTGTTCTGTGTGATGTGATGTTGCACTGTGATGTGTGATGTGATGTTGCACCGTGATGTGTGTGATGTGATGTTGAACAGTGATGTGATGTTGAACAGTGATGTGATGTTGCACCGTGAGGGGTGTTCTGTGTGATGTGATGTTGCAGAGTGACGTGATGTTGCACCGCGAGGGGTGTTCTGTGTGATGTAATATTGCACAGTGATGTGATGTTGCACCGTGAGGGGTGTTCTGTGTGATGTGATGTTGAACAGTGATGTGATGTTGCACCGTGATGAATGTTATGTGTGTTGTGATGTTGCACCGTGATGTGTGATGTGATGTTGCACAGTGATGTGATGTTGCACCGTGAGGGGTGTTCTGTGTGATGTAATATTGCACAGTGATGTGATGTTGCACCGTGAGGGGTGTTCTGTGTGATGTGATGTTGAACAATGAAGTGATGTTGCACCGTGATGAGTGTTATGTGTGTTGTGATGTTGCACCGTTGATGTGTGAAGTGATGTTGAACAGTGATGTGATGTTGCACTGTGATGGGTGTTGTGTGATGTGATGTTGAACAGTGAAGTGATGTTGCACCGTGATGAGTGTTGTGTGTTGTGATGTTGCACCGTTGATGTGTGATGTGATGTTGAACAGTGATGTGATGGTGCACCGGTGATGGGTGTAATGTGTGATGTGATATTGC
This sequence comes from Calotriton arnoldi, assembly GCA_963921515.1. Classification (NCBI taxonomy): domain Eukaryota; kingdom Metazoa; phylum Chordata; class Amphibia; order Caudata; family Salamandridae; genus Calotriton; species Calotriton arnoldi. Next base: position 3,788,855 of record CAWUFW010000272.1, on the reverse strand, counting down.
ACCGTGATGTGATGCTGCACCGTGATGGGTGTTCTGTGTGATGTGATGTTGAACAGTGATGTGATGTTGCACCGTGATGAATGTTATGTGTGTTGTGATGTTGCACCATGATGTGTGATGTGATGTTGAACAGTGATGATATGGTGCACAGGTGGTGGGTGTTATGTGTGATGTGATGTTGCACAGTGACGTGATGCACCGTGATTTGTGTGATGTGATGTTGCACCGTGAGAGGTGTTCTGTGTGATGTGATGTTGAACAGTGACATGATGTTGCACCGTGAGGGGTGTTCTGTGTGATGTAATGTTTCACAGTGACGTGATGTTGCACTGTGAGGGATGTTCTGTGTGATGTGATGTTGCACAGTGACGTGATGTTGCACAGTGAGGGGTGTTCTGTGTGATGTGATGTTGCACCGTGATGGGTGTTCTGTGTGATGTGATGTTGAACAGTGATGTGATGTTGCACCGTGAGGGGTGTTATGTGTGTTGTGATGTTGCACAGTGACGTGATGTTGCACCGTGAGGGGTCTTATGTGTGATGTGATGTTGCACAGTGATGTGATGTTGCACCGTGAGGGGTGTTCTGTGTGATGTGATGTTGCACAGTGATGTGATGTTGCACCGTGAGGGGTGTTCTGTGTGATGTGATGTTGCACAGTGATGTGATGTTGCACCGTGATGGGTGTTCTGTGTGATGTGATGTTGAACAGTGATGTGATGTTGCACCGTGATGAATGTTATGTGTGTTGTGATGTTGCACCGTGATGTGTGATGTGATGTTGCACAGTGATGTGATGTTGCACCGTGATGGGTGTTCTGTGTGATGTTGAACAGTGATGTGATGTTGCACCGTGATGAATGTTATGTGTGTTGTGATGTTACACTGTGATGTGTGATGTGATGTTGCACAGTGATGTGATGTTGCACCGTGATGGGTGTTCTGTGTGATGTGATGTTGAACAGTGATGTGATGTTGCACCGTGATGAATGTTGTGTGTTGTGTTGTTGCACCGTGATGTGTGATGTGATGTTGCACAGTGATGTGATGTTGCACCGTGATGGGTGTTCTGTGTGATGTGATGTTGCACCGTGATGTGTGATGTGATGTTGCACCGTGATGTGATGTTGAACAGTGATGTGATGTTGCACCGTGAGGGGTGTTCTGTGTGATGTGATGTTGCAGAGTGACGTGATGTTGCACCGCGAGGGGTGTTCTGTGTGATGTAACATTGCACAGTGATGTGATGTTGCACCATGAGGGTGTTCTGTGTGATGTGATGTTGAACAGTGATGTGATGTTGTACCGTGATGAATGTTATTGTGTTGTGATGTTGCACTGTGATGTGATGTTGCACCTTGATGTGTGATGTGATGTTGCACAGTGATGTGATGTTGCACCGTGAGGGGTGTTCTGTGTGATGTAATATTGCACAGTGATGTGATGTTGCACCGTGAGGGGTGTTCTGTGTGATGTGATGTTGAACAGTGATGTGATGTTGCACCGTGATGAATGTTATGGTTGTTGTGATGTTGCACCGTTGATGTGTGATGTTGCACCGTGATGTGTGATGTGATTTTGCACCGTGATGAATGTTATGTGTGTTGTGATGTTGCACCGTGATGTGTGATGTGATGTTGCACAGTGATGTGATGTTGCACCGTGATGGGTGTTCTGTGTGATGTTGAACAGTGATGTGATGTTGCACCGTGATGAATGTTATGTGTGTTGTGATGTTACACTGTGATGTGTGATGTGATGTTGCACAGTGATGTGATGTTGCACCGTGATGGGTGTTCTGTGTGATGTGATGTTGAACAGTGATGTGATGTTGCACCGTGATGAATGTTGTGTGTTGTGTTGTTGCACCGTGATGTGTGATGTGATGTTGCACAGTGATGTGATGTTGCACCGTGATGGGTGTTCTGTGTGATGTGATGTTGCACCGTGATGTGTGATGTGATGTTGCACCGTGATGTGATGTTGAACAGTGATGTGATGTTGCATCGTGAGGGGTGTTCTGTGTGATGTGATGTTGCAGAGTGACGTGATGTTGCACCGCGAGGGGTGTTCTGTGTGATGTAACATTGCACAGTGATGTGATGTTGCACCATGAGGGGTGTTCTGTGTGATGTGATGTTGAACAGTGATGTGATGTTGTACCGTGATGAATGTTATTGTGTTGTGATGTTGCACTGTGATGTGATGTTGCACCTTGATGTGTGATGTGATGTTGCACAGTGATGTGATGTTGCACCGTGATGGGTGTTCTGTGTGATGTAATATTGCACAGTGATGTGATGTTGCACCGTGAGGGGTGTTCTGTGTGATGTGATGTTGAACAGTGATGTGATGTTGCACCGTGATGAATGTTATGGTTGTTGTGATGTTGCACCGTTGATGTGTGATGTTGCACCGTGATGTGTGATGTGATTTTGCACCGTGATGAATGTTGTGTGTTGTGATGTTGCACCGTTGATGTGTGATGTGATGTTGCACTGTGATGTGTGATGTGATGTTGCACCGTGATGTGATGTTGCACCATGATGTGATGTTGCACAGTGATGTGATGTTGCACAGTGATGTGATGTTATGTGTGTTGTGATGTTGCAGAGTGATGTGATGTTGCACCGTGATGGGTGTTCTGTGTGATGTGATGTTGCAGAGTGATGTGATGTTGCACCGTGATGGGTGTTCTGTGTGATGTGATGTTGAACAGTGATGTGATGTTGCACCGTGATGAATGTTATGTGTGTTGTGATGTTACACCGTGATGTGTGATGTGATGTTGCACAGTGATGAGATGTTGCACCGGTGATGGGTGTTCTGTGTGATGTAATGTTGCACAGTGATGTGATATTGCACCGCGAGGGGTGTTATGTGTGATGTGAGGATGAACACTGATGTTGCACTGGTGGTGTTGCTCGGGCTCCCTCTGTGTTGAGGACCGGCAGAAGTGCATCTTTCAAGCTCAGAAGCATCTTCCTCGACCAATGGGAGGCCCGCGCCGTGACAGTGGTGTGCGGCAGGCCCGGTGGTCCTCGACAGTGCTGAATCTGAGCTGGTGGGGAGGGGGGGCGGACCGGTACTTGTTTTTCAGAATCAGATATTTACCGCCAGCAAGAGAGGGATAAACAAACAAAGCAGAAGGGGGGCTTGTGGGGGGTTGCCGACCGCAGGGAGGTCCCCCCCCCGGGCAGTTTGGGAGGGTCTAAGGGGCGGGGGGAGCGGGCTGTTAACCAGCCATTTTATCTTTGGGCTTGTTTTTTGTAGCCCAATTGGAGCCCAAGCATAAATGCTTTGGGCTCCTGCTCCCGGCCACCATTTTAGGTTTGGTGACCTGGTTTGCCGGGAGCTTTAGCGTGGGAAATATTTTGTCAGGTAGGGCCTTTAGGGTTTTTACTGTTGTTCAGCGTCGGGAGTACAGTAGGAAGTCGCGTGATGTCGGGAGAAGACTACCGCGTTTTGGAGGCCCTCCGGCTCCTGAGCGAGGCGGGCCGGATGGACCTGGTAATTGGCGCAGGGGCAGGGACAGCGCGCCCGGTGCGGCAGGCCTCGGCGGGAGTGGCAGCGGCCGTTGCCGCCTGCACGTCGCCGAAGCGACAACGACTGGCGGTAAGTGAGCGGGGCCGCCCGCGAGCGAAAAAGACGGCCCCGACAGTGTTTTTGGAGCCTGGGGAGGGTGGTAGGGCAGGGGCCTCAGGAGTTGTGAGGCGCGGGGGTGGTGTAACACCGGCTAAGGCAAGGGAAAGGGCCACTGCATCTGTAGGGCCGGTAGCGGCCTTAGCGCCAGTTGCGCGTTCGTGTTCCTCCCCCGCGGGGGTGTTTCAGCATGGGGGAAGGCGGGGCGGGAAGCGGCGATCCGCATCTGTTCCTTGCGCGATGGTGGTGACAGCATCTGGGGAGGCTGGGGAGCCTGAGGCAGGGTTTGTGAGCAGGGCAGCCAGCAGCGACATGGCGGGGGGGGGAGGAGCTTATGCCCCCCCCTCCTGCTCGTGTGACGGAGGCAGCAGATCTAGCTAGTAGGGAGTGGGGGGGGAAGCTGGACCTGGTGTCAGTGGCCATGGGGTATTGGACTGGGCTGATATTGTTGTGGAGAGCAGGGGCAGCGCTGAATTTGTGGCAGGCAGGGAGGGGGAGGCAGGTGATCGGCAGATGTACAGTCCCCTCCTTTTTTCCCCCCCTTATTCTGGAAGGGCCGAGATGGGGTCGGTGGGGAGCAGCTCCTTGGGGGAGGGAGAGTGGGCCCAAGTGGGAGGGTGGGGCAGCCAGCAGACCTTTTTTCCCTCGGTCGGAGATGGGGCAGCCAGGGAGGGTACCCATATGAGCTGGGGGGGGAGTGGGCACCTTGGGATGGGCGGTGAGGTTTCGGGTTGGGGGTGGGGTGGGGAGGGGCAGGGGGGATATTAATTTGGGGAATTTAGATTCGGCCGGAGGGGACCAGGCTTGGGAGGGGTTAGATATCTTTCCGTCTTGGGCGGAGGGGGTGCGGGGCCTGGGTATGGGAGAGAGGCAAGAGGCACAGCGGGCGCAGGAGCTTAGGGGGGGAACGCGGGGGCTAAGTAGGCCACCGGGGGTGGAGGGGGGCAAGGGAGCGGGACAGGTAGGGTTTGGGGATACGTTGGAAGGGAGGGGTACAGGCCGGGGTTGGGACTCAGCGGCAGCAGTGGTACAGGCGGGGCTGGTATGGAGTGGGGAGGAAGAGGGGGGGGATTCCCCCCCCCTGGGGGGTTCGGTGAGGTCTAGGCGGTTTAGTCATAATAGGGAGTTTTCGCCGGATTTGCGGGGGGCCGTGTTTTCAGGCAGGTGTGAGGGAACCGGCACATCAGTCCAAACTTTTTCTTCACAGGGTAGGGAGCGTCGCAGTGTTGCGGACTCGGTAGGGCGCGGTGCGGCCCAATTACACCGAGGAGAAGGGAGGGTGGAGCCTTGCGCGGCGCATCCCGTACCGGCGGGGGATCCCGTCGCGGCCAGCACACGAAGGTCCGGTACGACCTCGCTGGCCCCACCGAAGGACAGGTCACGGTGGTCCGACATTACAGCGGTGATGGATGCACAGAGAGGTCAACGCATGGGGGAGTATCGGCGAGTACAGTCGGCTCCCCGCAAGGAGGACATTCTGGGGCCGTTAGGGCCAGTGCGGGGCAGGTTGGGTCCGGTAGGGCCCGTGCTGTGGTATTTGATCCAGAGGTGCTCCAAGTGGAGGAGCCCATTGTGTTGGACTATGACGAGGAGAGCCCCGAGGAAGGGAATTGCGGGAGACTGAGGAGGGGGGCCCTCTCATGTTTTTCCTAGTTTTTTGCAGGTTCCGGGAGTGGTGCCGCACAGAACGGCAGTGGCGTCTGGATCCAGGAGGGAGCGCGGCCCCGCAGTGAGGGTTCCCGGAGTGTGGATCAGGCAGAGACTGGGGCAAGGAGGTCGGTGTCCGTCCGGGCATCCTCGTTAGAGCCAGGTGAGACCGGTAGAACACAGGCCAAACCAAAGATGGTGTCTGTGGGGACGGGGGACGGGGGGTTGGGGGGAGTGACGGAAGGGAGATTATACAGGGGGAAATATGTGAAGGATACGGGGGTGGGAACAGGAGTAGGGGGGCTAGCACTGGGCGACAAGGTAGAAAGTGGGACAAACACGGAAGCAGCGGTGGGGGGTAAGGAACCGTTGGAGAGTAAGGAATTGAAGATTAAGAAGCTTCCCTACATGGGTGTGACAAAACCTTTGGGGGCCCATTTAATGCTTTTAACCAAAGAACGTATATGGAAAGGGGAATATGTGGAGATACTGAAGCTCCTGCATAGGGAGGTGAGGTCCAAAGAGGGCTCAAAAGAGGAGGAATATGAGCTGGCCAAGCGGCCTAAGGTGCCGTTGACCATTGAGAATTGGACGGCAGCATTTTTAATATATGCTAGTGTGTACTGCGAAAAGTTCCCGGAGCGCAGCGTAGCCATATTTAAATATATCGATGTGATACGGAAGGCGCAAATCACAAGTGGAGGGTACGCTTGGGCCCAATATGACGAAGAGTTCAGGGCTCGTATGGCTTGGGACCCTGAGGCAAAATGGGGGGAGTTAGATACAGACTTATGGCAGCATACAATGGAGGCAGCATCGGGTGGTAAGACCATTTTTACAGCTAGCGGATTGCCGTTGGTATACCGGCCCTTTCAGGGGAAGCCCACCCGGGGTGGGGTGGGAGGCGCAGCCACGACACAAGCTGGAACGGGGGCGTGCTGGGACTTCAATAAGGGCTTATGCACGAGGGAGTATTGCAAGTACCGACACGAATGTTCCAAATGCGGGAAGCGCCATCCCCTGGTTAACTGTTGGGGCGTTAAGCCACAGGGAGGTCAGCAGTGGCAGCAGTCAGGGGCCGGCACGTCTGCCCCTCCGCATCAATTCCAGAGCGGCAGGGGTGGGAAAGGTCCACAGGGTACTGGGCCCAAAGGCTCCTACGCCAGTTAGGGTACCAAAGCTCGCGGAAGTACTCCAGGGGTATGGGGATTTGGGGGCTCAACGGGTGCTTCTGGAGGGATTTCAGTGGGGGTTTCGTTTGGGTTACCAGGGTCCAAGGCAGAGAAGGTGGGCGGATAACCTGAAGTCAGCGGCAGAACACAGGGAGGTAGTCCAGGATAAATTAAACAAGGAGGTAAGGGAAGGGAGGATGGCGGGCCCCTTTGACGACTGGCCAGTAGACAACTTGATCATATCACCCATCGGGGTGGTCCCCAAAAAGGAAGAAGGACAATACAGACTGATTCAACACTTGTCATGGCCGGAGGGGGCGTCAGTTAATGATTTTATCGATGAGGAGGCTGCCTCAGTGTCATATTCTTCAGTTGACGTGGCCATGTCACTTGTTGTGACCTCGGGCGCAACTGCAAAAATGGCAAAGTGTGACATTAAATCTGCATTCCGGCTGCTTCCAGTCCATCCAGATGATTGGGATCTTCTGGGTATCCATTTTGAGGGTAAATGGTACGTGGACAAAGCATTGCCGATGGGTTGCTCTATGTCATGTGCTTTATTTGAACGTTTCAGCACCTTTTTGCAGTGGCATTTCACGCAGCACACGGGTCACACATTGGTGACGCACTACTTGGACGATTTCTTCTTTGTAGGTTCCCCCGGCTCCACGGAATGCCAGATAGCTCTGGACACTTTCCATGAGCTCATGAGGGAACTGGGGTGCCATTGGCACCCGAGAAGACAATGGGTCCATCTACAACTTTGTCCTTTTTGGGGATCGAAATTGATGCAGTGGCAATGCGGGCTCGCTTGCCAGAGGATAAAAAAGTGAAAATGTTGGAGTTACTGGACATGATGTTGGCAAAGCAGAAAGTGACAGTAAAGAGCATTCAGGTGTTGCTGGGTCACCTTAATTTTGCCTGTAGGGTAGTCAGAGCGGGGAGGACGTTTTGTAGGAGGTTGGGCCGGGCACTAGCAGGACAGCATTTGCCGCATCACCATGTGCGCCTGGCGGCAGGGGTGAAGGAGGATTTGCGGATGTGGTCAGTTTTTCTACACTCTTTTAATGGAGTGCCATTGGCCAGGGGGGATGATGTCCGGTGGGACGTGCAAATCTTTTCTGATGCCGCAGGCAGTGACGGCTTTGGCATTTATTGGCAAGGTAGGTGGTGTGCGGAGAAGTGGCCCCCACAATGGAAGGATGGGGGGAGGAGCATAGCCTTTCTGGAGCTTTTCCCGTTATTGGTGGCTTTGACCCTGTGGGGCGAGGAGTTGGCGCACAAGAGGGTCTTGTTTCGTGTGGACAACATGGCAGTGGTAGACATGTTTAACAGACAGTCGGCCAGAGATGAACAGATTCTCAAGTTGCTGCGAGTGTTTGTGTTAGGCTGCCTTAGACACGACATTGCATTCAGGTCCTTGCACATCCCTGGTGTGGACAATGACATAGCGGATGCCTTGTCTCGTTCGCAGTGGGGGAGATTCCGTGGGCTGGCCAAGGAGGCGGACAGGACACCGACCCCAATGCCGGAACATCTTTGGTATGTAGGCAACGTAGGGTGCTACAATTGGTGGTAGGTTCTTTGTCTGTGGCCACGCGGGCGGCTTATGCGCTGGCATGGAGGGATTTCCTGGCATCAGGAGCCTGCAGGCGGGAGGAGAGTTGGCGGCGGTCTGAGGATGTGATCCAGTTTATCCTAGGCCTTATAGAGAGAGGCCTTTCCAGGGTGACTATCGCCGGGAAATTGGCGGGAATCTCTTTTATGGGAAAACTCTTTTGGGGTTACTCCCCCTCAGCAGGGGAAGTGGGGAGGAGGATGCTAGAAGGCTGGGCTAGGGAGCAGGGAAGGGTGCGTTTTCTAGGTGCCCCCTTTCATGGCAGATTCTGGCCAGGTTGTTGGAAGCTTTACCAGGGGTTTGTAGGGACGGTTTTGAAACATGTTTGTTTTCTACTTTGATGGTGTTCATGTTTTTTGGGGCTTTTAGAGTATCGGAACTCCTGGGTACCAAGTTAAAAGGGGCATCAGTTGGCACGATGTGTTTTTTGCGGAGAAGGGGATACAAATTTGGCTGGCCAATTCTAAAACTGATCAGAGAAGCCTAGGGAAAGGAATTTGGTTGGAAGCAGCGTCCCCAGTTGCAACATGTCCTTTGCAGTGGGCGCGCCGTTGGAGATCTTTGGCGGAAGGTGTCGGGGCCGATGGGGTTTTTCGGCACCACAATGGGTCCCGGGTAACGGATTATCAGTTGCGCATGGTACTGCGTAAGGCATTACAGAGCATTGGGCTGGATGGGGCGCGTTATGGGACACATTCATTCAGGATCGGGGCAGCAACAGAAGCGCACAACCGGGGTTGGTCACAGGGGGACATTATGCGGCTGGGGCGCTGGTCGTCAGACTGTTTTCAGCGCTATGTGAGAAGGACCGCGGAGGAGGCGCATGCGTCATCCTCGTTGTTGTGAGTCTTATTCTAATTTTCTCATTTCAGGTTCGGTGGCTGGGCCTCAATCCAAGGAATTGACCATTTGGATAGTGGGGCATTCATTCATCAAATGGGCGCAGATTCAGGCTCGACGCAGCTATTTTGGGGAAATGTTGGGTTTCAATGACAGTGTATTTAGAATTGTTTGGAAAGGCAAGGGAGGGATGCTTTGGAGAGAATTGTTAACATGTCTAAATAAATGGATGGTGAGGGGTCAGTGCCCGGATGTCCTGTTGATTCACCTGGGCGAGAATGATTTATGTGGAGTAAAGGGGGTGGTGTTGCTAAGGGCAATGAAGAGGGATCTGTCTCTTTTAAGGGAGCGATGGTCAGGGTGCCACGTTTTGTGGACTGAATTGGTCCCGCGCAGGGTTTGGAGGGGGCTGTGAACCCCGGGCTATTGACAAGGCACGGAGGAAAGTGAACTCGGAAATTTCTAGGTTTTGTCGGGGACTAGGTTTTGGGAGAGTGACACACAAAGAGATACGATTTGAGAATGGGGAGTTTTTTCGGGATGACGGAGTGCATTTATCCAGGCTTGGAATGGACCTCTATCTACTTGAGATTCGGGAGGTATTGGCGAGATGCTTGAATGTTCAGAGACATGTAGTTTAAGTTGGGGAGGGGATAGCCTACTCTGGGGGGCAGAAAGAGGGGGGTAGTTCCCCCCTACTTTCTGGGTGGCGGGGGTCATTTGAAGTTTGCCAGGGTTGGCAGGGGTTTTGGTGATTAATTTTGAAGTTGGGATTTATCGACAGGGAAAGGGTAGGCAGGTTACTTGTTATTTCGGTTACACAGGTTGGGGGTTTGACAGCTGGAAAGGGGCAGGCAGGGGAAGGCGTTTAACGGACGGGTTGAATTTATAGGGTTATACGTTGATGTATTGTTTGCTATGGTTTGTAATGTTGTAATGTACGGGTGGGGGCGGGCTCAAAGAAAATGCTAGGGGTGGAGCGGGGCTCGGGGTGTTAGGTAAATGGTTTATTTAGTGAGGCCTAGTTTTGTAAGGCTGTTTGCCGAGGTATTTATATTGTTATGTGCACCTGTTTCAATAAAAGCGGCCTTTTACACACAGTCACTGGTTTGTGGTCTGCTTCCCCCCCACCCCTCCCTCCCAAGGGGGGGTTGGGGGGGGTTGCCGACCGCAGGGAGGTCCCCCCCCCGGGCAGTTTGGGAGGGTCTAAGGGGCAGGGGGAGCGGGCTGTTAACCAGCCATTTTATCTTTGGGCTTGTTTTTGTAGCCCAATTGGAGCCCAAGCATAAATGCTTTGGGCTCCTGCTCCCGGCCACCATTTTAGGTTTGGTGACCTGGTGGCCGGGAGCTTTAGCGTGGGAAATATTTTGTCCCACCCTCCCTCCCCTTTTTTATAAAATGTTAATTAAATTTTTATATCTTTTTCTTCTCTGGGTTCCCCCTCTTTTTCCTGGGCTAAAAAATATTTTAAGAGGGCTTTTGTGGGACAGGTGTACAGGGTGCTCTTATGTACTGTCGCTTGGAACAGGTGCTGTGCGGGGGTCATTTGAAGTTTGCCAGGGTTGGCAGGGGTTTTGGTGATTAATTTTGAAGTTGGGATTTATCGACAGGGAAAGGGTAGGCAGGTTACTTGTTATTTCGGTTACACAGGTTGGGGGTTTGACAGCTGGAAAGGGGCAGGCAGGGGAAGGCGTTTAACGGACGGGTTGAATTTATAGGGTTATACGTTGATGTATTGTTTGGTATGGTTTGTAATGTTGTAATGTACGGGTGGGGGCGGGCTCAAAGAAAATGCTAGGGGTGGGGGCGGGGCTCGGGGGTGTTAGGTAAATGGTTTATTTAGTGAGGCCTAGTTTTGTAAGGCTGTTTGCCGAGGTATTTATATTGTTATGTGCACCTGTTTCAATAAAAGCGGCCTTTTACACACAGTCACTGGTTTGTGGTCTGCTTCCCCCCCCACCCCTCCCTCCCAAAGGCGGAGGAAGAGAAAGACGGAAAAACCGGCGACGCCATTTTGTGTGAACTCCTAAATCCTAGAGTGGCCCCTTGACTTGGATTCATGTGCGCGTGAACGGACGCAAATCCAAAACTTTACATATCGGTGTGCAGCTATCTGTATAGCGCTTCGTACATGTATTAGCCTATTTCTAAGCTCTGGGAGTTCTTTAAGGGAACGGAGGGACAGAAAGATGAAGCAACTCTTCTAGGATCACAGAATGTGGTCTAGTGGGGAAGCTGGGATTCGAACCAGGACTCCTTCATAGAAATTCAGCAGACCACTTCAGGAGGCAATGGTCGTCAGACTGGCGTAAGCCCAACACGGAGTTACAGATATAAAACACAGAGGTAAGACAAGGACACAGAAGGCAGGCAAGCAGCAGATTGTGTAAAAGTAACCCTAAACGCTACACAGCAGCAGGCGTGTTGTCATGGCGTGAGAAGAACCGCGTAAACGCAACGATTGAGTTCTACAGACTCAACTGCACAATGCACACTGTGTGTAACCGAGTCCTGGCTGCCTCCCACGCAGCCACGCCTGACTCACACACACCCATCTGACCTCAGGTGTGAGGAGTAGGTGTGCCAGCTGGGACGGAACACGACAATAACAAGCATTGGCAAAGACAATAGAACCGGCCTTGGCAAGCTGGAGCGACTATTTATTTATTATTGCAAGCATTAACCACAAGAATAAAAAGGAAAAAGACAAACAAGGAACACAGGCAGTAGCCATATCCTTGCAATAAAGATTTTAAATAATAATACAAAAAATAACCATCAAAGAAGGGAGGTGTACTTAGAACCAGTATGGATACAAACCCTTTCAAGTTTTATTTCACACAGCAGAAAAATATAATTTTCATTAGTGCATAGAAAAGGTGCTATTATCATTGAATTACTGTAGCCTTCAGTTCAAACACTCAGGGATGAGTAAAAAAAATAAAGAAGAATAAAGAATGGGAAAACAATAGCTAATTAAAGTAATGTCCCACAAGCCCTGGCACTCACATGCACTTCTTTTTGGCAGATGTGCACAAATAAAACACTGTAGTCACTCAGAGTGCAAGAGAGAGGGTGGCTGAAGTGGGCTGGCGGCTGTGCTCTGTGGTGGACAGAAGCAACATTTGAATAACAGATGAAGAGCGTTGAATCAAACCCACTTTATGGATGCCGAATGCATGCATATATGTAGGTGTTTCTTATTTAGGACTTTTTCAATTACATGAGGCTGATCAGATAGCTAAAATGTTATGCCGTACCGAAAAAGGGCAACAGAACCATACAAGAACCATGTGTGAGTGAGGAAGGGCATAGGGGGGAAGAAAGAGCAAACATCTTACCCAAGGAAACAGCCAAACGCAACCGAAAGAATTGAGGAAAGGCAGATTGGAAGAGAAAGAAAAGAAAAAACACAAGCTGCAAAAGAACAAAAAAATAAACTGTGAAAGAAATAATAGAGGGTAAGATCAGACCACGAGAGGAAGAAAAGAGACATTTCTGATAGCCAGGAGTGAAAAATAGACACAATTACAATAATACAAAACACACAGATTCTAGGAGATTAACCGAGAGAGAAAGAATTGAGTGAAATAATAGAATACCAAATAAAGAACAAAGGTGAAATATAGCTGGGACACAAAAAGATTTTTTTTTAAAAAGACAGACTTCAAAAGACAAGGAAACAAAATGTGATAAAAACATAAAAGGACTGGCAGAAAGAGAAAGAAAAGTGCGAGTAAAGAACAGAAATAAAGAAAGATATGAAATGCTTGGCACAACAACAGTAGAGACTCCAAAAGTAAGAAAACAAAGCAAAAAGTTCATAAAACCCAACTGACCTTGATTGCGGCACCATCGCTAATGCTGGACGACACAATACCTTATGGACAGATCGCAGAGTGCAGAATGAGGCAGACATTTATGCCTCCCTGTCTGATATTGAGACCCTATGAAACATGCAACTCAAAACGATGATGGACGGAATGCTGAACACTGTCAAACATTCACCCTCAGTCACAGATCTGGGTTTAATCCATTGTTACTGGGGGTGAGTGGTTGAAAAGTGTCAGCGCTCCGTCCATCATGTTGTTGTGTGCACCCTATGAAACACGCCTTGGCATCATCTCATGGGCTTCTGTGGACTCCCGGGTTAAATGGAAGGTCCCTCAAGGTTCCTTTGGTGGACACTCCTGTCCTTACTGATACGGGCCCCCATTGCACCCGGCCCAGAGCCCTTCGACCAGACCCCTCTGATCCCATCCGACACTGAGCTCTCAAAGGCTAGGCTTGGAGGTAGGTCTTAGGTCTGGAGGGACCCAGACTCTGTAGTGATCTGAACCCTAGACTGAGGGCAGAATCCAACCACTTCTCAGTTAGAAAACCTCTGGAAGTGTATCTAATTTGGCGATATTTGACTGAGATTCTGCCATAAAGAGAGTCACGATCGAAGAATACCGGACGGGGGATCCTCCTCGCATCTGATTACACTTGAACCACCCCCGTCCACCATCTTAGACCCTGATGTATAGCACTCTGAAACTTAAGCAAGTTGGCATTGTAGCACTATACAAAAACCCAAATATATATCTATATATATCTACTGATCTATATCTACATATCTACTGATCTATATAGATCTATATATCTATCCATCTATATATATAAATATAGAGATAGATATAGGTATGGATAGATATACCTGTACTCTCCATTTAAGACCGTCAATTGCAGCACTATATAAAAGCCTGAATAAAAAACACCTTACATCAACATGCACCATTTATAACATTGGATAACCCCTATAAATAAATAAATAAGTGGAATGTTTAATGAAATGGCGAAGATCTGAGGTGGGAGACAGGAGTTGATCTTCAAATAATTCAAAATATGATTCAGGAAGTCTAAGACTATTGTGTTTAATTGATGACTTAGGGATTGAAAAACCTAAATCAGGAGATTTTTCCCGACCTTTTAACCAACTACTAACATTCTTTTTTATGCTGTTGAAGTCAGTCACTCCAGGAATTGTAGGAACCAAAGCATATGGACATCCATAACATTGGTGCCAGAATGCAGTCTAAGGCACGCTGGCCATTGTGCACTGGTCCTGCACGGTGTACTACCCCGAGGCTCATGAGTGTGCGGGCCTGCAGGACCAAAGGAAGAGGGATTGGTGAGCAGGGTGTGGTGGTGCCTGGACAGAAGCCTTGTGTCTCAGCGCAGGGTGTGGGCGGTGCCTGGATAGAAGCCTGTGTCTAACCGCGGGCCATGGGCGGTGCCTGGACAGAAGCCTTGTGTCTCAGCACAGGGCATGGGCGGTGCCTGGACTGAAGCCCGGTGTCTCAGCACAGGGCATGGGCGGTGCCTGGACAGAAGCCCGGTGTCTCAGCACAGGGCATGGGCGGTGCCTGGACAGAAGCCTGGTGTCTCAGCACAGGGCATGGGCGGTGCCTGGACAGAAGCCTGGTGTCTCAGCACAGGGCATGGGCGGTGCCTGGACAGAAGCCTGGTGTCTCACTGCAGGGCATGAGCGGTGCCTGGAGAGAAGCCTTGTGTCTCAGAAGGACTCATTTTGTGAAGAACCTGAGTAAAGTCGAGAAGGACTACATATCTCATGAGCCCCTGAGACTCTTACAAGACTTGCCAAAGTTGGCGGCCATCTTGAAACCACAGAATAGAAGTTTCTCATGGACCCCAGCGTCCTTCTTAGGCAATTGTGATGCATAGTTGCTGTAACTGGGACTTCTTGGTGTAATCCTGGTGTCTGTTCTTCTGTGAAGTCCACGGAAGACATCCTGGAACCAGAGAAGTATCTCGCAAGACTGGCCCTGGTAGCAGCAGTCCATAGGGATTAAGAACTCTACAGCCCTTGTTTGTTTCACAAGAAGTTGTCCATAGGGCAGGTGATCTCTGTAGCATGTGTTTGCTTCATCACAGTCATCCATTCGGATGCATGTGGGCTGTGAACCATGGCCAACTTTACCAGACGTGTAAGAGCACAGACGTATGTAGTACGGCCAAAGGTATCGAAGACATGTATGAACAGGAGTAGAAACTGCGCGTGCAGTACTCATGAATGCTTTCATGTTACACTCACCCGCTTGCCCACTTGAGCGCAAGCCAAGGTTTCAATATTTCTTTATTTAGAAGGTGGCGCTCATTAGCAAACAAGCTTATTGTAATCCTGATTTTTATTAAATTATTATACCTAAACTTAATTGTATTTCAGCTAAGTGGTAAGACCAAGTTTCAAATTATAAAGGCGAGGGGCAATACGGAGGTACATTACAGACAATATTCCAAGTTAAAATCTCAAAGTTGAAATTAGTGATGCTAAACCGCTCCTTTACTTGTGCAAAGCTCAACGCCCTGGTAGTGCAGATGACGCCCAACCTGGGAGCCAGGCCTCTGCTGCTCTCGATGGTCCACTCACCGTTTCCCGGGACCTGCGCTGTAACTCTACAATAGTAGTGTGGAGTTGGCTTTGAGGAAGTGTGGAAGCTACCCTACTCCTATCGCATCCAGATTTCCAGGTTTGGGCGCACACGTCCTCCCCAAAAAGGATGATTGAGACCCTGGAAGTGAGTGTCAGGTCAGAACTCAGGTCCTGGGGGTGAGTGTCAGGTCAGGACTGAGGCCCTGGGAGTGCGTGTCAGGTCAGGACTGAGGCCCTGGGGGTGAGTGTCAGGTCAGGACTGAGGCCCTGGGGGTGAGTGTCAGGTCAGGACTGAGGCCCTGGAGGTGAGTGTCAGGTCAGGACTGAGGCCCTGGAAGTGAGTGCCAGGGCACGGGAGTTACAAGTAACCGTCCTGCATGGGTGTTTCTGTTGTGTAAGGTATGTGTGTCACCGCGGTGTGTGCATGTTATGTTCGTGTGTGCGAGTGTGTCTTTGCTCTGGATGCATGTGTCTATGCGTGTTGTGTGTCTGTGCGTTCTGAATTTGTATGTTCTTTGTAGGGTTGTGTGTGAGGCAGTTTGTATGTGGAGTTGTGATGCGTCTGGAGGAGTAATGTGCATGTGTGTGACATCTGTGCGTGTGTGCGTGAATGCGTGCCTCTGCGTTTCTAAGTGCGTATCTGTGTGTACATGTGTGTGTGCGCGCACAGGGTCAGGGAGAAGGGGACTGGTGTGCTCGCACATCCGCACACGAGACAAACTCCAATGTTCTCACAGGGCCAGAGGGACCGCAGGCGCAGCTGGGCTTCACATTATTAAAACAATAAATAAAGGATTCGCTTTGCTGACAGTACAATATACTGCTTAATACCTCTGCCAGGGGCTGGTGCGGGCATCACACTCTACACAACCTGTACAGCCACACTCTATACAGCCTCTCTGCCAGGGGCTGGTGCGGGGACCGCACTCTGTACAGCCTCTCTGCCAGGGGCTGGTGCGGGCGCTGCAGGCTGCAGAATACCTCTGCCAGGACCTGGTGCGGGCACCACTCTCTACACAACCTGTATACCGGGGCTGGTGCGGGCACTGCACTCTGCACAACCTATATACCAGGGGCTGGTGCAGGCACCGCACTCTGCACAACCTGTATACCAGGGGCTGATGCGGGCACCACTCTCTACACAACCTATATACCAGGGCTGGTGCGGGCACCGCACTCTACACAACCTGTATACCAGGGGATGGTGCGGGCACTGCACTCTACACAACCTGTATACCAGGGGCTGGTGCGGGCACCGCACTCTACACAACCTGTATACCAGGGGCTGGTGCGGGCACCGCACTCTACACAACCTGTATACCAGGGGCTGGAGCAGGCACCGCACTCTACACAACCTGTATACCAGGGGCTGGTGCGGGCACCGCACTCTGCACAACCAGTATACCAGGGGCTGGTGGGGGCACCACACTCTACACAACCAGTATACCAGGGGCTGGTGCGGGTACCACACTCTATACAGCCTCTCTGCCAGGGGCTGGTGCGGGCACCACACACTATACAGCCTGCCAGGGGCTGGTGCGGGCGCTGCAGTCTGCAGAATACCTCTGCCAGGACCTGGTGCGGGCACCACTCTCTACATAACCTGTATACCAGGGCTGGTGCGGGCACCGTACTCTACATAACCTATATACCAGGGCTGGTGCGGGCACCGCACTCTACACAACCTGTATACCAGGGGCTGGTGCGGGCACCGCACTCTACACAACCTGTATACCAGGGGCTGGTGCGGGCACCGCACTCTACACAACCTGTATACCAGGGGCTGGAGCAGGCACCGCACTCTACACAACCTGTATACCAGGGGCTGGTGCAGGCACCGCACTCTGCACAACCTGTATACCAGGGGCTGATGCGGGCACCACTCTCTACACAACCTATATACCAGGGCTGGTGCGGGCACCGCACTCTACACAACCTGTATACCAGGGGATGGTGCGGGCACTGCACTCTACACAACCTGTATACCAGGGGCTGGTGCGGGCACCGCACTCTACACAACCTGTATACCAGGGGCTGGTGCGGGCACCGCACTCTACACAACCTGTATACCAGGGGCTGGAGCAGGCACCGCACTCTACACAACCTGTATACCAGGGGCTGGTGCAGGCACCGCACTCTGCACAACCTGTATACCAGGGGCTGATGCGGGCACCACTCTCTACACAACCTATATACCAGGGCTGGTGCGGGCACCGCACTCTACACAACCTGTATACCAGGGGCTGGTGCGGGCACTGCACTCTGCACAACCTGTATACCAGGGGCTGGTGCAGGCACCGCACTCTGCACAACCTGTATACCAGGGGCTGATGCGGGCACCACTCTCTACACAACCTATATACCAGGGCTGGTGCGGGCACCGCACTCTACACAACCTGTATACCAGGGGATGGTGCGGGCACTGCACTCTACACAACCTGTATACCAGGGGCTGGTGCGGGCACCGCACTCTACACAACCTGTATACCAGGGGCTGGTGCGGGCACCGCACTCTACACAACCTGTATACCAGGGGCTGGAGCAGGCACCGCACTCTACACAACCTGTATACCAGGGGCTGGTGCGGGCACCGCACTCTGCACAACCAGTATACCAGGGGCTGGTGGGGGCACCACACTCTACACAACCAGTATACCAGGGGCTGGTGCGGGTACCACACTCTATACAGCCTCTCTGCCAGGGGCTGGTGCGGGCACCACACACTATACAGCCTGCCAGGGGCTGGTGCGGGCGCTGCAGTCTGCAGAATACCTCTGCCAGGACCTGGTGCGGGCACCACTCTCTACATAACCTGTATACCAGGGCTGGTGCGGGCACCGTACTCTACATAACCTATATACCAGGGCTGGTGCGGGCACCGCACTCTACACAACCTGTATACCAGGGGCTGGTGCGGGCACCGCACTCTACACAACCTGTATACCAGGGGATGGTGCGGGCACCACACTCTGCACAACCTGTATACCAGGGGCTGGTGCAGGCACCGCACTCTGCACAACCTGTATACCAGGGGCTGGTGCGGGCACCGCACTCTGCACAACCAGTATACCAGGGGCTGGTGGGGGCACCACACTCTACACAACTAGTATACCAGGGGCTGGTGCGGGTACCACACTCTATACAGCCTCTCTGCCAGGGGCTGGTGTGGGCACCACACTCTACACAACCTGTGTAACAGAGGCTGGTGCGGGCACCACACTCCACTCTATACAGCCTCTATGCCAAGGGCTGGTGCAGGCACCACACTCTATACGGCTCTCTGCCAGGGGCTGGTGCGGGCACCACACACTACACAACCTGTATACCAGGGGCAGGTGTGGGCACCACACTCTACACAACCTGTATACCAGGGGCTGGTGCGGGCACCACATTCTATACAAACTGTGTACCAGAGGCTGATGCGGGCACCACACTGTATGCAGCCTCTCTGCCAGGGGCTGGCTCGGGCACAACACTCTACACAACCTGTGTACCAGAGGCTGGTGCGGACACCACACTCTACACAACCTGTGTATCAGAGGATGGTGCGGGCACCACACTCTACACAACCTGTATACCAGAGGCTGGTGCGGGCACCACACTCTATACAGCCTCTCTGCCAGGACCTGGTGCAGGCACCACACTCTATACAGCCTCTCTGCCAGGGGCTGGTGCAGGCACCACACTCTACACAACCTGTATACCAGGGGCTCGTGCGGGCACCACACTCTACACAATCTGTGTACCAGAGGCTGGTGCGGGCACTGCACTCTACACAACCTGTATACCAGGGGCTGGTGCGGGCACCACACTCTATACAGCCTCTCTGCCAGGGGCTGGTGCGGACACCACACTCTACACAACCTGTATACCAGCGGCTGGTGCGGGCACCACACACTACACAACCTGTATACCAGGGGCTGGTGCGGGCACCGCACTACATACAACCAGTATACCAGGCACTGGTGCGGGCATGGCACTCTACACAACCTGTATACCAGGGGCTGGTGCGGGCACCACACTCTACACAACCTGTATACCAGGGGCTGGTGCGGGCACCACACTCTATACAGCCTCTCTGCCAGGGGCTGGTGCGGGCACCACACTCTACACAACCTGTGTAACAGAGGCTGGTGCGGGCACCACACTCCACTCTATACAGCCTCTATGCCAAGGGCTGGTGCAGGCACCACACTCTATACGGCTCTCTGCCAGGGGCTGGTGCGGGCACCACACACTACACAACCTGTATACCAGGGGCAGGTGTGGGCACCACACTCTACACAACCTGTATACCAGGGGCTGGTGCGGGCACCACATTCTATACAAACTGTATACCAGAGGCTGATGCGGGCACCACACTGTATGCAGCCTCTCTGCCAGGGGCTGGCTCGGGCACAACACTCTACACAACCTGTGTACCAGAGGCTGGTGCGGACACCACACTCTACACAACCTGTGTATCAGAGGATGGTGTGGGCACCGCACTCTACACAACCCGTATACCAGGGGCTGGTGCGGGCACCGCACTCTGTACAGCCTCTCTGCCAGGGGCTGCTGTGGGCACCACACTCTATACAGCCTCTCTACCAGGGGCTGGTGTGGGCACCGCACTCTACACAACCTGTATACGAGGGGCTGGTGCGGGCACCACACTCTACACAACCTGTATACCAGGGGCTGGTGCGGGCACCGCACTCTATACAACCTGTATACCAGGGGCTTGTGCGGGCACCGCACTCTACACAACCTGTCTACCAGGGGCTGGTGCGGGCACCACACTCTACACAACCTGTGTAACAGAGGCTGGTGCGGGCACCACACTCCACTCTATACAGCCTCTATGCCAAGGGCTGGTGCAGGCACCACACTCTATACGGCTCTCTGCCAGGGGCTGGTGCGGGCACCACACACTACACAACCTGTATACCAGGGGCAGGTGTGGGCACCACACTCTACACAACCTGTATACCAGGGGCTGGTGCGGGCACCACATTCTATACAAACTGTGTACCAGAGGCTGATGCGGGCACCACACTGTATGCAGCCTCTCTGCCAGGGGCTGGCTCGGGCACAACACTCTACAC
The DNA here is from genome assembly GCA_963921515.1 of Calotriton arnoldi. Taxonomy (NCBI): domain Eukaryota; kingdom Metazoa; phylum Chordata; class Amphibia; order Caudata; family Salamandridae; genus Calotriton; species Calotriton arnoldi. The sequence goes on along the minus strand of CAWUFW010000272.1, from coordinate 3,768,413 downwards.
AACCTGTGTACCAGAGGCTGGTGCGGACACCACACTCTACACAACCTGTGTATCAGAGGATGGTGTGGGCACCGCACTCTACACAACCCGTATACCAGGGGCTGGTGCGGGCACCGCACTCTGTACAGCCTCTCTGCCAGGGGCTGCTGTGGGCACCACACTCTATACAGCCTCTCTACCAGGGGCTGGTGTGGGCACCGCACTCTACACAACCTGTATACCAGGGGCTGGTGCGGGCACCACACTCTACACAACCTGTATACCAGGGGCTGGTGCGGGCACCGCACTCTATACAAGCTGTATACCAGGGGCTTGTGCGGGCACCGCACTCTACACAACCTGTCTACCAGGGGCTGGTGCGGGCACCGCACTCTACACAACCTGTATACCAGGGGCTGGTGCGGGCACCGCACTCTACACAACCTGTATACCAGGGGTGGTGCGGGCAGCACAGTCTATACAACCTGTATACCAGGGCCTGGTGCGGGCACCGCACTCTACACAACCTGTATACCAGGGCTGGTGCGGGTACCACACTCTATACAGCCTCTCTGCCAGGACCTGGTGCGGGCACCGCAGTCTACACAACCTGTATACCAGGGCTGGTGCGGGTACCACACTCTATACAACCTGTATACCAGGGGCTTGTGCGGGCACCGCACTCTACACAACCTGTCTACCAGGGGCTGGTGCGGGCACCGCACTCTACACAACCTGTATACCAGGGGCTGGTGTGGGCACCGCACTCTACACAACCTGTATACCAGGGGTGGTGCGGGCAGCACAGTCTATACAACCTGTATACCAGGGCCTGGTGCGGGCACCGCACTCTACACAACCTGTATACCAGGGCTGGTGTGGGTACCACACTCTATACAGCCTCTCTGTCAGGACCTGGTGCGGGCACCGCAGTCTACACAACCTCTCTGCCAGGGGCTGGTGCGGGCACCGCACTCTGTACAGCCTCTCTCCCAGGGGCTAGTGCGGGCACCACATTCTACACAACCTGTATACCAGGGGCTGGTGCGGGCACCACACTCTATACAACCTGTATACCAGGGGCTGGTGCGGCACCGCACTCTACACAACCTGTATACCAGGGGCTGGTGCGGGCACCGCACTCTACACAACCAGTATACCAGGGGCAGGTGCGGGCACTGCGCTCTACACAACCTGTGTACCAGGGGCTGGTGCGGGCACCGCACTCTACACAACCTGTATACCAGGGGCTGGTGCGGGCACCACACTCTATACAACCTGTGTACCAGAGGCTGGTGCGCGCACCACACTCTACACAACCTGTATACCAGGGGCTGGTGTGGGCACCACACTCTACACAACCTGTATACCAGGGGCTGGTGTGGGCACCGTATCCTGTGCTGTTACAAGGGGGTCAAGAGCCCTGATGCGAGCATGGGATACAGGTCCATGGACTGCTCCCCACTGTGCTGCTTGGTACTGAAAGGCTCTCTTACCTGCGGCGCAGTTGGCCCCTCACGCGCATGAACACTGGCACCGGTGCCACTGCACCTGTGGCACTCACCAAAGCCGCACCCACCCCTGCTTCCACGTGTTCCCGCTTCTCGTTCTACTTGTCTCCCCGCTTTCCTCTCTCCATCCCTCGCTACTCTCACCCCAGCCCCTTTTACTCTCACTCCCCCATCCTTTCCCCTCTCTCTCGTGCCTCCCTGTACATTTCCACTGACTCCTCCCCCTGCCTCACTCGTCCTTATATATTTTCTCCATTTTTTAATTCTTCTTCGCTTCTCCGTGCTCCTCTTTACCCTTTCTACTTTTCTCCTCGTTTCTCTCTTCCCGTTCTTCTCTTTCCTCCTTCCTCTCTTTCATCCCTTTTTAGGTCTCGCGCCTAGCGTTGCAGTGCGTAGCACTGCTCGCGCAGCGCGAGACCTCTTGTATGGGCTTCAGAAAGCTAACCACACGCTTGTGCGTGTGGTTTTGCTTTCGGAAGCCCACATTGGCTGTAGCGTGCTTTTTATTTTAAAAAACGGCACGCAATTGGGCAAAGGCGGGCGCATGTCCCGCCTTTGCTCCGCCCATTCCCGTCCGTGTCTAGGGACGCGCATTAGCGCGCGGCACAGACGACAGGCTCCCTCGTCCCCCCGCTCCTCTGTGGTGCGCGCGCACCACTGGTTTCGATTCCCGCGATCGGCTCATCTGTGGTGCGCGCGCACCACAGGTTTCGATTCCGTGCTTGTTCTAAATGCTGTAATTTCTAATTTATTCACTTTTCTTTTCTCGCCTTCCTGGCTGCCTTCATAAGGACCACTGCCTTATTAAGCCTGTCCAGTAGTGCCTTCCTTGGAGATGGCAGTCCCTATATATTCTTTTTCAACTTCTTGTGCCTACCACTGTGATCTTTACTTAGCAGCCTCACCGCCATGCAACCCGCTGCTGCTCTGCTGAATCCCACAGGTTTTGCTGACCATTGTTCAGGTGGCAGTTAGATGTCAGCCCCTCCTTTAAATGTAACTTTTTCTGAGGCTAATGCACTTCTACTTTGTGTTGGGCACTGCATCCAGAGGGAGATCTCCCTTCCTAAGTCGGCACAGCTGAGATAGCGGTACCACGTCATAGCACAGAGTACTTCTAACCAAAATTCACACTGACGTGCGGGGAGAGAGAAGTTTACGTTTTGGGATCCATGGGATACTATCATCCTCTTTTTAGAATTCACTTCACAATGCGTATCCTACCACCCTGTAAATAATGGTAAAATTATGACCATGTCCTCCCGCCCCCGAAGGAATATTCAGTTACCTGTTTTGCAGCAACGTTGCCCCACCCACCGACCTGCGGGGTGTAGGAGCATGTCATAAATACAACGGTGCAGTGATGAGAACTCCGGCACGGGCGCTTGGTGGCACTGTAGGGGATTAACGACACGCAACCCTTTAATTCTGGATTAAGAGATAGCCGTGATTACAGTGTGGAGGGTCCCTTACATCTCTGGACCCCGGCGCTGCTGCACCTGCTTTGCCCCTGCTTAGCTGTGCGCATAAACCGTGGCAGTCCGTTGCCGTTCCCGGAGCAGGTGTGCCGTGTGTGTGTTTTTCTAGGCGTGGCACGGACACTAAACCGGTAGTGCAGGTGCGCGTGGGAGGGAAGCCGCCTGCACTAAAACAAACACTCACAGTCCGGGGTCTGGCGGCGCCGCCAGAGCAGGGGACGCAGAGGACCCGAAGGACCCGGGCGAAGTCAGGACTGACCCGCATATGTCTCAGCCGTGCTCCCCCAGGTAACCGCTCAGCAACACGTCAAGTTTTTCTGTTTCGTGAGAGGTGGGAAGGGAAGAGGCTCCGGTCAGCTGATTCTCGGTATAAGCAGCAGTGCGAAAACAGAGGTCGCATTACCTCTCACACAGGCCATCGTTACCTGGTGGGAGGTGCCCCTGGGGGTAACGAGAGATGGACTTACTTAGGGATGCTCTGTACAGAGGCACCAGAGGCGCATAGGGGTTTGTCCCGATTTCACGACAAGCTTGTGAGGGACTTTCAGGGCTGGAGCAGTCAGATGCATGTAACATCTGTGAATGCTTAAACGGGAGGTATAAAGATAAAATCGCGGATATTTTTTTTTACTTGCATTACCACCGTAAACGTTTTACCTGCAAGCAAATTAACTTTAAAGAACGTTTCGCTTAAATCGGGAATCTCCCGTATATAGTTGGGCAAATTGACACTTCTGCGATGTCGCACTTGCCCCTCCCTGCTCAGGGGCGTATTGCAAGCACTTGCGGTGTAGTGGGGCTCCCAACCCTAAGCGGGGCCACATTCACCCAAAGCCAATGAATATCTGGGAGATATGGGCGAGTCGAGGGCCCCTCTCTTCACGTTTGGATAGGGCGTGGAAATCATTTTGCGTAACGCCACTGCCTTAGCCTTCACGTGAACCGCCTATTTTTGCGCGTGGAAGATTTGTTTTTAATTCCTGAGAAAGCTTTGCCGCGCGCGTGCCTTGTAGAGGGTATTTCAAGAGATGCACGGACCCCAAAAGGATGGGATTAAACGGGGGACCTCAGTTCGTGGGCCACCCTCTTGCTACTTTTAGACAAGCATTTGCAATGCAATAGCTCTCGCATTTACACGAGTTTGAGCTATTGACATTGCAAATAACAATGCCTTTTATTTTTGTTTTTAAAACATAAATAAAAAGGCATTGTCATTTAGAATGCCAATAGTTTAACCTCGCATAAATGCGAGACCTATTGCATTGCAAATGCTTGTTCCCTATATTGTTGCCCTTGTCTCCCATCTTTTCTCTTTCCACCCAGCCTGTCACCCCGTTGTCCCTTTTCTCTCCTTGACTCTGTTCTTCATTAATGCTCTCACTTTCATATTCCCTTCGTCCCTTCTTCTCTTTTTTCCCTTTCGCTAATACTTCCAGAAGTGACTGGTGTTGTAGCTCCCAGAGCAGTCCACCTAGGCGCTGTCTTGAGCAGAGCCCCGTTATCCAGCCTCTCCTGTTGCTTCGCTGGGCTGGGCGTGAGCCAGGGCTTGTCTGGGCACTGCCTCGCTCTCCAGAAGAGCCAGGCCACGCAGGGGCACCTGGGAATGAAATTACAGCTGGTGCAGTCTGGCACCCTCGGCCTCTGGGCACGGACTGCATCACTGATAGCAGCAGCCCTAACCTTACCCTGCAGAATCTCTCTACCAGGGGCAGGGTAGGGCACCCTATCCAGCAGAAAATCACTGCCAGGCACCGTTGTGGTTACCAGAGTATAAAGAACATCTCTGCGAGGGCAGGGTGGGTACTGCAATCTACAGAGCATCTCTGCCAGGGGCACCTTGGGCTGAAGAACACCTCTGTGAGAGAATTATGTGGCACCACAATCTGCAGAGTATCTCAGCCCAGGGCACCTTGGGCTAAAGAACACCTCTGTGAGAGAATTATGTAGCACCACAGTATGCAGAGCATCTCTGCCAGGGGCATCTGGTGCTGAAGAACACCTCTGTGAGAGAATTATGTGGCACCACAATATGCAGAGCATCTCAGTCTGGGGCATCACGTGCCGAAGAACATCTCTGTGAGATAACTGTGTGGCACCACAATCTGCATAGCATCTCTGCCAGGGGCACCTTGTGCTGAAAAACACCTCTGTGAGAGAATTATGTGGCACCACAATCAGCAGAGTATCTCAGCCCAGGGGACCTTGTGCTAAAGAACATCTCTGTGAGAGAATTATGTGGCACCACAGTATGCAGAGCATCTCTGCCAGGGGCACCTTGTGCTGAAGAACACCTCTGTGAGAGAATTATGTGGCACCACAATATGCAGAGCATCTCAGTCTGGGGCACCTTGGCCGAAGAACATCTCTGTGAGATAACTGTGTGGCACCACAATCTGCATAGCATCTCTGCCAGGGGCACCTTGTGCTGAAGAACACCTCTGTGAGAGAATTACGAGGCACCACAATATGCAGAACATCTCTGCCTGGGGCACCTTGTTCTGAAGAACACCTCTTTAAGAGAATTATGTGGCACCACAATCAAAAGAGTATCTCAGCCTGTGGGACCTTGAGCTGAAGAACACCTCTGTGAGAGAATTATGTGGCACCACAATATGCTGAGCATCTGAGCCTGGGGCAAAATACTTCACAGAATGTTTCTGCGGGGCTGCTGGTGGTATTATACTCTGCCTGGAATGATATGAGTGCGGAGTATGTGATCGGTAATGGCGCCAAACTCTCTTACAGGGGCTGACGTTGGCACCATGCTCTCTAAGAGAAGCTGGCACAGACACCATGCTCTCTCGTTATCCGTGACAATAGCTGGTGTATGCGCCATAGTCTGTGCCCTCTGTCATGATGCAGGAATCATATTTTGTCAGGGATCCATGCTGGCACCAGGTCTTTCCACAGAGCGGTCTGCGAATGTGAACATCTTCTTGAAATAATCATTAATTCTGAGGGAAACCATGCAATTATTGTATATGAAACTTACTGGCCAACTGCGACTATGTAGTTCATAATTTTACTCTCAAGGAACCCCTAACATATGCTAAAGGTGGCTTTTTCCAAATGGATTTATCCGGACTTCTGTGTCCCGAGGAAGTCCACTTTTGACAGTCGTGGTTGAAACGTTGACTTCTTTTAAAGCCAGCAGATTTGTTGTTGAGAAACAATTTGGAATTGGATATACTGCTTGCTCCTGTAACTGAAATGAATGCATGGACTTTTTCACTAGGCACCATTGCTCTCAGCACCATCTGCACTTTCACCTGTACCCCATTGTTGATTTTTGCAACCAATATGACTGATCTTTTATTGAGAATGAATCCAGATGAACCTCCATTAATGGATAAAAGAGGACTTCTCTTTATACACTGACCCTCTCAGCAGTTATTGCATACGATGGCACTGCTCGTCTCTCACCGTGAATCAGAATAGTTTTTTCAAAATAATTTATCCATTTTTTCCTAGTGGAACACGGCCGTTTTGTTGTGCATACCCACTTTCCACCTGGAATATTGAGTTGCCCTCTTCCCATATTCCGAGCATCATACACTGCCCCAGGAGCTGGCACGTTCACCATAGTGTCTGCCACAGGGACTGGTGTGAGCATCATACTCTCTGTCACGTGACTGCTATGGGGACCTTAGCAGCTGCCACAGAGGCTGGTGAGGTCACCTTACCCCCTGACACAGGGGCTAGTATGGGCATTTTACTCTCTGCCATACGATCTAGTGCGGGCACATTCTCCTTGTAACAGGAGCTGGTGTGGGCACCATGCTGTCTGCCACAGGGGCTGGTGTGGGCACCATGCTGTCTGCCACAGGGGCTGGTGTGGGCACCATGCTGTTTGCCACGAGGGCTGGTGTGGGCACCATGCTCTCTGCAACAGGGGCTGGTGTGGGCACCATGCTCTCTGCAACAGGGGCTGGTGTGGGCACCATGCTCTCTGCAACAGGGGCGGGTGTGGGCACCTTGCTGTCTGCCACAGGGGCTGGTGTGGGCATCATACTCTGTCACGTGACTGTATGGGAACCTTATCAGCTGCCACAGAGGCTGGTGAGGGCACCTTACCCCCTGACACAGGGGCTAGAATGGGATTTGTACTCTCTGCCATACGATATAGGGCGGGCACGTTCTCCCTGTAACAGGGGTGGGTGTGGGCACCATGCTCTCTGCCACGGAGCGAATGTGGGCATCTTATTCTCTACCTCATGGAGTGATGTGGGCACCATGCTCTCTGCCACAGGGGCTGATGTGGGCATCTTATTCTCTGCCTCAGGGGCTGATGTGGGCATCTTATTTTCTGCCCCAGGGGCTGAGGGGGCATCTTTCTTTGTGCCACAGGGGCTGATGTGGGCACCTTGCTCTCTGCCACAGGTTTTTTTTATTTCTTAGAGTTTTATATAGCGCGAACTAGACCCGAGATATCGCGTATCAAAGCGCTTAACATGAGCACCAGTTTCGTTGCAAAAGGACACATTCATTTTTGTTAGGCACGGGGAGATAAAGTGATATGCCCAGAATCACAGGATGTTGAGCGTCGCTGCCGGGACTCGAACCTGGTTCCCCAGTTTCGAGGCCGACAGCTCTAGCCGTAAGGTTACATCCTCATCTTATTCTATGCCCCAGGGATGATGTGGGCATATTTCTGTGTGCCACAGGAGCTGGTGTGGGCACCATGCTCTCTGCCACAGGAGCTGGTGTGGGCACCATGCTCTCTGCCACAGGGGCTGGTGTGGGCATCTTTCTTTCTGCCACAGGGGCCAGAGTGGCCACCATGCTCTATGCCACAGAGGCTGGTATGGGCACCATCATCTATGCCACAAGGGCTAATGTGTGTAACTGCAACAAATGGACGGAATGCTGAATGATTTAAACATTCTCCCCCAGTCAAGAGATCTGGGTAAATCCATTGTTCTTTTGCCCACTACGCCACCCCAGTTTGGACCCAGCCATATGCAAAACAGTCTTGACCCTGTGCCTCATGGGAACAGTCCAGACCGAACTGCCAAGCCAGGTCCTCCCTGGACCAGAAACAAGCATCCTGGAACCGGTTTTGGGGTTTGTCACCCTTCATCATCCAGGCTAGCTTGAATCCAGTGGCACAGTGAGCAAGGGACCCATGTCTGGGCATACCCGTCCCACTTAGGGCGAAAAGTGTAACTGCAACAAATGATGGACGGAATGCTGAATGATTCAAACATTCTCCCCCAGTCAAGAGATCTGGGTTAAATCCATCGTTCTATTGCCCACTACACCACCCCAGTTTGGACCCAGCCATATGCAAATCAGTCTTGACCCTGTGCCTCATGGGAACAGTCCAGACCGAACTGCCAAGCCCAGGTCCTCCCTGGACCAGAAACAAGCATCCTGGGACCGGTTTCGGGGTATGTCACCCTTCATCAGCCAGGATAGCTGGAATCCAGTAGCACAGTGAGCAAGGGACCCATGTCTGGGCATACCCGTCCCACTTAGGGCGAAAAGTGTAACTGCAACAAATGATGGACGGAATGCTGAATGATTCAAACATTCTCCCCCAGTCAAGAGATCTGGGTTAAATCCATTGTTCTTTTGCCCACTACGCCACCCCAGTTTGGACCCAGCCATATGCAAATCAGTCTTGACCCTGTGCCTCATGGGAACAGTACAGACCGAACTGCCAAGCCAGGTCCTCCCTGGACCGGAAACAAGCATCCTGGGACCGGTTTCGGGGTATGTCACCCTTCATCAGCCAGGCTAGCTTGAATCCAGTGGCACAGTGAGCAAGGGACCCACGTCTGGGCATACCCGTCCCACTTAGGGCGAAAATTGTAACTGCAATTGTTTCTTTTGCACAAGGGCTAATGTGGGCATCTTATTATCTGCCCCAGGGGCTGATGTGGGCATCTTATTCTCTGCCCCAGGGACTGATGTGGGCATCTTATTCTCTGCCACAGGGGCTGATGTGGGCATCTTTCTTTCTGCTACAGGGGCCAGTGTGGCCCTCCCTTTCCTTTCCTTCCAAGTGTACATGTGCACAGCACACAAACACAACTGCCTCTCACGTGTCCTACCAGGCAACGCAAACCGGATCCAGCCCTAATCAAGTCATTTCCGTATTCAAGAATCTGAACTATTCATTTCAATATTATGTGCTTTCTCGGTTTTTCCCCCTTGCAATCACCAAGATAATTAGACATTTTGCACTTTATAATGAAATGATTGCAGCCTCAATCTGTGAGAAATGGGGAATTGACTGTTCTTCATTGTACTGTGGAGTGGATGGAAATGTGTGTGCGCGGGGGAGGGGGGTTAGAGATAGGGGGTGAGAGAGAGACAGGAAGGGAAAGGTGGAGAGAACGAAGCAGAGGGGGAGATGAGAAGGTAAGAGGAAAGTGAGAGAAAGAAATAGAGGAAGGAAGGAAGGAAGAAAGGAAGAAAGAAAGGAAGGAAGGAAGGAAGGAAGTGAGCGAGAGGAAGGAGAGATATATGGAGTAAGGGAAACATAAGGGGGGATAGTGGGGACTAGAGCGGGGGGGGCTTTGGCTCTCCCCATTGCTCTGGGAAGTGCATGTAAATCTGTATGACAGAGAAAGAGACAGTAAGGGTGAAACAAAGGTGGGAGATAGAGGACAGGAGAAAAAAAGAGGTAAAATGGAGGGAGTGGGAGAAAGAACTAAAGAGAGAAGAAGGGGGGCCTGTACCCCACTATTAGTGGAGTGCATGCAAATGTGTGTGAGAGACAGAGAAAGTGGGGTGCAGGGAGACAGACAGCGAGAGAGACTGTCAGAGAGAGAACTAAGAGAGAGAGATGAAAACAAAGGTGGGGACTGTAGGAAAGACGAGCTATAGAGATACAAGGGGAAGGGATAGACAAAGAGAGGAGAAGGAAGGGGCGCCAAAGAGGGAGAGGAGAGGTGTGGATGGAAGAAGGGGGAAGGAGAAGAGAGGGGAGGTCACTCCACCATTCTTCAGTGGAGTGCCATAGAAATGTGTGAGGGGCCGGGGGGGGGGGAAAGAATGGACCTAGAGAAGTGGTACGAGACGTCGATGAAGAGGGAGAAAGAGTGAGGGAAAAAAGGAGCACAAGAGAGAGAGGGAAGGAGTGAAAGGAAAAGGGACAGAGGAGAAGAAAAGAACTGTAGGAGGGAAGGGGCTGGATGGACAAAGAAACGATGAGGGAGAAGTGGAGGGAAGAATCAGAAAGGGACGAAGGGAGAGAGAGAGAAACCTAAGTCTGGGAGAGACTACTTCATTGTTATGCTTTGCAGTGCCTAGAAACGTGTGAGCTCCAGAGGAAGAGATTGAAAGAAAGAGAAAAGGGGAGGAGAGACTGAAAGGGCCAGAGAAGAGGAGGGGGTCAGGGGAAGAAAGAGGGGAAGCTCGAGAAGAGGAGACTGAAAGAAAAAAAAGGGGATGCAATAGGTCTCGCACTTACCCTTGTTTGAGCTATTGGCATTGTAAATGACAATGCCTTTTATTTATGTTTTGGTTTTTAAAACCTAAATAAAATGCATTATCATTCACAATGCTAATAGCTTAAACTCTCGCAAATGCGAGACCTATTGCTTTGCAAATGCTTGTTTTCAATGTTTGGATCACTGTTCTGTTTAAACTGTGCTGTGGAGAGAGGCCTGCTGGGCAGACCTCAGCCACGCCCCCTATTTCTTGGGGCATCATCACACAGCAATCTCTTCTGCCGCCTGGGTGGTATGATCACATAATAAAAATGTACCACACAACACTGTCCGTGAAAACCCGCACTATTACTCCCTATCCATGTACAATCACAAGAAGTAAGATCCCTGCACTCTTACAATGTCACATCTTGCAGTGAACCATTAGGGACAGATACTCCCTTGCACCCTCAGGGTATTATGTAAAGCGCTCTGACACCTTCGGGGCGAGTTCCCACTGAATAAACAGGTAAAAACACAATAGGACAGAATGAAGACAGAGGTTGAAAACGGCCGAGAAGGAGGCGGAAGTGCGAGAAGGAGACAGAGTGAAAAGGAGAGGATAGATGAAAGGGGCAGAGCGAGATTGTGAGAGAAAACCAAACGGTGAAGGGGAGAGGAGTGGAAAACGGAAGTATCGATTGATGGGACAATTCAGTAAGCAATGAGCAGGTATCCAAGTGCACCATCTGAGAAGTTTCAGAAGCTGCCACTGTGAAGAGCTGCTTCCTTCCTTCACAAAGATACCCCACACTTGTTTAGCCAAACTCTCTTTATTCAGCTGATCTCTTTATGCAGAAGAGCGCCGGGAAACACGTCCGTGCCGCTCCGATATCGGGCGCTAACTCGCACCCAAAATGGCGGCCGCGCTCGACGTCATCGCGCCTACGCGCGACCACTAGAGCGCGACACTACATATCTCCCTTCTTTACCAAACACACAAAACATTAACATTTGGAAGATAGTCCCAGAGTCTCTCGGCCAGAAGTTACTTCACTTCTCCCAAATCATAGTCTCTGTATTTGGCAGGCCTTACCACAAGTCTCCCCTGCCCGTGTACGTCTTACCGGAGTGGAGGTGGATACTTCTCCCCTTCCGTCTGCTCGGCTTGCCGGTGTTTCTCCACGTCCTGTAGGGCTCTCTCTCTCCGGAGTCCTGCTTTTGTCCTCCTGCCATTCCTCTGCTATTAGATTATCTTTCTCGTCCTGCTCCACCCTATTGCCTTCTACTCCTTGGTCCTTCTCTTCTTCTCCTGGGGCTGTGTTTCCTGCAGGTGAACTTGGTTTCTCTTGTGTCCTTGATCTTTCTTCTCTGTCCCACTGTAATATCTTGTTGCACTTGGACATGCGATCTTGCGACCAGACGTTCCCATCACTTAGTAAGGCAGCTCTGTTGTACACTTGTTCAACTTTCAGGGGCAAGCTGTATTTGCTGTCTCCTTTCCTCCTTAACTGGGCAAGTTTGACTCTGACCCATTCCCCTTTTTCCAGGGACGTTCCTTTCACATTGCGTCTCTTATTGTACTGTTCTGTGTAAGTTCTCTGGGCTCTCTCTAAGTTGTGGTGCACGACTGCCGGGGACCATTTACTCGTGACCGTCTTTTCTTTCCACGCTAGATTGTCCTTAGTGAACGGTTCACGTCCCCTTAGGATTTGGAACGGGCTGTATCCTGTGCCGGTCGGTGTGATTCGGTAGGCCCACAGCATACTTCTCACCTCCTTCTCCCAGTCCTTCCCCACTCCTATGGCTGATTGGATGGACCCCATTATTACTCGATTAAACCTTTCGGCAAGACCATTCCCTGCCGGATGGTAGACCGATGTGTGCTTGATTTGGATGCCATTTCGTTCCATGTACCGGCTCCACTTATCAGATGTGAATTGAGGTCCGTTGTCGCTCAAGATGGAACGAGGTATGCCCTCTCTGAGGAAGGTAGCTGTAAGAAACTTCAGCACTGTCTCTGTGTCCATCTCCTCCTGTATGTCCAGTTCTGGCCACTTAGAATACCGATCTATGAGAACTACCACGTATTTTGGGGTCCCTTCCGCATCCAACACCGGACCGAGAATGTCTATTGACAATTCCTCCCAAGGGTTGGCTGGATTGTCAAACTTCCCTAGTGACGGACGTAGTAACGTTTGTGTCTTGTCCGCTCTTTGGCACTGATCACATTCTCTAACATGTCTCTCGATTTGACTATCCATTGCGGGCCACCAGTACATCTGTTTGGTCCTCAACTTCGTTTTTACGATACCCAAGTGCCCTTCGTGCAACACTGCTAGCAGGTGTGGTATCAGCGACCCGGGAGGGACTACTCTCTCCCCTCTAAACAGGAAGGTTCCTTGGTCTCCTACGGATAGCTCTTCCCTCACTTCGAAGAATTTCCTTTGTTCCGCTTTCAGGTGCCTTTTTTCTGGCCACCCTTGTATTATGAATACCTTGATGTCTTCGAGGTCCGTGTCCCTTTCATAGACTTGCTTCCATTCCTGCCCACTTATCACATTTTCCTGATCTTCCGTGAATGCCACTCTGACCTCGTCCTCGTCCGTACTTGCGGGAGCGTCCTCCATGGCTGAAGCTCGACTGAGGTAATCCGCCACTTTGTTCTTGGCTCCTGGGATGTATTCCACATCATACCTGTAGTCTAACAATTTCAGGGTCATTTTTGCGATGCGGGGTGTGGCACTTGCGTGCCCGCAGGACGTTAGTACTTTGACAAGGGGTTTGTGGTCCGTCCTGAGTTGGAATCTTGTGCCCCATAGAAATTGGCGGAATTTCGACATGGCCCATACCACAGCCAGCATCTCTTTTTCTATCACACTGAACTTCTGTTCTGTTGGTGACAATGTTCTTGACGCAAAGCTGATGGTCGCCTGCTCTCCGTTCTTCCTTCCCTGCATGAGAACTGCCCCTAGGCCTTTGTCGCTCGCGTCTGTGGTCAATATGGATTCTCCATGCGGATCATAACCTTGCAGGGGGACCGCTCTGCTGACATCCTCCTTGATTTTCTGAAACTCTCCTTGCGCTTCCTCTGTCCACTGAAAGGCAGTTTTGTCTCGTACAAGTAGTCGCAGGTGATGTGTCTTGGTGGCGAAGTGTTGCACAAATTTGCTGTAATATTCGGCCATCCCTAAGAATGATCTCACTTCTTCCTTGCTTGTCGGTGCCGGTGCTTCGCATATTGCTTTGACATTAGCGTGTTTGGGTGTGATGCCTTGGTCACTAATCTCATGACCCAAGTATGTGACCGACGCCATTCCTAGTCTGCACTTCTCCCATTCGGCTGTCAGGCCATTCCTCTCCAAGACTTGTAACACCGTTGCTAGCTTTGTGTTGTGGTCAGCTTGGTCTTTGCCCATTACCAAGATGTCGTCTTGGAAGTATTGTACTCCCTCTATGTCCTTGAATAGTTTGTGCATCAACTTTTGGAATACCGCCGCTGCTGATGCCAAGCCGAACGGCATCCTGCGAATTGGTAGCATCCAAATGGTGTAATGAAGGACGTAAGTTTCCGGCTCGTGCTGTGCAGTGCTATTTGATGATATGCTGAGGCGAGATCTACGGTGGAAAACCATTTTATACCTTTCGTCTTTGCCAGCATTTCATCTATTCTGGGTAATGGGAATTTTTCCACTACTATGCACTTGTTCAATTCGCGCAGGTCCACGCACAACCGAACTTTGCCATTGGGTTTCCTCGCTACCACCAATGGGGCCAACCATTCCGAACTGTTAATTGGTTCGATGATCCTTTCTTCTTCCAATCTTTGTAACTCCGTTTGCACTGCGTCCCTGACTGCTAGCGGTATGTTCCTCACCTTGTGGGATACCGGTTTGGCGTTTTCCTTGAGTTCAATTTTATGTGTGAATTTCGTTAGTTTACCCACACTGCCTCCGAATACTGTGGGGAATTCTCTTTTCATCTTTTCGAAGTCCGACTGGTTGTCTGCGCTGGTCATCAGGACTTGCGTGTCCCCCCCTGGGTTCAATTGTATGCCCAACTCGCCCTGGTCCATCCATCCCAGGACAGAAGGCACTTTTTCCGCCACATATAATTTGCACTCCGCGCTGCGGTTCTTGAACTCAAATCTCAGGACTCGATATCCCACCATCGGGATGGGTTCCCCTGTGAATGTGACCGGACGTATGTCTGGGGGCTCGAGGTGTGATCCCAGGCTGGGTTTGAAGTCCTCGGTCCACACTGTCCTTTGAATGATGGTGTATGGAGAGCCGGAGTCCGCCACCATCTTGATCTGAACACCTCCCACGACCATGTCGCATTGTGGTTTCTTGGAGCGACTTCCTTCTATGCCTAGAACTTGTCCTTCGATGCACAACACATTATCTTCCTCTTCTTCTCCTTCTTCACCTCCCCCGTCGTGTGCTACGTACTTGACTGTTGACCGCTTTACCTTGCGGCGACACACTTTTTCATAGTGTCCGACAATTCCGCAGTACATACACTTGGCTCGGAAGGCTGGACATCGCTCGTCATATGCCGCGTGGGATGGACTGCTGCACCTATAGCACGTGGTGGCGCCCTCCTTGTTTGATTTCTGTGCCTGTGTGGATCGTGGAGTCCATCTACTCTGGGCTCTCCCTTCCGCCGCCATTCTTTTCCCTCTGTCCGGCGGTTCTAATTCCGTGACTCTATTGACCATGGTCCGCTCTGTACTTTCTTTTTTCGCTGCCTCTGCACATCTCTTCGATAGCTCCGCCTTTTTCACCATGGCAATGACGTCCTTCAGTGTGGCGTCCCCGTTGACCCACAGTTTGTCTTGGATCGCTGTGTTCTTCGTGTGCATGACAATCTGGTCTTTGATAAATTCGTCGTGCAAGGCGCCAAATTTGCATTTGATCGCCAATTTCTTCAACGCTGCCACGTAGTCATCTATAGACTCTTCTCCCGCTTGTTTCCTCTGTTGGAAGTTGTATCTGTCAATGGACGTGCACACTGCTGGTCTGTAATGGTTGTTTAGGTCTTCAATCGCGTGTTGGAATACATCATCGTCTGCGACCTGCCGTTGCGTGGGGACCAGGTTCTGAAAGACTCTGATTCCTTCCGGGCCTAAGTTGTGGAGTAATATTCTTTTCTTCCTTTTGCTGGGGAATGCCTCTCCACTTTCGTCTTCTATGGCCTCTAGGTAGTTCATAAAGTACTCCCTCCAGTCTTCCCATTTCATCAGAGGTTCGCCTGGTTTTGGTAGGAAGGGTATAGGCGTCGTGAGTGAAGACGCCTGCGCGCACATTGTGGCGTTTCCTTCCGGTGCCTCTACGTTTCCTCTTGGACTGCCCGGTGTGCCCGTGCTTCTGGGAGGTGTGTGGTCGTGATGGGGCCCTGAGGCACCCCCGTCGCTGCGCTGCACCGCCTCCGCCAGGGCCCTGGATGTCTTATAGGATCTGGAGGGTTGGCTTCCTGCTCCCCTGTGCTTTCTACCCTCCTATGTATGGGGCTGTGCGCTCTCACTTGATTGCCCCTACCTGTTCCGTGGGTGCTGACTCGCAGTAGGACCGTCCTCTGCCACGCTCTCCTGCTGTGCCACGTCCCTGGGCCCGTGGTCGTCGTAGTATGGTCTACTATAGCTCCGGTGGGTCCTTGTGTCCTCTTCAATGTAATTGTTGTGGTTCGTTTTTTTTTTTTTGTTTTTTTTATCCCAGTCTCGTCGCCACTGTGAAGAGCTGCTTCCTTCCTTCACAAAGATACCCCACACTTGTTTAGCCAAACTCTCTTTATTCAGCTGATCTCTTTATGCAGAAGAGCGCCGGGAAACACGTCCGTGCCGCTCCGATATCGGGCGCTAACTCGCACCCAAAATGGCGGCCGCGCTCGACGTCATCGCGCCTACGCGCGACCACTAGAGCGCGACACTACAGCCACGGCAATAAAAAAACATGGAAGCGGGCGTCACGCTTTGTTTTAGTATGGCGGCCCGTCCGCATAAAAGTGATTTCAAAATGCATGAAAGCGAGCACCGTGCTTAAAGGTAGCGCTGCGCCCGTCCACAATAAAGTAATTTCAAAATACATGAAAGCGGGCGCGGTGCTTAAAGTTAGCTCTGCGCCCGTCCACAATAAAGTAATTTAAAAATACATGAAAGCGGGCGCGGTGCTTAAAGTTAGCTCTGCGCCCGTCACAATAAAGTAATTTAAAAAATACATGAAAGCGGGCGCCGTGCTTAAAGTTAGCGCTGCCCCCGTCCACAATAAAGTAATTAAAAAATATATGAAAGTGGGTGTCGTACTTAAAGTTAGCGGGGCGCCCGTCCACATGAAAGTAATTTAAAAATAAATGAAAGCGGGCGCCATGCTTACAGTTAGCGCGGCGCCCGTCCACATGAAAGTAAATTAAAAATACATGAAAGCAGGCGCCGTGCTTACAGTTAGCGCGCGCTTGAGAGAGCTCATTTTCAAGCACTGCACTCGTGCTTGTGGCGCGCCCCTGCTCGCTCCCGCAAGGTGGATGCCGCCACAAGCACGAGTGTGTGCTTGACAATGTGCAGAGCGACGGCTAAAGGCCCTCCTAAGCAGCGCATGCGCGCTGCGTAGGCGAGACCTAAAAAGGGGAGGAGAGACAAAGGGTCAGAGAAGAGAAAGAGGGGGGGACAGGGGAAGAAAGGGTGAAAGAAAGGGGGAACAGGGAGCGAGACACGCAAATAGAGAAATGTTTAGAGAACAGGAGAACAAAAAAGATGAGAGAGAAAGGACAAGAGAGGAAGGGGGCTAAACAAAAAGAGGGAAAAGAGACAGAAATAAAGGGAAGCAAGAGAGAGAGGAAATAGAAGATAAAGGGGGAAATGAAGGAAGGAAGGAAAAGTTAGTGACAGAGGGAGAGTGAGAAAGACAAACGAGAGAAAGGGAGACAGGGTGAAACAAAGAGAGAGAGAAAGAGAGAGAATGGGAGAAATATAGAGAAAGGGATGTTAGCCACAGAGCGATAGTAAGAGAGAAAGAGAAAGGGTGATTATATACATAGAGAGATAAATAGAGAGGGGGCGAGAGAGATGGGGAGAGGCAGAGACAGAGAGAGAGAGAGGGGGGAGAGAGAAAGAGAAAGAGAGGGAAAGAGAGAGGGGAGGGGAGAGAGAGAAAGAGAAAGAGAAAGCGAGAGGGGGAGGGGGAGAAACAGAGCGAAAGAGAGAGTGAGAGAGAGACAGACAGAGAGAGGTGGGAGAGAGAAGGGGGACAGTCAGAGAGAGAGACAGAGAGAGAGAGAGGGGGAGAGAGAGAGAGAGGGGGAGAGAAAGAGAGAGAGGGACAAACTAGAGAAAGGGAGACCGGGTGAAACAAAGGGAGAGAGAAAGAGAGGAAACGGGAGACATATAGAGAAAGGGATGTTAGACACAGAGCAATAGTAAGGGAGAAAGAGAAAGGGTGATTATATACATAGAGGGAGAGATAAATAGAGAGGGGGCGAGAGAGAGGGGGAGAGGCAGGGACAGAGAGAGAGAGAGGGGGGGAGAGAGAGAGAAAGAGAAAGAGAGGGGGAGAGAGAGAGAAAGAGAAAGCGAGAGGAGGAGAAAGCGAGCGAGAGAGAGAGTGAGAGAGAGACAGAGAGAGGGGGGAGAGAGAAGGGGAGCGACAGTCAGAGAGAGAGAGAGGGGGGAGAGAAAGAGAGAGAGAGGGACAAACTAGAGAACGGGAGACAGGGTGAAACAAAGGGAGAGAGAAAGAGAGGAAATGGGTGACATATAGAGAAAGGGATGTTAGACAGAGTAAGGGAGAAAGAGAAAGGGTGATTATATACATAGAGGGAGAGATAAATAGAGAGGGGGCGAGAGAGAGAGGGGGGAGAGACAGAGCGAGAGAGAGAGACACACAGAGAGAACAGAGAGAGAGAGGAGGAGAGAGAAAGAGAGAGGGAGAAAGAGAGAGAGGGAGAAACAGAGAGAGTGAAACCGGGGAGCGCGGGGCAGGGACGTCCTTTCCAAGCCGCGGAGCTGGGACACTCTCCATGTTATAATGAAATCTTGTACTAACACTCAGCCCGACATGGCTTCCAGTGCCTGGGGGGCTATAACTAGGAGAATGTGACAAGGAAACATTGGCCCCCACCCCGGATCCTCCCAGGCGACCCGGGCCGCTCTCCTAGAGAACGGTGCATTAATATTAGATGCATTATTAGCTCCTTGGCCCAGGAAAGCAGGCTTCAGACTCTGAGCAAGGCTCTCTACCAGCCTGTCCCTGTGCAGCCCCAGCCTGTCCCTCCCTATGCAACATCTCTCCGCAGCCCCAGCATTGTCCCTCCCTTTGCAACCAATGCGTTTAGAAGACATCTCTTTACAGCCCCAGCTTGTCCCTCCCTATGCAACATCTCTCCGCAGCCCCAGCCTGTCCCTCCCTTTGCAACCAATGCGTTTAGAAAACATCTCTTCACAGCCCCAGCCTGTCCCTCCCTTTGCAACCAATGCGTTTAGAAGACATCTCTCTGCAGCCCCAGCCTGTCCCTCACTATACAACATCTCTCCACAGCCCCAGCCTGTCCCTCCCTATGCAACATCTCTCCGCAGCCCCAGCCTATCCCTCCCTATGCCACATCTCTCCACAGCCCCAGCCTGTCCCTGTGGAGGAGACCAGTGTAAGAGCACTCTGATAAGGATCTCTCTCCACAGCCCTAGCCTGTCTCTCCCTATGCAACATATCTCAACAGCCCCAGCCTGTCCCTCCCTATGCAACTTCTCCCAACAGCCCCAGCCTGTCCCTGTGGGGGAGACCAGTGTAAGAGCACTCTGGCAGGGATCTCTCGCCACAGCCCCAGCCTGTCCCTCCTTAAGAAGTTATACCTGTTATAAAATAAAAAACACTGGTCCTCAGTGCCAGCCTGTCCCTCCCTAAGAAGGACCGCCCTTCCTCAGTGCCAGCCAGTCTACCCCCGTGGAAGAATGTCCTACTTTCCACAGCCGCAGCCTGTCCCCCTCTGTGCTGTGCTCCCCTATGTTATGGCAACCCTGTTTTAGTAGGATGTGTGCTTTGACAAGCCCTCCTTGTCTAAGAACTAAGAGTCTTTGGAAGTTTTCCATAGTTCAGGTAGTTCAAGTGTGACTCAACAACCCTAGTTTCCTTCTTTTCTTACGTGAGAAACTTGGTGTCAGAAACACTGCACAAGGCACTGCTTTTGGGCACTTGTGAATATTAACTGGCACAAGTTTAGTGGTCATTTGCAGATTCAGAGTAGACATGCAGGAAATGGAGTGTGAGGGGCTACGGGCACTGCACGGAGGCCCTCGGTCTGCAAGCAACTCTGGCAAACAGTAAGTGAAGTGTCTGACCTGCTGAAGCTTCTCTCATGGCAGTACATGTTTCGGCATCCACCTGCCCACTGGGAAACTGAAAGTCCCCTGGGAAAATCGAAACCCCACTGAGTGGTGAAGCACATCGCTATGTTGCAGGTGGGGAGGTCAGCATAGTGCTGATGGAGGCCAATGTGTTGTTAAGCAGGATGCTCGCTGCAGGTGGGTGGCTTAGCAAGTTTCTGCATGTGGCTTCTGCAGGTGAAGCCCAACCTGTGTGGCAAGACAGAGTTGTTTTGCAGGTAAAGTTATTGACGGGCACATAACTATGTGTGGAAGTGAACTCGGAGGCACAGTAGGCACATCTGTTGAAAGTAGAGTGCAAGGCATGCTTTGACAACGAAAAATACATCATCGCTTTCGCAAGTGGTCTTCAATGTCTACATGAACGAGCAGCTGCTATGGGTTCGGAGGGCTTTTAGATTAAGCAGAAAACATATGCACCTGATGCAGCACCATAACTTGGATAATAAATGTGACCGGAGAAAGCGGTAAACCTTGTTTCAGTGCCAGAACAGGACAACACCACAAGCTGCGTCAAGAACGAGGTGACTGAGCCCAGGGTAAGCTTCCACAAGGAGAGGGAAAACTCCAAAGCACATTGGCAGGGGCGTAGCTTCGGTGGGGGGTGTTTGGGGTGGTACATCCCCCTAATAAATGTATTACTTAATAAATAGTGGGGTACAGGAGCTTTCAGTCGGATACAGTAAGGTGTCTGCCGGATTTCACCTGGGATTTTTAAATACTCAAAAACACACACAAACACTCTTGTCTCTGTTTTGAAAGTCTTAAAACTTGGTCAGTTTACAAAATGCTGTGTTTTAAGTACCCCCTCACAATCCGCACTCTTCCCTCCCCATGCCCCCCTAGGATTACCGACTAAACTACGCCCCTGCACACTGGCCAATTGATATTAACAGCCCTGCTCTATAAGGTGAGCGCTGAGTCCCTTGCTATTCTCTTGCTTCGGTGAAGGAGACAAGACCTTTGTTACTCTGGCCCATAAAGTGTGGAACAATGTGACTTTAGATCTCTAGCCGCCATATTGCGTACGCTCCTTTGTGAGGATCTTAACATCAGTTCTGAGATAGGTGGAGCGGTCAACATGTTTCGGCACAGAATTGTTCATGTGAGAGCGGATCCAGTGGCAAAATGTGAAATTGTGCAATGCTGCATGCTGACTGGTCAACATGTTCTAGCACAAAACTTCTCCCAGTGAAAGCCATGCTAGTACCAAAACATGAACCTCTGGTTAGGGCTGGGAAGTCGACAAGTTTCGGCACATGACTGGTGAGACATGCTGATGTAACAAAAGTGAACTTTTTGCAGCCAAATTCATCTCCTGATTTTCTTTCAACTTTTTGTCTACGTTATGGGAGGAGTACTGTCTACTTTGTGTTGCTTCATGTAGGTCTGGAGCCCCAGGCTCAGAAGAGTAGAGTAAGCCAGCACAATAACATATCCCATAACGGATGAGCTGCAGGGCAGTACAAGGTAATGCTTGCGCGGCCAGCGTCTGATGATATTAAAAACCACAAAAGCAAAGGCAGGCAGAGGACTGTGGAGCAGGGGATTAAAGGCCATAGGAGTTTGGCATGGTGGGAAGGAGTTGGGCCTGGGGTGAGGATAAAGTCATCCCAAACTCTGAAATGAAAATGTCATTCGATGTGTGTGTGTGTGTGTGTGTGTATTTGTGTGCACATGCATGTGTATATTTCAGAAAGCAAAGAAAGAGTGTGTGGTGGACAGACAAAGAGAAAGAGATGTTTGCTTATTTGTTTGTCATTTATGTGTGGTGTGATACATGTTTGCTGCTTGTATGGCTGCAACATAATGTGTGTTTGGTACATTTGTGTGAAACGAGTTGGTGTGGTTTAAGAGAATAGTGGCAGTGTTTTGGTATGGGTGCAGCCTTTGATGTTTGTGTATTTGAGTGCGTCCATGTGTTGCTCTGTGTTGCTTTTGTATTGTGGGAAATGAGAGAGGGAATAGTGAAGGTTTGTGTGCATGTTGCGTGGTGAATATGTGTAGTTTAATTGCGTTAGTGTGCTATTGAGTGATGCATGATGTTGTGAACGTGTATAGTGCGGCTGTACAGTGTGTGTCTTTGGAAAAGTATACTTGACTGGTTGGATTTTTGATTTACAATTCTGTGCTGGTTGTAGGCGCAGCACGCATGGTGAAGTGCTTTTGTGTGAATTTCTTTAGTGCGTGTTTGTGAATTAAAAATGTGGTTTTTGCTCGTGTTTGTTTTTTTGTGTGTCATGGATGATTCTGGTGTGTTGTGCGTTTAGGTATGAATATTCCACTAATGCCCAGAGTCTGTCTCACTCACTGCTTCAAGAAAGACGTCAAGGCCATCGAGGTGAACCCCAGTGTTTAGGAGTGGCACAAACACACCCTGAGCCATCTTGGTGCAAGAGAAAAGCAAATGACAGTCACCCTCGCTGCCACCGGTTCCACCACCAGTCACCATTCTTCCTACTCCTTAGAGTGTGCCAAGTTGGCAACAGTAGAGCAGAGGCTTAGGAGGAATGAAACAGGAAGTGACATTGGCCACAAGAAACTCATTAGCATGGCTGGTCCACCACCAGCCAAGCATCCGGACCCACCATCACTCTGCTGAGCGTCAGTCAGGAGTCACTGGGACACGTATGTATTGCTTACTAAAGGTATGCAGTGCCACTGAGGCATTAGGACCCCCATCGTAGGGCTGCCATGGTTCCAGTAGGATATATTCAACCACAACACCAGAGAGAGAAAAATACTTTATTTAGACAATTAAGTTCATTAAAGAGCCAAGCGCAAGTTAAGGGTACATAAAAAGAAGATCAGCAGCACAATGCCTCATTGGTCAACACGTTTATTTATGTCAATTCCGAGAAGGAACTTTAAGGTGACCTACGCCCTGCGTTGCTATCCCTGTTGGAGAAACAGAGAAGCCCTCACATCTCGCCTCCGGCATGGCGGAGAATGCTCCCCCACCCCCACACATTACGATAACACCCCAACAACCCCCTTGACTTACTGATGATGTAGTAGTCGTGGTTGGTCTTGAACTCATGGCCCCAGAGGTTGGGGCTGTACTCCTGAAACTTGATGGTGAAGCGCATGTCATGCTGGGGCCGGTCGCAGGTCAGCAGCAGGTTGGGGGTGCGCAGGATCTCGCACTGCTCCACCTGCTCCAGCGTTTGCACCAGGTACAGTTTGTAGTACTCGTACTCCTCTGTGGAGTAGGGGCCGAGCGGCACAGAGCGCGGGCAGATCAGGTCCAGCCGGTCTCCAATCTGGGGGTAGATGATGTAACCGGCCTCGTCTTGGAACCTGAGGATGGAGAGAGGACACAAGGGGTGCGGTTAGTCAACATGGAGCCGCTGGCGTAGGTCATCTTTACAGTTGTACGGGTCACGGAAAAAAAAGATGTGCGCATACTCCTCCGCATCATGCTAAGACCATAAGGAAGTTATGGTAATGCAACCAATAATAGGGCAGTGACGCCATTGTTTATGTGACAAGCAAACAGAATGAGATTATCAACCGGTATAGTGAATTTTGTTGTAATCCAGGAGTTGAAGGGTCAATACTGTAGTAATATTATTTACAAGCCACGTCATAATTCCACAAATACACAAGAGGAAAAGTCAGGAAACTTATATCCCATCATAGCATACAGTTCACCTTCAGAAAGCACAATTTTTAGTGTATATCATTTTCCACCTCGTTGTATATGGAACAGAGCCTGCATCCCTGCTTGTCTATATCATGCCTCCTATGCGCAGACGACCTGACCATTTTAGATTTGACTCAGGTAGGACTACAGAGAAAATGGGAAAGATTTAACAAGAATTGTGTGGCTAATGAACTAAAGGTTAATTTGGAGAAAACAAAAAGAATTACCTTTGAGAAAATCACAAAAGCATATAAGTGGTTATTGGGCAGTAAGATGGTGGAGATGGTAACCTCATATAAATATCTAGGAATGTGGTTCACAAACAAATGTAATTGGGCCTCACATAAAGAAACCGTGGAGGCCCGTGCAGCATCCACTAGAAGGAGGATTAGTTTCTGGGATAAACTTTGGTCCTCGGAGATCCCTAAGGTTACAGCTCTCCGAGCCAGTGAAATTGCAATGAGTGAACTTAGATGGGCGGTGCAGGTCAGGATTAGACTAGTGAAAATCGCCACAACACTGAAGGTGGGGACATTTTAGGTCATGGGGGCTTCCCACCTGACGAAGGGGGAGTTGAAAGAGGCGTGTATGAAAGAATCTAGGTTGGCGGACTTAGGCCACGATTCAAGGAAACCTTCATCTAGCTATATGCTGGAGTTCTGGGATAACCAAAGGATGTACCCCTATTTCTCCACATTCCGAATTCCCCAACTGCGGATGCGGTTACTAAAATTTCGGGTTGCCTTGAATCTTAGGTTCTTAAATTATGAGGAATTCAATGCATTTTTATGATCTTGGTAATAATTGTAACTGTAGCTTGCGGTACTTAAATTTTAATGGTCATCTCTTATTAGACTGTTTGAACTTTTATAGAATTTGCTGCCAAATTTTAAAACCACTTTTTAAAAATATATTATTCATCCAAACGAGGAGCTCGTATTACTGACGAACAGAGTTTTTAGATGTTGCTTGTGCATTAGCAAAATTTAAAAAAAAATAGGGTTGGTTTAGAAATGCTTGATGGCTTTGAAACTGGATAACGTAGATTACTACTACTACTTTCTACCCGTCTATGCCCAAAGTGACGTGGTTTATTCCATTGCTGTTAAAGATAATGGTGTATTCCTAGGCCAAAAAGTTCCGATGTGATCCCTGAACATCTGTTCCGATACAAACGAGGGTACAAACTCGAATGAAATTAAACTCAACAAAGATGGCCCCCATAGAACTCCGACTGCATGCTCCGTTCACGAAGAAGTCCCGCACCAGTCATTCTACGCGCGGGGCACTGCCAAAGAAAACTAAGGTCAAGTTCCATTTTGAAAAGTGGAATGCGCGCACTGATGTATGCATGCGACTTCTACACATGTTGTACACGATTTGGGTTTTATTGGCAGGTAGCGCAGACAAATGGGGACAAAAGGTGCAGCTGTCAGGGTGGGGTGAGGGTTCAAAGGGGAGGAGAGGAGAAGGGGTCCATGTGCTGAAGCACCACATGTTACACAAAATTACAGGAATTAACTGAGAACAAGCACGCTGCCACTCAAGACATGAGATGTTTTGGGAAATATCAAATCCAATAGAGCTTATAAAGCGCACAGATACTCCAAGGAGTGTCCCGGCGCTGCAGGTATGTAGACTTCTGATCCTAAATGTATATGTGGGGGGGCTCAATCTAAAAGGCTTCATTGAAAAGCCAGGTTTTCAGGCTACGTTTAAAAGAGCCCGCATCCCTAATAGCACGAAGATGCCGGGGAGAGCATTCCAGCTAGCAGCGCTAGCGCAGGAAAGGAGATGCCTCCCCGTTTCTTCCTCCTTGTCTTAGGCACCAGGGCCAGGGCTTTAAGTGGGCCGGGTCTCAGCACCGGCAGTTTTTTAAAGGGGGGCTCGAAACGGGTCTCTATCGGGCTCTGTTTCGTGCCTTGGCACAGGCGGTCCGTTTTTTTCCGGACTGCAGTAACAGCAGGCACATCGATGTGCGCGTGCTCACACTGCTCACTTCTCACTAGTGGAGAAGTTACGGCATGAGGTCATGCCAGGTGAGCATTGTAGGGGAAGGGAAATCCTTTAAAGAGAGTCATTTTCTCTCTGGATTTCCCTTCTCTTTTTGAGACTCAGGAGCAGCAACATTGTCGTGGGTCACCAATATTATATACAAGCCATAGTTGCTGCTTACTCATCTTATGCAACTAACAACCATTGACAAAGCCAATAGTCCTGACTTGTAGGTATGATGTTACTTGTTGTATCATCATACTTCACTTCCGCCTCTAGCGCACCGTCCAAGTTACAGGAAACTGGGATTCTACACATTCTATTAAGAATGTACATGGGCTACGGTGCAATACACTGGGCTTCTTCTTTTTGAAATAATTTGGTGATATCTTTGGACTCCTTTGTGAAAGTGTCTTGGGACAGCAAGAAATCATTAAGACATATAAAGGAACAAACCAGAGAGGTTAATCGCTGTTGTTTATCCACGGTTATAAAACATTGAAGGTATCTCTTACATAGTGTTCCTTATTAGAGACGTAATTTTATGCCCTGAGGAAGTTCCCTATATGGGAATGAAACGCGTTGGCTGGATTGCCTGTATCTGAAGTTTTTTTTAACAAATTGATTGGAATAAAGAAGTTATTTTTTCTTAAACATTTTTGGGTCTATTGGACTTCTTTGAGCTGCGCACCCCCATTCATCACAATATCTTTTGATCTGGAGCACAGTGACGCCACTCAACGGCTGGCGCAGGGGTAGTTTGCACAGCGAATGTATATATAGGAACTGGCACGAGGTGCGGCACAGGAGGTTCGCCGTTGTTGCTTTTGAAATTTTTTTTATTTTATATATGTAGTTTCATATAGCGCGAACTCGACCCGAAGGTATTGGAGCAGCGGCGTCACTAGGGTTGGTGTCACCCAGTGCGGTAACTCATGGTGTCACCCCCTCACGACTTACCCCATGACACCATCACATGGGGTGACACCTTTCCCAAATGAGACTATTTAGTAAAAAGTCTCATTTGGGAAAGGTGTCACCCCATGTGATGGTGTCACCCGGTGCGGTCCGCACCCCCCCCCCCCCCCAACCCCTTAGTGACGCCACTGTATTGGAGCGCTTTACAAGAGCACCAGTTACTTACACAAGGACACGTTCATTTATGATAGGCACGGGAGATTAAGTGATTTGCCCAGAATCACAGGATGTTGAGCCGACGCCGAGACTCGAACCTGGTTCCCCACCTCCAAGGTCGGCAGCTCTGGCCGCTACGCCACATCCTCTGCCCTTGGTGTACACCTGCGACCCCAGCGGCCTGTGAGTAACCCTAGGTGGGTGCTAAGCTGCCAGAGACGAGGGCTCTAGTCTCCAGCCCGGCGGTAGCAGCATGGGGGGGCGGCCGAAGCACCGCCAACCGAGAGAGCGCGTCTTAGATTACTGCCGGATTATCCCTGCCAAGCGTCGGTGCGGTGGCGGCGCCGCCAGGCCGCGGGCCGCGCATTCATGTGTCACACTCGGACAAAGAGGGAAGGGAGATTAAAAGGAGACGTCGCCATGAGTGCTTCTTACCCCTCCACTACTGCCCCCCTACCCAACCCCGGCCGACTTCCAGAGCGCCTTAAGGCTTCTTTTCAAAGAGCCCTCGACAAGGCCATTGTGCACCCGTGTCTGCAGCGAGCCGAGCGCTCCCAGCGACAGAACACCTGCTCCAGGCTGCAGGGAACGGACCTCGTCCCGCCCAGATAGCTCTGGAGGTGGGGCGCCTGCTGCGGAGATCTGTTTACCATGGAGCCCTTGGGGGAGGGGCGGGTTATTGGGGCAGCATACCTCCTCATTTCCAGGCACCCTTTCCCTCATAAACTTTCCTTTCTTACTGAGTGAGTGCTACTGCTAAACACAGAGGCCGTGAACAGGATAAAAAGTGATGTTTTTTAGTGCACACCTACGTAAATGTCATAGATCTAATTATAATATCAAAAGTGCTTGCTGTTCTATCGTGGGCATATTTTCATATTTTCATATTTGCAAACACACACACACATACAGTCCCAGTCCCTCTAAGAGTCCATAAACTGGGCAATAGTAATATGTATTATTCACAGCACTTAGAAACAGAAGTGGAACACGAAGCGCTATATAAAACAAGTGAAGTTGTAATTGTTATTTTCATTATTCGAAATCATTGCCAGCACAGTACACCTGAGATGTACAGGTAACGTGAGCTGTACCATATTCCAGGTAATGTACCCCTGACAGTCCAGACACTCGGCGCGCCCTGGCCCGAAGCCGCCCCTGGCCGTCCTTCCAAAACTGACTCCAAGAAGTGCCCCTGAGCGGAGATTAGCAGGGCTCCGACACTCCCTGGCGCCCCCTCACACTACCTTGACTGACTGTGACTGACTGACAGCCTTCAACTAGCACACCCACTGGGCCGGTGCTCCCTCCAGCCCACCCAGAGGTGGCAGCCTCCCCCAGGTTCGAGTCTCGGCGTCCGCTCAACATCCTGTGATTCTGGGCAAATCACTTAATCGCCCCGTGCCTACCATAAATGAACGTGTCCTTAACGAGTGCTCATGAAAAGCGCCGGCTCAAATTAAGCACCGGATTGAGCTAAAGAGTTTGGTTGTGGCTTTGAGTTTGCAGTGTTTGTTGCCAGTGGGATTTACCACAACGGATATTTACCGAGAGCGACAGAAGGAACAACAGACAAAGTGGAAAGATGGAAGAAGAGAAAGGCAGAAAAAAAGTCACAAAGGGCTAAAGGAGGAGTCTGCAAGAGTGAGATACAGGGGCAGTGCGTGCCTGGCAGTAGATTAAAGAGGCCTGAGGTGAATTTAAGACTACACAGCTGCGGTATTCAGTGCACGACATTTAATAACACCGACTGCGGACTTCTGAGCAGAGCTCTGGGCACCGGCACTCATTCATTTACAAATTAAGCACTAGTGTTAGGTCATGTTTATAGCTCGGATCAGGGTTACAATACCTTTGGATCGAGTTTGCGCTACAAAAATCTGCACAAAAAAAAGAATCTTAGAGACATTTTGGGGTAGGGTTTGCATCATATTTGGGGTTGGATGTTCTGCACGGGTCAGAGGATGGTTAAATGTTAGTGCAAGGGTCCAAGCAGTGCTTGAATTGGAAACATAGAAGTGCAGGTACTCTGTGCCAGAGCACCTGCTTGTTTCTGAGAAGTGTCAGTACTCTTCAAATACAAATATTACGTCACTCTTCAGAAGTGCAGGTACTCTGTGCCAGAGCACCTGCTTGTTTCTGAGAAGGGTCAGTACTCTTCAAATAAAAATATTACGTCACTCTTCAGAAGTGCAGGTACTCTGTGCCAGAGCACCTGCTTGTTTCTGAGAAGTGTCAGTACTCTTCAAATACAAATATTACGTCACTCTTCAGAAGTGCAGGTACTCTGTGCCAGAGCACCTGCTTGTTTCTGAGAAGTGTCAGTACTCTTCAAATAAAAATATTACGTCACTCTTCAGAAGTGCAGGTACTCTCAAAATAAAAAAGTGCCGGTACTCAGTACCGGACAGTACCAGCCCATTTAAAGCACTGGGTCATAGGTACCTTAGACTTGGGAAAGATTTGTCTTAGGGCTTGCTGTGGGGTTAGTGAACGGGAGAGAGTATGGCCACAGGGAAGGTGGAGTTAGGTGTACCGCCGGGGTTTCTATTAGGGTTAAGCTCCTTAGAAAAGTTTTGGCCCTTGCAAGAATTCTTCTTTCTTTATTTTACAAATGAAGGACCCCTGAAAAGAATTGTTGCAGGGATTGGTTGTGGGTGATTCTCTGTCCTGGCCTGGGAGTGCCCCTTTCCCCTGAGCTGGTGTTTGCTCAGAGAGAGCAGTCAGACATCCTTTTCTTTGGACCTAAATCGTAGGGGGACTCCCGCAGAGGGCTCCAGCGCCCCTCTGGAGGTCAGCGCCCTGGGCATGGGCCCAGCTCGCACCTGCCAAATGCTGCCCTTCCCCTCCTGAAGCTGCAATG
Source organism: Calotriton arnoldi (assembly GCA_963921515.1). Classification (NCBI taxonomy): domain Eukaryota; kingdom Metazoa; phylum Chordata; class Amphibia; order Caudata; family Salamandridae; genus Calotriton; species Calotriton arnoldi. Next base: position 3,739,058 of record CAWUFW010000272.1, on the reverse strand, counting down.
CCTTCTGAACTCAGGGGCCTGCGCTCCCAGCAGCCGAGGAAAGGGCAGATGTGCACACTGCGCCCTGTCTGAAACAGTAGCAAGATTCAAGGCAGGTAGGCAGCCACCCACAGACAGGCCTCGTGACTCTGAGACCCCAAAATGGAGGACGAGGGGGCACGCTGGGGACTGGCCAGACACAGCAGTGAGAGTAACCTCGACGCACTGCGCGCTCTGCGCCCCGCCCTGCGGAATGACAACACCAACATGGCCGCCAAAACAACTTCCAGAAACAGTAACCATACAGAGCAGGTAGTTATTAACCGCCCTGTGCGCCCTCACACGAGTTAATCAGGGCCTCTACGTCCATGGGTGTGCACAGTCTGGCAGGGAAGCTGAAATAAATAAAACACAGTCTCACGGGTGTAAAATATGTCTGCCATCCGAGGTGTCAGACATCTGATTGCAGGCGGGAGTATCCCGTCTCCAACACGCCTACACGCACCGGGAGCTGCAGGAACACACTGCAATAACACACCCAGCCCCTGCACGGTAAGAAAGGGCGCGGCTGGCCTCGCACCAGCCCTGCAGGCCTTTCCCTTGTAGTACAGGGGTACAGGCGAGAGCCCAGAGAAAGTGGGTTAGAGACAGACCGATCAGTACACTGGGCTTTCACTGGTATAAAGGGCGGAAGAGAAGAAGTGATAGGACAGCAGAACTTGTGAAAGGGGGGCTCGAGGGGTGAAGGGGGAAAGGGCAAAGGTAAGGGACACAAGGACAGTCTGAAAGGGCAGGGGACTGGTATGGGCGAAAGGTGAAAGGGGAGTGGGAAAGGTGAAAGGGGGTGGGGAAGGTGAAAGGGGGTGGGGAAGGTGAAAGGGGGTGGGGAAGGTGAAAGGGGTGGGGGGAAGTGAAAAGGGGTGGGGAAGGTGAAAGGAGTGTGGGAAAGGTGAAAGGAGTGGGAAAGGTGAAAGGGGGTGGGGAAGGTGAAAGGGGTGTGGGAAAGGTGAAAGGGGGTGGGGAAGGTGAAAGGGGGTGGGGAAGTGAAAGGGGGTGGGGAAGGTGAAAGGGGTGTGGGGAAGTGAAAGGGGAGTGGGGAAGGTGAAAGGGGGTGGGGAAGGTGAAAGGGGTGTGGGAAAGGTGAAAGGGGAGTGGGACAGGTGAGAGGAGAGTGGGGAAGGTGAAAGGGGTGTGGGGAAGCTGAAAGGGGAGTGGGAAAGGTGAAAGGGGAGTGGGGAAGGTGAAAGGGGAAGATGAAAAGATGAAAGTGCAGAGGAAAAGACGAAAGGGTAGGGTTGAAAGGTGAAAGGGCAATAGGAAATGGAATAGTAGGTGAGAATGCGAAAGAGTAGGGTGAAAAGACTAAAGCATAGACAGGAAAGGTAAAAGGATAGGAGGTAAGAGCATAATAGCAGGGGAAGATAGAAGGAGAGAGAGGAGGAATATATGGCAGGGAGAAGGCAAGGTAAAGAGCAAGAAGACAGGGGAAACACTGTAAAAAGAGAGGGGACAAGTTGAGAGGATAGATGGGTACGGTGGAATAGGATGGGCACGCTGAAAGAAGGGAAAGTACAATGAAAGAGCCCTTCAGAAAGACCAAACAGTTGGCCAAAATATAACCAGCATTGGCAAAGCCAAAAGGTCTGGGTTTATGGCATTGGCATATTAGAGCGAGACACACAGCAGGAGCGGACAGCGAGGGCTAAAGTGTTAAAGTAGTCCCAAAACCAGCACTCGAGTGGAGGTGGAAGAATACACTCAAGATTTAGATCTACAAAGAGATGAACAGTGACACAGCATGCCAGATTCAAAACATAATACGTTAAAAAGAGTATATCTATAACAATTTTTAAATAATGTAACCTACATAATACAGGAATTAATGCATTTTTAAAAAGCTTTTAAAACTTTAAAAAATTCTGTGGCACATCATTTCATTAATTGGGCTATATAACATCTGGGAAACTGCTCTAGCTGATTTAATACATATTCCACAAAGAGAGGTTTTAGGGAACAGCATCTAGGGTGTTTTTTTTTTTAAAGCAGAGCAAACAAATAAAACATGCCAATAGCTTTAGGTGAGGGGTGAACACTCTACTGAGCTAACCAGGATGTGACTGTCTTCATTTCAAGCCAAAGGCAAAAAAAGTAAAAAGATACAGATTGTAGAGCGAAATATCGAGCAGAGAATATCGTAGCCAAAACACCAAGCTCCAAGATACCTAGGCGGTAGGTGCATATAGCAGGTTAGTATAGATTTGCTAGTCTCAACTCTACATCTACGTACCTTTTAGATATATATATTGTCAAGGTACGTATATATGTAAAGTTAAGTGTAGTAAACATATACTTACCTATACATACCTACCTGTTGATATTTGGGCCTCGAAAGTTTGTCATCGTTATTCTGGTAATTCAGAATTCCCTGCTCGGTATGTCGTACCTCCACTGAAAAGACAATAGAGTAGGGGGCATGGCATTTCAACAGCACCATACGGGCCCCTGACTCTGTTTACCTCACTCCAGCTCCTGGTGGACCCTGGACTCCACGGTTCCCTGTCATCAGATCCAGGCGGCCCTCTGCCTCCCTTGTTAACACTACGCAGCTCCTAGGGTCCCCCCAAGCTCTCTAGCCACCCGTCTGTGGCTCCATCCGAGCCTCTGGCTTTCTACTCACTTCTCTGTGACTCCAGGCTGGCCCCCGGCTCCCCGGTCACTGCTCTGTGACTCCGGGCTGGCCCCTGGTCACTGTTTTGTGACTCCAGGCTGGCCCCTGGATCCCCGGTCACTGCTCTGTGACTCCAGGCTGGCCCCTGGCTCCCCAGTCACTGCTCTGTGACTCCAGGCTGGCCCCTGGCTCCCCAGTCACTTCTCTGTGACTCCTGGCTGCCCCCTGGCTCCCTGGTCACTGCTCGGTGGCTCCAGGCTGGCCCCTGGCTCCCCGGTCACTGGTCTGTGACTCCAGGCTGGCCCCATGTCACTGTTTTGTGACTCCAGGCTGGCCCCTGGATCCCCGGTCACTGCTCTGTGACTCCAGGCTGGCCCCTGGCTCCCCAGTCACTGCTCTGTGACTCCAGGCTGGCCCCTGGCTCCCCGGTCACTTCTCTGTGACTCCTGGCTGCCCCCTGGCTCCCTGGTCACTGCTCGGTGGCTCCAGGCTGGCCCCTGGCTCCTTGGTCACTGCTCGGTGAGTCCAGGCTGGCCCCTGGCTCCCCGGTCACTGCTCTGTGACTCCAGGCTGCCCCCTGGCTCCCCGGTCACTGCTCTGTGACTCCGGGCTGGCCCCTGGCTCCCCGGTCACTGCTCTGTGACTGCAGGCTGGCCCCTGGCTCCCCGGTCACTGCTCTGTGACTCCAGGCTGGCCCCAGGCTCCCAGGCTCCCTGGTCACTGCTCTGTGACTCCAGGCTGCCCCCTGGCTCCCTGGTCACTGCTCTGTGACTCCGGGCTGGCCCCTGGCTCCCCGGTCACTGCTCTGTGACTCCAGGCTGGCCCCTGGCTCCCCGGTTACTGCTCTGAGACTCCAGGCTGGCCCCTGGCTCCCTGGTCACTGCTCTGGGACTCCAGGCTGCCCCTGTCTCCCTGGTCACTGCTCGGTGAGTCCAGGCTGCCCCAGTCTCCCTGGCCACTTCTCTGAGACTCCAGGCTGGCCCATGGCTCCCTGGTCACTGCTCTGTGACTTCAGGCTGTCTCTGTCTTCCTGGTCACTGCTCGGTGAGTCCAGGCTGCCCCCGTCTCCCTGGTCACTGCTCTGAGACTCCAGGCTGGCCCCTGGCTCCCTGGTCACTGTTCTGTGCTCCAGGCTGGCCCCTGGCTCTGTGGTCACTGCTCGGTGAGTCCAGGCTGGCCCCTGGCTCCCCGGTCACTGCTCTGTTTCTCCAGGCTGGCCCCTGGCTCCCTGGTCACTGCTCTGTGACTCCAGGCTGGCCCCTGGCTCCCCGGTCACTGCTCTGTGCTCCAGGCTGGCCCCTGGCCCCCTGGTCACTGCTCAGTGAGTCCAGGCTCGACCCTGGCTCCCTAGTCACTGCTCTGTGACTCCAGCTGGCACCTGGCTCTCTGGTCACTGCTCTGAGACTCCAGGCTGGCCCCTGGCCCCCTGGTCACTGCTCGGCGAGTCCAGGCTGGCCCTTGGCCCCCTGGTCACTGCTCGGTGAGTCCAGACTGCCCCTGTCTCCCTGGTCACTGCTTGGTGAGTCCAGGCTGGGTCCTGGCTCCTTGGTCACTGCTCGGTGAGTCCAGGCTGGCCCCTGGTCACTGCTCTGTGACTCCAGGCTGGCCCCTGGCTCCCTGGTCACTGCTTGGTTAGTCCAGGCTGGCCCCTGGCTCCCGGTCACTGCTCTGTGACTCCAGGCTGGCCCCTGGCTCTCTGGTCACTGCTCGGTGAGTCCAGGCTTGCCCCTGGCCCCCTGGTCACTGCTCGGTGAGTCCAGGCTGGCCCCTGGCTCCCTGGTCACTGATCTGTGACTCCAGCTGGCTCCTGGCCCCCTGGCCACTGCTCGGTGAGTCCAGGTTGGACCCTGGCTCCCTGGTCACTGATCTGTGACTCCAGGCTGGCCCCTGTCCCCCTGGTCAACGCTCGGTGAGTCCAGGCTGGCCCCTGGCTCCCTGGTCACTGATCTGTGACTCCAGCTGGCTCCTGGCCCCCTGGTCACTGCTTGGTGACTCCAGGCTGGCCCCTGGCCCCCTGGTCACTGCTTGGTGACTCCAGGCTGGCCCCTGTCCCCCTGGTCACTGCTCGGTGAGTCCAGGCTGGCTCCTGGCTCCATAGTCACCTCTCTGTAGTTCCAGCCCTTGCCGCCTGAGCCCTGCCATCCATCACTCGGACCCCGAAATCCTGTGGGGAGCCCTGGGCTCCAACATGATGGATAGAGGGCTGCACCACACGGAGGAGTCTGGGGGGTGTCTGGAGAGATGGAGGCGGGGACCGTAAGAGGAGGGGAGCTTTGAGTGAGGACAGACATAAGAGGGGCCAAGGAACTGGGGGCAGAGGTCTGGGGAAAAGAGAGGGCAGAAAAATAGAGGTAAAAAAATAGAGGGGGCAGCGAGAGAAATAAATACATTGTAAAACAGAACTGTGCGCGCAGTCCTAGGCCATAGATAGAGCAAGTGGCGACCCGTGCACCCCTTTCCCAGAATACAATCAACCATAGCGCTAGAGGAGAAAATAAGGTCGTAATTTATCATATATTAGCACAGAATGTACAGATGAAGGAGCAACAAGAGCTCCAAACCCTACAGGCCTGTTTGGGCGAGGACTTGAGACATTCCAGCCCTGACCCTGATGGCTACGATAGTCCTTGCCACAAAGGCAGAGTTGATAAGTACCTTGTCTTCAAGCTCCTCCCACGCTCCCTTCGACCCCATGCATACAGAAGAATTTTATGGGATTAGAGTCATATTATACAATGGCAATGATAACAGGATGTAGTACATATGTAGATGCACCCAATGCAGGGCCACTGGAATTATGCGGCAGGGGAGGGCCAAATTATGCGGCAGAGTTGAGTAAATTATGTGGCAAGCAAAGGCAAATTACACTTGTTAACATAGGCTGGTCATTTGTTGCACCTCATTTGCTCCAGTTTAACACTCAAATATAGCAATAGGTGACCAGTCATGTTTGGGAAGGGCCTTCTACAGCGCAGCAACACTTATTGCTGCGCGTTTAGTAACTTTTGAACTGTTTGAGCTAGAAACAACATTTTTTTTGTGTTAAAATCTGCCGATTATGCAGCAGATGTATTATGTGGCAAATGTGGCAAACCTATAATTAAGCGAAAAATGCTTCGGCCACAAAATAACATAATTCCAGTGGCCCTGACAAGGTGTAATAAATGTGTAATGAGAATGGTTGAGGAGCCATGAATCTCAAGAGGCGGAGCTTTGAGCAGCCTATCAGACTCATCTTCATCAATGGTATCAAATGTTTGATAGTGTAATTGTTCTAAATAACAGGATTCACTGGGCTCTTTTAATTGTGTCTATAAAGGCAGTAACACAATTACGCTAACAGTAAAAAAAAATATATCACTAAAATCTACTGAAGGTATTTTTGCAAAATTACCACAAATAACAACACTCTCTAGATCACAACAGAAACTGACCATAAAATCACTTCAAAATACCCACAAAAAAGGGAGTCAGTGGGAAAGAAAAGCAACATGTAAAGTGATCCTTAAGGCAGGAGAGAGGCTGCGGGGCAACCAATGTGAAAATTTAGTGGCCTGTTCTTTTAAAGCAGCAGTTGTTAGCCTTTGGACTTCTGTGGACCCCCAGTGAATCATTACTGGAAGGTGGGGAGTCCGGCCTAAGCAATATCTGTGATTTGAGTCTCAAAACTATACAGAAATGGGTATGCATCAAATACACAGACCTTGAATTATATTAGACACTAGCATATTACTAGGTCTTCTTTGCTCCTAATGCATGCTCTGTTTGTGTTAGTGCATACCAGTGCTTCAATGAAGGCCACCGATTGCCCCACATAGATTCTGTTTGCTGCACTTGTGCTGCTGCCAAGAATCAAACTGATGCTAACTTAATTTTTAGCCTTCAATAAATTTCAATTCATTTACAGAACAAAATTTCAGTTGTTACATTTTGCTTTTTTATGTACACATACTTTATTAATCTGCTAATATAATTCCATTTTCTAAACAGTTGCAGACCCCCTGAGAAGGTACTGCGGACCCATAGTGGAGCTGTGGACCCCAGGTTAAGAACCACTGTTTTAAAGAAATGTATACCTGCCTCCAGAAGTTTACTTCCCTATTAAAAGACAGATTTACAGAGATTTGGAATTCACAAAGGTCTACAGAAAAGTTTTGTGAATACACAATTATGTTCATGCAGGAGGCCACACTGCATGTGTTATTGTACATTGTGCACAAGTACTCAGTCGAATCCTTCTCATGAGGACAAATACACTTTTGTTAATTTTTTTTTCTCCACTGATAATTTATCTTTTCTTCCTCTACGTTCTAATAATATTTTTTGGTGGGGGCCTTTCCCATTTCACGGTGTACTCCTGCACCTGATAGGAAAAAGTTGTGGCCAAGTTTGTGACTACCCAAAAGCCATTGAGTGTGAGGGTGTTCCAATCTTTTCAGGACATCCCCTCCTTGAAACACCCGTGCCCCCCTCAGACAAGGTTTACTCATGCCTAATCTTACACCATACAGGGGAAATGTATGTGAGTAAATCTCTTATGGATGGAAATTTTTGTCTTGGAACTTCGAAAGTGAATTTTCACTCGTTATTCAAGCCATTTGCCACAGTGGGTTCACACGCAAACGCATTTGTGCTAGATGAATCGTGTCCCCAATCTCTTGTGGATGTGAGACCAATTAGCACTTCCGGCAGCCGGACCGGAAGTGAGTTCGGTCAGCTTCAGCCCCGAAGTGCCCAAATTGGATCCAGGAGCAGCCTTGTGTAGGAGAGGATTGCCAGTGCCCCCGAGCCTAAAGGGTGCCACTACCTTGCATAGTAGGTGTTTTAAGAGGCCTCTCTCTGTCCCACAGTGGACACACAGCCTCACTCCACCTATGCACTAAGAATTACAGACGGATGAAGAGAGAGGAAGCATAACAGAAAGGACAGAAAGTACAAAGGAAAAGAAAGAAAAACAAACAAAGCAGAAGATGTGAATTAAGCGAATCATGTAAAAAGCAACAAATACTAAATGGGAAATTAATGAGCAATAACGAAAAAGGGAACCACGAAAAACAAAGAGCAAGGGAACAAAAATAAATGCATGAATAGCAGGATGGAGATAAAAACAACACAATGAAGAAGCAACAGAAGAAAACAATGAATCTAAAACCAAAAGAATTAAGAGCAGGTGGATAGGAAAGGAGAGGAAAAAATGAGGAGTAAATAAAAAAAGGTAAAAGAAAAAAAGACAGAAAGAATAAACTAAAATGCAAAAGAAATTAAAAGAGATAACGAAAAGGAGAGATAAAAAAAACAAGGTGAAAGAAAGAGGAAAGGCGAAGGAAAGCAAGAATGAAGAAGTGATGAAGAGAAGGGTGGAAGCACAATAGCTGGAGAGTAGGAATGGTGGCTGTAGGTTACAGAAAAGGCTGGCGCTGCGCCAGGGTGGGGGGTGTAATGATCTACTTCATCCCATTGAGCCCGGCATCATCAGGCCAGGGTTGTTAGTAGAAAGGAATAATCTCCAATTAGCACAAAAGAGAACACTTGAGGCTTAGCTCAGCTTTGCAGGAGCATAAAAAAGCAACCGACAAGCTAATTCCACTGGAACTGAGGCATCCAACTTTCTGTAATCAGGAGAAGACCCCCTGGAACTAAACAAAATGGCACACGTAGAGGACAGTCAAACCCTGGAGCCGTGCGAGGCAACCGCATCGAGATCAGTGAAAAACATACACTATCTGGAGGGAACTGCACACCAGCAGACTGAACACAAGTGCAGACAGCACACTGGGCGGTGGACATGCCAGCACCTCAAACACACAGGAAACCCACACGCAAGAACTTCAGAAACATATATAACACAGGAAATAAGGAAACAAGGTTACACAACACGACTGAAGAAACAAGAACAATGGACAAGTTCAGTGAGTCAAACACCCTCTTAATTGTATACTGTCAAAACCTACTTTTTGTCTACACCGATACTGACAGGATTAACTCCACCGAAGATATTAGTTACACTATAATGACGGACGAATAGTTTCATAAACAGCAAAACTAAGCAGGAGGTTCTCAAGGAAATGACAGCTCACCTAACATGACACAGGAGCTCACATTGTAAAATTTACACAACAGCAGCACAAGCGAAGCCAACAAGATTGTCATGCTGTTCGGGAGGATCACACAGCTGGTGAAGAGGATCACACAACTTGAAAGAAGGACCGCACGAATGAGTAGGAGTAGGACCAAAGCAAAGAAGGTTATGTCCTCATTCGACCACAGAACAAACCACTTAAAAGCACACCACAATTTAGCAAAGGTACCACTCAAAAAGGCACAACCTACCTCAATAAGAGCATTAATGGCTCAACGAGAAACCAACACAACTCAACAAGAGCTTGACTCAACTCAATATAACACGCCACAGCTCAATGAAAAACATTCACCCAACAAATGCATGCCTTAAGTCAACAAGAGCACAAGCCCCTCAACCCAACACAAATAATAACCTGACTCAGGAGTAATTTGTGAGCAAAATTAAATAGTAATCTGGGAAATACTGTGTTTGCTAGAATATTTTGCTTTTTCATCCTTTAATTGCTATCTAAGTTTTTCATGTAGACTTTGATTCCTGAGATCAGGCGCAAAGGCAATTCTAATGTGTAACCACACAGGTATAGGCTTCAGATGACAGAGATGCACCCGAATATTTACTTCTCCGCAGACCAGGTTATGCGGTTATGCTGTATCTCCCTAACTAATGACCGAGTATGGCTAGACACGTTTGGAGTTATGTATCAGTTTATGTAATTCCTAGGGCAGAGGTGCCCAAACTTGTTCTAGGAGGGCTGGATGTATGCCAGATTTTCAGATTACCAATTTACCAATGTAGATTAGTTCTATTTATTCACTTTCTCTGTGTATATATAAATTAGGAGGATGTTTTGAATATCTGGCGTAGACCAACTCGACACTTCTGGTCCTATGTTACACATCCACACGCCAGGCGTTTGCTGACAATCAACCCCTCTAACAATCTAGGAACCCACTAGTAACAAGACCTCATTCTCCCATTTTAGAAGCCCAGAGGGGTGTCCACCGGTGTATGTCCGTAAACCGGTGCAAACCTGGTCAAGCTTGCAATAATTTTCATGCACCAAAGTCTCTCCCATCTTCCAGCTGCCCAGGGTAGCAGCTTACACGAGAACTTACGTGCACTACCTGGACCCTGCAAATAGCCCAGCTGCCCACACAAAGCATCAGACCTTTCATATAGGGAATAGTTTACCCTCTCTTCGCCCTGCACAGGAACCAGTGAAACTTGCCAAGACAAGTGGCAGACTGAATGAAGACGTCAATGACCTAGGACTGCCTGGAAATATCCCAGGGCGGTTGCGACTATTAGCAAACCTTTCTGTCAAACCAGGGACATCTTTTCAATGCACTTGCGCTTGAGAGAACACATTGCCTGTGGCTGCATAGTAGGGCTGTGTGACTGACACATGATGCTCTATTTGAATGCCAAAATGCACTGCAGAGATATGAATCAAAAAATGCAAAGTATTGGATCTGAGCTTTGCTCTAAAACAAAGGCCCATTTGACTTAAATGCTTATCTTCTGAGCAAGGAAGTTGACCTTCACCGGGGAGTCAGCCATCTTGGACATTCCTGAGTGGTGACAGGTTTAAGCTGCTTCCTTTCTTCCCTACAAGCTCAGCTAGTAGTTTTCCTCCAGACTGCTCCACTTACTCTGGTCCTCCTACCACCTTCTGCGGTTCCCTTAGTGGTAAAGTTCCTCCTGTGTCAACAGCCTACAAACTGCACCCAGGAATCCCTTAGTAGGCATCCGTGTCAGGTGTAGAAAGAGCACAGACCAGGAAAGTACCTGCATCTGTTTTTGTGTCCATGAAGTACTGATTCACCAAAACCGCCCATGTGAAGAACCTTTATTGCAAGGAGGACACCTGCAAGGGTCTAGTGCGCAACCCTTCAATCAATCAGTCAATCAGCATTTGTAGAACGCAGCTCTGTCACCCCATGGGGTATCTGGGCGCTGTGTCTCCATCGAAGAGCCAGGTCTTGAGTCTCTTTCTGAAGTCTGCCAGCGAGAGGGCTGTATGGAGCTGGAGGGGAAGGAACCCTTACCGCCTTACCTATCACACAATAAACTAATGCCATGTTTTCTCATGACATGTTTTTAACAGCGATCCCCCACTTCGGGCATAGTTCGGAGTAGCACAGTAACCCCGATGTGGCCGGGAATGGCGCAATCGAGAATACAAGTGTCCCACTTTCATCCCTGGCCACGGGCTACCGAAAGCAACTGAGGGAAAATACAGGAATTGCCACAGAAACATTGATTAAGGAACACTAAGGTGGCCCAAAACATATCATAGGCATTATTTTGCACGCCGCCCCTCCACCCCCTCGGAGTTACTGTTGCCCCTGGTATTGGTACTCCGCGGAGGGTGGGGTTACTGGAGAAATTCCTCCCAATATGCGATCCAGCCAGGTCCATGTGCTTTCCAATTTTACCCTGTTGCCCACATATCTCTGGAACAGTCGATACCAGCGGCTTATTTTTCATATCATGTGCTTATGCCATAAGTGTCTTATTTAGTGTAGTTAAAGAGCTATTATCTTGTATAAAACCAAACTTAAAAAGGACTTTACACTTTATTGAACCTGGTATTTTCTGTATTATGGCATCGGATTTCAAAATAAACCCCACCTCGGTAAGAGATCTGTCCTTCATTCATCAACCTCCCTAAATCCCACGAACCAAGAAATAAAAGGAGCTGGATTTACCGCCTTTATTGAAAGCGAAGGACAGTTGGGTTTGTAGGAAGTTCATATAGAGTTACCTTCGGAATGTCAGGAGCTTCCCACTTCTGCATACTGGTGAAAACCTGCCCACGATCAACCCCAACAAGTACCATCAACAGACTTGAAAGCTCATGTAACTTTATAAATGTCAGATAATCAAACACAGCCAAACACAACAAGAGCACAATCCAACTCCAGAAGAGAAATGTAAGTGAAGAAGAGCACAACACAGCACACCATGAGCAGCCAAAAAGAGCCTTTTGTTAATGCAAACAAATCAGCACACCCAAAAGAACCAGAGAATCACAGAACTTAACAAGAATGGCATAGAAAAATAACATCTCAAGGATTGTAGAAATCAAAAAGAGTTACAAAGTAAACAAAGCAACACAAACCAAAACATGATCAAATCGCAGCTCAATACCGCAGTCAGATAGTTCAACAAGATCATCATATGTCTGAAAAATATACTTGCAACTCAGCAATAGGAAAATGATTTAACAAGAGAATTTCACAAAAGGAGCAGAATCACCGAAGATCACCATCCCTTAATTTAACAATAGTAGAAGCAACTTGAAAATAGAGCAACTAAACTCACAAAGAACACCTCAACACACAACTTAAGAAGAGCATTGAACAACTTAAGATCATAACTCGGCCCAATAAGAACATCACACACAATCCACCACCCTGCCACATACAGCACAACAAACAGCAAAAATGAATTAGTTTTAATGGCTTTCGGTACTCAAACTGTTTGTTACAAACCAACTGGAAGGTTCAACACATTGCAATTGGGTTTGCCATTTGTGTCTGCGTTCTTTGAAACATTGTTTCTAACAAGATTATATGGAATATTATGTTTCCACATACATTCTGATAGATACAGTCGTATGCCTTGTGTAAACAGTTGACATATAACGAATAGAAACAGCAAACTCTTTTAAATGTACTTTTTGTTCGCTTAAAGTTCACTGGTGGGAGGCCTTATTCTCTATGCTTAACAAAAGCACATCCTACATAAACCAGTTGAGCAACTAAAATCAAAAACAACCCAGAACTGAACATTTCAACTCAACAAGAGCAGAACTGTAGTCAAGAAGTGGATAACCCAACTCAACAAGAGAAGAACTGTAGTCAAGAAGTGGATAACACAACTCAACAAAAGCAGAACTGTAGTCAAGAAGTGGATAACACAACTCAACAAGAGCAGAACTGTACTCAAGAAGTGGATAACCCAACTCAACAAGAGGAGAACTGTACTCATGAAGTAGATAACTCAACAAGAGCAGAACTGTAGTCAAGAAGTGGATAACACAACTCAACAAGAGCAGAACGGTACTCAAGTAGTAGATAACCCAAGTCAACAAGAGCAGAACTGTACTCAAGAAGTGGATAACCCAACTCAACAAGAGGAGAACTGCACTCATGAAGTGGATAACTCAACAAGAGCAGAACTGTAGTCAAGAAGTGGATAACACAACTCAACAAGAGCAGAACTGTACTCAAGTAGTAGATAACCCAACACAACAAGAGCAGAACTGTACTCATGAAGTGGATAACCCAACACAACAAGAGCAGAACTCTACTCATGAAGTGGATAACCCAACACAACAAGAGCAGAACTGTACTCAAGAAGTGGATAACCCAACACAACAAGAGCAGAACTCTACTCAAGAAGTGGATAACCCAACTCAACAGGAGAACTGTACTCATGAAGTGGATAACTCAACAAGAGCAGAACTGTACTCAAGAAGTGGATAACACAAGTCAACAAGAGCAGAACTGTACTCAAGAAGTGGATAACCCAACTCAACAAGAGGAGAACTGCACTCATGAAGTGGATAACTCAACAAGAGCAGAACTGTAGTCAAGTAGTAGATAACCCAACACAACAAGAGCAGAACTGTACTCATGAAGTGGATAACCCAACACAACAAGAGCAGAACTCTACTCATGAAGTGGATAACCCAACACAACAAGAGCAGAACTCTACTAAAAAAGTGAATAACCCAACTCAACAAGAGGAGAACTGTAGTCAAGAAGTGGATAACCCAACTCAACAGGAGAACTGTACTCATGAAGTGGATAACTCAACAAGAGCAGAACTGTACTCAAGAAGTGGATAACACAACTCAACAAGAGCAGAACTGTACTCAAGACGTGGATAACCCAACACAACAAGAGCAGAACTGTACTCAGGAAGTGGATAACCCAGCTCAACAAGAGCAGAACTGTACTCAAGACGTGAATAACCCAACTCATCAAGAGCAGAACTCTACTCTAGAAGTTGAAAACTCAACTCAACTCAACAAGAGCAGCACTGTACTCAATAAGTGGGTAACCCAACTCAATAAGAGTAGAACTCTACTCAATAAGTGGGTAACCCAACTCATCAAGAGCAGCACTGTACTCAAAAAGTGGGTAACCCAACTCATCAAGAGCAGCACTGTACTCAAAAGGTGGATAACCCAACTCAACAAGAGTAGAATTCTACTCAAGAAGTGGATAACTGAACTCAACAAGAGCAGAACTGTACTCAAAAAGTAGATAACCCAACACAAGTGCAGAACAGTACTCAAGAAGTGGATAACTCAACTCAACAAGAGAAGAACTGTACTCAAGAAGTGGATAACCCAACTCAAAAACAGCAGCACTGTACTCAAGAAGTGGATAACCCAACTCATCAGGAGCAGAACTGTACTCAAGAAACGGATAACCCAACTCAACAAGAGAAGAACTGTACTCAAGAAGTGGATAACCCAACTCAACAACAGCAGCACTGTACTCAAAAAGTGGATAACCCAACTCATCAAGAGTAGAACTCTACTCTAAAAGTGGATAACCCAACTCAACAAGAGCAGTACTGTACTCAAGAAGTAGATAACCCAACTCAACAAGAGCAGAACTCTACTCAAGAAGTGGGTAACCCAACTCAACAAGAGCAGAACTCTACTCAAGTAGTGGGTAACCCAACTCAACAAGAGCAGAACTCTACTCAAGAAGTGGATAACCCAGCTCAACAAGAGAGAACTCTATTCAAGATAATGATAACCGAACTCAACAAGAGCAGAACTGTACTCAAAAAGTGGATAACCCAACACAAGTGCAGAACTGTACTCAAGAAGTGGATAACCCAACTCGTCAAGAGCAGAACTGTACTCAAGAAGTGGATAACCCAATTTAACAAGAGCAGAACTGTACTCAAGACGTGGATAACCCAACTCATCAAGAGCAGAACTCTATCAAGACATGGATAACCCAACTCAACAAGAGCAGAACTGTACTCAAGAAGTGGATAACCCAACTCAACAAGAGCACATCCAACACAGCAGGCACACTGCACATCTCAAAAAGAGTATTACTCAACTAAACAAGTGAATAACCGTCTGAAGAAAAGTGTCTCTCATCTCAACAAAATTCATCTAAGTTAATATGAATATCATGCAAATCCCAAAAATGTCATATAGGTGTACAGTTACACAGCCCAACAACTAAACAGTATCAACAGGGTTGTCAGGGCAAGATTCGTTTTCTGTATTCTTTAGGAAAAATTCCAATCAAACAATGATTCATTTTGTTAGGTATTTATAATGGTGTTGTCACTCTATCCGTGAGAGTGAGTGAAAGAACAGCCAACACGTGTTTCACCCCTTTACACGGCCATCCGGCCTGGGGCTTCCTCAGGGCGTATTAAAGGTATAAATTCGATGAATCCGTCTCGGTCAAATTAGGGTTCCTGATACTTCTCTTAATATTGGGCGTAATGCCGTTTCTGAATGGCTTCGAATTTATACCTTTAATACGCCCTGAGGAAGCCCCAGGCCGGATGGCCGTGTAAAGGGGTGAAACACGTGTTGGCTGTTCTTTCACTCACTCTCACGGATAGAGTGACAACACCATTATAAATACCTAACAAAATGAATCATTGTTTGATTGGAATTTTTCCCTAAAGAATACAGAAAACGAATCTTGCCCTGACAACCCTGTTGAACCTTGTTTATATTAGGGGGTTAGGGGTTTTCCCCTGTCAAGGGCAAGTATCATAACGATAAATTTTGCTCAATATACGGCCAGTAAGGGATCGGGACCTTTTCACCCCTTATCTCATAAAACTAAACAGTATGCTGCTTCTCATAAAAAACATAACCTAAATCAAGAAGAGGAAAACTATACTGCAGAAACCAACCCAACTCAATAACAGCATTCCACAATTCAGCAATCAGGCAAGTATGTATGCTGGTGCTTTGACAGCTCAAAATGAAGACATTTCATTGCAGAGAAAGGCTTCAGCTGATGGTACGTTTTAAGTCGAGTTCATACTGTATGATTATCGGATAATGTACTAGGACATAATAAATCCTCACACAAAGGGGGAGTGTTTACTACAACGTCGTTCACATAGTAACAGAAAATACCACTTGCAACACACTTGTAGGAGCAAAGCGATAGAGCCTTTTTAGGTTTGGGTTTTGACAGTTCAGCTGTCAAACGGACATACAGGTAACAATATACAAAGAATGGATCTGGGACCACCTCACTCAACCACTGGCTTTCTTCATCCAGCCTCTATCAGACATTTGCTTGACACCTGTCAATCTCATTTTGGCTAAGTCCAGTGGAGTACTTATCTCTCGCCTACTGCTATTGGCTGTTTGCTATATCCCTCACATGCACGCAAGTGCTTGCGCTGAACTTTATCAAGGTAGAGCGACCAGATTGTGAAAACAAAAAAACAGGACATTTCACAAAAATAGACGAAGGAATACAATGATATATTAACCGAGGTGTATAGAATGACAGCGCTCATCCATACAGAAGAGGAACTAAAAGAAATAAATTAAATTAAATTTTTAAACCCAGTGTCATACCTGGTTAATTAAATTGCTTTATAACAGGAGCTGCTATCTAGTCCTGCTTTGGAACTCGTAAAAATGTGCCTTGCACTGTTTTCAGTTGACCCTCTCTGAAAACTGGGACCTAAGTCAAATTTGCCTAAATCCGCCAGGACAGAAAACTGGGACTGTCCCAGCAAGTCTGGGATGCCTGGTCACCCTATATTAAGGACTACTTTACAATTGTAGCCCTCTCTGTCTGCTCCAGCCGGCACCTTTCCGTGCATCGCTCGATCATTAAACCCAGACCTGTTGGCTTTACCAATGGTTGTTCTAACATTCTATTCCATTGTTCTGCATACGCAGTCACTAACAGAAGATAATGGTGTGTCATTTTACATTAAGTCACATTTTGCTTCTAAGACCAACCATTTTTTCAACTAGTAGAAGCTGGCAAGTGCTTATGCCTGAAACAGGCTAATTATGGTTGCCTGGACACAAAGAGATTGAAGACACTGGAAGATAGTGGAATTCATTTGTGGCCTTAATCCTAACAATTTTAAATGGATGACTTAAAAATGTCAGCTCCAAGATCATTATTGTGATATAGGCTTCAATGTATGAATGTCATGTCCTGCTTTTGTTCCATTTTATCTCTCTTCGCTCCCATGCACTTGGCGGCAAGATTTTCATAATGAATGGTAATTCAGAATAATCGCATTATTCCCGCTAATAGGAAAATGTTATTTTTATTGTATTGTGCGTTTGTTTGATATATGGTTTTAAGCAAACGAACCAATGAGGCATGTTGATATTTCAATCAGCAATATAATGACAATATGGTTAAAAAAAATAATAATAATAACCACCGGTGTCTCCGTCGCCGCCTTCTGCTTGACTGGTGTCCTTCTCATTTTTGTAAATCCATAGAAACACCCCGCCCTACTCCAAACTAAATAATACAGAGGCATGTTCCTTTCCCGGACTACATATATTCTCTTCTGGGCCCAGATGCAGGCACACGGGTAGGTTTGCAAACATATTCAACTGCTAAGGAGGAAGTTCCATTTAGCTTCACTTCCATTGGGGAACTGGTTTCTGATCTCTCATGGTATCTCCTGGTTCCTATGGATATAATTTTTTTATTTAATGCATGGGGGCTCCAACCAGTAGCTCGTGAGCTACAGTAGCTCTCCTCCTACCTCTGAGTAGCTCAACTGTGTGCAGCCCAGCTCATTAAATTAGAAAGCTTTTGCTTGGTTGAATTAATATACATATAACAAAACTGAAATTATACAACACAAATAATATTAGTAGCTCTCAATGCGTTTCATTGAAAATATGAGGCTCTCAGTACAGAAAAGGTTGGAGACCCCTAACAGTAGAATTTCTCATTTTTTTTGCTTTTAGTCGATTTCCTATGTACCATAACTAGATGCAAAGGATACCATTTGTAACTCGCCAATTAGAATTTTCACCCGAGCTGTGACGTGTGGTTCCACACAGGTGAAAGTTGAATGTTGGGGTGGGGGGGGGGGGTCGAGCGACCCCCTGTCCTAGAAGCTATTCAGAAAGACTGGCCTGTCGGTGAATATCCCCGGACCACCTGTAGTCCAGCTCCCATCTGCCCTCACATACTACCCAACACCCATACACTCGTATTGTAATTGCATTTATATAGCGCTTACTACCCCATACGAGGCGTCGAAGCGCTTTTTCGGCGAGTAGCACGCTACTCCGGAACCCATAAAGGATTAGTGTTGAATTAGTATAGTGAAATATGAAAGTAATTTGAGTGGTGGATAGGTTAGTCAGTTATTTGGATTCAGAAGGATAGCGGAAGGATAGAAGAGGAAAAAAAGGTTTGTATTTATAAAACGCTTGTTACCCGTGATGGGGTGTTGAAGCGCTTTTTTGGCAAGTAGCATGCTACTCCGGAAATCCATAAAGGATTAGTGGTGAATTAGTATAGTGAAATATGAAAGTAATTTGAGTGGTGGATATTAGTCAGTTATTTGGAGTGAGAAGGATAGTGGAGGGATAGAAGAAGGAAAAAGGTTTGCATTTATATAGCGCTTGTTGACCCTGATGGGGTGTTGAAGCGCTTTTTTGGCGAGTAGCACGCTACTCCTGAACCCATAAAGGATTAGTGTTGAATTAGTATAGTGAAATATGAAAGTAATTTGAGTGGTGGATATGTTAGTCAGTTATTTGGATTGAGAAGGGTAGGGGAGGGATGGAAGAGGGAAAAGGTTTTGCATTTCTATAGCGCTTGTTACCCCTGATGGGGTGTTGACGCGCTTTTTTTGCGAGTAACATGCTACTCCGGAACCCATAAAGGAATAAGTGTTGAAAATTAGTATAGTGAAATATGAAAGTAATTAGAGTGGTGGATATGTTATTCAGTTATTTGGATAGAGAAGGGTAGCGGCGGGATAGAAGAGGGAAAGAGGTTTGCATTTATATAGCGCTTGCTACCCCTGATGGGGTGTTGAAGCGCTTTTTTGGCGAGTAGCACGCACTCCGGAACCCATAAAGGATTAGCGTTGTTGCCTGATCCAAGCAGCGTCCGCACTGAAAAATGTATGTATCTTCAAGTGGCTGTGAATTTAAAGCTCAAAGTCTGAGGTAAAACTAAAGCATATACTTTATTGTGCACTTCCTTAAAATACTTTAAAATCATCATTTCTGCTTTACGCCAGGACACTACATAGCTCCCAACTTTCAAAAGCAAGAATTAAAAAAAATCTCCCACTTCAAAACCATATCTGCAATCCTGTCTATGAGACATAGTTAGGATCATAATAATACACAACTTAACAAGAGGCACATCTGGGGCAAAAAACAAGCAAAGTGTTTACAGAAATGTTAAAGGAAACCTCCAACTCGCAGAGGCCTCCTTCTCTTTGCTTAAAACACACAAACCACAACAAAGCGGATCATTAACCACAGACTGCAAGTGAAAAAGGAGACGAAAGATCAAGCCAGCAGCCACAAGTTAGCAGCAGTATGTGCCCTAAGAGGAAAAGACAGAGATACTTTTCCCTACATTGTCTCCCACATAAAGTCACTGTGGACCTGGCCTACTAGGGCTTTCTGTGAATACAAAGGACTTCATTGCAACGCTTTTGTGGTAGTCATCCTGCCCCATCTACACTGAAGTTAGTCCACCCTTTAGTTACCCCCGCCCCCTACGTGCTATGTTCCCACTCCTCTGCCTTTCCGTCCTCTGGGGTGTCCCTCCTTTCTCCATTCTACGATCTTGCCCGATTCCCTCTCTTCCCCTGCATGGTGGCTATTAGTAGAAGTCCCCATGCTCTCCATCACTGTGCCCTCTCCCAGAGTCCACCCTTCTTCCTAGCATCCTCCTCCTGCACACATACTCTGCCTACCTAAGCTCTCCCTCTTCCCCCACCCACCGACCAGTGCCCCCCCCCCCCTGGTCCACTAGGATCGCCCTCACAGGGGACCAGCCTGCCCCAAGGACGAGAAATTTGGAGAAACTGGAACAGTTGGTTTAATTAAACACTTTGGCTGGGAGCATAGTTACAGAAACGGGTCTGAGGACTGTCTCTTAAGTACAATCAATTTGAACGAGTCTATACAGCTTTTGGGTGTCATAAGGTACTTTTGGCGATCCTTTATTGGTAAAGGAATGTCGGCCTTGTCTGTGGAATCATAAATAAGGCCTGATAACAAATGCAGGTGGGCCTCGACCTTGCGTGGACACAATGGGAGCCAGTGGGTAACGTGTCCAGATGCCCAGCATGAGGGGTGCATGATCACTGTGTGTGCTGTGTCCTGTTTGGCTATGTGTTCCTAACTTCGTGTGGCATCTGACTTTATGATGTTTTTGGAATGGGTGCATCCCTCCCGTCATGTGTGATTTATTAGGGCCAATCTCCATGGACCATTGTGATGTCACTGCGCTTATCTGAGGGATGGACCTGAGTTTTCTGTTTGCGCGTTTGTCTACTTGCTACATGCCACCCCACCTGTGACCTGTCAATCAGTAACCTCAGCCCTATGTCGCAGAGCCTGCCTGACCTGCCTGACCACGTATTTCTGAGTTGGGGTTGATGTAGAGTTCATGACAGACAAGTTTGTCAACAGTGATGCGATTTAGCTTGTATATGCGAGTGTATCATTATAAACACAAAAAGAACAATTGATGGACAGAATGCTTAACAATGTCATACACTCACTCCAGTACAGAGATCTGGCCTAAATCCATCATTTTTTGCCCCCCATGTCATTCCAGTTCAGACCCAGCCACACGCAAACCAGTCCCGACCCTACTCCCCATGGGAACAGTCCAGCCCGAACCCCCACGCCAGGTCCTCCCTGGACCGGAAACAAGCATCCTAGGCCCGACTCCAGGATAGTGTCATGGACATCATTTAGGGGTCGCCAAGGGTCTTAGCAGTGACCCCTGGCTTGCACCTTGCGACCCTTGGCACTGCCTTTGCGATCCCTGGCCTCAGAGGTAGCAAAATCAGCACCTGGAACACAGAATCAGTCACACTAATGGACGTCGTTTGGTGCTCCATTTTCCTGGTGTTCTGCTAAAATTTTATTACACAAATTGTGAATAATATTCACTATTAGTGTAAAAAAAAATGGAGTATAATTAGCTGGAATATGACCCTATCTGCGAATTACGGTAAGGAAAATATGTGACATCATCGTGTCACGCGCCGCTGCCATCTGTTTGATGGAGGCGGGTAAGGCTGGCACTGCAGCTCTAATGTTATTTTTTGGTGAAATCACCCATCCCACGGACAAGGAAAGTAAACAGACAAGTAATTAGGATGAAAAAGCCTGCCTGGCACGACCAGCTTTGAAGCCCATTGTGTTTACCTCCGGCACCCGCTTCCCCGCATGAGTATTTCATAGACTGCTGTTTTTTTCCAGAACTATCTGCTCATCTTGTTTACAATTTTTCGGGGTGACGGGGGCGGCGTTGACTCATGAGACCGGGAGCCCTGCAGCCCACGCCCCGGCTCGGCAGGCGCGGTGGGGCTCCGCGCCAAGATGGCGTCTGGCCCGCTTTGTTGTCGTCGTGCGGAGGGAGCTTCTGGAGGTGGCTGATGGCAGCGGTGTGTGCGTCCCTCCCAAGAGCTTCCCCACTGGTCTGAAGCCATGCCAGCAGGGCACGGGAGGTGCCCGGCTGCTCCCTGGTTGGCATGGTTCATCCAGCTGGCTCGCTCTGCGCGGGACACGTGTCTTGCACGTCGGAACACATCTGACGCTGCACGCATCTCGCGTGGGAAGGAGGGGTGCTCATGGCTTCCTTCTGGGAGTCCTGGACGGAGGTGGGGGGTGGTGGTCAGACGAGCACATTCATGCTCACCAAGCCCACGCTCCCTTAAGTAAACACGTGCACACGTGTGCACACACCTAGCCATGGGCCAGGCTTGTGCCCTATGTAATACCTCCTGGCACAATGCGACCAGTGGCCCGAGACTCCGTATCTCACAGATATTCATTGCGCCCCCCCCCCCCCCGCAGGTTTGCTCCTCCCTCCTATCTGCACCATAGGGGCTGCAGGTGCCTGTGTTGAACCTCTGGGTCAGGCTGTAGTAGTGAGGTGTAACCATGCTCTCCAGGTACGAAGCTATTAGTACAGCATGAGTATATGGACTGTGTGAGGGGTCCCCAGTACCCCAGGTATGGCTAACTCTCTATAGCTAAGGTAACCAAGAACTTTTAAAAATGTCTGCCAGTGAAGATGTTGGCACACCGCATTCAGTACACGGCATTGACAGATATTGCGTTCCTCGCGGGGCTCAAAATTTGCCAACTTCTCCAAAATATGTACCACTCATACTTCTGTGGTAAATTTAATATGGACAGTGCGTGAACAGATATCTGACAATTTAATCCCTCTGTAACGTGATTTGCCAAGGATTCATTACAGCGGGTTCAAGAGAGATGCCAGAACTCAAACATGGGGATTCCAGGGGCCCGGGTACAATTCCCAATAAAACTTGTGGGAAAAAATCCCAAACTGAACATTTTGTACTAACCACCATCTCCCCGCTCCCCTAAGGATTCCAAGCGTCCATTACATTATCCTTAGCATGACACTGTTTTACATCCCATCTACGCTGCCATCTCTAGGTCTGAATACAAGGAGCATCTGTACCCTCAGGCACTCGCACTGTATGGTGCTGAGGGGACCCAGCTATGTCCCACCTCCGAAAGTCGTAAAAGGATTAACTTCCGGTCCGATTCCAGGAAGTCCTTGGAGGTAACACCCCTTTGTGTCTTATTAGTCTGTCTATAAATTCGAGACATGCAATACAAATTGTGCAGTGTTTACAACCTGTGAGTCTGCAGGTGCTTGCCAAAGTTCACAAAGTGTGGTGTTTCTACTCAACAAAATGGCACAAAGATGCACTCTGTCCAGACAGTCTACGCTAAACACATGGTACAAATACGCACTAGAGCAACAGGGTGGACTCTACACAGTGACGTGTGCACTGTCTGCCGACACTAATCTAAGAAGCGGTTTGTACTATGTCAGTGTGTCTGCACTGAGCACATGAAGCCAACTGTGCAGTGTTTACAATCTGTTTCACTGCACTACACACGGTGTGTACACAGTGCAGTTTTTACAGTGTGCCTACACACATTGTCAGTGTACGTCTGTACAATACGTGTGCCTCCTACGACTAAACACATGATACAAACAGTGCAGTGTTTACAATCTGCCTCACTGCACTAAACACACAGTTGTATACAGTGTAGTTTTTACAGTGTGCCTACACACATTGTCGGTGTAAGTCTGTTCAATACGTGTGAATGAATAGGTGTGTCCCCTACGACAAAACACACGACACAAACAGTGCAGTAGCAGTGCAGTGTTTACAGAGTGTATGGGCTAAGCAGATGTGTGATAGTGGTGCAGTGTTTACTGTCTGTTGCTGCAGTATGCACATGATTCAAACGGTGCAGTATTTAAAGATTATTTAGGCTAAGCGGATGTTTGGAATAGTGCAGTGTTTACTGTCTGGGACTATAGTATTGTATTGTATTGTAATTGCATTTGTATAGCGCTTACTACCCCTGACGAGGCGTCGAAGCGCTTTTTCGGCGAGTAGCACGCTACTCCGGGACCCATAGAGGATTAGTGTTGAATTAGTATAGTGAAACATGCAAGTACATTTTAAGTGGTGGATAGTTAGTCAGTTATTTGGATTCAGAAGGATAGCGGAGGGATAGAAGAGGAAAAAAGGTTTGCATATATATAGCGCTTCTAACCCCTGATGGGGTGTTGAATTGCTTTTTTTTTGGGGCGAGTAGCACGCTACTCCGGAAACCCATAAAGGATTAGTGGTGAATTAGTATGGTGAAATATGAAAGTAATTTGAGTGGTGGATATTAGTCAGTTATTTGGAGTGAGAAGGATAGTGGAGGGATAGAAGGGAAAGAAAGGTTTGCATTCATATAGCGCCTGTTACCCCTGGTGGGTGTTGAAGCGCTTTGTTGGCGAGTAGCACGCTACTCGTATGCACGTGATTCAAACAGTGCAGTGTTTACAGAGTGCATAGACTAAGCAGGTGTTTGAAATAGTGCAGTATTTACTTTTTGGGACTCCAGTGTGCACATGATTCAAACAGTGCAGTGTTTACAGACTTTATAATCTAAGCAGATATTTGATAGTGCAGTATTTACTGCCCGTGACAGCCGTATGAACACGATTCAAACAGTGCAGTGTTTACCGAGTCCGAGTGCATAGACTAAGCAGGTGTTTGAAATTGTGCAGTATTTAGTGTCTAAGATTAAAGTATGCACGTGATTTAAACAGTGCAGTGTTTACCGAGTGCATAGACTAAGCAGGTGTTTGAAATAGCGCAGTATTTACTTTCTGGGACTCCAGTGTGCACATGATTCAAACAGTGCAGTGTTTACAGAGTGTATAATCTAAGCAGATATTTGATAGTGCAGTATTTACTCTCTGTGACAGCCGTATGCACACGATTCAAACAGTGCAGTGTTTACCGAGTGCATAGACTAAGCAGGTGTTTTGAAATAGTGCAGTATTTAGTGTCTAAGATTAAAGTATGCACGTGATTCAAACAGTGCAGTGTTTACAGTGTATAATCTAAGCAGATATTTGATAGTGCAGTATTTACTCTCTGTGACAGCCGTATGCACACGATTCTAACAGTGCAGTGTTTACAGAGTGCATAGACTAAGCAGATATTTGATAGTGCATTATTTACTGTCTGGGACTTTAGTAGGCACACGATTCTAACAGTGCAGTGTTTACAGAGTGCATAGACTAAGCAGGAAATAGTGCAGTATTTAGTGTCTAAGATTAAAGTATGCACGTGATTCTAACAGTGCAGTGTTTACAGAGTGCATAGACTAAGCAGGAAATAGTGCAGTATTTAGTGTCTAAGATTAAAGGATGCACGTGATTCTAACAGCGCAGTGTTTACAGAGTGCATAGACTAAGCAGGAAATAGTGCAGTATTTAGTGTCTAAGATTAAAGTATGCACGTGATTCTAACAGTGCAGTGTTTACAGAGCGTATGGGCTAATCTGATATTCGATAGTGCTCGGTGCACAGTCTGCGTGACTCTAGACTAAGCAGGCGGTACAGACAGTGTAATGTTTCTGGAATCCTGCGTACTTGGCTACTACACTAAGCCCATGATACAAAAGAATACAATATTTACAATATCAGCCTTTCTCTCCTAAGCGCACGATACAAATAGCGCCATATTTGGAGCCCACGAGGCGCTACACTAAGTACCTGATAACACAGAACAGTGTCACCGTTCAGTGGCCCGCACACCGTACATGATATGTATCGGCGCTAAGAGAACAAGGAGGGCGTTGGCGCTTGCACGCACTGGCACAGAAGTAGTGCTGCTTTTTTGCACGTGAATATTTTGCACTTTGAATGTGTTTGAAAAGTTGCGGTGTTTGGCGAAGTACGATGTGTCGCGTGAGTGATCACAAAGAGTCGCAGTTCAGCCCGTGAAGCAGTATTTTAGATGCAAAGATACTCCCGTCTGAAGAATTAAAGCGCCCGGAAAGCCCTAGCGCTGGAGTGCGGCTTCTTCGGAGTTTAATTTGCATTAAACTAGAGGGCAGCCATGTTCTCTGAAGCCACCGGGCTTCCGCTGTTATTAATTATTCACAAGGCTATTCCACCTATTCACCAGGGGACCAGTCACCTTTGCACTCGTGAAATGATTTACTCATGTCCAGCAGTGGCAGTGCGGGGGTTTCAGGGTAAGGCTACTATAGATATTTTGTGAACACCCCATAACTTTTCCCAACCCATCCCCAGCCTGGAAACGTCCTGGTGACACGGGCAGGAGTAAACAAGGATAAAAAAAATGTGTCGTCGTAGTCACGAGGTGGAATTTCCCCATTCACCACACTACACTACACACAGTCACGCATGTGGAAATGCTGCTACAATGTCGTCGTTCAGAGCTTGCAAAGGTCTTCCAGGGGTGCGGGTATCTTAGAATCCCAGGAGTTTGCTCCAGGTAGCAGTTTTCAAACCTGCAGGTGACTGAGTCAAACCCGTGTTCACAGACTAGTGCTCAGTGGGGATCATTGAGATCTGTTTTCTCGGCGCTTTGCGACAGTGCAGTGGTTGGGCTGTCACCTCGCGTGTATGATGCATCATAAATCAAAGGCAGGAAATAAATACATTAAACCTGCCTATGTTAGCGTCGTGGTGTCTTCACACAGACCCCAGCAGCAGGCGCCCACGCCCACAGTGCTACCTTACAAGTTCGCCCTCCGGGACAAGGTTGCAGCAATCTGAAAGTCTGGGTCCCCCCATGAAAGCGTCTTTCCAGTGGCTGTGGGGTCGGGGGGGGGGCTTTCTTCAGACCCCGAGAGAGATGCTTCCGGACTGGGGCAAGGCAGAAGGGCAGAGGGGCTGGCAAGGAGTCCGGCTGCCACCCGCTCAGTCCAGACACTGCCAACCGGAGCTTCTCGCCTACTCTGCTGGCCTACGAGGGACGTAGTGTCCTCTGTGTTATAATATTGTACTGTGTTGTGTTGCGTGGTACTGAACTCAAGGGCATTGCATTGTATGGTGTTGTGCTGCCCTGCATTGCACTGTACTGTCATGGTGGTGCGCTCAAGGTATGTTACTGTATGGTGTTGTGCTGCCCTGCATTGCACTGTACTGTCATGGTGGTGCGCTCAAGGTATGT
Source organism: Calotriton arnoldi (assembly GCA_963921515.1). Taxonomy (NCBI): domain Eukaryota; kingdom Metazoa; phylum Chordata; class Amphibia; order Caudata; family Salamandridae; genus Calotriton; species Calotriton arnoldi. Next base: position 3,712,569 of record CAWUFW010000272.1, on the reverse strand, counting down.
TACTGTATGGTGTTGTGCTGCCCTGCATTGCACTGTACTGTCATGGTGCTGTGCTCAAGCTATGTTACTGTATGGTGTTGTGCTGGCCTGCATTGCACTGTACTGTGAGGTGCTGCGCTCAAGGTATGTTACTGTGTGGTGTTGTGCTGCCCTGCATTGCACTGTACTGTCATGGTGCTGCGCTCAAGGTATGTTACTGTATGGTGTTGTGCTGCCCTGCATTGCACTGTACTGTCGAGGTGCTGCGCTCAAGGTATGTTACTGTATGGTGTTGTACTGCCCTGCATTGCACTGTACTGTGAGGTGCTGCGCTCAAGGTATGTTACTGTATGGTGTTGTGCTGCCCTGCATTGCACTGTACTGTCATGGTGCTGTGCTCAAGGTATGTTACTGTATGGTGTTGTGCTGCCCTGCATTGCACTGTACTGTCAAGGTGCTGTGCTCAAGGTATGTTACTGTATGGTGTTGTGCTGCCCTGCATTGCACTGTACTGTCATGGTGGTGCGCTCAAGGTATGTTACTGTATGGTGTTGTGCTGCCCTGCATTGCACTGTACTGTCGAGGTGCTGTGCTCAAGGTATGTTACTGTATGGTGTTGTGCTGGCCTGCATTGCACTGTACTGTGAGGTGCTGTGCTCAAGGTATGTTACTGTATGGTGTTGTGCTGCCCTGCATTGCACTGTACTGTCAAGGTACTGCACTCAAGGTATGTTACTGTATGGTGTTGTGCTGCCCTGCATTGCACTGTACTGTGAGGTGCTGCGCTCAAGGTATGTTACTGTATGGTGTTGTGCTGCCCTGCATTGCACTGTACTGTCATGGTGGTGCGCTCAAGGTATGTTACTGTATGGTGTTGTGCTGCCCTGCATTGCACTGTACTGTCGAGGTGCTGCGCTCAAGGTATGTTACTGTATGGTGTTGTGCTGCCCTGCATTGCACTGTACTGTCATGGTGCTGCGCTCAAGGTATGTTACTGTATGGTGTTGTACTGCCCTGCATTGCACTGTACTGTGAGGTGCTGCGCTCAAGGTATGTTACTGTATGGTGTTGTGCTGCCCTGCATTGCACTGTACTGTCATGGTGGTGCGCTCAAGGTATGTTACTGTATGGTGTTGTGCTGCCCTGCATTGCACTGTACTGTCATGGTGCTGTGCTCAAGGTATGTTACTGTATGGTGTTGTGCTGCCCTGCATTGCACTGTACTGTCGAGGTGCTGCGCTCAAGGTATGTTACTGTATGGTGTTGTGCTGCCCTGCATTGCACCGTACTGTCGAGGTGCTGTGCTTAAGGTATGTTACTGTATGGTGTTGTGCTGGCCTGCATTGCACTGTACTGTGAGGTGCTGTGCTCAAGGTATGTTACTGTATGGTGTTGTGCTGCCCTGCATTGCACTGTACTTTCATGGTGCTGTGCTCAAGGTATGTTACTGTGTGGTGTTGTGCTGCCCTGCATTGCACTGTACTGTCATGGTGCTGTGCTCAAGGTATGTTACTGTATGGTGTTGTGCTGGCCTGCATTGCACTGTACTGTGAGGTGCTGCGCTCAAGGTATGTTACTGTATGGTGTTGTACTGCCCTGCATTGCACTGTACTGTCATGGTGGTGCGCTCAAGGTATGTTACTGTATGGTGTTGTGCTGCCCTGCATTGCACTGTACTGTGAGGTGCTGCGCTCAAGGTATGTTACTGTATGGTGTTGTGCTGCCCTGCATTGCACTGTACTGTCATGGTGGTGCGCTCAAGGTATGTTACTGTATGGTGTTGTGCTGCCCTGCATTGCACTGTACTGTCATGGTGGTGCGCTCAAGGTATGTTACTGTATGGTGTTGTGCTGCCCTGCATTGCACTGTACTGTCATGGTGGTGCGCTCAAGGAATGTTACTGTATGGTGTTGTGCTGCCCTGCATTGCACTGTACTGTCGAGGTGCTGCGCTCAAGGTATGTTACTGTATGGTGTTGTACTGCCCTGCATTGCACTGTACTGTCATGGTGGTGCGCTCAAGGTATGTTACTGTATGGTGTTGTGCTGCCCTGCATTGCACTGTACTGTGAGGTGCTGCGCTCAAGGTATGTTACTGTATGGTGTTGTGCTGCCCTGCATTGCACTGTACTGTCATGGTGCTGTGCTCAAGGTATGTTACTGTATGGTGTTGTGCTGCCCTGCATTGCACTGTACTGTCGAGGTGCTGCGCTCAAGGTATGTTACTGTATGGTGTTGTACTGCCCTGCATTGCACTGTACTGTCATGGTGGTGCGCTCAAGGTATGTTACTGTATGGTGTTGTGCTGCCCTGCATTGCACTGTACTGTCAAGGTACTGCACTCAAGGTATGTTACTGTATGGTGTTGTGCTGCCCTGCATTGCACTGTACTGTCATGGTGGTGCGCTCAAGGTATGTTACTGTATGGTGTTGTGCTGCCCTGCATTGCACTGTACTGTCGAGGTGCTGCGCTCAAGGTATGTTACTGTATGGTGTTGTGCTGCCCTGCATTGCACTGTACTGTCATGGTGCTGTGCTCAAGCTATGTTACTGTATGGTGTTGTGCTGGCCTGCATTGCACTGTACTGTGAGGTGCTACGCTCAAGGTATGTTACTGTATGGTGTTGTGCTGCCCTGCATTGCACTGTACTGTCGAGGTGCTGCGCTCAAGGTATGTTACTGTATGGTGTTGTGCTGCCCTGCATTGCACTGTACTGTCATGGTGCTGTGCTCAAGGTATGTTACTGTATGGTGTTGTGCTGCCCTGCATTGCACTGTACTGTCATGGTGCTGTGCTCAAGGTATGTTACTGTATGGTGTTGTGCTGCCCTGCATTGCACTGTACTGTCATGGTGGTGCGCTCAAGGTATGTTACTGTATGGTGTTGTGCTGCCCTGCATTGCACTGTACTGTCGAGGTGCTGCGCTCAAGGTATGTTACTGTATGGTGTTGTACTGCCCTGCATTGCACTGTACTGTGAGGTGCTGCGCTCAAGGTATGTTACTGTATGGTGTTGTGCTGCCCTGCATTGCACTGTACTGTCATGGTGCTGTGCTCAAGGTATGTTACTGTATGGTGTTGTGCTGCCCTGCATTGCACTGTACTGTCAAGGTGCTGCGCTCAAGGTATGTTACTGTATGGTGTTGTGCTGCCCTGCATTGCACTGTACTGTCATGGTGGTGCGCTCAAGGTATGTTACTGTATGGTGTTGTGCTGCCCTGCATTGCACTGTACTGTCGAGGTGCTGCGCTCAAGGTATGTTACTGTATGGTGTTGTGCTGCCCTGCATTGCACTGTACTGTCATGGTGCTGTGCTCAAGGTATGTTACTGTATGGTGTTGTGCTGCCCTGCATTGCACTGTACTGTCATGGTGCTGCGCTCAAGGTATGTTACTGTATGGTGTTGTGCTGCCCTGCGTTGCACTGTACTGTCATGGTGGTGCGCTCAAGGTATGTTACTGTATGGTGTTGTGCTGCCCTGCATTGCACTGTACTGTCATGGTGCTGCGCTCAAGGTATGTTACTGTATGGTGTTGTGCTGCCCTGCATTGCACTGTACTGTCAAGGTGCTGTGCTCAAGGTATGTTACTGTATGGTGTTGTGCTGCCCTGCATTGCACTGTACTGTCGAGATGCTGCGCTCAAGGTATGTTACTGTATGGTGTTGTACTGCCCTGCATTGCACTGTACTGTCGAGGTGCTGCGCTCAAGGTATGTTACTGTATGGTGTTGTGCTGCCCTGCATTGCACTGTACTGTCATGGTGCTGCGCTCAAGGTATGTTACTGTATGGTGTTGTGCTGCCCTGCATTGCACTGTACTGTCAAGGTACTGCACTCAAGGTATGTTATTGTATGGTGTTGTGCTGTCCCACACAGATTTGTTTCGTACTTTTCTGAGTATTTTGTTAGTGTGTTGTGTTGCACAGTACTCAATTGTATTTATTGTATTGTATGCTACTGTACCAGACTGCACGGTATTGTATTGTGCAGCCCTGTGTGGTACGGTATTCTGTTGTGTAGTAGACATTTGCGTTAATATCTTGCGGGATGTTGACATCCACAGTGCATTAGGAGTGTTTAGAAGTAGCAGATTGCCTTAAAGGCAGAGACTGATACCCTTTTCTTTACACCTCAGAAAGGATGAAAGTTGAGTTTGCTCTGTCAGGAAGCGAACCTGTGACCAGGCCGCAATACAAGCACACAGTTGACGTCACGGGTACGGCGCGCCGCAGGTGTGTTTGGGGTTTGTCATTTACTTGTTATTGTAAATGAAGCCATTCAGGGGTGAAGATGTTATCCACCTCCCGGAACCGGAAGTGAACCAGACTGTCTTCCTTCCGCAGCGTGGCAGCAGTATCACCACAGCGACCCCCGAGATAGCTCAGAGGGGTAACGCGCCTTCTCCAGAGATCTGCGGGAATGAACTTTGAATTTTAGCTAGGCCAAGGAAGGAATGACGGTGGATAATGCCACACTGCAACTCGAGGATTGATTTTAACATTTTTGCCTGGAATTTGGCTAACTGAATTCTATGCAAGAAGAGGAGAAAGCTGCTGAATTTCTTGAACTTTTTATTTATTGATATTACTTCTTAATTTACACTATCAACGTTGCCTCGCAGCTGTTTCAGAACACTAGCAAGGGGAAAAACTGATAATGCCCTAATTTTGAAATTTGGTTTTCTTGATCCAATCTAAGATGTCAACAGAACAATTTAATAGTTAGAACTGGTTAGGGAAAAATATATATATCTAAAGAATCGAAGGTGGTATTTCCCAACCACACAAACTTGAAACTGTCTAGGAAGCTGGCCTAATATTTTTCAATTTTGTTACAACAGCGAGCAAGTTTACAAGTGTTACATTTAAAAGTCAAAAATCTTTGGTGGCCCCACCAAAACAAATGTAGAATGTATGGGGCTATCAGTTCATATCTGGTGGCCTTTAGTCATTCGGTCTTGCCTGGGAAGCAGATATGTTACATTAAGGACTTTTGGAAGTTAGAAAAACAACTTGCAGTTCTCAGAGCAAGGAAGGTGAGCAATCAGGCAGGCAGACCCCATGTGGGTCTTATGAAGCTCCTGGAGGTAGGAGGAAGAAATGTCAAACGTGGTTTTGGAGACAGTGCGGAAGCTGGGTGGAAGGTGGTTCTATTTAGAGAAAGCAAAATCACAAATATTGTTTTAACCCGCTGTATGAATCAGAGCTGGTCACATTAGGTGATCGTGCCCGATACTAGGAGTAGGAGAACTCGGGTCAAGAGATTGCGAGTTGCGCTAGAACGGCGACAGCGGCTGGATATTGAATTTGGGCTGTGGGATTTAGGGATCAGATGCGGGGGGACAGCAAAATGAGGTGTCTCAGCAATGGGATTTCCACACGAAGAGACAATTAGGGAAAGTTATGTTTTTGCGACACTATGAGTATCTTTACACTGTTCATATCCTATTTGTCTTAAAAAAACTCTTTTGCAGCAATCAGTATAGATGTCACTTTATACATCACCTCGTGAGAAAAGGAGGGGGGAGGTTAAGAGAGAACAACTCTGAAGGAAAACCCATAAAAAAGATATAGAAACTTGGTTCTTACTTGAGTTTCTCATCAATATGTACAGCACAGGACACCAAACATAGAAACAAAAATGTTGTCTCTGGCAGAGAAGTGCCCACAGGAGGAATTCAGTGAGATCTGCAAAACTTGGAGGTAAAAATGTAGATAATACAGGGGCCTCGTGCAAACAAAATCCATAAGATGAATTTGCTAATCAGTAATGGTCAAAATGGAAACCGAGAGAAGATGGCCACGTATGGACAAAGCTGTCACCAGGAATGGCCACGCGGCTGTCGCCAGACAATCATGTGAGCAACACTAGAGAGAGGCTTTGGCTCCACCCACATGTTGGGAGACAGGAGTACATGTTTTGATTGGGCAGAAATTGTGTGCTTCCACAAAAAAAGTGCTTGCCCTCCACACAACTGTGAGCATTTTGTTTATTTATCAGCAACCTGAGGTTGAACTTTCAGGGGCACGCACATGACTTTGGAATGCTGTTCTTAGATAACTAGATATATTATCCTGTTTTTCTGTGGACCAGCCTACCACAACCTCCAAGACGAATTCCTCAAGTACGCCTGCCCACCCCCATTCCTGAGTCTTCATTTCCCACCAGACACCTCATCAGAAAGTTATTCAAGTGACTACTCTTGTTCTTGGGGGCGAAACAAAACGCCCGCCCTGCACAAGGAGCATAGTGCCGGGCCCTGAAAACCCTGCTTTTCCTGTAACCGCTGAGCCAGGCTAGAAAAGGCAACCAGCCAGATCTCGGCTGCACCTCCAGAGAGAGTAGACGATTGTTGAAGTATTACAAACATTGTAATACGTAAAATGAATTAACAATCACAAACGTTTTCGCTCAATGCTTGATCGATCCCGCATTTAGTAATTCAGTGCATGCGTAATCATATAAGTGGCAAAGCTTGTTTTGAAAACATGCATCATCACATCTTGCCTGATTATTCCTGTTTTGAACCAACTGAAGGTTTCCAAAGATTACATATGGCCTGAACAGCCCAACTTGAGTTTTTGGGAGAGCTGCTACTATCCGACACTCCTGCCATGTGGTGCCTTCAGTTTCAGATGTAGCTAGAGAAAGGGATTTTTAAAGCCATTTTAAAATAAGCCGTCTGCATAAATTAAGAGTCTAAGAAGTAGCACAATATAGTGTCCCTTTTAGTTCTGGGTTGACATAGCAGCTGAATGCAACAGACCTATTGATTACAATGTACATCCAATGGGCTTTGGACCTGCCCTCTTCAATGACTCGTTTTCTTCTAACACCCTTTTTCATTGGTTTGAGACTTTGTCAATCGGTTCAACCCTGTGGAGTATTCATCTCTCACCTAATGCTATTCGCTGATTGGATGTATCCTTCCGCCTCCACTTGAGTACTTGCATTCAACTGCATGAGGGACTACATTACAACTGTAGTTTTCTGTCTGCACCTCCTGGCTCCTTCCCATGTGTCTCGCTCTAATGAGCCAATGCTGCATGCATGTGTTAGCACATCCAACCCAGACCTACTGGCTTTAACATGCTTGTTTATGAAACAGCAAGAGCATTTTTAGAACTTTTTAAAGAGTTTGAAAACTGACCCCAGGTGGAGGTAGAAAGTGTCAGGACAACAGGGGCTAGAGCCCGGCGGAAGAATTGCAGCAGGACGCACTGCTTGGGAAGTTTCTCACAGCACAAAAACCACAAGTTAGGAGCATTTCCATGGCCCCCTGACCTGCCCATGTACAGGTCTTTTTTTTGGCCATTGTTAGGGTACTGTAACCGCCAGTCTCCTCAGGCCCATGTGCAGATTGTGCCCCATACGGTGGGTGTTAAATTTGCCCCAGGTGTGACTCGATATTGTATATTTTACTCTCAGATAACAACGGGGGGCTTAGGGCATGCATTCAATCACCAAAGTATTGCAAAGCCTTTGTGACACGCAGCAGGCGCTAGCTGGACCCTCTCCCCCGTCCCTATCCCCCCCAGCGCGACAGATCTTCCTGATGTAGCGCCTGCCAGGACATCTGAGTCTGCAGTGAGATAGTACACGGATACGTCACCAGGAGCTGCTCGTGATCCGACGGAAGCCGCCGCGCTAAACTCAGGCGCGAGACTGTGGGCGCGACGCCTTCTCGGCCCAGGCACGACTCGCGTGAGAGCTGAGCAAGAAGACATCATCCGCCGAAGCTGTGAGTGTCATTACACCTACATCAGAGGAGCGCGCCAGGCGTGCCTCGCGCCCGCTCCTTCCCCTATCTGTCAACACTCCACAGATCACAGCACGGCCAAGGAGGGAGCGACCAAGAGAGCCCATCAATGGCCTAGCTCGGGGAACTTGGGTCCTGTGACTTGGGAACCGTGGATCCTATGGCTACATAAAGGAACCACGTATACTGGGGCCTAGCTTAAGGAACCGCGGATACTGTGTTCGAGCTCAAGGAACCGTGGATCCTGGGGCCTAGCTCAAGGAACAGCGGATCCTGTGGCTACCTAGCTCAAGGAACCGTGGATCCTGGGGCTACCTAGCTCAGGGAACCGTGGATCCTGGGGCCTAGCTCAAGGAACAGCGGATCCTGTGGCTACCTAGCTCAAGGAACCGTGGATCCTGGGGCTACCTAGCTCAGGGAACCGTGGATCCTATGGCTACCTAAAGGAACCGCATATCCTGGGGCCTAGCTTAAGGAACCGTGGATACTATGTTCTAGCTCAAGGAACCGCGGATCCTGGGGCCTAGCTCAAGGAACCGCACATCTTGGGGCCTAGCTCAGGGAACGCAGATCCTGTGGCAAGCCAAGAGAATGGGCCCTCATCCCCTGGTTTGGTAGTAAACAAACAACAGCTATAATTGTGTTGCAGTGAGAGACTCTTGCGCCCCAGTGCCACTGCACCTGCTGCACTGCTGATGACTGCACCCCTGGATCCCAAGCATTGTTAGTGACGATCATGGCAAAAGAAAAAAAAAAGAGTTGTTGTGGAGCTGGGCCAGAATGTGGATTGTGTACTGTAGGGTTGAGGTGCATCGATCTAGCAGTACCTGTACCCTGGTGGTGCCATAAGCAAGGCGGGATGGATGTGCACGGTCAAAGCTGCCGGCATGTCTGCACTTTAAAAACAGAACGTGCATCTCCTCTAAAGTGACGTACATTGACAGAGCTGCGTGCAGGTCTATGTACTTAAATATCCAGGCGCGCTGCGGACCAGCGCTGAAAATTGTTGTGCAAGGGTTGTGTCAGTAGTGAAGTTGGGGCTTGTTGTTGTTGAGCTGTGTGTGAATCCCAGTACTGGAATAGCAGGGGGTGCTGCAGGACAGAGGTGCCTAGACACAGCCGTGTTCGGGTGCCAGTACTGGCCACAATTCTGGTGAATTTGCAGAGGAAGGTATTGGTCCCACTTTTAAAGAAGCATTTGCAATGCAATCGGTCTCGCATTTGGGACCTTATATGTATTTAGCTATGCAGCACATTAGCCTGGGTGCTGAAACATCTACTGTTCTTTAACATGGAGGGAAAGTAAGCACTAAACTGCGTGCCATGCTAGGTATGGGAACACATGGAGAGAAATATTGCCTTTCAGCGGGAAATGGTATAGTCCAAAGCTCTGTTTTTAATATAAAATCAGGGCCTTCGGTGGTCATATCACTGAAAATACAAGATTTGAAACAAATATTATTGTCTACAGGTGCTCGTGGAAGACAATTTCTATGGACTGGAATCTAGAGAATGCTAAAGTGTTTCTGGTATTTACTGACCTCTACTGGTCGTTTTCTATCAAGACAGTTAAATAGAGGCAGTTGAACAGAATAAAAAGTCCCTAAGCGGAAGCAGACAAGTCCTAGGGTTGATCTCCAGAGCCCACAAAGTACATACACATATAAGTATATAATAAGTATATACTAAAGTATATACAAGAGGTCTCGAATGCTCGACCTAAAAACAGCAGAATAGGAGGGACCTGCAGCCACCAAGCTACATGGTGGTCTCGTACTGAAGTTCTTTGATTCATGGCTGAGGTGTACTAGCAGTGCTCTGTGAATGCAACCTGGCACTCAGCTTTGTGAGAGGGGACCATACCAATGTACTCAATTTCAGAGCTCCTAATCCCTTACTTGTGAATCTGTGTAGGTGACTCTGGATTCCATGAGATTCTCTAGCCTAAGAATACTATTTAGTAGCATTTGTAATTTTCCTCTGGGGGTGTTGAAAGGGTGGCTGTCTGTTCGTCCTGATGATGGCCATGTTACAAGTCTAACGATTGGGTCGAAACGTAGACAGGTATCCCTTGAGTGACTGAGTACACTGACAATGCTTTTTATGTGTAAGTGTTGTCTTTACGCTATCAATTTATAGGGTTGTTAACCATAACTGTTATTCAGATTTCGCCACCCTCCTGCCTCACTATTCACGTTTTATGTTTACTGATTGTCACCCTTCTCAGCACAAGCATCAGAATGGAATATGACTTGCTCATAAATAAGGTGCAGCATTTGAGAATAAATTGCCTTTCTCATTATACTTTAGGCAGTTCTATGTATGATGCATTGTCACAGTCAACAGCAAGTAAAAAATGTAAACATTTCCATTAGGGACTTTGTCTTTACATATATCCCACAGCCAGCACAAAAGGTGCTGAGACAGCAAGTGCCGCCTGTAGCCTCCGCTGATGTACATCGACCAATCTATTCTCGTCTCTCATTCAAGATGGAGGTCTGCGAAGCGCGGGTGATGCGCATTTGCAGAGGAGCCGTGTGAGAATCCCACTGATGGCTTACCCGAGGATGCCCACAGGTCAGCAGTGAGGTTCATTCACAGAGTTGTATGGGTGGGGGTGGTGGTGAAGGAGGATTCCGTATGGGCGGGGACGGCGGTGAAAGAGGATTCCAGGCGCTAGAACCTCAGAGGGCCAAGACGGTCAGCATTGAGATGCGAAGTGGGATCTTCCAAAGATTGAGGCACATCAACAGAGCTCTTTTCAGGCTCCATACTGGAAAAGCAGCCAGTGATGCAGGCCAGGATCGAGGTGCATCAGTGTATGGCCATGTTGACTACAGTACTGAAACTGCAGGGGTTGCTACAGGACAGCAATAATGCTGGAAATGTAGGCATGTCGTAGTAGAGGGTGTTGCAGAGTAGGACTGCAGTGCTTTGGCTTAGCTGTGAGTCTAAGGTGATGGAGCAGAGAAGGCCACCCAGGCACACAAGCCTGTTATCATCCTCATGTGGCCACTGACGCCCGTTAGTGGTTGCCCTGGCTCGCCCATTGGCCCCTCTGGATATATCTTTCATACTCCTGGTCTCAGGGATCATAAGACAATGGCATGAACAGAAGTAAGCAGGGGCCTCACAGCCTTGTTCAATCTACGTTGTTTCCTCTCCTGGGCTTCCCATACCCCTACAGGGGCAAAAATTGGGGCTGGCAGTCAACCCTGTGGTGTCATTAGGCAACCAAGGGTGTGTGATGTCACTTCCGCTAATGAATGGCCTTCCATAGCTTGTCACTCCATGATGAGCACCACTACACAGCATCACTGAAGCTTGACAGGCCTTTCCTGAAAGAAGAAAGTAGCTATAAATTGCTTTTCCCACTGGAAAACTCCAACAGGGCCAAAAAGTAGCTCTTTTCTCCTTTCTACTGGGCCAAAGAACTCAGAGAAAAATGCTCGTGAACTATTGACCCTAGAAAGGGTTCCAAGTTTCACTTCCTTCCGGCAGCCATCTTTGAAGCATCAGACGAATCCCTCAATTGTTTGGAGACGACAATACCCACTTTCTCAGTCGTCCGACTTACTGAAATCCTTATGTGCAGTAGCCAAAAGGCCAGAAGAAGTAGTCGTCCATGGAAAGAGAGACCACCCGCAAAGCTGGCCCGGGGTAGACACATATGGTAGACGTAAACACAAGGCTCGGCCCCGCCTCTGGAATCCCTTGTCCACACGAGACTAGACAAAACATCTGCAATGAATCATCCAGAATTAAAAATAAAAGCATTGCAGTTAATTAACTATAATCATCTTTTACTGGCGACCCAGTTTTAAAAAAACCTCCTCGGAATGCTTAGCGCTGCCGATATACAGTTTCTGATTTTCCGAAATACCACAACAGTTTAGAAAGTCAGAAGACATTCGCTTGGCAGTGTCAATGGTTTGATGACAGACTAACTAGAACGATCTTCAGAGCGGGTATGTGCATGGCCGGACTTGCCATTCTGTCACCCTGGCATTTCCCCGGTGGGCTGCAAGCTTGGGGGCTGCTCTTAGAGCTGGATAAGTTGCATGACCCAACCATGCCTCCATGACCCCATTCTAGTTGCATCCTCTTGCAGTATGGAGCTGGTTTGAACATTTTCCAGGACTGATTTTGGTTTCCAGTAGGCAAATGTCTTTAGTGGCTGTAATCCAACATGGCGGCAGCCAGCGCTTGTTAGAATACTATGTACTTCCGCCTTAGGTTCTAGAATTTGATGCAAGTTATGGCACACAAAGTACATAGCGTTTGCCAATTTTCTGGCCAACTTTCTAGCCAGACTGAACAAATTCTTCAGGTTTTTCTTGCTTACTCTGCGTCCTCTCACCTTTCCATGTGTACCATTCACTTTGAGTTTTTTAATGTGTTTTTGCCGCTACTGTTGCACAGGCATCAGTTCTGTGCTTTCAATAGAGTGTGTTCGGTAAGCAAAATTTTCTAAAGCTCATCCTGGCAACTCATTAAAAGGAACAACTAGAAAGTTAAAAACAGGCTAAATAAATAAATAACAACAAGAAATTGCAAACGCAAAATAAATAGTGCGACAGAGCTACAAAAAAACACCCCGCTGTGGTTTTATTATAATTCGGGAGGGGGGGGGGATACTTTCAAATAAATGCCCACCAACCGCAAAACCGAGACCTTTTCTCAGAAGATTTGTTTCATCTCTCTCAAGATGGATCCAAGCCCATTATCTCAACAAAACAACAAACAAGATAACATTCAAACGGGAAGGCTGGTAAATTAGCAACCGAGCCATTGTCGTTTGCAGGATAATTGAAGCTGGGAGGGGAGCTGCTGTGGGGGGAAACAAACACGAAACAATAGGCTCAATGGAACAGCCAATTACCATCCTCTCAAAATAGAACAGCCCTTGCAAATTAGCAGACATGGAACCATTCAGGTAGAATTACAGCTGGCTATTAAAACACAATTTGTAAATAAAATACCGCAAATTTTAAGAAATTGTACCCATGCTTCCCACTTTGTGAATACCATGTTTGGGAATATTTGACGATGAGGGTGGTGGTTACTATTGGACTTTACTAGGCATCTCATTGACTTTTTGAACTTTACCCAATCTGCACACACTCCGTAATCGGCCAGCAAGCGTTAGACTAGGGCATACATGCCATTAACCCTTATAGAAACTAACAGTTCCATTAAGTACTCCTCCTTGTCCAAGGCCCCTTAGTCACAATGCCATATGAGAGGTGGCCATCTTGGATTGGGCACGGATCTACCAAGTGATGAAAAGCATCCAGCCACCAGGAGCAGTTTACAGCCTCCAATGATGTTGAAACAATTCTCAGAGAACTAGCTGTAATTTCCTAATGCAAAAAGAACAATTGATGGACGGAATGCTGAACAATGTCAAACATTCACCCCAGTACAGAGATCTGGGCCTAAATCCATTGTCTTTTTGATCACCATGCCATTCCAGTTTGTTCCCAGCTATATGCAAATCAGTCTTGACCCTGCTCCCATGGAAGCAGTCCTGCCCTAACTGCCAGGCCAGGTCCCCCCCCCCTGGACTGGAAACAAGGATTCTGGGACTGGTTTCGGGGTATCACCCCTCATCAGCCAGGCTAGTTTGAATCAAGTGGCATGGTGAGCCCGGGACCCACGTTTAGGCATACCCGTCCCCTCAGGGTGACAAATGCAAAAAGAACAAATGATGGACAGAATGCTGAACAATGTCAAACATTCACCTCCAGTACAGTGATCTAAGCCTAAATCCATCATTATTTTGCTCACCACGCCATTCCGGTTTGGACCCAGCTATATGCAAATCAGTCTTGACCCTGCTCCCCATGAGAACAGTCCAGCCCGAACTGCCAGGCCAGGTCCTCCCTGAACCAGAAACAAGCATCCTGGGACCGGTTTCGGGGTCTCATCCCTCATCAGCCAGGCTAGCTTGACTCCAGTGGCATGGAGAGCACGGGACCCACGTCTGGCGATACCCGTCCTACTCGGGGTGACAAATATCCTCAGGATCCGATACTGAAATGTTGCTCTGAGGCCACTAATGCAGGTTACCTGAGGGGTAGCTCTGCTGGCCTAACATAGTCTATTAATGCATGTATAAGGAAACAGAAATTGCAAAAATGAAATTTATATGACCTATTCTCACACCTACTGGATTTATCCCACAAATACAAGCAGTGTTTAATTGATCTGTTGCAAAATGCGAATTTTATAAAGTGGCCAAAATATTTACCCATGATAATTACTATTCCAGCTTAAATCAATTTTCATAAAAGGAACATCCATGCGTGATCATAGCTAAGATGCTTAATATGCTTCCATTTATATAATTACACCCCATATTAACAGCAGTGAAAGGCGCCAAAAAATGATTGCATGTCAAATGGAATCTTGCAAAAGGCAGGCACAGATCAAAAGACAGAGCCTGGGTCAATTAATAAAGGCATGAAAGCTTATAGTGTCTGGAACACGCTTTGCATAGAAGACTGAAACCAGCTTCCTTGCTAAAGTGCACGCGATTCAGCATTAAACCGGAGTATTTGTCAGATGTAATTTAAGATTATTTTCCACATTTTTGGGGGCGGGGGTTGGGGGGGAGTTTTATGTAGCACGAACTCGACCCAAAGGTATCAGAGCGCTTTACATGAGCACCAGTTGCGTTACAGACGGACACATTCATTTTGTTAGGCACGGGGAGATTGAGTGATTTGCCCAGAAACACAGGAAGTCGAGCACCCCTGCCGAGACTCGAACCCAGTTCCCCAGCTTCGAAGTCAACCGTTCTAGCCGTTAGGCCACATCCTCTTTGCACAGTCTTATGATCTCGCACACCAGTAAATCCTAGATTCCACTAGTACCCGACAAAGCTCATGTGATGGACCCTGGAAGGATGGAAGCCAATAGGTGAATCCATTGGCCCGCATTTGAAAATAGCAAAGCCAATAAAATGGCTGTGGACAAGTTGTAGAAATTTACTGATGTCATTGTCGCCTGGCTTTCGAGATCTACTCCACTTCAAGGGCGGAAGAGTGAAGTGTTTTCACAGGTTTTCTACCAGCATGAATGAATGCATGAGAAGTTCTTATACAGCGCACGGCTGCTCAGTGAGTGTCCCGGTGCTTAGGCAACTAGAGACGGAGAAGAAGCAGGGAGCAACAGGAGTCCTACAATCCCGAAAGTTTAAATAAAATTGTTTTCAAGTCTTTCTTGGATTCTGTTTCCTCCATGATGGATCTCAGATGTCCAGGCATCTGATGCCACCTCGACTGTAAAATAGGAGCCTCCTTTGGGCTGTTTTTTAATCGGGGACCGAGATTCGAGCAGCACTGCTGGAACGCAGGGACCTCCCTGGTCTGTATCTCTTGATCCTTTCATTTGGGTACCTGCGCCCTTTGTTGTGGAGGGCTCGAAGTGTCAGTGTCAGAGCCTTGTACATGATACCTTGAGGGACCGATGGGCGCGTAGGAATTTTATAAAGCAGGCGAGCCACCATGTTCGGAACTCCTTGTAAACGTCGGACCAACTATTCAGGAAGACCCAAGTGCAGAACATTGGCACAGTCCAGCCTAGAGAATCGATGCCCTGAGCACAGTGACTTGAGCATCATGTGGAAGAGAGTTAAGAAACTTCCCCAGCGTGCCACAAATCCAAAAGCATCATTTCACAACCGCTGACACCTGAGCACTGAAAGATAGTTGAGTCAAACAAAGCGCCTAGATTTCTGGCCGCTGCCGTTGGGAGGAGCTGGGGGGGATGCTGTTAGGCCCTGCTCCTGCCCATCCGGGAAGGGGATTCAACCCAAACAGTAAGATCTCGGTTTTGTCTGGGTTGCACTGTAACTTATTGACTCTAAGCCATTCAAGCAACCGTGCAAATGAATCTTTTGCACTTGCAGAATCCCCATCATACCTGAGTAGATGTGTATCATCCATGTATGATATGACCCTGATGTCAAAGGATTCAACCAAAGATGCCAAGGGGGTGATATAAATGTTGAAGAGAGGAGGACTCAGAGAGGAGCCCTGTGGCATCCCCCACTCCAGGGGCATAAGGTTTCATCCGAACTACCTGCTCTCGTCTCTCAAGAAAAGAGCCCAGCCAGCCTAAGGCTGAGCCCGTCACCCCCAGATGTTCTAACCTGTGCAGCAAGATGTTGGGGTTCACAGCATCTAATGTGGCTGACAGGTCCAACAGCACCTGAGCAATGTGGCCTAATGGCTAGAGCAGTCGGCCTTGATGCTGGGGAACTGGGTTCCAGTCTTGGCAGGGACGCTTAACATCCTGTGATTCTGGGCAAATCACGTAATCTCCCCGTGCCTAACAAAAAGGAACATGTCCATCTGTAAAGCAACTGGTGCTCATGTAAAGCGCTCTGATAACTTCGGGTCGAGTTCGACTATATAAAACTCCCCCCCCAAAAGAAGTCCAGCATCCAAACTGGTCTTAATCGATTCTGAGACCTCCAATATCGTGGTGGGCTCTGAAGCCAGATTGGACCAGGACGTTTACTTTTTCACTGTGTTCGTGTTCATTTCTCCCCTTTCAAGGGCATTCCCACCATCCCAAAAACTGGAAAAAATCTTTTTTTTTAATGTAAAAGGCTGCTATTGGTTGGGACGGGACGCCATTGCTCAATCTCATTGGACAGGACAGGTCTACATTGCAAAGGCCCTGCTTCATTTATAATATGACGGAGAGCTGGACTTAAGAAGAAGTACATATCTCTTAATAAAATAATTAAAAAATATAAGAAACAGAAAAACCGCCAGATTAAATGCGGTGTGTCACCTCCTTGTTTTTTTTTCTTTATTAACACACTCTCACACGCCCCCACAACAGCACCCCAAGCTGTGTGGAAAGTAAAAGAAAAACACAGCCAGCTGCACTTAATAAGGATCATAACAAGGCGGCTTGCTCACATGCGGTTATAAGGCAAATGCAAATTATGTAAATATCTGGTTGCTAATTAGGCGGCTGGAACAGATGTGGTGAGCAACTTCATCCTCGTCAGCGAACACAGCACCGACGCAGCCCTCATCTTTCCGTCTTCCTCCCGCAACACAAGTAGCATCTTTCAGTTAAGTAATGTTGTTCCATTGCCAACGAAGCCGAGCCTCCAAAAAGAGAGGCCAAGAAATGAATGGGGCCACGACTGACTGACAGGAATGGAATCCATCTGGAAGGAGCCAAAGCAGACACCAGGGCTGAGAATAAGGGGTGGGGAGACTCCACCCTTGGTACCGAAATGTAGACAACACCGCCCTACAGTGGAGTGGCAGTAACGGAGACTTCCCTACAGTACAGAGGAGAGTACAGAGGAGTAACATGTGCAAGAATCCACCAACAGTACTGGAGTGTAGACGTCAGAGCCCTACTGGGGAGTGGTGGTGGGAGAGAATCCACCAACAGTACTGGAGCGTAGACATCAGATCCCTGCAGAGGAGTGGCGGTGGGAGAGAATCCACCAACAGTACTGGAGCGTAGACATCGGAGCCCTGCAGGAGTGGTGGCAAGAGAGAATCCACAAACAGTACTGGAGCGTAGACATCAGATCCCTGCAGAGGAGTGGCAGTGGGAGAGAATCCACCAACAGTACTGGAGCGTAGACATCAGAGCCCTGCAGGACTGGTGGCGGGAGAGAATCCACCAACAGTACTGGAGCATAGACATCAGAGCCCTGCAGAGGAGTGGCGGTGGGAGAGAATCCACCTACAGAACTGGAGCGTAGACATCAGAGCCCTGCAGAGGAGTGGTGGCGGGAGAGAATCCACCAACAGTACTGGGATGTAGACATCAGAGCCCTGCAGAGGAGTGGCGGTGGGAGAGAATCCACCAACTGTACTGGAGCGTAGACATCAGAGCCCTGCAGGAGTGGTGGCGGGAGAGAATCCACCAACAGTACTGGAGAGTAGACATCAGAGCCCTGCAGAGGAGTGGCGGTGGGAGAGAATCCACCTACAGTACTGGAGCGTAGACATCAGAGCCCTGCAGAGGAGTGGTGATGGGAGAGAATCTATCCTTTGTACTGAAGCGTAAAGATCACAGCCCTGCAGAGGAGTGGCGCTGGGAGAGAATCCACCCGTGGTACTGAAGCGTAGACGTCAGAGCCCTACAGGGGAGTGGCGTGGGAGAGAATCCACCCTTGGTACTGTAGCGTAAAGGTCAGAGCCCTGCAGAGAAGTGGCGATGTGACAGAATCCACTTGTGGTACTGAAGCGTAAAGGTCAGAGCCCTACAGAGGAGTTGTGATGAGAGAGAATCCACCCTTGGTACTGAAGCATAAAGGTCACAGCCCTACAGAGGAATGACGTGTGGAGGACTCCACCAACAATACTGGAGTGTAGATGTCAGAACCCTACAGGGGAGTAGTGGTGGGAGAGAATCCACCCACGGTACTGGAGCGTAAATGTCAGAGCCCTACAGAGGAGTGGCGGTAGGAGAGAATACACCCACAGTACTGGAGCGTAAAGGTCAGAGCCCTGCAGAGGAGTTGCAGTGGAAGAGAATCCACCCACGGTACAGGAGCGTAAAGGTCAGAGTCCTACAGAGGAGTGGCAGTGGAAGAGAATCCACCCTTGGCACTGAAGCGTAGATGTCAAAGCCCTGCAGAGGAATGGCAGTGGGAGAGAATCCACCCTTTGTATTGTAGCGTAAACATCAGAGCCTTGCAGGACTAGCAGTGGGAGAGAATTCAACAACAGTACTGAAGCGTAGACATCACAGCCCTGCAGAGGAGTGGCGGTGGGAGAGGACCCACCCACGGTACTGAAGGGTAAATATCAGAGCCCTGCAGAGGAGTGGCGGTCGGAGAAAATCTACCTTTGGTACTGTAGCATAGATGTCAGAGCCCTACATGGGAGCAGCGTGGGAGAGAATCCACCCTTGGTACTGCAGCGTAAACGTCAGAGCCTTGCAGGAGTGGAGTAAGAGAGAATCCACCATTGGTACTGTAGTGTAAACATCAGAGCACTGCGGGAGTGGCGGTGGAGGAGACTCTCCCTAACCAGACTGAAGTGCAGGCACCACAGTGAGCACTACAGGAGTGGTAGGAGAGACTCCACCCTCAGCACTGGAGGACAGACACCAGGGCCCACAGAGAGGGGTGGGTGAGACTCCACCCTCAGCACTAGAGGGCAGACACCAGGGCCCACAGAGAGGGGTGATGTACAGACTCCACCCTCAGCACTGGAGTGCAGACATCAGGGCCCACAGAGAGGGGTGGGAGGGACTCCACCCTCAGCACTGGAGGGCAGACACCGGGGCCCACAGAGAGGGGTGATGGAGAGATTCCACTCTCAGCACTGGGGGGCAGACACCAGGGCCCAAAGAGAGAGGACACCAGGGCCCACAGAGGTGGGGCGATGGAGGAGACTCCACCCCCAGCACTGGCGGGCAGACACCGGGGACCACAGAGAGGGGTGATGGAGAGACTCCACCCTCAGCACTGGAGGGCAGACACCGGGGCCCACAGAGAGCGGTGATGGGAGGGACTCCACCCTCAGCACTGGAGGGCAGACACCAAGGCCCACAGAGCGGGGAGGGATGGAGAGACTCCACCCTCAGCAGTGGAGGGCAGACACCAGGGCCCACAGAGAGGGGTGATGGATAGACTCCACCTTCAGCACTGGAGGACAGACACCGGGGCCCACAGAGAGGGGTGACGGAGAGACTCCACCCTCAGCACTGGAGGGCAGACACCGGGGCCCACAGAGAGGGGTGATGGAGAGACGCCACCCTCAGCACTGGAGGGTAGACACCGGGGCCCGAAGAGAGAGGACACCAGGGCCCACAGAGAGGGGTGATGGAGAGACTCCACCCTCAGCACTGGAGGGCAGACACCGGGGCCCACAGAGAGGGGTGATGGAGAGACTCCACCCTCAGCGCTGGAGGGCAGACACCAGGGCCCACAGAGAGGGGTGATGGATAGACTCCACCCTCAGCGCTGGAGGACAGACACCGGGGACCACAGAGAGGGGTGACGGAGAGACTCCACCCCCAGCACTGGCGGGCAGACACCGGGAACCACAGAGAGGGGTGATGGAGAGACTCCACCCTCAGCACTGGAGGGCAGACACCGGGGCCCACAGAGAGCGGTGATGGGAGAGACTACACCCTCAGCACTGGAGGGCAGACACCAAGGCCCACAGAGCGGGGAGGGATGGAGAGACTCCACCCTCAGCGCTGGAGGGCAGACACCAGGGCCCACAGAGAGGGGTGATGGATAGACTCCACCCTCAGCGCTGGAGGACAGACACCGGGGACCACAGAGAGGGGTGATGGACACAGTCCACCCTCAGCACTGGAGGGCAGACACCGGGGACCACAGATAGGGGTGAGGGAGAGACTCCACCCTCAGCACTGGAGGGTAGACACCGAGGCCCGAAGAGAGAGGACACCAGGGCCCACAGAGAGGTGTGATGGAGAGACTCCACCCTCAGCACTGGAGGGCAGACACCGGGGCCCACAGAGAGGGGTGATGGGAGAGATTCCACCCTCAGCACTGGAGGGCGGACACCAAGGCCCACAGAGAGGGGTAGGAGAGACTCCACCCTCAGCACTGGAGGGCAGACACCAGGGCCCACAGAGAGGGGCGATGGAGTGACTCCACCCGCAGCACTGGAGGGCAGACACCAGGGCCCACAGAGAGGGGTGGGTGAGACTCCACCCCCAGCAATTGGAGGGTAGACACTGGGGACCACAGAGAGGGGTGATGGAGAGACTCCACCCTCAGCTCTGGAGGGTGGGCACCAAGGCCCACAGAGAGGGGAGTGATGGAGAGACTCCACCCTCAGCACTGGAGGGCAGACACTGGGGACCACAGAGAGGGGTGATAGATAGACTCCACCCTCAGCACTGGAGGGCAGACACCGGGGACCACAGAGAGGGGTGGGTGAGACTCCACCCTCAGTACTGGAGGGCAGACACCGGGGCCCACAGAGAGGGGTGGGTGAGACTCCACCCTCAGCACTGGAGGGCAGACACCGGGGCCCACAGAGAGGGGTGATGGAGAGACTCCACTCTCAGCACTGGAGGGCAGTCACCAAGGCCCACAGAGAGGGGTGATGGAGAGACTCCACCCTCAGCACTGGAGGGCAGACACCTGGGACCACAGAGAGGGGTGATGGATAGACTCCACCCTCAGCACTGGAGGGCAGACACCGGGGACCACAGAGAGGGGTGATGGAGAGACTCCACCCTCAGCGCTGGAGGGCAGACACCAGGGCCCACAGAGAGGGGTGATGGATAGACTCCACCCTCAGCGCTGGAGGAGAGACACCAGGGCCCACAGAGAGGGGTGATGGATACACTCCACCCTCAGCACTGGAGGGCAGACACCGGGGACCACAGAGAGGGGTGGGTGAGACTCCACCCTCAGCACTGGAGGGCAGACACCAGGGCCCAAAGAGAGAGGACACCAGGGCCCACAGAGGTGGGGCGATGGAGGAGACTCCACCCCCAGCACTGGAGGGCAGATGGAGAGACTCCACTAGCAGCACTGGAGGGCAGACACCAGGGCCTACAGAGAGGGGTGATGGACAGACTCCACCCTCAGCACTGGAGGGCAGATACCGGGGGCGACTCCACTCTCAGCACTGGAGGGCAGACACCAGGGCCCACAGAGAGGGGTGATGGAGCGACTCCACCCTCAGCACTTGAGGGGGCAGACACCAGGGCCCAAAGAGAGGGGTGGGAGAGACTCCACCCTCAGCACTGGAGGGCAGACACCGGGGCCCAAAGAGAGAGGACACCAGGGCCCACAGAGGTGGGGCGATGGAGGAGACTCCACCCTCAGCACTTGGGGGGGCAGACACCAGGGCCCACAGAGAGGGGTGGGAGACACTCCACCCTCAGCACAGGAGGGCAGACAGCAGGGCCCACAGAGAGGGGAGTGATGGAGAGACCACCCATAGCACTGGAGGGCAGACACCAGGGCCCACAGAGGGGGGTGGGAGCTACTCCACCCTCCTCACTGGAAGGCAGACACCAGGGCCCACAGAGAAGGGTGATGGAGAGACTCCACCCGCAGCACTGGAGGTCAGACACCAGGGTCCACAGAGAGGGGTAATGGACAGACTCCACCCTCAGCACTGGAGGGCAGACACAGGGAGAGACTCCACTCTCAGCACTGGAGGGCAGACACCGGGGCCCACAGAGAGGGGTGGGTGAGACTCCACCCTCAGCACTGGAGGGCAGACACCAGGGCCCACAAAGAGGGTGATGGAGAGACTCCACCCTCAGCACTGGAGGGCAGACACCAGGGCCCACAGAGGGGGAAGTGATGGAGAGACGTCACCCTCAGCACTGGACGGCAGACACCGAGGCCCACAGAGAGGGGTGGGAGAGACTCCACCCTCAGCACTGGAGGGCAGACACCGGGGCCCACAGAGAGGGGTGGGTGAGACTCCACCCTCAGCACTGGAGGGCAGACACCAGGGCCCACAAAGAGGGTGATGGAGAGACTCCACCCTCAGCACTGGAGGGCAGACACCAGGGCCCACAGAGGGGGGTGGGAGAGACTCCACCCTCAGCACTGGAGGTCAGACACCAGGGCCCACAGAGAGGGAAGTGATGGAGAGACGCCACCCTCAGCACTGGACGGCAGACACCGGGGCCCACAGAGAGGGGTGGGAGAGACTCCACCCTCAGCACTGGTGGGCAGACACCGGGGCCCACAGAGAGGGGTGGGAGAGGCTCTACCCTCAGCACTGGAGGGCAGACACCAGGGCCCACAGAGAGGGGTGGGAGAGACTCCACCCTCAGCACTGGAGGGCAGACACCAGGGCCCACAAAGAGGGTGATGGAGGGACTCCACCCTCAGCACTGGAGGGCAGACACCAGGGCCCACAGAGGGGGGTGGGAGAGACTCCACCCTCAGCACTTAAGGTCAGACACCAGGGCCCACAGAGAGGGAAGTGATGGAGAGACGCCACCCTCAGCACTGGACGGCAGACACCGGGGCCCACAGAGAGGGGTGGGAGAGACTCCACCCTCAGCACTGGAGGGCAGACACCAGGGCCCACAGAGAGGGGTGGGAGAGACTCCACCCTCAGCACTGGAGGGCAGACACCGGGGCCCACAGAGAGGGGTGGGTGAAACTCCACCCTCAGCACTGGACGGCAGACACCGGGGCCCACAGAGAGGGGTGGGAGAGACTCCACCCTCAGCACTGGGGGGCAGACACCGGAGTCTAACAGATTTGTTTAACAAAAAACAAAAAACATATTAGATTTAAGGGTTCTCTGCGGGCGGAGTTAATTAAGAGCCCGGTGGCCCTGGACGTGTCAGCAGAAAAACTGCCGGGGATCCGGCGAGGGGCTCCCCAGGCAGAGGCACGTGAAGACAAATGACCTGCACACTCGAGGGGGCCCTGGGGAGGAGCGGAGGAAGGAAAGAGAAGAGCAACATGGAAGTGAAAAACGGGGAGAGGAGGGGAGGCTGGGAAGGGATGGAGGGGGGCAGAGGAGGAGAGAGAAAGAAACGGGAAGCCAGGAGGGAGAGAAAGATGCGGAGAGGAGAGGGGCAGGAGAAGGCGAGTGACATGGTGGGATTGGAAGGAGAGAGCTAAACAAAGGAGAGCATAGCTGAAGAAAGGAGGGGCGGGGCGCAGTTACCACTGGTGCAGCAGGTGCAGTGGCACCAGAGCCTGGAGCCCTGACTGGTCCCTTCAACCCGGATGATTCCTGTATTTTGCTACCCCAACAGCAGTCAGAAGGGCCATTTTTCTTGCTCGCACCAGGGCCCATTGCATCCTTGCTACACACCTGAGGAGGGGGTGGCAAGGTGAGGAGGGCACGCGCATAGGACAAGAAACGCGCGGTTCTTAACAGGTGAGGCCTCTTCACATGTGTGCACCAGAGGGTAGAGTGCGCGCCGGAGAAGGGTGCACGCATGGGTCGGAGGACGGTGCACGCATGGGTCGGAGGAGGGTGCACGCATGGGTCGGAGGAGGGTGTGCACGCATGGGTCGGAGGAGGGTGTGCACGCATGGGTCGGAGGAGGGTGCGCGCATGGGTCGGAGGAGGGTGCGCGCATGGGTCGGAGGAGGGTGCGCACATGGTTCGGAGTAGGGTGCACACATGGGTGGGAAGAGGGTGCACACATGGGTGGGAAGAGGGTGCACACATGGGTTTGGAGGAGTGTGCACACATGGGTTCGGTGGAGGGTGCACGCATGGGTCGGAGGAGGGTGCACATATAGGTCGGAGGGTGCACACATGGGTCAGAGGAGGGTGCACACATGGGTGGAAGGAGGGTGCACACATGGGTCGGAGGAGGGTGCACACATGGGTCGGAGGAGGGTGCACACATGGGTTCGGAGGAGGGTGCACGCATGGGTCGGAGGAGGGTGCACGCATGGGTCAGAGGAGGGTGCACGCATGGGTCAGAGGAGGGTGCACGCATGGGTCAGAGGAGGGTGCACGCATGGGTCAGAGGAGGGTGCACACATGAAGGGTCGGAGGAGGGTGCACACATGGGTCGGAGGGTGCACTCATGGGTCGGAGGAGGGTGCCCGCATGGGTCGGAGGAGGGTGCACACATGGGTCGGAGGAGGGTGCACACATGGGTTGAAGGAGGGTGCACACATGGGTCTTAGGGTGCACACATGGTCGGAGGAGGGTGCACACGTGGGTCGGAGGAGGGTGCACACGTGGGTCGGAGGGTGCACACGTGGGTCGGAGAAGGGTGCACACATGGGTTGGAGGAGGGTGCACACATGGGTCTTAGGGTGCACACATGGGTCGGAGGAGGGTGCACACATGGTCGGAGGGTGCACACATGGGTCGGAGGAGGGTGCACACGTGGGTCGGAGGAGGGTGCACACGTGGGTCGGAGGAGGGTGCACGCATGGGTCGGAGGGTGCACACATGGGTCGGAGGAGGGTGCACACATGGGCCGGAGGAGGGTGCACGCATGGGTCGGAGGGTGCACGCATGGGTCGGAGGGTGCACGCATGGGTCGGAGGGTGCACGCATGGGTCGGAGGGTGCACGCATGGGTCGGAGGAGGGTGCACGCATGGGTCGGAGGAGGGTGCACGCATGGGTCGCTAGAGGGTGCACGCATGGGTCGGAAGAGGGTGCACGCATGGGTCTTAGGGTGCACACATGGGTCAGAGGAGGGTGCACACGTGGGTCGGAGGAGGGTGCACGCATGGGTCGGAGGAGGGTGCACACGTGGGTCGGAGGAGGGTGAACACGTGGGTCGGAGGAGGGTGCACACATGGGTCGGAGGAGGGTGCACACATGGGTTCGGAGGTGGATGCACGCCTGGGTCGGAGGAGGGTGCACGCATGGGTCGGAGGAGGGTGCACGCATGGGTCAGAGGGTGCACACATGGGTCGGAGGAGGGTGCACACATGGGTTGGAGGGTGCACTCATGGGTCAGAGGAGGGTGCCCGCATGGGTCGGAGGAGGGTGCACACATGGGTCGGAGGCGGGTCGGAGGAGGGTGCACACAGGGGTTTTAGGGTGCACACATGGGTCGGAGGAGGGTGCACACATGGGTCGGAGGAGGGTGCACACATGGTCGGAGGGTGCACACATGGGTCGGAGGAGGGTGCACACGTGGGTCAGAGGAGGGTGCACACGTGGGTCAGAGGAGGGTGCACACGTGGGTCGGAGGAGGGTGCACGCATGGGTCGGAGAGTGCACACATGGGTCAGAGGAGGGTGCACATATGGGCCGGAGGAGGGTGCACAAGTGGGTCGGAGGGTGCACAAGTGGGTCGGAGGAGGGTGCACGAATGGGTCGGAGGAGGGTGCACGCATGGGTCGGAGGAGGGTGCACACATGGGTCGGAGGAGGGTGCACACATGGGTCGGAGGAGGGTGCACACGTGGGTCGGAGGAGGGTACACGCATGGGTTGGAGGAGGGTGCACACATGGGTCGGAGAGGGTGCACACGTGGGTCGGAGGAGGGTGCACACGGGTCGGAGGAGGGTGCACACATGGGTCGGAGGAGGGTGCACGCATGGGTCAGAGGAGGGTGCACGCATGGGTCGGAGGAGGGTGCACGCATGGGTCGGAGGAGGGTGCACGCATGGGTCAGAGGAGGGTGCACCCATGGGTCGGAGGAGGGTGCACAGATGGGTCGGAGGGTGCACAGATGGGTCGGAGGAGGGTGCACACATGGGTCGGAGGAGGGTGCACACATGGGTCGGAGGAGGGTGCACACGTGGGTCGGAGGAAGCACACATGGGTCGGAGGGGGTGCACACATGGTTCAGAGGAGGGTGTACACATGGGTCGGAGGAGGGTGCACACATTGGTCTTAGGGTGCACACATGCGTCTTAGGGTGCAAACATGGGTCGGAGGAGTGTGCACACATGGGTCGGAGGAGGGTGCACACGTGGGTCGGAGGTGGGTGTACACGTGGGTCGGAGGTGGGTGCACACGTGGGTCGGAGGAGGGTGCTCACGTGGATCAGAGGAGGGTGCACACGTGGGTCGGAGGAGGGTGCACGCGTGGGTCGGAGGAGGGTGCACACATGGGTCGGAGGAGTGTGCACACATGGGTCGGAGGAGTGTGCACACATGGGTCGGAGGAGTGTGCACACATGGGTCGGAGGAGGGTGCACACATGGGTCGGAGGAGGGTGCACACGTGTCGGAGGAGGGTGCACACATGGGTCGGAGGGGGTGCACACATGGTTCGGAGGAGGGTGCACACATGGGTCGGAGGAGGGTGCACACATTGGTCTTAGGGTGCACACATGCGTCTTAGGGTGCACACATGGGTCGGAGGAGGGTGCGCACATGGGTCTTAGGGTGCACACATGGGTCGGAGGAGGGTGCACACATGGTCGGAGGGTGTACACGTGGGTCGGAGGTGGGTGCACACGTGGGTCGGAGGTGGGTGCACACGTGGGTCGGAGGAGGGTGAACAAGTGGGTCGGAGGAGGGTGCATGCATGGGTCGGAGGAGTGTGCACACATGGGTCGGAGGAGTGTGCACACGTGTCGGAGGAGGGTGCACGCATGGGTCGGAGGAGGGTGCACGCATGGGTCGGAGGAGGATGCACGCATGGGTCGGAGGAGGGTGCACACATGGGTAGGAGCAGTGCACGGCTACAAGGCAGGGGCGCTGAAGGCTCTCGACCTTCTTTTGACTCATCGCACGGTCTCGCAAGCTCCTCATATCAGCCCTGCGCCGGTACCGAGGAGGGACTGACCAGTTGCCCCCAGAGCCCCAGGTGACTGGTGCGACACGTGCTGCTCTTGAGGTAAGGAGAGAGTCAGCCATGGCAATGTGGCAGGTAGGAAATAGGAAAGTGGGGCGCAGGCGTGTCTGTCGGTGATTGGTTGTAAACAAAAAATAAGAGAGCAGGGGTGGAGGCGTGGGCTGAAGTTTTCCTAGGGGCCCGCCTCAGGCGCTAGTTGCCAATACCGAGAATGCTTAGCCTCGATGCCACTTGGCCTCTTCCTGCCTCTTTATCTCACTCTTAAAGTCTCTTTTTAATCTTCTCTCTCCCTTTCTCACTGTTTTCCGTCTTTCTCTTCCTTCCTTATTTCCTGCCTTTGTCTCTTACTCGGGTGAAAGCCTGATGATGAAAAGTATATCCTGGTACTCAGAACTGAGTGCTTGTGCCCACCACCTGCAACCCTGAACCACCGACACAAACCAGGCACTGAGGCCTGTCAGCAGGCTACACTGTTGTGTTAACCAAGGCCCTCGCCGGGTACAGGGTCGGAGACACCTCGGGAAGCGCCCCAGTGAGCTAGAACTTCCGGGTGCAGGCCCGCCCAAGAGTGGTTCTCATCTGCTCAAGTGAGCCAATCACCGTGCTCCAGAACAGAGACACCTATAAATGATTGGTCCGTTTCTACTACATCAATCACCCTCAGTAAGTGGGGTGATACACTGCTCCAACGGTTGCCTTCCTGTAGCAGCCAATCAAAGCACAGCACACACATTTTTAAATTCATTCCTCTGCTTCACTTCGGAAGCAAAGGTAGGGACAATCATTGGGTTTAAAAAAGCCAAATGGGTACCAGCCTTCGAATTGCAGAGAGCAGTCGGCAGATTAGAAGGCTGATCCTCGGCACATTCGCTGTGCCATTCATAATGCCGGAATGTGGTTTCCAGCTCTTAGCACAAATCCTTGCAACTCCTTCTCAAGGTGACAGACCAACTTCTAACCACGTTTGCGCTTGTTTATCCCTCTTACAGATTAAGGTGCTCGCTTTCCAATAGGGAATTATCTCTTCTATGCAATTTGTATTTTTCATTATTCAAGCTTGTGTACAATTCCCTTGATTTTTGATCACGTCTTTACTGCCACACTATCTGTTTATTAATTTTGTCTACTGGTACATAGAACAAACATATGAGTTTTTCTGCTAGAAATGTTCTTACATGGTAAAAAAGCGTTAGTGTATGTTGTACGATCTGAGATGCTGGTGGTTCATAATAACAAGGGCTAGGAGGCCATTCCAGACAATATAGTTTCGGTTCTAGGACTACAGGCCTTTTGCAGGTTCAACTTCTAGTAGTAGGTAGATGTACAGTGAGGGTCTTAGATCAGTTAATGAGTATAGATGTATTACATCAAGCCTCCTATGTCAGACAAGCAGGATCTTACCCCCGATATCTGTGTACTAGGATCCTACTAAAATAGCCAATTCGATGGGCCCTTTGCAGGGCTGGATGTTGGCATGGGCGAGCTGGGCCCAGGGTACCAATCTTCAGTGGGGCACACAGCTGTTTGCATTAAGGCCATGCAAACAGCAGAGTGAGTCCCTTCCGCTTGGCTGCAGTGATTCAATGTAGTGCTTCTTATAATTTTTTACGTGCCGCAGGCACTGTTTTTTTAAATCCCATCTGCCCCTTCCTTGCTCTCCCATCTCCCTCTTCTGCCGCACCCTATCACCCCCTCCAAACAACCTGGTACAAGCGTGACCTACCTAAGGTGCAAGTGGTTCAGGTGAGCTGGGCCGGCGACAGAGGCCAGCCACTGCTGTGATGTACTGAGCCAGGGACTGGCCAGCCAGCACCAAAGGCCCCCTTGCTGTGTCATTTTATTCACCATCAGAAGCGAGGGGGCCACATTTCTTTAAGCCTTAGGGGCCATCCCAGCAAAGGCTGAAGATTTCCACACACCCCCATGCTCAAACATGCTGAGTTCCTTTACTATATTTACACTGTGTGTTATTACATTGTCTTAGCCAGGTCTCTCTCAACTGCCTCTTCTCCAGGTTTCAGAGTTAGATGTCAGCATATCTCTCTTTATTGTGTTTCTGGTGAAGAACTGCCGCCATCTTAGTAGCTCACCTCTGGCCTAGCTCTTATTAGTTCTAGCTGTTTGTTGGCAGACTCATTCTTCAGAACACACATCATAAACTTAGAGGGGTGGGCTTTGTGTGGGCGCCTTGCTGTTTATTGGATGGCTTTGTTGTCTATCTCTGGTGTTTTCTCTTGATTCGATGACGGTCCTCTCTGTTCTTGTGTTTGTCCCGCCCAGACGTCTTTCGGTCTCACAGTGTTCTTATTCGATGCGTTTTATCCTTACACTTCTGCCCTGAGGGGACTCTGTTTTCTTTATTTAGCCGCACCTCATAGGAGTGCATGTGTTTTTTTGCTCTCGTCCACTTCTTTTCTTTATCAGCACTCCACGGGAGTGTCTGTGTTTCCATGCCCCTCCACCCCCCTGCATGCTTTCCTGTTATTCCTCTGATCCCCCTTTTTAACTTTTTTACATGCATTTATTTTAACAAGGGCCTAGCAGCTGCAAAGTGATACCAGACCCACATGTTTTGTTTTTACTGCCCTGTACCCCATCCCACTTAAAAAAAAATCTTTATTTTTCTTTCTTTACTTTTACTTTATTTTTTTCATATTATGGCACGGCCACAGCGAAGTGCTACCGGGCCATTCTTTTTGTTTCTTTGAGCTGGGACACAGTGTTTTTTCACTTTATTTTAATTTATTGTTCTAACATTGCTGTCTGCCATTTTAGAAAAGGTGAATTTTACAAATGGCCATTCCACACCACTGCATTCTCACACATGCAGGACAAGAGAATGAATGCACATAGGTCACAAAACATGCGTGTGAATCAGCAGCCGTCTTAGAATGCACGTTCTTCAGTTGAAAATCCATTCATTGCAAGATTACTGGCCATGCATGTGGATTCACCATGATGCATGCATTCGCATGTAACTGGCAATCGACAAAACATTACAAAGCTAGGATCGAAACCTATTGGCCTTGCCAATGCTTGTCTATCTTAACCTTTTCGACTTACACAGCTCCTACTAATAATGAAGATAATGATGAAGATAGCAGAGTTGTCTCTCAGGTGACATAGATCCCAGTAATGCTGTTGATCAGGGATGTCCATACTAAGGCCAGGAAAGACATATCCATGCCAGATTTTCAGAAAACCCATATAAGGTGGATTTACATTCAATTAATCTAAATGGAAGTAAATGACCTATGCAGTGGTGATCCTGAAAATCTGGTACGGATCCAGCACTTCTGTACTAGGTGCACCAGATACACACAGTGTGAGAGCAGCAGTACAACCTGCTGCAAGTACACAGCGTGACAGCACCAGTACTAAATGCACCAGATACCACCGTGTGAGAGCAGCAGTACAACCTGCTGCAAGTAAACAGTGTGACAGCACTAGTACTAAGTGCACAGATACACAGCGCGAGAACAGCAACACAACCTGCTGCAAGTAAACAGCGTGACAGCACTAGTACTAAGTGCACAGATACACAGCGCGAGAGCAGCGGTACAACCTGCTACAAGTAAACAGCGTGACAGCACTAGTACTAAGTGCACCAGATACACACAGTGTGAGAGCAGCAGTACAACCTGCTGCAAGTACACAGTGTGACAGCACCAGTACTAAACGCACAAGATACACACAGCGTGGGAGCAGCAGCACAACCTGCTGCAAGTACACAGCATGACAGCACTAGTACTACGTGCACAGATACACACCGCGTGAGAGCAGCAATACAGCCTGCTGCAAGTAACCAACGTGACAGCACTAGTACTATGTGCACAAGATACACACAGCGCGAGAGCAGCAGTACAACCTGCTGCAAGTACACAGCGTGACAGCACCAGTACTAAATGCACCAGATACACACCACGTGAGAGCAGCTGTACAACCTGCTGCAAGTAAACAGTGTGACAGCACTAGTACTATGTGCACAAGATACACACAGCGTGGGAGCAGCAGCACAACCTGCTGCAAGTAAAAAGCGTGACAGCACTAGTACTAAATGCACCAGATACACAGTGTGAGAGCAGCAGTACAACCTGCTGCCAGTACACAGCGTGACAGCACTAGTACTACGTGCACAGATACACACAGCATGAGAGCAGCAGTACAACCTGCTGCAAGTAACCAACGTGACAGCACTAGTACTATGTGCACAAGATACACACATCGCGAGAGCAGCAGTACAACCTGCTGCAAGTACACAGCGTGACAGCACTAGTACTAAATGCACCAGATACACACATCGTGAGAGCAGCAGTACAACCTGCTGCAAGTACACAGCGTGACAGCACTAGTACTAAATGCACCAGATACACACAGCGCGAGTGCAGCAATACAACATGCTGCAAGTAAACAGCGTGACAGCACTAGTACTACGTGTACCAGATACACACAGCATGAGAGCAGCAGTACAACCTGCTGCAAGTACACAGCATGACAGCACTAGTACTACGTGCACAGATACACACAGCGCGAGAGCAGCGGTATAACCTGCTGCAAGTAAACAGCGTGACAGCACCAGTACTAAATGCACCAGATACACACCGCGTGAGAGCAGCATTACAACCTGCTGCAAGTAAACAGCGTGACAGCACTACTACTACTACATGTGCCACATAAACAGCACGAGAGCAGCAGTACAACCTGCTACTAGCAACCAACGTGACAGCACTAGTAGTAAATGCACCAGATACACACAGTGCGAGACCAGCAACACAACCTGCTGCAAGTAAACAGCGTGACAACACTAGTACTACATGTACCACATAAACACAGCGCGAGACCAGCAGTACAACCTGCTGCACGTACACAGCGTAACAGCACTAGTAGTAAATGCACTACTTACACACAGCGTGAGAGCAGCAGTACAAACTGCTACTAGCAACCAATGTGACAGCACTAGTACTTCATGCACAGATACACACAGCGTGAGAGCAGCAGTACAACCTGCTGCAAGTAAAAAGCGTGACAGCACTAGTACTAAATGCACCAGATACACAGCGCGAGAGCAGCAGTACAACCTGCTGCAAGTACACAGTGTGACAGCACTAGTACTAAATGCACCAGATACGCAGCGCGAGAACAGCAGTACAACCTGCTGCAAGTACACAGCATGACAGCACTAGTACTACATGCACAGATACACACAGCGCGAGAGCAGCGGTACAACCTGCTGCAAGTAAACAGCGTGACAGTGCTAGGACTAATGCACCAGATACACACAGCGCGAAAGCAGTTGTACAACCTGCTGCAAGTAAACAACGTGAAAGCGCTAGTACTAAACGCACCAGATAGACACCGTGTGAAAGCAGCAGTACAACCTGTTGCAAGTAAACAGCGTGACAGTGCTAGGACTAAATGCACCAGATACACACAGCGTGAGAGCAGCAATACAACATGCTGCAAGTAAAGAGCATAACAGCACTAGTACTACGTGTACCAGATACACACAGCGTGAGAGCAGCAGTAAAACCTGCTGCAAGTAAACAGTGTGACAGCACTAGTACTTCGTGCACCAGATAAACACAGCGCGAGAGCAGCAGTACAACCTGCTGCAAGTAAACAGCGAGACAGCACTAGTACTAAATGCACCAGATACACACAGCATGAAAGCAGCAGTAGAACCTGCTGCAAGTACACAGCGTAACAGCACTGGTAGTAAATGGACCAGATACACACAGTGTGAAAGCAGCAGTACAACCTGCTGCAAGTAAACAGCGTGACAGCACTAGTACTACGTGTACCAGATACATACAGTGTGAGAGCAGCAGTACAACCTGCTGCAAGTAAACAGTGTGACAGCACTAGTACTTTCTGCACAGATACACACAGCATGAGAGCAGCAGTACAACCTGCTACTAGCAATCAACGTGACAACACTATTACTAAATGCACCTGATACACACCGCGCAAGAGCAGCAGTACAACCTGCTGCAAGTAAACAGAGTGACAGCACTAGTACTAAATGCACCAGATACCCACAGCGTGAAAGCAGCAGTACAACCTGCTGCAAGTAAACAGAGTGGCAGCACTAGTACTAAATGCACCAGATACACAGAGCGTGAGAGCAGCAATACAACATGCTGCAAGTAAACAGCGTGACAGCACTAGTACTTCGTGCACCAGATACACACAGCGTGAGAGCAGCAGTACAATCTGCTGCAAGTAAACAGTGTGACAGCACTAGTACTAAATGCACCAGATACACACAGCGTGAGAGCAGCAATACAACATGCTGCAAGTAAACAGCATGACAGCACTAGTACTACGTGTACCAGATACACACAGCGTGAGAGCAGCAGTACAACCTGCTGCAAGTAAACAGCGTGACAGCACTAGTACTTCGTGCACCAGATACACAGCGTGAAAGCAGCAGTACAATCTGCTGCAAGTAAACAGCGTGACAGCACTAGTACTAAATGCACCAGATACACACAGCGTGAGAGCAGCAATACAACATGCTGCAAGTAAACAGCGTGACAGCACTAGTACTACGTGTACCAGATACACACAGCGTGAGAGCAGCAGTACAACCTGCTGCAAGTAAACAGCGTGACAGCACTAGTACTTCATGCACCAGATACACACATCATGAGAGCAGCAGTACAATCTGCTGCAAGTAAACAGCGTGACAGCACTAGTACTAAATGCACCAGATACACACAGCGTGAGCAACAATACAACATGCTGCAAGTAAACAACGTGACAGCACTAGTATTACGTGTACCAGATACACACAGCATGAGAGCAGCAGTACAACCTGCTGCAAGAAAACAGCGTGACAGCACTAGTACTTCGTGCACCAGATACACACATCGTGAGAGCAGCAGTACAATCTGCTGCAAGTAAACAGCGTTACAGCACTAGTACTAAAGGCACCAGGTACACACAGCGTGAGAGCAGCAATACAACATGCTGCAAGTAAACAGCATGACAGCACTAGTACTACGTGTACCAGATACACACAGCCTGAGAGCAGCAGTACAACCTGCTGTAAGTACAAAGCGTGACAGCACTAGTACTACGTGTACCAGATACACACAGCCTGAGAGCAGCAGTACAACCTGCTGCAAGTAAACAGCGTGACAGCACTAGTACTTCGTGCACCAGATACACACAGCATGAGAGCAGCAGTACAACCTGCTGCAAGTACACAGCGTGACAGCACTAGTACTAAATGTACCAGCACTAGTACTTAGTGCACAGATACACATAGTGTGAGAGCAGAAGGACCCTCTGAGGCAAGTTTACAGACACTGTGATAACAGCAGTGCTAGTTGCACCAATGGCATGCAGTGAGACAGTAGCAGTGGTACTGTATAATGCGTGTATAAAGGAGTAGAAAGACAGCAGCAGTGCTACATGTGTCAGGCGTGAAGAAAGAGTGAAAGCAGCAGTGCTGCCTGTGTCAGGTGAAGAAAGAAAGAGTGACAGCAGCAGTGCTACCTGTGTCAGGTGTGAAGAAAGAAAGAGTGACAGCAGCAGTGCTACCTGTGTCAGGTGAAGAAAGAGTGACAGCAGCAGTGCTGCCTGTCAGGTGTGAGGAAAGAAAGAGTGACAGCAGCAGTGCTACCTGTGTCAGGTCAAGAAAGAAAGAGTGACAGCAGCAGTGCTACCTGTGTCAGGTGTGAAGAAAGAAAGAGTGACAGCAGCAGTGCTACTTGTATCAGGTGTGAGGAAAGAAAGAGTGACAGCAGCAATGTTACCTGTGTCAGGTGAAGAAAGAAAGAGTGACAGCAGCAGTGCTACCTTGGTCAGGTGAAGAAAGAAAGAGTGACAGCAGCAGTGCTACCTGTGTCGAATGTGTGAGGAAAGAGTGACAGCAGCAGTGCTACCTGTGTCAGGTGTGAAGAAAGAGTGACAGCAGCAGTGCTACCTGTGTCAGCTGTGAAGAAACAGTGCGACAACTGGACACAGTGAATAAAAGACTAGATTAATGTGAGGAAATTCCAAAACAGGTTGCTTTGTTGAATAATGGCTAACTAACGTGCCTGTCATAACTTTATGACCCTGACAAGACGATACTGTGTTCTGTATTGATGTGTTCAACAGACCTGCATACTCTTGATTGAGCTACCCCTGATCAGATTGGAGCATCCCATGACCACCGTTACTGTAAAGGATTAAGGTTTAAATGTAAGCCATGTGTTTTAGGTCGACCTTGGGCAGCGCATGCGAGGCATGCTGTATTAGAGTATGGACTTGAAGTCCTGCCCACTCTCCGCCATATTTGTCATTGGCTTGTGTCATTGTCCTTCGTAAATGCTGGCTTCTGATTCATTAATAGGCTTGTTAGTCCCTCCTTAGGACCGCCTTGTCTTCATTTGTAACCTCCCATGAGGACTGGCCCTTTTAATTCAGTTGTTACATGGTACGTCTTCTTTAGTCTGTAAGCACTATTTTCTTTAATGAGTTTCTCCTACTGCAGGCACGACATGCTTTCCTGCAACATTCAGTGTGTCACTTTCCAAGCAATAGGTCTCGCATTTACAAGAGTTTGAGCTATCAGCATTGTAAATGAGAATGCCTTTTATTTATGTGTGCATTATCAAAACTGATAAATAAAAGGCATTGTCATTTACAATGCCAACAACTTAAACTCTCGTAAACGCGAGACCAATTGCATTGCAAATTCTTGTTTCTGGTTGGCACCATTTGTCTTTAAACTTAGAACTGGCTAGCGCTTAGCCAGACATGCGCTCCCTATATGTTGTCCATACATCACAATACGATGTGCATCAATTCTTTGAAGGACTGCACTTTATAATCTTTTTTATGTTCCAATATTATGCGTACTGTATAAGTGGATTTTAAGCGCTTTTCAATATCTCACCTTGTGTCTACTCTTATTTGTATGTTTATGGTCCAAGTGTTAATTCACATACATTTATCGACTCCATTCGCAAGCATGAAGGTGGCTACATCTTATAAGGTGACCTATACACAGTGTGTTCGGTCCCCATCGGCCCCTTTTCTTTCAATACCGACTTACATTACCAAAAACTCCTGCCGGATACGTCCAAAGTATCCGCGGCCCTTTCTGTGCATAGACCGCTGACATTGCTCCGCCATGTTGGGAGTGAGAGATGCGTAAGCGTGCGCGCACGCGTTACGTAGTAGCATCTCTCTTATAGATCGGCCTTTTGATGGCACGCGCTCAATGCCATTACAGTAAATGTAAAAAAAAATATGTAAATCCGTATTTGTAAAGCGCGAACTACTCACCCTTATGGGTCTCAAGGCGCTGGGGGCCGTCGTGGAAATTAAGTGTGCTATTGCCCAGAGTCACATGGTGCTGAGCTGAGCTGCCGCCGGAGCCGGGGATCGAACCGTGAGCCCTGTGCTCCGAAGTCAGCTGCCCTGGCCGCTGCACCACACCTCTCCACCATTAAAGTGAGCAGCGTTTATACCAGCCCGATAGTGGTAAGGAAATTGTTAGCCGCATTGTAACCTTTTAAGCGGACTACACTTATTGTTGAGAATACTTGACTTATTCACCCCCCCTCTTTAACGTAATGTTTTCAGCGCACTCCTGATGTGTCTGGAAGGGCAGGATGACCGCGAATGAATGTTACTTCAAGCCGTATGTGAGTGCGGTCTCTCTTCTTTGATTACCTCACCGTGTGCACTCAGTGCATCTTAGTTTTACTAAAATGTTTAGACTTTCAACTATTCAGACATATTTTAAGCTGAGGATCCTAGCCTTTCCACTTGGAGGAAGCATTTCCCAGACCCTCCAACCCTCCCCCCCCTCCCCCCCTGCCCTAGGTAATTTTGAGCCTCATAGGACTCCAGGTGAGTCATGCATGATCTTCAGTGACAAATAAATGCAAAACACACCAGATAAGGTTATTAAAATACATTTTAATCACACAGGCTGCCCCACACACGTCCTGATGAAGACCTGCGGAGATGGTTCTGAGTAACGGCCATACCTTGGGTCGAAACGTAGACGATCTAAATATTTGCCTGTTCTGATTTCATATCCCTAAAGGAATTTAAGAAGAATAACCTGTTGCCCTGTAGACATGGAGTTACAGGTAGTAAATATATCCGCCTCCTGTGAGGTAGTGGGAGGCAAAGCCGTGGATATGGAATTATTGTGTGTTGGTATTGTGATGGACACACGCCTGTGTGCTTTGTGTGTCATGTAAATGCAAATTACAAGCAGCCTCAAAGGCCCAGACTTTGATGCTAGTGATACCCGAGGGCGGTGAAGGCGTGTGTGGGGGGGGGGGGGGGAGGGCACTGAAAGAAGTGCCAGGATGTGGAAAGGTAGAGAGAGAAGGCGGAAAGGGAAAGAACATAAACAAACACGAGCAAGTGGAAAGGCACGAAGAGTGGAACGGGGATGAAATAAAAGCGAGGACAGGGGTGAGGGGGGAATGAAAGTTTCGAGAAGGGGGGAAGAAAATAAATGAAGGAGAAGGGAGACGAAGGGGGAGAAGAGTTAGAAGAGAAACAAGCAGCAGAAAGACGAGACGAAGAGACAAAAAGAAAGGAAAAAGCAAACAGCTGTCCCGGGAGCATGTCTGCAGGGATTTCCTTTTATATGTGGGTTTTAGGTCTGTGTTTGCTATTCTGTGTGTGGTCTCCGAGTGCAATAATGGGTATGCATGTGATATTTGTGTGTGTTTATGGTTGAGTGTACGTGTTTTAATGTGTGTGTTTTTGGTTTGTATTTGCATCTGCGTGTAGTACGTGTTCATGGTTGCGTGTACTCTACATGCTTTCCTATATGCAAGGTATGTTTGTGCACTCGTGTGTCCGTGGTTGTGTATGTGTGTGGCAGCGTATACCTGTCCGTAGTTTTGTGTCTGTGTGCGTTTTTGACTACGTATAGTGTTGTGCCCTCTGTGTGTGTCGTGATAGGTGTCAGAGAGAGAGAGTGTGTGTGTGTGTGTGCGCGCGCGCATCCGCGTGGGTGTTTGCGTTTCTGTGACTTTCTGGGGTTGTCTGACTGTGTGCTAGTATGCGATTATGTACTGTTGTGTAAATATCTAAGACAAACAATGGCCATAAAGTGCTTTTATGCCGGGGACGTGGGGCTCTTGGCGCTAAAATGGTGAAACAAGCGACCGCTTTTTTTGCGTTTAAAAGATAGAAAAGAAAATCTACCGAGCAGCACAAACAGAGAAGCGACAATGATGCTAAATCTTTATTACAAACAGTGAAGGGAGGAGGGCTTCGCAGCGCTACCGCCATGGAATTCAACAGCGTGAGTTCGAGGGTCGCAAGGGAGCAGCCACCCTTTCCTGCCCTCGGGAGATGAGGGGAATGCAGGAGTGGGAAAGGAGGGGGTACGTTTAGATCTTAAAAGGAGGGCCGTGCAGGCCTCTATGGGTCGCCCACGGCTCCTGGAAACCGATAGGCGACTGAATCGGTAGCCAACTGGACTGTTTTAGGGGAGGAGTCTCCAGGAAGCAGCAAGTGTGGCGCTCCTTATGGAGGGTCTGGAGTCTAGGCGCTAGGAGTTGCCAAGACGAAGGCTGTTGCCGAACTCAAGCCTTGGGTCTGGAAGGCAGATGCGACAGGACCTTGGCTCGAAGCTTCTAGAAGAGGCAGGCGGTCCTCACGCTGATGAGGCTGGAAGAAGCAACTCTGGGTCCCAGAGATGCCGGGAAGAAAACTCTGAGTCAAACTTGTAGTGCAGAGAATGGGGAACAAGAGACAGATGGAACTCTTGGCCATAAGCTGAAGCCCCGCTTCCCCCAGAGCCATCGCCCACTGTCCCCTCAGTCTCCTTGGCAATGAGCTTCAGCCAATGACCTTCCACTGTATTGCTGACCTCTGGGGTGAAATGGACCAGAGAGAGTGGAGACCTGCCGGTGCCCTCCGAACACAGGGAGGTTCTGGGGACTTCCCTGGGCACTCCAGGGCAGTGGGTGACCCGAGCCAGAGGTTTCACCTCATTGAAAAGCCAGGGTGCCCGCGATGAGCCTGGCTGAAGCCGGGAGGAAAGCGCCCTGGCCCCAGTGGTGAATGGAATAAGACACGGACGACAACTGGGCAGAGATGATCTAATACCCAACAGTTATGTTTTATTGACTTGTATAGCGCACTTATCACCGAGAGGGTATCTAGGCGCTTGGGCAGGTGTGTAGGTTTGTGGTACCCAAGGTGCTTATACAAAGAGTCAGGTCTTCAGCTTCTTGTGGAACTCAAGAAGTGAGGATGAGGCTCTGAAGTGTTGAGGGAGGTGGACGGTCGGAGTCCAGCGGATCCAGCGTCCGGTAGGCCCTAGATTCATGGGTCATTGTCGACATGTCAAAAGCAGCCAACAACCTAAAAACAGCCACGAGCGATGAATCTGTCGCTGCACACGGCCACTGAGAGAACCACTAAAAGAGTGGAGTGAGTATCTCGAAGCGGGTGGAACCTCACCTGGACCATCTAGCGAACATGACCGCTGCCTTCCAGAGAGTCGATCAACTAGTCCCACACAATATATACCAGACCTTTCGTTGCTGCTGGAACCAGAGAGACAGTGACCGTGTTACATGATAGGATTTTTGTACAGCTCAACCATCGACAGATATTTGGCCTCTTGGCGCTCTGTGTCAATCAATCAATCAATCAGGGAATTGTAAGCGGGCTACTCAACCGTGAGGGTCTCAAGGCGCTGAGGGGGAGGTCCGCAGATCTGTTTAGCCGAAGAGCCAGGTCTTGAGGGTCTTCCTGAAGGTGTTCAGGGAGGGGGCGCGTCTGATGTCTGCCGGTAGCTTGTTCCAGGTCTTGGCTGCAATGTGAGAGAGGATCTTCCACCTGCTCTGGCTCTGTGGATGCGCGGGGTTTTGGCCAGTGCGAGGTTGGAAGATCGGAGGTTTCTTTTGGGTACGTGGAAGTTGATTCTGTTGTTGATGTATTTTGGTCCGTTGTTGCATTTGTAGGCGTGAGTGAGGATTTTGAAAGTGACTCTTTTCTCCACGGGGAGCCAGTGGAGACTTCGTAGGTGTTGGTTGATGGGTTTGTGTCGGGGATGCCGAGGACGAGTCTGGCGGCGGTGTTATGTATTGTTTGGAGTTTACGGAGTAGGGACTTGTTGATGCCGGTGTAGAGTGCGTTTCCATAGTCCAGTCTGCTGGTGATGAGTGCGTGGGTGACTGTCTTCCTTGACTCAGGGGGGATCCACTTGCGGAGGATGCGGAGGGTGTTGAAGCAGCTGGAGGTGACGGCGTTGACCTGTCGGTTCATGGTGAGTGATGAGTCGAGTACGATGCCGAGGTTCTTGGCGTGGTCTGAGGTGGTAGGTGGGCTTCCAAGGGAGGTCGGCCACAAGGTGCTGTCCCATGCAGAAGGGGTGGTACCGAGGACTTCTGTCTTCTCGGCGTTGAGCTTCAGGCAGCTGTTGGTCATCCAGACTGCAACTTCTTGCATTCCTTTCTGGAAGTTGAGTTTGGCAGTGGTGGGGTCTTTGGTGAGGGAGAGGATGAGCTGGGTGTCGTCGGCGTAGGATATGATGTTGAGGCCGTGTTGTCAGACGATGGCTGCGAGGGGGGCCATGTAGATGTTGAAGAGGGTGGGGCTCAGTGATGAACCCTGTGGGACTCCGCAGGTGATTTTCGTGGGGTCGGAGAGGAAGGGTGGGAGTTTGATCCTTTGGCTTCTTCCGGTGAGGAATGATCGGATCAGTCCAGGGCTGTTCCTTGTATGCCTGCGGCGTGTAGTCTGGCGACTAGTGTGCGGTGGGAGACGGTGTCGAAGGCCGCTGATAGGTCGAGTAGGATGAGGGCTGCGGAGTGGCCTTGGTCCAGGAGGGTGCGGATGTCGTCTGTGGCGGCGAGTAGGGCGATCTCTGTGCTGTGGTTG
Source organism: Calotriton arnoldi (assembly GCA_963921515.1). Classification (NCBI taxonomy): domain Eukaryota; kingdom Metazoa; phylum Chordata; class Amphibia; order Caudata; family Salamandridae; genus Calotriton; species Calotriton arnoldi. The sequence continues at coordinate 3,671,772 of CAWUFW010000272.1, read as the reverse complement.
CTTCGGAATCCGGATTGGGACGGGTCGAGGACGGCGTTCTCTTCAATGAATTGTGTCAGTTTCCTGTTGACTGTTTTCTCTGCAACTTTGGCTGCGAAGGGGAGGAGCGAGATGGGCCGATAGTTCTTGAGGTCGGTGGGATCAGCTGTGGGCTTCTTGAGCAGGGGTCTGACTTCTGCGCGCTTCCAGTCGTCTGGGAAGGTGGCTGTTTTGAAGGTGGTGTTGATGGTGCGTTGTAGTTCGGGTGCGATGACGGCCGCGGCTCTGTGGTAGATGTGAGGGGGCAGGGGTCGGTGGGGGCCCCCGAGTGGATGCTTTTCATGGTCGAGGCGGTGTCTTCGGCCGTGATCGGTGTCCAGTTGGAGATGGTGGGCTGGCTGGTGTTTCTGGGGGCGGGGGCCGTCTGTGGCGCCTGGTGGATGGTCGATGAAGTTGTCGTAGAGGTTTTTGATCTTGAGGTGGAAATAGGTTCCAAGCTTGTCGCAGAGGTCTTGGGATGGGGTGATGTCTGTGGCTTCGCTGCGTGGGTTGGTGAATTCCTGAATGACACTGAAAAGTTCCTTGGAGTTGGTGGAGTTGGCCAGGATTTTATTGTGGATGAAGTTCCTCTTGGTGGCTCTGATCTGGTTATGGTAGTCCGTCATGGCATCCTTGTAGGTGGTGTGGTTTTCGGTTGTCTTGGTGTTTCTCCAGTTCTTCTCCAGGCGTCTGCAGGTGCGTCTGGCTTCTTGGAGAGCGGTGGTGAACAAGGCGGCTTTCCTGGGGCGTTGTCTGTCGGGGTTGCGTAGCGGGGCGAGCTCGTCTGCGCAGTTGAAGATCCAGGTGTGGAGTTCTCTGGCTGCGTTGTTTGCGTTGTTTGCGTCGGGTGTCCAGGTGTGGTTGTCTCGGGTGAGGGTGGAGTTAAGTTGCTCGTCGGTAACCTTGCTCCAGTTCCTTCGAGGTGGGCGTGGGGCTGGTTTGGGTGCCTTGGGTTTGTTGATGGCGAAGTGTACGCAGTGGTGGTCGGTCCATGGCGGCTGCGTTGTGTGGCTGAATTGGACGCTGTTTCCTGCCGCGAAGATGGGGTCGAGGGTGTGTCCTGCTCTGTGGGTCGGTGTGTTGACGAGTTGTTTAAGTCCAGTGCTGGTGAGGTTGTCACGAAGGACAGTGGAGTTGGGGTCGCTGGGGTTGTCGAGGTGGAAGTTCAGGTCTCCAATGAGTATGTAGTTTGCTGAGGCGATGGCGTGGTGTGCGATGAAGTCGGTGATGGTGGTGGCGAAGGGTGTTCGGGGGCCGGGGGGGTCTGTAGATGAGGGTTCCTCGGAGTGTGGCTTTGGGGGTGGTCTGGATCTGGAAGTGCAGGTGTTCGGCGGAGGGGACGGTTTCGCTGGAGGTGGTGAGGCGGAGGGTGCTCTTGTGGGCGATGGCGAGGCCCCCTCCTGGGTGGTTGGGGCGGTCTTTCCTCTGGATCTTGTATCTGTCTGGGATGGCAGTGCTGATGTCGGGGGCGAAGGATGCGTTGGTCCAGGTCTCTGTGAAGAAGGCGATGTCGGGCGAGAGAGAGTCGAGTAGGTTCCAGATTTCCATGGCGTGTTTGTGTATGGAGCGTATGTTGAGGAGGATGCATTTTAGGGTGTCCCCGGTGCTGGCGTCGGCGGTGTTGGAGGCCGGGGTGGCGGTGAGGGTCCGGCGTCAGTGGAGGCAGGAGAACTGGCCGTGGGTTGTGTTCGGTGAGGCCTGTTGGCATTCTCTAAGTCTTCCAGGGTTGAGTGCGAGGAGGGTGGTGGTGTCGTAGCGATGGGTAGTGGGAGGTCCAGGGTTCCTGGCGCTGGCCGCGGTCGGGTCGCGGACGGGCGCAGACGGGCTTGCCTTTGGCGCACCTTCGGCGCATTAAGTAGGGGAGGTGGGAGGGAGGAGAGGCTGGGAGGCGGGAGCAGGGGAATTCCGGAGGGGAATTCCGGGGGGGAATTCAGGGTGGGAATTCCGGGGGGGAGGGGCCGCAGGGGCAGCAGCGGCGAAAGGCGAAAGGAACAGGCAGGCACGAGAAAATAAACAGTGGTGGAATTAGAGCAAGACACAGATGGGCACAATAACAGTGGCACAACAGGGAAGAAAAATTAAGAAAAAAACGGCTGAGAAAGGTGACGGTGGTTGCAGGCAGTCTGGTCCCAGTTGGAGCGGGCAGCAGGCGCAGGAGCGGGCAGCAGCCTCGAACCTCCCAAGGAGGAGGTCGGGGTCTGGAGGCAAGAGACGGCACAGCGGAGCTGCGGGGAGAGAGTGGACCTAGACCGAGGGTCGGTGTGGACATCAGCTTGCATTTGTGGTTCATTCACTAGACGCTCTCACTTGGGCAATGCAATCCCAAACCGCAGTGGTCACTTAGGAAGGTCTTGGACATCATCACAAATCGCTCCCTATGGGTGTCCGGGACTTGTAGCCCAGCTGTGTGAACGTCGAGTGTGTCGCGTGCTGTCTCTGTTTAGCACTAGAGGGTTGATGAGGCGCTCCATCTCACCTGTGTCAGCTACGGCCGTGTGTCGTGTGGGTGTAATGGAGGCCTCCGAGGGTATGTAGTTGAGGAATCACCACAGCTCATGTCAAGGAGTTAGGGTCTCCACTCCAAGCAGGTGTGAGAATGCGGCCTTGAAGCAACGGAGAAAGGAAGGTGGAAGCCGTAGGCAGAACTCTAGAGTTATGCGATTTTGCGGCAAGTTCTGCATGATTATGGATTTGCTGCATTTACCACATACTCCATCATCTGCTGAATAATCTGCAGATTTTAACAAAAAATGTTGACAGCTCAAACAGATCAACAGATACTAAAAACGTGGCGACGTGTTTGCGTGCAGTGGAAGCCCTTCCAAACACTGGTCATCTTTCAATAGCATATTGCTGTTTTTGGTTGTTCAGCTACTGCTAATGAGGAGAAATCTTTGCACAGACAGTGTTGTTGCGATTTGTAAAAATGACAAAACAATAAAGTGGTACTATCCTAAAATGTGCTGCCTTCCGCCACATAATGTGCCATTTCTTGCTGCATAACTTAGTCAGCCCTGCCACATAATTTGGTTCTCCCCTGCCTCATAATTTGCCGTGTCCCTGGCCATAGGCTTTATAAAACATACCAGGCACGAGGCTGATGAAGAGCCGTCCTTTCAGTGTCATCACCTAGCCCAGAAGATGCCCTTCGCCAGGAGGGCGCCATTTGTACCCAGAGCATGTCGGATGCCAAGCTAGGGCGGGGGCCTGCACTGCCCTTTTGAGATGTCACTCCTCCCCCTGGTTCACTCGGATTCAAAGCACCCAGAGCTCTGATCACACTCGCCTTGGAAAGGCTGCAGGATGCTAGAGCCCGGGGTACTCCTGTTCTGTAAATGTCAAAGAGCATTGCATGTGTGCACGTCTCTGTGTATTACTTCATGTTTGCACATGTCACCGCGATGAGTTCACCTTGTGTTTCTTTCTATTTAAAAGGGATCGTATTATTTATTGGTTGGCAGGTTGGGTGTGCCTGTGTGTGTTTCGGTGTGCAGTTGTGTACCATTATATATTTGATGTGTGCAAAGTTATGCGTCTATGTCTCTCTCTGTGCGTGTATCTGCGTGGCTGTGGACTATTGCATGTTTGATGTATGCAAAGTTATGTTTGTTAATGTGTGTGAGTGTGTATTTCTGTGTATCTCTGTGTGTGGCTGTACGTGTGTCTGAAGTACGCATGGTTATGTGTGTGATTGTGTATGTATCTGCGTGTAGTTCTGTACCATTTTATGTTTGCTGTGTGCAAAGTTATGTGTCTCTGTGCGCGTGTCTCCATCCATGTGTGGCTGTGTACTGTTGCATGTTTGATCTGTGCAAAATTCTGTGTGTTAATGTGTGTGTGTGGTTGTTTGCACGTGTGTCTGGAGTACGCACGGTTATGTGTGTGTACTGTGCGCCTGCGTGTGCATTTAACATGCACTTCCTGCTGGTTGTGTGTGTTGATCGTGCGTGAGTGTGCGCGTGCTCAGTTTGCACGTGCGCGGTTTGATGAGGTGGTCAGAAATCATAGATTCCACTCCTGATCCGTCTCGAGCCGCAGATAAAAAGCTTGTTACCGGCCTTGTCGAAGCGCAAAAAACCCGTTAGTGCCGCCTGGCCAGGTGCATTGTGCCCTCCTGGTAATGCAGCCACTGGTCCGTGCCAATCCATTGCGGGCAAAAGCCTCCTTTCTTTGCGCGTCTGCCTCATGGCCATTCATGGCTCTCTAGCAGGACGCCCCCTGGAGGACGGCGGAGAGCGCTGCTGGGGGCCCTGGACCGGGCACAGCTGACCTGGCGGTTGGAGCGCCCAGAGGCCCGTCACCCGGGGTCAGCGCCATATTCGTCTTCTGCACATGGCAGGATGGACATTGACAGCTTCGAGTGTCCACCTGTCCGGTATCCTGCTGCGGTGCACGTGCAAGGCTTGGGTACCAGAGCACACCTGTTGAGGGCATGGCTGGAAGCTGGACCGTGGCCTGCAGCATGGGAGTGCCACTCAGCATGGTGCAGCGCCAGGGCACACTGACATCTTTTCATTCCTCTTACTCTCACCAGGGTCACATTAGCATCATTTTTTTTGTTTTGCCATTTTTATATAGCGCACACTCGATCCCAAGGGCATTGAAGCGCTTTACATAAGCACCAGTTACATTACACAAGGTCACATTCATTTTTTTAGGCATAGGGAGATTAAGTGATGTGCCCAGAATCACACGATGATGAGCGGACACCGGACTCGAACCTGGTTCTCCAGTTTCAAAGTCAGCAGCTGTGACTGTAAGGCCACATCCTCTCTTCCTGGTTGCTGGTTGTGGGTGTGGGTTACTGTGTGATGTCATTGGGCCGGATGTCTCAAAGGGTTGTCCCCATTCTGTGTCTATGTGGAAATGTGTTGATGCATACGGGGCATTCTTCGGTGTGTGGTGTGCTCTCACCCTGAATAGGCGTCAATCAATTCTGTACGCCCCAGCATTGATGAACCAGCATTGTTCGTGTCCTGGTGAGCGGACCAGGATGAATCGGTTTTATACGACTCATGGGTGCTGGCAGGGTAAACTGGCATCATTTGTTTTCCTAGAGGGAGTGGGGGGCTCCTGTCGTGCACAATTCCTTTATTCAGTTACTGGCGTGCTGGCCAAGGTAAATCAGTGCCCAGGAGGAATCAGTATTGCTCGTTTCCTGGTGCGTGGACCACGCTGCATTAACTCTGTTGGCTTTAGGAAGAGCTGGAAGACGTAAATTGGCACCATTCGTTTCGTGGCAGACGTGCTTCGCGAGTCAGTAGAGCTGGCGCCCTGCAGCACCGGCACGACATGTTTCTGGGCACATGGGCCAAAGTAAATTGGTTTGATCTGCTCTTGTGGCGCACGGACCACAGTGATCAACGTTGCTGAACTCCTTCGGGGTCTAATGCTGGATACATCTCAAGAGACCCGGCCAGGGGTTGTAGCCAGCATCAGGTGTTCCGCTCCAGAAAACACACCGGGCCTGATTCACAAACTGCATTCTGTAGTACATACGGTCGAACTAGAGCAGAACTGCTCTCGAAGAACCATGATGCAACTCACCGACCTAAGGACAGAGCCCTCCATCTCCACCGGACGGGGTCCAAAGCATCCAAAACGCATCAGCAAGACTCACCCTCAACCTACCTCGCTGCACCCACATCACCCCACCCCTCAAGGTATTTCACTGGCTCCCCATGCACAGATGCACTCCGTTCAAACTCCACACACACACACGAAGCATAATATAACATAGGCCCGCCTACTTCAACAGCTGCGTACACTTCCACCTACCTCCAAGGCACCTCCACTCCGCCACACATTCACTAGCACAGGTACCCTGCATACGCAAAAACAAAGCCGGAGGTCGCGCCTTCTCGTACATCTTCCCCGTCGCTTTTTGAGTTCCACCTGGCTTTTCCAATAATCTCACCTGAGCAGCGCCTGGATACCCTCACGGGTGAATAGTGCGCTATACAAATAGACATATCACCATTCATTTCTTTCTGTGCAAAGTGTTCCACACACAAAAATTAACTACTTTGTAGTAAATGCATGAGGGACCGGGAGAGTGGTTGGGAATAGGGAAATGTTCATTCAAAATTGGGTGGGGCTAAGGATAAGTTAAGGAGGGTGCTCTGTAGGGGCATGCTAATACAAACAAAAAACCCACCCACAAAAGAGCAAGGCCATACCAATTCACAAAAACATACTCCTGTCCACCCTTGGAGTCAGTCAAGCATCATACATGGGCAACAAATCATATTGCAACACAATCCCAAAAAAACAACACAGTCAGGGAATTGAAATAACACCCAATAGAAACTAATGCTAAATTAATTATATTAGTTTCACATTTAAATTGTAAATACATATACATTTAGTGATAAAAAATATGTATAATTATTGTTTTTTATTTTCAACATTTAATATTACACTTAATTGATGTTTTAATTAAACTTTTAAACTTAATTAAAAAAATTAACAGCATTCCAAATAATTGATAACTTTTAACCATATTTACTGAAATTTAAAATATAAATAAAAATGGTAATGAGGGTAGGTATTTAGGCATTATTTTTAAAAATAGTATTTATAGATGTAATGATTACATTTAATTTATTTTTGTTTACATTTAATTTGAAGATTGTGTGCTGTAACATTTTATTTTGTTAGTTCCATGTTAAGAATTAATTTTTAAAATATTTTACATATATATTACACATTAAAATATGTTTAAATACTTTTTTTAAATATATTACATTTCCCTATACTTTGCCATAGGAAGATATCCACCAATAGCTGAAAAGTTACTAGAGGTAATTTTACACTCATAAATTCTGTTGTATGAGGCTCTGCCCCCTCATTTGAGGGGTGGCGGTATATACGTTTGCTGCTAGCTGTAAATATCCATTCAGAAATGGTGTACACTGTACAGCAAAAAACTGGAGAGTTAAGCCTAGAAATAGATCTACACACGACTGAATATACACATGTATATTCACCTTATTGATTTAGGATCATAAAGTTTCAAAAACAACCCAGGAACGTCATAAAATGGTCCAGCGACTGCACCTGATTCTCTTGTGCCTGTGTCTCCACTGAACCTTCCAAGGTGAGATGGACCGGGCGGAGCCTGGTGCAGGTGGAGACGGACTGACCAGAATGAGTCAGGCTGGGGCAGGTGAGAAGTAAACGGTGCATTTGGTGTGGATGACAAGTGCAGCAAGTTTTGTTTCTGTAGAGTTTCATGACAATCTTTGTCATCCATGATTCGATGGCATGACAACTTCTAAGCAGGGCTTAATTTGCGCCAGTGTTTGTAGGTAGTGGGCACCAAAGCTCAGTTTTGGAGACCAGGACTTATTTTGCAACATCAGAATTGACCCAGAGTCAGGGCTTTGAGTGGGCCGGGCCCCTCCTGTCCCGAGACCCGGTAGTTATTAAAAACAGACATTGAAACGGGTCCTGTCGGGCTCAAGGTTTATGCCCTTAACTTTTTTTTCCATCAAAACACTAAGGGACATATCAACAACGATTAGAGATAAACATCGCTAAGCGCGTTTAGCGATGTTTATCCTATCGCTGGACTTCATCGCCGTGATATCAACAACGCTTTTCACAACGGCGATAAGAAATCCAGCGATAGCGGGGAAATCGCCGTTTTGCAGGGAACATCGCTGGTTTTCCAGCGATGTTCCCTGCAAAGCAGCGATAACCTTGCTGATACGACCCTGTGGTCGTATCAGCAGAATCCACCCCTATGTTAGGGATGGCTAAGTCAGATTTTAGCAGACGTTAGATTTTGGCGAAAACGGCCGTTTTCGCCAAAATCTAACCTCTGCTAAAATCATGTGGGCTGCCTTGTAAATATCGCGATGTGAACATCAGCGATATTTGCAACGTAGTCCATCCGAGGGTACGCCCAGTAACGCCCACTTTGCATCTCATTGGAGATGCAAAGGGAGGCGTTGGGAAAAGGGTGCTAACATGCGATTATGCATGTTAGCACCCTCTTGTTGATAGGGCGATAGTTTTATCTCCGTTTTTCTGGCTTTTAAAGCCAGAAAAACGGAGATAAAGCCCTTGCTGATATGCCCCTTATTAATTTGTGAATATAGAATGTAAGAAACATTTTGGTAATCCACACCAGCGATTTCGTTTCGGTTTATGATCTACATGTTTACTTAATTTTGCATTCTTGAAGAGTGTTAACTATTTCCAGGATGTTGGGTTTCTCTATGTTTTTTTCGTGCAGCATACTACTCTCGGGTAGTGCACACTTTGAACCGAGTCACCTTCAGGTGTTATAACGGGCCACGATTGAGAGCTCTGGAGTGGAGGCTGGAGGCAGTGCAAGTTTCTCTCAGTGCCTGTCAGTGGGTCAAAAAGGTGTCCAGAGTACATGCTCATCCAATCCTTGGCCTCTCTGTAGAGCGCACAGAGCAATGGTCATGTATTTGTGATTCTGTGCAAACGTGTGTGAAAGAGGTACACCATTATGAAAATATTGACAAGGCGATAGTAAAGAGAATGCGGTGCTTACAGGTGAATGGGTGTGTGGTGGGTTTGAGGGGGGGTGACATGAAGGCGGTGCCAGGAGGTGCATTCAGGGAAAGGTGAAAAGAGGGTGGTGAGGAGGAAAAATGAGATGTAAGCTGTGCAGATGGAGGAGGTGTGGCGAGGAAAAGGACGTACATGTCTAACAGAGTGAACATAACATGAGTGATTGAGACCCTCTGAAGATCACCCCCCACCCCCCATCTCCCCTCCACAGGCCGCAGTAATGTTTAATTCACAGTCTCACAGTTTCAGAATTGAATCATTTGCAATGTTATTTAAAACAAAATTATGGTTGTTACTCACTTATCTTAAACAGCAACACCCATTGACAAAGCCAATGGTTCTGTGTGGTTTTAGGGGTGTATATCAGTTGTGTTATATTTCTGGATAGAACAAAACTCGGAGCAACCAAACTACCGGTCGGAGGGCACACTATGGCGATCACAGAAATATAGTTTATGTATTTAAGCCGCGCCCTAATTACTAAGGCCACGCCCCTTTTAGAGACCCCCTTCCTTTTTTCATTCCACTTAAAACCCTGCCCAGAGGGCGAGAGAGAAATGCAGAACATAAAGAGGGAAAGAGAGGAACACAACTAGAAAGGGAGGGAACAGGAGTGAGAAAACCTGTAAGAGTGAGGTAAAAAGACAGGACGAGTAGGTGAAGGAAGGGGCACGGGAAGGAATCAGGGCCGGGCCGCCTTGGTGCTCGAGAAACCTCATACATCCGCACTGGTGTCGGGATCCTAACAAAACGTTTGGCCCCTTCACTCTTTGTTTTACCAATGAAGCACTGGTGCTAAGGTCTGGTAATGGTTGTATTTGTTAGTGAAGCAGTGAACCCCCAGGGGTAAAAGGTGCCTGCTTGCTTCCAAGGTTTGCATCTTTTGTTTGAAGCATTTCTCCTCTATGTCGAGTCCCGCTCACGGGCACCTGGATTACCGAGTGCCGTCCATTCTCCAATAACTGGCCAGTGACTTTCAACAGGCCCAAGTCACCGGAGACTTGTCGAGGATCACAAAGCGCGCTGGAAGTAGGCGAGACTCACGCCGCAAGGCCTAATCCCTTTTCACTGTGGTTAGCGAACCTCGGATCAAGTGCCCACCTTGCAGGCCACAAGACGCAAGGAAATCAGAAATAGCAAGTGGGCCGGCCTGGCCCCCTCCCCGCAAATAATGCACAAGTTGTTATGGCGACGGGGCAATTATGTTCTGCGGCTTTAGGGAAAAAAAGCAAAAATTGAGACTAAAGTTGAATCCCGTTAACCCTTGGGAGAGAGTGGCATGGGGCTCCTATTGTGAGGAGCGCAAATTGGCAAGGGGGTGTCGGGGGAGGGGGGAGGCGGGACCACAACGTGAGTGGATGATTAGGATCCAAACAACTGATGAAGGACTGTTGCCATGGAGACAACCGCCAAAGGATGCGCGAGTCGCGCGCTGCCTCTGTTCTCAAGTGGCGGGGTATATAATTATGGGAGCGCGCGCCGTGATTTTTAATGTCAGTAATCAGGCAGGCCTGGTACCCAAGCAGGAAGGTAAAAGCACCGGAGAACATCTCCCTGGGGGGTCCGAGGCCGAAGCTCGAGACGATCTGGAGTGGGTGTCCCTGGCCTCAGGGACATCAATGGAGTCACACTCATCCCCCTTCAAGAGTCTCACCCATCCCCTATCACTGACCTCATGCACTTCAAGAGTCTCACCCATCCCCCATCACTGGCCTCATACACTTCAAGAGTCTCACCCATCCCCTATCACTGACCTCAAACAATTCAAGAGTCTCACCCATCCCCTATCACTGGCCTCACACACTTCAAGCGTCTCACCCATCCCCTATCACTGGCCTCGTGCACTTCAAGAGTCTCACCCATCCCTATCACTGGCCTCATACACTTCAAGAATCTCACCCATCCCCTATCAGTGACCTCATACACTTCAAGAGTCTCACTCATCCCCTATCACCGGCCTCATGCACTTTAAGAGTCTCACCCATCCCCTTTCACTGGCCTCATACACTTCACTGGAGTCTCACCCATCCCCTATCACTGGCCTCACACACTACACTGGAGTCTCACCCATCTTCTATCATCGGCCTCATACACTTCACTGGAGTCTCACACATCCCCTTTCACTGGCCTCATGCTCTTCAAGAGTCTCACCCATCCCCTATCACTGACCTCATGCACTTCAAGAGTCTCACCCATCCCCTATCGCTGGCCTCGTGCACTTCAAGAGTCTCACCCATCCCCTATCACTGACCTCATGCACTTCAAGAGTCTCACCCATCCCCTATCACTGGCTTCATGCCCTTCAAGAGTCTCACCCATCCCCTATCACTGGCCTCATACACTTCACTGGAGTCTCACCCATCCCCTATCACTGACCTCATACACTTCACTGGATCTCACCCATCCCCTATCACTGGCCTCATGCCCTTCAAGAGTCTCACCCATCCCCTGTCACTGACCTCATACAATTCACTGGAGTCTCACCCATCCCGTATCACCGACCTCATACACTTCACAAGTCTCACCCATCCCCTATCACTGACCTCATGCACTTCAAGAGTCTCACCCATCCCCTATCACTGGCCTCATACACTTCACTGGAGTCTCACCCATCTCCTATCACCGGCCTCATACACTTCACAAGTCTCACCCATCCCCTATCACTGGCCTCATGCTCTTCACAAGTCTCACCCATCCCCTATCACTGGCCTCATGCTCTTCACTGGAGTCTCACCCATCCCCTATCACTGGCCTCACACACTTCACAAGTCTCACCCATCCCCTATCACTGGCCTCATACACTTCACAAGTCTCACCCATCCCCTATCACTGGCCTCATGCTCTTCACTGGAGTCTCACCCATCCCCTATCACTGGCCTCATGCTCTTCACAAGTCTCACCCATCCCCTATCACTGGACTCATGCTCTTCACTGGAGTCTCACCCATCCCCTATCACTGGCCTCATACACTTCACTGGAGTCTCACCCATCCCCTATCACTGACCTCATACACTTCACTGGATCTCACCCATCCCCTATCACTGGTCTCATGCCCTTCAAGAGTCTCACCCATCCCCGGTCACTGACCTCATACAATTCACTGGAGTCTCACCCATCCCCTATCACCGACCTCATAAACTTCACATGTCTCACCCATCCCCTATCACTGACCTCATGCACTTCAAGAGTCTCACCCATCCCCTATCACTGGCCTCATACACTTCACTGGAGTCTCACCCATCTCCTATCACTGGCCTCATGCTCTTCACAAGTCTCACCCATCCCCTATCACTGGCCTCATGCTCTTCACTGGAGTCTCACCCATCCCCTATCACTGGCCTCATGCTCTTCACAAGTCTCACCCATCCCCTATCACTGGCCTCATGCTCTTCACTGGAGTCTCACCCATCCCCTATCACTGGCCTCACACACTTCACAAGTCTCACCCATCCCCTATCACTGGCCTCATACACTTCACAAGTCTCACCCATCCCCTATCACTGGCCTCATACACTTCACTGGAGTCTCACCCATCCCCTATCACTGGCCTCATGCTCTTCACAAGTCTCACCCATCCCCTATCACTGGACTCATGCTCTTCACTGGAGTCTCACCCATCCCCTATCACTGGCCTCATGCTCTTCACTGGAGTCTCACCCATCCCCTATCACCGACCTCATACACTTCACAAGTCTCACCCATCCTCTATCACTGGCCTCATACACTTCACAAGTCTCACCCATCCCCTATCACTGGCCTCATGCTCTTCACTGGAGTCTCACCCATCCCCTATCACTGGCCTCATGCTCTTCACTGGAGTCTCACCCATCCCCTATCACTGGCCTCATACACTTCACAAGTCTCACCCATCCCCTATCACTGGCCTCATGCTCTTCACTGGAGTCTCACCCATCCCCTATCACTGGCCTCATGCTCTTCACTGGAGTCTCACCCATCCCCTATCACTGGCCTCATGCTCTTCACTGGAGTCTCACCCATCCCCTATCACTGGCCTCATGCTCTTCACTGGAGTCTCACCCATCCCCTATCACTGGCCTCGTGCTCTTCACTGGAGTCTCACCCATCCCCTATCACTGGCCTCATACACTTCACTGGAGTCTCACCCATCCCCTATCACTGGCCTCATGCTCTTCACTGGAGTCTCACCCATCCCCTATCACTGGCCTCATGCTCTTCACTGGAGTCTCACCCATCCCCTATCACTGGCCTCATACACTTCACTGGAGTCTCACCCATCCCCTATCACTGGCCTCATGCTATTCACTGGAGTCTCACCCGTCCCCTATCACTGGCCTCATGCTCTTCACTGGAGTCTCACCCGTCTCCGGCCTCATGCTCTTCACTGGAGTCTCACCCGTCCCCTATCACTGGCCTCATGCTCTTCACTGGAGTCTCACCCATCCCCTATCACTGGCCTCATACACTTCACTGGAGTCTCACCCATCCCCTATCACTGGCCTCATACACTTCACTGGAGTCTCACCCATCCCCTATCACTGGCCTCATACACTTCACTGGAGTCTCACCCATCCCCGGCCTCATGCTCTTCACTGGAGTCTCACCCATCCCCGGCCTCATGCTCTTCACTGGAGTCTCACCCATCCCCTATCACTGGCCTCATGCTCTTCACTGGAGTCTCACCCATCCCCTATCACTGGCCTCATACACTTCACTGGAGTCTCACCCATCCCCTATCACTGGCCTCATGCTCTTCACTGGAGTCTCACCCATCCCCTATCACTGGCCTCATGCTCTTCACTGGAGTCTCACCCATCCCCGGCCTCATGCTCTTCACTGGAGTCTCACCCGTCCCCGGCCTCATGCTCTTCACTGGAGTCTCACCCGTCCCCTATCACTGGCCTCATGCTCTTCACTGGAGTCTCACCCATCCCCTATCACTGGCCTCATACACTTCACTGGAGTCTCACCCATCCCCTATCACTGGCCTCATGCTCTTCACTGGAGTCTCACCCATCCCCTATCACTGGCCTCATACACTTCACTGGAGTCTCACCCATCCCCTATCACTGGCCTCATGCTCTTCACTGGAGTCTCACCCATCCCCGGCCTCATGCTCTTCACTGGAGTCTCACCCGTCCCCGGCCTCATGCTCTTCACTGGAGTCTCACCCATCCCCTATCACTGGCCTCATGCTCTTCACTGGAGTCTCACCCATCCCCGGCCTCATGCTCTTCACTGGAGTCTCACCCATCCCCTATCACTGGCCTCATACACTTCACTGGAGTCTCACCCATCCCCTATCACTGGCCTCATGCTCTTCACTGGAGTCTCACCCATCCCCTATCACTGGCCTCATGCTCTTCACTGGAGTCTCACCCATCCCCTATCACTGGCCTCATGCTCTTCACTGGAGTCTCACCCATCCCCGGCCTCATGCTCTTCACTGGAGTCTCACCCATCCCCTATCACTGGCCTCATACACTTCACTGGAGTCTCACCCATCCCCTATCACTGGCCTCATGCTCTTCACTGGAGTCTCACCCATCCCCTATCACTGGCCTCATGCTCTTCACTGAGTCTCACCCATCCCCTATCACTGGCCTCATGCTCTTCACTGGAGTCTCACCCGTCCCCATGCTCTTCACTGGAGTCTCACCCATCCCCTATCACTGGCCTCATGCTCTTCACTGGAGTCTCACCCATCCCCGGCCTCATGCTCTTCACTGGAGTCTCACCCGTCCCCGGCCTCATGCTCTTCACTGGAGTCTCACCCATCCCCTATCACTGGCCTCATGCTCTTCACTGGAGTCTCACCCATCCCCGGCCTCATGCTCTTCACTGGAGTCTCACCCATCCCCGTTCTCATGCTCTTCACTGGAGTATCACCCGTCCCCGGCCTCATGCTCTTCACTGGAGTCTCACCCATCCCCTATCACTGGCCTTATGCTCTTCACTGGAGTCTCACCCATCCCCTATCACTGGCCTCATGCTCTTCACTGGAGTCTCACCCATCCCCTATCACTGGCCTCATGCTCTTCACTGGAGTCTCACCCATCTCCTATCACCGGCCTCATGCTCTTCACTGGAGTCTCACCCATCCCCTATCACTGGCCTCATGCTCTTCACTGGAGTCTCACCCATCCCCTATCACTGGCCTCATGCTCTTCACTGGAGTCTCACCCATCCCCTATCACTGGCCTCATGCTCTTCACTGGAGTCTCACCCATCCCCTATCACTGGCCTCATGCTCTTCACTGGAGTCTCACCCATCTCCTATCACCGGCCTCATGCTCTTCACTGGAGTCTCCCCCATCCCCTATCACTGACCTCATGCTCTTCACTGGAGTCTCACCCATCCCCTATCACTGGCCTCATGCTCTTCACTGGAGTCTCACCCATCCCCGGCCTCATGCTCTTCACTGGAGTCTCACCCGTCCCCGGCCTCATGCTCTTCACTGGAGTCTCACCCATCCCCTATCACTGGCCTCATGCTCTTCACTGGAGTCTCACCCATCCCCGGCCTCATGCTCTTCACTGGAGTCTCACCCATCCCCGGCCTCATGCTCTTCACTGGAGTCTCACCCATCCCCTATCACTGGCCTTATGCTCTTCACTGGAGTCTCACCCATCCCCTATCACTGGCCTCATGCTCTTCACTGGAGTCTCACCCATCCCCTATCACTGGCCTCATGCTCTTCACTGGAGTCTCACCCATCCCCTATCACTGGCCTCATGCTCTTCACTGGAGTCTCACCCGTCCCCGGCCTCATGCTCTTCACTGGAGTCTCACCCATCCCCGGCCTCATGCTCTTCACTGGAGTCTCACCCATCCCTTATCACTGGCCTTATGCTCTTCACTGGAGTCTCACCCATCCCCTATCACTGGCCTCATGCTCTTCACTGGAGTCTCACCCATCCCCTATCACTGGCCTTATGCTCTTCACTGGAGTCTCACCCATCCCCTATCACTGGCCTCATGCTCTTCACTGGAGTCTCACCCATCCCCTATCACTGGCCTCATGCTCTTCACTGGAGTCTCACCCATCCCGGGCCTCATGCTCTTCACTGGAGTCTCACCCATCTCCTATCACCGGCCTCATACACTTCACTGGAGTCTCACCCATCCCCTATCACTGGCCTCATACACTTCACTGGAGTCTCACCCATCCCCTATCACTGGCCTCATGCTCTTCACTGGAGTCTCACCCGTCCCCGGCCTCATGCTCTTCACTGGAGTCTCACCCGTCCCCGGCCTCATGCTCTTCACTGGAGTCTCACCCATCCCCGGCCTCATGCTCTTCACTGGAGTCTCACCCATCCCCTATCACCGGCCTCATGCTCTTCACTGGAGTCTCACCCATCCCCTATCACTGGCCTCATGCTCTTCACTGGAGTCTCCCCCATCCCCTATCACTGGCCTCATGCTCTTCACTGGAGTCTCACCCATCCCCTATCACTGGCCTCATGCTCTTCACTGGAGTCTCACCCATCTCCGGCCTCATGCTCTTCACTGGAGTCTCACCCATCTCCTATCACTGGCCTCATACACTTCACTGGAGTCTCACCCATCCCCTATCACCGGCCTCATGCTCTTCACTGGAGTCTCACCCATCCCCTATCACTGGCCTCATGCTCTTCACTGGAGTCTCACCCATCTCCGGCCTCATGCTCTTCACTGGAGTCTCACCCATCTCCTATCACTGGCCTCATACACTTCACTGGAGTCTCACCCATCCCCTATCACCGGCCTCATGCTCTTCACTGGAGTCTCACCCATCCCCTATCACTGGCCTCATGCTCTTCACTGGAGTCTCACCCGTCCACCACTGGATTGATACACCTCATCTGAGTCTAACTCATTTACTATCACAGGGCCACTGGAACTATGTGGATGGAGGAACAAATTTTGCGGCAGGGCTGACTAAATTATACATTATTTAAATGGGTTGACCAAGGAGCCTGAAGAGCGCCAGTTTTTGCCTGGACTCCGACCCTCCGCTGCCTCGAGGCCGCCCCCTCCCATACACCCTACAGATGCCAGGAGGCGGCTGGCATGGTGCCCGTACATCCGTAGAGATGGTGCACATCGGTTCCTTTCGGTACTGGTGCAATCTCCTTACGTCGTTTCCCAGCACTACAAAGCTGTGCGTTACTGTGTAGGGTGCTTACATCGACACGGCGTGTGCTCCGAAATGGAGTGCTCGCAGCCTCCGGTCGATGACGCGCGCAGGGCCCACGGCGCCCTCCATGTTTGAAGGGCGGAGCTGCTGCTCACCATGCCAGCAGACAGCCCTAGAATCATGAGTGCCATACATATAGTTGTAATGCGTATTTTACGAGAACGAGATATGAAATCTGACTTGAATGCCCCAATAAACTCCTCCTTCCCTTCCGCACCTACACCCATGTGTACCTCCGCCACTTGTTACAAGCTGTTGTATGACTGCCCTTTCATTCCGTGCCAAGGGAGCGGCGGCGAGGCCCGCCCGACTGATGCTTCGCCAAAGCAAGCCAGGTTCCTCGTTGCCACAACGCCGACCCCAGGAATCTCACCCGACGGGTCCCCGGTACCCCCGTGCCCACGCTGCACGGGCCGTGGTTTCGGGCACAAGGAGACGGGGGTGTGGGGTGGATCGCTCGGCTGCCCACGCTGCACGTGCTCTGTGAGGAGACCCAAGGCCCAGCGCCAAGTATCTCTGGCACCCACGTGAATGCGTGGAGCGCCGTCTTGCAACCAGAATCACCCCTAGGCGCTTCTGAGAAGAGAGGGGGTGAGGCATGGATCAAAAGGGTGAGGATTGAGGCTTTCTCAGGGTGGTTTCATTGTGGATAGCTTTGTGAGTGCGTTTCGTTTCCGTTTGCAGGAGCGTGGCTGCCTCTTTCAGTGGTGCAAGGGTCTGGTGAAGGTCTTTTAGTGCAAGGCGCATCCACTGGTGCTTGCACCATTTCTTGTGGATGAGATGTTTGGGTCCTTTCCATGCATGGTTAGAGGAACCAACCAACGCGTGCTACGATAGTGAACACCGGAGTGTGTGCAAGCTTTCTTTGATGACTAACCTGCAGTGCGGCAACCGCACACCCCAAAATCCCAATCAACAGCAGTTTCATGAAGTCTGGCAAACTGCGACAGCACCAAAGAGTGACGTGTCTGGATCCAAGGTCTGGACTGCACCTTGCATGAGTCCTTACTACAAGCCCTCAAGAAGGACCCCGGAAACAAACTCTTGGCCGCCATGGACTGGACCATTGGTCGCTCACGGGGGACCATGGAGTTGTATTCCTGGTGCAGCCCCTTGAAGGAGGACTCTGGACTCCGCACTTCCATGGACTGCACTCTTCAGACACTGCGCGGAGGGCTCAGTTGCATCTCTTGGCCTTAAATGAAACCTTGAGCTGGACGTGAGATGCAAGTGTGGAGTGACTGGATGTCGTATAGAGCCCCTTCAATGGAGAAATGGAGAGGACAGACTGTACTGGACAATCTGTGAAGAGTCAGAGGAGGAGAGCTCGTACTGGACCGTCAGTGGAGATCCCAAGGAGGACAGCCTGTAATGGATCATAAGTGGAGATACCAAGGAGAACAGTCTGTAATGGATCATCAGTGGAGATCCCAGGGAGAATAGTCTGTAATGGATCATCAGTGGAGATCCCAGGAGAATAGTCTGTAATGGATCATCAGTGGAGATCCCAAGGAGAACAGCCTATAATGGATCATCAGTGGAGATCCCAGGGAGAACAGTCTGTAATGGATCATCAGTGGAGATCCCAGTGAGAACAGTCTGTAATGGATCATCAGTGGAGCTCCCAGGGAGAACAGCCTGTAATGGATCATCAGTGGAGATCCCAGGAGAACAGCCTGTAATGGATCATCAGTGGAGATCCCAGGAGAACAGTCTGTAATGGATCATCAGTGGGGATCCCAGGGAGACAGTCTGCAATGGATCATCAGTGGAGATTTCAGGGAAAGCAGCCTGTCCCAGACCCTCTCCTAAGAGCTCGGGGTACTATGGATAATTTCACATGACTTAGACTGAACCAAGCGTAATATCCCCGCTCCACTCCACTCCAAGCCACTTACTTGCAGGAATTAAAAAAATATATAAGGAAAGGGAAAGGGGGGGAGAGGGGGAGGGGAAATAGAGAAGGGAAAGAAGAAAGGAAGAAAGCTGGCGAAAACAGAGCAAAGCTGGGATGTAGTAATAGACAGATCTATAGAGATTTGTCAGAAAGAAAAAGGAGAAAGCGAGAGAGACATGAATGAGAGGAGAGACACACAAGAGAAACATCGAGAAAGCATGTGTGTACATGTGCATGGATGAGAAAGAAAGACGTAGAGAGAGAGAGAGAGAGAGAAAGAGATGCAGACTGGCTGTCTAAGGAAGAGGTCCTCCCGGACAAGGTGTCTATTGAGATCTGAGATCTTTGCTGGTGGCTGCATCTCCCACTTCTGAGGCCTTCAACCTGTTAAAGGCGCTCAAAGAACAGAACCTGGAAGTTACCCTTCAGCTCATAATCCTGTGCACTGCGAGTCATCTCACTTATCGAGCACTAAGGTGCAAGCCAACACAAAACACCTTTATAGGGAGGCCCCCTCTCTTCTCTAGGGATACCTTTGCATAGACCACTCATCCCCTGGTCTCCCCCGGTCACCCCTTTATTGGGCGCCCCCTTCTCCACGTATCCCCCCTTCCCATGCATGTTCTTCTTCAAGAATCACATTCTGCAGGCACCCGCTTACCATTTCCTCACCCACAGTCATGCTCTTCCCCACCTCAACTGCCCTATTTAATTGTTTAGCCCATGCAGTTATTTCCTCCATGTGTCTCCTTCTCTGGGCATTTTACCCCTGGGAACCCCTCTCTCTTGTATCCCCCTCCCGAGGCATTCTTTGGCACATGGAACCACTTCCAAACCCAAGTGCCCCTTCCCCAGAGCTCATTCACCATCTCTCCGATTCACCGGAGATGCCTTTCAGAGGACCTTGAATGGTCATTAAGAGTTTTGGTTGACTTCTATGTCCATTTAATCCCCAACCTCTCTGCTGCTAGCTAGCACGAGTCTAAGCAATAGGTCTCGTTTTTCTAGGCCGTTGCATACTTGGAGTTCCAGGGTCATCACCAACTCAGGCCTTACAAGCCTCAGATTTCAAGCTATGGTGAACCTGCCTCTACAGACCCAGTCTGATGTCAATTGGTGACAATGTAGTAGACGATTACAGCCATCACCAAACTACTGGGTCAACCAATCCCATAGTCGCAAACAGGCAACAAGCCCTCCAAACACCTTCCACCCCAACAACAACCAAGGCCAGTGTTGCTTTCACGAAACCCAGTGAAACAAAATGTGTTGAAATCCATTGAAGAGAAACCAAGTGCAGGTATTCCTCAATGACAAAAATGTGACGGGAGATAACACGTGTCAGTGAACGTTGATAAGGCTCTGAACGTGGGAGCGCGTGCAGGAGAAAACAAGTGTAACAAATCCACAGAGGAGAAGCCAAGAGCTGCTCTAGTTCGAGGAGAAAAAAAGTGTCATAATCCACAGAGGAGACACCAAATGTTGTTGTTCCTTAAGAAGAAACAAGGTGTCAAAGTTCGTGGAGAATGAAGCAGGTGTGAAGAAACCAAGTGTGAGCGCTCCTCTCGAGAAGTCAATGGATAACCATCCACTGAAGAAAGCAAGAAACAACTTTCATATCAAATAAACAAAGTATGTATGTCCTGCTCAAGGAGCCAAGTGATCACAGAACTCTTGGGAAAGCAAGTATTGTAGGCCTCCTCGCGGACCAATTGCAGACATTCCTCAAAAACAAAGTAACAATATTCTTCTCAGGAAAGTTGATGTTCCTCTCAGAAACAAAAAAAACCAAATAAAAACCAATATTCCTCTAAAGGAACCAAATGGACATGTTCTTCTCAAAGGAACACGTGGTATATTTCTTCTCAAAAGACTGAGCCATGACCAACTCAAGCATGGAAGTGTCAATGCTCCTTTCAAGAAAGCGTGTCAGCATTCTTTACCTGAAATCAACCTACAGCATTCCTCTTCAAGAAGCCAAGAGTTGAAGCATCTCTAGCATTATTATTCCTAACAGGAAGTGACGTGCAAAACTTCCTCTTAAGAATTCATGTCACAATGCTACTCTCATAAAACCAAGTGTGAATGTCAAAGATCCTCAAAAGAAAGCAAGTGACGGCGTTCCTCGGGAAGAGAGCGACTACCGACATTCCACTCAAGAAGCTCTTAAGAACCCGTGCGCCCCTCCCCTCCGCTCAAGAAATGATATTTTCTATTCATGAAATGAAGTGCGGCTATTTCTGTGAATAAAGCAAGTGTTGATATTGCAGTACAAGTGAGGATATTACTCTCCAGGAACTAAGTTATTACATTCCACTGAGAAAGCCAAGTGGTGACATTCCATGTAATAAGACAAGTATTGTGGTTAGCTCAAGAAATGATGCGATGACATTCCATTCCATGAAACGAGCACGGGCCATAGTCTCAGGAAATCACACTCCGATCAAGAAGTCTGTACTAATGTTCCTCTTAATAAACAAAGTGAGGGTATTCTGGCCGATTAGAGAAGTGTGGGCTTTGCGTTCTAGTAACCAAGTGATCAGAATCTGATACAGAAAGAAATTTAAAATGTTGTCCCGTTCAGGGTTCCACGTGTACATGTTCTCAATGAAGTTGAACTCTGATGTGCCTGTAGAGAAAACAAGTTGTGGCATACGTCTCAAAAAACCACCTGATTTAGCACTAAAAACACCCTTAGAAGTGCCCACGCCAAAACAAATCTAATTGACAATGTCTTCTTTTTTTCAGACTTTCTCATTTGGCTTTAAAGGGGTTCAACATGCTCCTGAAAAGCTATGCCTCCTTTATTTTTTATTTTACAGAGTTTTATATAGCGTGAACTTGACCCGAATCGGGTTTCAGAGCGCTTTACATAGCACCAGTTGCATTACATGAGGACACATTCATTTTTGTTAGGCACGGGGAGATTAAGTGATTTGCCCAGAATCACAGGATGTTCAGCGTCATTGCAGAGACCCGAACCCAGTTCCCCAGATTCGAGGTTGACCGCCCTAGCCGTTAGGCCTTGAATGTAGTACGTTATAGAGACTTCTTTTGGGCATTTCTGGATAAAGGTAATACTGTGAATCAAGATGTGATGTTATCTAGATTTGGGGGCATTTTGAGTGACCCCAGACCTACGCCTGTGTTCTGATGTGCTTGATATGGCTCTGCTTGGTCAGTTCTCTATCTTTGATACAATGGGCTCTGAGTACAGTTTTTCCCTGAAGTGAAACATGTACCACCAAGAGAACTGGTGACCAACTTTGGCCCAGGAGTCTGAATCCATGCTAATCTTTCAGAATAACCAGTGACCATATACACAACTGCCATTTAAATGCAATGTATGTGCTTTACCTTCCGGTGGATCTCCTGAAAATCGGCATATATCCTCCCTCATGGACCAATCCTGTACACCCCTGACCTAGAGCGCAAACACAAGATCTCATCCCAAGGCTCAAAGCAGCAGACAAGAGACCTTTAAGGGATCAGCCATATGTAGGATTTGTAAAGATTAAGAAAGGATTTTTCCTATTTGTGGACTCGATTAAATAAAGCCAGAGGGGCTTTGAGACAAGCTAAGAATGAGAACATCTAAATAGGGCTAGTAAGCGCTATATAAATGTTGCAATACATGCTCCGAGAGGTGACCTTGCATTAAACTTCAGGGGGATATTGAGGTGTCCAGATAAAAAACAAGCATTTGCAATGCAATAGGACTTGTATTTACGCGAGACCTATTGCATTGCATCCCAGACAACGGGAGGGGTGGTGAAGCACGGACAACGGGAGTGCGGGTGGGGGGTACAAATGACGACATGGCCATAATAAGGAGGGACTGACAAGCCTCATAATCAATCAGAAGGCAGCATTTACGAAAGACAATGACACGAGCCAATTAAAAACATGGGCGGAGAGTGGGCGGAGCTTCCACTCCATACTCCATTACTGCATGCCTCGCAGAGCAGCACATGTGAGCTGGCGCTATAGGCTCGACCTAAAAACTAGGCCCTGTTTATGGCTGCAAACTTATACTCTCCCGAAATATCCAAAGTAGGCCTACTTTCTCCCCATAAACCTGGTGTATCACTGAATTGAAGTGAACGTTTAAATTTCTAAAAACCTCTGGCCTCCCTTCCCTGCATACACTCGGCGTCTAGTCTATCTTGGTTTCCCCTCTCTTTGGTTCTGATCAGCAGCCATAACAAGAACGCAGGGGCCAAAACGGAAGCACCTGCGCGCGCGCTATGAACACTGGGAAGGAAGGCGAGCCGTAAGACATCGACTGCTTTACTAAACAAAAAGACACCTCTTTTAGTCTAGGCCTGCGCTCAGACAGTTATATCCCAGGCTTCAGTTATATCTGGGAAAAGGAAATCCTAAAATTGCATGGCTTAAAAACTGTAGGGATTTCAATGGTTTTGGTGTCTCAATAAAATTCTAGACAAAAAATAAAATGCAAGTCCGCAGTTACTGAGGCACCAGGCCCAACCTTGGCCTGCCTTGGTTACACGTTTGTGAACGCCAAGGAAGGCGGGCAGCCAATCAGATGTGTTAGCGTTACAATCCGTGGAGAAGGACTGGAATGGGCGCGGTCAGCCATTTAAAAGTAATCTGCTACAGAGTACTCCGAATATAGAAGTAACGCTTTAAAAAACACTGCAACCTATAGAAATCTTTTACATTGTGGTTTAGTTTTTATCGTTTTTACCTCACATAACAGCATTCAGAGGGGCTTAATTAAAAGCGTTGGTTACAACTTTAAAAGTAGTCCGCCACAATAAACCATCTCAAACGTGTGCCTGTTTCTTTACATCGCGCAATGACCCTCAGATATGGGTTGATAGTAACACAGCCCGTCCCAGCTGAGCTCTCCACTTCACTGCCAACTCAGGGCCAACACTACACAACTTCAGCTTGGACATCCCACAACTTTAAGCTTAATACAAGAACCACACCCTGGTGGGCATAACCTACAACATAGGATCACAAAACAAGGCCGACACACACCACACGCCATACAGGCGTAGCTCGCTCACCGTGCAGGCAGGCCCCCCACTGCCCCCACAACGTGTGGTAAGCGCTTTATAAATGCTACAATACAAAAATGGGAATGTAGGGGCGCATGTAAAATATTGCGGGGACTGCAGCCGCCTTTGAAGCGCTACATGCCCCACACAAAGAATCTCCCGCTAGGCGCTTCAATGGGAAGCTGGGAAACCGTTCTTTGTCCCGGAGGGAAGGTCTCCGCACATGGCTGCGGCAGACACACACCGCTAGGCCGGGCTGGACGGCAGCAGCCGGCCTGAACCCCCACAAAAGGCGCATTATGGAGCCGGGCGGCTTGAAAGCATTTCTAGGGGTTGGCCGGGTGCAGGGAGGAAGGCCCCGGTCACGGTAAAGAGAGGGGTAGTGATGAATCGGGCAGTACTGAAAGGCCGGGGGAGGGGGGGTACTGGGGGGCGCGAGGCCTATCACAGTCAGGAATGACAGCAGGGGACAGGTCGAGTGACAGCTCGCATATGAAAGGGAAGCGGGGGACAATGCCATGTGTCCGGCTGTGCACGGGGCAAGGGGGCACGCGAGGAGGGGCCCCCTGAATTGCCCCGATTGAAGCCGCCCCAGAACCAGATCAGAGACTTTCAAACCAGATTTCACGCGCAGCCCTCAGCACCCTCGGGTAGGGCGAGAATACAGGGAGTTTTTCCACCTGGCTGGTTTTTGACTTTAATGTTTTTTTTCTCATTGATGCCTCGCTGGCTCCATGGCTTAAACGCTCATGGTTTTTTCCCCCTTGAACCTTATTCAAAAGGCAAAAAACTCGCTGCTGAGATGAGAAGCGGGAATCTTGGTAGGGCCGAGTCGGCCTTCGTCCTCTTGGGGTCGATAACTTCAGTGCGACTAGTATGGATAAAATCACACCTGCCGCGTACACGTGCTACAAAACTGCAAATCCGTTTAAAGTTAAAAGCAAGTTACCATTGCTAAAATTATTTGTGGACGGACATCACTCCATACAAAACTTCTGTCTAATTTCTGAATATAATGGCCCCCTTTGCAGATGGGCAGCATCCTGTGGAAACTCCTGGAGAGAGATATGCGCACTGCATTTAGAGACAGGCCAAGAATGAAAGCCATTCTCTTTCAGGCCTTGATGCTCAAGGACTCTAACTACTGCTACTCGTTACAATTCCAGTAATCAGTTACTCCACTGAAAAGTAATCCGCACTGGATTTTGTTCCTGAAATTGCTCCAGTTCGACGGACGGAGCATCAGGCGCCGGCACAGTCGGCTTCGCAAGGGGCGCAACCGCCTCCCTGGGTGCGCAAAAGCAGCGGGTAATTCAGCATTTATTACATGATGAGCTAATAGTGCCACGACTCCGGACTGCTGTAATCTGTAATCTGTTCAGAGCCCACGCATGGCAGGCAACAGATGATCTCATATTAGAAACAACGTTAATTATCAGCTTCGGGGTGATTGACAGCTACTTTAGGGCGGACAGATGAGGAGGGGAATGAATGCATTAACTCACCCTCTGCCCGCATTCTTTCGAATCTGTCTCGTTTTCTTGCCAGCCTGCCCTCCTCCGGGGAGTATGTTGTGTTCTAAGAGCATTCCCTGATAGGAGCATCTCTCTGTGGCCGAGACATGTCACACCCGATGGGCGTCAACACTGCTATGAGAAGATCTCCCCGGATGAGAGCATGTGCACCTCTTGCCCCTCCGCCCCCCCCAGCCTTCTGTCCTGCTCCACTGAAGTCAATGATAACAAGGGTACATCTCACCCTAAGAGAGCATCTCTTCACAGCCCAGGCCCCCTGTCCTGCTCCACTGAAGTCAATGATAACATGGAAACATCTCACCCTGAGAGAGCATCTCTTCACAGCCCAGGCCACTCTGTCCTGCTCCACTGAAGACAATGACAACATGGAAACATCTCACCCTGAGAGAGCATCTCTTCACAGCCCAGGCCTCCCACCCTGCTCCACTGAAGACAATGATAACATGGAAACATCTCACCCTGAGAGATCCTCTCTTCACAGTCCAGGCCCCCTGTCCTGCTCCACTGAAGACAATGACAACATGGAAACATCTCACCCTGAGAGAGCATCTCTTCACAGCCCAGGCCACTCTGTCCTGCTCCACTGAAGACAATGACAACATGGAAACATCTCACCCTGAGAGAGCATCTCTTCACAGCCCAGGCCTCCCACCCTGCTCCACTGAAGACAATGATAACATGGAAACATCTCACCCTGAGAGATCCTCTCTTCACAGCCCAGGCCCCCTGTCCTGCTCCACTGAAGACAATGATAACATGGAAACATCTCACCCTGAGAGATCCTCTATTCACAGCCCAGGCCCCCTGTCTTGCTCCACTGAAGACAATGACAACATGGAAACATCTCACCCTGAGAGATCCTCTCTTCACAGCCCAGGCCCCCTGTCCTGCTCCACTGAAGACAATGATAACATGGAAACATCTCACCCTGAGAGATCCTCTATTCACAGCCCAGGCCACTCTGTCCTGCTCCACTGAAGACAATGATAACATGGAAACATCTCACCCTGAGAGATCCTCTCTTCACAGCCCAGGCCCCCTGTCTTGCTCCACTGAAGTCCGTGATTGTGCCTGGTCCAGGCTCCTGACTCTCAGCGCCTTCCATGCTTCCCCACTCCTACAAACGAGCTAGAAATGCAGTTTTCAGCAGGACAGCCTTTTGAGGTGAGCCTGTTACCAGCCGAGGTGTCCTGCCAGGGATGGAGGACACAGGAGGTGAGAGTTGGTATTTTTTGGGACACTGATAGGCAACTGCCTTCCTATCCAGTCAACACGCTGGCTTGGCAGGCCCAGATGGGAAGCACTGCTGCTGACTGCAGGTGAAGCCATCTTCTCAGATGTGTGGGTGAAGCTCTGCTGAGATCTGTGCAAAAGAATTAGAGCACTGCTGAGATCTGTGCATGAAGCTGGAAGGCCCTGCTGAGATCTGCAGGAAGGGCTCGGGTGCTGCTGAGATCTGTGCATGGAGCTAGAAGGCCCTGCTGAGATCTGCGGGAAGGGCTAAGGCGCAGCTGAGATCTTTGAATGGAGCTAGAAGGCCCTGCTGAGCTCTGCAGGAAGGGCTATGGTGCTGCTGAGATCTGTGCCTGGAGCTAGAAGGCCCTGCTGGTATGTGCAGGTAGGGCTAGGATACTGCTGAGATCTATGAATGGAGCTAGATGAATTAGCAAGATGACATATATATGTGGTTTATTTTTAGATATAATCTTTTAAAGATAATTTATGATAACTTAATTGACATGTCCGTATATTTTTATCTGAACTTTTTATGCATTTGTTTTTTAAATGCGAAATAAAGTATTAATTGATTGAATGGAGCTAGAAGGCCCGGCTGGTATGTGTAGGTAGGGCTAGGGCGCTGCTGAGATCTGAGCATGGAGCTGGAAGGCTGTGCTGGTTTGTGCAGGTAAAGCTAGGGTGCTGCTGAGATCTGTTCATGAAGCTGGAAGGCCCTGCTGGTATGTGCAGGTAGGGCTAGGGCGCTGCTGAGATCTGTGCATGGAGCTTGAAGGCCCTGCTGGTATGTGCAAGTAGGGCTAGGGCGCTGCTGAAATCTGTGCATGGAGCTAGAAGGCTCTGCTGGTATGTGCAGATAGGGCTATGGCGCTGCTTAGATCTGTGCATGAAGCTAGAAGGCCCTGCTGGTATGTGCAAGTAGGGCTAGGGCTCTGCTGAGATCTGTGCCTGGAGCTAAAAGGCCCTGCTGGTATGTGCAGATAGGGCTAGGGCGCTGCTGAGATCTGTGCCTGGGGCTAAAAGGCCCTGCTGGTATGTGAAGGTAGGGCTAGGGCGCTGCTGAGGTCTGTGCTTTGAGCTAAAAGGCTCGGCTGGTATGTGCAGGTAGGCGAAGGGCGCTGCTGAGATCTGTGCATGAAGCTAAAAGGCCCTGCTGGTATGTGCAGGTAGGGCTAGGGCGCTGCTGAGGTCTGTGCATTGAGCTGGAAGGCCCTGCTGGTATGTGCAGGTAGGGCTAGGGCGCTGCTGAGATCTGTGCCTGGAGCTAGAAGTCCCTGCTGGTATGTGCAGGTAGGGCTAGGGCGCTGCTGAGATCTGTGCCTGGAGCTAAAAGGCCCTGCTGGTATGTGCAGGTAGGGCTAGGGCGCTGCTGAGGTCTGTGCATTGAGCTGGAAGGTCCTGCTGGTATGTGCAGGTAGGGCTAGGGTGCTGCTGAGATCTGTGCATGGAGCTAGAAGGCTCGGCTGGTATGTGCAGGTAGGGCTAGGGCGCTGCTGAGTTCTGTAGGCTGCGCTAGATGGAGACCTGTGGAGCTCAGTGCTGAGATCTATGGGTCAGTGCTGACAGCTACAAGGTGATGATGTGCTGCTGAGACCTGTGGGTGAGGCCCTGCTGACACCTGCAGTTGAAGCGCTACTGAAATGTGCAGGTAGGCTCCAGGCACTACTAAGTTCTGTAGGTTGTGCTAGATGGAAACATGGCTTGGGGAGTGATAAGGTCTGCAGGCAGGGACTGGACACACTGCAGAGCTCTGTAATCAATCATGGGTTTGTTGAGCGTGACTACTCACCCGTGAGGGTCTCAAAGGGCTGGGGAGGAGGGGAGGTGCAGGTTCTAGTCCATCAAGGAGGAGGTCTATCGAAGAGCCATGTTTTGAGGTTTCTCGTGAAGATGGGGAGTGATGTCTGTCTGAGGTGGAGCGGTAGGGCATTCCAGGCTCTGGCTGCGAGGAAGGAGAAGGAGCGGCCTCCCGATCTGGACTTCCTGGTGCGGGGGACCACGGCGTAGGAGAGCTGGGCTGATCGTAGTGTCCTTTGGGGTGCGTGGAATTCGAATCAGCTGTTAAGGTATGCTGGTCCGGTGTTGTGGAGGGCTTTGTGTGCGTGGGTGAGAATCTTGAAGGTGATTCTAGTCTCGATGGGGAGCCAGTGGAGTGTGCGCAGGTGGTGGGAGATGTGGCAGTGTCTTGGCAGGTTGAGGACCAGTCTTGCGGTGGCATTCTGGACGTTTTGTAGCTTGCGGGTGAGGTTTTTGTTTATTCCGGCGTAGAGTGCGTTGCCGTAGTCAAGTCTGCTGGTGACGAGGGCGTGAGTGACGGTCTTTCTGTGCTCATGGGGGATCCATTTGAAGGTCTTGCGTAGGAGGCGGAGGGTGTGGAAGCAGGAGGATGCGACGGAGTTGATCTGGCGGTCCATTTTGAGTTCGGAGTCCAGGATGATTCCGAGGTTGCGTGCGTGGTCCGTGGGGATGGGCGGGCTTCCGAGGGAGGGGGCCACCAGGTGTCGTTCCAGGCATCGGGTGTGGGCCCATGATGAGTACTTCTGTTTTGTCAGTGTTGAGTTGTAGGCAGCTGCTTTTCATCCATTTGGCGACTGCTTCCATGCCTTCTTGAAAGTTGTGTTTGGCTGCGTTGGGTTCGTTGGATAGGGAGAGGATGAGTTGGGTGTTGTCTGCGTATGAGACAATGTTGAGTCCGTGGGTTCTGACGATGGGGGCGAGCGGAGCCATGTAGCCGTTGAACAGCGTGGGGCTGAGGGAGGATCCCTGGGGGGACTCCGCAGGCGGTAGGTGTAGGGTCCAAGAGGAAAGGAGGGAGTCTGACCCGCTGCGTTCTGCCGGAGAGGAAGGAGCGGATCCAGTCAAGGGCCTTGCCCCGGATCCCTGCGTCGTGATGTGCCCTGCATGGCTTAGCTGAGGCATCCCTCCGCTATCCTTCTCAGTCCAAATAACTGACTAATATCCACCACTGAAATTACTTTCATATTTCACCATATTAATTCACCACTAATCCTTTATGGGCTTCCGGAGTAGCGTGCTTCAACACCCCATCAGGGGTAACAAGCGCTATATAAATACAAACCTTTTTTCCTCCTCTATCCTTCTGCTATCATTCCAAATCCAAATAACTGACTAACTATCCACCACTTAAAATGTACTTGCATGTTTCACTATACTAATTCAACACTAATCCTCTATGGGTCCCGGAGTAGCGTGCTACTCGCCGAAAAAGCGCTTCGACGCCTCGTCAGGGGTAGTAAGCGCTATATAAATGCAATTACAATACAATACAATACTGCGATGCCACCTCAGTCCTATGAACACTAACCCGCACTGAGTCGCTGGAGCCTGCATAAGGGACCTACAGAACTGAGCACAACGAGACAAGCTGTTTCAGCGCCTCGTCGAGTGTAGAGAGCGCTATATAAATAAAATAACTACACCATACCCCCAGGTGACGGTGAGAACAGCCCAGGGTGTAGAGTTTTACCTGACTTGTTATGTTTTGAGGCCTTGCACTGAGAAAGGGTTGGACCACCCAGTCCCTTCTCACAAGCCCCCCCTCCCCTTCCCCCAGTGATGCTGCAGGTGGCTTGCGGTACCCGGGCAAGGCCATAAAGGCCCTTCTTCTCCCGCGTTTGAAAAGCGCGAGGCCTTAGTGAGCGCGCCCTTAGGGCCCGGCCCCACCGGTCCCACGCCACACCCCGCCCATAGCCCGGACCAGTGGCCCTATTGGCTACTGGCCGAATGAAGTACTTCCGGGTCGGCCGTGACGTATTTCCGGTCTGCCCGAGGAGCGGAAGGGGGGGAGCCAGGGGGTGGCTATTTAGGCCCCGGGTCCCCTTGTGGGCATCCTCTTTGCCTGTACTTGACCCCCGGGAGCAGCAGAGTTCCGGAATCTCCCACCCACCCGTCCCTTAGATTAGGGGTTTGGGTTAGAATAGGAGTGAGGGTCGGCGGAAAAGAGACCACAGAACAGTGATTTTCAGGGTTAACGGGAGGCCCGCTTACATACTCCCGAGGCCAGCACTGAGGGGAGAGACGGTAAGCTCTCCGCAGGGAGAATGGGGACACCGGCTGGGGAGGCAAGGGCGCCAGGTCACACGTGCTTCCTTGGCAGCCTGGTGGTAGAGGGGTGGGCCCCTCGAAGGACGGACAAGGACCAAGGGCTGGGGCTCACCGCTCAAGGACGCAGGTGGGTTGCGCCTTGCGTGGTTCTCAGTTAGGAGAGGCGAGCCAGAGGGCCCCTTGGTGCTGGAGTAAGTAGATAGTGCATAACCGGTGGTTATGATCAGTGATAAGGCTTGTAAATAATAAAAGTGTAAAGATTGATTTTATAAATATGAATTGTATAAATGTTTTGTCATGTTTATGAATGTTTGAAGTTGATTAAACATGGCCGTTTTACCCACACGCTTGGACTGGCAAAGTGTTTGTGGGACTGCATGAGGTTGGGGCGGGGGACTCCCTGGGGGGGTCCAGGCTCTATACCTGCCAGCCCCGTGACTCCTCCTTTCACCCTCGTAATCAGTCTCGATTTCCGCCCAAGGGGATGCGTTCTGGTAATTGTCCACGTTTTTGTCTCTCACTTGCCTCCTTTTCAGCCATGCAAATGAGCCCATTAGAGGGGATTACGGCCGGGCGCAGGCGCCGGCCCTCCCTCCGTTACTAAAGGCGACGTCTTAATGAGAATTAAACACTGTCGGAATTAATTACTGCTTCGACCGTCGTCCGTTTGCGCCCCACGGCGGAGTTAAGCCTTCACACGAGCTGTGGGGCCAATTTCTGCCCCACATCTCTTGCGCCTAAACTTCACATCTCTTCCTGGTGACCCCACGTGCCTTTCATAGTCGTCCTACCTGCACGGGGTGTATTGTCTGCACGAGGCGGCGCTCTGGCTGCGAACGTCTCTATGGCCATCAAGAAGCGCCTTTCTTGCCGTCAATCAATAGGTCTCTATGATTGGGGGAGGGAAGCACCTCTCGGTGTCAGCCAATATGGCTCTGTGGTCAGCAAAAATCACCTCTGTTGCTGCCAATTAATCCGTCTTAATGGTCCATGAGTAAAGGTGGGCAACCATATCACCTTCTGTTTCTTTACCACCAAAGGATAAATATTTCTGTTAAATTATTTCTTGATCTTAATTAGCACACCTAGTTCTATAAATATATATTTAATCAATTCTATTTTATTTATTGGCCTTTTTATGCAGCGCATACAAGGCCCTAGATCAGCTGTTCTTAACCTTTCAACGTTTGTGGACCCCCCCAAATAAGCTTGGAAGTGGGAGACCCTCCCCTAAGCAATGTCCGCTATCTGAACCTCAAAACAGGACACACAAATGCAGAAACAGGAAGCCATCAAACAAATACACAAAGGAATACATATTTAATTTAATTCACAAACTAACAAATATACAAAATCAAACTTTTATTTTTTATGGGAAGAGAGAAGCTTTTCATAATTTGGGTTCATTTCTAAAAGATGAAGCAATATGCTAGATTCTACGTATCACTCTGGTTTTTTGCTCTCTTTTTGTCAGGGTATCTCCGTGATCCAGGCTAGATTCTACTAGATTCTGTCTCCTGTTCTAGCACTGATCCCACAAATCAAGCTACGGATAACAACTTCAATTTTCGCCTCCGATTCAAAAGCCCTTCACACTTACAAAGTGATTTCAAATCTTCAATTTTGCTTTTTTATATATAAATACTTTATACTTTGCTAATATTTGCGCAGACCCCAGGTTAAGAAGTGCTGGGGTGAAGCATGAGAGCCCTTTAGGGGGGACAGGATGCACAGTACTGTACTGGCTCAGTGGTATATATACTGCATACTCAATAGTGGCACACACAAAGGACACCAGTCAAAAGAAGAGTAAGAGAACAGCTTAGATACTAACCCCACCAGCTCAGAGTAAGGCAGATATGTGCAGTTAGAACATCAAACATAGCAGTCAGGACCACTAAACCTAGTTAAATATGAGACCAAGAAAGACTCAGCCAGGCCTAGACCCAAGTTCATAAAGCGACTGGAGACTATTGATCAAGAAGAAATTGTTTAAGTTCTCATTTTAACTTTGGAAAAGAGTTGATAGTTTCTCATTTAAACCTTGGAAGAGAGGCGATGGTTTCTGATTTAAACTTTGGAAGAGAGGCGATGGTTTCTCATTTAAACCTTGGAAGAGAGGCGATGGTTTCTCATTTAAACCTTGGAAGAGAGGCGATGGTTTCTGATTTAAACTTTGGAAGAGAGGCGATGGTTTCTCATTTAAACCTTGGAAGAGAGGCGATGGTTTCTCATTTAAACTTTGGAAGAGAGGCGATGGTTTCTCATTTAAACTTTGGAAGAGAGGCGATGGTTTCTCATTTAAACTTTGGAAGAGAGGCGATGGTTTCTCATTTAAACCTTGGAAGAGAGGCGATGGTTTCTCATTTAAACTTTGGAAGAGAGGCGATGGTTTCTCATTTAAACTTTGGAAGAGAGGCGATGGTTTCTCATTTAAACTTTGGAAGAGAGGCGATGGTTTCTCATTTAAACCTTGGAAGAGAGGCAATGGTTTCTGATTTAAACTTTGGAACAGAGGTGATAGTTTCTCAATTAAACGTTGGAAGAGAGGGGATGGTGTGTATGGATAGCAGAATGGCATTTCAAACTCTGGGAGTCTAACCAGACTGGAGAGAATCTGAGCAGCGAAGTTGGCGACAACTCCCCAGATCAATTTCCTCGCCAGATAATGCGAGTGATCGGAATATGTGAGTTTGTGAACTCAGCATGAGAGTTTGAGTATAGACCCCTTGGCAGAGAGCCAGCATAATGAGAGCAGTAGAGAGCGGGCACTCCCTGAAACCAAAAGTGCAACACATGCAATGATGCTTTAAGATGGATAGGATGAATTTTTGCACTGCCAGTGGGAACAGCATTCCCCTAATCAAGTCTGGAAAGGACCAACACATGGGCCCCTTCTTTAAGATGTTTCTAAGAAGGAAAGGTTTGATTCCACAAATCAATCGAAGCTGATGATTGACAATACTGACAGCACCATTCTTGTGTTTATGGAGGTTGAGACGTCAATCTAAAATAAAATCAATTAATCCTTCTTCGTGCAATCAGCTGTCAAGCATCTAGTGTTTTTTGTCTTTTAGAACTGCAATAGGGAGGGAAGTGGATAGTGCCAAGGATGCTGATCTCTGCTCCCTTTGGGCTAGCTAGTCCCCACTGGCCGACGCCGAGCCAGAGCCAGCATTGAACCCAGCCAGGCTTCAGGCTTGTCTGCCTCTACGAGAAGGCCCTGCTCTTGCTGTCAGTGTATATGTTGTTATGGTCTTTGAGAAAGCCCCTTTACTGGTGGACTATCAGTGATCTCTATGGTCGGCGTGAAGCACCTCTCTCGCTAGTAGTAGCATGTCTCTATGGTCTGTGAAAGCCACCGCTCTTGCTGTCAGAATCTATGGCTCTATGGTCTCTAAGAGTCATCGCTCTTCCTGTCAGCGTATATGTCTCTATGGTCTGTGAGAGCCACAGCTCTAGCTAGTAGTAGCATGTCTCTATGGTCTGTGAGAGCCACAGCTCTTGCTAGTAGTAGCATGTCTCTATGGTCTGTGAGAGCCACCGCTCTTCCTGACAGCATAGATGTCTCCATGGTCTGTGAAAGCAACTGCTCTTGCAGTCAGTATATATGTCTCTATGGTCTCTGAGAGTCATCGCTCTTCCTGTCAGCATATATGTCTCTATGGTCTGTGAGAGCCACCGCTCTTGTGGTCAGTATAGATGTCTCTATGGTCTGTGAGCGGCACCTCTCATGCTTTTCATGTACATATCTGCATGGTCAGCGAGAAGCAGCTCTCTTGATAGTGGTGTGTATGTCTCTATGGTTATTGAGAGACACCTCTCTTGCAATAGGTATGTTTCTATGGCCTGTTAGAGGCACCTTTTTGCTATCAGTAAGTATGTCTCTATGTTCAGTGAGAGCCACCTCTCTTGCTAGTAGTAGCATGTCTCTATGGTCTGTGAGAGCCACCTCTCTTGCTAGTAGTAGCATGTCTCTATGGTCTCTGAGAGTCATCGCTCTTCCTGTCAGCGTCTACTCGTTCCCCCACCCCTCCCCGTCCTCCCTCACCCTCTGCACTCCCTTCTTTATCCACCGAGCCACCTAACACTCCATGCTCAGCTCTCCTCTCTCTGGAAAATAAACTGGATTCTCTCATCTATTCCATCTCCCAGCTGGTAGCGTCCATCTCACGCTTAAGCGCCAAGTTATCCCCTGTCCCTAACACCCTCCCGAGGAGTCCCTTGCTCCCGCACCCCAATAAAACCAATCACAGTCTGCCCTCTGCAGACATCACCAATTTACGGGCCAGCCTCAAGACCACCAACGTCACTCCCTCTCCGCCCTCCTCTCCTAAGAATTTTACGCAGTTTCCTATTCAGGTCATCTCCTCTGTCAGACCTCACCAACCTCCCTCTTGCCGGGCTCCCTCATTCAAGAATCTTATCCCTATCTCCCTGAACAACCCTAACACCCCCTTCACCAAAACATCTGCGTCAGAGCTGCACTGTTTGCTCCACAACTGCAGATCTGCAGTCAAACACAAAGTGGAAATCTCTGATACTATCACTCACCAAAATCTTGACATGATCTTCCTCACTGAGACCTGGTTTAATGACTCCTCTCATACTTTGTTTGATCTGTTGGTACCCACTGACTATTCTATCCTCAGAAATGACAGGGCAGACAAAACTGGAGGAGGTGTCGCTATCATCTTCAGAAACTCCCTTCAAATTAAAGCGGTCCCAACCACCCTCTTCCATACATTCGAATGCCTTTCCCTAGAACTTCAAATACATCACGGCTCACCCTTTAGATTCCATGCCATCTACCACCCGCCTGGTTACTGCTCTTCCTTTGTGGAGGAACTGACTGACTTCATCAGTGACCAACTCTCTCAAAGTGACAGACAGATCTTCCTGGGTGACTTTAATCTCCACTGGGGCTCCTTGGAAGACTCGGCTGCCAACAAGCTTGCCTCCTTTCTCTCAGCCAATGATCTCCTCCAACATTGCTCGGAAACCACACATTCTAAGGGCTCTATTCTGGACCTTGTCATATCCAAAGAAGACCTGCTGACCACTGCTCCCCCATCCATGTAGACTGGTCTGACCACCTCCTCATTCCCTTCCGCTTTCACCTCTCGCACGTTATAACTCTCGGCCAACCTAAAAGAGCTACTACCTGGTTCCGTAACACTAAGAACATTGATCTTGACACTTTTTGTGATTCCGCTATGCAGGCACTTCCTAGACTAGACCCTAGCGTGGATGTCAACGATCTCACTTCTCAGTGCCTCTCAGTACTAGCAGTCGAAATCGACATTGTTGCTCCTCTCCAAAGCAAAAGGAAAAGACCCACCCCCTCAGCACCTTGGTTCAATAAAGCGCTCTACGATGAAAGGAAAAACCTTAGATTCCTGGAGAAGCACTGAGAAAATCTCCTTCCACCACTAATCTCTCTCTTTACGCTCAGCAAGATCCATATATCACAATCACATCTTCCTGGAAAAAGCATCACATTTCAGATCCCTCCTTGACTCGGCTAAAAACAGACCCAAAAAACTTTTTGACCTCTTCAAAAACCCAAACTGTTCTCCTCCAACCATTAAGCCTGAGGATTCCTCAAAGAAAGCAGCAGATTTCGCTATATTCTTCGATGAAAAGGTCAAAGCTCTGGTGGATAAGGTCGCCACCCCCCCCATGGAGGAGCGGAAATCCTTGGTCACCTGGCAGAACTTTGACGTCATCTCGGAAGATGACCTCCTCAAATGCATCCGCGAAACTAAACCCTCCAACCATTCCTCCGACCCCATCCCTAGCGACATCGCCATCGATTTCTATACCTATACTCTCTCTTACTGGACCAGGCTAGTCAATCTCTTCCTCAGTCAAGGCTCCCTCCCAGTTACCCTCAAATCAGGTCAGGTCACCCCTCTTCTAAAAAACCCGCCGCGGATGCGAACGACCTCAACAACTTCCGCCCTATCTCCAACCTCCCTTTTCTGTCGAAAATCACCGAAAAATGTGTTGCGAAACAACTTTCCTCACATATTATGGACAATAACCTCCTCGACGTCTTCCAGTCGGGCTTCATCCAAAACTGCAGCACTGAAACAGCCATGCTGCAAGTGATTGACGATGCGCTGCATATACTCGACGCTGGGGATTCATGTCTTCTGATTCTTCTAGACCTCTCTGCAGCCTTTGACACGGTTAATCATAGCACCCTCCTCAACACTCTTCAACAGAGAATGGGACTGGATGGCACAGTGCTCAAATGGTTTGCCTCTTTCCTCTCGGACAGATCCCAAATGATCAAGATAGGGAACAGTCTTTCATCTCCTGTTGCCGTAGGTCAAGGCGTCCCTCAAGGTTCTATCTTGGCACCCATCTTGTTTAATCTCTACCTGGAACCTTTAGGGAACCTCCTAAGCAAATCTGGGATCCTTTACCATCTGTATGCGGACGACACGCAAATCTACCTTAAGGTGTCCTCCGCACACGATCTCTCCCTACTCAATTCTACCCTCAACTCTATTCACAACTGGATGTCTGCTCACCAACTCATTCTGAATCCCGCCAAAACTGAATTCCTCCTCCTCTCTACCTCTCTCTCACCTCCTCCTGTTCAATCTTGGATGGATCAGCTGAACCTTCTCAACAACAAACCCATCATTGTTGACAGCGCTAAATCCCTAGGTGTCATTCTCGACAAAAGACTCAACCTAATCGCCCACATCAACTCTATTGCTAAGAATGCACGGTACCAGCTGCGCCTTCTGTGGGGGATCCGTCGGTTCTTCCCGGAGAAAGACTTAAAAACCTTGGTTCAATCTCTGGTTCTCTCAAGACTGGATTACTGCAATTCTCTTCTGACTGGCCTACCCAAATCCCACCTCTCCCCTCTCAAATCCATCCTCCATTCAGCAGCTCGCTTCATTTCAGGGTCTAAACGAAGCGACCACATCACTCCTATCCTGTCCTCTCTGCGATGGCTTCCGATCGAGGCAAGATCTATTTACAAAACTGCCTGCATCACACACAAAGCCTTACACACGTCCTCCCCTCGTTACCTGGCGAATAAACTGAAATTGTCCGGTGGCTCTCGCCCTTCTCGCAATGCGGAAAAGCTTCTGCTTGAGCCCCCGTCTTCAAAAGGGAAAGATCGATGGCTCAATCCTTCTCGGGCAATGCGGTGAGAATCTGGAACTCGCTTCCCCACTGCTCCGTGCCACCTCCTCTACCCGGATCTTCAAAGCTGACCTCAAGTCTCTTCTATTCCAAAGACACTTCCAGAACTAATACGTTCGGTCTTAGGCCCCTCTAGGAAGTCCGCTCGTCAGTATAAAGTTGTACTTGTGTCTGTTCATTCCTTATTTTATGTGTTGTGTTGGTTTTTATGTGCGTGTTCCCCCATTATAAGTCCCCTGTGAAGTCACGCCCTCTCTACTACCTCAAGGAAGCTCTTCCATGATAGGAATTCTGTATTCCAAGCCTATAGAAGGGCCTTCTCAGTGTGCTTCGAGTTACTGCCACTTATTACAGTATTTTGCCTTTAGTGTATTTTGTACCCCATGTATCATATATTTTGTACCCCATGTACTCCCTGTTGAATCCACGCCCTCTCTACTACCTCAAGGAAGTTCTTCCACTATAGGAAATTCTGTACTCCAAGCCTATAGAAGCGCCTTCCCAGTGTGTCATGTGTGACTGCCATTTATTGCAGTATTATACCTCCATTTGTATTTGGTATCCCATGTTTCATGCACATCTGTCACTTTTTCCTATTGGAACTCATTCCTCTTTTGTATTTGGTTTGTTTGTTTTTGCACAATTGTCACTTTTTCCTCATGCAATGTAACGCTTGTCTTTGTATTATGCTCATTTGTATCCTCCTCCTTATGTAATGTTGCTGATCCTGTTGTGAAGCGCTCTGACACCCTCGGGTAAAGTCCGCGCTATATAAAAACGCATAAATAAATAAATAAATAAATAAATATGTCTCTATGGTCTGTGAGAGCCACCGCTCTTCCTGACAGCATAGATGTCTCTATGGTCTGTGAAAGCCACCGCTCTTGCTGTCAGAATCTATGGCTCTATGGTCTCTAAGAGTCATCGCTCTTCCTGTCAGCGCATATGTCTCTATGGCCTGTGAGAGCCACAGCTCTTCCTGACAACATACATGTCTCTATGGTCTGTGAAAGCCACCGCTCTTGCTGTTAGTATCTATGTCTCTATGCTCTCTGAGAGTCATCGCTCTTCCTGTCAGCGTATATGTCTCTATGGTCTGTTAGAGCCACCGCTCTTCCTGACAGCATAGATGTCTCTATGGCCTGTGGGAGGTACCTTTTTGCTATCATAAGTATGTCTCTATGGTCAGTGAGAAGCAGCTCTCTTGATAGTAGTGTGTATGTCTCTATTGTTGAGAGACACCTCTCTTGCTATACGTATATGTTTCTATGGCCTGTGAGAGGCACCTTTTTGCTATCAGTAAGTATGTCTCTATGTTCAGTGAGAAGCACCTCTCTTGCTGTCGATGACTATATCTCTATGGTGGATGAGATGTGTCGCTTATGCAACCAGTGTATACATCTCTATGCTCTGTGGGAGGCATCTTTCGTGCTGTCAGTCTGTCCGACTCTCTGACCAGCGAGAGGCAGCCTTTCTGCAGCTTGTGTGTATTTCTCTATGGTCGTTAACATGTCCTCGAGGCACTCCACATTTTCTGGGTGGTTTGATTCCTCATTGATCAACTCTGACATCTGAACAGAAAGAGATCACACCCACACATTCACACTGCCCTACTACCAATGGCAACATCAGTGAGGGAGGGGTGGGAGAGATCCCACAATGGTGTAAGTGAAAAGGAATGAGTGAGACCCCATTAAGACCCCATAATACCAGTAAAGAGATGCACGCGACCAGTGACGCAGGGCAGAGTCTGACTGCCAGAAAAGAGTAAGGACCAGGTGTTGGTATGAGGGATATTCAAGGATGTGTATGAGGTCAGTGAAGAGACATGAGGGAGACTATTGGAGTGAGACTCAAGTGAAGTGGAATGAGTGAAACTGCACTGAAGTACATGAGACCAGTGAAGTGGAATGAGTGAGACTCTAGTAAAGGTCATGAGACCAGTAAAGGGGAGTGGGTGAGACTGCACTTAAGTGCATGAGACCAGTGAAGGGGAGTGAGTGAGACTGCACTGAAGTGCATGAGACCAGGGAAGTGGAATGAGACTCTAGGAAAGGTCATGAGACCAGTGAAGGGGAGTGGGGGAGACTGCACTGAAGTGCATGAGACCAGTGAAGGGGAGTGGGGGAGACTGCACTGAAGTGCATGAGACCAGTGAAGGGGAGTGGGGGAGACTGCACTGAAGTGCATGAGACCAGTGAAGGGGAGTGGGGGAGACTGCACTGAAGTGCATGAGACCAGTTAAGGGGAGTGGGTGAGACTGCACTGAAGTGCATGAGACCAGTGAAGGGGAGTGAGTGAGACTGCACTGAAGTGCATGAGACCAGTGAAGGGGAGTGGGTGAGACTGCACTGAAGTGCATGAGACCAGTGAAGGGGAGTGAGTGAGACTGCACTGAAGTGCATGAGACCAGGGAAGTGGAATGAGTGAGACTGCACTGAAGTGCATGAGACCAGGGAAGTGGAATGAGACTCTAGGAAAGGTCATGACACCAGGGAAGGGGAGTGGGTGAGACTGCACTTAAGTGCATGAGACCAGTGAGGTGGAATGAGTGAGACTGCACTGAAGTGCATGAGACCAGGGAAGTGGAATGAGACTCTAGGAAAGGTCATGACACCAGTGAAGGGGAGTGGGTGAGACTGCACTGAAGTGCATGAGACCAGTGAAGGGGAGTGGGTGAGACTGCACTTAAGTGCATGAGACCAGTGAGGTGGAATGAGTGAGACTGCACTGAAGTGCATGAGACCAGGGAAGTGGAATGAGACTCTAGGAAAGGTCATGAGACCAGTGAAGGGGAGTGGGTGAGACTGCACTGAAGTGCATGAGACCAGTGAGGTGGAATGAGTGAGACTGCACTGAAGTGCATTAGACCAGTGAAGGGAAGTGGGTGAGACTGCACTGAAGTGCATGAGACCAGTGAAGTGGAATGAGTGAGACTGCACTGAAGTGCATGAGACCAGTGAAGTGGAATGAGTGAGACTGCACTGAAGTGCATGAGACCAGTGAAGGGAGTGGGTGAGACTGCACTGAAGTGCATGAGACCAGTGAAGTGGAATGAGTGAGACTGCACTGAAGTGCATGAGACCAGTGAAGTGGAATGAGTGAGACTGCACTGAAGTGCATGAGACCAGTGAAGGGGAGTGGGTGAGTCTGCATTGAGGTGCATGAGACCAGTGAAGTGGAATGAGTGAGACTGCACTGAAGTGCATGAGACCAGTGAGGTGGAATGAGTGAGACTGCACTGAAGTGCATGAGACCAGTGAAGGGGAGTGGGTGAGACTGCACTTAAGTGCATGAGACCAGTGAGGTGGAATGAGTGAGACTGCACTGAAGTGCATGAGACCAGGGAAGTGGAATGAGACTCTAGGAAAGGTCATGAGACCAGTGAAGGGGAGTGGGTGAGACTGCACTGAAGTGCATGAGACCAGTGAGGTGGAATGAGTGAGACTGCACTGAAGTGCATTAGACCAGTGAAGGGAAGTGGGTGAGACTGCACTGAAGTGCATGAGACCAGTGAAGTGGAATGAGTGAGACTGCACTGAAGTGCATGAGACCAGTGAAGTGGAATGAGTGAGACTGCACTGAAGTGCATGAGACCAGTGAAGGGGAGTGGGTGAGACTGCACTGAAGTGCATGAGACCAGTGAAGTGGAATGAGTGAGACTGCACTGAAGTGCATGAGACCAGTGAAGTGGAATGAGTGAGACTGCACTGAAGTGCATGAGACCAGTGAAGGGGAGTGGGTGAGTCTGCACTGAGGTGCATGAGACCAGTGAAGTGGAATGAGTGAGACTGCACTGAAGTGCATGAGACCAGTGAAGTGGACTGGGTGAGACTACACTGAAGTGCATGAGAACAGTGAAGTGGAATGAGTGAGACTGCACTGAAGTGCATGAGACCAGTGAAGTGGAATGAGTGTGACTGCACTGAAGTGCATGAGACCAGTGAAGGGGAGTGGGTGAGACTGCACTGAAGTGCATGAGACCAGTGAAGTGGAATGAGTGAGACTGCACTGAAGTGCATGAGACCAGTGAAGTGGAATGAATGAGTCTGCACTGAAGTGCATGAGACCAGTGAAGGGGAGTGGGTGAGACTGCACTGAAGTGCATGAGACCAGTGAAGTGGAATGAGTGAGACTGCACTGAAGTGCATGAGACCAGTGAAGTGGAATGAGTGAGTCTGCACTGAAGTGCATGAGACCAGTGAAGGGGAGTGGGTGAGACTACACTGAAGTGCATGAGACCAGTGAAGGGGAGTGGGTGAGACTGCACTGAAGTGCATGAGACCAGTGAAGTGGACTGGGTGACACTGCACTGAAGTGCATGAAACCAGTGAGGTGGAATGAGTGAGACTGCACTGAAGTGCATGAGACCAGTGAGGTGGAATGAGTGAGACTGCACTGAAGTGCATGAGACCAGTGAGGTGGAATGAGTGAGACTGCACTGAAGTGCATTAGACTAGTGAAGGGGAGTGGGTGAGACTGCACTGAAGTGCATGAGACCAGTGAAGTGGAATGAGTGAGACTGCACTGAAGTGCAT
Source organism: Calotriton arnoldi (assembly GCA_963921515.1). Lineage (NCBI taxonomy): Eukaryota > Metazoa > Chordata > Amphibia > Caudata > Salamandridae > Calotriton > Calotriton arnoldi. Next base: position 3,629,568 of record CAWUFW010000272.1, on the reverse strand, counting down.
GAGACCAGTGAAGTGGAATGAGTGAGTCTGCACTGAAGTGCATGAGACCAGTGAAGGGGAGTGGGTGAGACTACACTGAAGTGCATGAGACCAGTGAAGGGAAGTGGGTGAGACTGCACTGAAGTGCATGAGACCAGTGAAGTGGAATGAGTGAGACTGCACTGAAGTGCATGAGACCAGTGAAGTGGAATGAGTGAGACTGCACTGAAGTGCATGAGACCAGTGAAGGGGAGTGGGTGAGACTGCACTGAAGTGCATGAGACCAGTGAAGTGGAATGAGTGAGACTGCACTGAAGTGCATGAGACCAGTGAAGTGGAATGAGTGAGACTGCATTGAAGTGCATGAGACCAGTGAAGGGGAGTGGGTGAGTCTGCACTGAGGTGCATGAGACCAGTGAAGTGGAATGAGTGAGACTGCACTGAAGTGCATGAGACCAGTGAAGTGGACTGGGTGAGACTACACTGAAGTGCATGAGACCAGTGAAGTGGAATGAGTGAGACTGCACTGAAGTGCATGAGACCAGTGAAGTGGAATGAGTGAGACTGCACTGAAGTGCATGAGACCAGTGAAGGGAGTGGGTGAGACTGCACTGAAGTGCATGAGACCAGTGAAGTGGAATGAGTGAGACTGCACTGAAGTGCATGAGACCAGTGAAGTGGAATGAGTGAGTCTGCACTGAAGTGCATGAGACCAGTGAAGGGGAGTGGGTGAGACTACACTGAAGTGCATGAGACCAGTGAAGGGAAGTGGGTGAGACTGCACTGAAGTGCATGAGACCAGTGAGGTGGAATGAGTGAGACTGCACTGAAGTGCATGAGACCAGTGAGGTGGAATGAGTGAGATTGCACTGAAGTGCATTAGACCAGTGAAGGGGAGTGGGTGAGACTGCACTGAAGTGCATGAGACCAGTGAAGTGGAATGAGTGAGACTGCACTGAAGTGCATGAGACCAGTGAAGTGGAATGAGTGAGTCTGCAATGAAGTGCATGAGACCAGTGAAGGGGAGTGGGTGAGACTACACTGAAGTGCATGAGACCAGTGAAGGGGAGTGGGTGAGACTGCACTGAAGTGCATGAGACCAGTGAAGTGGACTGGGTGAGACTGCACTGAAGTGCATGAAACCAGTGAGGTGGAATGAGTGAGACTACACTGAAGTGCATGAGACCAGTGAGGTGGAATGAGTGAGACTGCACTGAAGTGCATGAGACCAGTGAGGTGGAATGAGTGAGACTGCACTGAAGTGCATGAGACCAGTGAGGTGGAATGAGTGAGACTGCACTAAGTGCATGAGACCAGTGAAGTGGAATGAGTGAGTCTGCACTGAAGTGCATGAGACCAGTGAAGGGGAGTGGGTGAGACTACACTGAAGTGCATGAGACCAGTGAAGGGAAGTGGGTGAGACTGCACTGAAGTGCATGAGTCCAGTGAAGTGGAATGAGTGAGACTGCACTGAAGTGCATGAGACCAGTGAAGGGAAGTGGGTGAGACTGCACTGAAGTGCATGAGACCAGTGAAGGGAAGTGGGTGAGACTGCACTGAAGTGCATGAGACCAGTGAAGTGGAATGAGTGGGACTGCACTGAAGTGCATGAGACCAGTGAAGTGGAATGAGTGAGACTGCACTGAAGTGCATGAGACCAGTGAAGGGGACTGGGTGAGACTGCACTGAAGTGCATGAGACCAGTGAAGTGGAATGAGTGAGACTGCACTGAAGTGCATGAGACCAGTGAAGTGGACTGGGTGAGACTACACTGAAGTGCATGAGACCAGTGAAGTGGAATGAGTGAGACTGCACTGAAGTGCATGAGACCAGTGAAGTGGAATGAGTGAGACTGCACTGAAGTGCATGAGACCAGTGAAGTGGACTGGGTGAGACTACACTGAAGTGCATGAGACCAGTGAAGTGGAATGAGTGAGACTGCACTGAAGTGCATGAGACCAGTGAAGTGGAATGAGTGAGACTGCACTGAAGTGCATGAGACCAGTGAAGGGGAGTGGGTGAGACTGCACTGAAGTGCATGAGACCAGTGAAGTGGAATGAGTGAGACTGCACTGAAGTGCATGAGACCAGTGAAGTGGAATGAGTGAGTCTGCACTGAAGTGCATGAGACCAGTGAAGGGGAGTGGGTGAGACTACACTGAAGTGCATGAGACCAGTGAAGGGAAGTGGGTGAGACTGCACTGAAGTGCATGAGACCAGTGAGGTGGAATGAGTGAGACTGCACTGAAGTGCATGAGACCAGTGAGGTGGAATGAGTGAGACTGCACTGAAGTGCATTAGACCAGTGAAGGGGAGTGGGTGAGACTGCACTGAAGTGCATGAGACCAGTGAAGTGGAATGAGTGAGACTGCACTGAAGTGCATGAGACCAGTGAAGTGGAATGAGTGAGTCTGCAATGAAGTGCATGAGACCAGTGAAGGGGAGTGGGTGAGACTACACTGAAGTGCATGAGACCAGTGAAGGGGAGTGGGTGAGACTGCACTGAAGTGCATGAGACCAGTGAAGTGGGCTGGGTGAGACTGCACTGAAGTGCATGAAACCAGTGAGGTGGAATGAGTGAGACTGCACTGAAGTGCATGAGACCAGTGAGGTGGAATGAGTGAGACTGCACTGAAGTGCATGAGACCAGTGACGTGGAATGAGTGAGACTGCACTAAGTGCATGAGACCAGTGAAGTGGAATGAGTGAGTCTGCACTGAAGTGCATGAGACCAGTGAAGGGGAGTGGGTGAGACTACACTGAAGTGCATGAGACCAGTGAAGGGAAGTGGGTGAGACTGCACTGAAGTGCATGAGTCCAGTGAAGTGGAATGAGTGAGACTGCACTGAAGTGCATGAGACCAGTGAAGGGAAGTGGGTGAGACTGCACTGAAGTGCATGAGACCAGTGAAGGGAAGTGGGTGAGACTGCACTGAAGTGCATGAGACCAGTGAAGTGGAATGAGTGAGACTGCACTGAAGTGCATGAGACCAGTGAAGTGGAATGAGTGAGACTGCACTGAAGTGCATGAGACCAGTGAAGGGGACTGGGTGAGACTGCACTGAAGTGCATGAGACCAGTGAAGTGGAATGAGTGAGACTGCACTGAAGTGCATGAGACCAGTGAAGTGGACTGGGTGAGACTACACTGAAGTACATGAGACCAGTGAAGTGGAATGAGTGAGACTGCACTGAAGTGCATGAGACCAGTGAAGTGGAATGAGTGAGACTGCACTGAAGTGCATGAGACCAGTGAAGGGGAGTGGGTGAGACTGCACTGAAGTGCATGAGACCAGTGAAGTGGAATGAGTGAGACTGCACTGAAGTGCATGAGACCAGTGAAGTGGAATGAGTGAGTCTGCACTGAAGTGCATGAGACCAGTGAAGGGGAGTGGGTGAGACTACACTGAAGTGCATGAGACCAGTGAAGGGGAGTGGGTGAGACTGCACTGAAGTGCATGAGACCAGTGAGGTGGAATGAGTGAGACTGCACTGAAGTGCATGAGACCAGTGAGGTGGAATGAGTGAGACTGCACTGAAGTGCATTAGACCAGTGAAGGGGAGTGGGTGAGACTGCACTGAAGTGCACGAGACCAGTGAAGTGGAATGAGTGAGACTGCACTGAAGTGCATGAGACCAGTGAAGTGGAATGAGTGAGTCTGCACTGAAGTGCATGAGACCAGTGAAGGGGAGTGGGTGAGACTACACTGAAGTGCATGAGACCAGTGAAGGGGAGTGGGTGAGAATGCACTGAAGTGCATGAGACCAGTGAAGTGGACTGGGTGAGACTGCACTGAAGTGCATGAAACCAGTGAGGTGGAATGAGTGAGACTGCACTGAAGTGCATGAGACCAGTGAGGTGGAATGAGTGAGACTGCACTGAAGTGCATGAGACCAGTGAGGTGGAATGAGTGAGACTGCACTGAAGTGCATTAGACTAGTGAAGGGGAGTGGGTGAGACTGCACTGAAGTGCATGAGACCAGTGAAGTGGAATGAGTGAGACTGCACTGAAGTGCATGAGACCAGTGAAGTGGAATGAGTGAGTCTGCACTGATGTGCATGAGACCAGTGAAGGGGAGTGGGTGAGACTACACTGAAGTGCATGAGACCAGTGAAGGGAAGTGGGTGAGACTGCACTGAAGTGCATGAGACCAGTGAAGTGGAATGAGTGAGACTGCACTGAAGTGCATGAGACCAGTGAAGGGAAGTGGGTGAGACTGCACTGAAGTGCATGAGACCAGTGAAGTGGAATGAGTGAGACTGCACTGAAGTGCATGAGACCAGTGAAGTGGAATGAGTGAGACTGCACTGAAGTGCATGAGACCAGTGAAGGGGAGTGGGTGAGACTGCACTGAAGTGCATGAGACCAGTGAAGTGGAATGAGTGAGACTGCACTGAAGTGCATGAGACCAGTGAAGTGGACTGGGTGAGACTACACTGAAGTGCATGAGACCAGGGAAGTGGAATGAGTGAGACTGCACTGAAGTGCATGAGACCAGTGAAGTGGAATGAGTGAGACTGCACTGAAGTGCATGAGACCAGTGAAGGGGAGTGGGTGAGACTGCACTGAAGTGCATGAGACCAGTGAAGTGGAATGAGTGAGACTGCACTGAAGTGCATGAGACCAGTGAAGTGGAATGAGTGAGTCTGCACTGAAGTGCATGAGACCAGTGAAGGGAGTGGGTGAGACTACACTGAAGTGCATGAGACCAGTGAAGGGGAGTGGGTGAGACTGCACTGAAGTGCATGAGACCAGTGAAGTGGACTGGGTGACACTGCACTGAAGTGCATGAAACCAGTGAGGTGGAATGAGTGAGACTGCACTGAAGTGCATGAGACCAGTGAGGTGGAATGAGTGAGACTGCACTGAAGTGCATGAGACCAGTGAGGTGGAATGAGTGAGACTGCACTGAAGTGCATTAGACTAGTGAAGGGGAGTGGGTGAGACTGCACTGAAGTGCATGAGACCAGTGAAGTGGACTGGGTGACACTGCACTGAAGTGCATGAAACCAGTGAGGTGGAATGAGTGAGACTGCACTGAAGTGCATGAGACCAGTGAGGTGGAATGAGTGAGACTGCACTGAAGTGCATGAGACCAGTGAGGTGGAATGAGTGAGACTGCACTGAAGTGCATTAGACTAGTGAAGGGGAGTGGGTGAGACTGCACTGAAGTGCATGAGACCAGTGAAGTGGAATGAGTGAGACTGCACTGAAGTGCATGAGACCAGTGAAGTGGAATGAGTGAGTCTGCACTGAAGTGCATGAGACCAGTGAAGGGGAGTGGGTGAGACTACACTGAAGTGCATGAGACCAGTGAAGGGAAGTGGGTGAGACTGCACTGAAGTGCATGAGACCAGTGAAGTGGAATGAGTGAGACTGCACTGAAGTGCATGAGACCAGTGAAGTGGAATGAGTGAGACTGCACTGAAGTGCATGAGACCAGTGAAGGGGAGTGGGTGAGACTGCACTGAAGTGCATGAGACCAGTGAAGTGGAATGAGTGAGACTGCACTGAAGTGCATGAGACCAGTGAAGTGGAATGAGTGAGACTGCATTGAAGTGCATGAGACCAGTGAAGGGGAGTGGGTGAGTCTGCACTGAGGTGCATGAGACCAGTGAAGTGGAATTAGTGAGACTGCACTGAAGTGCATGAGACCAGTGAAGTGGACTGGGTGAGACTACACTGAAGTGCATGAGACCAGTGAAGTGGAATGAGTGAGACTGCACTGAAGTGCATGAGACCAGTGAAGTGGAATGAGTGAGACTGCACTGAAGTGCATGAGACCAGTGAAGGGGAGTGGGTGAGACTGCACTGAAGTGCATGAGACCAGTGAAGTGGAATGAGTGAGACTGCACTGAAGTGCATGAGACCAGTGAAGTGGAATGAGTGAGTCTGCACTGAAGTGCATGAGACCAGTGAAGGGGAGTGGGTGAGACTACACTGAAGTGCATGAGACCAGTGAAGGGAAGTGGGTGAGACTGCACTGAAGTGCATGAGACCAGTGAGGTGGAATGAGTGAGACTGCACTGAAGTGCATGAGACCAGTGAGGTGGAATGAGTGAGATTGCACTGAAGTGCATTAGACCAGTGAAGGGAGTGGGTGAGACTGCACTGAAGTGCATGAGACCAGTGAAGTGGAATGAGTGAGACTGCACTGAAGTGCATGAGACCAGTGAAGTGGAATGAGTGAGTCTGCAATGAAGTGCATGAGACCAGTGAAGGGGAGTGGGTGAGACTACACTGAAGTGCATGAGACCAGTGAAGGGGAATGGGTGAGACTGCACTGAAGTGCATGAGACCAGTGAAGTGGACTGGGTGAGACTGCACTGAAGTGCATGAAACCAGTGAGGTGGAATGAGTGAGACTGCACTGAAGTGCATGAGACCAGTGAGGTGGAATGAGTGAGACTGCACTGAAGTGCATGAGACCAGTGAGGTGGAATGAGTGAGACTGCACTAAGTGCATGAGACCAGTGAAGTGGAATGAGTGAGTCTGCACTGAAGTGCATGAGACCAGTGAAGGGGAGTGGGTGAGACTACACTGAAGTGCATGAGACCAGTGAAGGGAAGTGGGTGAGACTGCACTGAAGTGCATGAGTCCAGTGAAGTGGAATGAGTGAGACTGCACTGAAGTGCATGAGACCAGTGAAGGGAAGTGGGTGAGACTGCACTGAAGTGCATGAGACCAGTGAAGGGAAGTGGGTGAGACTGCACTGAAGTGCATGAGACCAGTGAAGTGGAATGAGTGGGACTGCACTGAAGTGCATGAGACCAGTGAAGTGGAATGAGTGAGACTGCACTGAAGTGCATGAGACCAGTGAAGGGGACTGGGTGAGACTGCACTGAAGTGCATGAGACCAGTGAAGTGGAATGAGTGAGACTGCACTGAAGTGCATGAGACCAGTGAAGTGGACTGGGTGAGACTACACTGAAGTGCATGAGACCAGTGAAGTGGAATGAGTGAGACTGCACTGAAGTGCATGAGACCAGTGAAGTGGAATGAGTGAGACTGCACTGAAGTGCATGAGACCAGTGAAGTGGACTGGGTGAGACTACACTGAAGTGCATGAGACCAGTGAAGTGGAATGAGTGAAACTGCACTGAAGTGCATGATACCAGTGAAGTGGAATGAGTGAGACTGCACTGAAGTGCATGAGACCAGTGAAGGGGAGTGGGTGAGACTGCACTGAAGTGCATGAGACCAGTGAAGTGGAATGAGTGAGACTGCACTGAAGTGCATGAGACCAGTGAAGTGGAATGAGTGAGTCTGCACTGAAGTGCATGAGACCAGTGAAGGGGAGTGGGTGAGACTACACTGAAGTGCATGAGACCAGTGAAGGGAAGTGGGTGAGACTGCACTGAAGTGCATGAGACCAGTGAGGTGGAATGAGTGAGACTGCACTGAAGTGCATGAGACCAGTGAGGTGGAATGAGTGAGACTGCACTGAAGTGCATTAGACCAGTGAAGGGGAGTGGGTGAGACTGCACTGAAGTGCATGAGACCAGTGAAGTGGAATGAGTGAGACTGCACTGAAGTGCATGAGACCAGTGAAGTGGAATGAGTGAGTCTGCAATGAAGTGCATGAGACCAGTGAAGGGGAGTGGGTGAGACTACACTGAAGTGCATGAGACCAGTGAAGGGGAGTGGGTGAGACTGCACTGAAGTGCATGAGACCAGTGAAGTGGACTGGGTGAGACTGCACTGAAGTGCATGAAACCAGTGAGGTGGAATGAGTGAGACTGCACTGAAGTGCATGAGACCAGTGAGGTGGAATGAGTGAGACTGCACTGAAGTGCATGAGACCAGTGACGTGGAATGAGTGAGACTGCACTAAGTGCATGAGACCAGTGAAGTGGAATGAGTGAGTCTGCACTGAAGTGCATGAGACCAGTGAAGGGAGTGGGTGAGACTACACTGAAGTGCATGAGACCAGTGAAGGGAAGTGGGTGAGACTGCACTGAAGTGCATGAGTCCAGTGAAGTGGAATGAGTGAGACTGCACTGAAGTGCATGAGACCAGTGAAGGGAAGTGGGTGAGACTGCACTGAAGTGCATGAGACCAGTGAAGGGAAGTGGGTGAGACTGCACTGAAGTGCATGAGACCAGTGAAGTGGAATGAGTGAGACTGCACTGAAGTGCATGAGACCAGTGAAGTGGAATGAGTGAGACTGCACTGAAGTGCATGAGACCAGTGAAGGGGACTGGGTGAGACTGCACTGAAGTGCATGAGACCAGTGAAGTGGAATGAGTGAGACTGCACTGAAGTGCATGAGACCAGTGAAGTGGACTGGGTGAGACTACACTGAAGTACATGAGACCAGTGAAGTGGAATGAGTGAGACTGCACTGAAGTGCATGAGACCAGTGAAGTGGAATGAGTGAGACTGCACTGAAGTGCATGAGACCAGTGAAGGGGAGTGGGTGAGACTGCACTGAAGTGCATGAGACCAGTGAAGTGGAATGAGTGAGACTGCACTGAAGTGCATGAGACCAGTGAAGTGGAATGAGTGAGTCTGCACTGAAGTGCATGAGACCAGTGAAGGGGAGTGGGTGAGACTACACTGAAGTGCATGAGACCAGTGAAGGGGAGTGGGTGAGACTGCACTGAAGTGCATGAGACCAGTGAGGTGGAATGAGTGAGACTGCACTGAAGTGCATGAGACCAGTGAGGTGGAATGAGTGAGACTGCACTGAAGTGCATTAGACCAGTGAAGGGGAGTGGGTGAGACTGCACTGAAGTGCACGAGACCAGTGAAGTGGAATGAGTGAGACTGCACTGAAGTGCATGAGACCAGTGAAGTGGAATGAGTGAGTCTGCACTGAAGTGCATGAGACCAGTGAAGGGGAGTGGGTGAGACTACACTGAAGTGCATGAGACCAGTGAAGGGGAGTGGGTGAGAATGCACTGAAGTGCATGAGACCAGTGAAGTGGACTGGGTGAGACTGCACTGAAGTGCATGAAACCAGTGAGGTGGAATGAGTGAGACTGCACTGAAGTGCATGAGACCAGTGAGGTGGAATGAGTGAGACTGCACTGAAGTGCATGAGACCAGTGAGGTGGAATGAGTGAGACTGCACTGAAGTGCATTAGACTAGTGAAGGGGAGTGGGTGAGACTGCACTGAAGTGCATGAGACCAGTGAAGTGGAATGAGTGAGACTGCACTGAAGTGCATGAGACCAGTGAAGTGGAATGAGTGAGTCTGCACTGATGTGCATGAGACCAGTGAAGGGGAGTGGGTGAGACTACACTGAAGTGCATGAGACCAGTGAAGGGAAGTGGGTGAGACTGCACTGAAGTGCATGAGACCAGTGAAGTGGAATGAGTGAGACTGCACTGAAGTGCATGAGACCAGTGAAGGGAAGTGGGTGAGACTGCACTGAAGTGCATGAGACCAGTGAAGTGGAATGAGTGAGACTGCACTGAAGTGCATGAGACCAGTGAAGTGGAATGAGTGAGACTGCACTGAAGTGCATGAGACCATTGAAGGGGAGTGGGTGAGACTGCACTGAAGTGCATGAGACCAGTGAAGTGGAATGAGTGAGACTGCACTGAAGTGCATGAGACCAGTGAAGTGGACTGGGTGAGACTACACTGAAGTGCATGAGACCAGGGAAGTGGAATGAGTGAGACTGCACTGAAGTGCATGAGACCAGTGAAGTGGAATGAGTGAGACTGCACTGAAGTGCATGAGACCAGTGAAGGGGAGTGGGTGAGACTGCACTGAAGTGCATGAGACCAGTGAAGTGGAATGAGTGAGACTGCACTGAAGTGCATGAGACCAGTGAAGTGGAATGAGTGAGTCTGCACTGAAGTGCATGAGACCAGTGAAGGGGAGTGGGTGTGACTACACTGAAGTGCATGAGACCAGTGAAGGGAAGTGGGTGAGACTGCACTGAAGTGCATGAGACCAGTGAGGTGGAATGTGTGAGACTGCACTGAAGTGCATGAGACCAGTGAGGTGGAATGAGTGAGACTGCACTGAAGTGCATGAGAACAGTGAGGTGGAATGAGTGAGACTGCACTGAAGTGCATGAGACCAGTGAAGTGGAATGAGTGAGACTGCACTGAAGTGCATGAGACCAGTGAAGTGGAATGAGTGAGACTGCACTGAAGTGCATGAGACCAGTGAGGTGGAATGAGTGAGACTGCACTGAAGTGCATGAGACCAGTGAAGGGGAGTGAGTGAGACTCTAGGAAAGGTCATGAGACCAGTGAAGGGGAGTGGTGAGACTGCACTGAAGTGCATGAGACCAGTTAAGGGGAGTGGTGAGACTGCACTGAAGTGCATGAGACCAGTGAAGGGGAGTGAGTGAGACTGCACTGAAGTGCATGAGACCAGTGAGGTGGAATGAGTGAGACTGCACTGAAGTGCATGAGACCAGTGAAGGGGAGTGAGTGAGACTGCACTGAAGTGCATGAGACCAGTGAAGTGGAATGAGTGAGACTACACTGAAGTGCATGAGACCAGTGAAGTGGACTGGGTGAGACTACACTGAAGTGCATGAGACCAGTGAAGGGGGGTGAGTGAGACTGCACTGAAGTGCATGAGACCAGTGAAGGGGAGTGGGTGAGACTGCACTGAAGTGCATGAGACCAGTGAGGTGGAATGAGTGAGACTGCACTGAAGTGCATGAGACCAGTGAAGGGGAGTGAGTGAGACTGCACTGAAGTGCATGAGACCAGTGAAATGGAATGAGTGAGACTACACTGAAGTGCATGAGACCAGTGAAGTGGACTGGGTGAGACTACACTGAAGTGCATGAGACCAGTGAAGGGGAGTGAGTGAGACTGCACTGAAGTGCATGAGACCAGTGAAGTGGAGTGGGTGAGACTACACTGAAGTGCATGAGACCAGTGAGGTGGAATGAGTGAGACTGCACTGAAGTGCATGAGACCAGTGAAGTGGAATGAGTGAGACTGCACTGAAGTGCATGAGACCAGTGAAGTGGAATGAGTGAGACTGCACTGAAGTGCATGAGACCAGTGAAGTGGACTAGGTGAGACTACACTGAAGTGCATGAGACCAGTGAAGTGGACTGGGTGAGACTACACTGAAGTGCATGAGACCAGTGAAGGGGAGTGAGTGAGACTGCACTGAAGTGCATGAGACCAGTGAAGGGGAGTGAGTGAGACTGCACTGAAGTGCATGAGACCAGTGAGGTGGAATGAGTGAGACTGCACTGAAGTGCATGAGACCAGTGAAGGGGAGTGGGTGAGACTGCACTGAAGTGCATGAGACCAGTGAATGGGAATGAGTGAGACTGCACTGAAGTGCATGAGACCAGTGAAGGGGAGTGGGTGAGACTGCACTGAAGTGCATGAGACCAGTGAAGTGGAATGAGTGAGTCTGCACTGAAGTGCATGAGACCAGTGAAGGGGAGTGGGTGAGACTGCACTGAAGTGCATGAGACCAGTGAAGTGGAATGAGTGAGACTGCACTGAAGTGCATGAGACCAGTGAAGTGGAATGAGTGAGACTGCACTGAAGTGCATGAGACCAGTGAAGGGGAGTGGGTGAGACTGCCCTGAAGTGCATGAGACCAGTGAAGTGGAATGAGTGAGACTGCACTGAAGTGCATGAGACCAGTGAAGTGGAATGAGTGAGACTGCACTGAAGTGCATTAGACCAGTGAAGGGGAGTGGGTGAGACTGCACTGAAGTGCATGGACCAGTGAAGTGGACTGGGTGAGACTACACTGAAGTGCATGAGACCAGTGAAGGGGAGTGGGTGAGACTGCACTGAAGTGCATGAGACCAGTGAAGTGGAATGAGTGAGTCTGCACTGAAGTGCATGAGACCAGTGAAGTGGAATGAGTGAGACTGCACTGAAGTGCTTGAGACCAGTGAAATGGAGTGAGTGAGACAGCACTGACGTGCATGAGACCACTGAAGGGGAGTGGGTGAGACTGCACTGCATGAAGTGGAATGAGTGAGACTGCACTGAAGTGCATGAGACCAGTGAAGTGGAATGAGTGAGACTGCACTGAAGTGCTTGAGACCAGTGAAATGGAGTGAGTGAGACAGCACTGACGTGCATGAGACCACTGAAGGGGAGTGGGTGAGACTGCACTGCATGAAGTGGAATGAGTGAGCCTCCACAGAAGTACTCGAGCGCAGTCAGTCCTTTATTGTGCTCGCTCCCTTCTCTCTGTTTGAATGCCAGAGTGAAATGCCAGCCAAAACGCTCCCTTGAAAGGCCTTGCCCCAAGGCAGAGTGGCGCACAACTCTGGGGGTCTGCCCAACCCATCTGGCGCCGCAGAAGACAGCCCTGGGCACGGTGCCAACAAAGACGGATCACATCTGATCCTTCCCTTCCTCGTGTGAGGGCACCGCAGGGCACCACAAGCATGCCCACTTCAGGAGAGTAAGGAACCAGCAGCCACCACTCTCAGGTCACACCCGGCTGTACTCCATGAAGGGTGATGCTCTCAAGGTACCTGGGCAACAGATCACAGACAGTGATACTGTCTGTACCTTGAGCTGTAGATAGTAAACTCTCAGGGTACTCCAAGTGACTGAAAATACTCAGTGATACTCTCAGGGTACTCCAAGTAACTGAACATACTCAGTGATACTCTCAGGGTACTCCAAGTAACTGAACATACTCAGTGATACTCTCATGGTACTCCAAGCAACTGAACATACTCAGTGATACTCTCAGGGTACACAAGGTACAAGCCACACATGGTGATACACTCAGGGCACCCCAGACATAGACCGTACACGGTGATACTCTGACAATACTTCAAGCCATACACTATACACAGTGATACTTTCCAGGTACCCGGAGCCACAGATCACAGTCTGTGATACTGTCTGTAACCCAAGCTTTAGATAATAAACGTTCATGGTACTCCAAGCAACTGAACACACTCAGTGACTCTCTCAGAGTACTCCAAGAAACTGAACACATTCAGTGACTCTCTCAGAGTACTCCAAGCAACTGAACACACTCAGTGACTCTCTCAGAGTACTCCAAGCAACTGAACACACTCAGTGACTCTCTCAGAGTACTCCAAGCAACTGAACACACTCAGTGACTCTCTCAGAGCACTCCAAGCAACAGACCACACATGGTGATACTTACAGGGTACACAATGCAACAGACTATGCACAGTGATACTCTCAGATACCCAAGGTACAGACCACACATGGTGATACACTCAGGGTACCCCAAGCAACAGACCATACACAGTGATACTCTTAGGGTACATGGCGGATACTCAGACAGAGGAGCATAAACAATGGTAATCTGAGTTTACCGCAGGCAGCAGACCACAAACTGTAGTACTCTGAGGGTACCGCAGACAGCAGACCATACACTGTGGTACGCTGGGGGTACAGCAGGCAGCAGAACATAAACTATGGTAATCTGAGTTTACTCCAGGCAGCAGACTATAAACTGTAGTATTCTGAGGGTACCACAGGCCACAGACTATAAACTATAGTAGTCTGAGTGTACTGCAGACTATAAATTGCAGTACTCTGAGAGTACTGCAGGCAGCAGACCATAAACTGTAGTACTCTGAGGATACCCCAGACAGCAGACCATTAACTGTGATACTGTGAGTGTACCACATGCAGCAGACCATAAACTGTAGTACTCTGAGGGTACCGCAGACAGCAGACCATAAAATATGTAGTACTCTGAGACAGCGGTGGCTGGCTCAGGTAAATGTAGTGGGGGGACGGGGTCGTAGGGGGGGGGGGAGTTGACAGACGACGGAATAGGTATAATTGAATGCATAAATAATACCTATTCCGTCTGTCGGCTTTCCCCCTGCCGTGCCCTGTCCTGCCCCACCGCGCTTACCTGTGCCGGCCGCTGCTGCTCTGAGGGTACCTCAGGCAGCAGACCATAAACTCTAGTACTCTGAGGGTACCACAGGTGACAGACTATAAACTGTAGTACTCTGAGTGTACTGTATTGTAATTGCATTTATATAGCGCTTACTACACCTCACGAGGCATCGAAGTGCTTTTTCGGCGAGTAGCACGCTACTCCGGGACCCATAGAGGATTAGTGTTGAATTAGTATAGTGAAATATGAAAGTAATTTAAGTGGTGGATAGATTAGTCAGTTATTTGGATTCGGAAGGATAGCAGAAGGATAGAAGAGGAAAAAAGGTTTGTATTTATATAGCGCTTGTTACCCTGATGAGGTGTTGAAGCACTTTTTTTGGCGAGTAGCACGCTACTCCGGAAACCCATAAAGGATTAGTGGTGAATAAGTATGGTGAAATATGAAAGTAATTTGAGAGGTGGGTATTAGTCAGTTATTTGGAGTGAGAAGGATGGGGTGTTGAAGCGCTTTTTTTGGCGAGTAGCACGCTACTCCGGAAACCCATAAAGGATTAGTGGTGAATTAGTATGGTGAAATATGAAAGTAATTTGAGTGGTGGATATTAGTCAGTTATTTGGAGTGAGAAGGATAGCGGAGGGATAGAAGGGGAAGAAAGGTTTGCATTCATATAGCACCTGTTACCCCTGATGGGTGTTGAAGCGCTTTTCTGGCGAGTAGCACGCTACTCCGGAACCCATAAAGGATTAGTCTTGAAAATTTGTATAGTGAAATATGAAGTAATTGGAGTGGTGGATATGTTATTCAGTTATTTGGATAGAGAAGGGTAGGCGGCGGGATAGAAGAGGGAAAGAGGTTTGTATTTATATAGCGCTTGCTACCCCTTATGGGGTTTTGAAGCTCTTTTTCGGCGAGTAGCACGCTACTCTGGAACCCATAGGGATTAGTGTTGAATTAGTATAGTGAAATATGAAAGTAATTTGAGTGGTGGATATGTTAGTCAGTTATTTGGATTGAGAAGGGTTGGGGAGGGGTAGAAAAGGGAAAAAGGTTTGCATTTATATAGCGCTTGATGGGGGTGTTGAAGCACTTTATTGGCGAGTAGCACGCTACTCTGGAACCCATAAAGGATTAGTAGTGAATTAGTATAGCGGAATATGAAATTTGAGAAGTGAACATATTAGTCTGTTATTTTGATTGAAAAGGATAGTGGAGGGATAGAAGAGTGAAGGATTTAGATTTTTTTTTTTTTGGAGGTCATAGCAGTAGGAGGAGGCATTTTGGATGAGTAAAAAGTGGTTGTGGAGGGGAAGAGTCAGAGGGAAGAATTTAGAAAGGTTTGTTTTGGGGGATCGGTATAGTAAAAGAGGTGTCAGATGATGCAAGGAGGGGTAGAGTAGGGGAGAGTCTAGAAAGGGTTATTTTGGGGATCATAGTAGTGGTATGGGGTTTGGGATAAATGAGAGAGTGGATGTAGAGGATATATTGATAGATGTATAGGGTGAGGAATAGGGTAGTGCATTGGAAATAGTAGAAAGAAGTTTGAGATGAGTCAGAAAGTTGGGCTAGAAGATATATTGAGAGAAGTATAGGGTGAGAAATAGGGTAGTGCATTGGAAATGCTAAATTAGAAGAAAGTGATAAATATATAGATCCATAAGTACATTGAAAGTATATAGATGCATAAGTATATGTAGATTAAAGATATTGATAGAGGTACAGGATGAGAAATAGGGTAGTGCATTGGATATGCTTTTTCAGGAGAAAAGTAACAAACACACAGATACAAGTACATGGAAGGTACATAGATGCACAATGGAAGCAAGTAAATGTAGACTAAAGATGCACCAGATAAACTCCGGTTTTGAAGTGTTATTGTACTTTAATTTTTTTTTTTTTAACAAGGTAATTATTCTACATGTTTATACAAAGCAATACATAAAGATAGGTACATATTTATAGTGAAAATAAATGCTTATATACAGAGGGATATGCTGTAAGTTTCTGTTTGCGTATGGTGCTTATGTGGGGAAGAGCCAATTCTTGAGTAGTTTTCTGAAGATAAGGTGGCTGTCCGTGGATCTTATGTTGGGGGGTAAAGAGTTCCATAGTTTGGCTGCTTGAACAGAGAAGGATGTGCTACCATTGGTTTTTTTCTTGTATCTTGGGATTTTGAGGCGAGGTGCCCCTTTAGAGCGGAGGTTCCTTTGTTGAATGTGTTTGGTGATTTTATTCCTGATGAAGAGCGGTCCCATTCCATGTATTGCTTCGTGGGTGATACAAAGCAGCTTGAACGTGGATCTTCTGGCAACCGGTAACCAATGCAGGGCTTTCAAGGCAGGTGAGATATGGTCTCGCGGTTTGATATGCAAGAGTAGACTGGCAGCCGAGATCTGAATCCGTTGTTGTCTTTTCAGGGTCGTTTAAGGTGATCCGTGGAAGAGGCTGTTGGCGTAATCGAGTTTGGACAGAACAAGGGAGATGGTAGCTTGGACCTTGTGTGGAAATCCCAAATGAGGGAAAATTTGTTGCAGCATTTTTATAGTGATAAAGCTTGATCGTGCTAGTTTGTCCACTTGGGCATTCATCGATAGCGTGGAGTCCATGGTCATTCCAAGGTTTCTTACTTCCTTCGATACTTTAGGCGGTGATCCCAGTTCATCAGGCCAAGCGGCAAGCGGGTCATAATGTTTCCAATCGCCACACGTGAGTATTTCTGTTGTGGAAGCATTCAATTTGAGATGGCTCCAAGTCATCCGCTGATCCACGGCTCTGAGACAACTGAAAATTGGGGATTTTCCAATGTCTTTGGGGCATTCCAGTTGAAGGAGTGTTTGCGTGTCATCTGCATAGTTATAGCACATGAGGTGAAATTGATTGATCAGTACCGGTAATTACTTCATGTAGATGTTGAAAAGCATGGGCGAGATGATAGAGCCTTGAGAGAGCCCTGCTTTTGTGGAGTATGGTTTGGACGCGAAAGGTGGGGTATGGATGACATTAGTTCTGTTTCGAAGGTAGGACGCGATCCAGTCTAGAGCAGTTCCCTCTATGCCGGCTTCATAGAGTCTTTGTTTCAGAATGTCATGGTCAACTGTAGACAGGAGACTATAAATTGTAGTACTCTGAGGGTACCGCAGATGGCACAGCATAAACTGTAATACTCTGAGTGTACCGCAAACAGTAGACCATAAACTGTAGTACTCTGAGGGTACCACAGACAGCAGAGCACAAACTGTAGTACTCTGAGGGTACCGCAGACAGAGCTTAAACTGTAGTACTCTGAGAGTACTACAGGCAGCAGACCATAAACTGTAGTGCTCTGAGGGTACCACAGACAGCAGAGCATAAACTGTAGTGCTCTGAGGGTACCGCAGACAGCAGAGCATAAACTGTAGTGCTCTGAGGGTACCACAGAGCATAAACTGTACTGCTCTGAGGGTACCGCAGACAGCAGAGCATAAACTGTGGTGCTCTGAGGGTACCGCAGACAGCAGAGCATAACCTGTAGTGCTCTGAGGGTACCGCAGAGCATAAACTGTAGTGCTCTGAGGGTACCACAGACAGCAGAGCATAAACTGTAGTGCTCTGAGGGTACCGCAGATAGCAGAGCATAAACTGTAGTGCTCTGAGGGTACCGCAGACAGCAGAGCATAAACTGTAGTGCTCTTAGGGTACCGCAGAGCATAAACTGTAGTGCTCTGAGGATACCGCAGACAGCAGAGCATAAACTGTAGTACTCTGAGGGTACCGCAGATGGCAGAGCATAAACTGTAGTACTCTAAGGGTACCGCAGACAGCAGACCATAAACTATAGTACTCTGAGGGTACCACAGACAGCAGAGCACAAACTGTAGTACTCTGAGGGTACCGCAGACAGCAAAGCATAAACTATAGTACTCTGAGGATACCGCAGGCAGACCATAAACTGTAGTACTCTGAGGTTACCGCAGACAGCAGAACATAAACTGTAGTACTCTGAGGGTACCCCAGGCAGCAGAGCATAAACTGTAGTACTCTGAGGGTACCGCAGATGGCAGAGCATAAACTGTAGTACTCTGAGGGGACCGCAGACAGCAAAGCATAAACTGTAGTACTCTGAGGATACCGCAGGCAGACCATAAACTGTAGTACTCTGAGGGTACCGCAGACAGCAGACCATAAACTGTAGTGCTCTTAGGGTACCGCAGAGCATAAACTGTAGTTCTCTGAGGGTACCGCAGACAGCAGAGCATAAACAGTAGTACTCTGAGGGTACCACAGGCAGCAGACCATTAACTGTAGTACTCTGAGGGTACCACAGGCAGCAGAGCATAAACTGTAGTACTCTGAGGGTACCGCAGACAGCAGAGCATAAACTGTAGTATTCTGAGAGTACCGCAGGCAGCAGAGCATAAACTGTAGTACTCTGAGGGTACCGCAGACAGCAGAGCATAAACTGTAGTACTCTGAGAGTACCGCAGGCAGCAAAGCATAAACTGTAGTACTCTGAGGGTACCACAGACAGCAGACCATTCACTGTGATGCTGTGAGTGTACCGCAGACAGCAGACCATAAACTGTAGTACTCTGAGGGTACGGCAGACAGCAGACCATTCACTGTGATGCTGTGAGTGTACCGCAGACAGCAGTTCATAAACTGTACTACTCTGAGGGTACCACAGACAGCAGACCATTCACTGTGATACTGTGACTGTACCGCAGACAGCAGACCATAAACTGTAGTACTCTGAGGGTACCACAGGCAGCAGACCATTAACTGTAGTACTCTGAGGGTACCACAGGCAGCAGAGCATAAACTGTAGTGCTCTTAGGGTACCGCAGAGCATAAACTGTAGTACTCTGAGGGTACCGCAGGCAGCAGAGCATAAACTGTAGTACTCTGAGGGTACCACAGACAGCAGACCATTCACTGTGATGCTGTGAGTGTACCGCAGACAGCAGACCATAAACTGTAGTACTCTGAGGGTACGGCAGACAGCAGACCATTCACTGTGATACTGTGAGTGTACCGCAGACAGCAGACCATAAACTGTAGTACTCTGAGGGTACGGCAGACAGCAGACCATTCACTGTGATGCTGTGAGTGTACCGCAGACAGCAGACCATAAACTGTAGTACTCTGAGGGTACCACAGACAGCAGACCATTCACTGTGATGCTGTGAGTGTACCGCAGACAGCAGACCATAAACTGTAGTACTCTGAGGGTACCACAGACAGCAGACCATTCACTGTGATGCTGTGAGTGTACCACAGACAGCAGACCATAAACTGTAGTACTCTGAGGGTACGGCAGACAGCAGACCATTCACTGTGATACTGTGAGTGTACTGCAGACAGCAGACCATAAACTGTAGTACTCTGAGGGTACGGCAGACAGCAGACCATTCACTGTGATGCTGTGAGTGTACCGCAGACAGCAGACCATAAACTGTAGTACTCTGAGGGTACCACAGACAGCAGACCATTCACTGTGATGCTGTGAGTGTACCGCAGACAGCAGACCATAAACTGTAGTACTCTGAGGGTACCACAGACAGCAGACCATTCACTGTGATGCTGTGAGTGTACCGCAGACAGCAGACCATAAACTGTAGTACTCTGAGGGTATGGCAGACAGCAGACCATTCACTGTGCTACTGTGAGTGTACCGCAGACAGCAGAACATAAACTGTAGTACTCCGAGTGTACCGCAGGCAGCAGACCATTCACTGTGATGCTGTGAGTGTACCGCAGACAGCAGACCATAAACTGTAGTACTCTGAGGGTACCACAGACAGCAGACCATTCACTGTGATGCTGTGAGTGTACCGCAGACAGCAGACCATAAACTGTAGTACTCTGAGGGTACCGCAGACAGCAGACCATTCACTGTGATGCTGTGAGTGTACCGCAGACAGCAGACCATAAACTGTAGTACTCTGAGGGTACGGCAGACAGCAGACCATTCACTGTGATACTGTGAGTGTACCGCAGACAGCAGAACATAAACTGTAGTACTCCGAGTGTACCGCAGGCAGCAGACCATTCACTGTGATGCTGTGAGTGTACCGCAGACAGCAGTGCATAAACTGTAGTACTCTGAGGGTACCGCAGACAGCAGACCATAAACTGTAGTACTCTGAGGGTACCACAGACAGCAGACCATTCACTGTGATACTGTGAGTGTACCGCAGACAGCAGTGCATAAACGGTAGTACTCTGAGGGTACCGCAGGCAGCAGACCATGACCTGCGGTACTGTGAGCACAGGAACCACGGCATAAACTGTGGTACTCTCAAAGCCTCAAGAAAGGACCAATGTTTATGCTGCAATTAAGACCCTTCTCAGCTCCCTTATTGCATTTCACCTCTAATATACAGAACCCCTTAAACTCGGTAGGAGCAAGGACGTTTACAGGAAGGAAGTACCGGCAGCTCCTGAACTTGGGAAAAGCAGCCCCTCACCTCTGACATTGAAGAACCAGAGCCAGCCTCCTTGGAAAGAACTGGCCTCCGACCCCTGCATGTAGAGGTGTGGGGCTTCTGAGCAGGGTCAACCATGACCCCTGAAACTGGATGTGAATATGGACTGCCTGGTGTGAAGAACAGAAAATGACTCTGCTGGGAAGAACCAGGACCCCAAGAGCTGAGAATACCCAGGGATTCCTGAGCTGGGAGTGAGCAGGCCCCTCTGAGCGATTAACAAGCAGGAACTGCCGAGCTGGGAAGCAGCAAAGCCACTGAGCTGATAAGAGGAGCCCACACCTGGGAGAACCAGGGCCCACTAACGTGGGAAAAACAAGGACCCCGGGAGTGAGAAGCATGCACCCGTACTAGGAAGACGATGCTGAAAAAACAGGACAGACCCGAGCTGGGTGACCCCCCACCCCCGGCCTTTTAAAGAGAAAGAATCGGTTCTTCTGAGTTGAAAAGAACCAGGAGACCTCGCGCTGTGGGAGATGGGAGGGGCGGAGGACTAGAACCATCTGAGTTGGAATAACGACTAGGTCCCACCTCACTAGAAACAACGCCCCCGCCCCCCTCCCCTCGATCAACGCCACTTGTTTGTGAGGCCTGTGGACGCTCGCCCCCGGCGCCCACCGGAACCGCGGGTCCAGGAATCTCCCGGGGCGCTTGTATGAGTGAGTCCTGTTTCGGGTCACTGGGGCGTATCTACAGCGATGCCTATCATTTAAGGCTAAAACAATCAGGCTTTTTAAAAAAAAAAGAATTATTAACTTTCACGCCGCTCTCCCGGCTCCAGTCTGGACGCCACCACTGCAGCCCGTCTCCTGATCCAGGTACGTCACGCACGGTACCACGGCACCATTCAGTGGCTGGCCTCTCTCTCTGGCAAGACTGCCATCTAAGGTCGATATGACTCGGAGTGGGTGCATTGGAGAGTGCCATTCCCACGCCAGACACCTGCCATGCGACTGACACGGCTCCGGCCCAACTAGCCCGAGACACTTGCTTCACTACTGTCTCATGCATTCCCCGTCACGGGCCTTGCGCACTTCAATGTCGTCCCATTAATGCGTCATTACCGGCCGCGTGCCCTTGGGCGGAGTCTCATTCGATCCCTATAGGTGGCCTCATACTCTTCGATGCAAAGCATGTTGGACTCTAGAGAAGAGGGCTTGAGAGTGATGGAAGAGTGTAGAACCGACAAGACCCCGAGGTTGGCCCAATCTGGCCAAATCCTCCCGGCTAGGAGGACCATATTGCTGATCATCGTCGT
Organism: Calotriton arnoldi; assembly: GCA_963921515.1. Classification (NCBI taxonomy): domain Eukaryota; kingdom Metazoa; phylum Chordata; class Amphibia; order Caudata; family Salamandridae; genus Calotriton; species Calotriton arnoldi. The sequence continues at coordinate 3,608,066 of CAWUFW010000272.1, read as the reverse complement.
CAGAATGAAGACCATCACAAGAAGAAAAAAAATCCCTGGGAATCATACCCTCTCTAGGCTTACGACAAACATTAAGAAGACTAAACCTATCCAGAAACAAATACCACCTTTAATAATGAAGACCATCTCCAGACACAAAGACCATCTCCAACCACAACAAAATGCACAGAAATAAAGACCATCATCCACTACAAAAGCCTTGTGCAGTAACAGACCATCTCAGAAACAAAGTCTATCTTCAGAAACAAGGTATCTCCATCTTCGACAACAAACACTTTCAGCCGAAACAAAGGCCATCTTCAACAATTAAATCCATGTCCAAAAAGAAAGACCATCTCCAGAAACAAACACCATCTTCATGAACAACAACCATCTCCAGAAAGAAGAAACTTGCATGTTATGTGTAAGCAAACCTAGTTGAAGGCCAGTGGAGTAGGTACAAGGTCAAGAAACTGACTTTGACAAACAAAGACACTTTTTGGTGAGAACAGTCCTCGACAACAAGGAACATTTCTGGGAATGAAGGGCATCTGCTACAAATAAAGGCAATGAATCCTATCCTCGGGGCCAAAATCCCCTCGTAGGAGCAAAATCCATCCCAGGAACGAAAACAATCCATGGGAACAAAGCGAGCACCAGAAACAAAAACAACCTCTGGCAACAAAAGGCATCTTTGAGGATATCTTCTTTGCGAGGAACGGAAGCCAACTTAGGGATGAAAGAAGGCAATCTTTAAGAATGGAAGTCTTCTCTGAGAGCAAAAGTCAAATTTGGCACCACTAACTTTCACTGGTAACTAACTATCATCCCCGGCACTGAAGACCATCTCTGGCACTGAGGCTTTCTCCAGCAATGAAGAGCATTCTGCCAATGAAGTCCATCTCTATCAATCTCGACGAGACGCGCAAACAAAGATCATCACCAGAGAAGACCATATCCAGAAAGGATGACAGTTTTCAACGAAGAGGACCATGTAGAGCAATGATGAACTTCTCCATCAGTGAAGACCATCTCTGGAAACCAAGGCCACATCCTGCAACGAAAATCAGGTCTATCAAAGACTATTTCAAGAAACTAATTTGGGATTTTATAGGCCTCATTAAAAAGATTATGGCCATGCAGCTCTACAAAAAACTTCCTCAGCAATCAGTGGCTCAGCGTCCAACATCCCAGCCCAAGTCACTTCTCAAAAATGAAGCCTAGGAAAATCGAGTCCTGGATTTTAAAACTTATCTCAAATGTTTCATAATTCCATGTGTAGTAAGGCCTATCCCCTACCTTAAGCAAGCAAGGCTACTGTTTATGTCTAATACGATGCACTACCCCTTCAGGTGTTGGGAAGAGATGGTCATATGATCTGGGCGTCTCTTGTGAGGCTGGTAGACCAAAGATGGGATTTCTACACTGGAGATCTGTGTATGGACACAGTCACAGTCCGCAGCACCCTGTGCAGGTACCACAATTTGATGCCACCACCCGGCAATGGAGGACACCCATCCCAGCCATTCTCCAGGGTGGAAACAAGGCATTCCTTCTCTCACTGAAGCACAAATGGGCTGAGAATGACTAGGATGAACGAATACCTTGGAGCAGTGCTTAATTTGCAAAAGAATAAGTACCAGGGCTCTCGACAGGAGGCCACTGGAGCTTGCACCACACATTGCCCCTGCGAAGCTGCCAATTATAGTAAGAACAGAACTACTTACCATCACACTCCTACAAATGTGACAATTCAAACTATTTCAGGCCCCCAGAGCTATAAGAATGGCTTGGGCAGCAGGTACTAGTCATTTTTAATGAATATTGAATTAATAATTAAGTGTTGTAGTGGTCATCTCTAAATTAGCCGGTCAGCGCCACCATGTGGCAGACTGTCACAATCACTGGTCTTGACAATTAAGAGCCGGTGCCGAGCCCCGGAAACCACCGGCTCAAGTCAAGCACTGCCTTGGAGGCAACCTTCACAGTTCACGGTAGGGTGAGAAGTCTGAGGTCTGTCAAAATGATAACATGGATCACTAGAATCAATCCGGCAGCACCACCACCACAATAGGCCCGCTAGCTCCACACACCGTGCTGCACCCTGCGGGAGACCCTGTACAGTCTCCGCCCCGCCCGCCACCATGCTATCTCCAGGAGGAGATCTTTTTATATTAAAAAAAAAAAGCTTAACCTTTAAAGGCTGCCGACACCTCTGCCATTTCACAGTCCTATTAATTCTTAAATCCAATCTCTGCTTGTATTTACCCTGCCTGTGAAGGGGACAGAGCAGGGGTGACCCCGCGGAAGGCTCCCCTCAGTGAAGGGTGAATTATTGTCACTTTAGAGACACTGTTTTTATATTATGTGGGTATTTGGTTTGCTTATTGTGGGGTTTTTCTACAGCACTAAACATGACGGCTGGCAGCCTTTTGGGAGCACCTTGGTATAGGTAGGTGCATTGTTTTACCTCACACACCAAGGTGATGTATGCAGCCTCAGGTAGAGTTCTGTATAGCTCTCTCCCTACCACCCACCCAAACTCAACACTCCACAGTGGACAGAAACACCTATTTATGCCTCTACATTTCAAAAACTGTAAAGGTGGGGGGGTCAATCTTCCTAGACACGCCCATGGCGTTTTACTACTTCCCTAATTAGTGGGTGGGGCATACCTAATTTTACCATGTGATAATCAGTGGGGAAGATTTCATAAGCAGAGCCCTGTTGTTAGCTCGTTAATGGGGCATCACCCACACAAGCGCAAGGAACCACCCACTGGTCCAGAGGGTCTACTCTGGCACACTTGTCCAGAGGGTCTACTCTGGCACCCCTGTCCAGAGGGTCTACTCTGGCACACTTGTCCAGAGGGTCTACTCTGGCACACTTGTCCAGAGGGTCTACTCTGGCACCCCTATCCAGAGGGTCTACTCTGGCACCCCTGTCCAGGGTTCTACTCTGGCAACCTTGTCCACAGGGTCTACTCTGGCACCCCTGTCCAGGGTTCTACTCCGGCACGCTTGTCCAGAGGGTCTACTCTGGCACACTTGTCCAGAGGGTCTACTCTGGCACCCCTGTCCAGAGGGTCTACTCTGGCACCCCTGTCCAGAGGGTCTACTCTGGCACCCCTGTCCAGAGGGTCTACTCTGGCACATTTGTCCAGAGGGTCTACTCTGGCACACTTGTCCAGAGGGTCTACTCTGGCACACCTGTCCAGAGGGTCTACTCTGGCACCCCTATCCAGAGGGTCTACTCTGGCACCCCTGTCCAGGGTTCTACTCTGGCACGCTTGTCCAGAGGGTCTACTCTGGCACCCCTGTCCAGGGTTCTACTCCGGCACGCTTGTCCAGAGGGTCTACTCTGGCACACTTGTCCAGAGGGTCTACTCTGGCACACCTGTCCAGAGGGTCTATTGTGGCACACCTGTCCAGAGGGTCTACTCTGGCACCCCTATCCAGAGGGTCTGCTCTGGCACACCTGTCCAGAGGGTCTGCTCTGGCACACCTGTCCAGAGGGTCTACTCTGGCACACCTGTCCAGAGGGTCTACTCTGGCACACCTGTCCAGGGGGTCTGCTCTGGCACACCTGTCCAGAGGGTCTACTCTGGCACACTTGTCCAGAGGGTCTACTCTGGCACCCCTGTCCAGAGGGTCTACTCTGGCACCCCTGTCCAGAGGGTCTACTCTGGCACCCCTGTCCAGGGTTCTACTCTGGCACGCTTGTCCAGAGGGTCTACTCTGGCACCCCTGTCCAGAGGGTCTACTCTGGCACCCCTGTCTAGAGGGTCTACTCTGGCACCCCTGTCCAGAGGGTCTACTCTGGCACACTTGTCTAGAGGGTCTTCTCTGGCACACTTGTCCAGAGGGTCTACTCTGGCACCCCTGTCCAGAGGGTCTACTCTGGCACCCATGTCCAGAGGGTCTACTCTGGCACACTTGTCTAGAGGGTCTACTCTGGCACACTTGTCTAGAGGGTCTACTCTGGCACACCTGTCCAGGGGGTCTACTCTGGCACACTTGTCTAGAGGGTCTACACTGGCACGCCTGTCCAGAGGGTCTACTCTGGCACACTTGTCCAGAGGGTTTACTCTGGCGTGCCTGTCCAGAAGGTCTACTCTGGTGCGTCTGTCCAGGGGGTCTCCTCTGGCACACCTGTCTAGCGGGTCTACTTTGGTGCGCTTGTCTAGAGGTTCTACTCTGGCACGCCTGTCCAGAGGGTCTACTCTGGTACACCTGGTCAGGGGGTCTACTCTGGCACGCCTGTCTATAGGGTCTACTCTGGCACCCCTGTCCAGGGTTCTACTCTGGCACGCTTGTCCTGAGGGTCTACTCTGGCACACTTGTCCAGAGGGTCTACTCTGGCACACTTGTCCAGAGGGTCTACTCTGGCACACTTGTCCAGAGGGTCTACTGTGGCACACCTGTCCAGAGGGTCTGCTCTGGGACCCCTATCCAGAGGGTCTACTCTGGCACCCCTATCCAGAGGGTCTACTCTGGCACACCTGTCCAGGGGGTCTACTCTGGCACACCTGTCCAGGGGGTCTGCTCTGGCACACCTGTCCAGGGGGTCTGCTCTGGCACCCCTGTCCAGGGGGTCTACTCTGGCACACCTGTCCAGGGGGTCTACTCTGGCACACCTGTCCAGGGGGTCTACTCTGGCACACCTGTCCAGGGGGTCTAATCTGGCACACCTGTCCAGGGGATCTACTCTGGCACACCTGCCCAGGGGTTCTACTCTGGCACACCTGCCCAGGGGTTCTACTCAGGCACACCTAACCAGAGTGTCTATTCTGGCACACTTGTCTAGAGGGTCTACTCTGGCACACCTGTCCAGGGGGTCTACTCTGGCACCCCTGTCCAGAGGGTCTACTCTGGCACACCTGTCCAGGGGGTCTACTCTGGCACACCTGTCCAGGGGGTCTACTTTGGCACACCTGTCCAGGGGGTCTACTCTGGCACACCTGTCCAGGGGGTCTACTCTGGCACACCTGTCCAGGGGGTCTACTCTGGCACACCTGTCCAGGGGGTCTACTCTGGCACACCTGTCCAGGGGGTGTACTCTGGCACACCTGTCCAGGGGGTCTACTCTGGCACACCTGTCCAGGGGGTCTACTCTGGCACACCTGTCTAGAGGGTCTACTCTGGCACACTTGTCCAGAGGGTCTACTCTGGCACACTTGTCCAGAGGGTCTACTCTGGCACACTTGTCCAGAGGGTCTACTCTGGCACACTTGTCCAGAGGGTCTACTGTGGCACACCTGTCCAGAGGGTCTGCTCTGGCACCCCTATCCAGAGGGTCTACTCTGGCACACCTGTCCAGGGGGTCTACTCTGGCACACCTGTCCAGGGGGTCTGTACTGGCACACCTGTCCAGGGGGTCTGTACTGGCACCCCTGTCCAGAGGGTCTACTCTGGCACACCTGTCCAGGGGGTCTACTCTGGCACACCTGTCCAGGGGATCTACTCTGGCACACCTGCCATGGGGTTCTACTCTGGCACACCTGTCCAGAGGGTCTACTCTGGCACACTTGTCTAGAGGGTCTACTCTGGCACACCTGTCCAGGGGGTTACTCTGGCACCCCTATCCAGGGGGTCTACTCTGGTGTGCCTGTCCAGAAGGTCTACTCTGGTGCGCCGGTCTGGAAGGTCTTTATTGGCACCCCTGTCCAGAGGGTCTACTCTGGCACACTTGTCTAGAGGGTCTACTCTGGCACACTTGTCTAGAGGGTCTACTCTGGCACCCCTGTCCAGAGGGTCTACTCTGGCACCCCTGTCCAGAGGGTCTCCTCTGGCACCCCTGTCCAGAGGGTCTACTCTGGCACCCCTGTCCAGAGGGTCTACTCTGGCACCCTTGTCTAGAGGGTCTACTCTGGCACCCTTGTCTAGAGGGTCTACTCTGGCACACTTGTCCAGAGGGTCTACTCTGGCACACTTGTCCAGAGGGTCTACTCTGGCACACTTGTCTAGAGGGTCTACTCTGGCACACTTGTCTAGAGGGTCTACTCTGGCACACTTGTCTAGAGGGTCTACTCTGGCACACCTGTCCAGGGGTCTACTCTGGCACACTTGTCTAGAGGGTCTACACTGGCACGCCTGTCCAGAGGGTCTACTCTGGCACACTTGTTCATAGGGTTTACTCAGGCGTGCCTGTCCAGAAGGTCTACTCTGGTGCGTCTGTCTGGAAGGTCTACTATGGCACACTTGTCCAGCGGGTCTACTCTGGCACGCCTGTCCAGGGGGTCTCCTCTGGCACACCTGTCTAGCGGGTCTACTTTGGTGCGCTTGTCTAGAGGTTCTACTCTGGCACGCCTGTCCAGAGGGTCTACTCTGGTACACCTGGTCAGGGGGTCTACTCTGGCACGCCTGTCTAGAGGGTCTACTCTAGCACACTTGTCTAGAGGGTCTACTCTGACACACCTGTCCAGAGGGTCTACTTTGGCACACTTGCCCATAGCTAATGTTCTCTCCCTACTGGTGAGTGTGTCCCTGGGCACATCCCTGCATTTCCACACTCCCCTCAGTGGCCAGCAGTCTCCCCATCCCGTTCCTACCACTCGGTTTCCTGCATTTCTACGACTGCCATTTCTGCACTCTCGCCCTAGTGGTGGCTCTCTCTGGGCACTCCTCCCTCCTTCTGGCACTATCTTTCTACTGGTGAGTCTCTATATGGCCCCTCCTCCCCATTCCTGGCACTCTCTCCCTTGTGGTGACTCTCGCTCACCCCTCCCAACTTCAGTCACTCTCTCCCTCGTGGTTCGTCTCTCTCTCTGGGCACTCCTCCCCAATTCTCGTACAATCTCTCTATAGTAGTGGGTCTCTCTCACTATTCCTCTATCCTGGCACTCTTTTCCAAGGGATGAATCTCTCTCTCTGGCACTCTCTCTCCCTCATTGTGATAGGCCTCTATATGGCCATTCTTCTCCACTCATGCCACTCTCTCCCTAGTGGGAAGTCTCTCTGTGTGGACTCCGCCTCACTTCTGGCACTCTCCCCCTAGTGGTGACTCTCCCTCACCTGGCACTCCTTACAACTTTGGGCACTCTCTCCATAGTGGTGAGTCTCTCTCTCTAGACACTCCTCCCCTCTTCTGGTACTCTCTCTAGTAGTGGGTCTCTCTCAGTATTCCTCTATCCTGGCACTCTTTCCCAAGTGCTGAATCTCTCTCTCTGGCACTCTCTCTCCCTCATCGTGATAGGCCTCTATGTGGCCATTCTTCTCCACTCATACCACTCTCTCCCTAGTGGGAAGTCTCTCCGTGTGGACTCCGCCTCACTTCTGGAACCCTCCCCCCTAGCGGTGAGTCGCTCTAAGGGCCCTCCGCCCTACTTCTGGCACTCTCCCCCCTAGCGGTGAGTCGCTCTAAGGGCCCTCCGCCCTACTCTGGCACTATCCCCATAGTTTTGAGTCTCCCTCTGGGCGATTCTCCCTTCCTCTTGCACTCTCTCCCTACTGGCGAATCTCCCCATAGCCACTCCTTCGCACTTCTGGCTCTCTGCCCCGAGTGGTGACTCTCGCTCACCTGGCACTCCTTCCAACTTCGGGCGCTCCCTCCCTAGTGGTGAGTCTCTCTCTCTAGGCACTCCTCCCTACTTCTGGTACGCTCTCTCTCTAGTAGTAGGTATCTCTCAGTACTCCCCTGTCCTGGCACTCTCTCCCTAGTGGTGAGCCTTGCTCTCTCTGGGCACCCTCCCCCCGCCACTTCTGACTCTCTTTCTATCACTCTCTCTGTGCACACTCCACCGCACTCTCTTCCTAGAGGTGTCATACCTCTTCGGCACACATGCATCCCTCGCTTACACTGCTCTTTGGTGATTGTTTTTACATTTCCACCTCTGCCTCTCTCTCCTCAGAGACAGGCCTTCCTCTGCATGGGTACAAATCTGCACTCTCACCACACTCTCCTCTCAGTACTCAGAGTTTCCCGCCTGGAGTGATAGGCGCAGGCGCACTGGTTCTACCTGAGCTCTAACCTAGGGTGGTGTAAGATTGGACCCGAGGGCTTGCCGTAGGTCGGTTCAGCATGCCGGCCTCTGTGGGGAGAGGTTTGTGGCTTGGCTGGGTTCTGCGCCGTCCCTCTAGGGCTCAGGTGTATTTGTTCAGCTCAGTCATCCCTAGCCCGCCTCCGTGGGCCTCGGGGTCCGGTCCAGGCACATGATCCCCGGGCCTCTGGCGGGTCCTGTTTACGTAGGGTGCGTACCTGACAGGCGGGGGCGTGGAGGTGCGTACCTGACAGGCAGGGGCGTGGAGGTGCGTACCTGACAGGCAGGGGCGTGCAGGACGCTCGTCTGCTCATCCGGAGCCCTGCCTGGCACACAGGAGACGGAAGACAGGTCTGCCCCGAGACAACATGGCGGCCTGCAGGCCACCGTATTTTCAGGTTCTCCTTTGGAGGAAAAGCATACATGCCAACATTTCAGAAGGGAAAAGTGGGAGATTTAAAAACAATTATCGGGATAATGTATTTCCCCCATTGACTTCTATTAAAGCAGAGGCAATTTTTCAAGTGCGAGACAGCCAAACTATTTTTGGCTTAAAGATATTTTTGGCTTAAAAAACATTGGGTGTCTCCTGCCAGAATCCGGTCCATTGGCATGTATGGAAAAGGAAGCAGCAGGGTTTGCAGAGCCCTCCATTTCATAGCGAGGGCTAAAGCAGTGAAAAGAGTTCTAGAGTTTCTGGGCCCAGCATTATCCGGTGCTGAAGTTGGAGAACAAGACACTTGTAATTGTGGATGACGTACTTCCGCCCAGAGTTATTGCTTCAGGTGAACGTTCACTTCTCAAAATGAGGGACTTAGTGTTGTCAGGAGGCAGTACAGAATGTCTATACCTACCTAGCCCCAGGAAACCTGAGGATAACAGTGCACTTTACACATTTATTAGCATTACATATCATGAGTCTAAATACAAAGTATACTTTTCATATAGCGCCTCGGTATGGAGGCTCATGTAGAGAAGCATTCTGCATTTCCAGTCCACCCATGGAACAAACATATTTTTGTTTTACACATTTGCTTGGGACCTCAGTAACCAAGTCAGGGCGGCGAGGCAGCGGTGCCATCCCTCAGATACACAGCTTAGTAAGCTGAGGCCTTAAACAGCAGCACCCCCTTTCCACCCTACCATAGGTTACAAGGCTCTATCAAGCTCAGACTGCAAACAATATAACTGTTGCTGAGTTTACACAGATCTTTAACGCTCAGGTCTCTGAAGCAGAGCTATCTCTCAGGATACACAGATATTGCAGGCTGACTCATCAAACAGGAGAGCGACCCAGAGGTTTACAGAGACTGCTAGTCTTGGTTCTTAAATGAAAGGACTACCCCTTATTATCTTGCACTGAAGTTACAGACTCAGAATTTAGAGAGCAGAGCTATCGCTCACGTTACACATGTCATTTAGACACTGCATAGCAGAGCTATAACTCAGATTACTCAGTTCTCATTGGCTTGGACAGATAAGCTGCTGCTAATGGTTAGAGGGGTATTACCCCGAACGGTAAGAGATATAGTGCGGCTTTAGGCCTAAACTGGATGGAAGAGGATGTGGCATTACGGCCAGAGCTGCCGACTTTAGAAATAGGGAACCAGGTTTGAGTCCCGGCGTCCGCTCAACACTCTGTGATTCTGGCAAATCACTGGATCTCCCTGTGCCTAAAAAAAACAAAATATGAATTTGACCTTGTGGAATGTAACTGCACTCCAATGCCCTTGGGCCTAGTTAGAGCTACATAAAACTGCAAAAATAAATAAATACACAAATAAATAAATAAATATGCTATACGAACTGCTACTCTGGTTATGCAGATCTTATGGGGTACAGCAAAGCTATTCCCATATTTAAATGCACTTTACAGGAATAGGCCCAAAACAGCTCAACTATCCCTCGGTTCACAGACCTACCACTGAGGTTATAGGTACTAGGAAGCGAAGCATCCCCTGTGAAGGATCAGTGGTGCCTTAGAGTACTAAAGGTTTTTCTCAGAGCATCCTCAAAGACACAACTGTATTCTGAGGGCATCAGACCGCCTCGCAGGCGGACATATCTCTCCACGCACCCCCAAGCCCACGGAGACTCCAGGTTTCATCTCCCCATCCCTGCTCCACTGATGATCCGGCTACATTGACTTAACCTTGTATACCGTCCCCGAGCGTCGTCGCTTTTTATCTGCACATTATTTCCCCGGGGAAGGTCTTATTGAGAGATGGCGTGCTTGCCGCATTTCACAAAATGCTCCCTTGTGGCGCCCCGGCAGAAACACTTACTATTTCTGACAATTTCTTTCGCACAACACTAGGTCCCAGCGCAGCCACAAAGAGGAGAAAGAAATCCCTTTTTGCCAGCATTAGCAATAAATTTCGTCACTCTTTAATTAGCCTCAATTTTCTCCACCAATTCTCGGTGCAATAACCGCCTCTGGCTGATTTCCTGCAGCAGAACATTTTTTTCCATGTTCCAAAAAAATGAAGCAGTCACTTTGAAATGTTATTAGCCTGAATCAGGACCCAGGAGAATTGACAGTTGTTGGGTTGAATTCAATGCCAGGGAATTGTCTGGATCTGTAAATTCCAAGTTCTGGCTTAATGCCGTGCAACCCTAGCATCTACACACACCGTATGCACCCATCTATTTCAGGGACCAAAAACATTGAGGTTGCACCGTACTGTCACTCTCTGGGATTACAGTTTCAATTCTAAGAAGCGATGGTCTCCATTGATCAGTGTTCTTACATGCAAGGAAGAACCCACTGAATAAAAAGATCTCAGGCATATATTCGCCCGGGGACTCCTCCCGTATAGCTTCTCGCGAAGCCACCTTGGTCTCCAGAATAGAAACATTTTATTGGAAGGCAGAGGGTCCGCCATGTCCATCAAGTGTGCACAGTCCTCAGTCTGATCTTAACACAGAGGCCCTACAGAGTCTCCAACTTTACCCTTAGCAGCTTTGCCCTTTCTTTCTCAAGAGTATTCATGTCGTGTCTCTTTCCTCACAAGACATTTTTAATTTATTTTCTGTTTTGTAAACCACTTCTACTGGGAGCTTTTGTCTCTGCAGAACAAACAATTTGCTTAAAATAATAGTATCCTAGACAGTTACTTTGTAGTAGCAAAGAGCTACATGCAAAACTAATTGCCAAAGTTTCTAAGAAGCAGATTTCACTGTAAAACAAAAAAATACAAAATAAACTACTTTATTACACTGCAAGCGGGTGGTTGAAAACTCCGGCTCGGAAGGAAATAAGGAAAATAAACTTTCCTTTTGGAACGCCACTGTCCCATAATTGTATATATTACAATGTATAGAGCATGCACAATCGTGTGCATAAGGCATGGCCAGAAGCCTGTGCACAATGCATACAGGACATGATGGTATATGCCGGATAGGTCTTCTGACCCTGTGGGAAGCATACAGAAGGCAGGGTTGAAGGCCGTGCACTGAGGTGCTTCAAGCAGACAAAGGCCATTGGCCACGCCCCCTGTGCCTGGTGCCCCCTGTATGTGACGCACAAAAGGTACAGCCAAAGCCATGCCATGTGGGCACTCTGGTTCACTGTGTGTAGCATGTGCAGGGCAAGGTCAAAGGTCCTCCCCAAGGCATAGTCTCAGCATTGCACTGTGTACCCTGGCACTTGCACTTCCCCGCAGAAGGGAGGGAGGGGGGCTTTGTCCCTTGCATGCGGCACAGGGGGGAGTCACACACTATGTTCTGTGCATCCTCAGCCACTGAGTGTACCGCACACCGGGTGTGGTTGGGGGCTATGTCCTGTACACAGCTAATAACGTGCTGGCAACTACAGCACAACATGGCAAATCACAAAAATGTGCACATTCCACCCAAAAAATAAGTTTGCTGTGGTATGTTTGACATAAATTTAGAAAGCTGAAAAAAATGTACCGGTTAAGATTTCCTACTATTATTAAGTACCCACCCAGTGCGCTGGAAAGGGCATTACACGGTGTGTAACAGGTGACATCACAAACAGCATCATCAATGAAATCACTCGTGACGTCATGCAGTGCCATCTATAACGATAGCTCTCAGTGGCTTGCCAGCACCAGTCTCATATCTGACGGAACCAAATGTCATCAACTTTCAACATATCTGAAAGGGAAGGATGAAGAACAATTGCTGTGAGAGGGTAAGTGAGTGAGAGAGTGAGTGAGAGGTTGAGTCAGTAGGTGTAAGGCGTTTATTAACTGAGTAGCTAAGTGGGTGAGTATCTAAGTGGATTAGCTAAAGAAAGGGCGAGTGAGAAATGTAATCAGTTGATGGTTGAATGGGTGATTTAGTGGTTGTGCAGGTGAATGAGTGGGTGAATGTGTATGGTAATGGTCTGGATACAGATTGAGTGAGAGAATACCTAGGTGATTATGTGGCTGGCTGGTGATTAGAGGCTTTCTAGGTGATTGATTGAGAGTGTGTAAGTGGCTTAGCCGCAAAGAGGGTGGGTGTATGAATAACTGGTGTCACTGCTGACTTAAAGGGGCCACCCAGTATCCAGGCTGCATCCCAAATAACCACCAATAACAGGCTTAATAGAGTGTTCCTTGATCTGATGAAGTCATCTGGGGTTTTGAGATCTATTGTGACATCATTCACCGGATGGCCGCCGTCATCTGTAATTTCACGTGGGAGACCATGGGCAGAGACCTGGTTGAGCTTTCACGCGTGTGACCTACCGTTAACCAGTGACTATGGTACGGTTTTAGGTTTTTTTGATGCCAAAAGTGATCTCATTTTGTTTGGCTTCCCTATAATTCACTGGCCTAACTCAATGCCTATCAATTATTGCCTGCGATTCACGGAGCTACGGTAGTGATTTATGGATTTCAGACAATATAATCCTAAAATAGTACATAAAAAATGAAAAATGCATACCAGGTGGCGTACATACACCGACGTGTCCCACGTAAGCCCAGAAGGGGCAGATCTGTGCCCCATTTGGAGTCAAGACACATAAAACAAATGTTTATGTCTCTGAAATGTATAAAGTGCTGCCACCCCCACAGTGGTTTCCTGGCGTAGACCAAATCTAACCGGAAGCCAGTCACATAGTGAGTGGTTATGCGGAAAGTCTGGCTCTCTGAACATCTCTGGCGGAGGAATCATTGGCATGGGCACCTCGGCAGAAACCCGCCGTGGTTTCAGTTTCAGAATTACTTGTGCGTAGCACATGTATATTTTTTCAGCTGTCCGCTGCAGATGACCCGGGTGTATATTGTACTGTGTGCCTGCTGCAGGCTGGCCAAGGGTCTGTTCTTTTTTGGGACGTTGCGAAAGCTGCTCCCTCTGAGAGGCAGGATAGAGCTGTGGGTGGAATATGCTTTTTCTGACGCGGCTATTTCCTGGCATGAGCGTCATTGTGACAGCCCTAGCACATACGACACTTACGCCCGCACACGCACTCTTTTGTGACGTTTGAATATGTGAGCAGACTGGGGGATACTGCTGGTGTTATTATTTTTTTATAAATAGCGCTGATGTGTGCTTGGCGAGTCACGGCGCTAGAGAGCGTAGATAGAAGAAACAGTAGTCTATGCCGTTCTAAAGTGAGCTCTGCTGCATCAAATGCCATTGGCCGCCAGGTGCAGAACTGTAGCGCCTGTGAAGGGAGCTGGTGTCAAGGTGCTGTAGGGTAAAGTCCTCCGTGCAGGGGGTGATCCTCGGAGTGTGCCCATGAGGCCCCATGCTCATCGCAGTGCCTGCTTAAAGGGGCGTCCATAGTAGACAAAAAAGAAAGCAATGCTCTTTACCAGTGAGTCCTTCTTCGTTAGCAATCACCAACGATAGGCGCTCTACAACATTGCTTTATTTAATGATGTCATCTTGGGCTTGGAAGCAGGTTGTGTCGTCATTCACTGGGTTGTCCTTTTAAGGCCCCCTTGCCAGTTTCACCTGCCCTTTGTGGGCCCGGGGTCCGCGCGATGCAGTCTCTCAGCGCCTCACACTCTCCATTCATGTGGCCCAAACTCCTCACACTGCCCGGGCACGTGCCTCGGGTCCACACACTATCTGTCTGTGTGCCCCAAACTCCTCACACAGCCCGGGCACGTGCCTCGGGTCCACACACTATCTGTCTGTGTGCCCCAAACTCCTTACACTGCCCGGTCACGTGCCTCAGGTCCTTACACTGTCTGCCCGTGTGCCCCAAACTCCTTACACTGACCGGTCACGTTCCTCAGGTCCTTACACTGTCTGCCCGTGTGCCCCAAACTCCTTACACTCCCGGGGCACGTGCCTCAGGTCCTTACACTGTCTGCCTGTGTGCCCCAAACTCCTTACACAGCCCGGACACGTGCCTCAGGTCCTTACACTGTCTGCCCCAAACTCCTTACACTGCCCGGGCACGTGCCTCAGGTCCTTACACTGTCAGCCCGTGTGCCCCAAACTCCTCACACAGCCCGGACACGTGCCTCAGGTCCTTACACTGTCTGCCCGTGTGCCCCAAACTCCTTACACTGCCCAGGCACGTGCCTCGGGTCCTTACACTGTCAGCCCGTGTGCCCCAAACTTCTCACACTGCCCGGGCACGTGCCTCGGGTCCACACACTATCTGTCTGTGTGCCCCAAACTCCTCACACTGCCCGGGCACGTGCCTCGGGTCCACACACTATCTGTCTGTGTGCCCCAAACTCCTCACACTGCCCGGGCACGTGCCTCGGGTCCACACACTATCTGTCTGTGTGCCCCAAACTCCTTACACTGCCCGGTCACGTGCCTCAGGTCCTTACACTGTCTGCCCGTGTGCCCCAAACTCCTTACACTGACCGGTAACGTGCCTCAGGTCCTTACACTGTCTGCCCGTGTGCCCCAAACTCCTTACACTGACCGGTCACGTGCCTCAGGTCCTTACACTGTCTGCCCGTGTGCCCCAAACTCCTTACACTGCCCGGGCACGTGCCTCAGGTCCTTACACTGTCTGCCCGTGTGCCCCAAACTCCTCACACAGGCCGGACACGTGCCTCAGGTCCTTACACTGTCTGCCCGTGTGCCCCAAACTCCTCACACTGCCCGGGCACGTGCCTCAGGTCCTTACACTGTCTGCCCGTGTGCTCCAAACTCCTCACACAGCCCGGACACGTGCCTCAGGTCCTTACACTCTCTGCACTTGTGCCCCAAACTCCTCACACAGCCCGGGCACGTGCCTCAGGTCCTTACACTGTCTGCCCGTGTGCCCAAACTCCTTACACTGCCCGGGCACGTGCCTCAGGTCCTTACACTCTCTGCACTTGTGCCCCAAACTCCTCACACTGCCCGGTCATGTGCCTCAGGTCTACACACTGTGCCCCAAACTCCTCACACTGCCCGTTCATGCAACTAAGAGCCCCAAGTCTTAGACACTGCCTGCACAATTATACAAAGCTCTCCTTGCTGTCTGCCCCTGGTCCCCAAACTCCCCTCTGTCTGCCGATGGTCCCCAAGCGCTTCACACTGTCTATCTGTGGGGCCTAGTCACCCAGCACAGCCTCTCTGTGGGCCCCAAGCTCCTCAAACCTGATCTGTGTGCACCAAACTCCTCACATGGTCTACGTGCCTCCAGCTCCTCAGAGTCCAAACAGAGTTCTGTGCGCTGTTTGACCAGGTGCCTCAAACCCCTCATACGGTCTATCTATTCCAAGCTCTTCTCGCTGTCAGCCAAAGTGAATCAAGCCACGCAAATGCCCTCTCCGTGGGTCTAAGCTCCTCACGGTGTCTTTCGCATGCAACAAGCTAACTCCATTTTCCTTCCATAAAGGCCAATCTCCTCACATTGCTTGTCTGGCGGTCCCAAAGCTCCTCACGCTGTCTTTCCTCACACAACATGCGGTTCATAGTCTATTCATGTTCCACTAGCCCCTCACACTGCCTGCCCCAGGCATGCTCAGGAAGTAGATCATGAGCTGCCTGAAACTCTGGCAAGAGAGACATCTGCTTCCTAAAACACCCCAATGAGGGACATGTACCTCTGTTTCAAGGACGAGCTTGTCGAAGCCATCCTAATTACCATATCCAGGAGGATCACTTTGCCCTCTTACCCCGAACACCTTCATATGTCCACCTGATATATATAGAAGGTAAAAAGTGGTGAGCGACAA
Source organism: Calotriton arnoldi (assembly GCA_963921515.1). Classification (NCBI taxonomy): domain Eukaryota; kingdom Metazoa; phylum Chordata; class Amphibia; order Caudata; family Salamandridae; genus Calotriton; species Calotriton arnoldi. Next base: position 3,592,013 of record CAWUFW010000272.1, on the reverse strand, counting down.
AAAAAAGTGAAAGAAAATTTAAAAGGAAGGCAGCTGCCTATGATAGGCTGGTTTTCTATTTCAGTTTGACTTACTTAGCAGCCATGACCGACATGTTTCGGTCTTTTTCAAACTTTTCACTGCAGTGTAGCTGAACTGCTTCAGGTTGTGTGAAGCCAATACACCGTTTTTGAAGCAAGACACACACCGAGCAGTGTAAGCTTTCAATGAAAAGCTGATATTCATGCAGCAGAATACTGTTTCTGCTCGGGGTGCTCGGGTGCACATACAGTTAAACGGCTTCAGGAAGAGGATATCGCAAAAACAAAAAAGAGAGAGAGAACAGGGGAGGATAAAAGATCAGCTATCAAAACATTTTATCAGTGCCCTGTTCTCCCGCTCTTGGTGGGCAACAATAAAAACTTGTGTGACTCATCCTTGTAAAATGGAAAACAGTTATTTTTTGGAATTTGTGACGGTTGTCAACAATGGCTGCAGTTACAGTGATTTCAAGGCTTCCTTTGTAGCCCCCTGCGGGCTGAGATCCAACTACAGTCTGGGAAGGCACGGCCAGGTCACAGCGCATCATGACGGAGGTTGAGCGCTCTGTTACTGATTTTTGCCATTAATGCCGATATTTTCCTGAAATGTTTCTCTAAAAGCCCAACCACAAACATTGCAGCCTTCCAAAGACCGTTCAATCGGTCAATATGTAAAAAAAAAACATACACTGAGCAATACCAGGTGAAGCTCGAAGCACTTGCGGGTGGGGGCATTTTGCGTACATAGTCAAAGTATCTTTTAGACTCCAGATTTCATTCCAAGCTTCATAGTTTCTGATACTACATTCTTCACAAAAGTCCTTATTTTTAATTTTTAAGGTTGAATTCTCAGCTACACACAAATGGCTAAACACCACTTTGTGTGTACCAGTTTATCAATGAAATTTGCAAAAAATTAATCCGTTTGTGCAGAAAAATAGATCCATTACAACTAACAAAACCTAGTTCCCATTTAACTCCCCCACAAGTTGGCAGTAAACCAGTTGTTTAGCATAGTATGGCACAATTCACTAACCTTCACAAACCCCCAAAAAATATTCACAGTAGTTAGTAGGCCTCAGGAGTTTGTGTTTTTAACCCACTGATCTCATGATTTCGTCAACTAGGTGTTTCCCCAGCAGGCGCGGCTATGTGGCTTGCAGAGGCAGCAATTTTACATCAAGGCGCCCATAAAAATGTGTTTACTGGTAATGTGGTCCAGTTTGTTTTTAGTGACTTTCCCTGGGAGCCCCAAAATACATCACCCTTTCAGCGCACTGACCCCATAGTTATGTGATAAGACTCAACAAGCATTGGCAAAGCCAATAGGTCTCGATTTTGAGAACTATTGGCATTGTCAATGGTTTTAGCTATGCTGCACAGCATCCCTGATAATGTGCCACATGACTAAAGGATGCAAAAGAATAATAATAATAATTTTGTAGGTGCACGCCTAGAAAATGATGCATGTTTTTTTCTTTTCAGTAACTAATCCAAGTTGGATCGATAACTAAAAAAGAAAAAAACAAGTTTTTTTCAAAAGCGGATGGAGTGTGGAAGCAATGCAGGGAAGGGTGGTGGGGGGAAGCAACGAGGGTGGGGGGCAAAAGCAACACGGGGGCTGGGAAGGATGACGAAGCAACACAGGGGTGCACTGTAAAGTTAATTCACCATCAGTGGATGGTTAATGCATCCATGCTCCGGGGGACACCCAAACTCATGAGGCGGAATGGAAGTAAAGCCCACACAAGCCATCCAATAAGAAGCAAGCAAATGAGTGACATTGAAGTCAACCCAATAGGAGGCAACAGGCGGACTCTAAAACCCACTGTAAAATAACAATATGTCGCGCAACAAAACCTTAGGCAAGACCTAAAAGAGTATTGGAGGCCTTTGGGGAGCAGACCAAGAGCTGTTCTGCCCCTTGAGAGCGAAAGGCTGGAAGGACCGCTCAAAAGGATGGTTTAATCTTTGGAGTTTAAATTAGCGGCACTTCAGACAGAGTGAGGAACATAAAGCCTGCCTGACACCCGAGAGCCAGCCAGGCCTAAAAAACATTCACACCCCACAGATCTGACCAGAAACCACGACCCCGGCGGCGCGCTCTCTTCTGAATTTCCTGGGATTTTTTTAAATGAGAAAAATCGTGAAAGAAATAGGCTGGGCTGAGGGGCGACATTTACGCCGACGTTTGTGAAGGCTTCTATGCACACAAAGTGAACCGCGATATTGTTAATTCATTCACGAAACGGGAGAAACTTTTGCGCACTCTGTCGCCTCGCTTTGTAGCAAAGTCAATAATTACCTTGCACCCCACCCCACACAAAGTGATAAAATAAAAAGCCTTATGCTGGGGGAATGGGGGTGGGGAAAGGTGTCAGGGAGCGGTGACCTCTGCATTGTAGCGCCCTGTGCTCCTGGTGTCGATTTGTGGATTTTCTTAGCTGGCAAAGTTACTCATTCACTCTCCTTTATTTTACGCCATCCTGTGGTTATAGTCAAAGGAGACGTATAGTTTTCAGCAACGAAATCTGGTATTCCCTCAGTTACTCATTATAAGGAACGTCAGACGCGCAGTGATTGGATGACCCGCCACCCTACACCAAACATTGCGCAGCCCAACAAACACAATAGGGTGATGGGCTGGAAACCTCCCATTGTTTGCAGGCTAGGGGGGCGCCCCCTGTATCTATGCTGGGTCAGCAGGAGGGGGCGCTTGGTCTGCTCCCCCTCTCAGAGTCTAAGGGCGTGAGTCAGGCTGCGCCCTCACGTGCACAGTACAGTTTGCGTGGCCAGGCAATGACGTCGCCTGTCCTTACGTCACCGAACCATCCAAGGTAGAAGGCGGAAGTGAAGGCGGAAATAGATGGCTGAGCGAAAGGACTGTCAAGCTATTCCCATACACAGGTGGTGAACAAATAACAACGCACACCAATAACCCCCTCGAATCCTACCAAGGTACTGGATTAACGTCATCTGTTTGGCGCCCTGCAGGTTCCACCCTCTTCTTTCCATTTCTATTGGTCCATGCACTTAAGACAATTTAGTTTAGAAATAATGAACCAATCAGGAAATCAGTTGAAGGCGCGCACTCTAATAGTATATATATAAAAAAAAACTTTATCAACTAATATCCTTTTTCACACTTTGTTTCCCCGTAAGGGCGATAATATAAATTTAATAACAAATGAAAATCTCCAGGGTTGGAAAATATAAAGTAGAAGAGACTTTTTGTGGAAGCAGGGAGAGGTGGGGGTCATACTCTGTTTCGGCAAAACCCTAAGGGGGGAGCCGACAGGGGAAATGAATGTTTGAGAACGATTGTGCTGGGGAAAGTGGGGGGCGGAGCGGGTACATTTTCTCATTTAAAGTAAATTGCACCGGGGCCTGAACGCACTTGCTTTCTCTGGATTATTAACAGATGCTCCCCTAGCCCTCCCTAAAATAAAGAAAAAAAGCGAGCCCTTGTTAGGGCACATTCCAGAGTGGCCCTGACGGCAGCCTCTCTACCTGCAAGTCATTTAAAGTAAAACACCAGTTCAGTCTGCATACCCGCCCCTCCCCCACTGACAGAAATTTAAATAAATAAAGGATATTCCACTTCTGGTAACAATTCCCTTCCTCGGGGAGAGGAAACGCAAAAAAATCCCAGAAACTCCCAAAATATTAAAAGTTTAAGCTCTTGGGGAGCGAGGGGTGACTGGGAATCTAAATGCGTATGCACGTTGTCTGTGTTTTGTTTCATGACCTGCAGTAAAATAAACAAGGGACACAGGAAAGTGCTCCTTGTGAGGGACATAATGTGCCATGTTCAGCGCGTTCCCTTTTTTTGAGAGCTTTATAGTTGGGGGGGGCTATTGTCTGATTTTTTTTAATTACATTTCCTAGGCTAGTCCCCTCTCTGAAAAAGAAACCCTCTATGCCTCTCTCTCTAACGTGTTTTGTCTCTAGTTGAGGAGAGTGGGTGAGTCGCATTTTATCCCCACACAAATACAACCCAGTTGGAAGTCGTGCGTGTTCGTTTTTTATAGAAAAAGTTGCAGTTTTCATGTGCGTCAGTTATGTCAATGGACACTGAAAGTAGCACTTTTCGGGAAAGTGTCTGTTTGTACATACCCAAAAAACGAAGGGCCTCGAGGTGCCCCCCGGGGAGTAGACGCCATACTCGTGTGCAAGGCTTAAGAATGTTTTCCTACATTATGGCTTTTGTATTTTATTTTTAAAGTGTTCGAATCATTGCTCTGACAACAGAGGCTCTCGCATATCTGGTGTGAGTCAAGCGTAGGGTCTTCTTCAGCTGTCGCGTAGGAGGAGTGAGTATTTCACCCAATCTGTCCCATGTCAGGTGTAATGATCTCACTCAGACCAGCGATCCCAGACTCTCCCTTGTCCGGATTATCTCACACATACTGACAAGGTCAGGCTTGAGTATCTCTCTCAGACCAGAGATTTCCCAGGTCAGGCTTGAGCATCTCACCCAGGCCACAGATCTCAGGCTCTCTCACTTCATGGTTGAATATCTTTCGACAACCAGAGATCTATGGCTCTCCCACATCAGGTTTGAGTATGTCACCCAGACCAGAGATCTCAGACTCTCCTACGCCCGGCCAGAGATTCCAAGCTCTCCCACGTCATGTCTGAGTATCTCACTCAGACCAGGGATCTCAGGCTCTCTTTTCCTGGAATGAGTATCTCACCAGACCAGGGATCTCAGGCTCTGTATTTCTTGATTGAGTATCTCACCCAGACCAGAGATCTCATGCTCTCTGTGCCTGGAATGAATATCTCACCCTGACTTGGGATCTCAGCCACTCTGTGTCTGGATTGATATTTCACCCAGAACAGGGATCTCAGGCTCTCCCACCTCAGCTCTGAGTATCTCACCCAGACCAGGGATCTCAGGCTCTCCCACCTCAGGTTTGAGTATCTCACCCAGACCAGGGATCTCAGGCTCTCCCACCACAGTTTTGAGTATCTCACCCAGACCAGGGATCACAGGCTCTCCCACCTCAGGTTTGAGTATCTCACCCAGACCAGGGATCACAAGCTCTCCCACATCAGGTTTGAGTATCTCACCCAGACCAGGGATCTCAGGCTCTCCCACCTCAGGTTTGAGTATCTCACCCAGACCAGGGATCTCAGGCTCTCCCACCACAGTTTTGAGTATCTCACCCAGACCAGGGCTCACAGGCTCTCCCACCTCAGGTTTGAGTATCTCACCCAGACCAGGGATCTCAGGCTCTTCCACCTCAGGTTTGAGTATCTCACCCGGACCAGGGATCTCAGGCTCTCCCACCTCAGGTTTGAGTATCTCACCCAGACCAGGGATCTCAGGCTCTCCCACCTCAGGTTTGAGTATCTCCTCTGGACCTGGAATCTCAAGTTCTGTTTTTTATCCAGAGTGAACAGTTCACAAAGTCCAGAGAAGTTCAGGTGCCGCGTGTAAAGAGTCAACTGCTCACTCATCCCACAGATCCTAGAGTGACCACCTGTCTCCAGGCAACTACAGACACTGTCTCCAGTCCAGAACTTTTTACCTTTATATCACCGAGTTCAGGTGTGTCAATCCAACCAGTCCAACGGAAGCGAAGTAAGACTACCACCCCCAGAATGCACCAGGCTATCACATGAAATACCAGGACTGGAAAGACCTGGGAGGAGGTGGGCACCAAGCAGAACTCAATGTTTTGCGTATAGTATTTGAGTAGATCACCCACTCCGGAGCTCTCAAGTGATCTCATTAAGTAGCTCACTCAGTCCATAGATCCCCAGCTGTCCCACCAATTCGCTTAGAAATGTATACAGTGCAGAGACCCCCCACCTACCCCACATTAGTTAATACAGTTCAGAGACCCCCCCAGTTGTCCCACATTAGTTCTTCATACAGTTCAGAGACCTCCAGCTGTCCCGTATGAGTAGTTCTTAGAGTACAGAGCCACCCAGCTGTCCCACATGAGTACTTCAGTCCAGAGACCTCTTTCTGGAGTAGTTCATACAGCACAGAGACCGCCAGCTGTCCCACATGACTAGTTCATAGAGTACAGAGACACCCAGCTGTCTCATGTGAGTACGTCATATAGTCCAAAGACATCCAGCTGTCCCACCAATCCGCTTAGAAATGTATACAGCCCAGAGACCGACAGCTGTCCCACAACAGTAGTGTATATAGCCCAGAGACCGACAGCTAACCCACAAAAGTAGTGTATACAGCCCAGAGAGCGACAGCTGTCCCACATGAGTAGTGTATACAGCCCAGAAACCGACAGCTGTCCCACATGAATAGTGTATACAGCCAAGAGAATGACAGCTGTCCCACAAGAGTAGTGTATACAGCCCAGAGACCGACAGCTGTCCCACATGAGTAGTGTATACAGCCAAGAGAGCGACAGCTGTCCCACATGGGTAGTGTATACAGCCCAGAGACAGACAGCTGTCCCACATGAGTAGTGTATACAGCCCAGAGACCGACAGCTGTCCCACAAGAGTAGTGTATACAGCCCAGAGACCGACAGCTGTCCCACATGAGTAGTGTATACAGCCCAGAGACAGACAGCTGTCCCACAAGAGTAGTGTATACAGCCCAGGGACCGACAGCTGTCCCACATGAGTAGTGTATACAGCCCAGAGACCGACAGCTGTCCCACAACAGTAGTGTATATAGCCCAGAGACCGACAGCTAACCCACAAAAGTAGTGTATACAGCCCAGAGAGCGACAGCTGTCCCACATGAGTAGTGTATACAGCCCAGAAACCGACAGCTGTCCCACATGAATAGTGTATACAGCCAAGAGCCTGACAGCTGTCCCACAAAAGTAGTGTATACAGCCCAGAGACCGACAGCTGTCCCACATGAGTAGTGTATACAGCCAAGAGTGCGACAGCTGTCCCACATGGGTAGTGTATATAGCCCAGAGACCGACAGCTGTCCCACATGAGTAGTGTATACAGCCCAGAGACCGACAGCTGTCCCACAAGAGTAGTGTATACAGCCCAGAGACCGACAGCTGTCCCATATGAGTAGTGTATACAGCCCAGAGACAGACAGCTGTCCCACAAGAGTAGTGTATACAGCCCAGAGACCGACATCTGTCCCACATGAGTAGTGTATAGAGCCCAGAGACCTCTGCCTGTCCCGCATGAATAGTTCCTACAGTACAGAGACCTCCATCTGTCCCGCATGAGTAGTTCAGAGTAGAGACCTCCAGCTGTCCCGCATTAGTAGTCCATAGAGTACAGAGACCTCCAGCTGTCCCGCATCAGTAGCTAATAGAGTAGACCTCCAGCTGTCCCGCATGAGTAGTTCATAGAGTACAGAGACCTCCAGCTGTCCCGCATGAGTAGTTCATAGAGTAGAGACCGCCAGCTGTCCCTCATGAGTAGTTCATAGAGTAGAGACCTCCAGCTGTCCCGCATGAGTAGTTCATAGAGTAGAGGTCTCCAGCTGTCCCGCATAAGTAGTTCATAGAGTACAGAGACCTCCAGCTGTCCCGCATGAGTACTTTATACAGTCCAGAGACACCCAGCTGTCCCGCATGAGTAGTTCATAGAGTAGAGACCTCCAGCTGTCCCGCATAAGTAGTTCATAGAGTAGAGACCTCCAGCTGTCCTGCATTAGTTCATAGAGTAGAGACCTCCAGCTGTCCCGCATGAGTAGTTCATAGAGTAGAGACCTCCAGCTGTCCCGCGTGAGTAGTTCATAGAGTACAGAGACCTCCAGCTGTCCCGCATGAGTAGTTCATAGAGTAGAGACCTCCAGCTGTCCCGCATGAGTAGTTCATAGAGTAAAGAGACCTCCAGCTGTCCTGCATGAGTAGTTCATAGAGTAGAGACCTCCAGCTGTCCTGCATGAGTACTTTATACAGCCCAGAGACACCCAGCTGTCCCATGTGAATACTTCATACAGTCCAGAGACCGCTAACTGGAGTAGTTCCTACAGTCCAGAGACCCCCAGCTGTCCCACATGAGTAGTTCATAGAGTACCGCCCTCCAGCTGTCCCAAGAGAGCAGTGTATACAATTCAGAGACCTCCGTCTGTCCCACATGGGCAGCTCATAAAGTCCAGAGACATCCAGCTGTCCCACATGAGTACTTCATACAGTCCAAAGACACCCAGCTGTGCCATGTGAATACTTCATACAGTTCATAGACCTGTATCTGGGGTAGTTCATACAGTCCAGAGACCTCCGTCTGTCCCAAGTGACTACTTCAGACAGTCCAGAGACCTCCGTCTGTCCCACGTGACTACTTCAGACAGTCCAGCGACCTCTACCTGGAGTAGTTCCTACAGTACCCGTGTGAGTAGTGCATACAGTCCAGAGACCTCTACCTGGAGTAGTGCATACAGTACCCCTGTGAGTAGTGCATACAGTCCAGAGACCTCTACCTGGAGTAGTTCCTACAGTACCCGTGTGAGTAGTGCATACAGTCCAGAGACCTCTACCTGGAGTAGTGCATACAGTACCCCTGTGAGTAGTGCATACAGTCCAGAGACCTCTAGCTGGAGTAGTGCATACAGTACCCCTGTGAGCAGTGCATACAGTCCAGAGACCTCTACCTGGAGTAGTGCATACAGTACCCCTGTGAGCAGTGCATACAGTCCATAGACCTCTACCTGGAGTAGTGCATACAGTACCCCTGTGAGTAGTGCATACAGTCCAGAGACCCGTGTGAATAGTGCATACAGCCCAGAGACCTCTAGCTGGAGTAGTGCATACAGTACCCCTGTGAGCAGTGAATACAGTCCAGTGACCTCTACCTGGAGTAGTGCATACAGTACCCCTGTGAGCAGTGAATACAGTCCAGAGACCTCTATCTGGGGTAGTGCTTACAGTACCCCTGGGAGCAGTGAATACAGTCCAGAGACCTCTATCTGGGGTAGTTCCTACAGTACCCCTGTGAGCAGTGAATACAGTCCAGAGACCTCTATCTGGGGTAGTGCTTACAGTACCCCTGGGAGCAGTGAATACAGTCCAGAGACCTCTATCTGGGGTAGTTCCTACAGTACCCCTGTGAGCAGTGAATACAGTCCAGAGACCTCTACCTGGAGTAGTGCATACAGTACCCGTGTGAGTAGTGCATACAGTCCAGAGACCTCTAGCTGGAGTAGTGCATACAGTACCCGTGTGAGTAGTACATACAGTCCAGAGACCTCTAGCTGGAGTAGTGCATACAGTACCCCTGTGAGCAGTGCATACAGTCCAGAGACCTCTACCTGGAGTAGTGCATACAGTACCCCTGTGGGCAGTGCATACAGTCCAGAGACCTCTACCTGGAGTAGTGCATACAGTACCCCTGTGAGCAGTGCATACAGTCCAGAGACCTCTACCTGGAGTAGTGCATACAGTACCCCTGTGAGCAGTGAATACAGTCCAGAGACCTCTATCTGGGGTAGTGCATACAGTACCCCTGTGAGCAGTGAATACAGTCCAGAGACCTCTAGCTGGAGTAGTGCATACAGTACCCCTGTGAGCAGTGCATACAGTCCATAGACCTCTACCTGGAGTAGTGCATACAGTACTCCTGTGAGTAGTGCATACAGTCCAGAGACCTCTAGCTGGAGTAGTGCATACAGTACCCCTGTGAGTAGTGCATACAGTCCAGAGACCTCTAGCTGGAGTAGTGCATACAGTACCCCTGTGAGCAGTGAATACAGTCCAGAGACCTCTAGCTGGAGTAGTGCATACAGTACCCCTGTGAGCAGTGAATACAGTCCAGAGACCTCTAGCTGGAGTAGTGCATACAGTACCCCTGTGAGCAGTGAATACAGTCCAGAGACCTCTAGCTGGAGTAGTGCATACAGTACCCCTGTGAGCAGTGCATACAGTCCAGAGACCTCTACCTGGAGTAGTGCATACAGTACCCCTGTGAGTAGTGCATACAGTCCAGTGACCTCTATCTGGGGTAGTTCCTACAATACCCCTGGGAGCAGTGAATACAGTCCAGAGACCTCTACCTGGAGTAGTGCATACAGTACCCGTGTGAGTAGTGCTTACAGTACCCGTGTGAGCAGTGAATACAGTCCAGAGACCTCCAACTGTTCCATGTGAGTGGTTTAGACAGCCGTGAGAGGTACAGCTGCCCCACAGTGAGTTGTGAGTTGCTCATAGAGAGACGGGATACCAAGCAGATCCTTGAGCTTGTGAGGTGAGTGACCCGCCCCGCCCAGAGACCTCACTCGGTCCCAGGTGAGCTGTGAACAGCCCTCTCAGTCTGAAGATCTCACGGGAACTCTGCCATGATGCGAGCAGATCGCCCAGGTCTCTCTTCACATTGAATTCTGGGGATTTTAACCCTGAATTTATGATAAAGAAAAGCAAAACGACAAGTCCCAGAATGTGTCCAACTAAATGAGTGACCCTTTGCAACATCCCCTGAAAACAGTGCAACCCTTCTAGTGGCGAACCATCGAAACAGACAAATACACAATGCAAAGCGTAAAACAGGATTTGAACAGCTTGTAAGGGTCTTTTTATCCTCTCTGGAGGCAGCAGCTGGCCTTCAGAAAAGAAACTAGACGCAAGTCAGTGTTGTCTCCACTGCCTTTTCAGTGGGCACCTGACAAGCTTAAAGTGTGCCACTGACCCCCAGAGCAATGCTGTACACCTGCGAAGCAGGGAACCCCCCCTCCCACCGCCTATTCCACCTCAGCACCCGTTTGAGTGCAGATCTGATGCTTTTTTGTGCTGTACTTCCATTGATAAAGCGTCTCGTACCGCTGGAGCGGCACCAAGGCGCATTGGATGGGTAGCATGCTACACTATGGCGGAGAGCTTGTTGGTAGAGTGTCATTTCAGGATGGTCTGTGTGTGAGTACCGAGAAAGGTGCTCTAATGCTGTCTTAGGTCACTTGCTTCATAAATTCTAAACTCCTAGTTTTCAGTGGCTACAATCTCAAACCTGCCAATCAACCTTCATGGCTTCACCTCTCATCTTGCTAGCTTCCAGTGTCCACCGAAAAAGCAAATCTTGCAATAACCTGTGATGGAGAAAACACCCTGTACCAAGAAAAATTAAGTCACATTCAACCCATAAACATTTGTAGCTGTTCAGCAAGTCATAACTTTGACACTCGAGAATTTAACGAGTAGTTTTTAACCTGAGTACACAAGTTTGTTGATTCGAAGCCTATATCGCTTGGATACACTTCAGCCGCACCTTAGACGCTTTCTATAGCGCTTCCGCCGATTCCTGGAGTACTTTGGCAGATTTGATAGTTTCCAATAGCAGGAATAATACTTGGGTCAACTTCAGTGGCACATTGGTCGATTCCTGTCGCAAGTAAAACATTTGATATTGATTCTTACAGCATGTTTGCTGATTTCTATGGTGCTTTGATCAATTTCTGTACCTTACTGATCAACTTATCTAGCACTCTGGTCAATTTCTTGAGCGCGATTCCATATTTGTCAATTTGTTTGCACTTGCCGATTCTTACAATAGTTTGATTGATTTGTGACTATTCCTGTAGAACTTTCCAGAACTCCTCTAGCAGACTCCTGAACTTCTTTAGTGTGTTTGGAGGTCACTTTGGTCAATTTCTGTTGCTGGTCAGGTAATATCTTTTGCACATTGCTATATTTCGGGTGCACTCATGACAACAGCCATAGGCAGGCCCCTCACCATCAGGTCAGAACAAAGTGCATCTTCTCACATGAAGTAAGGCGTAACGGCAGCAGAATCTATTGCCTTTGTTCAGCAGAACAACTACATTTTATATTGAAAGCTTTGAGTGCTCGGATACCTGAGGGTTTAAGTGCCATAGACATCATGAAGCAACTATACTAATACAAGAGCTTCAGTAACTTTGGAAATTGACCAACCAACCTTTCATCAGAAAGCGTACATTAGAAATTGGCCAACATGCTATGGCAATTGAACAATATTCTATCCACCAGCGTGAACTAGAAATTGACTGACGTGCTATAGCAATCGAACAATCTTCTACCTAACTGCATGAACTAGAAATTGACCAACGTGCTACAGCAATCAAACAATCTTCTACCTCCCAGCATGAACTAGAAATTGACCAAAGTACTGTAGCAATCGAACAATCCTAACAGCGTGAACTAGAAATTGACGGACGTGCTATAGCAATCGAACAATCTTCTACCTATCAGCGAGAACTAGAAATTGACCGATGTACTATATCAATTGAACAATCTTCTACCTAACTGTGTGAACTAGAAATTGACCAACATGCTATAGCAATTGAAAAATCTACTACCAAGCTGCGTGAACTAGAAATTCACCGACATGCTATAGCAATCGAACAATCTTCTACCTACCAGCGTGAACTAGAAGTTGTCCAACATACTATAGCAGTCGAACAATCTACTGCCTACCTACGTGAACTAGAAATTGACTAACTTGCTATAGAAGTCAGGCAACCTGCTACGGACCCAGTGCATTAGAAATCAGCCAACATGTTATAGAAACGGGGCTACCTGCTAGTTATGAACGCGCAATGTACTCCTGGAGTCGGGCAATCTATGATAAAGCAATGTGTTTCAGAAATCAAGCGATGTGCTATAGAAAAGGGCCATTTAATATAGAAGATGGGGAAGGTGCTTGAGAAATGGTCCATCAAGCTACTGGGTCCATACAAAGTGCTGTGGAGAAAGACCAGTTTGCTACAGCAATCGATAGAAGTGAAATAGAAAAAAGGATCGGCTTTTAGAACAGTTTAGTTGGATTCAATAGGACTTTGCAAGATTTTAATTCTATTTTGGCCAACTTCTGTGGAAGAGAAGTCCATTGCAGCCCACTCAGGTTTAAGAATATCTATGTTTGATCTATTTCTTTAGTGGATCAGTTGATCTTTTTTTTTTTTTTTAAAGAACTTTGATTTATTTGTACAGCATTCCCATCAGTCAATTTCTAAAGTGCACTGAGCAACTCTATAACACGCTCTTCAAATTCTATAGCACTTCAGTCTTCAGTGCACATTATCACCCATAACAGTGTATGGTCCATCTGAAAGCCACTGAAGTAGCCACATGGAGCTTTGCAGCGCTTTACAAAACTTCCAGATGAAGAAGTGAATAAAGCGTGAGGCTCAAAGGGGACACTTACTTTTTGTTCTGCGTGTTCCAGTAGATGGGCTCCAGGCTCAGCGCCGAGACCACGCACACCTCCAGCCAGGCGCACAACAGGGCGGCCAGGTACACTGCCCCCCAGGACCGCCACAGAGCCATGGCTGAGCCGCCGACGACCGGAGAGATCACTTTCAAAATCCGCATGCCTTTTTCTTCGGAGAACGAGCGCTGGCGTCTTGTTATCCTTCAGTGGCCCTTCGGGGCGACGCTCTCCTTCGAGCCCCTTCCGAAAAAATGCCAAAAACCGGGGACTTGGACCATCTTCGCCGCGCCCCCCATGGACGGCAGGAAAAGTTTGCACCCTGTCTTTCCCGGGCGCCTTTTTGTGGGGTGATTAAGTAGAGCGGGGGCTGGAGACGGGAGGGAGGTGTACCCCCTCTCTTCTACATGTCACTGGGTCGGGGCCTCCTTTTAAAGAAACTAACCTTGACGCATTTTCAGCCCCCCGCGTAATGGGGGAGTATGCTGTTGGGGTTCGCTGCCGCTGAAAGTTTTGGGGGTTCGAGGAGTACGGGAGAGTCCGGTGGGACCCGGTTGGATTTTGAGGCTGCGGGGGGACCCCAGGGTGCTGCGGCCCGCACCCCCTCTCTCTCTGTCTCCTCTTGGGGTCCCCCCAGGTGTCACGGTGTGCTGCAGGGTGGGTGCCGGAGAGCCCTGACAGAAGCGTGCCTTTCTCCGCTCCTCGGAGTTGCTTTGGGAGAGAGAAGTGAGTGTGTGTGTTTGGGGGGAGGTGTGGAGCGGGAGGGGGCGGGAGAGTGTTGAATAGAGAGGGAGCTGAGAGAGGGAGGGAGAGGCTGCACTCTGCCTGAGAGCGAGGGGGGAGAAGGAAAGGGAGCCTGTAAGATGCGTAGGGAAGGATCCCGGAGCTGGCGAGTGAGAGAGAGGCCGAGGGAGTGAGTGAAGGTGAGGGTGAACGAGTGGGGGGCAGAGGGAAGGGAGAGAGCCAAGGGGGAGGAATGAACAGTGAGACTTGAGAGAGAGGGTGGGGTGAAAACGGAGTGGAAGAGGGAGGACAAAGGACAGAAAGAGTCTAGAGTGAAAGAGAAGGGGGCAGTAAAAGAGAGTGAGATTCGAGAGAAAAGGGGCAGTTAAGGCGAGAGGGGGAGGAAAGGGAGAGAGGAAGTGCAAAGAAGAGAGGTGAGAAGTGCGGGCGGCGAGACATTGGTGGCAGGAGAGAGAGAGAGCGCGCAGGTGACAAAGCGGGAGCCGAGAGGGACAGCGAGGAAAAGAGCCGAGAGAGATAAAAGAGAGGAAGAGAAAAGTAGGTGGGAAGAGAAAGCAAAGACGTGAGGAGAGGGACATTAGAGGACAAACAAAGAGAGCAGCAAGGAGAGAAAACGTGTATGTAAGGGGCAACGAAAGAAGGAGGAGGAAACGGAAGAGGAACGCGGAAAGGGTAAATACCCCAGTATGGGCAGAAACATAAACCGAACAGAGGCTACAAGAGAAAGAGTGAAAGAAGGGGAAAAATAAGCAGCGAAAGAGACAAACGAGTGGAGAGAAAGAGAGCCGCTGCATAAAGCAGTGAGAAAGAGAGAGTAAAGAAGAGAGACTGAAGGCGCGGGAGACTGCCATGGAAGGGCTGAGGGACAGCTGCTTCAGAGAGCAGAGAGTGCGCTGTGTAACATCTGGACACACAGGGGGCCTCCGCACGCTGCCTTCATTGAGACTGGGGGAGTCTCCCTGGAGAAAGAGCACCCCTTATAACTAAAAAACAAAATCTGAAGCCAGTGTCTGCTTTCACAGAGGGTGTGTCCCTCTGAAAGTGGGCGGCTTGGCAGGGGGCCAGCCCCACACCTGCACCTTGCACAAGCAAAGAAGGGAGTTTCCCTCACTCTCCAGAATATCAAGAGATGTAGGAAGATAGCCCCGAGGGTTAATGTACCAGACGCAGAAGCCTTTGTGCAATCTGCCCCTACCCCTTTCCGTCAGATAGCCCAGTGAGTTAAAGTTAATTGTGCATGAATGAAGGGATGACTGAATGAATGGACTAATCCATTCATTCAGTCATTCCTTCATTAACCCATTCATTTATTATTTAATTGATTCATTAATCAATTCATTCATCCATTCAATGACATGACCTAAAAGCTGAGGTGGGGGTTTCATCCACCAGTGCTTAATTTGAGCTGGTGGTTTCTAGTGCTCGGCTCCTGCACTTAACTGTCAACATCGGCACTTAAGGCAGTCTGCCACATGGTGGCACTGTTTGCCCACTTTAGAGATGAGCACCACAGTTGTTTATTAATTCAATATACATAAACAATGACTAATTCCTGCCCCCAAGCCATTCTACTGGCTTTGGGGGCCTGGAATCGTCTGAATGTCACACTTGTAGGAGTGTGATGGTTAGTGGCTGCATTGGTACCGCCATTGGCAGTGCTGGCAGGGGCAGTAGGTGGTGCAAGCTGCAGTGCCCTCCTGAGGAGGGCCCTGGCACGTGTGTTTTTTGTACAAATTAGGCACTGCCGGGCCTCCATTGTAAACTGATAGAAAACAAATGCCTTCCAAAACAGGAGAGAAATTCAAAATAGCAAATATATTCTGTGTAGAATGAATTACTCAGAATAGATAAAATAATTCATTTAACCATGGGAGCCTTCAAATTAAAACGACTCTACCGGTCCAGGTGTCCCGAAGGTTCTCAAAGCTCCCATCTAAGGGTGGCAACGGCTGCTGTGTGTGCTTGGCAGCCCTGGGGAGTCAGTCAACGTCACGTCTTATGAGGTCACTGGGTCAAAGGTAACTCTGAACTGGGAGCTATGAGCACCTGTTCAGTGTTTCAATATCCGCCTCATATTGCATGGAGTAAGGCACAGCATGCAAGTCCGACCTCTCTAGTAAGGCTTTCGGGGTCCCACCACCAAGATAGTTTATTTTTTAAGAAAATGGACACAGCATTCCATTTTACAACACAGTTTTCCAAACTCAATCAATAGATACCAAAAAGGTGTATAGGCGTTGGAGAAAGTAGTGAAATATTTGCATATTCGAGGTCTTGCCCAAAACACAGGAGCATTATTTCTCCGCAACAGCAAAACATTTATGTATATCCATAATACAAGTGTGCACATACTCACCCAACTTAGGGTATCCATAATACAAGTGTGCACATACTCACCCAACTTAGGGTATCCATAATACAAGTGTGCACATACTCACCCAACTTAGGGTATCCATAATACAAGTGCGCACATACTCACCCAACTTAGGGTATCCATAATACAAGTGTGCACATACTCACCCAACTTAGGGTATCCATAATACAAGTGTGCACATACTCACCCAACTTAGGGTATCCATAATACAAGTGCGCACATACTCACCCAACTTAGGGTATCCATAATACAAGTGCGCACATACTCACCCAACTTAGGGTATCCATAATACAAGTGTGCACATACTCACCCAACTTAGGGTATCCATAATACAAGTGTGCACATACTCACCCAACTTAGGGTATCCATAATACAAGTGCGCACATACTCACCCAACTTAGGGTATCCATAATACAAGTGTGCACATACTCACCCAACTTAGGGTATCCATAATAAAAGTGCGCACATACTCACCCAACTTAGGGTATCCATAATAAAAGTGCGCACATACTCACCCAACTTAGGGTATCCATAATAAAAGTGCGTACATACTCACCCAACTTAGGGTATCCATAATACAAGTGCGCACATACTCACCCAACTTAGGGTATCCATAATAAAAGTGTGCACATACTCACCCAACTTAGGGTAGCTTTCTGGGCTGAATGAACTAAAAGTCTGAAAATGTAGGTGAGCAATGCACAGCGAAGTTGAGTTCGGTTAAGAATTGTAGCGTGCTCCTGAGGTATCACCCTCTGGACGGGGTGTCTAAATAACTCTTGAAGTAGTGCCACTCGAATGAGTGGTATCCCTCTGGGCACAGCGGTGACTGAATAAATCAGATTTCAAATTGTGACAAAAAGTTGAAAAAACGTGACGTTTATAAATTTGTTTTCATCATGATGACTGTAATCTTTATTCATACATGAGTGTATCCATTAACTCATGGATTGGAGATCATAATATCCATTATGTATGAACTCTCATGTTTTCCATCAAATATAAACTCTCCCGATGCATTTCGGGCATGCAAGCTCTTCGTCAGGGAAAGAGTCTGAAAACAATAATGCGGAGACAAAGAGTGTCACGGTTCTCTACAACGAATATGTATAAGCATTCAAACAAACTGTATAATAGTGAATCATGCCTGTGATCGCATCTCATAAAGTAAGTGAAAAGTGGTTAGAAAGACCCGTTGAAACCACGTGTACTGTGAATGAAGAACGTGCTATCAAAATACATCAACTGTGACATCAGGACACCTCAATATGTCCATACTACCTTATTAAAAATGCCCGATTAAAAAACCTATAAGGACAAGCATAAAAGTGAAAAGTGCTACTTAAACTGAACTCGCCGCGTTATGTGCGTGACGAATACACCGAAATGTTCACAGAAAAACAATACCCTTACTGTGTGACAAAAATGAATAATGAATGAGCAGTTAGGTGCAAAAGGCTAAAAGAACCCGAACAGGTACATGCCAGTGAGTGAACCTACTTGTGTCCGAAGTGGTTCGAATCAACGGTGGCGGAAACAAAATGTAACCGGCTGACTGCAAGAAATAGTCATTCGATGTGCAAGTGAAGAAGGACTAAACCATTCATGTCAAGTAGGCTAAAATTTTAAACGCCATCTTGGAATGTGTTAAATGCATCAGTTTCTCCAATTTAACCGGTGACCAACTACTTAAACAGAACGGTGTGCTAAAAGGGTTAATTCCGTAATGATTACCAATGAATAAATCTGATTGTGTGGACAAAAATGAAATCATTTGATATACCTACCAAAAATAAACCACGAAAAAGCGTTAAATACAGTATAGAAACGTCAGCAAACGAAGAGATAAGAAAAAATGCATGAAGTGACAATAACAATAAAGTTTGAAAAAAGAAAGAAGAAACAAATCAGAAAGATAAAGAATGAGACAGCGTAGAATAAAAAATGAAATGTGCGTAACAAAGAAGTGAATCAAATGTGCAAAACAAG
The DNA here is from genome assembly GCA_963921515.1 of Calotriton arnoldi. Lineage (NCBI taxonomy): Eukaryota > Metazoa > Chordata > Amphibia > Caudata > Salamandridae > Calotriton > Calotriton arnoldi. The sequence continues at coordinate 3,573,812 of CAWUFW010000272.1, read as the reverse complement.
TGTGCAGATAGAGATATCACAGATAGCAAAGAAATTCCATCCGGTCATTCAGACCGTTCGGCTTCATAGAGTCCAGAAACTTAATCCAATAATTCTCTCTTTGAAGAATTAAAGCATTATTATTAATGCCTTCACGTTTGGTAATTGTTTCTAAAATGGCAAACTTCAATTGGCTAACATTGTGCCTTTGTTCCATGAAGTGTATGGCTAGAACTGATTTGATGTTGTTCAAACGGATGTTACTTTTGTGTTCGTTCAAACGGGTCTTCATTTTTCTCTCTGTCTTGCCCACGTACACCAATCCACAGGGGCATTTCAACATGTAAACGACGTTGCTGGAATCGCAATTGGCATTGACTCTCAGTTTGATTTTGGTCCCTTTCATTGGGTGTGTTATAACTGGTCCCTTGATCATGTTATTGCAATTGTTACAATTAAAGCACGGAACATTTCCTTTGTATATCGTTTCAGCAGTTGGAGTATGTGTTCTTGTAATTAATTCCTTGATGTTTTTGCCTCTGGTATGAGCAAAGATGGGTGATTCTTGAAAAATACCTTTAAAATCCGGTTCCATATTCAAGATAGACCAATGTTTGAGGATGGATTGTTTGTAGCGTGCACTGAGCGTTGAAAATTTAGAAACAACTACAATGCGTTTAGATAACGTTTTCTCAGTAGGTGTCAAGAGTTGTTGGCGATTCTTCTCAGTACAGCGCTTATTGGCTTGATCAAGTATGTTCGGCGGATATCCTCGTTGCGAGAACTTCTTAAGCATGATTTTTACCTGTGAGTCTAAACACTCTGGATTGGACACTATACGTTTCACTCTGAGAAGCTGAGAAAAGGTAAGTTGTTCTTCAAAGATGTCTGATGAAAGCTATCATAATGCAACAAATTGTTCCGATCAGTGGACTTCCTGTACAAATTGGTTTCTAAGCAGTTGCCTGTTCTGTGAATTGTTACATCCAGAAATGCAATTGAATGTTGATCAAATTCAAAAGTGAACTGTATCCTATCATTGATGTTGTTGAGACCATGTAAGGCGTCTGTAAGACTGGACTGGGTGCCTTTCCATATCACTAGAATGTCATCAATGTACCTAAGGAAGGTAATGGCGTGTTCCTGCCATGGTGTTGTATTGAGTATGTTGTGTTCTTCAAAGTAATGCATGAAGATATTCGCATAAACAGGCGCGGCACAATTGCCCATAGAAGTTCCGGATAATTGAAGGTAGTATTTACCTTCCCACTCAAAGTAACTCTGATATAATGAAAAGTTAACCAATTCCATCAAGAAGAGTTGAAGATCTGCGTCTAGATCAGAATTTAATAGTGTCTCTTCAATTGCTTCCAGTCCTAGATTGTGTGGGATTGTCGTGTACAGGGACTTGACATCCACTGTGCACAACCAAATTTCTTCTTCTGTTGTAAACTGTAGGTTGGAAATTTTTGAAAGCAAGTCGGTGGTGTCCTTAATGTAAGATCTTGAACAAACGACAAATGTCTGAAAATATTTATCCACAAATTTGCCCACAGGTTCATGAATGCTGCCTTTGGTGGAAACGATAGGCCTGAATGGAGGATGGTGACGATTCTTGTGTACCTTAGGTAACATATATAGCGTGGGAATGCGTGGAAATTGTTGACCTAAAAATTTAGCTGTCTTTTCTGAAATGATCCCGTTGTCAGTGGCTCTTTTAATGATTTTGTTGAGAAAGAGAGTGAACTGTTCAGTAGGATTGTAATCAATAATGCAGTAAGTATTAGTGTCGGAAAGATGTAACTGCACTTGTTCCCGGTAAAACTGAGTATCCATTATGACCAATGCTCCGCCTTTATCGGCGTTTTGACAAGTGATATTCGGATTATTCGCCAGGTTTTTCAATAGTGAGAACTCTTTATTGGATAGGTTACGATGTTTAGAAGAACGGCTGTAATTGAAAGAGTTAATGTCACGTTTAACTAGATTTTCGAAAATGTCTAAACTTTTGTGACTCACTGGGGCCATATAAGTGCTCCTTGGTTGTAAACCGCGAAGTTGATCCGTTGTTTTGGTCTGTTGATCGATAACGTTGTCAAAAAAATGGCGTAAACGCAAATTGCGCATCAGTTTGAACAAACTGATTTCCAGTTCAAGACTGTTAGTGTGGCTGGTGGGAACAAAGGAAGTTCACAACGGATCAACTTCGCGGTTTACAACCAAGGAGCACTTATATGGCCCCAGTGAGTCACAAAAGTTTAGACATTTTCGAAAATCTAGTTAAACGTGACATTAACTCTTTCAATTACAGCCGTTCTTCTAAACATCGTAACCTATCCAATAAAGAGTTCTCACTATTGAAAAACCTGGCGAATAATCCGAATATCACTTGTCAATACGCCGATAAAGGCGGAGCATTGGTCATAATGGATACTCAGTTTTACCGGGAACAAGTGCAGTTACATCTTTCCGACACTAATACTTACTGCATTATTGATTACAATCCTACTGAACAGTTCACTCTCTTTCTCAACAAAATCATTAAAAGAGCCACTGACAACGGGATCATTTCAGAAAAGACAGCTAAATTTTTAGGTCAACAATTTCCACGCATTCCCACGCTATATATGTTACCTAAGGTACACAAGAATCGTCACCATCCTCCATTCAGGCCTATCGTTTCCACCAAAGGCAGCATTCATGAACCTGTGGGCAAATTTGTGGATAAATATTTTCAGCCATTTGTCGTTTGTTCAAGATCTTACATTAAGGACACCACCGACTTGCTTTCAAAAATTTCCAACGTACAGTTTACAACAGAAGAAGAAATTTGGTTGTGCACAGTGGATGTCAAGTCCCTGTACACGACAATCCCACACAATCTAGGACTGGAAGCAATTGAAGAGACACTATTAAATTCTGATCTAGACGCAGATCTTCAACTCTTCTTGATGGAATTGGTTAACTTTTCATTATATCAGAGTTACTTTGAGTGGGAAGGTAAATACTACCTTCAATTATCCGGAACTTCTATGGGCAATTGTGCCGCGCCTGTTTATGCGAATATCTTCATGCATTACTTTGAAGAACACAACATACTCAATACAACACCATGGCAGGAACACGCCATTACCTTCCTTAGGTACATTGATGACATTCTAGTGATATGGAAAGGCACCCAGTCCAGTCTTACAGAAGCCTTACATGGTCTCAACAACATCAATGATAGGATACAGTTCACTTTTGAATTTGATCAACATTCAATTGCATTTCTGGATGTAACAATTCACAGAACAGGCAACTGCTTAGAAACCAATTTGTACAGGAAGTCCACTGATCGGAACAATTTGTTGCATTATGATAGCTTTCATCAGACATCTTTGAAGAACAACTTACCTTTTTCTCAGCTTCTCAGAGTGAAACGTATAGTGTCCAATCCAGAGTGTTTAGACTCACAGGTAAAAATCATGCTTAAGAAGTTCTCGTAACGAGGATATCCGCCGAACATACTTGATCAAGCCAATAAGCGCTGTACTGAGAAGAATCGCCAACAACTCTTGACACCTACTGAGAAAACGTTATCTAAACGCATTGTAGTTGTTTCTAAATTTTCAACGCTCAGTGCACGCTACAAACAATCCATCCTCAAACATTGGTCTATCTTGAATATGGAACCGGATTTTAAAGGTATTTTCAAGAATCACCCATCTTTGCTCATACCAGAGGCAAAAACATCAAGGAATTAATTACAAGACACACATACTCCAACTGCTGAAACGATATACAAAGGAAATGTTCCGTGCTTTAATTGTAACAATTGCAATAACATGATCAAGGGACCAGTTATAACACACCCAATGAAAGGGACCAAAATCAAACTGAGAGTCAATGCCAATTGCGATTCCAGCAACGTCGCTTACATGTTGAAATGCCCCTGTGGATTGGTATGACGTGGGCAAAGACAGAGAGAAAATGAAGACCCGTTTGAACGAACACAAAAGTAACATCCGTTTGAACAACATCAAATCAGTTCTAGCCATACACTTCATGGAACAAAGGCACAATGTTAGCCAATTGAAGTTTGCCATTTTAGAAACAATTACCAAACGTGAAGGCATTAATAATAATGCTTTAATTCTTCAAAGAGAATTATTGGATTAAGTTTCTGGACTCTATGAAGTCGAACGGTCTGAATGACCGGATGGAATTTCTTTGCTATCTGTGATATCTCTATCTGCACACTTGTTTTGCACATTTGATTCACTTCTTTGTTACGCACATTTCATTTTTTATTCTACGCTGTCTCATTCTTTATCTTTCTGATTTGTTTCTTCTTTCTTTTTCAAACTTTATTGTTATTGTCACTTCATGCATTTTTTCTTATCTCTTCGTTTGCTGACGTTTCTATACTGTATTTAACGCTTTTTCGTGGTTTATTTTTGGTAGGTATATCAAATGATTTCATTTTTGTCCACACAATCAGATTTATTCATTGGTAATCATTACGGAATTAACCCTCTTAGCACACCGTTCTGTTTAAGTAGTTGGTCACCGGTTAAATTGGAGAAACTGATGCATTTAACACATTCCAAGATGGCGTTTAAAATTTTAGCCTACTTGACATGAATGGTTTAGTCCTTCTTCACTTGCACATCGAATGACTATTTCTTGCAGTCAGCCGGTTACATTTTGTTTCCGCCACCGTTGATTCGAACCACTTCGGACACAAGTAGGTTCACTCACTGGCATGTACCTGTTCGGGTTCTTTTTAGCCTTTTGCACCTAACTGCTCATTCATTATTCATTTTTTGTCACACGGTAAGGGTATTGTTTTTCTGTGAACATTTCGGTGTATTCGTCACGCACATAACGCGGCGAGTTCAGTTTAAGTAGCACTTTTCACTTTTATGCTTGTCCTTATAGGTTTTTAATCGGGCATTTTTTAATAAGGTAGTATGGACATATTGAGGTGTCCTGATGTCACAGTTGATGTATTTTGATAGCACGTTCTTCATTCACAGTACACGTGGTTTCAACGGAGTCTTTCTAACCACTTTTCACTTACTTTATGAGATGCGATCACAGGCATGATTCACTATTATACAGTTTGTTTGAATGCTTATACATATTCGTTGTAGAGAACCGTGACACTCTTTGTCTCCGCATTATTGTTTTCAGACTCTTTCCCCTGACGAAGGGCTTGCATGCCCGAAATGCATCGGGAGAGTTTATATTTGATGGAAAACATGAGAGTTCATACATAATGGATATTATGATCTCCAATCCATGAGTTAATGGATACACTCATGTATGAATAAAGATTACAGTCATCATGATGAAAACAAATTTATAAACGTCACGTTTTTTTCAACTTTTTGTCACAATTTGAAATCTGATTTATTCAGTCACCGCTGAACTAAAAGTCTCTCATCCCCTCCAAACCTGGAAGCAATACCCTGACCCCGAGTTAACGAATTATATTAAACAATACATACATTGACCATGTATACACCCCGCACACACAAGAAGAGGTGGTAGGAAAGGAACAGAGCATATACAAAACATATCATGATATATATTTTCTAAATCACGTGTTTCCTTAAGAGTAAATTCTACAGATGAACAAGTGTAGGACCCACGAAAGAACATGAGCTCACATCAATATCATTTTAATTATCTCTGGATAAAGTTGATTTTTTACCTATTTTGGGCCCTCAGGGGCTTTGGTCTTCTTTCCTTAATATGCATAATTTTAAGTGTTTTTTGACTGTGTTGGGTTCATGGGCATCTGGTAATATTAAATTATGCACAATTTTTAAAGTTTACAATTTACAATTTCATCTTTCACACCTTGATGAATGTCTCTTTATCTCTTTCTTATCGATTTTCTTCTGCTGTCTTATGGTGGTGATTCTTTCAGCTCAGATGCATGTGTCCACTAGTTACATTTTTATCCATATTTCAGAGTCGTTAATAGACTTTGTTGTTACATATTCTTTTGGCAACATGTCACCGTCACCTTTGAACTTGGTTCTCTTAGTGAAAGCGTATTGCACCAGGTCTAAGCTTGGTTCACTTAGTGAAAGCGTATTGCACCAGGTCTAAGCTTGGGTCACTTAGTGAACGCGTATTGCACCAGGTCTAAGCTTGGTTCACTTAGTAGGAGCGTATTACACCAGGCCTAATCTTAGTTCACTTAGTAAGAGTGTATTACACCAGGTCTAAGCTTGGTTCACTTAGTGAAAGCGTATTGCACCAGGTCTAAGCTTGGTTCACTTAGTAGGAGCGTATTACACCAGGCCTAATCTTAGTTCACTTAGTAAGAGTGTATTACACCAGGTCTAAACTTGGTTCACTTAGTAAGAGCTTATTGCACCTGGTCTAATCTTGGTTTACTTAGTAAGAGTGATGACCGACGTGCTATTGCAATCGAACGATCTTCTACCTATCAGCGAGAACTAGAAATTGACCAATGTACTATAGCAATCGAACAATCTTCTACCTAACTGTGTGAACTAGAAATTGACCAACATGCTATAGCAATTGAAAATAGACTTTGTTGTTACATATTTTTTTGGCAATATGTCACCGTCACCTTTAAACTTGGTTCTCTTAGTAAGAGCGTATTACACCAGGTCTAAGCTTGGTTCACTTAGTGAAAGCGTATTGCACCAGGTCTAAGCTTGGTTCACTTAGTGAAAGCGTATTGCACCAGGTCTAAGCTTGGTTCACTTAGTAGGAACGTATTACCCCAGGTCTAAGCTTGGTTCACTTAGTGAAAGCGTATTGCACCAGGTTTAAGCTTGGTTCACTTAGTGAAAGCGTATTGCACCAGGTCTAAGCTTGGTTCACTTAGTAGGAACGTATTACCCCAGGTCTAAGCTTGGTTCACTTAGTGAAGCGTATTGCACCAGGTTTAAGCTTGGTTCACTTAGTGAAAGCGTATTGCACCAGGTCTAAGCTTGGTTCACTTAGTGAGAGCATACTGCACCATGTCTAATCTTGGTTCACTTAGTAAAAGTGTATTACACCAGGTCTAAGCTTGGTTCACTTAGTAAGAGCTTATTGCACCAGGTCTAATCTTGGTTCACTTAGTAAGAGTGTATTACACCATGTCTAATCTTGGCTCACTTAATAAAAGCGTATTACACCAGGTCTAATCTTGGTTCAATTAGTGAGAGTGTATTACACCAGGTCTAAGCTTGGTTCACTTAGTAGGAGCGTATTACACCAAGTCTAAGCTTGGTTCACTCAGTAAGAGCGTATTACAAGAGGTCTAAGCTTGGTTCACTTAGTAAAAGCGTATTGCACCAGGTCTAAGCTTGGTTTACTCAGTAAGAGCCTATTACACCAGGTCTAATCTTGGTTCACTTAGTAAGAGCGTATTACACCAGGTCTAATCTTGGTTCACTTAGTAAGAGTGTATTACACCAGGTCAAATCTTGGTTCACTTAGTAAGCGTATTACACCAGGTCTAAGCTTGGTTCACTTAGTAAGAGCGTATTAAACCAGGTCTAATGTTGGTTCACTTAGTAAGAGTGTATTACACCATGTCTAAGCTTGGTTCACTTAGTAAAAGCTTATTGCACCAGGTCTAATCTTGGTTCACTCAGTAAGAGTGTATTACACCAGGTCTAATCCTGGTTCACTTAGTAAGAGCATATTACACCAGGTCTAAGCTTGGTTCACTTAGTAGAATCGCATAACACCAGGTCAAAGCTTGGTTCATTTAGTAGGAGCGTATTACACCAAGTCTAAGCTTGGTTCACTCAGTAAAAGCGTATTACACCAGATCTAAGCTTGGTTCACTTAGTAAGAGCGTATTAAACCAGGTCTAATCTTGGTTCACTTAGTAAGAGTGTATTACACCAGGTCAAATCTTGGTTCACTTAGTAAAGCGTATTACACCAGGTCTAAGCTTGGTTCACTTAGTAAGAGCGTATATAGCCAGTTCTAATCTTGGTTCACTCAGTAAGAGTGTATTACACCAGGTCTAATCTTGGTTCACTCAGTAAGAGTGTATTACAATAGGTCTAAGGTTGGTTCACTTAGTAAGAGTGTATTACACCAGGTCTAAGCTTGGTTCACTGAATAGGAGCGTATTACACCAGGTCATAGCTTGGACTTTTTAGTAAGAACATATTACACCAGGTCTAATCTTGGTTGCCTTAGCAAGTGCATATTACATTTCATCTAAGCTAGATTCCCTTAACACGAGAGCATTACAACAGGACTGACCTTGATTCCTTTAGAACAAGCGTATAACGCCATGCCTAAGCTTGCTTCCCCTAATAAAAGAGCATTACAACTGGTCTGAGTTTTGGCCCCTAAATAAGAGCATATTACACCAGTTCCAAGCATGGTTCTCTTAGTAAAAGCCTATTAAAACAGTTCTAAGCTTGATTCCATAAATAAGGGCATATCAGGTTAGGTCTCACCTTGGTTCTGTTCGTAATACCATATTAAATCATGTCTAGGCGTGGTTCTCTTAGGAAGAGTGTATTAAACCAGGTCTAAGCTTGGTTTGCTTATTAAAAGCATATTACACCAGATCTGAGCTTGGTTCCTTTAATAAGAGAGCATTACACCAAGCATGAGCTTGGTTCCATTAATAAGAGAGTATTGCACCAAGTAGTAGCTTGGGTCCCTTAGTAACAGAGTATTAAGCCATGTCTGCTCTAGGTTCCTTTAATAATAGTGTATTATGCCAGGCCTGAGCTTGAACCCAGAATTTGAGTGGTATCGCTCCAGTCGTGGCCACCACATTAGAACTAAGAATTTGATTAGCAAAACGCTGGCAAACCATGCCTCGATAATTTGGCTTGATAAGATAATGAACGCAAATAATAGTGCTCTACTGTAGCAAACAGCTTAAGGGTGGTATGAGCACACCTTGGTGATGGGTCAGAAAATCAGAGCTGATAGGTCTAAAATGGGAGCCGAACAAGAGGGTTAATCAGAAGGAACCGTTGAAAAGGAAGAGGCAACTGCAGTAAATCCATAATTAAGTGTTAAGTGATGCCACCACAGAATCACATAAATCCAGTGGCCATTGAACATTATCCATTATTTAATCAACATATTATTCTTGAAAAATAAAGAAAAACTAAACATTCCAATTTCGGCCAGTGCCTACTATTAGCCGTACTTCAAAGAAAACTTTCAAGCTAGCTACCCCAAAATAAACAAGTATTAAAAACATAAAGAGTAACATGCATAATATCTCCCTATATTGCCACTTGGTTTCTGGGTGACATTTACAAACTATTTGGTCATTGGCAGAGTCTTAGTTTATAATGCGACCGGAATCAGTGTTGGCCCATAGTACATGGTCACCTATTATGTTTTTCTCTCTCGTTGTCACACTCTCACTATCTCTAATCTATCTATCTATCTATCTATCTAATTATCTATCTATATGAACTGTGTTCTCTCTCGTGCTCCTCTCGCTCTATATATATATATTTATATTTATACTATATATAGAGCAAGAGAACACATTTCATATACACACATATATATGTGTATATATATGTGTATATATATATGTGTACATATATATCTGTCTATCTATCTATCTATGTGTATATCTATCTATCTATGTGTATATCTATCTATCTATCTATGTGTATATATATATATATATATATGAGTCTTTCTCATTTCACTTTTGCTGTAGTGTGATACTATAGTATGGCACGTATATATATATATATATATATATATATATATATATATATATATATATATATATATATACGTGCCATACTATAGTATCACACTACAGCAAAAGTGAAATGAAAAAGACTCTTATTTTCTGCCTTACAGATATGGAGGGTGGAAATCAGGATGCGACTGTAGATGAAATAGCAAATTTAGTTTTGGAGGACCTTAGTTGCAGCCCCTTTAAAGCTTCCTCAAATTTCGTTCCCTATGTGCCACATGATTACTACAGTACTTTTCACCAGGTAATTACTACAGATCTTTAAAAATATGCTATAGAATTTTAAAGAACCATAGACAGAAATCCGATCACAATAAATGTATGTCTGAACAGCTGATAGAGTATTTACGGAAAGACAATTTCATTGTCGTTAAAGCATCTGACAAGAGGGCAATGTGGTATTATAGTCCAGAGAGATTTATGTGACTGAGGCAGAAAGACAACTGAATGATGTTGCTTGTGATGAGAAAATGAGTATGACATATTATATCACAGTGAGAAAAGTATATGCCGGAAATTGAATGACTGGTTAGATAGAGGATTACTGAATGGTGTGAATATGTTTTTCTATGTAACGACTATCCCAAAATCCCAGCCCTGTATCTTCTACCTAAAGTGCATAAGAATATGTATGATCCTCTGGACAGACCTATAAACTCGGCACAAAGTAGTATGACAGATCACACTTCTGCCTAAAGTGATTATTTTCATAGACCATATGTACACACTTTGTCATCAATTATTAGAGACACTAAGGATTTTCTCTGTAAAACCTGTGCTGCAATGTAATATTTTATTACACTGAAAGTACAGTACTTGTTCTGCACTATAAGACATCAGGATGGCTTAAGGGTTTGCAAGCAATTTTTGGACTCCTGAGGCATTTATTTTATTTCGTCAGAATAATATGTTTTTGACTATAAAGAATTTGCCTGGAAGAAGATGTTTTTCTATTTGATAAAAGTCAGTACAGACAAGTACAGGGAATTGCTATGGGCACCTACTTTACATCCAGTTATGCAAATTTATTTATGGGTTGATGGGAGCAGTAGGTGGTATGGAAATAGAAGAATACAGTCAACATGTGGTACTATGGCTGAGATATATTGATGATCTCTTTCTTTTTTAGAGAGGAACTGCGTGTTAATCTAGAGAATTTATTAAAACCCTTAATCAAGGGATTTCAATATAATCCTGGACGATAGGAGCAGCAACACTATGATGTAGCACCTGGATGTAAGGTTAACTACGAAAAAAATGACATTATTACCTCACTCTACAGAAAGGAAACAGCAGGGAATGCCATCCACATTACAATAGTTCACAACCCGTACCACTAAAGAGGAGTATTCCTTATAGGGAGCTACTATGAGCGAAACGTAACTAAAACAGCAATTAAACATTTGAACGGGAATAAGCAGATATTTGTATTAGATTTAAGAAAAGTCATTACAAAGAAAAATCTTTAAAATCAGCCAAAGAGAAAGTACTGACTAAAAGTACTGGAACAGCTAGTATTTGTTCCAGGGGAGGAGAGGAATAATAGAAATACTACATGTTTACAACTACTTATAGTAAGGAATATCAAGAAATCACTAGAATTCTCTCCAGGCTTTGAAATCTCTTATAATTGGACCCGAAAATCAAGTCCAATTTGATTGAGAAACCCTGCACTACAGATCGCCTTCCCAGAGAGATAAGCTTACCTCTAGTCATTTTGATAGACAGAACATGGACATCAAGGTAAGCTTGTCCATGGGTTTTCAGAAATGTCAAAAGTGTAAAGCTTGCAAGTTAGGCGTTTCAACCGAAACGTGTTATACCCCTTGGTAAGTCGGAACAAAAGATCGCTAAAACTCTAACTTGCAAAACTAAGTATGCAGTATATGTTTTGAATTGTCCTTGTCCTAAAAGATATGTAAGCACTACTATCTCTCTAGCGCAGAAAGACATTTTAGAAAATGTGAGAGCCATAGGAAATAAGGATATGTCTTATCCTGTAGCAAGACACTTTTAATATTTTTATGAAGGAGATAAACGACTGTGATATTATATTATTGATTGTGTTTACTAAGGTGTATGAGGAGGGAATGGAGAACTTCAACTGCGAAGAATGGAATCCAGATATATCTTAGAACTGGATGCTGTAGAAACCATAGGTCTGAATTTAAGCGAAGAACTATCTATACTTCTAGCTGATTAGACTTTCAAAGATTAATGTTAATATGCATTCAAATAACTTTTACTCCCAATATAAAAAGAAGTGACATATTCTAACATGTAATATATGGGATAATGATTGGCTTACATTTTTTCCCTCTGGAGCAGGATGTGTGATATTATTATTTTTATTTAATTTTGTTTGTCTTACAGGTGCAGGGAACAAGAAAAGCTCAAATTATGCTGATATACCTCATATGTATCTAGTGCTAAGCAATATCAAATTGGTGAAAGACTTAGGGGCTGCTTTAGAGTATGCTGAGAGGGTAGTCCGCCACAACGCGTAGCCTTTGTTGTCCTGCCAATAAAGCTCTGATTGCTGACCTCAACTTTTGGAGTGCAGTCTACAGAATTTTCTGCCCATCCAGCCCTGGATCTAAGCAGGGCTGGATGGGCCCTTATAAATGTGTGTGTACATATCCTCTCCCGAGTTGTCCGGTAAGGAAGGAGCCACACCAGTTAATTCTGCTTAGATCAAGTTTATTCTTTGGCAACGAAACAAAGACGCGTTTCGACCACACACGGGGTCTTGGTCACATGACCAGTTACACAAGCTGTAGTGTGAAGGACATAGAACAAATAATAATAATGAATATATATATATATATATATATATATATATATATATATATATATATATATATATATATATATATACACACCAATATTGCCTCAAATGCCAATACATAACAAAAGTTACCCATTTTAAATAGTTTGTATTGCATGCTTATTTTGGGGCAGGTACCTTGAAAAAGGTATTTTTTTTTTTCGCCTGGGGATTATTTCTTGAAAATAGTAAGTTAAAAAGCATATAATTTCTGTGGAATGCAGACATTGTCGAAGCTGTTCTCATCTAGGGGCAGCTGACAATGGACACTGATTGTAATAAAAATATTTAGCTTTTGTCTTCATTCCATCAGTAGATTGTTGATAAAACAAAGAACGATGGTCAGAGCCAGTGGAATGAAGCAATTCTGTGGTTGCCTCATTTATCGTATAGTTTCGGATTTACCACTCTAGCCACATAATTTGCAGATTTCAACAAAAAGTTGTTATTTCTAGCTCACATGGATCAAAATAATACTGCCAAAGAATGTGCTGCATAATGTTGCATCATTTGTCTTTTATGAGTGCAGGTAAACCTGTCACTTAATTTGTTCACTCATTCCCACATAATGCTATGGCCCCATGACAATGGTAAACCTTTATAGAGTTGTCTGGGGGCTGTCATTATGACAATAAACCCATTTTTCACCTGTACCCATGAAATATTTTCCATATTTGTTTTGGCCCCTGTAAAATAAGAGTTTTAATACCATTGCCTTTTCTGCAAAGCACCTTCACTTATATATACATTATATATAACCTAGTGGCAGTCGTCACTAGGTAGTTATAGGTATGTCTGCTTTTCCATAGAAAGAGCATTTTTTGGTTTGCTAATAACTTTGGCCATGTTTGACAAATCTTCACAAAACGTTCCAAAAAAAAGTTCATCCTCCTCAGCTCCCTCCTGGAATTTTTGGGGTGATTCTTCAAGTAGGGGCCGAGGAAAAAGTGGGAGGGTCCCAAAACGCAACATCGCAATGCATTTTCCATAGACTTCTTTAAGAGGGGCTACAGCAAAAACTGCTGAATGAAATTACACCAAATTCGGCAGGAAGGTAGATCTTGGTACGCAGATTATGATTGTTTTTGTGATTATGTGAGGTCATAAGCAGTGCACGGTGAGGGTGCAAGTTATAGCTAGTGTTGGTAACTATAACTGGTGAATTTCTGTGTTTTTTTATTTCAAAATGTTAATGTTGTCACTGACAAATTCACCTAACTATAATGTTACTTTGACCTTTGTTTTTTTTCAGTGAATATATACACACACACATATATATATATATATATATATATATACACACATTATATATATATATATATATATATATACATACACACACACACACACTCACCCACACACATAAAAATACACACACACAAATTAATGGGAACGAAGCAGAAAAAACATTGTCTTTTTGACATATACCATCAGCCTTTCCTCATTGCTCAGAACATAACTTTGTCCCCTCACACACACTCAAACATAAACACTTCAAACAGTAGAGAACACAGGAAAAGATTTCCATGAACAAAGTATATATAAAGCATTCAATAAATCCAATTGTGTTTATAAGCGCTTAAAACAAAAAGATAAAACAAAAGTTTATAGCCAGGAAACTAGTTGGTAACCCCCTTTTAACCCGGCTGTTGTAATTTCATCAAGCAATACACAATGCGTCAATGTTAATCTACAACGCACTTTAGGGCAGATTTATTAAAGAAAAAGCGCTACACAGACCAGTAGTTTAAGTTCCTGTGCTGTGCTGCACGAGGAGGAGAGAACAGCAGAGAGCCGTATCTGCTATCACCATAGCGCAAAGGCGTGAGTTTGATGTCTAGCATACGTTTGCTACTGGACAGTTACCCTTCCAGTACAAAATACTATGTCTAGCAAAAAACGTTTAAACTTTTCACGCTTTGGATGTGTGCTGTACGGTGCAGCACACATGCAATATGTGAAAAGTTAGGAGAAATTAAAAGCTTTTTTAGGTCTTGCCTAGCGCAGCGCGCATGCGCTGCTCTGCGAGACTTTTAATAAGGGGCTTCAGAAAGCTGACCACACTCTCATGCGTGTGTTTTTGTTTTTCTCACAGGCTATTGGACTTTGCGTGTGTTTTTCTAAGAAAGACAGCACGCAATTGGGCAAAGGCGGGTGCATGTCCCGCCTTTGCTCCGCCCACGGCCTATTGCTTGCGGTTACCCGCACGGGCGCCATGTGTTTTGAATTATCGTGCCCAGACGCGTGCGGGATAATTCAAAACACATGGCTCGATGTGGCACGCGCACCTCTCGCGTGCTTTTAGAACGTCTGTGGCCCTGTTTGTTGTGCAGCGTCTACAAAAAGGCGAGTCCTATTTGCATTGCTGATGCGCGCTCACCAATCGTTTTCATATTTCTGGAATGTCTTGAGCTTCAACTGGAGGAGTGGGAGAAACCGGCGCCAATAAACCGGAAGAGCAGCAAGTCCGTGAGGTGAGCCCCTTCCTGCTCGTGGTGTGTGCTGTATTTGGCTGCAGTGTTCATCCTCTGGAGTGTCGGTGTGTGGATTTGTCTCACTTCACTGCACATGAGGTTCCATGTCGGGCTTTTCGGCCAACAACATGATGCATTATAGGATTTGTAGTTTTGCTTTTAACGTTGCAGGAGCTCAAAATCCATTTGCCTCTTGGTTTCTCTCACTTCTCCCTGCATATCAGTTGTTAGCAGCTTCATCACTGACACACTGTGTGACTTTGGGCTTTGTTCTGGCCCTCTCGCTCACGTACCCAAGTACAGCTGTTAGAAGCAGGTGGAGTTAGCAGCTGTGCTCGTTCATTCGTTCACTGTCACAATCTTGGTCATAGGTCAGGAACTGTCGATAGATAGGTTAGCAACCGGTTTTGCCATTCCTTCGTGTCTCTACTTTAATATGTGCGCAAAACGGAACATGCGATGTGAGGTGTTTGTTAGCAGTGTTTGCTCAGCTTAGACACTTTGCCCTCGGCTTCGCGCGTCTTTTCATTGTACTGTCTCTCTGGGTTCATGTCAGCAGAGTCACCCAGGGACCAGCACACCTGGGTGTCCGCGACGCGCCAGTTTCTGTGACGACGACTCTTTTCTCAGTGTCTCAGACTCCCCTGTGTCCGGCTCTGTCTCCCAGTGTCTCAGACTCCCTTGTGTCCGGCTCTCTCTCCCAGTGTCTGAGACTCCCTTATGTGCAGCTCTCTCTCCTAGTGTCCCAGACTCCCATAGACCCGGTTCTCTCTCCCAGTGTCCAAGACTCCCTTGTGTCCAGCTCTCTCTCGTAGTGTCCAAGACTCCCTTCTGTCCGTCTCTCCCCAGTGTCTCAGACTCCCTTCTGTCCGGCTCTCTGTCCCAGTGTCTGAGACTCCCTTCTGTCCGGCTCTTTCTCCCAGTGTCTGAGACTCCCTTTTATCCAGCTCTCTCTCCTAGTGTCCCAAACTCCCTTCTGTCCGTCTCTCTCCCCCAGTGTCTGAGACTTCCTTCTGTCCGTCTCTCTCCCCCAGTGTCTGAGACTTCCTTCTGTCCGTCTCTCTCCCCCAGTGTCTGAGACTCCCTTCTGTCCGTCTCTCTCTCCCAGTGTCTAACACTCCCTTGTGTCCGGCTCTCTCTCCCAGTGTCTGAGACTCCCTTGTGTCCGGCTCTCTCTCCCAGTGTCTGAGACTCCCTTGTGTCCGGCTCTGTCTCTGTGTCCAAGACTCCCTTCTGTCCGGCTCTGTCTCTGTGACCCATACTCCCTTGTGTCCGTCTCTGTGTCCCAGACTCCCTTGTGTCCGGCGCGCATTCTTCCAGCGCTTATTTTGTTCATGTCTCAGTTCTGAGCCTTTCTTCCTTTTTCCCTTCAAACCCCCGAGATGGCTTTAATAAAGAACGGGGCAGGTCTTTGCTCTCCTCGGCAGGGTGGGGGCTGCTTTAGAAGTTACTTTAAGCAATACTCAGAGCCTGGTAGGAGAACACATTTAATAATCAACTGGTTACTATGGTTCTGTCCGGCTGTAGGGCAGCGGCCTGTTGATAGCTGCTGTTCATTGTAGGAACGGTGGGATGTGATCAGCTTTTCCCAAACAAACATAAATCCGGTTTCTCTCCGCAGCCTGGAAATGGCCCTTTGTTGTAGCTGGAGCCATCTTCGTCTATTTATTTTTTTAGACCTGCACTGATTTGTGCTGCATGGCTAAACACTTACAAGGTCCCAAAGGCGAGACCTATTGGCTATGCCAATGCTTGTCCTACTTGGCGCCTGCCTCAAAGAGGCATTATTTTTTGCCACAAATCCCTACCTAACAATTTTAGTATGCAGGACTTTGTGTCAAAAACCATGGGTGGTAGCGTGGGCATCGCCACGTACCACCCCTTTGATGCAAAGAAGCGCAAAGCGCTGTTTGCGTTACTCTAAATGCTACTTTCTAGTGCAAAATGTTTTGCACTGGAAAGTAAATACTTTATCAACACAGAAACTATAACCGTAAGGAGAACCCCGCAATAAGGGCTTTGGTGCAAACATGAAACAAATCAACTTTGAGCTCATGGGCAGTTGCCATTGACGATCGAAGATGACATTTTTTTGAATCCACAAAAACAGAAAGTATGGCTCATTTGGGGATGTGAATGCAGATCTGACAGGATTCCGTCACCAGCCCACTATGTCCTTGATCACGCCATCCCATTAGCGAGTTTGTTCACTTCATTAATGCCAGTGCTGAGTCATCATTTTGCCCAGTTAATGGTCAGCTCAGGCTCAGTCATTTCCCACCCAGTGCTTAATTTCAGCAAGTGGTTGCCGGTGGGAGCCACCGGCACTCATTTTTGGGGACCGTCACTTATTTTTCTTGTTTAGACATTTACAGAGAACAAGAGAGGGAAAAACACACTAAGCGGAAAAAGGAGGAAGAGAAAGACGGAAAAACCGCCACAAAGGCAGGACTCCACAAGAATGAGTTATAGGAGCAGGGAGTGTCTGGCAGAGGATTAAAGAGGTCTGGAGTGGATTCAAAGCTATACAGCCTTGGTATTCGGTGCGCTGACGTTTAGTAACGTAGACCGTGGGCTTCTGAGCAGTGCTTTGGGCTCCGGCACTCATTCTTTTACAAATTAAGCATTGCTCCCACTATAGAAAGCATTCTCATTTGCTGTTGGGAGTCGATTCCCTCTTTTTCAAACTATCACCCAATCGATTACTGAAATAGCTGCTGCGAATGGCACGCAACCAAACAGGAATCGGGTTGTTTTGGGCTTGCACCAGTCTCATCTCTGCCTTTATCAATCTCTTTTAAGCTTGTATCACTCGTTTCAGAATGAATAAACCTCTTGCTGGCCTGCATAGATCGCGTAGCACAGTCACATATTTCCCCAGGTTTTGCATAGATCTCTCCTGGAACCATTATTCAGCTTGCATAACACATCACGGTACAAAACGCTTTCTTCCCTCTCATAAATCTCTTCTCAGCTTGTATAATTCTCTTCTTAGCCTGCATAAAGTTGTCCTTGAATTGTATAGACTTGAATTTGTATACAAATATTCCCGCTTTTATACATTTTTGTTTGGCTTATGTAAATCTCTTCCTGGCTCACACAAATCTCTTCCTGGCTTGCTTAAATCGCTTCTGGTCTACATAAAGGTCCTGTTGAGTTCCAGAGATCTCTTGCCTCTCACATAAATCTCTTTTTGGTTTCTTTAAATCTCTTCTTGACTTGCATAAGTCTGTTCTCAGCTTGTTCGTTTATCTTCTCGGCATGACTATATATTTTCCCATTCTTTCTTTGCTGTGCATAGATCATCTCTAATTGCATTCCTCCTACGTATATCGAGGTTTACTTAAACATCTTCTGGGCTTGCATGAATGTCTTCCTAGCGACCTAGCCTATAGGACTTCTCATTGTCCATAAACCTATTCCCTGATACACACATCTTTTCCTGACTCACATAAACCACTTCCCACCTTCCATACATTTCTTCTTAAATTGTATGCTTACCTCTCCTACCAGCATGCATGCCTTCACATCTTCTCTATGCATCGCATACATTAATGGTGTCTAATTGTATGCATCCTACGGAAGTTTGTGCCACATTTACATCGACCTCGTCTCAGCTGGCATAAACATTTCCTCTGCTTCGAATGATGGCTCTACTCAGAGTGCATTTCTAAATCCCTCCCTCTGTGACCCTGCGGCATGAGAGGAAAGCTAACAGCCGTAGGCCTTTAAAAGCAGGTTATGTTTGAAGTACGTTGTAAAACTGGCTTTTGGTAATAAAGGGAAAAGGACAGAACATTGTAATGAAGCACGGCACAAGTTTGTATGGCGACTTAAAACTGAGCAATTATTTATGGTCCCATATTGTCATCTCGTGGCCAGTATTAGGAACTACATCCAAACTGCACACTAATTTCATTCAGATGCATAAAACCACAGAACATTAGCTATAGCTACGACTATAATTAGGGTGACCAGATTTTGAAAATCAAAAACCGGGACAGGCTAGAAATAAAAGTAGAACTAAAGCCTTTTTAGTCTTACTTCTATGTCTGGTGTGTCCCGGTTTATGCGCAGCCTTGCAAATGTGTTCTTACATACATACATGCATATATATTCGTGCGTCTGTGTATGTATGTATGTATATATATATATACTTCCAATATAAAGAGAATTGAGATATTCTAACATGTAATATATGGGATAATGATTGACGTACATTTTTTCTTTCGAACATGATTTGTGATATTATTATTATTTTTATTTACTTTTGTTTGTCTTACAGGTGCAGGGAACAAGAAAAGATAAAGGTATGCCGATATACCTCGTATGTATCTAGTGCTAAACAATATCAAATTGGTGAAAGACTTAGGGGCTGCTTTAGAGTTTGCTGAGAGGGTAGTCCACCGCAACGTGTAGCCTTTGTTGTTCTGCAAATAAAGCTGTGATTGCTGACCTCAATTTTTGGAGTGCAGCCTACAGAATTTTCAGCCCATCCAGCCCTGGATCTAAGCAGGGCTGGATGGGCCCTTATAAATGTATTTATATACCCTTAGAAATATATATATATATATATATATTACATGCACACACATATATACATATATGTTTATATATACACTTGTGTGTAGATAAATATATGTGTATAAAAATACATCTGTGTGTATGTGTGTGTGCGTATGTATATATATATATATATATATATATATATATATATATATATATATATATTAATACAACTTCTGTAACAAGTTAATTTACAGAACGGCACTCCAAGCAAAGTTGAAGTTTTTAATCAGCACGGCAGAAAAAGCTTATACAGTGTCAGGCTCATTTCGGCTTCCAAAGCCTTTTCCACAATGCCTGCGCACATAAGAGCTTCCTATTTGCAGGAGTCTTCCGACATTGAAAACAGACAAATCTCTGATGTAATAGTGGCGGCCATATTGGAACATATACAATGAACTCTACTAATATACATCGTTTTTCATTTGAGCTTGTTATTGCTAGTGCTGGCAATTTTTTAACATGCTTTTAACTTATAGTATTTACAACTTTTCACTAATAATTGATCGCTTGTTGAGCCCACAAATAATTATTAGTTCCAGCCCTAGTGGGCAAACACATAAATGGCAAGTGTCAAATAAAATTGTAACTAAATAGTGAGTTCACTGAATGATCTAAAAGCGACAATATATCAATATATATCATGATAACATGCAACATAGATCAAGCATATATTGTATAATCTTGTCCCTTTGGGCATATTCTAGAATGCTGTAAATATTTTTTTTTAAGAAATCAATATTTAAAAATTGAAAAAGATATCTTAGCTCTTCTGCGTTCCATATAGATGCCAAATTGTTCAATGTGCATTCTCAAATTCAAGCCTGCAAAAAGATAACAAAAAACAGAAATCAGTGTCACAATAAATACACACGCTCTTATCGTGCAGCAATTAAAAGTTTTCTAAAAACATGTGGGCTAAGAATTACAAAGACATATACATTTCCTCATCGTTATTAAATCCAAGCGGTTCTTTAGTTCCTATCCTCAAGATGTACCTGCTTTCCAATTGCCTAAGTCTAGCTTCTTTGTCCCCTCCCCTCATGGAGATTGGTATTTGATCTAACACACTGTAAGTCAGAAGATCGGAATTGCCTTCATGGTGGTCCCTAAAATGCCTTGCTATTGGATAGGTAGCATCTTCCTTTTTCACTGCCTGTATATGCTGGAAAATAAGTTTGTGAACATGGTGTTTAGTATTACCTATATAGCTCTTGGGGCATGGACACCCGAACATATATAAAGCATAATCTGACTTACAGTTTAGTGCTTTTCGAATCAATATTTTCTCTCCAATTTCAGTTTTAAATTCTGTAATGTTAACTCCGTGGGAACAGGCTTTGTATTTACTGCACTTTTTAAAGCCTATTTTGGGTCTCAGCCAGTTACTCTGAGTACTAACTTGATTTTTCACTAGAATATCTTTCATGGATTTAGGCTTGTGATATGTGATGGATGGTTTGAGGCTAATCTCCTGTCCAATCAGTGGATCTTGTCGGAGAATGTGCCAGTGTCTCAACAAAGATTGTCAGACCGTGTTGTGATGCACACTGTACGAGGTGATAAAACTATGTTCAGTGTCTGTTTTAGAATGTATAGACGGTTTCTTAAATAGTAACTCAAATCTTGATTGTGTGTCAACTCTGGCTCTTGCAGATTTCAATGTATTCTCACTGTATCCTCTTTCCTTTAATCTAGTGGACATGCTAGTCTCGATTTTATCAAACAGTACTTGGGAACTACATATTCTTTTAGCCCAGAGAAATTCTCCATAAGGTATACAGTTTTTTAGTCGTTCTGTAATTTAACTTGTTATGGAAGCTGTTTGAATCGTACACGCCTGGGCATGAGTGTCCGACGAGCACCCGTGGCGTTCTGGCTGCATGCCATCTAAACGCAACGGAAGTAGGAAATACACACATCTATATATATATATCTCCAATAAAGAGTTAGGTAGGCGCACTCTCAGGATACAGCACTAGGAATCACAGTATTGCAACATGTGTGAATAAACAGTTTCCTGCAATACTGTGACTCCTAGTGCTGCATCCTGAGAGTGTGCCTACCTAACTCTTTATTGGATTTCAAGCCGGTATGCTCTGCCGGCATGCGCACCACCTCCCACGGGTCCCACAGTTCCAGAAGGGGCAATGAGAAAGGTATATATATATGTGTGTATATATATATATATATATATATATATTTATATATATATATATTCCACACATCCAACTTCATGCCAAACAAGAAGAGGGCATGCACACGAGGTAGGTAAAATCTGCAGCATATCTTTATTGCAATGGGCCTCCCACGACTCAGCACAGAAGAGAGACGCGTATATATATATATCTCCCAGAGAAATTATATTGTAGCTCTCCCCTGTGACCACATGTCTTTGGAGGAGTACGGGAGTGCTAGAGGGTGAGCCCCCGGAGTGGTTGCCAGGAAGGGGATTAAGGATGGCAGCAGTGTGAGACCTGGATCCCGCAGCGGGGCGGTTTTTTCGACTGCCAGCACGGGGTCTACATTTCCCCAGCAAGAAATGCCTTGCCTATGAGACTGGCGCCTTCTGGTGACTGGGCACCGCGGACGCCTACGCCGGAGCGGTGAGGGCTGTTCAGCGTACTCAATTTTTATCCATCGGTCCCCTTCAACCCCGAACTTGTGCCTGGTTAGAATCCATTTTTTATGCTGCATGTCATTTGGGACATTGAGACTTTTACCCTCAAGGTATTATTTACATGGTGTTGTCCCTAATACCAGTATTTTGATATATGGACCCGGTTATTTGTACCTATGACAATGACTTCTATACTGGATATCTGCTTGTGAACCTCCGCTATAGATACGACCGGCAAGCTGCATTTTGGGATTGGTAGTCCCGTTGGGATTGGCGCACTCGCTGGGAGGTTGACATTTAAGTTGAATAGTCACACATGTGTATAGTTGGGCCCCGGGGATGCGGCTGCTTTTTATCCTGTCCCCATGCTCCTTGTGGATTTAATTTGGATTGGTGTATTCGCAACACGGCAGGGGTAAACACTGCTCCCACAGTAGAGGTCAGAGGTCAAATACTGGTGGATCCGTTACCAGCTTTGAAAAACATTTTGGGTCAGAGGCTACCATGATTTGACAATTAAGGGATATTAAGCAGCATTGTTCTTTTAATATATTTAGTATATTTAGCTTTTTTTATATTCAGGCGATACGTTATGGGAGTTTGGCGGCGCAAAGTAAATGCAAATAATTTTCCCACTATGGCGGACGACATGTATATTTTCTGTTCGCAAATCTATATATGCATGTAATTAAGACAACGGTAAATCATGTAAGCTGACTATATGCACTATGCAACTGATATATCACTAAATGCTTCATCTGTAACATCGTTGGTATTCATGTTTAGAGAATATGTATATACTACATAGGGTTTACATTGTTGTTTTGTGCTTGATAGTATGCTCTTTATGTCTACCAATGCCTGAAGTGGGATGGACTATATAAACTGCTGTTACAATGGCGCCAATCAGATTGATAAAGGCTTCTAGTAAGCCGAAACCCGTCTCTCTTATCTCGGGGTCGAGGGAGACCTGAGAAAAAAAAACATGCCATAACCTGACAGACTTGAGTCCGTGCCTTCTTCTGTGGAAGTTTCTGTGGAAGCTGGATGGTGTGTATATATATATATATATATATACCACACATCCTACTTCATGCCAAACAAGAAGAGGGCATGCACACGAGGTAGGTAAAATCTGCAGCATATCTTTATTGCAATGGGCCTCCCACGACTCAGCACAGAAGAGAGACGCGTATATATATATATATATATCTCCCAGAGAAATTATATTGTAGCGATCATAGTATTGAGGCGGACACCAGGAATGCTCTTTTTAAAAAAGTTTTATTGCCAACACGATAGAAACACCGAACAGATGCGTTTTGGCACACTCGCCTTCCTCAATGTCGGTGTGGCTTATTTTTCATGCATTATTTAAAGAAAATCAAAATAGAAGAAGGAAGCAGTTCATTTGCAATAGAAATCGAAAATGGTCTCTTACAAATCACAGAGGTATGTTTCGCTATCGGCCATTTTGTAATGGTTCAATTTTTAACAATTGCACTGCTTCTTTTAGAGGAAGGGTCCAAGATTATACATGTATGCATGATTAATACATTGCAACATAATACTTCCCATTAATATTTATACTTTTGATTTCATTCTTAATGAGATTAATATGATGGCGAATGGTCACCAATGTGCAATATTCTTCAATAGCGCCCTAAATGGGCAAAAGCTCAAAAACAAATTGGCAACTGAATAATTCATTTCAATTTCTCAAATCACCCTTTTCGCAACAATATACATATGGATATCATTAATTAATTTACACGCAATAATCTCCATTGATATATATACGGTTATAATTTGTAATGCAATGAGATTGTATACTGATCACGTAGTCCATGCAGTGTTATTGTTCAATGACACCCTTAATGGGCAAACCCTTCTACTTAATATTCAAAGCAAAAACAAATGATTAGCTCGATAATTCATTTCTCATTTCCAAATCATATTTTTCACTGTGCAATGCAATCAGCAGCACTAGACCCTATCAATTCAATCACCTAGGCGGCAGTTCCTAAACACCCTTTTACTGAATGTGTACCCACAGTTCCTCTTCATTATTCTGGCCTCTTGGGGTTTTTGTTTGTAATTCAATAATGTACTTGTATTCAAGTGCCCTGAGTCTTTTTGTTCTATCTCCTCCTCTTTCCTCTCTTGGTACTTGATCTAGACAAAAGAACTTTAATAGATTCTGGTTGCTATTGTGTTTCTCCTGAAAGTGGCGGGCCAGTGGATATGCCTGGTCTTTGTTTTTGATCGCCCTTATATGCTCTAACACTCTTTTTTTAGTAAGGTGTATAGTGCTACCGACATATTGTTTACCGCATGGGCAAGAGAGACAATAAACTGTGTATTCAGAATTACAATTAAGCAACTTGATAATTTTTCGCTTTGTTCTCCTGCCTGGTATTTGAAAGTCTCGAACTTTCTGACTATTTTTGCATGCCTTGCATCTCATGCAGGGATAGGATCCTATAACCATATCCTTCTTCCTTTGTCCTGTCATGAAGTGGCTCCTGACCAACTTGTCCTTTAAGGCGGCCCCTTCTATATGTGATAAGGGGTGCTTCGGAGATATGTGGGCCTACGATGTTGTCAGTTTTCATGATTCCCCAATTTCTGCGAAAGATTTGGTATACCTCGGATGAACTAGTTGTATAGTCAGTGATCATTCTTATTTTTTCATCTTCTTGTTTCCCCCCATTTCATTAGTTCTTTACACTAGGAGGTCTTGCCTTTGTATTTTATCTGACTTTTTTACTGCTTCCTGCAGCACCCCCTCAGTGTATCCCCTCTCTCTAAATCTATTGAGGGTCAGGTCTCTTGATTTCAAATATTCTTCCCCTGTGGAGCTATTTTGTTTGATCCTCAGTATCTCCCCATAGGGGACACTGCTGATCACACTCCGAGGGTGAAAGCTACCTGCGTGCAATATGCTGTTTCCTACCGTGGGCTTGCGATACAATGTGGTTTGCAGGGAATTGTCCTCAATATAGACTAAGAGATCCAAATACGCCACTTGTGTGCTGCTAATGCATTCCGTGAATTTTAAATTCAAGTCGTTATCATTGAGAGCTGTAATGTAATTCATTGCCTCTTCTTGTGTGCCTTTCCAGGTGATAAAAAGGTCATCAATATAACGGGCCCAAAGAGTTATCTTGTTCAGCCATTTCTCATTTCTGCCAGACCATGCCACGTGCGTCTCCTACCAGCCCACAAACAGATTTGCGTAGCTGGGGGCGAAACACGTGCCCATAGCCGTTCCCTGTTGTTGATAGAGCTCCCATGAGAATAAAAATATGTTATTTTTCAGACAAAAAGACGTTAACTCCAACAACATTTCATTATGTTCTTGGTATTTGAGAGCTCTCCTATTGAGGAAAAATTGTATGGCAGTCAACCCCTTACTATGGGCAATGCTTGTATAAAGACTTGTTATGTCAAGGGTTATTAACAGCATGTCCGACTCCCACTGAATGCCTGTTACAATGCACAGAAAATCTTTTGTGTCTTTAACATAAGAACTTAAGTCCTTTACAATGGGATTCAAAAAGCAGTCAATGTATATCGATGCATTCTCTAGAAGGCTATTTTTTGAAGATACTATTGGCCGACCCGGAGGATCTTTTATGTTCTTATGAACCTTTGGAAGATGGTAAAAGGTAGGCAGCTCAGGGAATTCACAATGCATGAATCGAAAATCCTGTTCTTCTAAAGTTCCCTTTGCCTTCCATTTATTTAGAATTTCGTAAAACTCCTGTATGCTGGTCTCATATGTGGATCTGGTGACGGCTTTGTAACATTCTTCCATTGATAATTGCCTCAATGCTTCTCTTTGGTAGTGGTCCTTGTTCATTAGTACCACGTTGCCACCTTTATCCAAAGTCTTCGTTATTATATTCTCGTCATTTTTCAGATCATCACTGCTTTCCATTGTTTTCCTGTTAGGTTGTCTTTCAGAAGGTTAGGGCCTTCAGCTTGTAGTTTTTTCAATTCCTCGATTACAATTTCATGGAAGGTGTCAATTGCATTGTGGGGAGTCTGTGGGATAAAGCGTGATTTCATTTTTAGTTTACTTGACCCACTTTTTTGTGGAATTCCTATATCTTCCAGGAATTCTATTGTACTTTTTTGTTCCAATGTTACAGTATTTGAGTTCTAGAATTCCTCTAATTCCCCTAAAGTCATGAGTTTCTCTAGGTCTCTCCCTGTAAGTAGATCCGTTCCAGCCTCACTGATGGTTGCTTCTGTAGATGCTCTTTTGGGGTGCATTAGGTGTATCTTCATCAGTTTAATTTTCCTTATGAACTTATATAGGTCTATTCGGACACTGGCATAATCAAATTGTACCGTTGGACAAAAGGTCAGACCAAGTTCCAGCACTCCTATTTCATCAGATGTTAGTTGTCTACTTGACAGGTTGACCACTGTCTGTTTCTTCTTCATTGTTTCCATCTCCCCCCTCATTTGCTCCGTGTGATCCGTTGGTTTGGGGAGGTTGCTTTTTCCTTTCCTCCCCCTTCTTGTTTTTCGTCTCTTTTTTCTGGGGGGTGGGTCTGTTGTACTGGAGGTTGCCTTGCTTGTCTGATGAGCTGGTATTTCTGAAAAAAAAGTCGGTGTAATCGCCTTCTCTTTTCTCCTTGCTGTAAGCTCTCCCTCCGATAGCTCCACTTCTGACTCTGAGGTCTCCCTTGATGATGTCTCGTTTGTTTTCCCTTTATTTAATTGTCTCCTGCGAGCATCAAATTTCTTCGCAAATGTCAAGATGCGGCCGGACTCATAGTCCTGCTCGTCCCTGATGAATTTAGTTTGCTTTCGGTGTCTGATTACACTTTCTTAATCCGTAAGTCTTTTCTTCATGCGTTGTTGGAGCTCCTCCTTTGCTTTGGTATCCTTGTCTAAGACTACAGCTTCCTCTATCTTTAAAATAAATAAAAAAATAAAAAATATATATACGTTATTCTATCCCCACAGGTCAGTGGAGAAGGAAACAGCCACTCTGACAAGGTCAATGGACTTGCGATATTTTTATTTCTTCGCCAGACAAACTCCTTGGAGTCTTGATCACATGACCACAACAGTTTATTTCATGCACATAAATACTATGTCATGGTGAGCGCCCTGACTCCAACAACATAGAAGATAGACTTTCGCTAGCATATATATGCTTGATTCCCAAAACCCCAAAACCAAAAATATAGTGTGTACATAATCAACAAAGTATATTTCAAAGTGATTAAAGATAAAGTAACATTGAATTCCCTCAACTATTAGTGTGAAACTTATTTTTATATGATAAAGGGGGAGTGTGAACTTCCATTTAGCCGATTCATGTATCTGATACTGACTGGGACTGCAATTCCCATGAGGCCTTAAGTCCTTCCCCTCTTTTTTTTTTGTGTGTAGTTTTCTATTGCGCAAACTAGACCCAGAGGTATCAGAGCGCTTTACATGAGCACCAGTTACGTTACAGACGGACACATTCATTTTTGTTAGGCACTCCTCTTGAAACAGGAGTGCACCGATCCGCATTGGCACCCCAATCCCGTCCATATATGTGCGGTGGAACCCTCGGTTGCACAGGAATGTCTCTACTTAGGTGAGCCTAAAGACCTGGTTGGTAATTGTCTTGGAGGTAGGCGACTCAGTGGGGAACACTGAAATGATCTTGCCTTGGATCCGATCATGGTATAGTACCTGACGGAACATATAATTCATCCATGGATGCAGGAGTTTCTGGGATCGTCGAAAGATGTGTAAATGAACACAGATCCATTGCAATAGACTCAAGTAATGTGTAATAAAAGACGAAAAGTACCGGCTCTAGTATGTCCCACTGCAAATGCAGAGGTTCCACAATGGTGTTACTTCTCTGTGCCATTTAACTCCCTGGATTCAAGTGAACATTCTTCTGCAGAACTGATTGTCCCACTGATACCTGTAATATATTAATAATAGACGTTAGTATGTAATGGTATTTCTAGGTTACTACTCAATAGCCTGATTTTATCTGCATAGGGTCCCATATGCATGAGTTCGTTTCACCGTGAACTAATGGTTTCGTGGGAAATGGGGGAGGCGGGGCGGTGGGTTTGGGGGTGGGCAGTCATCAGTGTTAGAGAATCTACTATACAAATGGCATGTTTCCCCCCTTCCCAATCAAGGTAGCGGTACAGCAGCAAAACAACCTGACATCACAATAATATGTACATCCACTTAAAATCAACATGTGTTTGCGGAATCATTCTAAAAGAAAAAGGAAAAATAGGAGGGAGTGGCAACCACCTGTCTGAATGTGGGGAAAAGAAAAAGTAGAAAGGAAAATGGAGACAGGGAAAAGAATGAAGAAAGAGAAGGAGGAAAGGGGGGTTGGGGATGAAGAGGGGAAAAAAGGGGGGATGAAGGGAGGTTATCATTAGTTTATAAATGTGAGTAAAGTTCTTCATCATTGTTCATTCCAAACGGGATCAGACAACCTGCTTGTAATATAAACCTAGATTCAAGTCTACGTAGGGCAGAAAGTCTGTTTCCTCCTCTTGGTGTTTAAGGACTGTGTCCAAGCCGAAAAATCTGGCTGTGGTGCAGTCGCTGTGATGCGCTTCTTGAAAATGTCTAGCTGTACTGTAAGTTAAGTAGTTTTTTGTGATGGCCCTCCAATGTTCGAGGATTCTTTTGTACTGGGAAGGTAGTTGAACCAATATACCATTTATTACACGGGCATGTGATGATGTATACAACAAAGTCGGTTTTACACATTATGAGTTTCGGAATCCTCCAGTTTTTATTGATCCTCTCTAGTTTAAATTCTTGTGTGTTAGTACTGAATTTACAAGCCTTACAGGCGCCACATCTTTTAAAGCCTTTTATTTGTGTGAGCCAATTGGTGTTCCTTTGGTTTAAATGGCTTTGTACTAATAGATCTTTAAATGAAGTGTTCCGTTTGTACTTGATACTCGGTGTGCTGCCTATTCTGGTTTTCAGGATAGCGAATTGTGTTAGTATACCCCATCTTTTCTTAAGTATGCCTCTCAGTTTCTTGGCTTGATTGGTGTAAGGTGTGATAAAGCGCAGGGTATCTCTGTTCTGTTTCCTTGTTAGGTAGGGTATGACAAAGGGTCTGTGTTCTGGGTATACTAGCTGCTTTGCTATTCACAGATAGTCCAATCCAAAATACCGTTGACACGCAGGTCAGTAGAGGAATAGTACAGCCGACACGTGTTTCGTCGTGATGACTACTTTTTCAAGGCTGTTAATTCAAAGAACACCACATTACATATTTATAAAAACTGCTATTTTACATACATATTATTCAAAAAGTGTAGACCCAATCTTATCCTGAAAAATGTGTAAAGGGAGGCATGTGCTAAAAAAAATTGATTTTTGTCACAACTGATATCAATAACCATGCATGGTGCTGTAATCAAACCATTACAAAGAAAAAAGGAAAGACAAGAAAAAATATATAACCACACCAAGTGATATTACACAGAGTCAAGTCATAGAAATAAAGTGAAGACAAAATATAGCTGTTGAAAACCGAAAAGGGAAGAGTATCTCCTATCATCAACACCAATTAATGAAACATAGTGTGGAGAACGACTTAAGGCATAGAATTACCGCATAAATCTTAGAAGCGATGGAGAAGTAAGCCACATATAAGTTGTCAGAGACTCTGGAAAAGTCCTTGGAGCCCCAAGAACTAATATATTTCGAGAAAGGTCTGAAATTTTTAACAGACCTACAATTCACAACTATGAAAAAGGAGAATATAAGAAAATATCAGAAAAGGAAGATACATCCTACTGAAGCAGAGCAAAATTAGATGTATCGTACCACATATTTAAAAAAATCGAATGAACACTCTAGAGTATACTCTCAGAATGCGATTCAACCAAGTAGTGGTGTAATTTAGGTGTATCCAATAATATATATTGTATCTGACCTCTTCCTCAATTATTGGGAACTCAAATGCTAAGGCAAATGATTGTGACCCATTTTATTTAGAAATATTAACTTGTACTGCCCCATTCACCACTTAAATTAGAGGGCTCGGGATTGGAGCATTACTCAAAAGGATCTTAAATTTTAGGCATACCTTGATAAGCGTCTATGTACCCCATACTTTTGAATGGGACAGCAGGAAAAACATGGGCTAGGATTGGCCCGGTTTCAAGGCGGTAAACCTACAAAGCAACCATCAACATCAAGAATTTACAAAAGGAAAAAATGAATCGTAAATGGTATAAACGGTAAGATTATTAACAGTTAGAGGCAGACAAAAAGTGGGGCGAGATCACTCACCCATAACCGCTCACAAAGTATCTCGACGTGTACACATCTTGAGTCCCATGTATCCGACTCGTTTTTAAGAAACGCCAGGAAATCACGAGGAGAGTATAAATATAGAAACGGGAAGCAAGATCGGAAGCCCGTACTTAGAACCGGCGCACCATTTTGTAGCAGTACAAAACGAAATGTGAAAACTTGCAATAATTTAGGGTTGCGTGTCTGTCGTACATAAATATTCTTTTTAAGTAAACCATTCAGTGACTTGAGCATTATGAATTAAAAATTGCATCAACATCAGATGCAAAACTGGGCATTTGAGCTTAGAGAAAAAGGGGGGAGTGCGGAGCATAGTATAACAAATTCGCAACAAATTATGGTTGCGTATCTATAGTATATAAAGACTCCTTTCCATGCAAGATATTATGTACACTCAAGCACTGTGAAGTAAGAATTGCATCATCAGATGCGAACTAAGTATTAGAGTCAGAGACGACTTACAAACTAGTCGTCTTAAAATGCCAATACGTAATAATGTCATAACAGATTATTTCACATTTATCATAGAAGAAGAGATATAAGAGTGTGAATAGTACCAGTGAGTAGAAAAAAGATAACACTGACAAAGAGAGCATGGAGCCCCGAGAAGTAAATCCAATTCTGCCCATAAGTAGTAGTAAAAACAGAAAGAGCAAAGAGTCCGAAGAATATACACAATTGTGCCCATAATGGTGACATCTGCAAATGATAATCATATTCAGATCTCCATTGTAGCATAGTACATAGTATTATTGGTACTTAAACTTTTTTCTTAAAGTACAATGCAAGAGAAAACCAATACCTCCTATAGTAAGTCATACAGCAGATTTAGGAATGGATAAATATCTGTTATAGATAAAGTATCTGCACAATAGTAGTGTATACACAGTTTTCAATACATATACATGTCATATATAGAACGTATAGGGCATGTTGAACCATAACATGGGCAATGGTTATCAGACCAGTCATTTTGGCATATCAAGTTGTAATATGCATTTCTTTTTGAAGACACAGTTTAGACAAATTCAATCTTTTAATAAAACAAACAGTTCCCTATCCATATTGAGGCCATGATCAACTGACCTCAATTTGGTGATCCATGTCACTTCCAGTTTAAATAATGTATGTGTCCTATCACCACCTCTCGGGTGGTCCTTGGCCCCCCCTCCATGAAATCTGATCCGGGGCAGGTCTGCTGTCCCATGGTGCGTGTTAAAGTGGACAGCCATTGGATAATTACTATTGCCATTTCTGATTGCCTGAATGTGCTCCTGGATCCTTTCTTTTAATGGTCTGATAGTACTTCCAATGTATATACTGTTACACACACACATATAATGTAATATACCACAAACTTGACATTACAATTCATGAATGTTTCTATTTTGTGCTGTGTAGTGGTATTGTATTTGAAATATTTTATTTTGTCTACTGTGTAAGGGCAGACATTGCAATGTCCACTTTTGAAAAAAACCTATTGACTTTCTTGTACTTTTTTAGGGCTAGAGAAACTAGGACATAGTATATTACGTATGGTCTTCCCCCTTTTGTAAATTAAACTAGGTTTGTTGGAAATAACCTTATTGACAGTGGGGTACACTTTCAAAATGTGCCAATGTTTGATAAGAATTTTATGCAGCACATGGCTCATGGAGTTATACGGGGTAATTACTGAGACAACCCATGTCTTTCTGTTAGTTTTCTTCTCTTTGTTTATTAACAGCTATTTACGATCCAGATTCATTATCCTATTCTTAGCCCTGTTGGTCATCTCCGAGCTTTAGCTTCTGTCAGTAATTCTCATGATTGCTTTATTCATCTCTACTTCGAACACTTCTTTCTCACTGCAGTTAAATCTTATGCATGTAAGTTCACCAAAGGGGATAGACTGGATCTGAGACTTGGGATGTGCAGTGTGTGCATGGAGTATTTAATTACAGGCTGTTGGTTTCCTGTATAGAGCAGACATGATCAAGCCATTTTTCACATACAGTTTTAGATCTAAAAATGAAATCTCATTTTTGTCATACTGGTGTGTGAACACAATATTGCATTGATTAAAGTTCAGAAACTCACAAAATTCCTGTAGGAGTATTTCGTCACCAGTCCAAATCGAAACATCGTCTATATAATGACCCCAATATACTATATGATTGATCAATGTATTCGGGCAGGATGACCAGATATATGTTTTTTCTAGCCAGCCCATGAAAAGATTGGTGAACGAAGGCGAAAATTTTGATCCCATAGCAACTCTCTGGTGTTGCCAAAACCAGGTACCATTGTGTAAAAATACGTTGTTATAAAGGACCAAAGTGATCATTTCGATCAACATAGACGTGTGTTCCCAAAGGGAAGTATCCCTGGATGAAAGAAAGTGTTTGATAGCCTCGATTCCCTGAGCAGTAGGAATGGATGTATATAGGGAGCTAAAAGTAACAAACCCACACTCATCTGACCAATTAAAATCAATTAGTTGATTCAAAAGGTCCTTAGTCTCGCGAACATAGGACGGGAGATTTTTAACCAATGGTTGTAGAAAATGATCGATATACTCTGAAATGTGTTCTGTAGGTGAACCTATTTCCGAGATGATTGGTCTACGTGAGGGAAAGGCGCCCGGTTTATGTATCTTGGACAAAACATAAATACAAGTTGCATCAGGATATGGTATAAACATGTATTTGGATTCAAAATCATTGATTGCTCCTAGATCTCTCCACATTTTGAGCTTTTTCTCCAACAGGTCCATAATGTTCCTCAATGGATTATAGGTTAGTTTTTCATAAGCAACTGTGTCAGCCAGCTGTCTGTCTATCTCTGCGATGTAATCAACAGTATTCATCAAGACCAAATTACCCCCCTTGTCAGCTTCTTTTATGGTTAAATCATGTTTATTGATGGAAGAGAGGATAGTGTCACACAATTGGCTGCCCACATCCGTGGGCCGGTAGAGCGCATAGTGATTGAACATACACAGCGTTTCCGCCACAACCCGGAGGTCGGCCGCGTGAGATTGTAACGTGTGATTATGAAATTTTATGTCTTCCATTTTTATCCCCCATATATGACCACCACAAATAAAAGAAAAATAGAAAAAACCTAAAACTACCCCAACGCCCCCTCCCTCCCCGAACCGATGTGCCAAGTTAGAGTTCTGGGTGGTGTCCCCTCCAGGGACTACGGCCCTTCCGTGTGGACCCTGAGTAGAGAAAGCAAGACCAGCATATTTCTCCTCCCTCATCCTCCCTTCTAGGTTCCCCAGTCCGTGTATATCAGCCTGTCTCTGGGACCTCCCTTGTAGATGGAGCTCGATGCCTTTCCCGTGGGGGTCTGCAACCTCCTCTGTGCTATCCGTGAGTCGGAGAATACGTAAGTATCTGGGGCATGTAAGCTCGGTCAGTTCTGTCGACAGTAGGGACAGTAGGGGTGTCCATAAGGTGCGGAAGGTAGCGGAAGAACCCGTGAGGGTAGCTTGGATTCGTTCCATTCCGGCTATATACCATAATTTGTGCAACCATCCTGTATGTGTCGGTCTGGACTGTTTGCCCCAAAGCGATAAGATGTGTTGCGCTGCTGCCCCCATCGCTAGCCCCATTTGCTTCCCCCGGATCGATTTCAGGGGGTATGTGAGTGCATTAGGTAGTCCCAATAGCGTGTATGCCGGGAAACGAGGTATCTCTGTCTCGAAGTGTTTATCAATGTCATCTAAGACTGCCCGCCAGTAGTCCGTTAATTCTGGGCAGAATAGGAGGTGTGTCAGGGTTCCCTCCGCGTCACAGCCCCGCCAGCATGTCGGACTTCTGTCTGGGTTCCCCCTATGCAGTCGCGCTGGTGTTAAATACCAGTATGTAGTGACGTTAACCGCAGCCTCCCTACTGGCTGTGTTACGTGCCGTGTGGTTGGCTCTAAAGGAAATATCCGTCCATTCTTTCTCTGTTAATCCTCTCCCAATCTCCCGCTCCCACCGTTTCTGTCCCGCCGACGGGGAAAAGGGAACCTGAGGTCTCAGCATGCGATATAGTTCAGATATCAGTCGTTTGTCCGATGTTCTAGTAATAAGCCAGCGTTCGTATGTCGTGAGTTTCCTGCTGGCCCCTGGACACGTCTCCGGGTGCAGGAGCCAGTGACGCAGTTGAAAATATTGGAACCTTTGTGGCGCTGCGATGTTGTACCACTGTATCGCCTCCGTGTAAGGCATGAACCCCTCGAGGGTAAATAAATGGCCCGCTGACTTACAATCTGTGTCCCTCCATTGTGGGAACGCCCGGTCCTCCATGCCGGGAGGGAACTATGGGTTCTCGAATAATGGCGTCAACGGGGAGGGAAAGGATGTGAGTCCCCTCTTGGCCGCTTACTGAATCCCACACTCGCAACAGCGTGCTCGTGGTCGGGGATCCCCTCAAATTCGGCGGTCGGTCTGTGCGTTTTAAAACGGGACTTTCCAGAGAGACATTTTCGCCAAGGCCCGGTCTTGGAACAAACATCGTTTTTCAGATGTCGGTCTGTTCCATTCCACTAGGTAGCGTAGTTGAGTTGCTTTAAAATAATCTAGGAAGTTAGGGATACCCAGCCCGCCTGCGTCGGGTGGTCTATGGGAGAGGTCTCTGCGCATCCTAGGTCGTGCCCCCACCCAAATAAAGTGTTGTACCGCTGCTTGTAGCTTTTGTAGGGCCCCTCCTGGTGGCCATATCGGTATGGTCTGGAAGACATAAAGTGCTTTGGGCAGGATATTCATTTTAACAGCCGCTATCCGGCCCAGAAGTGACAGCTGATGTTTCTGCCATCGTCCAAGAGCCGTTTGTGTCTGAGAAAGCAGTTTAGTGTAGTTTGACGTTACCGTAGTTGCAACCGTGGGCGCCAAATCGATTCCTAAGTAGGGAAGAGTGTTGCAGATTTGGAGCCCCCCAATCACCAGTGTTCCCGCCGTGTGCTTTTCTGCACAGCTGCCCAGGGGTAGCACCATTGATTTCGGGACATTAATCTTAAAGCCAGAGACACGGCCAAAGGAGGCCAGCTCCTTTAGAAAGGCCGGGGCTGATCGGTCGGGAGACTCTAGGGTAGCTAAAAGATCGTCTGCATACAGACTAATTGCATGCCTTTCCCCTCCAAAGGGTATGCCGAGAATCTCAGGGTTATCCCGTATTCTTTGTGCAAGAGGCTCTATGTAGAGAGCGAATAGGAGGGGCGATAGAGGGCACCCTTGTCTTGTTC
This sequence comes from Calotriton arnoldi, assembly GCA_963921515.1. Lineage (NCBI taxonomy): Eukaryota > Metazoa > Chordata > Amphibia > Caudata > Salamandridae > Calotriton > Calotriton arnoldi. Next base: position 3,538,071 of record CAWUFW010000272.1, on the reverse strand, counting down.
CTCGTTGGATATCAAACGGTTTTGAGGCCATGCCGTTCACTCGTATCGTAGCGGTAGGTCCATTGTAGCAGCTCGCTACCCAGGCCTTGAAGCGATCACCGATTCCGAAATGGGTCAGTGTGGCTCCTAAAAGTCCCAACTGACGCGGTCGAATGCTTTCTCCGCGTCAATCGCTATTAGCACTGCGTCCAGATTGGTGCGATGGGCTTTGTCGATCAGGTGGAGTATCCTATTAGTGTGGTCGCTACTCTGACGGTTCGCGACAAAACCACACTGATCCGGCTCGATAATCCCGGGCATGCATGGACCTAGTCGGGCCGCCAGAACCCCTGTGAACAGTTTAAGATCAAGATTAAGCAGGGAGATCGGGCGATAAGCACCACAGTGAGTTGCATCTTTCCCGGGTTTCGGGATAACTACTATGTCGGCGGCTAACATGTCCGGGGGATTGTCCCGGGGCCCTGAAAGGAGTTAAAAAGGCGCGTTAGTATTGGGGCCAGCTGTGGGCAGAAGGTCTTATAGAAACCTGCCGAAAATCCATCTGGACCCGGCGATTTCAGGGCCTTAAGTCAGGAAATGGCCCTGATCACTTCCTCCACTCGGATGGGTGCGTCCAGCGCATCCCGTTCCGTAAGATCTAGTTTTGTGATGGCAGCGTCCTGTAGGTAAGTTACTGCGTCCCTCGTTGTCTGCGAAGTCTCGCTATACAATGTGGAATAGAAGTTCGAAAGGCCTCCGCAATATCCTCATCACGCTCCACTGTCTCTCCCGTATGAGTCTGAAGCCCCTTTACTCTGGCGCGTTCGTCCCGCGCCCTGAGTTTGTTCGCTAGGAGCCGCCCTGCCTTATCGCCCCCCATGTAATAAGTGTGCTTAAGTCGTAGGGCCGCGTACTCAGCCCTGTCAATATCGAGGGCCGCTAATTGCGTTCTCGACGCTTTGAGTTGGCGCCATATCCGTGGTGCGCAAGTGCGGCTATGTATTCGCTCTAGTTCCGTCACCTGGATCGTGAGGAGCGCCCTTTTCTCTTTCCGTTCCCTAGCCTCTGCTGCGCTGATAGCGATAATTTCACCTCGAATCGTGGCTTTAAGTGCTCCCCACAGTGCTGTCAGGGGAGTGTCTGGAGAGTCATTCAGATCCAGGTAGTCTGTAACCCGGTTTCGAAGTTGTTGTACTACCCCTGCTCTCTGTAACAGATTCTCCCTGAGACGCCATCTCCCGGGCGGTTTCCGTGTTGGGGGGATAGTCAATGTCAGCATCACAGAGTCATGGTCAGACAGTGGGGCCGGCATGATTGATACCGTCTCTACTATCGGCAGCAACTCCGCTGTCCCTAGAAAGTGATCTAGTCGGGCGTATGTATGATGGGCATGTGAGTAGAAAGAATATTGTGTGGTATTGGGGTGGGCCACCCTCCAAATATCCTCCAGCCCCCTCTCCTTGAGCCATTCCCTCCCGCTATGTGATAGGGCCCCTGTATGTCCGTATCTCTGACCCGATCTGTCTTTGTCCGTGTCCATAACTAAGTTCAGGTCACCTCCCACCATAATCCGCCTCCCAGGGAGGCCAACACCTCCGACATAGCATTTTGAAGGAACAGTTCTTGTCCTGTATTGGGTGCGTATATAGAGCCCACCACTATGGGGGCGCCCCTATCCATAGCGTGTATGCTAGGAGTCGGCCTCGGATCTCTGCCACCTTATCTCCCACCGTGCCCGGGAATGTTTTAGCTAACAGTATAGCGACCCCAGCTGTCTTGGTTGTTGTGGAGGAAAAGAATTGTCGGGGAAGGCCCGGGATTTCAGCCGATGCCAGTCTTTAGGGAGGAGATGAGTTTCTTGTAAGAGACATATTGATGCACCCGAGTTCTCTAAGTAAGAGAGGACGGCTCGTCTCTTAATGGGGTTATTCAGCCCCTTTACATTCAGAGTGAGAATCTGCAGCTCTGATACCGTCATCGAGGAGAGAGGTAGCTGGCCGCTTGTGTATGGGTCTGTCCAGAGTGTGGAGCCTGGTGAGCCCCCATGGTTGATAGCACATCGGTTCCCCGGACCCTCCCTCCCTCTCGAACCCTTCCAACTCCCACCTAGCTACAACTCCCCCACCCTTGTCGCCCCCTTTCAAAACCCACCCTAATCCCATTTCCCCAATGCCCGTGCTCCCGCACCCCTCCCTCCCTAACCCCAACTTTGTGAACCTCCCCATGTAACATAGTCCATTGCCCATTGTCCAATGGCGTGGGCATCTGGAGTCCAGAAAATTGGGTTGTACTTGTGGCTCAAGTGGTCTCTGCTGCCCCCCGGTCCCGCCCCCGGCATAACCCGGTTCATTGCTTCTATGACCCCCGTGATTGCTTGTACTGTCATTCTTGGGTTGGTGGGGTAGTGTCCTTCGCCACCGCCGCCACGGCCTCTCGCCTCTCCTGGGACATAATGTCCGGATCAGGCTTTTGGACAGGAGGGGCCTACGCCTGTGTTTTACTTTTCGCCAGCCGGTCTCGGAGGGCCCCCTGGGCGAGTAGGTGAGGCAGTCGGGCTCTCCTGCGTCAAGCCCAGAATCTCACAGGCTTCCTTGAGGGAGCGCAATTGGTGTATCCGGCCGTTCCACTTAAAGATCAATCGGAAGGGGTGTCCCCAAGAGTAGGCCACCCCCTGCTCTCTCAAGTGAGTTGTCACCTCTTTAAATGCTCTCTGTCTCTGTAGGGTTATGGCGGCTAAGTCCTGAAAGAGAGCTATGGAGTGTCCTTGATGTGCGAGAGGTTGCTTGCGCCGGGCCTCCCTCAATATACGCTCTTTAAGGGGATAGTCCGGGAGAAAGGCCAGTATGTCGGCTGGAGGCGCTGGTGCTCGGCGCGGAGGGCCCACTCGATGCGCTCTGTCAATGCGTATTTCGAAGTCTTGGTCCTCCCCAGGATGTCCCGAAAGAGCCCCCGTAGGTAGCCGGCCACATCGGTCCCCTCTTCTTGCGACGGAACCCCTCGGACTCGAATGTTATTGCGTCGGGACCTGTTTTCGAGGTCCTCGGTGTGGGTCTGGAGGTCCAGCTGCTGTTCTTGTAGGCGTATCATTTCCTGTTGTAGTTGCTCTATTTCTTCGCCTCTGGATAGTTCGTGTTCTTCGACTGCAGCCACCCTCTCTCCAATCCCGTCCACGTCCCGGCGGATCTCCCGTACCTCTCCCTTCACCTCCTGTTTAAGCATCTGGAAATCTTCCCGCAGGACATTGAACAGGGATTCCAGGAAGGTTCGTGTGATAGGCATGTCCCCTTCCTCCAGGTTCTCCCGTGGTGGAGGGGGGGTCGGAGTCTTGCGTCCTTGTTCACCTAATGGGGAGCTCTTGGCCAGCATATCTTTAATGTTGCGGTCCCCTTTCTTCCTGAGCGTGGACATCGTGGAGGTCCGTTAATCCCGCCAAACTCTGTCCTATACCTCCGGTGTATCTTATCAGAGGGTCCCTCTTCTCCGCGTCGCTGCACCCGGGGTGGAGCTGTGACCCCTTCCGCCCCTCTGTGTGCCTGAGCAGGAGCCCCGGGGTCCCCGGGCCTTCACACACGTCGTTGCCCCCACCTGTGGTGTCCACTCTGACTCTGCGTGTGTCTGCTGCGGAGCGCTGCCTCGAGTCAGCCCTTCCGCGGCTTCGGGGGCTTCGGATGAGGGCCCGCTCCTCCGCTGCCCAGGTCACTCCTAACTTGCGCCGGCGTGCGGGGGCACCGTGTTGGGGTAGTGTCGCCGATCTGTTGCCCCGGAGCCCTCCGCCAGCGAGCTGTTGACCCTGGGGAGTATTCGGGAGCTCGCTCTCCTTCGTCCCTGCCTCGGTTCGTTGAGAGTGTTTCTGTGGGAGTCGCACTGCGCGTCGGGCCCGGGGTGGTCAGGATTTGGGCCCTACCTCTCTTTCTAGGCCTCCGGAGCCCGGTCTCAGGCGTCCACCCAGGGGGCCTCTCCCCGCCGGCGCTGCCGTCTCGTCCTCCCAGGGCCGCAGGCACTCACCCGGTTTCCCTGCAGGGGCGTCCGGCGCCGCAGTCCGCCCCCACCTCTCCCGTCGCTGGACCGATGTTGTGGCCACAGCAAGTGGCGAGGGCCAAGCTCACGAGGGTGCCCCTCCGGCGCCGTCTGCGGAATTCCTAGGCCTTCGAGCCTCGGCCTCTCGCGGCTGCCGCCGTCTCACCTGGGCCACCAGACGTCTCTTGTGCCCCTCCTCACCATCAGCCGCGTAGCTCTCAGCCGGGTCGCTAGTGTCGGGCACCTCACCGCCCCCGGCGGGGCTCGACGATACCGCCGGTGCCTTCAGAGAGGCCGCGTTTCAGCGGCGCTCGGACCCCCCTCAGCTCCGGGAAGAGGCGCCATTTCCTCCGGCCTCCGTTCAGGGAAGTTACGATGGTATAAGGGGTTCCGTGGAGCGTTCACCCTGCAGGTGCTCCTCGATGGGCGGCGACTCTTCCCCGCCGATTGCGGTGCCAGCGCTGTGCGCGAAAAGGGGGGGTTTGTGCTGTGTTACTCGGGAGATAGGGGCCAGGGGCGAGGAGCCGCCGAGCCACACGTCTGCTCAGGTCGCCATCTTGGCCACGCCCCCGTCAGCTTCTTTTAAAGTAATCTTTAAAAGTGAGGTAAGTCTGGAAAGTGCCTGTCTTTCACCCATCGTTAAATTGTCCCTAGCAAAGAAAGTCTGTGATTTAAAGGTGCCCTCCCAAGCATATGACTCTTTGGTGATAATTTGATAAAAAGTATCAATAACATTATCTCCAGGTAGTATAGGTAGAAAAGTGGACTTGGGTTTAAGACCACTATCTATACTCAAATCAGTTTGGATATCGAGATCACTCAAAATATGTGAGATAGATGGAGTGGTAGAATCATCTGCATTCAAGTACAAGAGTGTCTGTTAATCCTCTATATCTCAAATAGTTTTATCGCTGCATATAGTAGCGGATGTCACCAAATCATTATCTTTTTGGGGGTTTATTGCAGAAAACTTCTTTAACTTGAGCTTAAGCACAAATTTAAAAATATCAAAATGCATTTGATTGAAATTGGGTTTAGAGGCAGGACAGAAATTTAAGCCCTTTGATCAGAATTTTATTTCTTCACAATCCAGAACATGTAGTGACAAATTAACAATTAAAATAGCATCCGTCATATTCTCAGTCATATCATCGCCATTATCCGGGGTCATGTCTGTGTGTTTAACCACCTTCAATTTTCCTGAGCCCTTGAATTTGATCTGGTATTTGCTCCCTCCTTTCTTATTTCTGCTGGACCTATTGTTGCCCAGTCTAGATTTCTTGTTGTGTTTGGGCGTTTGTTGAAATTCGCCTTTGTGCCTTTTCGGTATCTCTCTACCTCCCTTAAAAACATGATTATGATGGTAAGTGACAGGTGTTGCACATGTTTGCACTAGTGTTAGGACCCTCATTACTATCGCTCCTGATGCTAGACACATCTGATTCACTATTAGAGGCACTATTTAGCAAATCACCGGCATTAGTTTTATCAGTCGGTGGATTTAGTTGAATATTGTCAAATTTTCGTGCAAAAGTAAATACTCTTCCTGTTTTATAATCATTCTCATCTCTTCTCCATTTCCGTGATTTCTTATCTTTCAAGTAAAGTTGATGTTTTTTTAGAACCTCCTCTAGAATTTTATAAATTCTCTGTGACGCTTCAACTAGGTATAGTTGACTAAACTCCTCTTCTGGTATCTTAATTGGTGTTGATGATAGGAGATACTCTTCCCTTTTCGGTTTTCAACAGCTATATTTTGTCTTCACTTTATTTCTATGACTTGACTCTGTGTAATATCACTTGGTGTGGTTATATATTTTTTCTTGTCTTTCCTTTTTTCTTTGTAATTGTTTGATTACAGCACCATGCATGGTTATTGATATCAGTTGTGCCAAATATCAACAATTTTTAGCACATGCCTCTCTTTACACACTTTTCAGGATAAGATTGGGTCTACACTTTTTGAATAATATGTATGTAAAAAAGCAGTTTTTATAAATATGTAATGTGGTGTACTTCGAATTAACAGCCTTGAGAAAGTCGTCATCACGACGAAACACGTGTCGGCTGTACTATTCCTCTACTGACTTGCGTGTCAACAGAATTTTGGATTGGACTATCTGTGAATAAAAGTTGGATCTGTGCAATAGACAGATCACAATGACTGCATTTGTGTAGTGCTCTGGATTGTGTAAAAATAGGACAGAGTAACGCAAGGCAGCAACTTGCCCTGCTTGCATTGCTCCAGATTTTCTGTGGCACGCAGAGCCACGTAAGGTGGCTTTGCGTGGCAAAGCAAATCTCACTTAGGGGCTTGTGTTGCCCTTGCGTCTCCTTGTGTAACGCAAACCCTTGATAAATCTGGCCCTCAGTGTTTTGTGATTGGCGGACTGTGTGAGTTTTGGCCTGTATTGTTTATGTTTATAACCATCACTGGTGAATTTCAGTGGGTTTATACATTTGAGCCAGAACATAGCTTCATTTTTAACTGGTTTTTTTCAGTGAATTCAACTGAAGTGAAATAACAATTTATATTTCACAGTGAGCCGTGAAATATGGGAAATATTTCACAGTTAGCTGCGAAATACGGATTCCATCATCATAATAAGAACCACCCAAGCCACTCTGGTAGCTACTACGATTATCCAGCATGGAGGAGCAAATTATGCTGCAATGTTTTCTTAATAATGCAGCAAAAAATGCACATTTTGCAGTAATTCTCTGGCAGTATTAGAACCATCCATTACAACTAGAAACACTTTTTGTAAATTCTGCAAATTTCGCAAATTATTCTGGTAATTATGTGTCCAATGCATTAAATCCATGATTATGTGGTAAACGCTGCAGCCACTGAATCACATAATTCCTCTGGCCTTCACACTTGCCCATTGTTTTATTAACAACATATTCATGAAAGGTAAATCTAAATATTCTAATTGCAACACTGCCTTCTGTTAGCTGCAATGTGATGAAAACAGCTTTTTCAATATAACTACCACAAAATAAACATGTAACATAAAATATTCATAATGAGTAATGCATAATATGATTCTATATTGCCATCTCAGGGTTCTAGTGACATTTAGAAACCACTAGGCCTTAGGCCTCGTAGTTTCTGATGTCACCTGTGCCCCATTGATGGCAATACTGGACCATATTACCAGGGCCACCGGAATTATGCAGGCAGGGGAGCACCAAATTATGCAGAAGGGTTGATTAAATTATGCTCCAAGAAAAGGTAAATTATGCAGCATAATGAGGCACATTTTTTGATGGTATTACTTCATTATTTTTGTTATTTTTACACATGGTTATATGTCTAGGCCACAATTTCACCTCGATAATTCCAGTTTAACATGCCAAGTACATAAATAAGCAACTGAAAGATGACCATTTAATCTTTGCGACAGACAAAAGCGTGTGAACATATGTTGCAATGTTTTAAGTAAGTTTTGATTCTTTTCAGCTAGAAACAATTTTTTTCTTAAAATCTGCAGATTATGCAGACTTTTGAAGGCTCGGGGAGGGTAGGTTGATTGTCCCCCTGCCCTATGATTAGTCTTTGGCCCTGGGGCCAGTTTAGGCTCAGGGAGAGGGGATGCGCACTCCCCTCCCCAAATATAAATGTTTTAGACCGCAGTGGATGGGGTCCCTGGGGACTCTAAAAGGCTCGAAGAGGGGGGCCGTCCACCACCCTCCCCTAAAAATACATTTTTCAGCTCCAGGGTATGGGGTCCACGGGTCCAATACTAGCTTGGATAGGGAGGCTGCATGCACCCTCTCCTTTTTAAAATGAAAAGGACCCAGGCAGATGGGACCCCTAGGGCAAATAGTGGCTTGAGGAGGGAGGCTGTGTGGCCCTTCCCCTTTATTAAAAAATAAGGCACTAGGGTTAAGGTCTCCGGGGCCACTAGAGGCTCAGGAAGGGGAGCTGCACACACCCTCTCCCTAAATTAAATAAAATGGCCCCAGAGGATGGTGTTCCTGGGCCCTAAAGGCTTGGGTGGGGGGGGCGTGCCCATTAGTGAGAGCCGGGGAGGTTTTCCCCCAGGAGAGCACCACCTCCCTTTTACTATACACGCCAGTCCCCAGCCAACATTTCAATTTTTTTATATACAGCGATCTCGCGAGAGTCCCTCGAGCTCAACTATCCAGATATAGAAATATTTTTATTTCTAATTTCTCTAAAACTACTGAACAGATTTCCCGAAATTTCCCCAAAAAGTGTCATAGTGAGTCTTGTTGCTCGTGGAAAGTTTTGGGGTGATCCGTCAAGCGGGAGCAGAGAAAAGGGGGGTAGGAAAAAAATACGATTTCTCATGTTAACTCCAATAGGAGCTTTGAACACGACTGCAACCGAACCGCTGGACTGAATTACAATAAATTTGGCAGGAAGGTAGATTTTGGTTCGGCAATCACGCTTTTAGTTATCCAGTGTAAATCTGTTCAGTAGTTATTGAGAAATTTAAGGGAAAGCAAATAAGGATATCTGGGCGGAGCCTAAGCACACGTCTCATGGTGAGATCTGATTGGCTGTCAGCACTTCAACCAGAAAGTGATGGCAGCCATCTTGGGACCAATATACATGATAGCACCCCATTGAAATGCATTGTAGTGAATGGCAGGTTTTGAGGGTCATAAAAAGGAGAACGTATAAATGATGATAACAGATTTTAGTTGCAATATGAATCATTGGTTGCTAGGGTGGTTTTACCCTGTAAAAAAGCCTTCTGCTGGGATTTCAAGAATCATGTTTAAGAGAAAACTATTTTCTCATGATTTCCCCATAGCGGTTATGGAAGGTGCTCCAGATGCTAAAAAGATAGCATATTTTCTGTAAATTCACACTTACGGGCAGTTTTACAAGCCCCTTGAAACACTTTTGCACTGCTGTTGCATCACTTTTTGCGACGTAGCGGCAGCATAAACAATACACCATGTTGCGACCAATTTACAGGGAGATGCGTCACCTTGTAAAGCCCTGCGTCACATTATACCTGCGTCAGATATAATGTATGCAGGGTGGGCGTTCCCACGCGGGAATGTTTCGTAGCAGTGACGCAGTGAAATTTTCACTGCGCCACTTCTAGGACGCCACAAAACCCTACGCCTGCTTGGAGCAGGCGTAAGGAGTGATGCAGTGTTTTAGGAATAGGCCTCCCCATGCATTGCTGGAGTTGCGTCGTGCTTGCGACACCACTCCACCAATGCATGACTTTTGCACCAACAGATGCGTCAGAATTTCTGACGCATCTGTCAATCCTTGCGCCATTGTGCGCCGTATTGTAAGTACGGCGCATCCATGGTGGCGCAAGGGTTTCGCACGCAGGCGCAGGGAAACTGACGCATCTATAGAGATGCATCAGTTTCTTGTAAATAAGCCCGTATGTTTCTCAGCCATATGAGAATGAAGTCTGACATTCTCAGTAAAACATGTACTTGCAACATGAGCAGTCTTTCAGTTGATTCCCTTGTGTTCCACTGCAGCCTCCCAGAGTGTTCTAAAGAACAACTAGAGCGCTAACAGTCTTACTTATGACAAAAGCGTGGCACACCTGAAGCCATCTTGCTTGAATCAAACTGGTGAAACTTAAAACATTTAATTTAGAAAGTAACAAAATGAGGGGTTTCATTTTGTCATAGAAATTATGGTCAGTGTTGTAGAAAGAAAAATTAGGACATGTCTTAAGTGAGTTCTCAAATATCTTCCTCTTCTATTTCTTTAAAACATTCTGACATTAAGACTGAAACATGCACTTTCAACACCAGCAGCAGACTGCCAGTTAACTCCTTGGTGATCAGCAGTTTACTACAGTGTTCTGATGAGCAACCAAAGTGCTAACATTCTGAATTTTTGCCAAAAGTGTGGCACATCTGACCGCCATCTTGATGGAATCGAAGTGGAAAACTGAAAGCATTTTCTACTGAGGATCCTGCAGTGAGGAGATTTTGGAGCTTCATAAAAAAGGCTCTGAAGACGGCCACAAGAGAGAAAAGAGCCCAAATGTAGCACAGATATCACCCGAATGTAGCTCAAGTATAGCCCAATGTCAGAAGTGTGCAAAACACCCACACATATAGGGCTTCTTTATAAAAGTGCATGAAAGGGTTAACACATACTAACCATTCAGGAACGGAGTGACAAAATAAAAAAATGAAAGAAATGTTTCTAATTGCTGCTTCCCACACTATAAGAGGGTGCAAAGTTGAAAATGCTGCCATTAATGGTTGCTTTGTGTGAGAGTGATGTGCCATTCTTATGCTTAGTTTTTATATTTCTTGACAGTATTGTATCTATCTGATTAGACCAACAATAATATTTGATCAAAGAACTCATTTTTCAGGTGTGTGAATTAAATTGAATTTGGAGAAAAAAATAAGTGGAAAGGTATATGTGTATGTGAGAATGTTACATAAGAGGTAATGTATGTCATAAGAGGTAATGTATGAGTGGTTTTGTGAGTGGCTTTGTATGTTTAATAACAGGTGAGTGTATGAGAATGTGACAGATTGTCTGATTTTCAGACCAGGTGTGTGAGAAGTTGGTTCACAAACTGTTGCTTTGAATTAGTAAGTTGTGCATTTGCTGCTTACTACATGGTATAATTGGTAGTAAAACACTGTAGATTAAGAGTAGCAAGGCATTAGAAGATGTGGAAATAGTTACTTGTGTATATATGAAGTGCTGTTCTCAAAGTGTGTTTTTCTTTGAATTCTGGGTGCTGTAGTTCTGTTACACTGCTTTGTCAGACAGCTACAGAAGCATATACATTCATTCACTTACCCAGAAACTACTTGTGCATGCAGCAGATTCAAACATAGTTGTATTCACATCTATATTGCTCTCTTTTCCGTAACACAGGCTCTGAGGTGTTTGTTTATAGCCAATTACATAGATATTTAGAGAGTCATAGAGATACTAAAATAGACAGTCACATACCGCACATTTTCTAAAATGTCTCATGGCACTGCTACACGTGTACTCCTATGATTTCTCAGATATGTTGGCAAGTACTGACACATCCTTCTCATTCATGTAGAGAGATACTCTTTTAAACATGGATGATGCTTGGTAGTACAGGTCCTGTGTGTGCCCTTCCACTTGTTGCATGATTTGTCATGTGAAAGCTGTTTATCAAGTCTTAAATCCAACTTTCAGTGTGCACAAGTCACATGTGAGAGATGCTGTAGGTGTGCTATAAAGCATGCTGGTTTGTGCTTAAAAGATGAGAGATGTCCTTTTCAGTTCACTAAGTTACTTGTGCACTTGCATGCCCCTATGCCAAGTACTACATAGAGTATGACATCCCTAAAGCAACTGACATACATGTTCAGAAAAACATAAAGCCTCTGTTTCAGCTGTTGGGTGCAGGAGCTGAGCATTGGGCTGTATAGGTGATTGATAGAGTGTGATTGGCTGTATGGCTGAGTGAGTAGGTACATAAGTGTTGAATGGATGAGTGTGTGGGTTTGTGAGTGACTGTATGGGTGAGTGAGTGAATATGAGAATGACTGTATGGGTGAGTGTGTGCTTGAGTCAGTGACTGTATAGGTGAGTGAGTACATGTTTTAGTACCTGTCTGAGTAAGTGAGTGGGTGTGTGAGTAACTTTATGGGTGTGTGAGTAGCTGTATGGGTGACTGACTCAGTGTGTGAGTGGCTGTATGGGTGACTGACTGTGTGAGTGGCTGTATGGCTGTATGAGTTGATGTGTTAGTGTCTGTATGTCTGTATGGCTGGATGTGTGAGTGGCTGTATTGGTGAGTGAGTGGGTGCATGAGTAGCTGGATGGGTGAGTTAGTGGTTATGTGAGTGGCTGTATGACTGAGTGGATGCGTGAGTGGTTCTATGAATCAGTGAGGGAGTGTGTGATACTTTTAATGAGCCTGTGAATGGGTGTGTGAGTGGTTGTGTGGGAGTATGTAAGGTTGTATAGGGGTGTGAATGGGTGTGTGAGTGGTTCTGTGGATGATGTCATCAGTGATGTCACTTGAGATGTGATCAGTGATATCATCAGTGAGGTCACTGACCATGTCATGAGTGATATAATATGTGAGGTCATAAGCGGCACATTGCAGGGGGGCGTAAGTTATAGTTAGCTCAGGTAACTTGTTAGAATAAAAATGTCTTTGCTGTGCTGTTTACATATTGTTCTGCGTAAGTTAGCATTTGCTGCACCATTTTATGTTTCGCCGCCATTTTGAATCATGCCAATAACTGCGTATTCCTTGCTTGAGAAACAGGCTGTGGAAAGTTTCATTTCTCCAAGGGTAGGCCTTGCTCTGCTAATGAATACACTGTTCTTATTAGCGCATACCTTTCCCACTAAATAGAGGCCTTCTCCCACTAGTCTAGCGGTAGGCACAGACAGAACGACCTTGGCATAGAGATAATGTGTGCCCAGCTTCAGAGTCGAATCTCATCCTACTGTACTTCTTTGTTTTAGCTGCACCTGCTTGTAAAATTCCATTATGGGCGGGTCTTCCTTGGTTCTGAAATGTACATAATGTTTCTCTATGTTTGCTGATGCCAGTCCTCTCTGCAGCACCCATAAGCAACTGGGCAGATGGGGCTCCGCTCGAGTGTATCTGAATAAACATATACTTGGTTTTGTATTCTCTACTGTCTGACCGACTCTTCATTTGTATGGAAGGCTGAGAGGTGGTCGCGTGTGACCCGGGTGGCCCTAATCGGGTCACTTCCTTCAGTTGGTGCCCGAACAGGGACCCCATCGGGCGAGTGGCCCTTCCCGGGTGGGGAGGTCGAAGCCGCGATCGGGTTGGACAAACAGACCAGGGATCCCTGCACAGTTCCTGAACTCGCAGCTGCCCCTTCTGTCCCGCCAGACGGTGCCTCGCCCAGCGGTCATTCCGACTGGGGTCCTGAACGGCGAAACCCTTGGATCTGACCGTTTGGTCCGAAGAGTCGGCAGTGGAGAATAAATTTGTTTGACCTGTGTGCACAAGGTGAGTTTGTTTTGGTTCTTTGTGGATATGGTACCATTTTGGTTTGTATTTGGCACTGTCTGAGGACCGATTTTGGTACGAGGTGTTTGTGAACACTTCGCCAGGCAACGTAACGAATTTGGCTCACTTTTGAAAATGCCTGGTTTCAGTAGGTTCTTGGTTTCTTTTTGTCGTTTTTCTGCAGATGCTCGATTGGAAGAAAGTCAACCAGCGCCTCCAGAAGGCACTCCGAACTTTGATATGTATGTGAAGCATGGCCTTGGCCCTATTATATTTAGTACGCTATGGCACAAATATACGAGGGACAATGCCGAGTTGCAGTGGCCGTTGACGGGCACTTTTGATGAACAAAAAATTGGGGTTTTACAGGAGAAGTTGTTTGCAAGAAGAAGTAGACAGTCTATGTTTGATTCTCTTCGAACGTGGCAAAAGGAGGCTAAACAGAGGCGAATTAAAGCAGACAAAGAGGCCCGGAAGGGGAGAATGCAAACATTGACTCAGAAGGCTGTAGCACATGATAGAGAGAAGCAAGAGATAGGAATTGAACGTGAAGATAGGAGGTTTTGATTGAATATTGATAAGTCTTATGTAGCCCGAGAAGAAAATGATACTTTTGTGGAAGAATTGCTAGATACTAGAGCCCCACCCCCATATGCCCCGCAGAGGGGATATCCCGCTCTTCCCCCACAGGCCCAGCTACCCGGTGCTCCTGTCTCTGCTGTTTCTGCTTCTGTTACTGTTGATCAGACTGCCTTGGCCACGGCACCTCCTGTCCTTTCTTTGTCCTCGCCGTCTGCTGCAATTATGACTGTTAGTACTCCTGCGACACCTATTGCTTCGGCATCTCTTTCGCCAGCTCTTACACCTGCGACGTAGCTGGCAGTGACATTGGTGCCTGCTCCTTCTGTTGCTACCCCCACTGTGTTCTTCCATCCCCGACATTACTGAGTAGTGGGACACCAGTACATGGATTTGAGGATAGAGACTGGACGAAATTTAAGGAACGTATGGGGCGGACGTTAGTCCGATCTGATGTGGGAGATGAGGAGAAAAGGATAGTAGCTAATCAGGCTGCCCAGTGGGCTCGGAATCCCATATACAGTGTGGAAGATGTGTGGAATGTGATGAAAGATTATGAGCCTTTTGTACAACAGCATGCCCTTCAGCACATGTCTGCCAGTTTGATCGGTCTCTGGGAGCAGTGTTTCAGCAATGCAGCACCGCAGATTCTATATGATATTAAGGATCATGTATACGTTACTGATATAGCGCCTGGTCAAGTTTTTGGTAATGTTGCGACGTTGGTTGCTTATCGGGGTAGACTGCTCGAGAAGAGCCCCACCCCGGTATCTCAATTTCCCATGCGGGAGGTACATCCTATCTATCATCCCGAAATACCGAAGCTAAGGGATCAGCACGACAATGTTATTAGACAGGGTGTAGCGGCCCGTTTCCAAGAACAATGAGTTTATACTCCATGGAAAAGGAGTGAGGTTTTGTCCCTTAAGACTCAGTTACCTGATCCTAGGAAGAATCCAACTGCTTATTATAAGGAATTGACTGAAGCTGCCTCTTCGACAGTGATGACACTTGCTGATATTGAAATGTTCTTTGGCTTACTAGTTCCGGTTGATATTTGGAGACAAGTACACACACAGGATCACGTTGCGGAATTAGGTGGTACCTGGGATCAAATTAAAGTATGGGATCAGGAGAGGAAGCCTGGTGAGAAGCCTAAAGCAGAGATACTTGCTTTGCCCCACCGTATCATTACGTATGTGCATTCTCTTATCCCTCCGAGAAAAGTTGATTGGGACAAGTTATCGGCTTGCTGTCAAAAGAAAGATGAGAGTGTGTCTGATTTTTTCACTCGGTTTGAAAGAGTGTTTCTAGATTATAGTGGGCAGGATTTGTCGATCGAAGGTGGCGTTCCATTGTTTGGTAATAGATTTGTTTCAAATTTACTTCCTGAGATTGCGACCCGATTACAGGCTCCCGAGAGTACCTGGTCCATATCTTCCCCTTCCGTTATTTTCAATATGGCGCAGTATTATAAGCACAGGGAAAATGAGAATAAGGAGAGGTCGGAGAAGAAGCACAAGGATTTGAAGACAAAGGTGTTGTTGCAGCAGGCTTCTAGGGGGAATGGTAGAGGACGTGGTGGTTTGGCCCAGCAGCTTCCACGTACCAGCAGGAATATTACGCCTGTAGGGCCGAATCAGTGTGCGTATTGCAAAGAGGAAGCACACTGGCGTAGTGAGTGTCCTGTGCTTTTGCAAAGGGTGGCGGTCTTGAGAGGACGAGGTTCTCGTGGACGGGGTCGTGGAGCTGGTGGCCAGGACAGGGCTCAGAATGCTGTGGCCTCTCAGGGTCGTACTGACCAAAATTATTTTGATGACCCTCGGGGAGGACAGTATTATCATGATGATTATGATACGGATGAGGTGACAGGGATGTCTTACAGCTAGGACAGCCAGGGACAGAGTGAGGGACCAGTTCCGATACCTGTAGATCAACGCGGTCCGTATGTTAGTGCGGATGTGCATGGTTCGGCTAAGGAGTTTTTGGTGGATACAGGTGCGACAAACAGTTCTATTTCTCGTTCCTTGGTCCCTGGGATGGCTCTGTCTGGCCATAATAATGTTTCGATAGGTTTTTCTGGTGTACCAGTCGTGAGTCCCATTTCAAAACCCCTTGCGTTGACTATTGGCCCTTTCACTGTGGATTCGCCATTCTTGTTGACGTCTAATTGTGGAGAAAATGTGATGGGTTTGGACGCTATGATTTATTGCTCGCCGGCAGGTGTTTACATGACAATGGGTCCGGATGTAGTGCACGCTACGCAGTGTTTGTCCAAAGATGCGCTATTTCCTGCGGAGTTTAAAGATGTACCACCTCTCTTTGGGCGACAGGTGACACAGATGTGGGATTGTTACAGATACCGCCGGTTTCGATCAGAGTTAAAGACAATGCTATTTTACCTCGCATCCCTCAGTATAAAATACAGCAGGCAGGTGAGCGAGCTTTATTGCAAATTGTACAGGATTTGATTGAGAAAGGAGTGGTTGAGGAGACGACTGCTAATGTTTGTAATAGCCCTATTCTTCCCATTCTCAAACGGACACCTTCGGGTTCTTCTGATGATCATGTAGATGTTTATCGCTTTGTGATTTACTTGCGGGAAGTTAATAAAATAGTGATTCCCCAGTTCCCGGTGGTCCCTGACATTACGACTTCTTTGACAATGATTCCTTCTTCTGCTACATACTTTTCTGTCATTGATTTGAAAAACGCGTTCTTCAGTATTCCCATTCATCCAGACAGCAGGTATCTGTTTGGGTTCACCCTAGCTGGTAGAAGCTTTAGATTCTGTTGCGCTCCTCAAGGCTATACAGAGAGTCCGAGTATCTATAGTCATGCATTGAAAGGTCAGCCTGATTCCTTGTCGCACCCTACAGTTAATGTATTGCTCCCGTATGTCGATGACTTGCTCCTCGCCTCGGATACAGAACAAGGTTGCAGAGACAGTACGGTTAAATTACTGTTACATTTAGCTCAACATGGCCATAAAGAATCCCTTTCCAAATTCCAGTATTGTCGACAGGAGGTCACCTACTTAGGTCACCTACTGTCGAAGGAGGGTAGGAGATTGACCCCTGAGTGCATCAATACTATTGTTAAAATGCCCATTCCGCAAACTCAAAAAGATGTGCGCGCTTTTATTGGCATTACTTCCTACTGCCGCCAGTGGATTCCAAATTATTCCCTAACTAACCAAACCCCTGCTTGCTTTGACTACTAAAGATGTGCATGAACCCTTGCCCTGGACGCCTCAATGTCAGCAGTCTTTTGAGCAATTGAAAACTGCGCTTTGTTCAGCTCCAGGGCTTGGCACGCCTAACTATAGCAAGTCATTTGTATTGTATGTCCATGAGACGGCTGGTTGTACGCTTTCTGTTTCAACACAAAAATTTGGAGATAAGCAACTGCTGTGTGCTTAGTTCTCTGCTGTGCTTGATCCAGTCGCAAGAGGCCTCCCGAGCTGTCTAAGAGCGGTCGCGGCTGTGGTTGTCTCGATAAGACAATCGGCTGGACTCGTACTTGATACTGACCTCACAGTCATGGTACCCCATGCTGTAGATACACTTTTGAATAAGACAAAGATGCAGCACCTCACCAGTGCACGTCTGACAGGTTATGAACTAAAGCTGTTCGCTCAACACATTACAATCAAACGATGTGCCACTCTGAATCCAGCCACGTTACTACCCCTCCCTTCTGAGAATGAGGAGATTGATGTACATGATTGTATCTTCTGGACGGAAGAAGAGACAAAAGGATGGGTGGACCTAACTGATGTTCCCTTATCTGACCCCCAAGCAGAACTATATGTCGTTGGCTCTTGCTTTAAATTACCAGATGGCACTACAACCGCTGCGTATGCTATTACTACGCTGTGCACGGTAGTTGAGACATCACGAGTTCCTTATCAGTCGGCCCAAGCGGCAGAGCTCGTTGCCCTAATACGAGCCTGCGAATCGAGTGAAGAACTGGTTGTTAATATTCATACTGACAGCCAGTATGCCTTTGGAGTCGCCCATAATTTCGGGCGACTCTGGGCAGAGACAGGGTTCCTTACTTCCCATGGGACAAAGATTCAGCCCGGTCATCTTATATATAGGCTTCTGTCCGCTTTGACACTCCCTAAGAAATTGGCAATAGTAAAGTGTAGCGCCCATAGGAAAGTTACTGACGATGTAGGTAAAGGAAACGCTTTTGCAGATCAGACAGCTAAGGAGACGGCCCGAACTAGGAAGAAAAGAATGTTCGTAGCAGGTCGCGCTAGGTGGGTGCCCGAGGTTACAATGTTTGAAGATACACTTGAGAATGTGAAGGAAATACAGAGTGAGGCCACAGTGGAGGAATTAGCAGTGTGGCAAGAAAGTACAGCTCAATTGAACGATGAGGGATGTTGGATTGACAAGTCAGGGAAGCAAAGATGGATGTTGCCAGATGCATATGCTCTTCCTGTAGTCATGATGGCTCAGGCCCAGCCCATATCAGCGCCAAGGGTATTTGCAAGTTGTTAGACCCTGTATGGCAGAATGATAAAATATTGAGAACTGCTGCACATTTAGTGATGTATTGCATGGTGTGCATGATGCACAATCCTGGAAAAGGTACCCCTACACCACCCGGTAATTTTGCACCACCCACATTCCCTTTTGAGGTCCTTCAGTTAGATTACATTGAATTGGACAGGGTCAATAATTTGAAGAACTTGTTGGTGGTTGTTTGTGCCTTCAGTAAATGGGTTAAAGCTTACCCCACCAAAGACAATACAGCCATGACGACTGCAAAGGTACTCCTAAAGGAGTTCTTTCCTCGTTTCGGCTTGCCCCGTTTGATCTGGAGTGATAACGGAAGTCATTTCAATGCCAAGGTTATCCAGTTAATTTGTGACGGTTTGCACATAAAACAGAAATTCCATGCTGCAAATCACCCGCAATCAGCAGGTTTGGTTGAGAAGTACAATGGTACTCTCAAACTGAAATTGGCAAAGATTCAGGAAAGTACAGGCTTACAGTAGCCAGATGCTTTACCACTAGCTCTTTTGTCGACAAGAACAACAACACATTCTAGAACAGGATTGTCACCTTACGAGGTCGTGTTTGGACGCCCGGCAAACGTCTGGGGCGTCCCACGCCCTCGTAAGTTCTCCGATATTGAGTTCCCCTTGCTGACAGACTACCTGTGCCAGTTAACTGAAAATCTGTTTTCTATTCACCAACAGGTCCGGGAGGCTCTGCCTGATATACCAGAGGGACCTGGACACAACATTCAGCCTGGTGATTGGATCCTGGTGTGCAATTTTCAGCGGAAGAAGAGTTTGGAGCCGCGCTGGAAGGGACCTGAGCAGGTCCATCTAGCCACCAGAAGTGCAGTCAAGGTTGCTGGCCGAAAGAATTGGATCCATGGTGCTCATTGTAAATGAGTGCCTCTACCTTATGACCAATTGGTCGCTGATGGAGTTGGGGATACTGAGTGCGAGACGGTGCCTCAGTTCATCCCCTTCAGCGACACAAAATTAACATGGACCCAAACGGATGCAAAGAATGATGACGTGCTAAATGCAGCGATCCCTCCAGAAATCCAAGCCATTAAAGAGCCGCTGTTTGTTGACCCCTCTGTGCCTGGAGTTACCAGGTACAATTTGCGTCCTCAGCAGAGAAATAGTGCACCAAAGGAGTAGTCAGGGATGGACTCTGTAAGTTAGGGTGAACTTTGCTATAGTACCAACGGTGTTAGTTTAGGGTGTCGTGAGATTGGTGCACTGTTCTGACATTGGACAGGATAGATCGAACGTGCTCCCCAGGAGGGGGGTACATTATCCTGTGCGACGTGGGATTCATCAAGAGCTTAGGACTGAGCAAGCTCCACCGCCGGTGCTCAAGAACGCCAACGTTGATGAACAATAGGAGCCTGTACCAGTGAGGATCCGACGGACACTGGGAACACTTACCTTTGCTATCAGTTTTATTACATTCCTCTTTTGCTTCATAATGCATCCCTTTGGTCGACCTATTGAGGAGGAGGAACAGCCATTTGCACCACCGCGTTTAGCGCGGGGATGGTTAACAAAGAGTAAAATAGTTTGCATATTAATTGTTGTGATTATGCTAATAATAATACTTGGAATATCCTGGTTTCTGGAGGAGAAGTATCCTGTACATTCCTTAATTGGTACAACGCCCACTTCCCATGAGCACATTTTTGTTACTTTGGCCCCTCACAAAGAAGAGCATAGAAAGTCTTACACAGACAATGTATTTATACAAATGTTGCATCAAGCCCATGATGTGTCCAATACAACTAATTGTTGGGTTTGTGGATTGCTCCCCTCAGTTACTCATAAGAGCGACAATTTGTTGTCCATGCCATTGCCATATATTGGTAGCTGTGAAGGTTGGTTTGAATTGTTCATTAAGGTGCACTATCATTTCCAACTCTCTACTCTGGTTATGACACCTGCTAATTCTCGCACTGTGGTAGAGTATATAAGTTTTCATCATGGGTTTACTCCCATAGGAACGGCAGGACAAGGGACTTCTGGTATATTGTCCCCAAACTCCTGTATGAGCACATATGATAAAATGAAGAACGAAACATGGCTCCGAATGGAAATGGCTGATTTCCAAAGGTTCAACACCTCTGAGTATTTTCAATCTTTCCAAGCTTGCAATATTACTTGGGACAAACCGATGCCGGTGTCCGTGGTCAACACAACAGCTAGTTTGTGTGTCCAGGGGACTGGGGAGGTATAGGTGGGGGAGAGTAAATGCAATTTCACCTACAGACTGAGAACGATTAGTAGTCCGCCTTTGATCCTACTCCATAACGTCTATTTTGTCTGTGGATCCCAAGCTCATGTCTGGCTTCCGAGGGGATGGTCAGGCAGATGTTACCTCTCTTTCCTCCTTCCCCCGGTGTATGTTGCCCCGTCCAATTATCATAAAGATCATCGGCTGCAGCGTAGGAGCACATACTTGCCCAGAGTCAGAAGGGTTGTTGACACAAAGGACATAGATCAGACAGATACCACCGCACAACTGTTTGAGGATGCTATAAAGGGCCTCCTACCTTTTTGGGGCCCCATGGCTAATAGTCTTCAACTTCGTCGGCTAACAAGAGTTGTGGAGGGGGTTATTAATACAACTGCTGGAATAATGACAAATATCACTGCTGAGCTTCAGGCTACGAGATTAGTCACTTTGCAGAACCGGATGGTGTTAGACGTCATCCTTGCAGATCGGGGAGGGGCCTGTCGCGTCATTGGCAGCAGCTGTTGTGTTTACATATCTGATCACACTCACAATGTGTATGCAGCTATACAAAAATTGCATGGACTTTCGTCTGACATACACCAAGAGACAGGTACTGGGACCCTATCAGGGTGGTTCTGTAACATACTCACCTCCTGGTGTTGGAAGATCCTCACTTTTCTGGCTGTAGTTGCCGGTATCTTTTTCACGTGCTGCCTCTGCATACAATGTCTCCCAGCTTGTTGTTCCTATTGTGTCACTATCCTTACTCCCAAGCCGAAAATGCCAGTTCATGATACTAGTGCAGCAGTTATGTTACAAAAACAGATTGATGAAATGATGCAGATTGATGAAGGCATCTTTGGTTCTACATCATCCCTTGCAGCTTCTATTCCTGATACTGAGTATATGGATTGTTCCGAGTACTGATGTCCTTTTGCTTCTTAAAATGTTATGTCTTTTCCGCCCACCATATACAATTTGTTAGCGAATGCTAAAAGGAGGGTCTGTTACAATAAAAATGTCTTTGCTGTGTTGTTTACATATTGTTCTGCGTAAGTTAGCATTTGCTGCACCATTTTATGTTTCGCCGCCATTTTGAATCATGCCATTAACTGCGTATTCCCTCCTCGAGAAGCAGGCTGTGGAAAGTTTCATTTCTCCAAGGTTAGGCCTTGCTCTGGTAATGAATACACTGTTCTTATTAGCGCATACCTTTCCCACTAGATAGAGGCCTTCTTCCACTAGTCTAGCGGTAGGCACGGACAGAACGATCTTGGCATAGAGATAATGTGTGCCCGGCCCCAGAGTCGAAGCTCATCCTACTGTACTTCTTTGTTTTAGCTGCACCTGCTTGTAAAATTCCATTATGGGCGGGTCTTCCTTGGTTCTGAAATGTACATAATGTTTCTCTATGTTTGCTGATGCCAGTCCTCTCTGCAGCACCCCTAAGCGACTGGGCAGATGGGGCTCCGCTCGAGTGTATCTAAATAAACATATACTTGGTTTGTATTCTCTAGTCTGACCGACGCTTCATTTGTATGGAAGGCTGAGAGGTGGTCACGTGTGACCCGGGCGGCCCTAATCGGGTCACTTCCTTCAAACTATAACGGCTGAATTTCTCTGCTTTTGTACGAGTGAAATGTGAGCCTAACTATAACATCCCTGTAACCTTTGTTTTTTTCAGTGAATTTTTAAGTTTTTTTAATTCTATTCCCTAACTATAACATCCCTGTAACCTTTGTTTTTTTCAGTGAATGTCTATATATATATATATATATCTATAAATCTCAGCAATATATATACATGTGCGTATGTATTTGTCCGTGTGCATATATATTGCTTCCATTTTGATTTTGTCTGGGCACTTTGTGTGGCCTTCAGTTCTCCTTATTTATCTTATTCATTTCAATTTTGCTTAGCGAGTTCCTACCACTGCTAACAACCTTTAACAATTTAACAATGCAGCAATAACCGATTCTCCCACTTTTACCTTCTGGGTGATTCCCTTCTACGCCATCCATGCAAAATACTAAAACAATGGCTCCCAGGCTCCCATTGCGGGAATAAATCTTGGCCAGGGAACCTGGACACCTCCATACCCGTGTACACCAACACACCATTTTACACCTTCACCTTGCACACACCTCTTACGTGTTCCAATTGCATGCAAGAGTAGCTCAGCTGTTCGTTTTTTTCCCTTTATATTGTGGCACTTGTAGTCCTGATCATCCTGCCAGAAATGCAGAATGCAAAGAAAAAACCTGGAAAGGACAAAATCAAGCAATCGGAAAACCTGGTCTGGAGGGATGAGCAAAGAGGTCCACGAGGCGGGGCGGGGATGGGCGCTGTCTGTACGGGTGGCAACTACTTCTGCCTTTTGTTAGAAATGCTTGTTTTCAGTTGTGTCATTCAAACTGGTGCAATGGAAGTAAACCAGGAGTGCAGCTTCTAGAGACCATTAGATTTCCAAGTGAAAGGCAAGAATTTGAAACATACGTCGTTATAACATGGCCCTAGGTAGCAACTCTCCAAGGATGTAGGGCCTGAGCCTACAAGGGGAGGAGCAGGGAGGGCACTACGCCCCAGGACCCCTCCTTTCCAAGACCTTGCTCCCCGTCAGCAAAATGTATTTATACATATTTAAATTAAAGGAAAGCTGACGTCTTTAATAATGAGGCAGGTTTTTGCGGCCTTACCAATGGTTGTTGCTTGATGCCATGTTTTCTATATCCTAGAATTACATTTATTTTAATACTTAGAAACCAGTGCTTACTGCCCCCGACAGAAAACCGAAGAAGCCAAGAGGGCCCCGCAATAAGATTTTGCCCAGGCCTCTCAAAACAACTTGTGACAGCCTGCCTGGGAGAGCCCATGCTCTTCAGCTAGAGGTAGCCATACATTGCAGCACCCGGTTTGCCCCTTGGTGCCCCTGCAATGCCCATGTTATGAACAAAAATGATGAATGGAAGGCCTAAATTGATATTGGTAACCAGTCATTTCCGTGGGTCGCATTCTAGTCCATTGTTTTTTGCTCACTATGCACTAGAGGCAAGGACCACCTATTATTGGTCTCTGGGGGTCACAGAAACAGAAAATGAAAAGGTCTCAATGAGCCATGTTTACTCTCTGCAGTTCCCTCTAACAGCCTTCCCCTCACCAGCAAATAGGAGGATGTTGATTGGGGGTAGGGGGTCAATGCTGTGATGTCATGGGGTTAAAATGTTAGCATGTAACACCCCCGCGCCCCCCCCACGCCACTCCCGCCGCCCCATCCCCCGCCACGCATTTTGGCGACTCAGCATTCAGTCAAGGGCCCAACCCAACCTCCCCAAAGTTGGGGGAGGGAGAGAGGGGGGACTGGACTTGTGTTTCTGCAGAAGGCTAGGCTGCAGGAGATTATTTTGTCCCGGGGCCCATGCTGCCTCAAAGCCCCTGTATGAGGTACCACAGGTCACAAGGATTTAGGGCTGTGTATGAGCAGCTACATACGTAAGAGGGTATGCACATAACAGCCATATATGTGTCATGCCTACTGTATTCTGAGATGCTCGAACTGCAGGAACTGGACAGTTTATCAGCGTTTGCTGTTTTAAAGACTGGGGCACTCAGATGAGACTGGGCATTGAATCACAGGCAGCACAGACATTATTAAATACGTTTTTAGGACACAACTCAAACTGAATTGTGCTCTGGAGCGTACATTCTAGCGGCCAGTATCACCTGACAATAGTCAATGTATCAACCTCAGAAAGATTACGGGCCGAAGTGTCCCTGCTGGTGCTCAAACCTATGACCTGTAGGTTCCACGGAGGAGCCCGCTGCACACAGAGATCTCCGCAGCGGGTGCAGAACCCACGAGCTGTCTTTGCGCTCTGCTCGCTTCTGCTGGGCTTCGAGGAGCCCCGACGCCGCACCGCACCTGCTGCCCGAGCACCGGTGCAGGATTTGCTGCAGTCATCACTTCCAAATTTAGCTGTGGACAAAGTGATACTTCCCAGGGGCCTCAGACGGCACGTGGGGGGAGGAGGGCGGGGCCGAGGCTCGCAGAAGAATGCGCAAAGGCGTGACCCCTACTCAAGGTCACTGCCGCAGATCACACCTCTGGCGAGAAACAGTGCTGAGCTGTGATGCTGGGTGAGGCCTGGTGTGCAATATGAGCTGTTAAATAAGGGACACTAGACTGGAGCTGTGTTCATCCAGTCATGAGTGCCATTGCATTACCGAGGCTGTGCAGGATGTGCCATTAACTTCCTGAGGCTCTGCAGTATGTGCCATTGCCTTACCGAGGCTGTGCAGGATGTGCCATTAACTTCCTGAGGCTCTGCAGTATGTGCCATTGCATTACCGAGGCTGTGCAGGATGTGCCATTAACTTCCTGAGGCTCTGCAGTATGTGCCATTGCATTACCGAGGCTGTGCAGGATGTGCCATTAACTTCCTGAGGCTCTGCAGTATGTGCCATTGCATTACCGAGGCTGTGCAGGATGTGCCATTAACTTCCTGAGGCTCTGCAGTATGTGCCATTGCATTACCGAGGTTGTGCAGGATGTGCCATTAACTTCCTGAGGCTCTGCAGTATGTGCCATTGCATTACCGAGGCTGTGCAGGATGTGCCATTAACTTCCTGAGGCTCTGCAGTATGTGCCATTGCATTACCGAGGCTGTGCAGGATGTGCCATTAACTTCCTGAGGCTCTGCAGTATGTGCCATTACATTACCGAGGCTGTGCAGGATGTGCCATTAACTTCCTGAGGCTCTGCAGTATGTGCCATTAACGTCCTGAGGCTCTGCAGTATGTGCCATTAACTTCCTGAGGCTCTGCAGTATGTGCCATGACATTACTGAGGCTGTGCAGTATGTGCCATTACATTACTGAGGCTGTGCAGTATGTGCCATTACATTACTGAGGCTGTGCAGTATGTGCCATTAAATTACAGAGGCTGGCAGTGTGTGCCATTACTGAGGCTGTGCAGTATGTGCCATTACATTACTGAGGCTGTGCAGTACGTGCCATTACATTACCAAGGCTGTGCAGTATGTGCCATTAAATTACTGAGGCTGTGCAGTATGTGCCATTCATGACGCTCTGCAGTATGTGCCATTACATTACTGAGGCTGTACAGTGTGTGCCATTAAATTAGTGAGGCTGTGCAGTATGTGCCATTAAATTACTGAGGCTGTGCAGTATGTGTCATTACATTACTGAGGCTTTGCAGTATGTGCCATTACATTACTGAGGCTTTGCAGTATGTGGCATTATAGTCCTGAGGCTGTGCTGTATGTGCCATTACATTACTGGGCTGTGCAGTATGTGCAATTGAATTACTGAGGCTGTGCAGTATGTGCCATTACAATACTGAGGCTGTGCAGCATGTGCCATTAAATTACTGAGGATGTGCAGTATCTGCATTACATTGCTGAGGCTTTGCAGTATGTGGCATTAAATTATAGAGGCTGTGGAGTATGTGCAATTACTGAGGCTGTGCAGTATGTGCCATTATATTCATTAGGCTGTGCAGTGTGTGCCATTACATTACTGAGGCAGTGCAGTGTGTGCCATTACATTACTGAGGCTCTGCAGTATGTGCCATTTCATTACTGAGGCAGTGCAGTGTGTGCCATTACCCTACTGAGGCTGTGCAGTGTGTGCCATTACTGAGGCTGTGCAGTATGTGCCATTACATTACTGAGGCTGTGCAGTATGTGCCATTCTATTCCTTAGGCTGTGCAGTATGCGCCATTGCATTACTGAGGCTGTGCATTGTGTACCATCAAATTACAGAGGCTGTGCAGTACGTGCCATTAAATTACTCAGGCTGTGCAGTATGCGCCATTACATTGCCGAGGCTGTGCAGTATGTGCCATTAAATTACAGAGGCTCTGCAGTATGTGCCGTTACATTACTGAGGCTTTGCAGTATATGCCATTACTGAGGCTGTGCAGTATGTGCAATTATATTCCTTAGGCTGTGCAGTGTGTGCCATTACATTACTGAGTCAGTGGAGAGTGTGCCATTACATTACTGAGGCTCTGCAGTATGTGCCATTACATTACTGAGGCTCTGCAGTATCTGCCATTACATTACTGAGGCAGTGCAGTGTGTGCTATTACATTACTGAGGCTGTGCAGTATGTGCCATTAAATTACGGAGGCTGTGCAGTATGTGCCATTGCATTACCGAGGCTGTGCAGTATGTGCCATTACATTACTGAGGCTTTGCAGTATGTGCCATTACATTACTGAGGCTGTGCAGTATGTGCCATTAAACTACAGAGGCTGTGCAGTATTTGCCATTACATTACTGAGGCTGTGCAGTATGTGCCATTACATTACCGAGGCTGTGCAGTATGTGCCATTACATTACTGAAACTGTGAAGTATGTGCCATTACAGCCCTGAGGCTGTGCAGTATGTGCTATTACATTACTGAGGCTGTGCAGTATGTGCCATTAAATTACGGAGGCTGTGCAGTATGTGCCATTGCATTACCGAGGCTGTGCAGTATGTGCCATTACATTACTGAGGCTTTGCAGTATGTGCCATTACATTACTGAGGCTGTGCAGTATGTGCCATTAAACTACAGAGGCTGTGCAGTATTTGCCATTACATTACTGAGGCTGTGCAGTATGTGCCATTACATTACCGAGGCTGTGCAGTATGTGCCATTACATTACTGAAACTGTGAAGTATGTGCCATTACAGCCCTGAGGCTGTGCAGTATGTGCCATTAAACTCCTGAGGCTGTGCAGTATGCGCCATTACATTACGGAGGCTGTGCAGTATGTGCCATTGCATTACCGAGGCTGTGCAGTATGTGCCATTACATTACTGAGGCTGTGCAGTATGCGCCATTACATTACCGAGGCTGTGCAGTATGTGCCATTGCATTACCGAGGCTGTGCAGTATGTGCCATTACATTACTGAGGCTGTGCAGTATGTGCCATTAAACTACAGAGGCTGTGCAGTATTTGCCATTACATTACTGAGGCTGTGCAGTATGTGCCATTACATTACCGAGGCTGTGCAGTATGTGCCATTACATTACTGAAACTGTGAAGTATGTGCCATTACAGCCCTGAGGCTGTGCAGTATGTGCCATTAAACTCCTGAGGCTGTGCAGTATGCGCCATTACATTACGGAGGCTGTGCAGTATGTGCCATTGCATTACCGAGGCTGTGCAGTATGTGCCATTACATTACTGAGGCTGTGCAGTATGCGCCATTACATTACGGAGGCTGTGCAGTATGTGCCATTGCATTACCGAGGCTGTGCAGTATGTGCTATTACATTACTGAGGCTGTGCAGTATGTGCCATTAAACTCCTGAGGCTGTGCAGTATGCGCCATTACATTACTGAGGCTGTGCAGTATGTGCCATTAAATTACGGAGGCTGTGCAGTATGTGCCATTGCATTACCGAGGCTGTGCAGTATGTGCCATTACATTACTGAGGCTTTGCAGTATGTGCCATTACATTACTGAGGCTGTGCAGTGTGTGCCATTAAATTACTGAGGCTTTGCAGTATGTGCCATTATATTACTGAGGCTATGCAGTATGTGCCATTACATTACGGAGGCTGTGCAGTATGTGGCATTATAGTCCTGAGGCTGTGCTGTATGTGCCATTACATTACTGAGGCTGTGCAGTATGTACAATTAAATTACTGAGGCTGTGCAGTATGTGCCATTACAATACTGAGGCTGTGCAGCATGTGCCATTAAAGTACTGAGGATGTGCAGTATGTGCATTACATTGCTGAGGCTTTGCACTATGTGGCATTAAATTACAGAGGCTGTGCAGTATGTGCAATTACTGGGGCTGTGCAGTATGTGCCATTGCATTATTGAGGCTGTGCAGTACGTGCCATTACATTACTGAGGCTTTGCAGTATGTGCCATTAACTTACAGAGGCTGTGCAGTATGCACCATTACATTACTGATGCTGTGCAGTATGTGCCATCAAATTACAGAGGCTGTGCAGTATGTGCCAATACATTACTGAGGCTGTGCAGTGTGTGCCATTACATTACTGAGGCTGTGCAGTATGTACCATTAAATGTCTGAGGCTGTGCAGTATGTGCCATTAAACTCCTGAGGCTGTGCAGTATGTGCCATTAAATTACTGAGGCTGTGCAGTATGTGCCACTACATTACTGAGGCTATGCAATATGTGCCACATTACTGAAGCTGTGCAGTATGTGCCATTACATTACTGAGGCTTTGCAGTATGTGCCATTAAATTATTGAGTCTGTGCAGTATGTGCCATTACTGAGGCTGTGCAGTATGTGCCATTACATTACTGAGGCTTTGCAGTATGTGCCATTAAATTCCTGAGGCTGTGCATTATGTGCCATTACATTACTGAGGCTGTGCTGTATGTCCCATTACATTACAGAGGCTGTGCAGTATGTGCCATTAAACTACTCAGGCTGTGCAGTATGTACTATTACATTTCGAGGCTATGCAGTATGTGCCATTACATTACTGAGGCTGTGCATTAAATTACCCAGGCTGTGAATGATGTGCCATTAAATTACAGGAGGAGGGTCAAGAGCTCCTGTGCAGTATGTTGTAGTATGATGTAGTGTCTTGTGTATTACAGAGCGGGGGACCCCTATGGTCCCTCACGGACCCCATAGTCTAGTGACGTATGTGATTGGGTGTGGTTAATAAAAGTCATGACGGTTACACTCAGAGAAATAAAGATGTGTAATACCGAGTTCTGTGTGTGGCATGATTCATTGCTACAGGGCTGGGGAGGACGCTACAACTGGTGATGAAATAGGGGATTCGTAAACCTCACAACCTGAAGAGCCGAGAGTGCTCACCCAGCGAGTTTGTCGAGGTTCAGCAAGCTGCTTGTGCATGCCACATGCCTCTCAGTCGAAGTGAACAATCGACGGTTGGGATATGTGGAGTCAAACCGCAAATTCAGCCAGTACGAGACCTTTGAAGAAAGTCATGGCTCCATGGAAAGTTCATTTATTGTTGGTCAGAAATTTGCTAATACGACCAAGATACGAAGTGCGACGCCACAACCTAACACAGAGCCGTCATTCATACAGTGCAGAAACGTCAAAGGCAGTATCAACCAGGTACAGAAAGTGCAACAAACGGTGACAGCTAGGTGCAAGAGAACGCTGAGAGCCGAAGTAAATACGTACAGGCAGAGGTCAACCGCTGTAAGAAAGCGTGAAGGAGTACAAAGTGCAGCTCACATCAGAAGGAAGAAATGATTGTATACTTACCAAACATCTAGAGTAAAGAAAGTCATCTGATCTCAGCGCCAGGTGCAGCAAACCAGGTGCAAGCACAAGGGCTGCACTTGCGAGGCTGTCGAAACCTGCCGAACCGACAAAAGAGGCCATGAACGGCAGTAAGAATAGCACCATTTTTCATCTCTTCAGTGGCTGCAGAAGAGAGCGCACGATAAGACGCTGGCAATGCTTTCCAATGGAGAAAGAAACATATACTGGACACAGGTATTTGCAAACAAATCTCGGGGTTCCCCTTTAGGACGTAAGGTGCTAGGGGGCCAAGGTCCAAAGTACCACCAGCAGTTCAAATTTATCAGCCCTGGAGTGTCCAGGTGCAGAGGTGCTGGATGGGTTGGTAGCCTTGCATCCTACACCGTAGGCAAAGGGAGAGGGCACCTGGAAACAGGCTACAGAGGGGGACTTGGGGACAAGTCCTGGAGCTCTCAACCGGGGGACAGGGCTCAGTTTGTGGGGGTCCTGGGAGCTTTAGAGCACTGTCGGTTGTTGTGGGCCCGGGCTGGAAGCTCAGGTGCAGAGCTTTTTGTTTGACTGGTGTCCGTGTGTCATAGTCACCCACGGTTCTCGGTTAGACCTGCAAAGGATGACAAAACAGGACAGCTGGCGGTCTGCAAACCTGATGTCCTTAAGTGACTGCTCGGTCTTTGCGGCGTTGGAGTCCGGATAGGACTTAAACAAGCTTTGTTTACTGCAAGGGGTCCGGTACCCCGGGTATCGGTGCAGGGTGGCTCTGGTTGGTCCTGGTGTCTTCTCACTTTATGGAGATATGGATATGACCTCTTGGAGCATTGGGACCTCTTTCTGGGGGACTGCTGTGTCAGTGGACCTGGTGAACAGCAGAACGGTGACCCAGATGTTGCAGCCGGTGCCTGCAGATGACACAACTCCAAGGGAGATGCTGATGGCTTAGCAAAGTGCTGGAGGCCCTCCGAGGCTATTGGAGGATGCACAGCTGCAGGACGAGTCAGATTGTTGTGATTGTTGAGATAGGAGCAGGTAGGCTGGCAGAGTTTGGAGTCGAAGTCTGCCAGCAGTCCGCAGTTCTCACTTCTTGGGCTCTCCTTCTTTCTTCAGCCAGATGAATCTGAGATCCTGGTGTCAGGGGGCCACCTTATACTCAATTTAGGGGCGTTAAGGGGAGTTAAGGGTAGTAGCCAATGGGCTGCTTACCCTTGGGGTTACTACACACCCTATATGACCACTTCCTGTGGGAAGTGGGCATATCCTTGTCCCAGAACTCCTATTTCCACCAAAATGAAAATGGTGGAACCCTTCTTTAGTGGGGCCCATCAGGCAGCCCACCTTAGGGGTATATCTTGCCTTGTTGTGCATCACGTCTTCCTGCATATCTGATTTCCCACCTGTCCTGGTGCCAGATGGGCCTCAGGGCAGGGGGTGGGATCTCCCAGGTCTCGGGATGCCAGGGCCACATATCAAAGGGGGCAAAGGCTTTGAAGCATCCGGCCTTGGTATGCAGATTTACTAGCCATCCTGCTGGAGGAGGTGTAAACACCTCCTGCCAGAGCAGACATTGTTTCTGACCTCTGAGAGCATGGGTTCTCACATCCAGGGGGTCAGAAACTCAACAGTGGTGGCAGGCTGGAAGATACCAGTTAGCCAGCACACTAAGAGGCTGGTGGGTTTTCAGGGAGCACCTCTAAGGTGCCCTCTGGGTGACTATCTTCATAAATTTATTAAGACAAGGTGTTTAATACCAAACACCATAGGTTTCAGTGAAGTCATTATGTAGCTGGAGAACTCGTAATGACCAGTGCCCACTAAATGTACCTAAGATGGCTTCTCTGTTCACTTGTACTATCTAGCAATCGAACTAGACCGCACATAGGCATAAGGCTCATGCAGATATGTCCTCACATATATTATAATGCCCCTGCCTTAGGGCTGTAAGACCAGCTGTAGGGGTGACTTACATATATTGCATGCAGTGTTTTTGAGCATGGCACACACAGTGTGTGCCATGTTGTGTTTTCACTTTTGTCTGCACCATTTCACGCAACCTGCAATGACAGTCTGCATGAGTTTGGTGGTGGGTCCTTTAGGGTGCCACAATATATGCAGCAGCCCTTAGGGACCCTCTTTAGTACCCATGCCCTAGGTTCCAGGGGTACCATTTACTGGGGACTTACAGGGGTGCTAAAGGCCTTGTCAATTGGGAAACAATTGAACAGGTTTCTTGTTTTAGGGAAAGAACACTGGCACTGAGGACCTGGTTAGCAGGAACCCAGTGGACTTCAGTCAAAATTGCATCAAATACCAGACAAAAAGTGGAGGTGTGGGGGAAGTAGGGGCACTTTCCTACAAGATGACAAAAAAATCATCAAATACCTCAAAAATTTAGCAGGTGAAGGAGTGAAGGAAGTGATGAAGAAAATAGCAAGATGCGAAGAAACTTCATACCTTCAAATTAAAGAAGTGCTGAACACCAAATTAAATCCGATGCAGAATGTTTACTCTGAAAAGTACTCCTCAATCAAGATAGACAGAGAGCTGGTGAAACGGTTGATGAGTTCGTTGAAAGACTTGAATTGCTCATCAAATATTGCAGACTTAATTAATTCAAGGTTTAAAAAGCCATACGGCTCAGAGTCATAGATGGTCACCTTTCCGATTCCTTCAGAATGCTGAAAGAAACATTTAGTCCGGAACGTGTGCTCATGGTGGCCAGAGCAGATGAACGTGCCGATAATCAAGCCAGAGTGAATCTGCATTGAATGTGAAAAGGAAAAAAAGGCACAAGATACAAAGTTACAAAGGGGTGTCTCCAAAGAAAAATAAATTGTGCTATGTATGTGGATTTTCCTTTCCACATGAAGGTAAATGTCCCACCATTGGACAGATATGTAAAGGCTGTGGGAAAGAGAACCATTTTGTAACAGTTTGCAAAGTGAGAGAAAAAGTGAGTGCGTCACGTTGTGAAGACAAAATGGCTGCCAGTGTGTCACGTCATGAAGACAAAATGGCTGCCAGAAAGTTTCAGAAGTGTTCCAGCCATGGCCACCGAAATAAATAGCAACATCAGTTGAGGCAAGTAGAAACTGAAAAAGACTGATTGTCATCTAATTCCTCGTCAAGAGGTTCTTCGACGTCACCGTCCAGCGACAGTGAAGAAGATGGGTGTGTGAGGTCAATGCTGGCTACCAAAAGACGTGTGTATGTAGGTTTAGCTTCCTGCAAGGAAGAATACAAGTTGAAAAAGGATTGGCAACTGAAATCACAACATTTCTTTGGACACTGTCCCAAAATCAAACTGAAGGTCAATGGTTACTATATACCATTCATTATAAACCGTGGTGCGTCAATAAATATCATGCCAGTCGAAAAGTACAATGTACTATCTCCAGTGCCCCGTCTCACACCATTGAAAACCAAAGTATACACATGGGCCGCCTCAACACCATTGCAAAGTCAAGGTTCATTTATGGTGACTATAAAACATGAAAAGACAAAGGTATGAGCCCCAATTCATGTCCTTCAGGGTAGTTTGTTGAGTGGCTGTCTACTCAGTCTCAACACTGCTGTGGACATTGGACTAATTTCTGTGAATTGCAATATCAAACCTCATCATGACATAGTGAATCAGTTTCCATCATTGTTTCATGGATTAGGAAAACTTAAGACAATGAAAGCGCAGCTCCACATTAATGAGGACATTCATGCTGTTGCTCAACGACATCGTCTAATTGCATTTAATCTACAAGAGGCTGTTGAGAAAGAAATTGAGACTTTGCTAAAACATGATATGATTGAGCCCTCTACTGGTACAACGCCATGGGTGTCACCGATAGTGGTGATACCTAAAAAGGATAGTGGAGGTTCTGTGAGAATTTGTGTGGACATTCGTTAAGCAAGCAAGGCAATCAAAAGAGAACGACATCCAGGTCCGCACATCGCCGATATGATTACCCAGTTGAATGGTGCCAAAGTCTTTTTGTGCCTTGATCTGAACAAAGGATATAATCAGCTAGAATTGGAAGAAAATTCCAGGTACATTACTACCTTTTCAACTCATGTTGGTTTGGTCAGATACAAAAGATTGAGTTCCGACGTGTCTTCAGCTGCCAAACATTTCCAAGATGTCATTCTTTGCTTTATACCACCTGTCATGCATGCTTTCAATTACATTGATGATAGAATAGTATTTGGGCCACAAGTAAGGAACATGATAGAGCCCTCACACAGGGGCGGTGCGTCCATTGGGGCGTTGGGGCGTAGCCCCCCCGCAGCTCCCTCGGCGTCTTTGAACCTAAGTAAACTGACTCAGTTTACTTAAGTTCAAAGACGCCGAGGGAGAACTGACAATCATGTCAGTCAGCATGACCTAGGACCGCCCACCCCTTCAGAGTCTGAAGGGGGTGGGCGGTCCTGCGTCATGTTGACTGACATGATTGTCAGAGGGACCAGGGGCAGCAGGCAGCACTGCAGCACAAGTGCGCATGAGTGGGCAAGGGCACCGAATTTTCGCGCCGTGCCCAGTCATGCGCACTTGTGTGTGCACTGGCTTGCGCATGCCCATTAGGAGAGCGAGGGTTGAGCAAAGGCTCAAACCTCGGTCTCCTAATGGGCAGGCGGGCGAGAGGTAACCGTGCCCTAAGCCAATCCTGGCGCTGCCAGCAGCGCCAGGATTGGCTGAGAGCGGGGCTATAGGGCAGGCCGCAGGCGCAAACAGAGTCGGACCGATGCAGCGCGGACGGCGGACCTGGTCAGGTAGGATTTCATTTTTTTATTTAAAAAATCCCCCCCCCCCGCGAGCCACGACTGCTGATCTGTTGGAATGTGTCAGGTTTAATGTCTAAGCACAGTGTCCAGTCGGACTCATTCAGAGTGTGTGAAACCTCTAGAATATT
Source organism: Calotriton arnoldi (assembly GCA_963921515.1). NCBI lineage: Eukaryota > Metazoa > Chordata > Amphibia > Caudata > Salamandridae > Calotriton > Calotriton arnoldi. The sequence continues at coordinate 3,503,642 of CAWUFW010000272.1, read as the reverse complement.
TTGAGGAATCCGCCATCCAATGTCCTATGACATTGGATGGCGGATTCCTCAAAATGCTCTAGAAGTTTCACACACTCTGAATGAGTCCTACGGGATGCTGCGCATATGTGAGATATTTACCCTATTCCCCGTGGGTATAAACTTTAGGAACCATAACTATCACAACTGGCCAAATGCACCCGATGTGACCAGAAACGGGGCCTGGTTTGGTGTATACTCAGCGTGACCAGGCGTCCCGTATTTGCCAGGACATTCCCGATTTACTCACCAGTTGTCCCGCCAGTTTTCGGCAATCTTGCTTGAGGAAGTTGAGGTTCCGGTTTTCAGTGAGGGTCGACTGAAATCACTGGAGGCACATTTTTGAGTTACAACGAACTACTAGTTAACAACTCTGATTAGAAAGCGATTTAAATAACATGAATGATACAGGAGTTAAAACATGACTGTTTATTTATTTCCTTAGTGCCCAGTCTGTGTTTCTAAATTGAAAAGCGCTGTCCTTCTATCCCTTCGAATGACCTTGAATTGAGTCCTTCGTCTATTTTTGCGAAATGTTCCGGTTTTTGGCTTTCAAAATCTGGTCACCCTATGTATGAGGTAACTAAAACCCTCCGACAGCTGCGGGAAATTGAAAATATGGAGTCGAATCCATCAACTGAGAATTCTCCACAGTACTAGTACGATGGATAAAGTGCAGATAAGCTACTCCTATGTAGCTGTGTACCTTCATTTTGCACTGCCGTCCCCCGGCCACTCCACCAACAGCTTTACTATTCCCATTCAGCAGAAGTACATTCTTTTTATAGTGCAGCTCTGAGAACACCCACTTTTTCACAACTGCTCGTACATGTGTCTACAAACAGCAGAAGTTCTGCAGGTGTAAGAGTACCGTTCCTTTATTCACTTCTTTGAACCTCAGCAACTTACACAACCTTCAAGCAGGTCTCAGGCCTCCTGTTGCTGTGCGCGAGTAGCTTATCCAGTTAAGGTTTTTCTGTAAATTCGGGTACTTTTAGAAGTGCTCATCCCGTTACAAATTTAGAACTACAAGTACCAGAATGCAGAGAAAAACCTGCAGTGGACATTTCTCGCGCAAGGAATGGGGAAATGTGAGAATTCTGCATAAGTTCGTAACGCCTGTTGTCTATTTACAGGCCTCACGGACTTCAGTGGAGACAGCTTCCAGGGCATTCACGATTTTGGGGTAGTCTAGTTTTTTTTTCTTTCCACTGTCCCGTTAAAACCTTCACACCTCCCAGCAAATAAAGTTTCGCTTCACGCCATCAGGCTGGGTTTACAATGCACCAGAGAACACAGAATCCCAGCCAATCCCACTTTAAACAATCAGCAGAGGTGTGTGAGTGCCAATAGGGCCCAAGTGGAGTGAGGGTCTATTGTACCCCAATTAGTGGATACTTTTTAAACTATCAAATAATGGGGTGGGGGTCCAATTTGCTTCCCTGCATTACTGCCCATGGCACCCTTTCAATGGCACAGGCACTGTGCGGAAAGCTGAAATGTGAAAACCTGTTACCGCAGACACCGCACATGTGGGCACTCATATTGCAGAATCCTGAAATGCCAAACTTTCAAAGTAAGAAATGCAGAAAAGTGCAGCCCTCTAGTGAAATACTCAAACGTGGATCCGTTATTTTGGAGATGAGTCAAATGGAGACTCTACAGAACACAGATTGTTCAGACGTTAGCTCTAAGCCCAGAATATTCAAATTTGCCATAAAACGACACCGTATATGGGATCCTTGTAGAGCCTTTACTGTAATTCTCACATAACAGAGTGCTGACGTACACATCAGACTACTCACTAATGTGAGGTGAGTAGAGGGAGACGTCTCAAGCTCTAAAAAGAACTTCCTACTACAGAGCGTTCAAATGGAAAGCCCTGCTGCTCGGTGTGCTCAAATGTAGGACCATTGCACCTTAAAATATGTATTTGTCATTGAGATGTGCTTAACTATTACTTTCTTATAAAACATAATAGCATGCGTCTTGTCTCAACCCTTTACTAGCGCCGAGCAATCTTCATTGTCTGATACTGGCCACTATATAAATCTGAGAATTCATTCAGAACATGACATCCATAGTTTGTACCCTCTGACTTCGCTCATTTTTTTTTTAGCTCTGATCCTGTCCAACTCCCATTAAATATATGACCTCAGCTGCTGGGTCACTTTCCACTGCAAGCTCTTTTATTAAACAATATTAAACAATTTTGTAAATAACCAACAGCAGGGTTGTGTTGTAAACAAAGAACTCTAGTTAACATCCCTCCTGCATCACTTCATTTCGTTCCCTGCATAAGTGTTGCCAGGAGTGGCATGCATACTCTTGACGAGCTGCCCTTCTGATGGAAAATTCTTGTTTTATGAGAAGCGCAGAAAGCAGAAAAATTGTAACGGACTTTGTCTGAAGCACTGCCAAGTTCCTGTCAAGCCTTTTCGTGGAAAGAGCTGTTTGTTGTTTTTTGATGTTATCCACGGAAAGCATTGTGTAACATGTCAAGAAAGATTAGAGTGGGGTATTCAAATATTACGCAGAAGACCTGCTCTTGATATCAGAAAAATACAAGCTGTGGGAGTGTGAAGTGACCAAGACGTTTCCGTGGTGCAAATGGCTGTTTGGGGGTGGCGAACAAGCATTCAGCTATACGTTTCACTGTGAAAAATTGGGCTGCCAATACGAGACGACAAAAATGTAAATTTCGCCATCAAATAGAATTGCGCCACCAGATAACGCCAGAGTTGTGCATGAACAGCAAGTTGCTGAATTTACAGTGTAGTTCCAGTCCTCACTCAGTCCGGCTGTACTGAAGCAGCAAGGCCTGGGCCCTTATTTAGGGTTTAGTGGATGGGATGCTCAGTCACAAACATGGATTGTTCCCTATGACACTTATAACATGATAGAGGAGATATCCACCACATTATGACAAGTATCCCATCTGCCAAATTCTACAAAAGGCTATTTGTCGTCATCACATTCGGTTAAGGACACTAGCCAGAGTCGTTAACAATGCCACACATCGTTTTTTAATGAACTCAGGGGTCAAGTCTGAAATATTGAAGAGAGTGCACAAGCGCTCAAATCCAAAGATCTGTTTCTTCTCCAACCTGTAATTGGAGCCAAATGGTAGGTGTCTCCTGCAGCGGGGCTCTCTGCAGTGCTGACAGCGGCTGTCTCCTGATGAGGGGATCTCAGATTTGCTGGTTTGGGCGGTCTTCTGCAGACTCTCGCTGAGGAACTCAATAGGCAAGGGCTGTCTCCTGCAGGTGTCTCCTGCTGTGGCGCGCTCCGCAGTGCTGGGAGGGCAGAGGGGTTCTGGCTGTCTTGTGCGGATGTCTCTGGCTCCGGAGCACTCAGTAGTGCAGGCAAGGGCTGTCTCATGTAGATGTCTCATGCGGGGCTCTCTCTAGTGCTGACAGGGGCTGTCTCATGTAGGTGTCACCTGCGGGGCTCTCTGCAGTGGTGAAAAGGGCTGTCTCTTGTAGGTGCGGGTGTACGTGAGGAGCGCTGCATGTGGTGCAAAGAGCCTACGTAAGGTGTGAAGGGGCTTCGGGGTGAATGGGTAGAACTGCATGTGGTGGAAAGAGCCTGCATATGGTGTGAGGGGGCTTCGGGGTGAATGGGTAGCGCTGGCTGACTTGGAGAGACACTTCATGGAGAGTGGGGGCCTGGGGGCGCTCCAGTCGGGGGGAGAGGACTGTGTAACATGTGCTTACAGTGGCCAGTCCTCTGATGTATGGCATTAAAACTGGCCCTGTGTACATGCCCCTAAGTTAACACTGATGCCAAATACATGGATTGACTTACAAACAATGAATGTTAAAAACGTTGAAGGAATGCATTTCAGCGATTTAGTTCCTCTCTTATTTTACATGTTTACTTAATCTTGCATTCCCCACGAGTTAGCTATTTTATAATGTTGTTTATCTGTATTTTTTCTGTGCATACTTTGAGGATTGAGCCATGCCAGGTGTTTGAGAGGCTTTGATTGAGAACGCAGGCGATAAGGCTAAAGCCAAACAAAGTGCCTGTCAGTGGGTTGGCCTCTCTGCAGAGCACACAGAACAATATTTGTGTATTCCATTTGCAACTGAAATTCTGTGGAAATGTGTGTGAAGGGGTACACTGATGTCAAAAGAGGGAGTGCAGTGCATGTTGGGGCGGTGAAGTGACAGATGTGACGAAGGGCATTCGGGGAAGAGTGAAAAGAGGATGCTGAAGAGTAAAGAGGGGGGGTTGAAGATGTGCAGATGGACAAGATATGCAGAGAAAAAGAGGATACATATCTAACATAAAGCACACATAATTGAAGGCCAAAGCTCCTTCCACAGACCTCAATGCTATTTAATTCACAGACTCACTATTTCAGAATTTAAACATTTTCAATGTTAATTATTTATAAGAAATCATTGTTGTTACTCATTTATCTTAAACAGCTAACACCCAGTGACAAAGCCAATCATACTGACAGGCTTTAGGCGTATGTCAGTTGCTGTGCAATTTATCTGGATAAAATTACATCTCAGAGAGAAACCAAAATACCGGTCTGATGGCACACTATGGGAATCACAGAAATGTATTTGGCAGGTTCCTTTATAGGGAGCACCCACTTTTTTCATCTCGCTTAAAGACCTGTCTGCACATATTTCTATATGACTGGTTACAGCCAGCAGCTGTGGGTGCTTCCTGAAGTCTGGTTAGAGCATATTTTTCCAAGGTTAATGCTGCATGCAGTGCTAGACACTGGGCAAGCATACTTTTTAAAGGGCCAAAGTTGTCATGCAGAACAATTTACATATTACAGTAACTGTTGAACAAATTCATGCAAGAAGATACTGGGCAGTTTTTAATGTGTTTAATATTTCAAGACTATACGTTCCCACTGCTTAATAAGCCTTGCTTTATCGCTGCATTCATTTGCTTTAAAATGCACCATTTGCCAATCTTTATTAAATTTCTTTCTCAGGAGAGGGACTCTCCCTAGACCCCAGATTTGTCCATTGAACTTGTTCACATTGCTAACTAGTGTTTTCTATTGGAAAGGGTAGAGCCAAAGCAGTCTTGCTTAGTACCCTAGCCCTCTTCAGAAGTCAGACTTGCTTGGCAACCCAGAAATTCTCTGAAATAATGTATGAGTTTTCTTTTATGAATGCCTAGAAGAACTGAATTTTCAGTCCATTTATCACAGAAATAGTGCTGAAAATCGCACCAAAAAGATGCCAATTCTTTTAAAATTTGTTCACGGGGGAGAACCCCCGAACCCCCTTATTAGCCAGTCGGGCTCGCTCGCTGCGCTCGCTCGCCTACGTTGATTCTTTCTGCTTACGCCCCACCAGTTTCAAATTCCACCAGCCACCACTGCCCTCACACAAGTGTGCAGTTTACTTGCAGATGCAGGTCTTACGTTGAATGCTGAAAAGTGTGAGTTTCACAAAACAAAACTAAAATTCTTTGGGCACATTTTCACGGATGGGGGAATGACCCCAGATCCAGCCAAGGTTCAAGCTTTGTTATCCACTTCCTGTACACAAGATGTAACCATGCTGCATTCTTTTCTTGATATGGCCAGCTACTGTTCTAGGTACATCTGTGACTTTGCCACTGTGAGTGCCCTGTTGAGAGAGTTAACAAAACTGAATGTTTCATTTCAGTGGTCACAGGATTGTGATCAAAGTTTGAAGACGATTGAGCATGCAATTGAAAATGCTACTGAAATGGCTTATTTTGATCCAAAATTGCATGCATAGATTGTTGCAGATGCCAGACCAGTGGGTTTGGGGGTGATTCTTGCCCAACATAATGGACATGCAAATGCACGAAAGAGCATTGTATCCTATGCTAGCCGAAGTTTGTCACAGACTGAACAAGCTTACTCGCAACCTGAGAAAGAAAGCCTAACTATTGTGTGTGCTTGTGAACATTTTCATGTGTTTCTGTATGGGAAACAGGAAACGGTCTTTACAATGCGGGCAGAGCCACGTGTGCCGTTTCCCCACAAGCTCAACCACGCATGCCTTAACCACACATATGCCTTAACCATGCATATATGTGACTAAGACAGTGCGCGGTCTAGATGTTGGGATGGGCGGGCCCAGGAACAGGAAGGCTGGGGAGAGGACGCGGTAAGGTAAGTGGGGCTAGTTAAGGGTTTTTATGGGTTGGGGTAGTTTTTAGGGCTCGGAGGGGTCGGGTAATTTTAAGAGCTGGGGGGGACGGGGGGGCGTGGTAGTTTTTAGGGCTCCAGGGGGGTCCATTAGTTTTTAGGGCTCATGGCGGGTTGAGGTAGGGTTTAGAGCTCGGGGGGGTCGGGAAAGTGTTTAGGGTCAGGGGGATCGGGGTAGTTTTTAGGGTTCGGGGTAGTGTTTAGGGCTTGGTGGTTGGGGTAGTGTTTAGGGCTCGGGAGGGGTCGGGGAAGTGTTTAGGGCTCGGTGGGGTTTGGGGCAATGTTTAGGGCTTAGGACAGGATAGTTGTTAGGGCTCAGGGCAGGGGGTTTGGGGGTGTGATCTTTACCACACATCCCTTTACCAGTCATGCCTTTACCACGAAAATACGTGGTAAAGGAATGTGTTGTTTCGATGCATTCGTTGTTCGTGCCGCGTAGTAGAGGCACATGTGGTTTAGGCATGCGTGCCTCTGTCATACAACCATGGGAAACATTTTACGCTTGTTACTGATCACCAAGCACTGCTCACTATTTTTGGCAATCCAAAGGCCAAGATCCCCCCTCTCATTGAGGGTTGGGGGCTGCGACTGCAAGAGTATGACTATATCATTGTGCACCAGCCAGGAAAAGATCAAAACCCTGCCGAATACTTTTCTCAAGTGCCCATACAGTGTCAGGGTACCCCTCCTAAAGTGGTCGAGGCCTACGTTAACTTCATTGTGAGATCCAGCACTCCTGCAGTCACGTCCGTGGAGCAAATAAGTGCTACTATAAATGCAGATAGGAATATGCTTATCCTCAAATACATTATTATGCATCAATCCTGGAGAACTCATGCCCGAACTCTTGATAACGACTGTGAATATCAGAAATTCAAGAACGTGCATGATGAAATGTCAGTTACACAAGAAGGGATTATCTTGCGAGGGTCGAGAATTGTCATTCCTGAAAGTCTACGACAGCAAGTCATTGAAGTGGCACATCGTTGAATTGTTGCCACCAAGGAAGCCCTCTGGGACTGTGTTTGGTTCCTGTATCTTGATGAGCGAGTTCAGAGAGAGCTCCAGGTTTGTCATTTGTGTAAATGTTTACCTCCCAAAATAACACAGCATCCTTTGAACATGTCAGATCTTCCAAAACATGTCTGGGAGAAGATTGCATTTGGCTTCTTTGGACCCCTTGAAAATGGCCATTACCTCATGGTAATCATAGATGAGTATTCCCGGTTTCCTCTGGTGGAGACCTTTCATCAATCACTCATGATCAAGTAATTGAACGACTAGAAGGCGCATTTGCAACCTGGGGTGTTCCATCCATTCTAAAATCTGACAATAGCCAACCATTCATGGTTGGGAATTCAAAGACTTTCTTATTTCATTTGAATATCAGGTATCAGAAAAATACACCTCTATGGCCACAAGCTAATGGACATTGTTGAACGTTTTATGAGCACTGTCCAGTGCTCTGCGCTAGAAGGATGGGAGCTCAAGTGAGTTCTTCATTCTACTCTTCGTGCCTAAAGATCTACCCCCATTATACAACCAGCGAAAGCCCAGCCACCCTGATATTCTGGAGAGCCATGGGTACTACACTGCTCCAGTGGACCACGTAGAGAACAATTGGTGCCAAGAAAGTTTGACTCACTGATTCAGCTCGCAAGTCCTGAATGAAGACTTATTCAGACAAGCGATGCGCTCAGGACATTATGTTTCAGAAAGGGGATCGTGTCCTTGTCAGGCAGAAGCTAAAACGCAAATCTGATTCTCCATACGATGCCGATCCATTGCAAGTTGTGACTAGTAAGGGACACATGGTGACTCCCATCATTCTGGAAAGTCCATTATGAGGGATTCCTCATATTTCAAGCACCTGCCTCAGAGTCTGTCGGTTCCAGACATCTGGAGTGAGACTCAGTCATGAGAAGGCCAGGAGAACCCCGGGACTGCCTCAGTGGCTAGCTCACCAGTGCCTGCTGTGAATGTTTCTCATGTAACTCCTCAACCTCACACCGGGATATCTGGAAAAGTGGTTTGAGTGCCTCGACAACTCATTGAGGAAATCTGATGTAGATAAGTTTTGTTTGTATTTTTTATTTAACAAAGGGGGAGATGTAGTGTCTTGTGTATTATAGAGCGCGAGATCTCTGTGGTCCCTAACCGACTTCGTAATCTAGTGACGTAAGTGATTGGGTGTGGTTAATAAAAGTCATGATGCAGTACGTTTCAGTTACCTGTTACACTCAGAGAAACAATGACATATAACACCGAGCTCCGTGTGTGGCATGATTTATTAACATGCTAAAGGGCTGGGGAGGATGCTACATATGTGAGATTACTGAGGCAGGAGGAAGGCCGAGGGCTCCTGTGCAGTATGTGACATATTACTGAGGCAGAAGAAAGGTTGAGCTCTCATGTGTGGCATATGTCTTTGATTACTGAGGTAATCAAGGAGGGTCGAGGGCTCCTGTACGGTATGTGGTATTAGATAACTGAGGCAGGAGAAGCGATGATGGCTTCTGTGTGGTATGTGGCATTAGATTACTGAGGCAAGAGGTGGGTCGAGGGCTCCTGTACGGTATGTGGCATTAGATTATTGAGGCAGGAGGAGGGTCGAGGGTCGAGGGCTGGTGCGCGGTATGTGACATTAAATTACTGAGGCAGGAGGAGGGGCGAGGGCTCCTGTGCTGTATGTGGCATTAGAATACTGAGGCAGGAGAAGGGTCGAGGGCTTTGATTTATTCCTTACCATAACCTATGAAATATTAGGGTTAGAATGTTATATTTTCCCGCTTGAACTGCAATTCTAATGTAGATGCAAGAAATCAATACTCCTTGCGTAAATGTCATCTTTTTTTGTCGAAAGGAGTTCCTTGTGAACAAATGTATGTTGGCTGGTCAGCTATACCCAGTTCACAGGGACATATGGGTCGCTCTTGTTTTTGTTATAATCCTGTACAGTATGAGGCATTAGATTATTGAGGCAGGAGGGGAGAGGGCTTCTGCGTGGTATGTGGCATTAGATTACTGAGGCAGGAGGAGGGTTGAGGGCTCCTGTACGGTATGTGGCATTAGATTCCGGAGGCAGGAGGAGCTTCGAGAGCTCCTCCTCATTGTGTGGCATTAGATTACTGAGGCAGGAGGAGGGTCGAAGGCTCCTGTGTGGTATGTGGCATTAGATCACTGAGGCAGGAGCAGGGTCAAGGGCTCCTGTACATAATGTGGTATTAGATTACTGAGGCAGGAGGAGGGTTGAGGGCTCCTGCACGGTATGTGACATTAGATTACTGAGGCAGGAGGAGGGTCGAGAACTCCTGTACGGTATGTGGCATTCGATTATTGAGGCAGAAGGAGGGTCGAGGGCTCCTGCACGGTATGTGGCATTGAATTATTGAGGCAGGAGGAGAGTCGAGGGCTCCTGAGTGGTATGTGGCATTAGAATACTGAGGCAGGAGAAAGGTTGAGGGCTCCTGTATGGTATGTGGTATTAGATTTCTGAGGTAGGAGGAGCAACAAGGGCTCCTGTACGGTATGTGGCATTGGATTAGTGAGGCAGGAGGAGGGTTGAGAACTCCTGTGCGGTATGTGGCATTAAATTACTGAGGCAGGAGGAGGGTCGAGGGCTCCTGCGCGGTATGTGCCCAGTTATCCTGTGTACTATGAGCTATTAAGTACAACGACATATCGGATGGCCAAGTGCTCCTATCAAATATCCATCACTACATTATAAGGAATAGGGAGGAAGACTTTGTGCTCCTGTCCCACATGGGATATTAAATTACAGTGAAAACAGAGAAGGACTGAGATCTCCCATGTAGTAAATACCATGAAATTAGGGATATGTACTCCTAGCACTATGTCCCCCAATAAAGAGAGAGAAGCCCCACGTACCAAAGGGACAGGGCGTTGCTTAGTCAAAGAAGAAGATAAATTCCCTTCGGTAACCAAATAAAATAATTCTTCAACCAATCATCTCAAATATACCACAAACCATTCATGTCAATCATACAAAAAACCCATATACCTATATTTACAATGCCACAAGATATTGCTGTCTGTCTCTCTCTCTTCTTCTTTTGTTTTTATCTTTCTTTTAGACTATACACTTTTAATTGTTTTTAATACGTGGATATAGTGTATGTACTATTTGTAGGATTTATATATGTGATATAATATTTGTTTTTGATACTTGATTAATTTTTGTATCTCCCTCTTGATTAATTGATATGCTGTCTATGTGATACATAAAATTGTATAATGATATATGTGTTTTATATAATATGAAGATTTATGAATTCTGTATAATGAACACATTTTTTAATGGTTCCAACATTTTTTTATAAAATATAGGTGGCATTCCATTATTAGTCAGTGGTTGTCTTGTGGCATTGCAAATTTAGGTATATGGGTTTTTTGTATGATTGACATGAATGGTTAGTGGTATATTTGAGATGATTGGTTGAAGAATTATTTTATTTGGTTACCGAAGGGAATTTATCTTCTCCTAGTAATATGTGCCGTTAAATGACTGATCATATGTAGCATGTACGCGTCCTGCTATGCAATATGTGCAGTTACAATGCAGAGACCAGAGAAGGCCTTGATGCTCTTGTGGAATAAAATGTGATCCATTACAGAGCGTTAGGAGAAGAGCTGAGTTCTATTTGTGGCATTACATTAGACAGAAGTCAGCTGAGGCCCATGAAGAGGTTTCAACATTCCAATGTTACAAAAATTGGAAAACGGCTGAGTGCTGTTGTGCAATGTGTATCATTAAACTAAGGAGCTCCCGGTGAGTGCTGCTTCGCAATATGCTGATGTGGTCTCTTCCTGCAGCCATCAGAGCTGGATCAGGCATCTCTGGAGTGGCTTGAAAACCTCATAAACGACTCCACATCGAGCACATTTGGATCTGTGTATCATCCAAAAAATAGTGGTTTGGTGGAATGATACAATAAGACTGTTAAAAATGCCACGTAAAGATGTGGGCCATAGAGGAAGGCCTGGTAGGTAGCTCTACCTCTAGTACTGCTCACAATCTCAACAAAAGCATCAAACGAATTCCAGTAAAGAAACAAGACAGTCAAAGTCACCATACAACAAGTGTTGTTTCTATTCTCACAATAAGAGCACCAGCTTTTCACTCAGTGGCAAAGGGTGTGTAGACCATGGTGTCTGCAGGTTTTTATAAGCATTGATGCAATAGGGACCTCCGAGAATGAGGACCTCTCTCCTAAGAATGTAACACTGAAGACCTTTTCCAAGCATGGGGGTTTTAAGGACTTAAACAATGGGTTGAAATGACCAGAATAGCAGGAAAACAATATGTACCTCACCTTACAACAAATTCCTTCTATGTTCTCCAGGATACTATGACACCCAAACCTTGTATAACTTCCTATTCAGGGGGATAAGTTAAACGTTATTGTTATACAAGGTGAAAAATTATATATGTACAATGCGTATTGTAAGCACCTCAGAGGAGGCTCTGAGGACGTGATCTTGTGATATCTGAAATATGCATCTCCACAGCGCGGCGAAAAGGATTGTGTAAGTTGATGTGACATCCATGAATGAAAATGTACAGTTCTTAAGCAAAATGCCAATAAAAAAAACTTCCTATTCAGAACCCTCCAGCTTTTAAAGTACAACAGAGACCATGTTGACTTCCCGACATGCAATACATAATGAAACCAAAGACATGGCAAATATTAGCATCATTCAGGCCTCTAATAGAGACTGCTGTTCTCTAAGTCATTGCCTTAAAACCAGATGGAACAATCAGATGCTGCATCAATTTCAGGAGAGTTAATCAGATATCCGCTTGCATCCGTTTTTTTCTTGAGTCCTGTTGACAAGTGACTGAGAAAAGCCTGTCATATGAGTGCCTTACACCTCACCAAAGGATATTGTCAGATCACAATACAAAGTGAAGATACATACAAGAGGGCATTTCTACATCTGAAATGCTGTTTCACCTTACACTACTCCCCTTTGGTCTTCAGGGAGCACCTACCACCTGACCACGGTTGACGGATTACCTACAGGGCAAGCATTCAGAACAGAAAATACCTCTGTATACAGCTGCTAAAGGCATCTTTAAGTCATTCTGGGAAAGCCATTTTAAGCATTTTAGATTATAGAAGGCAGGGCTTACCGCTAATCCCAAGAAATGCCCTATCAAAGTGCCTAAACTACAATACTTGAGCTATACATTGGGCAATGGACTCCACACAACTAATAGCAGGTGCTGGTATCTTTGGAAGATACCAGAACCAGATACAAAGAAAGAGCTGTGCCCTTTTCTGGCACTTGCCGGCTATTACTTGCGATTCATGCAGGATTATACAACCCCTTAGGCTTCACTGACAGACTTGTTACAAAAATCAATACATGCAAATGTTCTGTGAACAAGAACAGACAAATTCTTTCAATGCCTGGGTTCTCGGATACAGTGTTACATTGCACGGTCTTTTGGCCCCCTTTTCTCTAGAAGGCAATGCCTCAAGATGAGACATGGGGTGGTTTTACACCAAGGTATGAAGTGATAGCATTATTTGTTGGTGTACATAACATTAGCTGGAATTTACTGCCACGAGAAGTTTGATTCTCCCCAGTCAACAAGGGATGTTTGACTTTAAAGTTTGCTTTGGAATGTCTCTACTGTCATCTTTTGGGCGGCCATTTTCTGTCACTTACACGATCATTCATGTAGTTGTTCTACAATAACAATACCAAATATTTGATGTTATGCTGTTTTTGGGCTTTCTAATCAATTCCATTATCATGATACTGTGGTTGATAAGCTCCAAAGGAATGTAGATTACCTGTCATGTTCTCTGTTTTTGCCCGGATTGAGTGTAACGGCTTGCGGAATGGAGGCGTGTCACATGCGATGGTTGTCCCAGGCCACATATGTCATAATCTATCATGGAGATCTGGAGTCAGAATCCTGCATCTGGAGGAAGTAGAGCCATGTTATTGGGGTCGCTTCAGCTCATTGAGTGCATTACTCCCTCCTCAGCAGTCTTTGGGTTCACTTTAGACGGCTTCCGTATTCCTTCGGCTCCTGCTGCCTGACTTGGCATCATTCCACTTCCAGAAGACCAACCATTGAAGTTGTTCTTCTCCAGCAGGCCACAGCGGACACATACATTCATGCAATGCTCCCTTTCACCCTGTGGTGTGCTCCCATGGACGCAATAGCAGCTGACCATGAGGTACTAATAATGACCGTACACATCTACAACTGAGCTTGGTAGCAGACATGAGGGCCAGAGTTAAAGGCCCACAGGGTAGTATTGTGTAGTGTCTTGTGTAATATAGAGAGCGGAACCCCTATGGTCCTTAACGGATTCCATAGTCTAGTGACATAAGTGATTGGGTGTGGTTAATAAACTTCATGACGCAGTGCGTGCCAGTTAACGGTTACTCTCTAGAGAATAAAGACATGTAATACCAAGCTCCATGAGTGGCATGATTCATTTACATGCTACCAGGCTGGGGAGGACGCTACATGGTGGAGCCCACGGAAGGTGGGTGGTTGGAATGCAGACCCACTTGAGTAAGCAGAACACAAAGGGAGGAGCCAAGCTAAACCGTTCATTTAGATTAAGGGGAAGATGATGAGTCTGAAATATTCTGATATGTCTGTTGTCTACCCAGCAAAAACGTGTGTTGATATCGCTGTGTATTCCTCAAAAAGAGTTTGAGAAAAACTTTCACTGAATGAGTTGACCACATGCCATGGAACTGGGTCATATGCACATCACAGGCTTGAATTCCCATTTAAAAAAAATATATATATATATATATATACATTTTTATTGGGGCTGCCAAATATTTAATATTTTACTTCATATTTACAAAGCATAGGAGGATAGAACACACACAATTTGAAAAAAGAATTCACTTATCAATTCATCAAGTAAATATCCATACAGAAATCACAAAGAAAAAAAGGGATTACATGACGGCTTTTCCACAAAATTCATGGCATAATCTGTATAAAACTACAAGCGCACAGACAAACACATCTGGAATCAAGACCAAGTACTCTGATCACTTCTTGTTCGGTCCTAGCCGCCCAAACAAGATAAATAACTTGTAACAAAGCATGATTCTCAGCAGTTTTTCCAAACATCAAAAGCCTATATACAAATCGTCGTGAAGGTAAATAATTGCTTGAGTTCAAATGTTAAGTAAGATTATTTTTAATTCATCATATTCAGTATAAAGTGCCGGGACACCTTTTTAGGTAGCTGTGCGTTCTATAAACGCATTGTATTATATTGTATAAAGAAGGAATTGTGTTTGCGTAGCAGACATCCTTGTTGGTATTACATACAAAACAGTAAAGCAGAAAAAAAAAAAACTTAGATTGATTTTGGCTACAAAATAGAACTTAAATCAAATTCATCATATTCATAAAGTGCTTAAGATGTGCATATACGTAATCACCACTAGGGTTTTCTTTAAAAAACTCGCTAACATTTATTCGGCCAACTGCCCTAGATAAAGCCAGTTAGCGGGAGCTAACCCAATCTAAAAGGGGTCCCCAGGTTTTCTTACCCTTTGGCCTGGCCTCCCTACCTTCACTCTCATATAGTGCTGTTTCTAAATTAAATACTGACAGCAAGCATCCTTGCCATTGCTGGAAGGAAGGGGGTTGAGAGTCTAACCCCGCCGAAGCAATACTCATGCGGCACACAGCCATGGCGATAAACACTAGAAACTCCCCGGCTCTAACTTACCCTGCCTCCTGTACCCCTAGGAGCATAGTATGTGGGGTCAATGCGAGATCGCTTTTAAGGACATCCCCCAAGAAATGTAGAAATCTCAAGTCTGAGTGCATCTAAACCCGGGCATGCACAAAACATATGGACCAAGTCTGCTATAGACCTTGACACCATGGGCATCGTATACCCGTTGTACCTCCCCCTCCCCCATTTAGCAATCTTAGCAGGGGTGTGATATAAATCAAAGACCATTTTTTAATGCTGCGCCTGCAGCCCTGAAGAGTAAAGAAAGTTGCGGCTAAGATCCAAAGACTCATAAAAACTAAGATCTGCGGAATCAAGTCTCTGCTGCCATTTACTATTATGTTTCTTTAAGTCGTCCGGTATATTGGAGCCCAAGCTTCCATAAATTTGGCTAATTGTACATTCCTCTGTCCCCAATAGCAATTCCACCAATGGTACTTCGGGAAATCCATTCTGCCCCCAGCTTTCCTGTACAGAAAATCACGTATTCGCAGATATTTCAAAAAATCTCTTTGATTCAAATCAACTCTGGCACGTAACTCCTCAAATGAAGCCAGATTAGGTCCTTGAAAGAAATCCCCTAATTTTGATAGCCCATGCATTTCCCATTTTAGCATACAGGCATCATGAAAAATGTCTGGGAGTAATGAGTTCCGCAGTAAAGGAGTATAACAGTTAAGTCTGCCCAGGACCATCTTTTTCCGCCAGGTAGCTCAAATCTTAAAGGCTACTCTCAGCATCTTGAAGCGAACCTTTCTGTAGTAGCTAGGTTCCACCAATTTTAATAAGCAGCCCGTGGCATCCTCCCCAACTAACAACTTGTAAATAGAGGGTACTAGCTTTTCAGAGACTTGACCCCCAACAGTTCTTCCTAAATGCGGCGGCAAGTTGATACAGCTTAAAATTTGGGGCAGCCCAGCCACCCCTCTCCCTTGGTAAAGACAAATACTTGATCACCCTCCTTACTTTGGAGTATGACCAAATAAATCCAGAGACCATTGCATCCGTTTTTTTAAACCAAAAGATTTCAAACTAAAGGGGGATCGCCCGAAAAAGATACAAGACCTTTGGCAAAAATAACATTTTACAATATTGCAGAGACCCACAATTGATAGTTGTAAATTATTCCATCTTTCAAAATCCCGCTTAGGTTTCCCGATAATAGGAGCTATGCTGGCCTTTACAATCTGGTCTAATTCCATGCTAATGCTATACCGCGTGTTCGACCACACGCGCATCCGGAGTTGAAATCTGCCTATTCACTACCAGTTGTGTTTTATTCCTATTCAGCGAATACCCTGCAAACTCGCTGAATATAGCGGCCTCTTCCTCAACTGCTTGCAATGCCTCGTCAGGATTTGCGACTACGGTGTCATCTGCGTAAGCTAGAATTTTTGTCTCGCATCCATGTTGCCGCACTGGTACTATGGCTAGATTAGCTTCACGCTTGCTGATGAAAGGGTCGATGTACAGCACAAAAAGAAAGGGGGAACAAGGGCACCCCTGCCTAGTTCCTTTCTCAATATGAATTAGTCCAGATTGACCCCCCCTTCATCTGCAGCCGAGCCACTGGTCTAAAATATATTGCCTGCACAGCTTTGATATATTAAGTGCCTAATCCGAACGAGCCCATAACATTCCATAAATAATCCCAGGCAGCCCTGTGGAACGTTTTTTCTGCATCCAACAGGGCGAGCGCCATGGGTTCGGCCGATATAGCAGTCACGTTGAAAAGCGTGATCGCCCAACAAATATGGTCTATGGTGCGCCTCACGGGGATAAAGCCTTGCTGTTTAGTGGAGACCAATTTAACAATTATACGGCCCAAGCAACCGGCCAGAATTTTGGAGTAAAGCTTGGCATAGCTAAATATTAGTTATTGGCTGATATGATCCTGGCTCATGGGAAACTTTCCCTTTCTTTAAAAAAAACAATGATGTTGGCGATGGACCATGATTCAGGACCCCTGTGTCCTTTCTGCACTTGAAGAAAAAGCTCCATCATGTCTAAGAAACCAAATGAAAAAAACGTTATAAAATTCAAATGGAATCTTATTAGTCTCACAGCCTTACCAGTGGGAAGCTCTTTGAGTGCTACCTGTATTTCATCTAGGGAAAAAGAAGCATCCAAAGAATCCTGATATTCCTGGGTGATTCTGTCCGAGGCCACTAAATCCAACATTTGCTTAATATTCTCCTCTCCTGTTGGATGCTGAGCCCAGTATAGCTTTCATAGTATTCTCCAAAAAGCCTCATGGAAGTCTTCAGGGTCTGAGACCAGGTTTCCCTGGTCCTTCCTAATTTCCGCAATATATCCCGCCGCCACCTTTTCCCGTGTACATACTGCTAGAAAATGCCCCACTTGCTCATTGTACTCATAACATTCCTGCCTTCTAGCCAAAATAATTTCCGCCATCTTTTTAGCAGTAATTTCTTCCTTAGTCACTGCTTTCTGCTGTTGGGCAATTGAGGTGTCAGTCCCAGCAGAAATTGCCAAGACAAGCTGAGCTTCTGCTTTGCTGAGTTTTTGGTAAAATTCTTTAAGAAGAAATTGAGTGTGCTTCTTACATTTCAAACTAAACCTAAGGGTTTCTCCCCTTACCCCAGCTTTAAAGGCGTCCCATACTACCTTCTGTTTAAGTTTAAAAACTCAGGAATCCATGCGTTCATGTGTGCAATGTAGGCCGGGTCAGCTAGGAGACTTCTTTCAGAGGACCAACTCTGGCCAGTCCTTGTTTGACCTTCCAAGATGAGTTCAATTACCAAAGGGTTATGATCAGACATTACACAAGGGAATAATTCTAATTGACACTCTAAGTAAATCTGGTGTCAAAGGAAAATATTCAAGCTGGGCAAAGGAGCCATGGGGTGGCCGAGTAATAGGTATAACAAGGATCTGGTGCCTTTAGTTTAATCCAGGCATCCACTAGGCCTTGCTCTTTCTCCAGGCTCCACAGGGCTCTAAACACTCTTGGTTTACAACCTGAGTAAATTCTGGTTATATCACAAAAAGTGCCCCTGGATCCATTAATATTAAGATCCCCACATACTATACAAGGAGCAGGCCACAACGCAAGCTCAACGATAGAAAATCTAAGATATCCAGATCATCCATACACTGAGCATAAAGTAAAAGATCCTGTTCTATAACATTACTCCGTAATAGCCCATCTATCGTATATGTATGCAGAGCTGTGGCTAAAAACACATGTCTTACTTCATGGCAATAAGTAACTTAAACATATAATTGGTCATGATCAACCAATCTGCTGGAGACCTCACCCATTATACCCAGTATAGTCAGTTCTCGGCTCTAGAGAGACTTCCTTGGCGCTGTGGTGCAAATTTGTTCAAGTACTACTTGGCTTGGATTTCACATGAAAAAGAGTGGGTTTTGCCGTTACAGATGGTTTTCAAGCAGGAAGGGGCTAATAGAAATGCTCCCCCACAGCATCTTAAAATGGATTAATGAGCTATCTTAATCGCCATCTGTACTCCACCCTGACATGGTAGAAGTCGGGGCACAAAAAGAATGATTGACCACTGTAACGCCACTGGGAATATGGACAGGCTTTCTCAAATATAGCTTGTCTTAATAAGAAGTTCCCTAACTAGACCAGGACTGCTCTGGGACGACTTTCCTTTTCTCTGGCTGGGTGCCCATGCCTCTTGAGCATTAACGGGAATCTATTAACTCTTTGCGCCTCTGTCGCCCAATTCCATAAGGACAGCTCGGGAAAGGCAACTTTGAGATGATCCAGCATGTAAGTCCAGATGTCATTGCCTTCAGCACCTTCCTTTATCCCGACAAAACTCAAGATATTCCGTCTTTGACAGTTTTCAAAATCCTCTATTTTTTACATAATACCAGATATCTGTGCCTCCTGAGATTCCATATGGCCCCTGAGGACCCCTACATCGTTTTCAACTACAGCCATTCTTTCTTCGACTTCCTTGAGCTTTTCCCCAATCTCAATGCACGTTTTTGACACTTTCTTTAATGCTCTTTGCAGTTGCTTGGTTCCCAGCCAGGCCCTTCGACTATTGTTGCGAGTTTCCGCTTGGTGTTCCTTTATCGAGCCATAAATAAGCTTTAGTGTGGTTTCTCCAGCTTCATCATTGGTAACTGAGTGGCTCATTTCTTTGGATGGCGACAATACCTCTTTTTCACTATCTTGGTACAGTTGCTGCGCAGCCAAAAAATCCCACTTCAAAGCAAAAGCCGCCTGACGCTCCTTCTCCATCATTACTGCAGATGCGCCTGAGTTTTCCTTTGATTTCCTTTGGCATTTTTACCACTTTTCTGTAGACCCAGGTGCGCTGGAAAAACTGCTTTTGCTGGCCCTGGAAAAAAGAGGAGCTGGCTTCGTTCTCACTAGAGCTGGGACTAAGACAGGTGGACTCTGATCCCTCTGTGAGGAAGTAAAACTTATCCCCCCCTTTCAAGAGTTGTCCAGTCTTTTATTTAATCCTGAGCTGTCTGCCCTGAAATCGCCCTCACCAGAGTCCGTAGTTTTAGAACCAATCGATCCACCCTCTTGGACCACACCCAAGCTTTCCTTAACCTAGGCATTCTTGAGATTCGGGTTTAGGTTAGGCCCAGTGCTGGTTTCCTACCCCTGTAGTTGACCTCCTTTAAGTCAGTAGCTCGAGGGGCCCAAGCTGTTTGCAGCTGGATTTGGCTCTCTCATGTCGAAGAGATTGCCCCAAGCAACTCGGTTGCGCTCTCTTTATCAGTCAGATGTGCCCTTGACTCCACTTCTAGAGTACTCTGCAACATGTCTGTATGTCATAAGAGCTACAAAAAACAAGATTGGGGAGTGAAGAGGTAGTGTCCTGCGTGGACACTGGAGGTGGATACGTCCTCCTCTAAGAATCTGTAATCAAACAAAGGGATCCACCTTTAAGGAGGGTTCTCTTGATAGAGTGTCTTACTGTGTCAAGAAAGTGTGTTTCCTATCTTGGGATGGATGCACACAGTGTTTGCTTAAATACCCCTCACACACCAAAAGGGCCCTTGGTGTCATGCTTCATCATAGGGGTCTTCCCGCCCCGCTGCGGGACGGGGCGTGCTACAACCTGCGACTACGCGGGAGCACTGATCTTACAGTACTATGTGTTGTGTGGGGGTAGTGAGAGGAAGGGTCTAGAGTGAATGCAAGAAGTGAATTTAAAAAGGACCTGGCCTCATGGACTTAAGAAACTTTAATAGGTCAATCGAGGCTGGACCTGTTAAAAAATGGTGGTTCGGAATTATTCTACGTGTAATGTGTGGATACTCCTAGTAAGTCAACATGTTTCGAAGCATCAAGGCTTCTTCATCAGGACTGAAACTGATCCCTTCAGTACTCACTATGTTGCTATTAATGTGATTATGTGCTATATACAGAAGTGACACCAAGGGCCCTTTTGGTGTGTGAGGGGTATTTAAGCAAACACTGTGTGCATCCAACCCAAGATAGGAAACACACTTTCTTGACACAGTAAGACACTCTATCAAGAGAACCCTCCTTAAAGGTGGATCCCTTTGTTTGATTATGTATGTCATAAGAGCCTACAGCAAACAAATGGGTCGATGCAATGCATCCCCCAGCAGGGCCAGATCAACTTTAATAGCTCCTACATTATTCTTAGAGAAGGTCCTTCCCTTTTCCTGTAGATACAATGCCTGGTAGTTCCGCTGCAGCCAGGGGAGTCGGCTTGGTAGACAGTAAGCTTGCGGGAAAGAACTTAGAATCCGCTCTCCTACATGCGGTCCCGCTGCTGTCTTAATCCCTTTTCGCACTGATATGTGTGGTGCGTGATCCCGGGACCGACACCTCTACCCGGTCATGGGCGGCTCTGGCGTTCTTTGGTGCCATGACTGTAGCTGTAGTGAGCCCGACACTGACGGACCTTCGCTTATGGGTCCCGGCTGCTCCCTTCAGGCCGAATACTTCAGAGACTACTATCAGCAGCTCTCAGACCTCTACTACCAAGTGAGTCCGGTAAATAATCCTGGTGCCGGTGGTTAGTGCAGAACAGCCCCGCATGCCACTCTTTTGCCGTAAGCCCCACCTCTCCGCTCCAAGAACTGCAAACTGCAAGTAGCCGGGAGAGCCGACCAGCAGTGACGCTACACGATCGCCATCTTGCTTCCCCTGCAAACACAGGCTTCAATTCCCAATGCGAAAGTTCAAAGGGTTGAGTATTGGTTGCAGTGATCTGTGAGTAACCTGCTGGACACAGGTTTCAATGCCAGTAATATAGTGCAGTGGAATAATGCAGTTCTTTTTATTTTATAGAAGGTATTTCATGTAACATGGAGAACATCTGTATATCAGTTAGTGCATCACAAAACTAAGGTGCTGTAAATCGAATACTATTCCGCCCTGGAGAATCCATATGAAACCAGAACACAATATCCAGATTGTGAGGAGGATAGAAACATGTTGATAGGACATTTTTTTAAATGGTAAGTCGGACACAGGAGTCTGTGTGAAATGAATATACTACCTGCTCCACCGCTCCACTCTGCAGTTATAGAGGGAGATGTCTTCCAAACTGTGGCAGGATGAATTTTTATGAAAAAAACAGGGAAGGATACAGGTACTCTTATGCGTCACAAATAGTTCTGAAAGTCAGAATTGTCTTCCTAAAAAAGAGGACTGCGAAGTATGAACAGATAAATAAAAGTTTCGATGCTGCCTATTTTTTGCGTCAGCTTTGCGACTCCGCTACCCTCTCAAAGACACAGAAGAGCTGTGAAAGAGTGGACCTCTGGCATTCATTCTGCTCTCCCCTTCCCATAACATCAACGATATTTTGACATTGTCTACCAGCCCCAAGCATCCGACTAAAATTAATCTACTTGAAAGCTACTTCTTGAAGGATAGAAAGTGTGACAAATAGTTTGATTTGGAAACAGACATCTCTGCATCAAAACCTTGAAGAGCCATCAGGTCTCACTGCATGGTAGTCAGTCCCTTTGTTAACTCTTGTCTGGTGGAATATGGGAAGGAGGAGGAGAGGTTCATCTGAACAAAGTCCTCCAAGGTTGAAAGAGACATATGAATATGACACTTTCCTCCGCACGCGTTTACAACGCGTGCCATTACCCTTCATTTTTTACTCCGCAAAATCTTTTACAATGCAGGGCTTTACAACGCAATCCATTACAACGCATTGTCCATTACAACGCAATCTACTATTCTAACTCCACCGGGACGTTGTAATGGGGAATGCGTTGTAATGGTTTGCGATGTAAAGCCCTGCGTTGCAAAAGATTCAGCGGAGTAAAAAATGCGAGGTAATGGCATGCGTTGTAACGCAGTCGTTGTAAAGGATGTTTACCGAGATATATACTCCTGTGACATGACAGCGTCTGAACCGCAACAGTACTACATCCAACTGGGGCTCTCTGGACCTGATCACCAACATAAGAATGCATTTATTAGGGGGGTGACACACCCCCTCTAAAGCTACACACCTGTGTAGGACTTCATTTTAACTGGCCAATCAAACAAAGAGCGGAAACTTTGGGGGAGTGGTCAGGCTCCGAAGGGTATATAAGAATAGTTCCAGTGGTGTAAGGAATCCTTGGCGGGGGGAGGGCCTGCAAGGGATGGTGAGAGGGCCCCTGGCAATACCTATACCCTTGAACTGACAAGCTGAGAAGGCCCCCTTTCTGCATAGAAGACTCGTCTCTGCCCCCCTGCACCACGGGGGCTGTGGGGGTGTCCGTTACGCCCCTGGATAGTCGTCTGCAGAGCGGGTGGTAGGAACGACTTGGCGTTTCTTCGCGCAGCCACACAAAGATGACGTGATTCCGTTTCCTGAACCAAAAAAGACTGTGAAGAAGCCCACGCCATAATGAAGGAAATAATGCTTGCAAGGACAAAGTCTTCACGGGATGTCAGGTAGGTGACACATCAGGCCCCGTTTCAGGAATTTTTCAGCTGGATGGGCCAAGGGTACGTTCTGGTGGGCCAATGTGGGCCCAATTTTGCCAATTTTGCAGGTAGCCTACAAGCCCTAGATTTCATATCTTCTTCCTAACAGGCATACAGTGCACGTCGAGAGTTATTTGAGAGTAGGAGAGTAAGAGCTGATGTCTATACTCATCATTACCAACCCTTATAATTTCCAGCAGGCCAGGCTTCAACACAAGCACCAGGATTCCATGCAGATTGTAATAGCAGACCAAGCTTAAGGAGGTCCCTGTTACCACATCTAAGCCTTGACATTTCGCACTAGGAAGACTGCCTCCTTACTCCTTGCAATTTGCCCAACACCTGTTGTAGGAAGGTAGGATCCTTCTGCATGGTCACCCCCACTTTTTTGCCTGGTGTTACTGTGGTTCATGGCTAGTCTGACTGGGATCCTGCTAATCAGGACCCCAGTCTCTGTGCTTCTTCCCTAAATTGGACAGGGTGAGTACTTAGGTACACTCCAGATTGGCTACTGGTGTACCCTTGTAAGTCCCTAGCATATGGTACTAAGGTACCCAGGGCAAAGGGACACCAGGGGTCTACCATCGGCTGCAGCATGTATTATGCCACCCATGAAGACCACTCAAATTGTGACTACAGGCCTGCCATTGTAGCCTGTGTAAGCTGGTGCTAACACCACTTACGACAAATATAGGTTTCCCTATATCTGAGGTCGCTACACTTAAAACCTATAAGTCACCCTAAGGCAGGCCTTTCAATCCTGAAGGCAGGGTGCTAGGTCCTAAGTGTGAGGGTGCCCCTGCATGAGCAGGGCACCCCTGCAACCTTCGGAGTCCATTCTCCCTGGTTGTAAGTGCAACAGCCATTATGACATATAGAGTGACCATGTGACATCACGCGATGACCATCTTTAAACTGGCTGTAGCGAACCCTGTCATGTTTGGTATCAAACATGTTGGAATCATACCTGGTATGATTCCATGCACTCTAAAGCTCCTCCGAGAGGCCCTCAGTGCTCCCGGTACCAGTCTTCCAGAACCGGACAGCAAGCTAGGGCTGCTGCCAACCAGAGACACGTTTCTGCCCTCCTGCTGCTGAGCCAAGCTCGAGCAGGGGAAGACAGAACAATAGGTATCCTGTCACAGGGAGGTGTGACCACCTCCCAGACAGAATTTAGTGTATTGGAACCCGAAGGGCCACTTGCCAGCGCCACTGAGACTGCTTGAAGGACACATTTGGTGCCCTCCTTTCATACTCCAGTTCAAACCAGGTCAGGGAGCCGTTGGCTCCCGCTCTGGTGCAAACTGGACACAGGACATGGAAGTAACTTCCCCACTGTCCAGCCCCTCCCCTGGGAGGGACCCCTGAATTGTCCCAACCCTTTCCTGAGTACTTAAGGGCTTACCTGTGGGTAGGTTCATAGATTCATTGTGGGACAAGATTCAGATCACATACCACTTCAACTTGGACCGTCTGGACACTCTAGACTTTGCTGGACTTCGCTTCAGGAACAGAGACTGCACCTGGGAAGATTCCTGCTGCTCCTGGTCTCGTCATCCTGCTGGTCTTCTGCAACGTCTGTGACCGTGCTCCATACAGGTTCTTCAGCAGGCCTGTGGACATCCAAGACACCCGAAAGAGTCTCCCTTGGAGTGAAGGATTCACTCCCCTGCATCTGCAGGCACCGCAAGGCAGCTGACCAGTCTGCTGATCCTGGGCTCCCACGGACTCTGAAAGGCTCAGCAACACAGGTGGTGGTTCTGCAACTCCCTCAAGGCCTGCACAGTCTTCATACCGAGTTTGAAGCTAGTATCTCTCGTCGGAACCGCTGGAACAGAATGCCTGTGCACCGCGTCAACTTGCTGTTGCCAAGGCTTGTTGACTCTCTCCTCCAGAGATCTTCGGGCTCCAAGAAGCTTCAACCTCAACCAACTCCTGCAGCCAAGACCTTCGCCCTCACCGCTTCCTCTGCACCGTGGGCCTTCTTCATTGGTGAGCTGCTCGAGGTCCTCTTGCGACTCCTGTGCCTTCGGCCCGTGGGTCCTCTTGAGGGTCTTATTTGGCTTCAGTGGGCTCCCCTGATTGCTCGGGCTTGCTCTGACTTACCTGGTCGTGGTTTGTCACTTGGACCTTGCTGGTCCCGACACTGCACCTTTTTTGTCGACTACGTTGGCTGCTGCTGCCAAGGCTGGTTGGTGCCCCTGCCGGACACTGACCCCGTGGCCCTTGACATCTGACGTGGGACAGGTCGTGAACAGCTCCTGGTCTTCTACAGCGTTGCTTGGTCCGCACAGCTGCAACTTCAAGGGCACCGTCAACCTCACCTGCATCTCGGACATCGGTGGGCATTCGTCTTCCATGCCTCTTGGTCACTCCTGAGTGGCAGAAACTCTGTCCCCTCTGCTTGCAGGTACCTCTCATCTTGAATCCACCTTTGGGTTCTACCGGACTCCTTCGTCTTCTTCTCCAGCGGCATCTTTCCTGAAGTCCTCCATTGTTGTCTACGGCACTTTCGGACATCACTTGACACCTATGCACCCGGCTTCCCTGGTGTAGGTATCCTGGTTCCTGGGGTATCCACGCGTGGGGTGACTCTCCAGCCTTCCATCTTCCATGGGGTTTCTTCAAAGTCCGCTGGGAAGGGTCCTTTTTCTTTAAAACTGCAACCGCGACTTACCCATTGATTTGTGTTGATCACGTGGCCTCCATGGGGTTCCTGGGTACTTACCTTGGGTGGTTCCTTGGGTCCCCAGATCTTCTAAGTCTTCTGGGTCCATTCTTGACTTGAGTCGTGGTTCACATTCCAATTTTTGAGTATATGGTTTGGTCTCCCCCTGGAGACCACTGTGTATTTGTGCTACTTACGTGCTCTATTTCCTAAGTATTGTGTGTATTGTTTTTCTATCTCCGGGTAGGAGATAGTGCAAATGTATTAGTGAGTGTTTGCAATAAAATACATATTTTTATAACTACACTGTGTGATTCTTTTTCACTTAACCTATACCATAAGATTAAGCACTGGTGAAACAAGCTGCTTTACACTCCTTTTGGACTAAACCTGAAGGCATCTATCCACGGCTACCACTTAGGGAGCTTTCGAAGGTTGTCTAAGACCACTGAAATCACCATAAGGGTTGT
Source organism: Calotriton arnoldi (assembly GCA_963921515.1). Classification (NCBI taxonomy): domain Eukaryota; kingdom Metazoa; phylum Chordata; class Amphibia; order Caudata; family Salamandridae; genus Calotriton; species Calotriton arnoldi. Next base: position 3,477,634 of record CAWUFW010000272.1, on the reverse strand, counting down.
CTGGATTAGTGCAGGGTGCTACACTTACATAAGTGAGCACCATATACTAAGCCAGCCTCTCACACCTGTTTATTTGCACACTGTGAACTTTGTAACTGTTTATTTTCATGCCATTCTTTTGGGGGTGTACTTTCATTGATAAGAAAATGTAAAAAGACAGCAACACGTTTGGAAAAAAAGAAAGCAGTATTGTTGACAACTACGGACAGTTTTAATCCCTGACAAGAGTTAAACCAGTAATTGTAAACAGGTAACCTTCTGGGGCCATATTACACAGAGCCCCCCGGTTACAGAAGGGGCCGCAGATGCTAGTGCACCCCTTCTGTAATACTGAAGCGCTGGCATGCATGTATAGCCAGCGCTACCTTCAGAGGGTGTTCCCTCATTTGATGGTGTGTGACCCCACACAAACAAGGGAATCACTATGTCTCTGAGCCCGTCCCATATTAGGGATGCAGGCGCAGATGCACACAGCCCCACAACATTGGAAACAAAAGCAATCATCCAGGCTAACAGACTACTCCAGCCATGATTGGGGTTTGTACCAGTCTGAACTCCGTAAGGTGCATTTGCTTCTCTCAGGTCAGGTCAGGTTATGTTGATTTGTGAAGAACACTCTCACCCAGGAGCGTATCCTGGTGCTGAGCAGGTGTGAGATTAGACAAGCCTACTGCCTAATATAACTACTTGAAAAGCCAGGTCTTCAGTTTCTTGTGGAATTAAAAAAGTGTGGAGGAGGCTCGGATGTGTAACGGAACCTCATTTCACGCGTTAGGAGCGATGTAGGAGAAGGCTAAACCACCAGATCTGGTTTTCTGTGAGTGGGATGTCTACATATAGGAGTCCTGCCGAGCTGAGGTGTCTGGGAGGTTTGGGAAAGCAGCTGGTATTGTTGAGGTATGCTAGGCCAGAGTTCCTTGAAAGTTTGGGTGAGAAGTTTGAAATGTGCTCGTTTGTGTATGTAGCCAGTGCAGCTCCTTGAGGTGAGGTGAGTTGTGTGAGCGTCAAGGGTGGTTGATAGTGATTCTGACTGCCCAGTTCTGGATGTTCTGCAGCCTCCTAGTGAGATGCTTGCTGATCCTTGCGTAGAGGGTATTCTTGTAGTCTAGTCTGCTGGTGGCAAAAGTGTGGGTGATAATTTTCCGGGTGTTGACTGGCAACCATTTGAAAATCTCCCTCAGCATCTTCAATATTTGGACGCAGAATGCATCGATTGCATTGACTTTGGCTGTGATGCTGAGTTTGCAGTCGATGACGATCCGAAGGTTCTTGGTGTGGGTTATTTAGTTCTGAGGTAAGTCTAGATAATTAGCGTTAATGCCACTGTGTGTATGTCATGCCACGTTGCATAACCTGTGGTAGTCCTTTATTGAACTGAATTATTAACAGTCGCAGTGCAAGTAGATGTAGTTAAACAAAGAGTATCACTATAACCAGGTCCACTGAATTTATGCAGTAAGGGAGGATCAAATTATGTGGCAGAGATGACTAAATTATGCAGCCAAAAAGGCAAATTATGTTGTGTAATGCAGTGGCATTTTGTGATAGTATTACTTCATTATTTTGTCATTTTCTTCTTACACTTGTTAAAACTTTCTGGGCCTAGGTTGCACCTCATTAGTACAACTTTAACATGCAAGTATAGCAATAAGCATCTGGAAGGTGACGAGTCAACCTTTGCAAAGGGTCTTCAACTGAGCTGCAACATATGTTGCAGCATTTTTTTGTAACTTTTGATCTCTTTGAGCTAGAATTATTTTTTTTAATCTGCAGATTGTGCAGCAGGTGATAGATTATTTGGCAAATGCGGAAAATCCATAACTTTGCAGAAAACACCACAGCCATATAAAATTGCATAATTCCAGTAGCCCTGACTATAACCTGGGAATGTAGAATGTACTGTAACAAGATATCAGAATATGAAATTCTTACATTTGTAACTCTGTCATACTGGTGGGAATAAATTCAGCCCATCACAATATCTTACTTGAGAAATCACGGTTATTTACTTTACAACAGCATCTGGCAGAAAACAGACACCTGTATCCTAACTTTTTATGTGCAAATCTCTCCACCCCCGACTGCGGCATCTCTGGAGTCGTAAAATTACTGTTAGTAAAAATAAACTCGTAGGGGCAGATTTACAAGCCCCTTGCGCCACTTTTGCGTCACTTTTCCCATGTTAAAAGTGACGCAAAAGTGGCGCAAGGGCCTTGTAAATCTGCCCCGTAGTTCGTGAATATAAAACAAAATGTAAACTTACACAAAAGTGTAATTTTACCTTTGTGAATCAGGCCCCTACTCTATTGTCATTCTGCATTAACTCTTAGGAAATGAGGGGACATTTAAGTTTCACTCGCCCTCGTGGCTGCTCATCCAATGAGGCGTGCACTGCCACTATCTGAATAGTATAATGCATTCCACATCCTACAGTAAATTACTGTGCACATCTTACTCAAACTAAAATACATAAACACTCTCAGAACCCCCACACAGACCATAATTGAGGTGCAGAAGGCCGTTCACAGGCCTGGGACCTGGTGTCAGTGTACCTGCTGCATCATTGGCAGGTAAACCTCTGTCCCCACTCTCCCAAATGAAGATGAGGGACCCACTGAAAGCTCAAGCCAGACTTGAGCCTGAAGCCTGGCTCTGGCTCAGAGAGAGGTCCTGTTGAAACTTCAAGCCCATAACAAGCCGAGCTTTCATGTACCTTCTGCCTACCACTCTCAATTTACCCATGGCTTGGCATTACAGCCAGAGCTGCCAACTTTGGTACTGAACCAGCCAGGTTTGCGTCTCGGTGTCGGCTCAACATCCTTTGAATCTGGGCAAATCTCTGGTGCCTAAAAGAAATGAATGTGACCCTGTGTAATGTTACTGGTGTTCACGTAAACCACTTCCATACCTCCATTTTGAGTTTGCACGATATTAAAACTGCACAAAGAGGTAACAAACCATTAACATAAAAACGAGAGACAAATAAATAGCCATTTAGTGGCTGGTTTGTAAAAATTGAAACTATAAAACCTGGATAAATTGCAGATTCCCTACTTAAATTGTGTAACCTTATATTTTATTTCACCAAAACTTTTTTCTTCGTATTTGTGCATGAAGCATGTTCAAATACGTGAATCAGAAAACCAACTATACAAAAACCTATTGTGTTTGATTTAATAGGCTAATGTTGCTCTAAAAATATCTTGGCCACATACGCGGTGCAGGTGACAAATCTCTTGCCTCATGGTTCACGAATGGCACTTTCACCAGTGTAACGATGGGGGCAGGAATGACTGTACGTTCATGTTTAAAAACTATCCTTTTTAATAAGTACTTCTCAGTGCAGCGCTATTTTGTGACATATTAATGTCAAAGCTTTGACGTGTGAAAGAAATACACTTCTTTGAATTTCGAAGAGACTTTTTCATATTTTAAGTGATGTTTGTTGTATAATTTACATAGCAAACATCTTTAGGGCTCGGCTCGCACATGGGCTCTAAGAGCCAAGCCAGACTCTTCATCTGACAGCCAAGCCAGACCCTTAGCTCAGCTCTCCCTATTTTTTTTTTAAAGTATAAAGTTTTGTATAGCGCGAACATGACCCTAGAGGGTATCAGAGCACTTCATATTATAGGGTAGGTAGGATACAGCTGTAGGAAAGGAACATTCGTTACATATATGGGAATAGCATGGTAAAGCTGGAGCTCACGGTTGCACAACAATGTAGTGGCCAATCAGGGCATCAGAAAAAAGGGCAGGTAAGTAAGCAATAGAACCAAGGTCTTTTAGGGCAGAAACTTGTTCATTAGGATTGTTTTCACTTCCTTTTTGAATGAAGCGGCAGATGAGATTCGACAGACAACCGGTGGCAGAGAGTTCCAAATTTTCGGGGCGATGCCCGAGAAAGCTCTGTAACTCGTTCTCTTTTTGTGGAAAATCTGAGGTTTCAGAAGCATCGAACTAGCAATTTTTGAAGGTCTGCACCCCCCTGATAATTCTAGTTTTTGTGCCAGATATATGGGGGTCTTGAAATGTAGGGGTTTATGCGTCATGCAGGCAATCCTTAGCTGTATTCTTGCTTCACACGGCAGCCAGTTTAGGGTTTTTAGGGCTGGGGATATGTGATTGTTTCTTTTTGTACCTGTTATCAGTCTGGCGGCGGCATTAAGGGAGGCCCTTAGCGGGCCAAATTATTTTTAGGAAGACCGCAAAGAGTGGATCTTCCATAATCTAGCCTCAGCAATACAAGAGCTTGGACCGCCATCTTGAAGTCGTTTTGTGGTAGGAAAGGTTTGAGTTTCCTTAGTATACTCATCTGCTATTTAGCTCCCGTGGTGGCGTTGCTGATATGATTCTGCATATTCAAGTGTTTGTCTAGTGTAATTCCAAAGGATTTAGCGGATTCAATAATGTGAGGTGTACAGTTGAAGGCTGTTAGCTGTTTAATCCAGAGGTCGATCTTAGGAGTGGGGTTAGGAGGAGCAATGAGGAGGAATTCCGTTTTGGAAGTGTTGAGCATGAGGCGGTTATCAGTGAGCCAGTTTTGAGTGTTCATCAAGGTAGAGTTGAGTGAAATGAAGTCTTCTAGCGAGGAGCTTTTCAGATATAATTGAGTGTCATCTGCATACATGTGATAAAGAATGTTTGCAGAGTTCAGTGCATTTGAAAGTGGTTCCAGGAATAAGTTGAGGAGTGTGGGTGAAAGGGCAGACCCCTGCGGAACCCCCATATTGACGGTGGAGGGCTGAGAGAGGGATTGATTCACCTTGACTCTTTGGGAACTATTGTGGAGGAATGAAGTGAACCATTGCAGTATCGGCCCTGAAAGGCCCATACTGCGTTCTAGGAGGGACAGTAATCTGTTGTGTTTAACAGTGTAGAAGGCAGAGGATAAGTCAAGTAGAATCCGGAGACATGATTCATTTTGGTCTAGCATTTTTAAAATGCGATCCATGATGTGATTGAGTGCAGATTCCATGCTGTGATCTCGCCGAAAACCAGTTTGATATTGATCTAAGAGTGGAAACTTCTCAACGTGTAAGCAGAGTTGAGTTTGCCCGCACTTTTCTAGAGGTTTCGCCAGAGTGGGGATGTTGGAAATAGGGCGGAAGTTGTTAAGGTCAGAACTGTCTGCATTAGGATTTTTTAGAATTGGGGTTACCTGCGCTGCTTTTAGGCAGTCGGGGATAGTGCCTTGCAAAAGTGAGGAGTTAACAATCATTGACAATAAGGGGAGAATTTGTTGGCTCGCCCACCTTTACCCCCAACACACATTGCCCAACTGCAGTTTGCCGAAAGAGACCAGCTAGGGTTCCCACCTGGTATTTTTTTTTACCAACATGACCAATATTTTAATGTCACAGCCTGTAAAAAAAACAGGGAATATTAACTAAAGCCGGTATTTTCTTCCCTTATCAGTACATACTTAAAAAACAAAGGGCCATATTTGCGACCCGGTTTGCAACGCTCTTGCACCGCACAATGCGGTGCAAGAGCGATGCAAACCTAAAGTCAGATTTTTTGGAGCTGCGCAAAGCCCCGCTGCATGGCTTTGAGTGGCTCAAAAAATCTGGAGTAACGCAATGCAGGGCAAATCGCTGCGTTGCTTTACTCTGCCCTGGGTAGGCGTTCCATGAGCGTTGCGTGGTTGTTCCCATGCAACTCCCTTGGTTTTTGACGGATTCCCAGATTTAGAAGATGTGGTAAACCTAGAAATGCACCAAAAGGATACCCTTCTCCAGGAGAGTCACAATTCGGAGAAATATCTTTATTTCTTCTCGTTACTTCCTCTTTCTATGTGTGCTGCATTCTGTCCCTTCCTGCACAAAACCAATCCTGCCAACATTGGCACCCATGCAACATGGTGCAATGGTGCCTGCGTTGGTGCAAGGGTGCCTGCTTTGGTGCAAGGGTTCCTGCGTTGGTGCAAGGGTGCTTGCTTTGGTGCAAGGGTGCCTGCGTTGGTGCAAGGGTGCTTGCTTTGGTGCAAGGGTGCTTGCTTTGGTGCAAGGGTGCCTGCGTTGGTGCAAGAGTGCCTGCTTTGGTGCAAGGGTGCCTGCTTTGGTGCAAGGGTGCCTGCGTTGGTGCAAGGGTGCCTGCTTTGGTGAAAGGGTGCCTGCTCTGGTGCAAGGGTGCCTGCGTTGGTGCAAGGGTGCCTGCTTTGGTGAAAGGGTGCCTGCTTTGGTGCAAGGGTGCCTGCGTTGGTGCAAGGGTTCCTGCGTTGGTGCAAGGGTGCTTGCTTTGGTGCAAGGGTGCCTGCGTTGGTGCAAGGGTGCTTGCTTTGGTGCAAGGGTTCCTGCGTTGGTGCACGGGTGCTTGCTTTGGTGCAAGGGTGCCTGCGTTGGTGCAAGGGTGCCTGCGTTGGTGCAAGGGTGCTTGCTTTGGTGCAAGGGTGCCTGCGTTGGTGCAAGGGTGCCTGCTTTGGTGCAAGGGTGCCTGCTTTGGTGCAAGGGTGCCTGCGTTGGTGCAAGGGTGCCTGCTTTGGTGCAAGGGTGCTCTGGTGCAAGGGTGCCTGCGTTGGCGCTAGGCTGCCAAAACGGCACTAGCGCAAGGGAAAAGGACAGGAATGTGCTGTATTGGATAATTATGATGCATTCCTGCCCTTTCCCTGTGACACAGGGCAGAGCAGCAAGGTGACTCCCTGCACTGCCCTGCGCCACAAACGTCATCAATATGTCCCTAATTATACAAACAATGCATGTTAAAATGTGTTCTAGAGGTTGCTTAATGACCCCTAACTGATAATTAAAGTAAAGACAGTGATTGAGCCGGGAGATAGAGAAGATCATCCACGTAACCAGACAAGGAGACAGGGCAGCTCCCGGGACACCAGTTTGTGCAAGATGGTGGCCCTGTCTCACCTAGCACCAGCTGTGTTAGGCACCAGTCACCACTCCTGGTTGGAGGTTGGGTGGGAGTCCCCTGACGGAACAGAGATGCTGCTTAACTGGGGCCGGTGGCATCAATGCTGCCTTAACCAGTCTGGATGAGGAGGCACTGTGAGGAAGAGGTCCAAAGCAAGACGACTATTGGTGGATGACCAGAGGACAGGCCTGGCTGATTTATGAGAGTGACAGCTGTGGTAGGGAAGGGCAGAAGAGGTCCCAGCAGGACTTATTTGGCCCAAATTCCAGAAGTCAGATACTTACAAATGAGGGCAGTATAGTGTTTGTGTTAGACCTGTCAGCCCTAGGGTGGTCTTTCCCTGTTTTTTTTCCCTTTTGCGCCTCCTTTTTGCCACCATATTTTTACTGGACCTAGGTCTCCGGGCGCCTTGCCACTGCTAGCCAGTGCTCAGGTGCAGGTGCTCTCTCTCACTCAAGATGGCTGCCACAGGCCCCTGCTACTGCAGAGGGGCCTTACACGCATTCACACTAGTAGCCAGGGTCAGGCTGGGACATAGGGATACAGTATCCATTCCGTCCCTGCCTCTGGGCCACATAGCCAGGCATGTAGAAGGTTCCAGAACCTTCCGGGCTGTGGGAGGAGTTATGTTTTGCCGCCTTTGGGAGAGTCACCTGACCTAGGGGTATAAAAGGCTTGGAGGGAAAACTTTCTAGTCAGTTGAGTTGGGGCACCACTGATCCTGGGAGAACCTCTGCCGGAGTACAGGCTTTAGGGCCTAGGGGGGAGACCTACACTACTGCTGCTGACAGGGTTGAGGCCCTGCTGTAGTAAGATAGCTGAGGAACGCCCACCACCCACTGACCTTGCCCAGTGTGAGGGGACCCAGGGAACCACCTTCAGCGTGCGGGGAGGAACATCAAGCACTCCCAGACCACCAACTCATTCCCCCCCCCTCATAAGAAGAAACTTCTGACAAGAAACTTATAACAAGAAACTTCTGACAAGAAACTCCTGACAAGAAGCGCCTAAGAAGCAACCAATCTGGAACAGTCGCCAGACACCTTAATTTGAGGAGGCCTGACCGTCCAGCAAGGCCTGAAGCCTAAATTGCCCAACTGGGGATCACCAGGTAAAGCGCCGTACCCTGAAGCGCTAGACCTTCACCCCCTATTCATTCCTGCCTGCTGCTGGGCTGCCCCTCAAGTACTTTTCCAGTCAGCCCTGCCCACAGGCTGCTGGCGCGCCCTGCGTTCTGCCACCCCTCAGGTCACTGACCTTGCGAAGAAATCACCGCCGCGGCCGCCGCCGCGTGAGGAGAAGTGCCGTGTGGTGAGGTGCGCCGTCGCGCCCTCACCGAAGGGAGCGCTGAAGTGAGGGAAGCCCCTTGAATAGATGTGGTGAGGTGCGCCGTCCGCGCCCTCACCGAAGCCTTCAAAAATATCCCCACATCATTGCCACCGGGCCCAGGGCCCCACCGCCGCCGTAGCGGCCGAAGAAATCGCCACCGCCGCCGTCGCGGCCAAAGAAATCACCCCCGCCGCCGTTGCGGCCGAAGAAATCACCACCGCCGCCGTCGCGGCCTAGCGCGACCAGCGAGGCCTCCAGGCCCCGCCGTCGCCGAGCAACCGGGGACGCCGGCCGCGCAGCGATAGGGCGCCGGGTCCCGCCACGCCCCCAGCGCCGACGGAGGCCGAGGAAGATCCCCGGCCGTGCAGAGGGAGACAGGGAGCCGGCCGGAGAGGACTGCCGGCTCCCGCTCCCATCCCCAAAGTCCCTGAGCCCGTGAAAACCACTCACCTGATCCCGGGGGCCGGAGGAGGGTGATACCGGCCCCGCAACGTGCCGCAAGTGAGTTCCCTGATCCCGGGGGCCGGAGGAAGGTGATACCGGCCCCCGCAACGTCCCGTCAGTCCGGCCTGAAGGCCGAGGTACCCCGACCGGGCCCCGCCCTCCAGAACACGGGCCGGGCCTGGGGGAGTGCCAGTCGCTAAAGAAGCGCGACCAACGAACAAGCACCAGGTGAGCCCAGGAGGCCCCTAGGGCCCACAAAACGCCACTGGGGGCCGGGGGCCACCATTAACCCCTAAATTAACAGTGTTACTTTCCCCATGAGGCGAGGCCCCGGAGAGGAGTGGGCCTAGCCTGGAGTTAACCCCTAAGGGAAATAGAAGCCCCAGGATACAGGACATGTTGAGGGGTTCCCCACAGTATTTATTAATTTATTGCAGATGCCTATTGTAATTACTGCCTAGGCCATGCTTTTAACTGCTAAGTCTTTACTACAGGGGGAAAGTGTTTAATTGAATTGAGCTGAAGTGTACACCGCCAAGAGTTGAAGTGTTTTATGTTACAGGTGTACTGGAATTGCGACGCCCACTGTACTGAATGTGTGCGCGCCTAGATTAATGCAGGCCTATTTAAATGTAACGTGAAAAGCCTTCTTTTAAGTAATTGAATATGCTAAAGTGAACTGCATGTTTAGGCCCATGTTTTATTAACGTATCTTGAGATCATTATTAAGTGCTACGTTTAAGAGATAATTCCTGCGGCCTCTTAGTGGCCTACAATGTTCATGAGCTATGATGCTTTATTTAAAATGTGCACCAGTTGAGTAATGCAATGAATTTGAATGTAGATCTGAATTAATCTGCCTCATCTGATGCTAACTTGATTTATATATAAAAGATCTTGATTTTAAATACAAAAGCCTGGTGTGGTGTCATGTTATTGCGTTCGCATTTCTGAGTCAAAGTAAGAGTGTGCTGCACAACTGCCTTACACATTGCCTTCGCGTGCTTTCCCGCTTCGCGCCATGCTACCGTGGCGGACTCGGTAAACCCGGTTCCAACATTTGGTGTTCAGCGGTTGGATAAGGACTGGTGTTTGTGCAGCACCCTACAGTGACTCAGTGTGCGCCGCAATTAGACACCTATTGTAATGCAAGTGCTAGGAATTCTTTGGTAATTGCCGATTGTGTACATTCCTGCGTTAGACCTGCTACCTACAGTCTAGAACCCTTTCCTTAAATTGTCTGGGACCCCACCTAGGAGGATGGAGTTTGAGTTAGCCAACCTAGAAAGGTATACGGTGACACAGCTCAAGGAGTTCTGCCTAGAGAGGGGGTGGCCGTCAAGCGAGGCGCCAGGAAGGAGGTGCTTCAGAAAGCTTTGAGGGCATGGGTAATGGCCCACCCGGAGGGAAGAGGGGACGAGGAGCAGGGGAGGCAGACAACCCAGGAGAACTGGACCTACTGCACATTGATGTTAGCGAGAATGTGTTGCCAGGAAGACGTTCCAGGGCAGGCAGTAGTGCGTCAGGGGGAGTTTGTCGGCAGAGGAATTGGAGGACAGAAGGGAGCAGAGGCAATTAACATTAGAACTTGCTAGGATGGAAAGGGAGCGAGAACAGGCAAGGCTAGCCATGGAGGAAAGGAAGCTTGTGCATGAGCTTAGCCTGAAGGAACTAGAGCTCCGAACCTTGCAGATGGAGATGCAGGGCAAAGTGAATGGTGGCAGCGTACCTGCTGGGGTTCCACAGGAGCCCAAATTCTATTTACCAAGAGAGGTGATAGCCAGTGTTTGTGTAGGTGATGACATCGACAAGTGGTTGGCGGCGTACGAGGTGGCTCTGGTGGCCCATAGAGTTCCTGAGAGCTACTGGGGGGGAGGTCTTTACAGGTACATACCTCCACTAGTAAGGGACACACTTTTAACTTTGGATAAGGGGAGCAGACTAACTACCCTATCATGAAGGAGGCCCTGCTCAAGAAGTTTGGCCTCACCCCAGAGAAGTACCGCCAAAAGTTCCGCAACAGCCACAAGCTTCACACACAAAACTGGGTGGATTTTTTTGATTATGCCCGGAAGGCATTGGAGGGTTGGGTGCGTGGCAGCAACGTTGACAATTACAAAGGGCTGTACGACCTGTTCTTGAGAGAGCACTTCCTAGAGAAATGTTTTCCGGAGCTGCGCCAGTACTTGGTGGACCGCAAGCTGACCAATCCTAGGGAGCTTGCAGAGGAGGCAGACACGTGGGTCAGCACTCGGGTGTCCCACAAGGGAGCCGGGGCGGACTCCCTGAAAGGTGGACAGGGGCTCCCCCAGAAGAAAGAGGGGGGAGATAAAAAGAGGGAGTTCTTTAAAGGCCCCCAAAATAGACCGCCTGGGAGAGGGGTAGGTTCCCCATCCCAATCTGGATCTCAGAAACCCACTTATCCTGACAGGAGTCAGCAGCCCAGAACTGTCCGGTGCTACGAGTGCGGGGAGGTTGGACATTACAAGGGGGATCCCCAGTGTCGCAAGAAAACCCCAGCCCCCACAGGAGGTAAGAGCCCCGGGGTGGCCAGTGTAGCGCTTGGGGAGGAGTTGTCCCTAGGTAGGGGAGGTGAGTGGACAGGCTTGACCTTAGTTTCCCTGGGGGATAGAGAGATCATCCCACGGGTTCAGGTACCCGCGAACACTGCCAAGTATCGGCAGAGGGTCCTGGTGAACGGGGAGGAGGTGGAGGCTCTGAGGGACACAGGTGCCAGCATGACGATGGTGAGACGTCAGCTGGTGTCCCCAGAGCAGGTGATTCCTGAGGAATTCCACCCGGTTGTTATGGCTGATAATAGCCTGGGTCATTACCCCGTGGCCCAAGTTCCCTTTGAGTGGGGAGGAGTATCAGGTCTGTTGAAGGTTGCGGGGAGCACTGCCATGCCAGTTGACTGTCTGCTGGGCAACGACTTGGAACATACTGCCTGGAGGGAGGTAGAGTTCAATGCCCATGCTGAGATGTTGGGATTACCAGGATGGACTTGCGTCGTCACGTGGTCCATGGCTGCCCGACAAGGAACTCAGCTGGGGTTGGAGCCTGAAATAATGGCCCAGCCCACTGCTGGACGAGGAGATGTCCAGGAGGAGACACCCGGTGAGATGGATGGGGAGCCCGCGGAGGTGACCCCGGAGTCCGCTGAGGTGGTTGGTGTTCCCGTGGGGGACCTGCCAACCCCTGCAGAGTGGCAGGTGGAAGGAGGGCCTACCCGGGAGGAATTTTGCCGGGCGCAGAAGGAGTGCCCTATGCTTGAAGGCATGCGGCAACAGGCCGAAGCCCAAGCTGCTGGAACAGAGACTGGTAACTACCATGTCTACTGGGAGGATGGTCTCCTCTACAGTGAGCCTAAGGCTCCGGTGCATGGGTCATCAAGGGCCGTGGTGGTCCCCCAATGCTACCGAGCCTTTCTGCTAGAGTTGGCACACGAAATACCACTAGCAGGACACCTGGGCCAAGACAAGACGTTTGCACGTCTGGTCCCACATTTTTACTGGCCCAGGATGCGCGTCACTTCTGACACTTTTTGCAAGACTTGCACCACTTGCCAAGCGAGCGGCAAGACAGGGACGAAAGTGAAGGTCCCTCTAGAACCTCTCCCAGTTGTCAATACCCCTTTTGAGCGGGTAGGGATTGACATTGTCAGGCCATTGGACCCGCCGACTTCTGCAAGACATAGGTTCATTTTGGTGCTGGTAGACCACGCCACCCGGTACCCGGAGGCAATCCCTCTGAGGACCATCACTGCACCGGTGGTGGCGCGGGCCCTGATGGGGATTTTTAGCCGAGTGGGATTCCCCAAGGTCGTGGTGTCAGATAGGGGCACGAATTTCATGTCGGCCTACATGCAGGCCATGTGGAAGGAGTGTGGAGTGACCTACCGGTTCTCCACTCCTTACCACCCCCAGACGAACGGGCTCGTGGAGCGCTTTAACAAAACCTTGAAGGGGATGATCAGGAGCCTACCCGAGGACTTGAGAAGGAAGTGGGACGTCCTCTTACCCTGTCTGCTCTTCTCCTACCGAGAGGTGCCGCAGAAGGGGTCGGTTTCAGCCCCTTTGAGCTGCTCTATGGCCACCCCGTTCGGGGGCCCCTCAGTCTTGTCAAGGAGGGGTGGGAGAAGTCTTCCTCGAAGCTTCCCAGTGATGTGGTCAGCTATATGCTGGCATTCCGCAGCCAAGTGGCCAAGCTGTGGAAGGAGGCCTCGGACAACCTAGAGGCGAGTCAAGCCGTCATGAAGAAATGGTATGACCGGAACGCGCGGACGGTAGAGTTAGACGCTGGACAGAAGGTGTGGGTCATGGAGCCAGGAGAGCTTAGCGCCCTCCAGGACCGGTGGACTGGGCCGTTTGAGATCTTGGAAAGGAGAGGCCAGACCACATATGTCGTCGATGTGAAGACCCCACGTCAACCCCACAGGGTGTTCCACGTCAACCACCTGAAGCCCCACCAGGAGCGTTCAGAACTCACTCTCCTAATGATAACAGATGGAAGTGAGGAGGAGGAGAGTGAGCCTCTTCCAGACCTTCTGGCGGCCCATGAGAAGGATGGTTCGGTAGAGGGAGTGGTCCTCGCCCCATCCTTAACACCAGAGCAACAGAGGGACTGCCGCCAGGTCTTGGGGCAGTACGCCTCGTTGTTCTCCCTCACGCCTGGAATCACGCACCTGTGTACCCATGATGTGGACACAGGGGACAGTCCGCCAGTAAAAACCAAGTCTTACCGGCTGTCCGATAAAGTCAAGGCTAGTATCCAGGGTGAGGTTACCAAGATGCTAGAACTGGGGGTGATTGAGCCTTCCAGTAGCCCTTGGGCTAGTCCGGTGGTGTTGGTGCCGAAAGCGGCCCCACCGGGCACCACACCAGAACTTCGGTTCTGTGTGGATTACCGTGGACTCAACTCAGTCACAAAGACCGACGCTCACCCGATCCCTCGGGCGGATGAGCTCATTGACCGGCTGGGAGCAGCCCGGTATTTGAGTACCATTGATTTAACGTCAGGCTATTGGCAGATCGCCATGGCGGAAGGAGCAAGGGAGAAGACTGCGTTCTCCACCCCCGAGGGCCACTTTCAATTTCGGGTGATGCCCTTCGGGTTGAAAAATGCTCCAGCCACTTTCCAGCATTTGGTGAACCAGGTGCTGTCTGGCCTAGAGGCCTTCTCTGCTGCCTACCTGGATGACATAGCTGTCTTCAGTAGCAGCTGGGAGGACCATCTGGAGCATCTCCAGGAGGTGCTACAGGCTCTGCAACGGGCTGGTCTAACCATCAAGGCCAGCAAGTGCCAGATTGGACAGGGATCTGTCGTGTACCTGGGACATCTGGTGGGCGGAGGTAAGGTGCAACCCCTCCAAGCCAAGATTGAGACCATCTTGGCCTGGGAGCCCCCAAGACCCAAACAGAGTTCCGGGCTTTTCTCGGCCTCACGGGATACTACCGCCGGTTCGTCAAGGGATATGGAACCATCGTGGGCCCATTGACGGAATTGACTTCAAAGAAGCAGCCACGCAGAGTCATCTGGACGGCTGCCTGCCAGGAAGCCTTTGAGACTCTCAAACGTGCAATGTGCACCGTACCGGTGCTCAGGACTCCAGACTTTGGACGGGAATTTATTGTACAGACAGACGCTTCTGAGCATGGCATAGGAGCTGTGCTCTCGCAGCTGAATGACGATGGCCAAGACCAGCCAGTGGCCTTCATTTCCCGAAGACTACTCCCCCGGGAACAGCGGTGGAGTACCATCGAACGTGAAGCCTTTGCTGTGGTTTGGGCTGTAAAGAAGTTGAGGCCATACCTTTTAGGTTGTCACTTCCTGATCCAGACCGACCACAGACCCCTTCGCTGGCTCATGCAGATGAGAGGCGAAAACCCCAAATTGTTGAGGTGGTCCATTTCCCTCCAGGGGATGGACTTTCGGGTGGAACATCGACCCGGTGTAGACCACGCCAACGCTGACGGTCTCTCCCGGTTTTTCCGCCTTAGCGAAGAGAACTCCCTAGAGGTTGGGAAGCTCTCCCCTCTTTCGGCTGGGGGGACGCGTGTTAGACCTGTCAGCCCTAGGGTGGTCTTTCCCTGTTTTTTTCCCTTTTGCGCCTCATTTTTGCCACCATATTTTTACTGGACCTAGGTCTCCGGGCGCCTTGCCACTGCTAGCCAGTGCTGAGGTGCAGGTGCTCTCTCTCACTCAAGATGGCTGCCACAGGCCCCTGCTACTGCAGAGGGGCCTTACACGCATACACACTAGTAGCCAGGGTCAGGCTGGGACATAGGGATACAGTATCCATTCCGTCCCTGCCTCTGGGCCACATAGCCAGGCATGTAGAAGGTTCCAGAACCTTCTGGGCTGTGGGAGGAGTTATGTTTTGCCGCCTTTGGGAGAGTCACCTGACCTAGGGGTATAAAAGGCTTGGAGGGAAAACTTTCTAGTCAGTTGATGAGGCACCACTGATCCTGGGAGAACCTCCGCCGGAGTATAGGCTTTAGGGCCTAGGGGGGAGACCTACACTACTGCTGCTGACAGGGTTGAGGCCCTGCTGTAGTAAGATAGCTGAGGAACGCCCACCACCCACTGACCTTGCCCAGTGTGAGGGGACCCAGGGAACCACCTTCAGCGTGCGGGGAGGAACATCAAGCACTCCCAGCCCACCAACTCATCCCCCCCCCCCTCATAAGAAGAAACTTCTGACAAGAAACTTTGACAAGAAACTTATAACAAGAAACTTCTGACAAGAAACTCCTGACAAGAAGCGCCTAAGAAGCAACCAATCTGGAACAGTCGCCAGACACATTAATTTGAGGAGGCCTGACCGTCCAGCAAGGCCTGAAGCCTAAACTGCCCAACTGGGGATCACCAGGTAAAGCGCCGTACCCTGAAGCGCTAGACCTTCACCCCCTATTCATTCCTGCCTGCTGCTGGGCTGCCCCTCAAGTACTTTTCCAGTCAGCCCTGCCCACAGGCTGCTGGTGCGCCCTGCGTTCTGCCACCCCTCAGGTCACTGACCTTGCGAAGAAATAACAGCCGCGGCCGCCGCCGCGTGAGGAGAAGTGCCGTGTGGTGAGGTGCGCCGTCGCGCCCTCACCGAAGGGAGCGCTGAGGTGAGGGAAGCCCCTTGAATAGATGTGGTGAGGTGCGCCGTCCGCGCCCTCACCGAAGCCTTCAAAAATATCCCCACATCATTGCCACCGGGCCCAGGGCCCCACCGCCGCCGTAGCGGCCGAAGAAATCGCCACCGCCGCGGCCGAAGAAATCACCCCTGCCGCCGTCGCGGCCGAAGAAATCACCACCGCCGCCGTCGCGGCCTAGCGCGACCAGCGAGGCCTCCAGGCCCCGCCGACGCCGTCGCCGAGCAACCGGGGACGCCGGCCGCGCCCCCAGGAAGGCCGCGCAGCGATAGGGCGCCGGCTCCCACCACGCCCCCTGCGCCGACAGAGGCCGAGGAAGATTCCCGGCCGTGCAGAGGGAGACGGGGAGCCGGCCGGAGAGGACTGCCGGCTCCCGCTCCCATCCCCAAAGTCCCTGAGCCCACGAAAACCACTCACCTGATCCCGGGGGCCGGAGGAGGGTGATACCGGCCCCTGCAACGTGCCGCAAGTGAGTTCCCTGATCCCGGGGTCCGGAGGAAGGTGATACCGGCCCCCGCAACGTCCCATCAGTCCGGCCTGAAGGCCGAGGTACCCCGACCGGGCCCCGCCCTCCAGAACACGGGCCGGGCCTGGGGGAGTGCCAGTCGCTAAAGAAGCGCGACCAACGAACAAGCACCAGGTGAGCCCAGGAGGCCCCTAGGGCCCACAAAACGCCACTGGGGGCCGGGGGCCACCATTAACCCCTAAATTAACAGTGTTACTTTCCCCATGAGGCGAGGCCCCGGAGAGGAGTGGGCCTAGCCTGGAGTTAACCCCTAAGGGACATAGAAGCCCCAGGATACAGGACATGTTGAGGGGTTCCCCACAGTATTTATTAATTTATTGCAGATGCCTATTGTAATTACTGCCTAAGCCATGCTTTTAACTGCTAAGTCTTTACTACAGGGGGAAAGTGTTTAATTGAATTGAGCTGAAGTGTACACCGCCAAGAGTTGAAGTGTTTTATGTTACAGGTGTACTGGAATTGCGACGCCCACTGTACTGAATGTGGGCGCGCCTAGATTAATGCAGGCCTATTTAAATGTAACGTGAAAAGCCTTCTTTTAAGTAATTGAATATGCTAAAGTGAACTGCATGTTTAGGCCCATGTTTTATTAACGTATCTTGAGATCATTATTAAGTGCTACGTTTAAGAGATAATTCCTGCGGCCTCTTAGTGGCCTACAATGTTGATGAGCTATGATGCTTTATTTAAAATGTGCACCAGTTGAGTAATGCAATGAATTTGAATGTGGATCTGAATTAATCTGCCTCATCTGATGCTAACTTGATTTATATATAAAAGATCTTGATTTTAAATACAAAAGCCTGGTGTGGTGTCATGTTATTGCGTTCGCCTTTCTGAGTCAAAGTAAGAGTGTGCTGCACAACTGCCTTACACATTGCCTTCGCGTGCTTTCCCGCTTCGCGCCATGCTACCGTGGCGGACTCGGTAAACCCGGTTCCAACAGTTTGACATAGCCAAAGGCTACAAAAACATGATGGAAGCTTCTGACTCCATTTTGAAACAAATCGTGAGGGTGGAAAAGTTCACTTCTGCAGAAGTAAAACTGGAGGCAATGGATTCCAGGGTGAAAGAAGTGGAAATGGAAGTGCGGAAGCTGGACTCCAAGACTGTTGAAGGGTAGGGTTTACGAAGTGGAGAAGCAGATCAAAGAGGTGAGAGACAAGGCGGCTTGCGGCTTGTGCAATGTGCATGATGGACACTAAAACAGAGGCGTTGGAAAACGTGTCGGAGAAGCTGACATCCATGTCCAGTGCTTCGCTCCATTTGAACCTGGAACACCTTTCATGGAGGTGACACCCTCCTTCTTCAAGGAATACCTCACCAGCCCTCTGGAGGGAGGAGAGGACCGGGTGCACAAAGCGTACAGACTTCCATCCGGGGCTGCTAAGGGGTCCAGCGCTTTGAACGGCTTGACCATTATGGTTACCACCGACACCACTGGCAGATGTTGAAGTTGCTGAATTCCAAGGCTGATAATCTTGATTCCCCCTCATGTCTCTTTGTTTCACCAACATACTCTCCCTGCCCCTTTATCTCACTCTAACAAGTTCTATTTTATCCCTTCCTTCCCCCTTTGCCACTGAATTCCCATCTTTCCCTTCCTTCTTCTTTCCTGCTTTTCTCTTTTTTGTCCTTGGTCAAAGTCTGATTAATAAAAATAAGTTCTAGTCCCCTAAAAAAGAGTGCCCGTGGGACCCCGCAACCACCTGCTCAAATAAAGCACTGACGGTTACTCTTCAAGACATGGTCATCAGGGACTCTATAGAGCAGACGGGGGCTGCCTGCCATGGAGGTGTCTCTTCAAGTGCAGTGCAAGAGACTATTGCTTTTTCTGGACTTCAGTGGTTCCGTCTTACAGAGGGTCCAAATAAATGCAGGCACTGTGCAGAGGGCACTGATGCCTGGCCATAAAGACAGCAGTCGGGTGCCCGGTGAAGGGGAAGGTTTGGCGCAATGATAAAACCAGTGCTTTACATGGGCAGGTACTATGAGGAACTGAGTACATGCACTTCTTTAATTTGAAAGGCAGAGAACCAGCACTTAGCAGCACTGATGCAATACATTTAGGCCCGATTACGAGTTGGTCATTATATTCCAACCTGACCGTACATCCCTGTTTACGCACAGGTTGGAATTACGAGTTGATAGGCAGGATAATTATGCGTTAAATACCTCAATCTTCATTAAATTTCGGCACCAGCACTTGTCGGAGCAAACGGGGACTCTCAATAGAAAGTACCAGCACTTTTTAATTTCAATTTAAAGCACTGGGTAAAACCTACGTCTTCATTCTTGTGGAAGTGACGCATTCTCATTTGGACAGTCTTAAATCAGCCACTTGCATTCCAAGCAGAGGCGTCGCCCTTTAGTGGCAGATGTGACGCTTCTGACACATCATTTGATGCTCCCCACTGACTCTGTTTTACAGCGATGGAGGAAAGGAAAGATCTTTCTAATAATATGGTCCCTGTATTCAGGAGGCTTGGTTTATGGGGTCTAGTTACATTCTCTCCGCGCTCTCCCTTCCCCACTTTTTTCTTGCCCTTTACTTTCCCCGTTACCGTCCTTTTCTCTTCCCCTCATGGTGTTTCCCTGTTCTTTCCTTTGCAGTGATTTGCTTAAGAGGGTTATCACTGAATTTTTGCTTAAGGGTTTATTTGAAGGCAGTGATGATGCTTGCATTGGCACTTTATCAACTTAATTAAACACAAACATTTTTGGAATGGCTGATTTTGGCTCCTGCCCTGGATGATAGCGAAGAAACCACTGGCGTAACAAAACTTGAGGGGGCGCCCCTGCAAAGTACATGGAGGGGACCCCACTGGACCCAGTCAGGAGCTCTCAGGCCAGGGGCCCACCGCAAGGCGACAAAGCTGATGGGGCCCCCTTGAGCTCGGGCCCCTTCTGCACTCAGTGGCGTAGCAAGCACTATGCCCGCCCGTGGCGGTCCCCGTGTTTGCCGCCCCGCTACCGCCGCATAGAAGAGCGGGGGGGATGCTGGGCGGGATTTTTTGTATTTGCCGCCCCTCGGCGGCTGATTGAACAGTGGGGAAGGGGGGGCGGACGAATGCCGCCCGAGATAGGCAAGTAAGAGCGGGGGAGACTGCCGCACCCAAAACTCGTGCCGCCCCCCCCGCGCCCTCTTTGCTGCGCCACTGTCTGCACTGCAGGGGATGCGGGGGCTAATGTAACGCCACTGGAAGAAACATGTTCTAAGGGACTTGACCTAACAATGAGAACAAAAGGAAAGGGCAGAGAGTGCCGTACAATATGTTGTGATTATACGCCATCCAGCTGTAACTGCATCGCTAAATTACAGAGAGGCTGGAAAAGGGAGAGGTGCTCTTGTTCAAGATGTGCCATTAAATGTCAAGACTTATGGAGGAATGCTAACTGTTCCCATGCAGTATATGTTTTTTTTTTAAATAAATGTTTATTGAAAATATTAGAGTAATATAATAATCAATCAACAAAGGAAAAGGATAAGAAAAATAAACCAACACATCAGCTACATCACCACAGATAAACACAAATATTCAACTGTATGGTGGAGACCCTTCCTACATCATGTTAACAATATGCAGAGGTCTGGTATTTAAGAAGAAGATAGACACACACATTAAGGAATACTTCTGACCTAAATAAGAGAATGAAAGTATCTCCTCTGGGGGTCTATGATACTTTCAGAGCAGTACTAAGGGACAAATGTATTGCTAAAATAGTTGGTGTCTGTCAACTACGAGCCCTGGAGACACAAAAGTGGGAGCAGGAGCTTACCTGCAACCAGGGAGCAGCACCAATCAGCACCACCCTCTCCCACATCATCAACACCTCCATCACATCAGCCACTTTCCACAAAGACGGGAAGCACGCCATGGTCAATGCTTCAAGGAACCGTCAGCTGACCCGAACAAACTCAGCAACTTCCATCAGATCTCCCTGCCCCCTTCACCCAGTCAAAGTGAGAGAGAAGGCCATCAACAAGCAACTCACATCCCATCTTGAACTACACCTCCTGCTTGACAACACCCAATCAGAATTTAGAAAAAAAAAACACAGCACCGAGATCGCCCTTACCGCAGCCACCGACGACATTCGGACCATCCTAGACTGATGAAAGACTGCGGCGCTCATCCTGCTTGGCCTCTCGCGGCATTCAACAGTCTCACACAACATCCTCATCAGAAGACTCCATGAGATCGGCATCCAAGTACCCACACTCCAATTAATCTGCTCCTTCCTCATGGGAAGAACCCAAAAAGTTAGACTGCCACCCTTCACATCAGAGTTCAAGGACTTAATGTCCCCCAGGGATTGACCCTCAGCCCTACCCATTTCAACATTTAGATAACACTTCTCGCCAACACCATCACTAGGGCATCAACATCATCTCCTACACCAACGATACCCAGCTCATCCTCTCCCTGATGGACAACACTAGCACCACCAGAACCAGCTTCCCCAACTGCATGACCATGGTAACAGAATGGATGAGAACCAGCTGCCTGAAACTTAACTCCGACAAGACAGAAGTGCTGGTCTTCGGAAACAAGACCTCCCCATGGATGGCCACCTGGTGACCAACCGAACTAGGACCAACACTACATCAACCGTCCATGCCGGAAACCTAGGGATCACCCTGGACAACAAGCTCAACATGACAGCACCAGTCAGCTCAGTAAGCACTGCCTGCTCCCACACCCTACCCATACCCTGAAAGATCTTCAAATGGCTGCCACAGCACTCATCACCAGGAGACTCGACTATGGCAATGCACTCCACGCCAGAACCTCCAAGTCACGCCTACACAGACTCCAGACCATCCAGAGCGCCACTTTAACACTCATCCTCAACCTCCCACGATGCACCCACATCTCACCTCACCTCAGAGAGCTCCATTTGCTCCCCATTCACAAACGCAGCCAATTCAAACTCCTCACACACACACATATAAAGCCTTGCACAGCACCGGACCAGCATACCTGAGCAGCCATATACACTTCCACCAGCCAGCCAGACAACTACGCTCAGCCATACTCTCACTCGCACACACTACCCACATTCACAAAAACACAGCAGGAGGGCGCGCGTTCTCCTACATCGCACCCAAAACTTGAAATGAACTCCCTCAATACATCAGAGCCTCCTCTTCACTTCTTGAGTTTCACAAGAAACTCAACACTTGGCTATCCGTAGGACCTTGCTGACCTCTCTCCTTTCGCTCCTGCTCAAGCGCCTAGATACCCTCACAGGTGATCATTGCACTCTACAAATCAACATAATATAGCAACATAAAATGAAGGGATAGAGGGTGGAACTGGGTATGCTACATTGTAAAAAGCACACTTATGAAGAGGGCAGCAAGTTGAGAACTAGATGCAAGAGAATTGAGGGAGGGCTTACTTTATGGAGATACAGCTGGACTCAGTAATGCTGGAGATGGGAGGGAGAGAAAAGATAGATGAATTTAGGAAGCACTACATCTCCCTATATAAGGCAGAGACCTAGTCTACGGATGCCTAGAGAGATTATATTGCACAAGCATATTTGCCTCGGATTGACGAGTTACAGATGGAAACCCTCGACATACTAAAAGTGAAGAATGAGGTACGCCTCGCCATTCGCTCTCTTATCGTAAACAAGGCCCATGACCTGATAGGTAAACTGGGAACCTGTACAGATGCTTCACCACCCAGGTGACCCCCAAATGAATGGCATTATACTGTCACATTGTAGAAGAAGTTGAAGTCACTCCAAGAGGAGCGTAGCAGAGATTACAGTCATCCTCAAACCAGGGGAAAATCCACTGTTCTGCTCCTCATACAGGCCCATTGCTTTGCTGAACAAAGGTGTGAAGAACTATGTGAAAATCCTCTTCACCAGACTTGAAAACCAGTTTGATTAATCTGGAATAATCAGGTTTCATCAGGGACAGACAGGCCCATGGCAATGTGAGGCAAGTCGTACACCTGGTCGAAAAGGTCAAGAGAAAGAAAGTACCAGTTTTTCTTGTGTTGCTAGATGCAGAGAGAGCCTTTGACCGGATGGTAGATGGTGTTGCTGGGGGTGAGCATAGGTCCCAAATTCCTTAAGATGGTAATGGCCAACTATTCATGCTGCACAGGTATAACAGAGTTCAGTGGCGGCTGGCGAATATACGACGTTACATCGCGGTGTTTACACCGCAATAACTTTACAACGCAGGCATTACAACGCAAGTCGTTACAACGACTTGCGTTGGAGGGCGCTGGACTTAGGAATAGTATGATTTACTATTCCAACTCCAGCCTACGTTACAGTAGGGAAGGAGTTGGAATAGTAAATCATACTATTCCTTCGCTTAGAGCGCCATCCAGCGCAAGTCATTGTAATGACTTGCGTTGTAATACCCGCGTTGTAAAGGTATTGCGGTGTAAACACTGCGTTGTAACCGATGTTTCCCGTGGCTGGCATGTCCTGAGGGTGGTGAGGCGGGTGGGACATTAAAAAAAATAAATTAATTAAAAGCACTTATCTGCAAGCGCGACATCCTCCTTATGGTCTTCTCTCCTTGAGGTGGACAGGCAGGCAGGCTCCAAACTCCCAAGCCAATCCTGGAGCTGCTCTCACCAGCATGAGAGCAGGGTCTGGATTGGTGGGAGCAGCCTCTATCGGCGCTCAGAAGAGCACTGGAGGCTTGGCTTGCTC
This sequence comes from Calotriton arnoldi, assembly GCA_963921515.1. Classification (NCBI taxonomy): domain Eukaryota; kingdom Metazoa; phylum Chordata; class Amphibia; order Caudata; family Salamandridae; genus Calotriton; species Calotriton arnoldi. The sequence goes on along the minus strand of CAWUFW010000272.1, from coordinate 3,454,642 downwards.
AAACCCAGCTGTCTTAAGACAGCTGGGTTAGAGAGGTTTAAAGTGCACATGTGTGGCTGGCCGTCGAAAGACAGCCGGCCAAAGAGACATGCACACTCTAAACTGAAAGTGCCCTGCTCTCTCTGCTGCTGCCAGTCAGCAGCACCCCATCCATGTCCTGACGCTCTGTTCCGGACGAGTGACGAAAAATAAAATGGTAATTTTTCATCTCTGGGGGCATTTCAGTGGGGCGACCCTCCTCCGCCCTCCTCTGCTCAAACGAAGGAGCAGCCCCTGAGAGAGACTCGGATAAGACTCTTTTACCTCTGCTAGGCCGACTGCAAGCATTCCAAAGCATGGCGGGATACAAGATAAAAATGTAAACATCACAGATCCTTAATGTCACCCTCTCCACGGAGGACCCTGAGCGTTTGGGTATAAGCAAAGACAATAGGTCCAGAAGCCAAGACCTGTTGGCTTGGCCAATGCTTGTTTATATTTTCAATTGCTCATGGACAGTTTGAGAGGTCCTGTTAAATGTGTGTGTAATTACATTACCGAGCCCATATAAGTGCTTTGTGCCTCAGCATATCGCGTGCATTTAATCAGAGAGAGACTGGAGAGTGGCAAAATGTGACATTAAATAACAGAAAGGCTGCAGGAGGTCGTGGGGACCCCGTGAAATATGCGCCATTAAATTCTAGGCAGGCTGGAGGAAGAACTGGGTACCCACGCATTCTAAGTGCCATTAAATAACAGAGAATCCAAGAATGGCCCGAGTGCTGCTGTCCAATCGGTGCTGTTAAATTACAGATGGGCAGGTAGGGGGTGTCCAGTGCCCTTCTAAAATATGTGCCATTAAATTCACAGTGTGATGTAGCAAGGCTTAGTGCTGCGGTAAAAAAGTGCCATTAAGTCATAGAGAGGCCAGAGAAGGATGGACGCTCCTTGGTAATATGTGCGAATATTTTCACAGGTGATGGAGAAGGGGTGGGTCCTCTGGTGTAGCGCGCACTATTAAGTAGCAGGGGCCAGAGGATTTCTGAATGCTCCATTACATGCAAAGGCCAAGAAAGGAATGGGCATCACTCGATGTATCAAATGTGCCACTAAATAAAGAAAATCGCGAGAAGGCCTGGGCGCTCTTGTCCAATATGTGCCATTAAATTACGGAGGGGCAGAAGGGATGACGACTCATCTCCAATATGTTCCATTACATTACATACATGCGGGAGGGGAGAGGCCAAAGAAAAGATGAGCCGCTCCGAAAGATGATTCCCTCAAATTACAGATATATGATGACAGAAAACAAGAAGATTTCACAAAACATTTCTCGCTATTACTTCCAGAGCTTAACACCTTGCAGGATGTTCATAAATTATTTTTAGCTGACATTTCTCACCTGGGAGCTTCAGAAAGGCGGATTCGTCTCACAAGGCAGAAATAAATTAAGCTGGGAAAGGATCAAATATTCATTGCTCCTGGGGTCCAGGCGGCGTGGGTCTCACTGGCGCAGGTGTGCAGCCGGAAACCAGTCGGGAAGAACAGATTTCAGTAGCCGCAGGCCTCTGGGCAGAGGTAAACAAGAAAGTGTAGGACCTGGAAAAGTTTTCAGAAAGTGCTCGAAGAAGACCAGACTGCTGCCTGGCAGAGCTCAGCCTAGAAGAAGCGACCTTTGTCCGCCCTCAAGTAAACAAAAGTATGGTGGATTATGGGGAAAGATCGCCCATTCGTTATTAAAACAATGAATACTTAAATTGTCCACCCTCAAGGCTGCGGTGGGTCTCGAGTCCAGACGACCAAACTGCTCTCTTGTGAGATTCATCTGGGAACTGGATGCCTTTGTCTGCCTTCAAGCCTACCTCAGGTTTCAAGAAGACCAGAAGGCTGCCTCAGAGAGGGCAAACCGGAAGTGACGTTTTTTTCGCTCTCAAGGTTACTTTGGAGCTCAAGAAGACCAGTCTTCCGCCTCGTTGAGCTCAGCCAGAGAGTGGCCCCTTTGCCCACCCTCAAAGCTGCTCTATGTCTCAAAACAACAGACTGATCCCTCACCCGATTCAGCGGGACCTGGCCAACTTGATCGCGCCGCAAACCCAAGACCAGACTGTTCCCTCACAGAGGTCCAGTGGGAAGTGTGTATTTGTGTTCACTCTCACGGCTGCTCTGGCCCTACAGATAACCATGGGCCAAACCAGGGAAGTGCCCCGGGAAGCGATGGGCATGTGAGCCTTCGACATTTCTCTATTAAAGAAGGGGGTACGGATGTTTGTACGGCCCCTTTTATAATACCAATTGTGCAAGTCCACATTTTGCACCCAAGCGATGCTAAGCTGCGTCCCCTCATTTGCATGAGAGTGTGGCCCCATGCAAACGAGAGACCCCTTATGCCGCTGTGTATTACTGACACAAGCCCAGAGGCAAACAGGGTTTTGAGAGGTGCCGTACATCTGTGCCGCCTTAGCAGTAATGCACAGTTAGTGCAGCCCCCATCTTTAGGAAGGGGCCACAGGGGGCTGAGGCACTCCCTAGTTACCCTTAGTTGGGGGTGCAGTCACACACTGCACCGGCCCCCAGGAGTGTCCGTGCCCCCTCTTTAGAAGCAGTGAAACACCGAGCAGCAGTTTGAACCCATCTGCCCATCGATTACCATAGTTTGTACAAGGGTACTTGGCCTGGGTCTGGCCTGGGTCTGACCAGGACTGCCCAATGAGAATGCGCCCCATCGAAGATGGTAACCGGTCACTCGTTTACAGACAGGGGCGCCAGATGGCTTCATCACAGACCAGGACAGACTGTTGCATCACAGACATTAGACAGAAAGCGTCCAGCCTTGTGAACCCTCAAATCACCTTTATATTGAGTGAAACCAGATTATTGCATCCCACAGCTCAATCAGAAAGTGGGCACCACCCTGAGCCATCTTCAAGGCTACTTTAGGACTCAAGAAGATCAGATTGCTACCTCACTGAGCTAGAGAAGAAGATGGCACCTCTGCCCACCCTCAAGGTGCCCCTGCCCACCCTCAAGGTGCCCCTGCCCACCCTCAAGGTGCCTCTGCCCACCCTCAGGGTGGCCTCAGGCCTTGAGAAGACCAGAATGCTGATTTTCAAGGTTCAGCCAGGAGATAAGCAATGTTTGTCTTTTGAGTGGGCATTGAAGAAGATAGAACACAAGGTGCCCCCCAGTTGCTTCCAGTTCCAGAGTGTGGCCATTCAATTCGCAACAGGTTATTGTTTTTAGGTCTGGCCTAGAGACGCCTTTAGCAACTTCACTGCGAGTGATGGCATTTTTCCAGATCACATGTGCACAGCCACCTAAAAAGAAATGCACTTCACTGCCTAGGCAGGTGGATCAATGCTTTACTTTGACAATGTTTATTTCTTTACATTCTTTGCCATTTTTTAGGTTTTGCCTACGCAGCGCGCATGCGCTGCTTAGGAAAAAGATCTTTTGAAATCGCTTCAGTTTTGCAGGCAAAAACGTGCGGCGATTCCCTTGCGGGAGCGAGCTTTGACAGATGGTTCCTGCTCGCTCCCGCAAGGGAAACAGGCGCAGGCCCCCTCTTCTCTCCCCTCCCCCCTCTCCTAGTCAGCGCGAGCGTTTTTTTTTTTTTTTTTTTAGTAGCGCGAATCTGACACCGGTGCTTTAAAGTGCTTTATAATAGACCCAGACGCTACACTTAAGGCACAATGATAATAAATGATTTGCGCAGAGTCACAGGATCCGTCGTGTCGATGGCGGGATTCGAACCTGTTTCCTAGTTCCAAAGTCTATAATTTTGCAATTTTGGACGCCGGTGGGCCGCAGTAAACACAGGAACGACAGCGCCCGCCTCCGTCTTTACAGGTACCAAGTGTATTTAGCCTTAAGGTTTCAATTACAAATGCAAAATAGCTAATTTTCCCCGCAGCATTTTTCTTTTTAAAAATATGACACTCTACAAAGAATCCAATTTAAAGAAACCCCAAAGGTATTGGAGCGCTTTAGATGAGCACAGGTTACATTACATTAGGTTAGATTTCACAAGGACACATTCATTTTTGTAGCCACGGGGAGGTTACGAGATTTGCCCAGAATCACAGAACGTTGAGCCGACGCCAAACGAATGAATGAATGAATTCTTTTATTTGTGTGGTAACTTAAAACCTAAAACTCCGAGGCCGAGACTAGAGCCTGGTTCCCCAGCTCCAAAGTCGGCAGATTTTGGTCTGCCACTCTTTTAATATTCAAAAATCTATATCACCTCAATAGACGGTTCACTGAGTATGCGGCTAAATTTGAGTAATACAAACTAGCGTTTCTTTGAGTGCTTATGCGTGATCTGCTCACTCCGGGTGGTTAGTGATTCCTGCTCTGCGCATGCGTAGAGGGTTGACAAGAGACTAATCCATCTGCTCCATTTCCACCTTTGCACAGGGAGTGGACCGTGTGATGTCCGGGGTCCGGTGTCCGTATCCTCCATCCTCTCTTCCTTGACAGGACACCAGGGTCCACCAGTGGGAGCACAGTGTTCAGGAAAGAAAGGATGGCTCGGCACTCAACGGAGAAGGTGAGTTGTGACGCTGCATGCCTTAGAATTCTGCCCAATGGCCCCTCGTAGCCAGCCCTGATTTTCTGGTCAATATGGGGTTGCATTCTGGGATTTGTAGTTCGTGTTTCCCTAGTAGAAGTTTGGGTTTAGAAGTCCCGGTGTGCAAAATCAGGTCGGTAAATAGGTCATCCATAGCAGGTGGTGTATCAGACTGCACTGTCCATGTGCCAGATTTGAATACATGCATTAATGAAGGTCCCATAGACTGTTATCGTGGCTCAGTGTGTTAATGATTCTGCCCGAGTGGCCCGTTGGGACCATCTCCAGAGCCCCCCAAGTGGCTCCAGGTCTTCTGGTATTTTCTGTCAATGGTGGCATTTTATCCAGCACCATTAGGCATGCTGGCGTCTTCAGGCCCTGTTTACAGTGTCAAAAGCGGGACTACAAGTTCTACAATTCAGTATTTGTGGAGGGAAAAAGCTAGGCGTAAGTGAAGAGGCCACACATGCATTGCCACTGGACACCTTGTCTTTGGCGAAGATAGTATTCCTGCAGGGTCGGCTCAGACATGTATCATTCTAAGGCTGCTAAAATGACTAGCGTTGGAGCCAGCACCTGTCATGTGACGGACAAAGGACCATGAAGATTTTGAGTGTGCCTTGTGATGTTTTTTTTACTATGTGAGAAGACGTGACCCCGGGACGTACATTATAAGGATATATCAAGACGTCAAAGAATACTTTCCTTTTTAGGTCATAGAACTTCAGGTAACTTGTAATACTCAGTAAGGTGAGGTGGCAGTATTTTATTTATTATACCACAGGGTCACACCTTCACTCAGACCCCCTTTGCTTTATGAGATCCTTGGTCTCTTTAACTTATCTTGTCAAGAGCAGGTCTGGTTGCAGATAACCTGTAATGCACGTGGTGGATGTACTGTGAATATAAGCACACCCAGGGCTTTAAGTGGGATGAAAAAACTGGGGGGTCTCTCAAAGGGGCGTGGCCAATGTAATTAAGGGCGTGGCTTAAAACATGTAAGTTAAAAATCTGTGCTTAGCATAGTGTGCCGCCCGACTTGCATTTTGCTGTTTCTGTCATTGCATCCAGATATATGATACAAGCAACACTACACCTTCAACAAGCCAGGACTATTGGCCTTGTCAATGGTTGTTAGTTACATATAATAAATAAGCAACGACTATGGCTTGTATATAATATTGAGAAATCTTCCACTTACAGTCCTGGTGCCACCACGACAATGTTGCTGCTCCTGAGTTTCAAAAACAGAAGGGAAATCCAGAGAGAAAATGACTCTTTAAAGGATTTCCCTTCCCTCCAACGCTCACCTGGCATGACTTCATGCCGTAACTTCTCCACTAGTGAGAAGTGAGCAGTGTGAGCACGCGCACATCGATGTGCCTGCTGTCACTGCAGTCGGAAACAAGCCTTGGCATAGCCAATAGGTCTCGCTTTTGGGGCCTTATAAGTATTTAGTTATGCAGCACAATATCCTTGGTGCAACAACATCAACTGTTGCATGGCTAAACACTTATAAGGTCCCAAAGGCGAGACCTATTGGCTATGCCAATGCTTGTCTTTTTTAAGTTGTCTTTGTGTGTTTAAACTATATCTTCAGGTTACAAGAATCCAAAGCAAAAAGTACCTTTAGCTGTCTACCAATAACAATCATATTTTCCTGTGCTGTGCATTAAAACTAAAAAGGGTTTTTACACCTGTAATGCACCCGCCTGCTAGGAATCACCCCTGTTCTGTCAAAATTGTATGCAATATTTATTTTGATATGTTTTATGGTAAGCATATGGCCACCATGATTAGGTGGCACATGCTTCATTTCATTGTTTTCTTTTTACTCTTGTGGTATATGCTTGAAATAAAAAAAAAGAATAACCATTGCACACGTTTGCCATCACCAATACTATTGGATTTGCACTGCTTGTTTTTTGCTTGTTCAATATATTTTTATTAATACTGTATTACACTTTAATGAAAGCTGCCACAAACAAAAAATAGCACCAAACAAAATATGAACACACATAAAGGGGGACATTGGTGAAAAAAATATTCATATAAAAAATGCACTCCTTATAAAGATAAAATTAGTATTGGCAAAGCCAATAATTCTGTCTTTTGTTTTGAGTCCATACTAAAACATCAAACAAAAGCTTGATATAGTAAAAAAATTCAAATAAAAAATGATTGCTTTCTGCATACAGTGCATCTATGAGACAAAGAATTCAATGTGCAATGATTTAGTGTACTTTTGAGATGTACAATAGTGTCTTGTGGATTACAGTGCAAGCACCCCATTGGAGGAAGAGTGATATGCCAACCAGCCAATAGCATTGTAATTGTATTTATATAGCGCTTACTACCCCTGACGAGGCATCGAAGCACTTTTCAGTGAGTAGCACGCTACTCTGGAACCCAAAGAGGATTAGTGGTGGATTGGTACAGGGAAATAAGAGTTAATTTTGAGCGGCGGACATGAGAGTCTGTTAGTTGATTGAATAGGATTTTTAAAAATGGCGGGAAGAGAGCGGGCGAGGGGGGGGGTGCAAAAAACAGCAGAGACAACAAATATCAGTGGATGCAACAAATAACAAAGAAATCAGGTAAAAGCAACACAAAATGACACAAAATCAAAGTAATACAGCGGTAAGAGAGCCCACTCTACATTTTGAAGAATTGGAAACAAAAGGACATTCAGACAACTGTTCTACATGCAAGACCTAAACACAACTGGGAATTATCATTTTCTACGTACAGGCAGCTATACTGATGGTGAGAGACCGACATTTCAAGGCACTTTTAAAGGGTCTGTAGTGAGGGCGAAAAGCCGTTCAGTACTGTCAGAGAAAACAAAGGCCGTGGTCCTTTGATGGTGCAAGCGTGAGCAGGTGGTTTCTAGTGAAGCTATGTTTTGCGAACCTCTTAATAAGAAGGGGCGTGTCTAGGATGCAGGGGAGTTTGAACCCAACTCTTCCTAGTGTTTCATTACACAGAGCAAAAGAAGTAGCCCTGGGGCCTTCCTGCTCTGGGGGCAGGTCATTCCCTGTAAAGCACAGCAATTCACCAGCAAAACTCTTCATTGCCTCTGAAAAGCCTTGTGTCTGCACAAGTCATTACCTTCTGGCTGAAGAAATACCATTTAAGCAAAGACAAAAATATTACACAATCACTTACCACCACACAGCAATTACTTCAGCATTTGGATCAGTTAAATACCATCCAAGTCTACCAAAAACAACATGAAAGCAACTCCTGACACATGTTTCGCTTTCATTAGTGCACTTTAGAGAATTATGGCTCATGAGCAGTTTGATGTAGTGCGGTGTTACAGGAATGAATAGACAAAGGATTTCCTGACGAGGTTATGTATATGAGCCAAGGAAATGTTATTTCACAGACTTACGTAATTTGTGAAGAGAACAACATATAAAATACAGTCGTGCATCACATTTCTTGTGTAAATCACTAATCGTCAAGAAGTAACCAATTGTGTTGAAGTTCCAGAATTCTGCAGCTTTTCTGAAATAAATTTTGGGTTGAGTGTGCACTCTTTTGGTTGCCTCTTTAGTTATTTTTACTTGAAAGTACATCTTCGTGGTACTGCTGGCACCTGGTTTGTGCTGTAAAAAACACAATCTTAATAACTGGGGGTGCAGTTCGGTTCCAGTTCTCTTAGCAGTTATAGCAGAAGCTTCTGCAAGTTTCTGGCAGGAAATGAGCAAGTGGGGAGAATTTTGGGCAGAGCAACAAATGGATTGAACAGAAACAACTTGCACCTTACATCAGCCAATAAATTTGCCTGATTCATGTCACAGGCTGCCTTACGTCTGCTGAAGCAGTTCACTTTATGCGCAAAATTCCCCACTTACAGGCACATGTTGTTTTCCATACCCCGAAGCTTATGTCTTCATTCTTAGGGAGAAAGCGTGATTTAATGGCTTTAATTGCAGGTTCTGGAGCCACAAGATTTAGATTTGAATGCTTCCCAATGCAACTGACCAAAAGGTGTGATCTTGGGCAATATATTATTTCATTCTGTGCCTCAGTTCTCATGTATGCCGACAATTGAGGCGAACGAGCTCACATGGAGTATAATACAAGAAAAAAAGAGTTTGTACTTGAAAATCCACCTTGGGCATTGCTATGGTGTTCTGCAACAGTTGTGTGATCCGAAAGTCGCATTTATTGATCACTACAAACCCATAAGCTATCTTACTAACTAGCAGTGAATATTTCTGCAGTCGGTCATTTTCCTGGAAGTGGAATCCTGGTTTGGAGGTTGTATGTCGATCTCTGCAGCAGGTACATTAACAAGTCGAGCTGCATTGCCAGGACTGGAGCCTGTGACAAGCATTTAATTTCGTAGACAGATCGCTGCTGCCCTGTCGATCTACTTTACTGGGATTGAAGCATGGACCCACAGCTTGCACATGCCTGGGAGGAGTTATTGCAGCCTGTAACGTGTTCGCTGCTCATGGATCTCTGAGGTAGGCACATTAACCCATTCAGCTGTCTTTCCAGGCTTGACATTTGCGATCTGTAGTCCGATTGCACACAGAGAGCTCGGCAGCAGGTGCACTGAACCACTGAGCTATGTTACTGAGACTGGATCCTGGCTGTGAGCAGACCAACAGTTTGAACGCAGATCTTTGAGCGGGGTAACCAGGTTCGAGTCTCGGCGTCGGCTCAACATCCTGTGATTCTGGACGAATCACTTAATATCCCTGCGCCTACCAAAAATAAATGTGTCCTTGTGTAATGTAACTGGTGCGCGTGTAAAGCGCTCCAATACCTTCCGGTCGAGTTCGCGCTATATAAAACTCCAAAAAACGGATAAAAAAACAGTCACATAACGCAATTAACCTGTCTTTCACACACGTCCCTCTCTGCAGCTGGTGTACTCAGCCGTACCGTACTTCCTCTATTTTCATCGACAGCCACCTCCTCCCCCCACCCCCGAACATTTTTAAAAGTATCATGATGCATTCCAAATCCTTTGCTGGTCTTTCCATTTTCCTCTAATTCTACTCTGGCAGGAGCGAGCATCGAGATTTATCCCCAGCATAATCGCCGCGCCAAAAATAAGATTTTTTTAATATTCCTCTGACAGGGATTTCATCTGCGCCCTGGGATTTATGGCTTCTCGGCCGCGCTCTAGTGGGGCTGTAATGCGCGCGAGTAGCGGGCCGGATATCGCTGAATTAATTGGGGTTATGGCCGCCCGGCCTGGCAGCGCGCGCGAGCCCGGCGCATTAATTGTAGACTCGGCGCATAACTCACTCCGAGGGAGCAGGCGAGGCCTGCCCTGGAGCTCTAAGTGGTGGACTGTGGAGTCAGGCGACCTGAGCTCTAATCCCGGCTTTCCCACTTGACCAAGTTGTGTGACGCGGTATTTCCAAGATGACGGCCCTAGGCCTGGAAGCCATGTTTATGCACAAAGAGATTCCAGCACCAGAGAGCGTGTTAAAGGGATGAGTCTGCTTCCTGGAACAAGCCGACTGAGAAATCACCTCCAGTGGAGATGCAACTGCACCTGTAGACAAAAAAAGGTTCGAGGAAAGAGGGCTTTATGCTGAAGTACAAAAACTAAACTGGTCAGTGGCAGTGGCGTAAAGCAAAATGGTGGCCCCTGTGCAGCATGTGACGCATGGCCCATGTGTTTGATAGATATTCAGTGGCCTTGGGTTGAATGGGGCGCCCCTGAAAGGTTGGGAGCCCCCTACACCACTGGGGCTGTAGATGCCTGCATTATGCCTCTGGTCAATGGTGCTCTTCCACACACGCTATTTTCTGCCTTGCAGAAGAAGGTCTAATGGGTGTCTAATACTGGCCCTTTATACAAGTAGCACCACAAAGTAAATTGTCAGTCTATGCTTAAATAACAGGTGTCGATGACTGTGCACTGAAAGTCTTGTAGGGTTGGCTCCGGCAACCAGAAAGTTACTCAGAGATCCATGCAGCCACCAGGTAACTTACAGAGCTAATGTAAATGGTGTAGTGTCGTGAGACTATGTGCGCTAGAACCCTTGCGATTCTGAGCGGACTCAACAGACGAATCATGTAACTTGCTGGGAGGTGTTAAGGTGGGGTTATTAACGGTTATGATGTAATGAGTGTGCAGTGTGTGATGGTATGCTGAGGAGTAAAGACAGTTATTACAGAGCTCCATGTGTGGTGTGTTCATTTGCATGCTTCTGGGCTGGTGGTGACGAGTAGGGGATACGTGCCCCGAAAGTGTGAGTTTCACAAGACCAAACTTAAATTCTTTGGGCACATATTATCTGATGGGGGAATGACTCCTGGCCCAGATAAAGTGCAAGCAGGGTCAGCTACCTGCCCCCCACAAGATGTAACCGTGCTGCGATCCTTCTTAGCCATGGCCAGTTATTGCTCAAAGTACATTCGTGACTTTGCTAATGTGAGTGCACCATTGAAAGACGTGACAAAATGAGATGTCCCTTTCCAGTGGTCTGTTGAATGTGATCAAAGCTTCAAAAGAATAAAACATGCGATTCAGAATGCAACTGAGATGGCCTATTTTGACCCCAAGTTAAATACTGGGATCACAGTAGATGCGAGCCCGGTGGAGCTGGGGACAATCCTTGCTCAAAGCAAACACAAGGAGATGATGGACGGAGCGCTGAAACTTTTCAAACACTCACCCCCAGTCACTTCATCTTTCTTTAGCTCACCTCGCCACCCCAGTTCAGACCCAGCCATATGTAAATCAGTCTTGACCCTGTGCCTCATGGGAACAGTCCTGCCCGAACTGCCAAGCCAGGTCTTCCCTGGACCGGAAACAAGCATCCTGGGACCGGTTTCAGGGTAACACCCCTCATCAGCCAGGCTAGCTTGAATCCAGTGGCAAAGTGAGCAATACACAACTCATGAAATATTTTTTTTATTTCAAATAATTTTTATTTTCATATAAGAGAGAACATAGTAGGTGACAACAGAATGTGGTACACTCCTGCTGCAGTACAGTTAGAACACAAAAAGATGATGGACGGAATGTTGAACATTGTCATTTACCCCCAGTCACAGATCTGGGTTTAATCCATCGTTATTTTGCTCCCCATGCCATTCCAGTTTGGGCCCAGCCATATGCAAATCAGTCTTGACCTGTTCCTCATGGGAACAGCCCAGCCCGAACAGCCAAACCAGGTCTTCCCTGGACCGGAAACAAGCATCCTGGGACCGGTTTCGGGGTAACACCCCCTCATCAGCAAGGCTAGCTTGAATCCAGTGGCAAAGTGAGCAAGGGACCCATGTCTGGGCATACCCTGCCAACTTAGGGCGAACAAAGCAAACACAAGGAGGTGATGGACGGAGCGACAGTTCGGGCTGGGTTGTTCCTATGAGGAACAGGGTCAAGACTGATTTGCAAATGGCTAGCACTGAACTGGGGTGGCGAAGTGAGCTAAAGAACGATGATGGATTCAACCCAGATCTGTGACTGGGGGTGAGCGTCTAAAAAGTTTCAGCGCTCCGTCCATCATCTCTTTGTGTTTGCTTTGTTCGCCCTTAGTTGGCAGGGTATGCCCAGACGTGGGTCCCTTGCTCACTTTGCAACTGGATTCAAGTCTGCATGTTTCCCTATACTAATTCCCACTAATCCTGTTTGGGTTACGGAGTAGCGTGCTACTCACCAAAAAGTGCTTCAACACCTCATCAGGGGTAGCAAGCGCTATATAAATGCAAACCTTTTCCCTCTTCTATCCCTCCACTGTCCTTCTGAATCCAAATAACAGACTAACATATCCACCGCTCAAAATACTTTCATATTTCACTATACTAATTCACCACTAATCCTTTATGGGTTCCAGAGTAGCATGCTACTCGCTGAAAAAGCTCTTCAACACCTCAAGGGTAGCAAGCACTATACAAAATGCAAACCTTTTCCCTCTTCTATCCCTCCACTATCCTTCTCAATCGAAATAACTGACTAACATATTGACCGCTCAAATTACTTTCATATTTCACTATACTAACTCAACACTAATCCCTTATGGGTTCTGGGGTAGCATGCTACTCAACGAAAAAGCACTTTGACGCCTCGTCAAGGGTAGTAAGCGCTATATAAATGCAACTACAATACAATCAGAGGAGGAAAACAGACATCATGACTTCAGAGCAGTGAAAATACAGGCAATGTAACACAAGTACAGAGAAAAAATACAGGCCGTGTGATACCACAGCTGACATCAGAGCGGAGAGTAATGAAATGCAATGTGACATCAGAGTCGAGGGTAAATACAGGCAATGTGACACCAGAGCATAGAATAAACGCAGGCAATGTGACAGCAGAGGGCCTACAGGTAACGTGACACTAGAATAGGAGGTAAACACAGGCACAGTGACATCAGAAGAGAGAATAAATACAAGCATTGTGACATCAGAGCAGAGAACATTGAAATCTGTGCAAGAGAGAGAAAAACATATGCGTTTAGAGCTATACTATAGACAATGAGATAACAGGGCTCAGAGAAAATAGAAAATGGCATGGAAGCCGAGAAAACAGACATTGGGACTTCAGAGTAGTGAGCACATAGGCGTCGTAGCACCAATAGTCGAAAACGAATATAGGCAGAGTGACATCCGAGCTGTGAAAGTACTGTCCAATCAAAAGGTGGCACTGGTTGAGGTGCACGAGTATTCAGATAATGTTTAGCTGATACTATGTGGCCAATCACTGCTGCCTATGGCCCAAGCATTGAAGGGAAAACAAGCTAATTCAGCAGTGACATCTAGTGGTCAGATGGAGTATAGCATTGCGCGGATGCCGCAGAAAGAAGATGGACGCCGTCAGCACTGTCACGTATGGCTCACCATCACAGCGCGGCATGTCGGCGGCACTGACGGACCGGGACAGCAGACACTGACACCCAGAGGTCAGATACAGACTGTTAATGACTGAGACCTGATGAGCAGATAGACAACGGCATTATAGCAACGACTGGTCAGTCACAATATGGAAATAAGTGAGCAGACAGACGTTGGTGCAGCTGTGACTCACAGCAGGGCCCTGGGTAGAGTCCTGCCCGGAGCAGACACTATTACACCAGTCACCCCTAGTGATGAGACACACAGGATTTTATAAAGACGCTGATGGGGAGGGGGACACCGGGTCCTACTGGCCACCCACAGTGTGGCATTGGATAGGGTCCTGCAGGAGCAGACACTGTTATTAGTGACACCTAGAGGCCAGTCACAGCATGACACTGTTTAGGGTCCTCCATGAGCAGACACTGTTATGACACCCAGTGGCCAGGCACAGCGTGGCATTGGTGGAGGCCGTAAGAGGAACACAGACCCGGTGCAGTAGTGACACCCAGCGGCCAGGCACAGTATGGCGTCTGCTGAGGCTCCAAGGGAGGATAGAGACACTGGTGCACTAGTGACTTTAGTGGTCACAGTATGGCATTCTTTAGGGTCCCAGGAGAGCAGGCACGCGCTGGCACAGCAGCGACACTCCAGTGGCACACACAGAATGGCACCTGTTGAGGTCCTGGCAGTAGTGACACCTAGTGGCGGGCGAGGTGCTGTGTGCTGAAGCCCTCAATGGTGCACACAGACAGGGGCGCTTCGGGGACCTGCAGTAAGTGCCCCCTCCCTCTGCCCACCCAGGGTCCGTTTCCCATTTCTGCAGCTCCTCCATGCCACCAGCAGACGCGCCGAGGGGCTAATGCCGTCAATCACCGCAGAGGCACGCCGGGGACCTGCTGCCCTCTCGCCTGACGAGTGCCCGGTGGGGAATGATTGCAGATCGGCGAGCACAGCGGGGCCCGCGCACCCCCCTCCAGGGCGCCGCGGCCCCCAGGCGCGTGCCAGGCAGCTGTGCCCCCTTGTTAGGCAGGCAGGGGCCGATGCGCGTCGAGGCCGAATGCACAGACCGGCGGCAGCGGCCGACAGCTCCTTCCAGGCACCCGGCACGGAGCGGTCACACCAAGGAACAAAGGGGCCGGATTTCCATTCCGTGTACGGACCCCAAATATCATCAGGGTGGGGGTGAATTATAGGATAATAGGGAGATTGGTAGGTAACTTCTGAAAGAGAGGCTGTAGGCCTGGAGAGGAGCCAGGTTTAAAGCAGTACTGACACCGTGACGTCAGAGGGGGTGAATATACAGATATCACAGCACAGAGGATGCACTGAAAATACAGACGTCATGACAACAGAGCAAACAAATAGACGATGTGACGTCAGAGGAGTGAATTGCATTGTTAATAAAGTGAGGCCTCGCAGCAGAATGAAGATATACATCACGTGATGTCGGAGTAGATAAACAATATATAGATTTTTGCATGAAATCAGTGGAAATACAGACGTTGAGACAACATAATAGAGTGTATATACATACATTGTGACATCACAACAACAAAATTACACACGTGATTTCACGATAAAGTGAGCATAATGAGACTGTGACATTACAATAGTGAACATAGAGATATTGTGAAACCCCAATAGTGGGCATACGCACATTGTGGTTTTCACAAGAGTGGACCTACAGAAATTCTTAACATCTGGTTCCGGGACCCCTGGGTGTCCGAGACGCCTACTCAGGGGGTCCGCAACTGCTTAGAAAATTAAATAATATTAATAAAGTATACCTGAATAAAAAAGCAAAATGTACAATTGAAAATGTTAAAACGTTCTGTAAATATGAATGAATTTGAAATCAAAGGCTAAACATTAAGTTGGTGTCCTGAGATTGATTCATGAGAGCAGTGGACGTGCTTGAAACAAAATACAGTATGAACGATGGGTGGCCTCCATCGAAGTGAGGAAAGTTCCAACTTTCATATTAAAATTAAAATGTTGATTTTTGATTGATGTGTTTGTGAACTAAATAAAATATTTCATTCCAGTTACACTCCGTCTGATCCAGGTTACACAATATTATTACTCCTTATATTCCACACTACTCATGGTCTTGGCTGTATCTTAGGAGGTCTTCGGACATAACCATTAACCTGGTGTTCCATGGCATGTTGTGCTCCAACTGCATTGCAGCAGGAGTGTACCACATTCTGCTGATACCTACTATGTTCTCTCTTATATGAAAATAACAATTATGTGAAATAAAAAAAATATTCCATGAGTTGTGTATTTGTTTTATGAATGCTTGTTTCTGTTTTTTTGAGGATAGTTTTGATGTTCAAATCATTGAAATTGCTTACGTCAGGGTCCTCTGGCTTCTAGAAATGACTCAGTGGTGGTCCCTGGATTTCAATATTATTATCTAAGGTAGCTGAACTCATATATCCAAACCCCAGTCACTGTGTAGATTAGGTTTTTATGGTCCCGAAGAAAAGCCGCTAGATCATTCACGTGACTAAATAAGGCTTGAAACATGTCGACCATCAGCTACCTTAGATAATCACGTCTAGTAGGTAGCACCACATATTTTAACGTAGGCAGTAGGACTCAATCATTACAATATTTCTGTAGAGTACCCCCTGTCCTAATTTTTATCCCACTCTTTCACATATTAACTTAAAATACAGCAATCTACTATTTTACCCACATACCCACACTTCACCATACGGCTTATATAAAGATAAAGAGCTCCCATTGAGGGTGCCAGTCGGGCATTGCAGCGCCGGCCCGTCGTGGAACAAAAGCCCAATGATGAAGCACGACACCTGTCCAGGTGTACGAGGGCATTTGTTCCCACAGAGTAATGCTCCCTGCAGACTCTGTGGAGCTTAACTGACCTAAGCAGACAAATCTGTACTTACTAGGAACTGCATACCCCTGTGATCCGGAGCATGTATGCTGGACCTTTATGCGCTCTGAGTCCCTCCCTCTTGATATATATATAAGTTCAGGAGATGCCACAGATCCAATGAGCACTCACCAAACTAATGGCAACCGTGCAGTGTTGAAATGCAGACTTCCTAAAATGAGTGCCCTTGGGAGAGATGCATTGGGTAGCATTGAATCCAGGGAATGTTAGTGAATAGAAAAGAGTCAGGAAAGTACATTCAGATAGAGGTGGCAATCTCTGTCCATACTTTTTCACTTTTGTTTAGGAACAAGGCCCGATTGAGCCAACTTTATGCTATTCCCCATATTTTCCCGGGGTATGACTGGAAGGCTGCACCTGGCACAGGTTTACAGGCATGCTCCTGGGAAAGTCAGGCGGCTTATCCAGTGGCCTCCAACTCCCTCTGTGCATAGTTCTCCATAACAGAGAAATCTGCACAGGTGGACCAGGATCCCCTGTGCAAATGCACATTTTGTTTTTCCTCCTGGAAAATATGTTTCCCATTGTAGAACAATCCCTTCCCCAACACCTGCCAGAACCACCAGTATTAATAAGCACTTCAAGCCACAACCCACAGCTTCCCTGAACCCAAGACCTCAAGAGCTTTAGTAAAAATACAGAGCTCTAGTGGAACGGCATCAGGGACACAGGGGACAAGACAAGGACCAACAGGGACACGAAGACCAGTGCAAAGCTGAGCACACCAATTCTGCATGATGGGGAAATTATTTATAATCAATGTATGTACAATTGTATAGTTATTGCATTCAACACATATCAATAAGTTACTTACCTCCACCAGACCCTGGGGATTGCTGGTCCCAGAGGAGGCTCAGTGACTGGTTCAGTGAGAGTGTCCAAAAAGGCAAGACATCCAACACAGCACAATGAAGGGAGACTGAAAGGGAACCTGAGAGAACAACAAGGTGCAGCTAGAGAGCAGCCGGGTGGAATCTAATGTCATGTATCATCATCTAAACAGTAGGTGACAATAGCCACAGTTTAATATTTGTGCGCTCATCCAGAGGGGAGGAGTATCAGAGTTAATACAGCAGTTGGAATCCGCAGTATTAACCTAGCATGGGGGTTTCTAGGCTGGAATCATGTTTTGTTGGAAGTTTTCCACATTTGTCTAGAGTTGTTACTACCAGGCTTTTGCTGGCGGCTGCGGTCACGGCTTTGATTGATGTTATTTGGTGTTACTGAGCGTCATTAATGCAGTAATACCACATAACTGTATGTAGGCAAACACATTGAATGTGCGGTAAACCATGTACCACATATATTACACATATTCTGCAAGACCCTAAGTATTTAGAGTATTTAGTACTTAGGTGGCCATCCCACATTGGTTTTCTTCACTTCTGTTGTTTGTTTGATGTCAGCAGGGAAACTCTGCTAAAATGTATGAGGAAAGACCATTTTTTTTTTTTTACAGAGTTTTATATAGCGTGAACTTGACTCGAAGGTATCGGGTATCAGAGCGCTTTACATAGCACCAGTTGCGTTACATGAGGACACATTCATTTTTTGTTAGGCACGGGGAGATTAAGTGATTTGCCCAGAATCACAGGATGTTCAGCGTCATTGCTGAGACTCGAACCCGGTTCCCCAGATTCGAGGTCGACGCCCTAGCCGTTAGGCCAACTCCTCTCCCACAATTTAAATACATGAATGAATCATTTCTCCTATCCTGCAGTACACATATAAGTTCTCGGCTCAGACAGGTGTGAATGCATGGTTGCGCCACATGATGCTAAAGAACCCTGAGACCGGAGGACTACAGCCCTTTCGTGGGGGGACAAGGACACCATGCAGGTGGGGAAAAAGGGAGGCATCTTGCACTTGCAACAAGAAGTCCTATAACAGGCCCGCTGGGGACAAGTAAATTCAAGCACATTTGCTCCTTCTGTGGCATGCCTGCCCACCCAGAATCCGAATGTTTCAAGAATGAGCGGGATAAGGGTCGGCAGAAGCAATGGCGGACATTCTCTTTACGGGAAAGCTGGCTCCCTGGTTGTTTTACAGGAGTTGAGTCGCTGGCTTCATATTTACCCAAACACATATGCTGAGCTGGTTCTATATGAAGGTTTTAGATTTGGTTTTAGGATTCCAGCGGAAGGAAAAGTAGGGGTGCACTTTTGCAAGAACCAGCAGTCCCTCTCATCGCACCTTCAAGGGGCCAGGCAAAAACATTCAAAAGAAAATAGGTTGGGAAGGGTAGCTGGCCCGTGTTGTCCCATTTGAGGATCTTGCCTGCTCACTGCTAGGGGTGGTATCTAAGTAGAAGCCAGGAGAGTTTCACCTAATTGACAACTTGTTTTCCCCAAAGGGTAACTTGGTGACTGATGCAATTGATGAATCCCTGTACTCCGTGAGATACGTGTTCTTCGATCAGGCCATAGCCATGCAGCAGGAGTTAGGCTCGGGCGCTCAGCTGGCAAAACCTGACACTGAGTCAGCTTTCCGACTCCTGCCTGTGCACCCTGATGATTTCCACCTCCTAGGCTTTTAGTTTGATCGCTCATTTTACTTTGATAAGTCCATGCCTCTGTGATTCTCTATTTCTTGTGCATACTTTGAAATATTTAGCTCATTCTTGGAGTAGGCCAGTGTTTAATTTGAGCCAGTGGTTTCCTGTGCTCGGCAGCGGCACTTAACTTTTGGCTTTGGCTCTAGTGACAGTCCACCATATGGTGGTGCTTTCTGTCAAGTTTTGAGCTAAGCACAACAACAGTGATTAAGAAGTCAATATACATTAAAAATGAATAACACCTGTCGATCACACCATTATTATAGCTTTGGGTGACCTGGAATAGTGTGAATTGTGACACTTGTAGGAGTGCGATGGTTAACACTTGTGTTGGTTCTGTCATTGGCAGTGCTGGCAGGGGCAATGGGTGGTGCAGGGTGCAGTGACCTCCAGAGAAAGGCCCTGGCACTTACTTTTGTTTACAAATTAAGCACTGGAGTAGACATTTAAGAAGGCGTCAGCTTCACCATGGGTATTGCATTACCTGGATGACTTCCTCTGGCACTCCATACGGTACATGGTTTGACCACCAATATTACCATCCTGGGCACTGAGCTGGATTCAATAGTGGGGGGGGTGCAGGCTCCCACCGGAGAGAGTGGCACTGTTTCAAAAATCTATACAGGAATGTTTGACTGCTAGGAAAGGGACCCTACATCAGATCCAGGCCCTGGTATGGCAGCTGATTTTTGCTTTGTGTATTATCCCCATGGGATGCCCATTTTCCAGGTCTATTTCACAGGTTATGGCCGGGCTCAAGGAGAAGCATCACAGAATCAGGCTTTCCGGGGAAGTTAGGCAGGATCTAAGAAGTTGGGACTCCTTTTTATTTTAATGGATCTGTGGTATGGCCAGCAGTCCCCCCCCCCCTTTCTAATGAAGACCTCGGCTTGTTCACAGACGCGGCTGGGAGTGTTAGTTTTGGAGCCATCTTTGGTAAGGAAGGGTGTGTTCAGTGCTGGCCTGTTGCACGGTTTGAGTCTGGATTAGTGAGTATTATTGCCTTCTTGGAATTGTTCCCCATCCTGGTGGCGCTGACAGTCTGGCCTGTCCAAATTAAGAGTCTGTCAGTGGTCTTTTGGTCTGAGAGCATGGCGGAGGCTGAGTCAATTAACCAACAATGAGCGAAATGTAAAATGGTGCTTAGATTACTGAAAGAGATAATGGTATTGTGCCTTAAGAACAATGTCACATTTAGGTCAAAGCATGTGCCGGGCGTACTAAATAACGCTGCTGACTCTTTATCTCGCTTTAAGCTACAGGAATTCAGGCACGGCCATTAGGGGGCGGCAGATCTTCCTACGACTTTCCCAGAGCATCTATGGAACCTTGGGGCCCCGCTCTTCCAAACATTGTGGCAGCCTGCTTAACTCCTATATCGAAAAGCCTATAAAGGCATTCCAGCGCTATCTTTTCTTGTGGGCCACGAGGAAAGGAGGGAGTTATTTACTCAGTCCTCATTGATCTCCTTCATAACTCTTTTGAGGCAGGAGGGTCGATCTGGGCCTATGCAAGGTGACACTTGGCAGCAGTGTCCTTTTATGTCAACATAAGTGGGCACAGGGACTGGTCTGGCTCCCAAAGGTTTGCAACTCCGAATGTGAGTACCTGCTCGTGAGGGCGGCATTCTGCCTGCACTTTATGGGACCTGTAGGGTGAGAGAGTTGGTCATCAGGTCCAAGACAGATATTCCTGGAGGCCTATGTTTTGAAGGCGGGAGCTGGCCTGGTGGTGCCTGGCTGCCACCTTGCCTTTTTCTAAAACAACCAGGTGGGAGTAGGGGATCATCTCCTGCTTAACAAGGCTCCTGGTTCCCTCTGCTGTCTCGTTCAAGCCCTAGAAGAATACATGGCGTTTCTCCCCTGCGGACAGACGCAAGCATTGTTCCTCCATACCAATGGCACCCCACTTTCCAAATTCCAGTTTTCCAGACTTCTAAATTTAGCCTTGGGGACAGCAGGGATTGGTCAATACAACTTTAGCTCCTGTTCCTTTCACATAGGAGCTGCCATGACAGCTGCCGGGTCCGACTGGATAGTCACATGGTGCAGAGGAGTGGGAGGCAGAAGTCAATTTGCTACAAACGCTATGTTTGTCTTCACTTGATCTAGTTGGCGACTCGAGTTATTCCCTGCTCCCTCCCTTTATATATGGTAATTACACGCTGTGACATCACAGAAAGACGTCCCACGCTCACTTGTCAGTTAAAACAGGACAGGTTAACCCACTTCCTAAGAAACCCTCTGCTGATGTTAATGACCTCAACAATTTCCGCCCTATCACCAACCTGCCTCTTATTGCTAAAATTACCGAAAGCTGGGTAGCGAAGCAACTCTCCCAACATATCAAGAACAACAACCTTCTTGATGAATTCTAATCTGGCTTCACTCAAGGCTGCAGCACTGAAACAGCCCTACTACAAATGATCGATGATGCCCTGCGAGTACCTGACTCTGGTGAGTCATGTCTCTGATCCTTCTGGACCTATCCGCAGCCTTTGACAGTGTTAATCACTACACTCTTCTGAACACATTAAATCAAAGAATGGGTTTTGAAGGCACAGTCCTCAAATGGTTTGAATCATACCTCTCGGGCAGATCACAGATGATCAAAATATCAAACTGTCTCTCTACATCAGTGGCTATAGGACAAGGCATCCCTCAAGGCTCGATCATCTCGCCCACCCTGTTCAATCTTTACGTGGAACCACTGGGAAATCGCCTAAAAAAAATCTGGGATCCATTATCACCTCTATGCTGACGACACCCAAATGTACCTAAAGGTGCCCTCCGCATATGACATATCAATCCTCAACACCACCCTCAACTCCATCCAAGATTGGATGTCAAATCATCAAATAATTCTGAATCCCTCCAAAACGGAATTCCTTCTTCACTCTACCTCACTCTCTCCTCCTCCTGTTCAATCATGGATAGAAAATCTGAACATACTTAACAACAAAACTATCATCGTTGACAGCGCCAAATCCCTAGGCCTCATCCTAGACAAAAGACTCAACCTACATTCTCATATCAATACCATCGCCAAGAACGCACATTAACAATTGTGACTTCTCTGAGGGTTTGGCGTTTCTTTCCTGAGCAAGACCTAAAAACTTTGGTCCAATCATTGGTTCTTTCCAGACTGTACTACTGCAAACCTCTCCTTGCTGGCCTCCCCAAAACCCACCTTTCCCCTCTAAAATCCATCCTCCATTCAGCGGCACGTTTCGAATAAGAAGCCAAAAGAAATGATCACATCACACCAGGGTGGAGGAGCGCCGCCCCACTGTCCTGTGAGTAGTTGAAAAAGGAAAAATAAAATGATAATAACAAACGTTATTATCATTTTATTTTTCCGTGACTCGGCTGATTAGGGGCTGGGTGGGGCTGGCTCTAACGGGAACAGGGGAAGAGTGGTAGGCACTCACTTATGTGCGCAGGACTGTTTGGCCTGCCCCCTCGGGCCGGCCAAACAGTCCTGCGTACTTTGTATGTTCTCCATCCAGGCTGTACCACAGCCTGCATGAAGAACATGCCCAGGCCCCCAGTCCCTCTCTGAGCGCCGAACCACGGCGCTCAGACCAATCACGACACTGCTATGAGCAGCATTGTTATTGGCTAGGGGAGTCTGGAAGTCTGGTTGCTTCCTGTTCCTGCCCCTTGAAGCAGGCGAAGAAGACCGAGAGGCGGAAGCTGGCCTGCAGGTAAGTGCTCTTTTTTACATTTATTTTCTTTTATTTACCTCCGTCCCAACCCCGCCCGCCCCACCACCCCCATTAAGTTGCAACCACCACTGCATCACACCCATACTGTTTTGTCTTCACTGGCTTCCCATCAAAGCTAGGTCAATTCACAAGACTGCCTTTATCACCCACAAAGCTTACACACTTCCACCCTTTGCTAGCTGGCAAATAAACTCAAAATATCAGGCGGCTCCAGACCTTCACGCAATGCTGAAAACGTACTGCTCGAATCTCCAACTTTCAAAAGGGAAAGATTTATGGCTCAATCCTTCTCAGGTAATGCAGCTAGAATTTGGAACTCGCTACCACCAATCCTCCGGGCCGCAGCCACTTTCCGTACTTTCAGAACAGAACTTAAAATTCTTCTCTTCCAAAGACACTTCCAGAAATAATTCAACTCAGTTTATGACCCTCATGGCTGCTTGGCATTCACGTGAGCTCAATTTTGTAAATAGGTATTCTGGATCTGTATTACCCTAACTATGCCACCTTTCATTTTTATAATCGTGTTTGTATATGTAACTTGTTGATGTGTAAATTCCATCACAAGTAGCTTATGTAACTTACTTGGTTCTATTGTAAAGCGATCTGGCACCTTTGGGTAAAGTTCGCGCTGTATAAAATTGCATCAAATAAATAAATAAGTAAAATAAATGAGTAGTTTTTCGAGTTCTGTGCTTTCCCCTTCAGCCGTCTGGGACTTGCAGTCCTGGATTTCTAATTGTGAGCCCTGTGAGTACCAGAATGCAAATAATAACACCAGGGTTGGATCCATATTTAATCTGGAATGCGCGTCTTCCATTGACGGTCCCCCAGGGGAAGTGAAGGTCGCAGACCAGTCTTCCCCTGGGGTATTCGCGCAATGGCCGGAAGGACAAGGTTGGGAAGGGATTAGAAGAGTAGGGGAAGGGGTGGGAGTTCAGGAGGGTATAAAGGTGTCAGGAGAGGAGGATCCGGCCTCTTCCTGACACCTTAGCACCACCGGGAGGGCAGAGAAAAAGTTGGTCGAATTAGTTGAGGTTAGTGGGGATAATGGGCGGGTCAGCGGGGTGCTAAGCAAGGGTAACTAGGAGCGTGCTTACCTTGCCGAACTGGGTGTACATGTCGAGTGTGGCGAGGCGTCGCGTGAAATATGCTGGGCATCCAGGTGGGGGGGAGGTGGGGGATCCGTCCCGCGGGCACCCGGTGGGCGGCGACTGCGCTGCAATTGTGGTCTGGTAGGCTTGGGGGGGGGGGCAGAAGCAGGACGCTCCTGAGCGGCGTGCGGAGGCGGGGTAAGAGCCTGCCCGCATGGCTGAGTTTTGATCCCAGTGGCGCGATGAGCATCGGGGGGGGCAGTCACGGCGGCATCAGTGGGAATAAGTGAGCCGCCGAGCCTGCAAGCCTTGGGGGGGGGCCCAAGGGCAGGACTCTCCCGGCCGGCGTGTGAAGCGGGGTCTAATGAGGCCGTCCCACACAGCGTAGACCCGAACGTCATCACCGCGACGGGGGGAGGGGAGGCGGCTCCATCGGCCGGCGCCACAGTCAAAACAGACTTGCAGCATGGTACGCATTGGTTGCTGTGCAAGTGAATTCCACCTTTATGTATCGCGCTGTGTCAGAGGTGGTTTTGACCCCTTACTATGGCCCGGCTCCCCCGTACGCGTGTTCTCACCCCCTACTACAAACCACCATGACATTTCGGCTGTCATGCCCTGGTGAGAAGTGCTCATCCAATTTTAAGAGCCCCCAGTGAGTTGCTGCGCCATTAAAGCCCCCAATTATGTTAAAATATTTCTTTAATATACGCAGAGGTGTGGATGCCTTTGCGAACGATTTGGTGCAATGCAGACTAAGCCACAGACGGGATGCCAGTGTGCCCCCAGCAGGTTAGGTGCCTCGTGTTTTTACAGTGGCAGAAGTGATGGTGGGCTCCATGGAGGCCATGCAGAAGTGATGGTGGGCTCCATGGAGGCCATGCTGGGGAGGGCGAGGCAGGGCCTGAGCAGGAGGTTACTGCAGGGGGAGGGGGGGGTCTAGGTATGCCTTAAGGAAGCAGCAGGCGGCAGTTGCCCTGGGGGGGGCCCTTTCCCCTCTGCCAGCGCAGTCTTTCAGGGGGCTGTGGGTGGAGGGTAGGTGGACTGCGGGGGGGCCCGGGGGTTTTAGCGGATAGCCGGTCCACAGTGTAGGGGTGAGGGACTGCCAGCACGGCATGAGGCCCGGTGGTGCTTGGGACCCACCAGGTCGGAGCGGAGGGAAACCAGGACCGGTGGTTGAGGCCGGCAGGAAAGGGGCAATGCCAGTGGGGTGCACGACGGCCCCGGGGCACTGGCCAGAAGTAGTAGGGGGGTCCACGGTGGCCTACCCTCCGACGGGGGATCGCGCAGCGAAGCCTACCACATTATGCATGCATTTGAATGGATGGCATGGATTGTAAGTGGTTGAAAGGGGGTGTGTGACGGTGTGCAATGGGGTTGGGAGTGTTGAATGGAAGGTGAAGTGCGGGGAGTCATGGTCGCCTAGTGGACTCCTACTATACTGGTTACGGGTTTCGAGTCCTGGTGTGTCAGGAAGTCGTGGTGTGAGGTAAGTTATTGATGAGGTGATGCGGCTGAGTGGGGTTTTCGGGGGGTGGGGGGATTAAAGGCAACGGAAAAGATTGGAGTTTTGCAGGAGGCAAGTGCGGTTGAAGATGGAGAGGAGGGCGAGGACCAAAGGGGGAACAGCAGCTATGGGAAAGGATGAGGAGGTCCCGGACGGACACTCAGGTAATGGAATAAAGCGGATGACATAGGCAAAGGGGAAAGTGGGGGCCAAACGCTTGGTGGGGATGGTGTCCAGACAGACAATGTGGAAACGCCCGAAAGGAGGAGGACAAACACTGGGGGTCAGCATCACGAGTTGCCATGTTGGAAGGGGTGACAAGGGGGTCCAGGGTGCCATTTAACGCGAAAAGGACATCGGCTTTGCGAAGTTGGGCCAGCATCTTATGGTGTGGGGCTCGGGGGCAGGGCAGGTGTCCTGCGGAAATTTATGGATACTAGCTGACTTGCATAAGGGATGGGGGATGGTTTCTGCCTGGCTGAGAGAAAGGGTATAAGGGCCAGGGTCAGTCCTAACGTGGCTAAACCACATGGCATCGATGCAATACCCAGCCTCCACGCATAAGGTTCG
Source organism: Calotriton arnoldi (assembly GCA_963921515.1). Classification (NCBI taxonomy): domain Eukaryota; kingdom Metazoa; phylum Chordata; class Amphibia; order Caudata; family Salamandridae; genus Calotriton; species Calotriton arnoldi. The sequence goes on along the minus strand of CAWUFW010000272.1, from coordinate 3,428,895 downwards.
GGGCGGGCCAGTGACTTATCGGCCCTTACAAGGGACCACTTCACAAGGAGCGGAAAAATCTGAATTGGGGAAAAAGGGGATTTGTTTTCCGGGGAACATCGGGAAATAGATCAGGCAGGGGAGACCTTGACGGTCCCTTCGCCAGATAACCAGGGACGTTAAGAATAAAGAATACAAAGAGTGGGAGTGTCATCTACTCACAAAAGGTCATGTTAGCCACCTGGAAAAACAGGGGAAGGCCACTAAAGGGGGGAGAGGGGGCAGTCTGGGCCAGGAAGCCCTTACCCGGTTGTTTGAGGCCAGGGGCCCATGGCGCTCGAGGTATCCCGACAGGAAGCTGGTGCTACAGAATGAAAAGGGGGTCGTATCGGACAGGGGTCGGGTATGACAACAATTCCACAAGAGCCTAAAAAGGCAGACAATTTGAAGTAGGCTGATTACTGCAAGGGTTGGCAGATTGTGGGGGGAAGACGTCAATGAGAGAGGGGTGTCCGGTCGGACGGCCCTCTTCAGGGCGGACCTGGTCAATTTCATCTGCAAGGACGGCGCCAAGAACGGAGTCGGGGGACCTAATGGGATGCACAATCCATCTGGGAAGAAACGGGGCAGTCAATGTTGGGGAGCAGTGTAACTCCCCAGGGGGCGGTGTGCCTTGGTGGATGAGGGCATCTATCAAAGGGGGCGAATGTGTGGGTCAGGGGATATAACGGGTTGGATGACATCGAGTTGGCTCTTTTGACAATGCTGAGACACGCACAGGTTTCTCACTTGGGAGGCAATTGTGGAGGGTATATAGTGATGGGCAAGGACTTGTCCGGGGGTTTTTGGGCAAATATGGGGCACCTTGATGAACATTTTTTAGCACACTTGGTGGGGTAGTTTGGGTCACAAGGAGCGATGGGTCTCTGGCGGCGTCACAGTAACTAGGCGCAAACGTCGGGCAACGTGATGGGGGCATATATATATATAGGCAAGGACTTGCCTGGGGGCCGGGCAAGGATGGGGCACCTGGTCTGGAACATTGCAACATACTCAGTGGGGGGTTTTGGTGTCATAAGGAGCAGTGGGGCTCTGGGGGTGTCGCTGTAACATAGGCGCAAAGGTGCGAAAGACAGGGAGCCTACGGGGTAGGTGGAGGGACAGCTCAACGCTTCTGAGAATTTTAACAGGTTGGGGGGCCTTGGTGCCGTGAGAAATGGTTGGGCCTAGGGCAGTCTGTTTGGATATGTAATTGGACGCATTACAAGGGGGAGTGCGGTTGCACGAAGGAAAGAAGAGGTCGCCCAAGTTTCTTTTGCTACGGGCTGGGGGCGAGAGGACTCTTGAGCCGAGGGCAGGGTATAAGGGGTTGGGAGGGATTAACGCAAGGGGTAAGCAATGAGGTGGTAACAGGGAGAACGAGTGCCAGAGCCCAGGCATAGCCAGAGGGGGGGGGGCAGGTTAGCTGTACCAAGGGGGGAGGATTTCGTGGGGGAGAGCAAAGTTGGGGACGTGGGAAAAGTGAGGCAGACTGCAAGGGTGGCATAGGATGTTGAGGAGGGGAACGTGGTTTGGCAGGTGCAAATGGTAGACACAACAAGAATGTGTGGATAGAGATGTGCGGGGAAGGTCGAGGATGATGGAGAGTGGGCCATCACTTATTGGTCGAATCAACAGAAAGTATGGCACATTGTCCAGTTTTGGTGGAAATTGATGTCTGGGGGTGCAAAACTGGGAAATGGGACGGTATGGTTCACTATGGAGAGCAGGTCAAGGGGGAATTGGCTGATATGAAAGGGAATTTTGAGTGAGCCTAGCGTGCTTGAGGTGGCAAAGAAGGTAGGGGGTTTTGACAGGGCGGCGGCGGCTCATTTGAGGTGTAGGAACGGATGGGGAAATGTGCTTGGGGCAAGGATGATTGGGGATGGTGGATTTAGTTAATTCGGATGCAACAGCTGGGGAAAGTGGAGCGGTTTTATAGGAGCGGGGGAAGCATGCAGAGGGCCTGAAACGAATGGCATGGTGGCAAGAAAGGGAAAGCCTCTGGCTGGGGGGATTTGTTTTTCCCAAAAGTTGAAAGCTAGTGTGACAGCGTTTTCCGGCCATTATAGGTCTTACGCAAGGGCCACGTAGCATGGGCGGGGGGCCAGCCTATGGAGAGATACAATTCCTACGCTATGGGGCGGTAGTGGCGGCATTGTCAGGATGGACCATGGGGCGGGGGGGAGGAAATTAAAGGATGGGGGGATGGGAGTACAAAAAATTTGAGATGAAGAGATGGGTATTAAAAAGGGTTTTTCTTTTTCTCTAGGTTTGGGTTTGGATCAAAGGAGCAAGGGGCTTTGGAAAAGGGGTAGAATTTATTGCAGGACTAATCATTCTTTTTCTACTACAGGCTTTGGGGGTAGACCGGGAACCAAGACGGTTACCTGGATAGGTGGCCATTCTCTCGGGCGTTGGGCAGCGAAGGATGCGGACTAGCAGGTGTACGGACGTCACCGGGCTGGGAACACAGTCACCAGGATGTGATATGGTGGGGTAAAAGTGGAATGCAATGGGGGAAGTTGTTGCCAGTATGGGTGCAAACGGGTCAAAAAAGGAACTGCCCAGATATGTAGATACATGTGGGAGAGAAAATATTCATGAGTATGTCAGGACTGGCATTACGCAAAGATACATGCAAGGGGAAATGGTTCCATAAAGAGGAACTTGGGGGTATTTGGTTACGTGACTGAATGGTGCCTCACAGAGGATGGAATGGGGGGCTGTCGAACATGCTTCAGGGGAAATGGCCTGCGGGAAACGGGAAAGATTTACGGAGGAACAAGTGGTCTTGTTTAAAGATGGTGCACCTTTCGCGATCAGGGAACGTCACGGAAATGTTTGGGAACACGGGATGCAATTTTATGTGGTGGATGGTCGTCCACATGGTGCCGCAGGGTCGGTGGACGGGAGGCGAAAGGTGCACGGAAACTGGGGATGGGGCAGGTAACCGCCCTATGGGGGTTCCCTGGTTGGCGGTACTTTGGAGGGGTGGTGAGTCACATACGGGCGGATCCACCCCTCGGGGGGGGAGAACGGTACACAGGTGACTGATAGCGGGGCGCGGGAGGCAATGAGCAATGAAGGAAATTCAACAGAGGATGCTTGGGGGGCAAGTGAAGGTGAGAATGGGGAGAGGAAGGAGGTCACCAAGTGTATGGGGAAGAGTCAAACAGGTGGGATGGTTTTGAGAAGGCTGAAGGGAGAATGAGTCGGTATGGGATGGGAAAAGTATATTTCTTGCATTTATGTACTGTTAATAAAGTCTAAATGATTGCAAACTTGTCCTAATAAAATGGCCTTTTACGCTTCAAGTAACAGCGTGGAGTGTAGTTATTGCGCGAAGATGGGTCAGTAAGTTGTTTCTAAGGTTAGGCCCTGGTTTTAGCCTCTACTCCGACAGCAGCACCTGCCACGTCTCTATCCTTTCTCCACCTGTAAGTACCCCAGCACACACAAGGCTGCACTAACTCACACCAACCATCCACGCCAGCTGCGCATGTCAGTGAATAAATGGTGCCACGTGCTGTGGCACGCAACCACGCAGAAACCAAGCGCCTCCATAGAACACCGCTCCACCAGACTTACAACTGCCACGAGCCATGGCTGTAGTCACCTGGGCAGTAAAACAATATAGTAAACAGCCGAGCCCCTCAAACCCTGAAATTCTCTGCCCAAGTCAGTATATGCACTCCATTGCATATAACATTCACCAGAGCGACTGGGCCAGGCAGAAGGGGGATACAACAAAAGTCCAGTCTGTTTACTACTGCCCAGCTTTGAGAATGCAGGTTGTGCTCTGTCTGCAAGCTGGCAGTTGAATCTCTGTGGCCACAGCGCCACCTACAGGCTCCGGGTGTCCCGACACTGACCTCCTCTGTAACAACTTGAGATCTGGATGCGGTTTATGGGCTGAAAGTGAGTTTTTTTGTACCTAGAAGATGCTTTTAGCAGAAACCTGCAGATGTTATATTACGTCTGTACTAAGGCGAACTCCATTAAAAAACACGCCTGCGACAGACACCCGGAGCAGGCAGCGTGAACCCTTTGTCAGACAGGAGGCTTCGTTTGACCATGGTACGGCTGTCTCTTATTCATTCTGTTAGCAGCTCCAGCAGTAAGGGTCTCTGATGAAACACCAACTCTTGAAACAGAGACAGGCACACAGAGCCCCTCACGCTGGCCGGGGTCAGAGGAATGGCAGGGACGGGAGGGGGCGCAGCTCAGAGCACTGAATGCCCTGCTCTCTTCACTGAGCCATCCTGAAGAATAGTGACGCCGGGCTTCAACATGTAGTGGTGGGCAACAATTACCAAATCGATCAATCAGGGTTGGTAAAGCGCAGCTACTCACCCGCAAGGGTCTCAAGGCGCTAGGGGGGAGGCTCCGTTGAATGCTGGGGTCAGCCGAAGAGCCAGGTCTAGAGGTCCTTCCTGAACTGGAGCAGTGTAGGGACTTGCCAGAGGTGGAGGAGAGGTCGAGCCAGGCCTTGGCTGCGAGGTAGGAGAAGGACTTTCCTCCCGCTCTGGTCTTGTAGATGCGTGTGATGGTGGCCAGAGAGAAGTCAGCTGATCGGAGGTGTCTCTTGGGTGCGCGGAAGGAGAGGCTGTTGTTCAGGTATGCTGGTCCGGTGTTGTGGAGGGCCTTGTATGCGTGAGTGAGGAGCTTGAAGGTGATTCTTCTTTCGATTGGGAGCCAGTGGAGATCGCAGAGGTGTTGGGTGATGTGGTTGTGATTGGAGATTTTTAGGATCAGTCTGGCTGCGGCGTTCTGGACGGTCTCGAGTTTGCGAAGTAGTTTCTTGTCGATTCTGGCATAGAGGGCATTGCCGTAGTCCAGTCTGCTACTGATCACGGCGTGCGTGACCGTTTTTCTGGATTCGGGTGGGATCCATCTGAACGTTTTTCGGAGTATGCGGAGGGTATTGGAGCAGGCCAAGGATACGGCGTTGATCTGGTGGTTCATCGTAAGCGATGAGCCAAGTATGATGCTGAGGTTTCGTGCGTGGTCCGTCGGGGTGGGAGGGTTTCCGAGGGTGGGGGGCCACCAGGTGTCATCCCACGTGGAGGGGGTGGAGCCAAGGATGAGGACTTCTGCTTTCTTGGAGTTGAGTTTCAGGCAGCTCTTCTTCATCCAGGTGGCGACGGCTTTTATCCCTTCTTGGAAGTTGTGCCTGGTGATGTTTGGTTCTTTGGTGAGGGAGAGGATGAGCTGGGTGTCGTTGATGTATAAGACAATGTTGGGCCCATGGTTTATGACAATGGTTGCGATACTGTTTGTAAAAGTTAGTTTCTACAAGTTGTGCTTTACCCCCACTCTTCCATTTCTTACTTTATGAATCTTTATTTATTACTTCTAATCCGAAGCGCAAACATGCGTTGGAGCCACGTAAAATAAATCCCTGTCTTCCACCCCACTTTGAGTCCAACTGTCTTTATATCTCTAGTTTTGTACCAACTCTGTCCAACCACCACCCCAAGTTGTGCTTTACCTTTCAAATTCTACTCAATTATTTGTGTTAATCTAAACAGGTAGCAAATATTGTAACACCTTAAAATACGTTACAATCAGGGCATAAGTCAAGACCTTTAAACCTTTTCACCCAATGGATATGTAGATCGCATGTCTTTAGACTGGAACTACCCAGGACCTTCTTGCGATGTTCACTGATCTGCAAATAAGACACGCCGAGAAGCCCCTGGCATTTAACTCAACTTCATAAAAAAAAAACAATTTCTCTTGAATGACTTCACACAATCGACTCTATCTCACACTCAATCACTCATGTGGTTTCCAAATATCCTCAATGAACTATTAAGACAGGACCCATAAATCAACTATAAAGAATTTTTGTATATATCGAGCACATTCATTAAAAAACAATTATAATCATGTAAAACGCAATTCATATACATAATAATTTTCAGAGATTAAAAACAATCCAAAAGTTGAGCTCAGATTTATAAAATAAAATATAACAAACATTAAAACGAGAGACAATCCAAGTGACAAACATATATCATCATAAATATGTTAATTCGATTGAATGAATGTTATCAAAGTCTTTAGATTTTGTTGTGTCTAGATTTCACCGTTCCTCGAATTTAACAATTAAAAAAAAGAAGCGTCAACGCGTTTCGGTGGACAATGTATTTCTAAGCCACCTTCTTCAGGACTCACAATCTTAGTGTCCCTCTCAAGGGTAAAATAATAGAATATGTGCCTGCATCAAAACAAAATATATATCACTCTATCATATTATACAATACACAAATACACATTTTATTTTAAAAAGGGGGATATAAACTAATCTCACAACAATTGCTTAAAAAATCCAAACATCACTTAAACATTTATTATACATAAACCACAAACTGTATGATTCATTTATAATTGTTTAGAGGGCCCATCCTCATAGTGCAAAATAACTACCACTCTTGCCCATTCATTCCATCTTACAATTTTATATCCATTCATACCTTAATATCCTCCTTATGTCGCATAAAGGTAGGATACTTAAACACTAGGAATGAGGGGGGTCTTACTCCTCCCACCTCCTGTGAAAATATTCTTTATAAATCTAATCCTGGTGTCCTATTCAGGGAATACCGATGTTGTTCCATTATGTATTACTCGGTATTATCAACCACCTAAATACTATATCTGAGACATGTGGGGCTCCTATCAAGTGAGACTACCAACTTCCATCACCCATAGTAGTGAAGTAGATCATACCTTATGGTTAAAGTATTCCTGTTGGTAGTATGAATATCAGTTGTGTCTTATTTCGCTTTATATAATATTTTCTCCCAACATCACACTGTGTGCAAAAAACGGAGAAAAATGATAAACTGAGGGGACATTGCTGGAAAAACTGAATGTGTAACATTGGTTTTGAAACACAATATGTTTCTGTTCAAAGAAAGTTTATATCTCCAGCGCAAAGGGACCAGTATGGGGGCCACTTGTGCTCCCAGTCTGGCGTGCCTCTACGTGGGAAAATTTGAGGAGAAACATATTTTTAAGAAGCTGCCCCTTTCTTTGAAAATGTGGCCAAATGGTATAGATTTATAGACGATATCCTGTTCATTTGGGAAGGGTCAGAAGAACTTTTGGGTGAATTCCTTGAATGGCTGAACCTAGGGGATCCCAACCTCAAATTTACAGCACAATACAGTAACATAAGTGTAAACTTTTTAGATCTTTCTATTAAAGACATGCAGGGTAGTCTAGAAGTGGAACTTTTTATGAAACCAACCAATAAAAATACTTTAGTCCACTACACTAGCTATCATCCTAGGGCCCAGAAAGATAATATTCCCTTTGGGCAGTTCCTTCGTCTTCAAAGAAATTGCTCGTCGTTGGAAGATTTCTACAAACATTCAGAGAATCTTAAAATGAAACTTAGAGACAGAGGTTATCCCAAAAAACTAATTAATCATTCACTCAAACGAGCACGATTTTATGATCGAGATAGTATGCTAACAGACACTAATAAGAAGAAACAAGAGAAAAATAAGACACAAAAAATTGTGTTTGTTAGCCAGTACTCCAATATTAGTAATGATGGAGCAGGGTAAACAAAATAATTTGTACCCCTTGGAAATTAATGACCTCTTAATAATTTAATAATACTGACTGTTTGAAAAAGCATGTACTAACCAACAAATGCACCCTTTTTAGTAAACACTATATATATGGGTAACATGCAGGTTTGTGCAAAATCTAATCTACTTACAAATGTGAAATTAATTAACTTTAGTATTATGATTGCGTACTAATTAGAGTGAAATTGCATGATTTATGTTGCGTAGTAGATTTGTACTGTGGCAAAGAATGCAGAAGGTAAGTAAAATGGCTTTAAAAGTCGCTTCTGCTAGGTAACACCTAACACGGGTTCTTTAGAATGGCGGGTGGTAAACAGAAAGGCTTATTTTCTCTGTTTTAATTTTGGTTGTGTTTGTTCTTATGATAGTTCGTTCGGGCCTGTTAGGCCATGCTTCGAAAATGGTTGCTGGAGAGGATGAGATCACGTGAGACGGCCAAGATGGCCTCTGCGCAGAAGCAATAAAGAAAATCAAGTCACGTGAATGCGGCCTGTGCCCGGAGTGAGAGATGTCAAGGTCGAACTGACCTACAATAAAGAGCGTGCCAAAAAGATTCAGCATGTATTCATGGGAATGGATGGGAAAGAACCGAGTGACAATGGACGAACCAAAATGTGACCATCAAAGATCGCTACAAAAATGAATGGACAAGTTGGACTGCTTTTGACCCCAGAGTCATGAGACTCATTGTATGTTTTATTGTCCCTAAACCAGTTTGAACAAGGAGGGCGATGAGGTGACCATCACCACCCCTCAAATGGACCAATTAGCGTGATTCTTGCCCCTAAGGATTGCAACTTTTATGTGTAGTAAGCCAGAGAATAGGGTATAAGAGAGTCTGCTCTTATGTGGGGTGGGCTGCTGCTGCTACTACTGCGGATGCTATTGCTGCTGTAGTTGGTGTTTTCCTGCCATGCCGCTTCTTTATTTTTCATTTTTCCACCTCGATACTGCGAAAGACTCTGTCATTTTTGGACTTTGAACTTTGACTGGGGAAGGAACGAGATCGTTGCGGGAATCCTGCCCGGGAGGTGCGTCCGAGGAGGTTAGCGGGACAGTCAGTCAGTTTGGGAGTTCTATTCTGTGATCTGCGGTTTATCTTCTTTGGTGAACCATTCCTGTCAACGTCCTATAACCATGGGTAATGCATAAATTTTCATTTTCCATTAAACTTTTCTTAAATGATTATTGATATATTAAATGTGTTTGATTAATAAAGAATTTCACCTCTTTTGATTGAAAATTTAGATAAAAATATATTCTAACTTAAAATTAGTCTGTGGTTTCTTTAGTACATTTATGATTTATAATGTTATAAGGTTTAATTGTGATTGAGCTGGTCTTAATCACCATCAACGTATTCTACTAGTTGGTCCATCGACCAAAGAGCGGAGTACCTTGATGTTCAGAACTGATAGGATCAAAGGTTAATGCATATAATGTATGAATTATTATTCTGTCAAATTTAACAAGGTATCCCGTTCGTCCAGCAGCACATTCTCCTTAGCGTGAAATCCAGATATTGAATGAATGTATGTTATGCGGTGACATGGGCCCCACCGACATAAGGTTTAATTGATAATAGGCTGCATAAGTGTTTTTACCTGGATTAGTGTCCTAAGGAGAAATTTATATTAGCCACGCTGGATCAGATTTCTTGGTAGCAGAGTTATGGTTTCTTTAGATTAGTTTGGTGATTATTGATTACTGATTTATTGATTTTACATGTCTAACACTTTATGTCGAATTGTATTAGGTTATGTGTAAGTCGAAATTGTGAAGCTTCCGGAAAGTAGGAAGTGGACACGTGTGGCAAGAGAAGTCACACGGAATAGTGCATTGTCTGATTTTCAAATTGGTGATAACACAGGATTGTGTTATGATAGGGACATTTCATGTATGAAAATACGTTTGAGTGAAATAGCAACAGGTTTTCTTGTGAAACACTGGCCTTAATTCTCAGGAGCAGTGTAGTCTCCACATGTGTTTTATCCCCAGAGAAACGGGTTTACCCCTTGCTTGAGAGAAGGGTAAGGTAGAGAGAAGTGCTATACTTATCGAACGAAACAGTATTCTTGTAAGTTAGAACAAACTATCTCTTTTGTTTAGCGAAACAGACAGTGGTAATGTGTTTTACGTTGTAACTAATAAATTTTGTCGAGAAGAGAAGGTAAAGAAAACTGCCGATAATTTTTGTAAAGGAGGGGTCAGTAAGGACAGGAGTAGAACTGACGTGAAGAGCGAAGAGCTTCTTGATTGGTGCGCTAGTGTAAGGACGCGCTGGTATTGGTTAATGTGAGCGTGACGTAGAGCTTTCGGATTGGTGAGTTGGTGTGAGACGCGCTGGGATAGGTCCGAATAGCCGAACAGTAGAAAGAACAGAGTGGTGAAGATTTTCGTGTATTTGTTTGAGAAAAAGAACAGTGAATTATGGCTTATTAGGAGTATGATAGAGAGAAACCGTCATGGTTTGCGAAGATTAAAAACTTTTTCAAGAAAGACAAAAAGGTAGTGACTAGGGAAGGAAAAGTACTTCCTCTGCCGAAAACGCCAGCATCTCATATGATGTTGAAATATGGCTATCAGACATGTATTTGGTTGGAAAATTGGGCGAAATATACTCAAAGCGATGGAGTTTTGGCATTTCCAAAAAATGGTTCGTTTAGCACAGCAGTACTTCGAAATTTGAGAGAAAAGATGCTGAAACTTGAACTGAGACGTAGACCAACACAGTTCGAAGCTTTAGGTGAATGGGAAGATGAGATGTATGAAAGGGAAAGACACAGAGGTGCAAAGAATTATAGTTTAGTCCATGGAAGAGTATGGGGATTGAATCATGAAGACAGGATGAGACGATGGCGGTATGCTAACATGACAGATGGTTTGTTTCCTGTCAGAACAGTTGAAGAGATTACAGGGAGAAAGTGTACGGAGAAAAAGAAGCATGCAGTAACAGAAAGGTATGGGTATGGAGGTAGCGACACAGAGGATGAGTTGCTGGAAGACATTTTAAATAAAAGACCCCCTCCATATCAACAGAATTCTGCGGTGGTGACTTCAAATGCACCGCCAATGGAAACTGTAAGAAATCAAAGCCCTGAACGAAATTCTGAAATAAATAGGTCATATGATAAATTAGAAACACCACAAAATGTGAAGCATGATAATGGTAATACAACTGAATTAGCCAGAACTACAAGAGAGTTGACTGAAAAGATAAGAGAATTAACAAAGAATATGGAAGCTGTGACTGTGCCAGTGACGATAGGGCCAGTAATTCCGGTATTTGAAAATCAAAGAATAGATGAGCATTACTTGACAATCCCATTGAACTCTAGTATGCAAAAAGTGAGAGAAGGGATAATTCCAGAAAATAGAGAGGCAAGAGATTCCGTTGGTTCATGTAGGTCGAGTTCACCTACAAATTTGACAATTAATGAGAGTCAGATAAATAGGATTCCTATGGGAACCGAGTCAGCAACTGAGACCCCAGAGAGAAGTGTAAGTTGGGCAGAAATAAATAAAACCCCTGTGGGTCTGACAGACAGAAGAATTAAATGAGTGGGTGAAGAACTTACAAAAGAAAGATGCTGAACCACAACCTTTGGATGTGATTAGATTAAAAATAGATATGGAGGAATTGATTCTAGGGACTATTTGGTACAGATCGGTTGAAGTCCTACCAAGATGACGAGTTAATGTTCATGTGTAAAAGTGTTACTTGGAGAGCTAGGAACTTGCATGAAAAATTGGAAGAGACAGCGAATGAACTAGGAGTAGAGTTTGGAAAAATCAGAGGATTGCAGAAACCGTACAGGGTAGACTTTAGTGAAAAGGATATAGAAAATCTGAACACTTCAGAACGATTAACACAGATAAAGGAACTGATTGTGTTATTGAGAAAATGGGGAGATGTGGACAGGTGGAGAAGAAGGTGGATAAGAAGGAAGGAGGGAACGACTGATAAAGCTTCATTGGCTTTTCCGGTAAAGGAGAAAGAACCGATAGTAATGGAGTGTCCAATGAGGGAAACTCCAGGAGGAAGCTATGTACATGTCCCATGGTCCAGACAAGATATATTGGCATTTACAAATGACTTTCCAAGATTGAGAGAGAAACCCGTAGAATGGTACAGACAGGTAGAAAGGTTTGTAAAAGTTTCAAAAGTGTTGTGGGAAGATTTGGATGGATTGTTTGAAATTGTTGTCATAGCAGATTTATGGACAGAATGTAAGATTACAATTGACTGGCCGAAGGAAGAATATCCTAGAGATGCAAAAACGGGAGCCCCAGGTTCAGAAGTAATGAGAAAATATGAACAGGCAATCACGTTTCTGAAAAATAAAATCCCACCAAAAGAAACGGACTGGGTAAAAATTGATAGAACAACTCAGGAGAGTAAGGAATCTGTACATGCCTATTATGAGAGACTGCTTTTGGTTTTTAAACAGTATAGTGGTTATGAGAATTTGAGTGAAAAGGACATGAGTCATTTTGTGTATAGATTTGTATATGGTTTGAAACCTGAAATAAGTGAAATGATTAAGCAGCATATGTTGTGTTGGCAGAATAGCATAGTAGATGAAGTATTAAGGTATGCAAAGTATTGTAGTGACGATATTGAGTGTAGACAGCATAAACTCAAGGAAAAGGCAATGTGGGCACAAGTAAAAGTTGCAGAAAAGCAAGAAGCTAGGATGAATAATCAGTCTAGTGATGCAGGGCAGACTAAATCCAAACCGAATATAGGTAAGGGAAAAGGTCAAATGAGTATAGAAGAGGCTAAAAAGAAATGGCCGTGTCATAATTGCGGAAAATTAGGACATTGGAGAAACGAGTGTAAATTTCCTCCAAAAGCTAATACAGAAAATCAACCATTAAATCTACAGGTGCAGAATGAGGTGAGTTACCAACAGCTGCAACAACCGCCGGTAGTTACTCAACAGTGTCAGGTGCCGCAACCACCTCTTCCAAAGAGTGTAAATCCTCAGAGATACAGTACAGAGACAGGATTCTACGGAGGAGAGCAGGTAACAAAATTGCCACGCGCAGCTGCAGTTTCGCAGTATTGGTTACGGCAGGATGGAGATGAATTGGATGAAAGCTTATGACGGTGCCTAGGAGAGGAAGAAGAGTGCGTGCTTGGCGCAACTCTAGAGGTAGATCAGTCGGGTCCATTTGTGGATGGAAAAGTGAATGGTGTAAATGTTACATTTCTTGTGGACACTGGAGCTACCCGTTATACTGTTAGATCAGTGGAAATTCCAAACCTTCCTCTCTCAGGAGAATATATCCAAGTTGTAGGTGTTTCAAACAGGCAGATTAAAACCCCTCTTACAAAACCAGTAGAGGTAAAAGTTGGACCATTCAAAAAGATGCATCGCTTTGTGGTCTGTGATTGCAGTCCTGTAAATTTATTAGGACGCGATCTACTTTGCAAAATGAATTGCACCATCTACTGTACCCCAGATGGTATTGCTTTCCAGACACCAGACGAGGATGTCCTTTATAAAATGACAATGCCAGAACTAGAACCAGGAGTGAATGACATGTTTCCTGTGTTTGATGCAGAGAAAATCCCTATTGAATTGAAAGGAGTAGTCAGGTCTGATGTATGGGATTTCACAGGCGAAGATATTGGACTAATGAGAGGAATTGATCCCGTAAACATTACTGTAAGGGAAGGAACAAATTACCCAAATACTCCGCAGTACAAATTAACGCCAGAAATCATTGAAGGAATAACACCTGTAGTTAATAAGATGATTGAACAAGGAATTCTTAGAGAAATAATGAGTAGCCCATGTATTTCACCTATAATGGGATTGAAAAAGCCAAATGGAACATATAGGATAGTGCAAAACTTGAGAAAAGTAAATAAGATTGTTATTCCTTGTTGCCCAATTGTGCCAAACCCCGCTGTAATACTGTATCAGATTCCACATGATGCAGAATGGTACACAGTTATTGATTTGTGCCATGCATTCTTTTCTATTCCATTGCACCCTGACAGCCAGCCATTATTTGCGTTCCGGTTCGGAGAGCGTATTTTGGCATTGTGCCGAATTCCTCAAGGGTATACTGAAAGTCCTTCAATCTTTAATCAGATTCTGAAGAAATCATTAGAAGATTTAAAAATGCCTGAAAAATCTGTGATGGTCCAGTATATTGATGACCTATTAGTGGCATCAAAGACCAGAGAAGCATGTGTTACGGACACAATTGCTTTATTAAATCATCTGGCAGAAGGAGGACACAATGGGGCATATTATGAAGAAACGGCGTTAAAATTATCGCCGCTTTAGCGGCAGAAAACTGCCGCTAAAGCGGCGATAATGGGCTTGATAATATGCCCTTGAGAATTCCAATAGAAGCCCATGTTCTGGTGTCAGATGAAGTCTGGGTTTATAGAGATGAAATACCAGTTATGCCTGATCTCTAATATGGCACTGATGTACCATGGGCAGGCACACATTGGTAGGGATGCCATGATCAGACTTTTTAGACAGACCTGGTACAACCCAAAATTTAGGGCTATAGCTGAAAGCCTTTGTCAAAGATGTCTTACATGCCAACAAATAAATCCTGGAAGAAAGACAGTAGTGAGTTTGGGAACAATAGGACGTGAAGGTGGTCCTTTTACTAGAATGCAACTAGATTTTATTGAAATGCCCCCAAGCAATAGATTGAGATATGTCCTTGTGGTCGTTTGTTTGTTTTCTCGTTGGGTGGAAGCCTATCCGACAAGAAGGAATGATGGAGTTACTGTGGCTAAGCTCCTGCTGAGAGAATTCATTCCTAGGTATGGCTTTCCAGTAACGATCGAAACAGATAGAGGAACACATTTCCAGAATGAAATAATCCAACTGATATGTGAAGCACTTGACATTCAACAAAAACTGCACTGTGCCTACAGACCAGAGGCTTCTGGAGTGGTAGAGCAAGTAAATGGAACAATAAAGAATAGATTAGGGAAAATGTGTCAAGCCACAGGACTCAAATGGCCCGATGCCCTGCCATTGGTGCTGATGAGCATCAGAAGCATACCTGACAGAAAAACAGGTCTGAGTCCTCATGAAATAATCATGGGACGAGCAATGAGACAAGCACATGTACCTGTCAACAAACTGCTGACTATAACTGATGATCTCGTATTGGACTATTGCAAAGGATTGGCTGATGTGGTGCATTCTGTGTTTCATCAGGTTGGACCGGATGCGACCACTCTTGAAAGAAAACCAGCTCATGATTTGAGTCCAGGAGAATGGGTCCGCATTAAAGTCCACAGAAGAAGAAACTGCTTGGTTCCTCGCTGGGATAAGCCACGTCAAGTGATCCTGGTGACAACAACTGCTGTAAAGTGTGCAGGTGTGAAAAATTGGATTCATGCCAGTCATACCATCAGAGTTCCAGATCCTGAAGCTCGACCTGTAAGTCGACATCTGGAAATATCAGATAATAGCTCAGCATCTGAAGCAGAAACTGAGACGATCAGAGTTCCAGATATTGAAGCTTGACCTGTAAGTCAACATCTGGAAGAATCAAGTACCAGTTTGACAATTGAAGAAGAAACTGAAACGATCAGAGTTCCAGATCTTGAAGCTCGACCTGTAAGTCGACATCTGGAGATATCGGATACCAGTTCGGCATCTGAAACAGACCAACCTGAAACTGGTGAAAGACAAAAGGAAAAATCAGGAAACAAAAGAGCTGATATTGAAACCGAAGAAACTGAATCAAGAAACAGCGACAGTGAACAGCCAAGTACAAGTTTTGGGAAAATTCCTCCAGAAATTGTTGAGGTAACTGAAGAAAATTTAGATTCAGATAGAGAGATTGGGGAAAGTGCGGAAGACAAACGAGGAGGGTTAGAATCAAATTTTCAAACAGAAGAATCACAAGAAGATTCGGATTCAAACAAAGAAACTGAGATCATAAAATTCAAAGTTAAAGGAAGTGAAGTGAGGTCTGAGACAGAATCTGAAGAAAGTGAAGAAGAAAGAAAGCAAAGAATAGGACCAAGAAAGAGAACTTGGAGAGCAGAACGAGAAGAAAAAGAAAATGAACTGAAAAGGCCAAGAAAAGGAGATAATTGGCCCAATGAAATTAAAAGACTGAGATATAAAATAATAAATTTGAACAAAGATAATGCGGAACAAGTACATGAAATAACAAGTCAGAAAGGACAAAGAAAACCAAGTGAAAGACAGTTACAGAGACCAAAAAGAGTGAAGAGACCTAACTTGAAATATAAGTCACCTGAATGGCTATACATAGCACTGACCGACATCAAAGAAGTGGATAGCAGTCACGAAATCCCAGACAAACACTGTGAACAAATGGGAGAGAGTGAATTGCACCAAACCTGAAAGACAAAGAAAGAAAACCGGACTGGACACCTAAACTGAAAAAGACAAGAAAAAGTTCTGAAAAGAACTGAAGAGAGTACCAAAAGAGACTGATTAAAGGGTAGAGTGGCTGAAAAGTAATTCTGAGGTGTGGAAACACATTTTCTGTACATATATATATATATATATATATATATATATATATATAGCTAGATAGTATTACAACATGGTAGACACTGAGAATAGAAGATCCAGATGTGAGTTTTTACGTAGATGGTGTAGGATGTGTTTTTATTGTACAGGTTTGCTAATGCTTATCTGGTTTATTTTAGCAATAATAATTCCACTTAGGTTAGTTGTAGAAAATACATCAGTAATAGTGAATGACACGAATAATGACAAGAAAGCTAACATAAAGAACACTGCAACATTAGTAGATAGTACTGATTTTCATAGGGATAAGTCAATAACTGATTTTTCCAAGAATGTCTTCACGAAACTTTTATACGAATATGTGGAGACAATGGATGTGAGAGATTGTTATGTCTGTATGCAGCTACCTGCGTCTGTAACCTTTGACGTATGGAATAACTTGTAGTGTTTTAGCTAGCCTATTTTATAAAACAGGTAGATTAGAATATTACTACAGTGACATAGATGCTGTTTTTGCTAAAATTCCCGTAATCCCTGAATTAAATAAGGTAAAAGTTGCAAAGGTATTTGGAGAGTTTTTCTTAGAAACAAAAGAATTAACATTAGAGTATACATTTAGACACAATCTTACTTGTGAGTTAAAGAAAGAAGAAAAGATTTTCTTAGACATGGTAGAGGACAGAAGGGTTAAGTTTCAAAGAAAGGTAGCAGGAGAAAAGACAAAAACCCCACCTTGGGCGTTTGAAGAGAGAAGTTACGACAAAGGTGAAACAAATGCAGCTATGGTTCTGGATTGGCCCCAACAGGGAAAATTGTGTGTTAGTAGAGGTAACACTATGGGGCCGATTCCGATCTCGGCCGGTAGGGCACCGAATCGGATTCGGCGTTACCGGATCCGAGTCGGACGCCTTGTTTCCGACTGATTCGAACACCCGTCCGCGCGAGCGAGTACGATGCGAGCGTACGCGAAATCGCCGACCGACTCGTTCCCGGCTCCGAACCGCTCCGACCGACTCGTACGGACCCGACTCGCACTACGCAATGGAGACGTTCCCCGACCGAGCAAGTATGATGCGCGCCTCGAACAGTCCGACCGACTCGCGCCGTCCGGCTCCAAAGAGCAGTCGGAGCCGGACTTCGGGGGTCCGTGTCGGACCCCCCTGCATGCGTAGCCGCGCGAGTCGCACACAGGGGGGACCCATGGGTCCCCCTACACATGCATGTACGGCGCGAGTCGCGCCGACGCGAACCCGCTTTAGGGGGCACCCTTGTTCGCGACGCACCCATTCAGTCAATGGGAGCCAGTGTACGCGTCGTACGACCAGCTCCCATTGACTTCAATGGGAGTCCGACCGAATCAAGTCCGGCAGCATGCGGCCGCATCGCACTCGTCCGGTCGGACTGCTAGAGTCCGGTTCGGTCGGAAATCTCTCCGGGTCCGGCTCGGTCGGAGAGATTTCCGGCCTGAATCGGAATCGGCCCCTATGTATGATAACTATTTCGTGAGTTCTAGTGAGTGCCGAGAAACATACAAAATTCTAGGGGGATGGGGATTTAAAAGAGGAAAACATCCAGTATTCCCAGGGATCTATTATATTTGCGGAAATAGAGCTTATTATAGGTTGCCGGACCATTGGTACGGAACATGCTATCTAGGCCTGGTCTTTCCAAAGATTTTTCATGTGGAAAGAGGAACAAAAGGAATTCACGAGATAGGTAAACCATTAACCCGTAGGAGGAGGGAAAGCTTCTCAGAAATAGTAGGTGACATTTTTGGAGCATTGATACCAGCAGTGGGTATATCTTTGAATGCATACAAGATTCGGAAATTGTCTACAGTAGTAGATTGTTTATCAACGAATACTGCTGGAGGGTTCTTAATGGTAAATACCGAAATGGTTGCCATGAGAGCTATGGTAATGCAAAATCGACTTGCCCTTGACATTCTTTTGGCAAAAGAGGGTGGAGTCTGTGGAATGCTGAAGGTACAACATTGTTGCACTTACATTCCAGACAAAAGTGAGAATATACAGAAGTATATAAAGAACATTACTGACTTGCACAAAGAAATTGCTCCACTGGAGGTTGAAGGTGTTTGGGAGAGACTTGGTAAGAGTTTTTCCTCAATGAAGAAATGGTTCATTGAGAGAGTGGAGAGGTGTGGTGCAGCGGCCAGGGCAGCTGACTTCGGAGCACAGGGCTCACGGTTTGATCCCTGGCTCCGGCAGCAGCTCAGTTCAGCACTATGTGACTCTGGGCAATAGCTCACTTAATTTCCACGACGGCGCCCAGCGCCTTGAGACCCGTAAGGGTGAGTAGTTTGCGCTTTACAAATACGGATTTATTTATTCACAGAAATAGGTAGTTCTCTTATTGGGAAAATACTAATACCAGTCACAGTATTAGTAATAGTAATGCTATTGGTGAGATTAGCATATGTGTGTATTAAAAGAAGAAAAAGACAAAATAGAGTAAAAAGAGAAAATGAGAAAAATAAAGAGAGAGAACGGGAGATGGGAGAGATAGAAATGGAAGAGTTAAAAGAGAACATGTACAAATGGTCTAAAAGACAAGATGAAAAGAACACGGTTGTATAAACTAACAAAAAGCAAGTGGACAAGAAACATTTTATCTGATAAATTTTTGTAGGGATAGGTTTTTGTGGTGATGTTAAAAATCACCAAAGGGGGGAATTGATGGAGCAGGGTAAACAAAATAATTTGTACCCCTTGGAAATGAATGACCTCTTAATAATTTAATAATACTGACTGGTTGAAAAAGCATGTACTAACCAACAAATGCACCCTTTTTAGTAAACACTATATATATGGGTAACATGCAGGTTTGTGCAAAATCTAATCTACTTACAAATGTGAAGTTAATTAACTTTAGTATTATGATTGCGTACTAATTAGAGTGAAATTGCATGATATATGTTGCGTAGTAGATTTGTATTGTGGCAAAGAATGCAGAAGGTAAGTAAAATTGCTTTAAATGTCGCTTCTGCTAGGTAACACCTAACACGGGTTCTTTAGAATGGCGGGTGGTAAACAGAAAGGCTTATTTTCTCTGTTTTAATTTTGGTTGTGTTTGTTCTTATGATTGTTCGTTTGGGCCTGTTAGGCCATGCTTCGAAAATGGTTGCTGGAGAGGATGAGATCACGTGAGACGGCCAAGATGGCCTCTGCGCAGAAGCAATAAAGAAAATCAAGTCACGTGAATGCGGCCTGTGCCCGGAGTGAGAGATGTCAAGGTCGAACTGACCTACAATAAAGAGCGTGCCAAAAAGATTCAGCATGTATTCATGGGAATGGATGGGAAAGAACCGAGTGACAATGGACGAACCAAAATGTGACCATCAAAGATCGCTACAAAAATGAATGGACAAGTTGGACTGCTTTTGACCCCAGAGTCATGAGACTCATTGCATGTTTTATTGTCCCTAAACCAGTTTGAACAAGGAGGGCGATGAGGTGACCATCACCACCCCTCAAATGGACCAATTAGCGTGATTCTTGCCCCTAAGGATTGCAACTTTTATGTGTAGTACTTGGAGTATTCTTAATGATGATGAACAAAAGATTCTAGATCGGCCGTTGTTTGCATTCAAACGGAACAATAACTTGAAAAAAGAATTGGTGCATACTTACAGGCTCACAACTGCAATAGAACAACAAACCATCTCAGGGACCAAAGCAATTGGTAATTATAAATGTGGGAGTTGCGCTATCTGCGATCAATGCATAGTAGAGAAAAGTATCTTGCACAACAAACGGACTTTGACATCTAAAGATCTTAACAATTGCAGACGTAGTAATGTTGTTTATCTGCTTACATGCCCATGTAGTCTAGGGTATGTGGGCGAGACAGCTCGAGAATTGAGAGTCCGCCTTCTGGAACATAAATCTGCATTAAAAAACAATAAAGAAAATGCTCCCCTAGTAGACCACATTACAACAGGAGGTCATTCTTTTACTGATTTTAAATGGTTAATTATCGAAAAAATTAAAGGAAATAAGAGAGGAGGGAATCTTACAATTAAACGGAAAAATAGGGAACAATGGTATATTTCAATACTGGACACGGTAAAAAAAAGGTCTTAATACCAAGGAAGACTGGATGAGATTGATTAATTAAACTGGCTTTTAATATTAGGTCATTAGAATTATCAGTTTACAGAAAGTCTGAGCTGATGCAACTCTGAAATAAAGGTACGCGATCTCTTAGATATAGTGTATACAGTTGTCTTTAGATGAATAACCAAGTATTTGGGTCATGCCAGCAGCTTCTTCCTAATTTTCAACAAAATATTCCTGATTGACCACTGATGTATTGTGTATTGTAGGTACTGTACCGGCCAGGATTTACTGCATAACCAGGTTGTCCTTTGAGGAGTATTTAATATTTACTTTAATCGGGAAAAGGACATTTGAAAGGATTAAGTACTGAGAAAGGGATTCGGGAATTCTGAACAAACAGGTACGCGTATTAAAAGACCAGGTTTAAAGCATTATCCTGGAAAGAGGAAATAGAAGTTTAACTGTTTAATTGTTGACATATTGTATATTTTTCACAAAATTGCCTTGAGGAGAATTATTTTAGAGTTCCTGCCTATATTTAAGTGCAGCTTGAATTAATTAATTCAACCTCCTCCTGATCAGATAGGAGCCTCCGATTGTTACAAGATGGTGGCCATTTACGCAACTAGGCAAGGGGTAAATAGATTAGCCACCTTTCTGTGACGCGTGCCGTCATCCATCGCGACGTGCGCTCTTGGGATGACGAGTTGGGAAACACTATGACCGGGTGTTCCCTATTACGTGAGGATATTTAAAGCGGGAGACGAAGAGCTCCACCTTTTTTCCGCACCCACACCGGAACGGAAGGTATCCAGTGGGCCGTAAAAGATTTTATGGGTGAGTGACAGTTAGCACTCGGGTAATTTGTTATTTTTTCATCTCGAAACAGTGCAACATACCATTAAGCTACAAGAACAGTTGCACCTAAGGCTTTTATTTTTTCCTTTCCCAATGGCTAATGATACTTATGCTTATAGAAAAAATAGATTGTTTGAAGCATGGTTTCAGACGTTTTTTTAATGGTTTTTATTCTTAGAGTCCCCGAAGTGTATGCAAGCACGATATTGATGGGGCAGGTCTTGCAGTAAGCCGTTGGAAGCGATTGGAGGGCTTTTTAGTCCCCATCTCGATACTTTAAAATTTGAGGTAGGTCACACCGATTAAACAATAGAGATATTCAATTATGTACATTATGAAAAAGTTTCAAATGGATTCACTATGGGAATATGTTCTCTTGTGGTTACTTTCCATGTATTTTATACCTTTCGGGGGTAATCTGTATTCTGGTCTCCTAAGCATTTGGAGAATAATTGGAGCTGACTGCCCAAGTATTTGAAGTACTATTGGGGCATATTGCCCAAGGTGGGTGTTGAATTTTGAGAGTTCCTTGGAATATAAGGGCGAGTTTTTCTGGCGATGTCCCCTCAGTTTATCATTTTTCTCTGTTTTTTGCACACAGTGTGATGTTGGGAGAAAACATTATATAAAGCGAAATAAGACACAACTGATATTCCTACTACCAACAGGAATACTTTAACCATAAGGTATGATCTACTTCACTACTACGGGTGATGGAAGCTGGTAGTCTCACTTGATAGGAGGCCCACATGTCTCATATATAGTATTTAGGTGGTTGATAATACCAAGTAATACATAATGGAACAACATCGGTATTCCCTGAATAGGACACCAGGATTAGATTTATAAAGAATATTTTCACGGGAGGTGGGAGGAGTAAGACCCCCTCATTCCTAGTGTTTACGTATCCTACCTTTATGCAACATAAGGAGGATATTAAAGTATGAATGGATATAAAATTGAAAGATGGAATGAATGGGCAAGAGTGGTAGTTATTTTGCACTATGAGGATAGGCCCTCTAAACAATTATAAATGAATCATACATTTTGTGGTTTATGTATAATAAATGTTTAAGTCATGTTTGGAAGTTTTTAAGCAATTATTGTGAGATTAGTTTATATCCCCCTTTTCAAAAAAAATATTTGTATTTGTGTATTGTATAATATGATAGAGTGATATAGATTTTGTTTTGATGCAGGCACATATTCTATTATTTTACCCTTGAGAGGAACACTAAGATTGTGAGTCCTGAAGAAGGTGGCTTAGAAATTCATTGTCCACCGAAACGCGTTGGCGCTTCTTTTTTAATTATTAATTTCGAGGAACTGTGAAGTTTAGACACAACAAAATCTACAGACTTTGATAATATTGATTTAATCGAATTAACATATTTATGATGATATATGTTTGTCACTTGGATTGTCTCTCGTTTTAATGTTTGTTATATTTTATTTTATAAATTTGAACTCAACTTTTGGATTGTTTTTAATTTCTGAAAATTATTATGTATATAAATTGCGTTTTACATGATTATAATTGTTTTTTAATAAATGTGCTCGATATATAAAAAAATTCTTTATAGTTGATTTATGGGTCCTGTCTTAATAGTTCATTGAGGATATTTGGAAACCACATGAGTGATTGAGTGTGAGATAGA
The DNA here is from genome assembly GCA_963921515.1 of Calotriton arnoldi. NCBI lineage: Eukaryota > Metazoa > Chordata > Amphibia > Caudata > Salamandridae > Calotriton > Calotriton arnoldi. The sequence continues at coordinate 3,406,171 of CAWUFW010000272.1, read as the reverse complement.
GTCGATTGTGTGAAGTCATCCAAGAGAAATTGTTTTTTTGATACAGTGATTGTATATGGTACCCTGTCTCTTGGGTAGGGGGCCACTCTCTCTCTTTTGAAACAGATTTAACTCATTTTCAACTGAACTTTTGAAGGAAGTGACCCGCTTGGGGCCTCTTGGGTCACTGATGACCACCTCTCAGCCTGCTGTACCAAATGAAGAGTCGGTCAGACAGTGGAGTCGGTCAAACCAATAACTGTTTATTCGTATACACTCAGACCAGAGCCCTGTCTGCACAGTCCATGAGAGTGCTACAGAGGGAACTAAAGAACGGCAAGCATACACATATATTATGTACATTTCATGGCTGAGCAAACACACACCCACAGTGGAATTTTCCAGACTGATGCAGCTGGACAATGAAATACAAAAAAATTAGGTTTCGGTTCTCGTATCTCACACAACCTAGCACAATCCAAGGTCGTTTCACCCTGGGCCTGCCACCAGACAAGTGGGAGAGCGCCTCTATCTAGTGAGAAAGGTATGCGTTAATATGAACAGTCTATTCATTACCAAAACAAAACCTAACATTTCAGAAACGAAACTTAGCAAAGACCATTTCTCAGAATAAGATGAAATCAGTTTAGAACAACCTAAAATGGCATCTAAAAGAGAAAAGGGTGTAGGGAATGCTAACTAAGAATTAACGTTGCGTGAACATTAACGGACATAATCTAACATACCCTCCTTTTAGCATGAGCTAAAAACATTTTCGGAATAAGTAAAAGAATTAATGGATATACATAGACAATAGTACAATAGCGATATCTACCTATTAGTAAACAAGGAGACATCAAAATCGAAATGTAAACAAGAGAGAATCATGGGCATTCCTTACAATCGTCATTAGAGGGGTACAGCCAGAAGGGATGAATCCTCAAATAGACCTTCATCAATATGCATTAAATCATCAATGTCATTCTGCAACAACATAGCGGCATTTGTAACATGAACTGATATTTTCTGTTTGGGCGTAAAAACGGAGGCGCAATAAGAACAACAGAAAGGAAGACATTGAATAAGGATGCAGCAAAACACCAGTTCCTTAAAAATCCAACCCCAACTACCAAACAGGGACCAACTCCAATTCCCACTTTCCATGCCCTTGACATTCTCAATGATGTCCAGAATGTGTTGTGTTATGTTTTTCTCCAAATTTTCTATGCCCATAACACACTGGTCGCCAATTAAAGCGCAAACACCACCAGACTTGGCCAATATAAAATCTACAGCATATCTAGCCTGCTCCGAATACACCCGCATACTTCCCAATTGGGTAGTAATATCTCTTAGAGCCGCCACTGTGGTATTGGACCGAATTTGCAATTTACATCCGAACTATTCCCCGGCTTTTTCTTCCCTTGCCATAGCCGTACCACCCAAGGTAAATATGGACGACAGGAGGTACCCAAATGTGATACCATTGCTATAGCTGTTCACTTCTAAATCTGTGACTCCTTCACAAAACTCTTTCGTTAATGTCCTTTTCACCCATCTCTTTTTCGGCTCAATATCTTTACATGGGAAACCCAGAGGCAACACCATCCCAAGAGCTACATCATCAGTCCCATTATAAACATTGGAATAAGTCCCATTGGCCAAAAAATAAAACCCAGTATGTGCATATATTGGCCCCTCATAAGTTACTGCTGAATACTTGAAATTCATCCCAAGTGTATTTGGATCGGATTTATGCTCCAAGAAGAATGTTTGCGTGCACAATATTGTTCCTGAACAAATTATATACAAAGAAGTTTCCGTAGAATTCACTATGGGGCAACAAGCAGCATAATAACCAGCTTTTCGGGGTACTGTTATCTCTTTATAATGCCAACCCACAAGCGTTATATTCTGTTCTACCATTTCGAAATTATCATGCTGTTATCACACCCAGGGTAATCCTCACCCTGTGGTTTCCTGTGATATAAACATGGCCCGGGATAACCAAGTCCAAACATACCCTTTATTCTACAAAATCTGGTGGCCGAGTGTATGTGTAATAAACAAGTGACAAAGGATATGCTGTCCAGAGGATGGCAACAGAACCAATAGGATAGCAGGCAGTGCCATTCCCGAAAAATCTCTTATGCATGGCTACAAACACATTATTTGGTGTAGCCCTCTTGTCTCTCCCCAGGGAAATGGGTCCACCCAGGTCAAGTGTGGGTGCATCATATACATCCTCCAAAAACCACAACACCCCCCACACTATTATTATTATCATGACTAAAACAACAATACATATTATTTTACTTCGAGTGGACCAAATTACACGACGTTGATTTGGAATTATTGGCTGCTCCTCCTCATCGACTGGTCTACCAAATGGATGCATCGTGAGATAAAACAAAGAAACACTCAAAGTGATAAACAACGTAAATGTTCCCAGTGTCCGTCAGAGCCTCTCTGGCACAGGCTCCTATTGTCCATCAATCAGTTGGCGCACTTGCGCACCGGCGGTGGAGCTTGCTCTGTCCTAAGCTCGTTCTGCTCTATCCCACATTGACAGAAACAGTATATTCTCAAAATGTATCTTCTTCCCTAACTAATGTTCAGACAACAAAAGCGGAACAAATGCGAAATATTAGAACCTCTCGTTGGTACAGCTATGCAGTACTGACCTACCTTATTCAGTCCATCCCTAATCTTTTTTCTCTTTTAGCTCGATGGTCCTCGTCCGACCATCGAGCTAAAAGAGAAAAAAGATTAGGGATGGACTGAATAAGGTAGGTCAGTACTGCATAGCTGTACCAATGAGAGGTTCTAATATTTCGCATTGTAATTATACCTGACTGCCCCAGGCACCGTATGATCTGAAAACAGAGGCTCTTGGATAGCTCGTATTTCAGGTGGAACAGCCTAGTTCAGAACATCATCATTTTCCTCCTCTGTTCTGGTCCATATAAGTTGGCTGTCGCTGAAAGGTACAAACCTAGGCACTTGTTCACATTCAACATCCCCCACTCTTTCCTTGAACCACTGATCATAAGGTAGCGGCAGAGGTACCTTCGTGCAGTGGGTGGCATGCACCCAATTCTTTCGACCTGCAACCTTCACAACCGTACGAGTGACCAGTAAAACCTGCTCAGGACCTTTCCATCTGGGTTCTAGACTTTTCTTCCTCTGAAGGTTTTTAATGAGGACAAAATCACCAGGCTGTATGTCGTGACCAGGTCCCTCAGGTTTCGGAGGTAGGGAGTTGTGAACCTGTTGGTGAATAGATCGCAGACTTTCTGTTAACTGGCCAAGATAATCAAGCAACACAGGATATTCAATCTCTGAGAACCGTTTCGGGCGGGGGACACCCCAGACATTTGCTGGGTGCCCAAAAACCACCTCGAACGGGGACAAACCAGTTCTAGAGTGGGCTGTGGTTCTAGTTGACAAAATAGTTAATGGAAGAGCATCCGGCCATTGCAACCCTGTCGTCTCTTGGATTTTTGCCATATTTAAATTGAGAGTACTGTTGTACTTCTCAACAAGGCCAGCTGACTGCGGGTGATGGGCAGCATGAAATTTCTGTTTAAGGTGCAAACCTTCACAAATTAATTTAATCACTTTCCCATTAAAATGAGACCTGTTGTCACTCCAGATAATTCAGGGCGTTCGGAAACGAGGAAAGAACTCTTTAAGGAGTACTTTCGCAGATGTAATGGCTGTGTTGTCTTTAGTGGGGTAAGCCTCCACCCATTTACTGAATGTACAGATAACCACTAAAACAGACTTAAGATTATTGCATCGTTCCAATTCAATATAATCCATTTGGAGGACCTCAAACGGAAAAGAAGGTGGTGCAAAATTACCAGGTGGTATAGGGTTACCCTTTCCTGGATTATGTTTCATGCAGATCATGCAATATTTCACCAAATGTGCAGCTGTTTTGGAAATGTTATCATTGTGCCAGACTGGAGCTAACAATTTACAAATGCCTTTTGCACTAATATGAGCTGGACCATGCGCCATAGTAACCACAGGGAGTACATATGCATCAGGTAACATCCATTTCTGCTCCCCAGATTTATCAATCCAACATCCTTCCTCATTTAACTGTGCGGTACTCTCCTGCCATTTCGCTAATTCCTCTATTGTTGCTTCACTCTGTATCTCCTTTACATTCTCATCTGTATCCTCAAACATAGCAATCTCGGGAACCCATCTAGCTGGACCTGCAACAAACATTCTTTTTATTTTACTCCGAGCGGTGTCCTTAGCTACCTGGTCTGCAAACGCATTTCCTCTACCTACTTCGTCAGTGATCTTTTTGTGGGCACTACACTTGATTATTGCCAATTTCTTAGGAAGCGTTAATGCAGATAATAATCCCAATATAAGGTGTCCATGCTGGATTTTAGTGCCATGAGAAGTAAGGAACCCTCTCTCTGCCCACAATCGACCGAAATTATGAGCCACCTCAAATGCATACTGGCTATCTGTATAGACATTGACTACCAACCCTTCACTGAATTCACAAGCTCGGATAAGGGCAACAAGTTCAGTGGCTTGAGCCGACTGATAGGGGACCCGTGATGTCTCTACCACCGTACACAATGTAGTGATAGCATAAGCTGCAGTGGTGGTGCCATCTGGTAATTTGAAACAAGAGCCATCAACATATAATTCTCCTTGGGGGTCAGATAAGGGAACATCAGTCAAGTCTACCTGTCCCTTCGTCTCTTCGGAAAATACAGTCATGCTTATCAACTGCATCATCCTCAAAAGGGAGGGGTAGTAACGTGGCTGGGTTCAGAGTGGCACATCTTTTGATCGTGATATGCTTAGCAAACAATGTCAATTCATAACCAGTATAGCCCTGAGGAGCGCGACAGAATCAAAAACTCTTGCCGGCCAGTGTAAATCCAAACAAATACTTACTATCCGGATGTATAGGAATACTAAAAAAGGCATTTTTCAAATCAATAACAGAGAAGAACTTAGCAGTAGATGGAATCATTGTCAAAAGTGTAGTAATATCAGGAACCACCGGAAATTGCGGAACCACTATTTTATTGACCTCTCGCAGATCAATCACAAAATGATAAACGTCATCAGTAGCATCAGAAGAACCCGAGGGTGCCCGTTTAAGAGCCGGAAGAATAGGACTATTACAAATGTTACCAGACATTTCCTCAACTACTCCCTTATGTATCAAATCCTGATAAATCTGAAGAAGGGCCCGCTCACCCGCCGGCGGTATTTTACACTGAGGAATGCGAGGCAAAATAGCATTATCTTTGACTTGTATAGAAACTGGTGGTATATGTAATAAACCCACATCAGTATCACCAGTAGCCCATAACGTGGGTGGTACCTGATCAAACTCAGCTGGGAGGGGCGCATCCTGAGACAGACACTGTCTCGTACTCACATCCGGACAAATGGTAATATAAACAGGAGAACAAAGGATGTCATTTTTTCAACAAGTCCAAACCCATCAAATTCTGACCACAATTTGAAGTTAATAGAAATGGGAACTCCACAGTAAAAGGACCAACAGTAAGTGCAAGGGGTTGTGAAATGGGGCTTACAACCAGTACTCCTGAAAAACACACCGAAACATTATTATGGCCAGACAGGGCTGCCCCAGAGACCATATGTCAGGAAACAGAACTTTTCGTCGCACCTGTATCCACCAAAAATTTCTTAGTCGAACCTTGCAAATCCGCCTGGACATAAGGACCACGCTGATCTACAGGTATCAGAACTGGTCCCTCACCCTGTCTCCGGCTGTCCTAGCTATAAGACATACCTGTCACATAATCAAAATCATAATCATCATTGTAGTACTGTCCATCTCTGGGGTCGTCAAAATAGTTATTATCAGAATGGCCCACAGGAGCTGCATTATTCTGGGGTCTATCAGTCCCATGGCCCCTACCGCCAGAACCTCGTCCTCTAGGGGACTAAACCTTCTGCAACAGTACAGGACACTGGCTATGCCAGTGTCCTTCCTCTTTACAATACGCACACTGATTCTGCCCCAAAGGTGTCTTTGAAGGCTGCCTAGTACGTGGGAGTTGTCGTGCAAGACTTCCCCATCCTCTGGTATTACCCCGATATGCCTGCTGCAACAACACCTTCGTCTTTAAATCCTTATGTTTCTTATCATTCTTATCTTTTTCTTCCTTATTTCGGTGCTCATAATACTGGGCCATATTTAAAATAACAGAAGGAGAAGACGTAGACCAAGTACCTTCAGACGCCTGCAAACGAGTCATTATTTCAGGAAGAAGGTTAGTGACAAACCTGTCAACAAACAAATGGACTCCTCCTTCTGTGGACATATCCTGCCCACTGTAATCCAAAAACATATCTTCAAACCTAGTAAAGAAATCAGACATACTCTCATCCTTTTTCTGTCGACAGGCAGTCAATTTATCCCAGCTTACCTTCTTAGGTGGAATAAGGGTATGCATGTATGTAATAAAACAACCAGGCAAGGCAAGTATCTCAGCAAGTGGTTTATCTCCTGGCTTCCTATCTCAATCCCATCCCCTAATCACATCCCATGTTCCGCCCAACTAGGCAACATGATCCTGAGTATGTACCTGCCGCCAGATATCAACCGGAACAAGGAGACCAAAGAACATCTCAATGTCAGCAAGAGTCATTGCAGTAGAAGAAGCAACCTCTGTCAATTCTTCATAATAGGCAGTAGGGTTTTTTCTAGGATCCGGCAAAGTAGTCTTAAGAGCTAAAACTTCACTCCTTTTCCATGAAGTATAAACCCATTGCTCCTGAAAGCGGGCAGCCACGGCCGGTCTAGTGATCGCTCCATGCTGATTCGTCAATGCAGGTATTTCTGGATGATAAATTCGGTGGACTTCACGCATAGGGAACTGAATTATCTGAGTAGGACTCTTTTCATATAACCTGCCTCTATAAGAAAGTATAGTAAAAATATTACCAAACACTTGTTCCGGCACCAGGTCAGTAACATAAACGCGATCTCTAATATCAAATAATATTTGAGGAGCTTCCGTTTCAATATGCATCTTCCAAAGATCAATCAACGTGGCAGACATGTGCTTAAGGGCAAATTGCTGTATAAAAGGTTCGAAATCACGTACAACCTGCCAAATATCCTCAAGACTATATACTGCATTACGAGCCCATCGCATTGCCTGACTCGCTATTACCCTCTTCTCATCCTCTTCCACTTCAGATCGCACCAACGGACCTGTCCGTTCCCTGGACCTCGTCAAATCCCTGTCTTCAAACCCAAGTACAGGTGTGTCAGTACCCAAAGACAATGGAGGAGAAATAACTGAAACGGGAGTAGTAGGCAGGGCTGTGGTCAGAGATTGTACCGCACAAAAAGAAATAGAAGACACAGGAACCGAAACAGTGGGTGCAACAGTTGTCATTGTTGTCGAAGATGACGAAGGAGAAGAAAGAGTAGGGGGCACAGTAACCGGAGCGGTAGGTGTAAAAGCCGTAGAGATGGGAACACTTTGGGCGGGTGGCTGCAGCTGAGGGGGACCACAGGATATATCCTTTGCGGGGCATAAGGGGGTGGGGGTCGGGTATCTAACAGAGCTTCCACGAAAGTATCCTCTTCCTCCTTAGCCACATAAGACTTATCAATGTGCAGTCAAAACTTCCTATCTTCACATTCTACTCCTGTCTCCTGTTACTCTTTGTCATACTCTACAGCCTTCTGTGTAATCGTTTGCATCTCTCTCCATCTTTAACCGCCTTTGTCTAGCCTCCTTCTGCCAAGTCCGAAGAGATTCAAACATTACCCATCTACTACATCTCTTAAACAACTGCTCCTGGAGAAATCCAATCTTCTGTTCATCAAAAGTGCCTGTTAAAGGCCACTGCAACTCAGCATTGTCCCTCGTATATTTGTGCCATAATGTACTAAACATAATAGGGCCAAGGCCATGTTTCACATACATATCAAAGTTAGGGCTGCCTTCAGGAGGCACAGGCTGAGATTCTTCCAACCGAGCATCTGCAGAGCAACAACGACAACACAAACTCCAAATTTTACTAAACCAAGGCATTGCAAAAAAAAAAAATGTAATCGTTCTTTTACCTGGCAAAATATTTGCAAACACCTTTCACCAGGACAGTCCTAAGACTGAAACAAACTCAAACTCAAACCACAATGGTACCATATCCTCATAGAACCAAAACAGACTCATCTGATATCAGACGTACAAACGAAGCAGTTCTCCACTACCGACTCTTCAGACCAAACAGTCAGATCAATTGTTTCGCCGTTCAGGACTCTAGTCGGGATGACCGCTGGGTGAGGCACCCTCCGGTGAAACTAAGCTCTTCGTGCAGGGATCCCTGAGCCGTCAGTCCGACCTGATGATGTCCTTGTCCTCCCCTCTATCCACGGAAAGGGAAGGGTCAATAACCCGAAGGAGTCCCTGGTCGGGAGCCAACTGAAGGAAGTGACCCACTTGGGGCCACCCTGGTCACTGATGACCACCTCTCAGCCTTCCGTACCAAATGAAGAGTCGGTCAGACAGTGGAGAATATGAACCAATAACTGTTTATTCGTATATACTCAGAGCGGAGCCCCGTCTGCACAGTCCATGACAGTGCTACAGAGGGAACTAACGAACAGCAAGCATAGAGATACATTATGTACATTTCATGGCTGAGCAAAGACACGCCCACAGTGACATTTTCCAGACTGATGCAGCTGGACAGTGAAATACAAAAAAATAGGTTTTGGCTCTCGTATCTCACATAACCTAGCACAATCCAAGGTTGTTTAACCCTGGGCCCGCCACCAGACAAGTGGGAGAGGACCTCTATCTAGTGAGAAAGGTATGCGTTAATATGAACAGTCTATTCATTACCGAAACAAAACCTAACATTTTAGAAACGAAACTTAGCAAAGACCATTTCTTAGAATTAGACAAAATCAGTTTCAAACAACCTAAAATGGAGTCTAAAAGAGAAAATGGTGTAGCAAATGCCAACTAAGAATTAACATTGCGTGAACATTAACGGACCGAATCTAACACTTTCTAGACCTTGGCATGTTCACATTGTCCTTGTGCTCCTACATTGGACAGAGACAACTTTGAATGAGCAGGTCCAGTCAAACACTCTTCATTCCTTCTACTTCCCAGGTGTCAGACTTATGTTAACAGGAATAAGACCCTTTCCTTCAAAATCACATCCACAGCTAGTCACTTAGGCTCCATGGCCCAAGCACTTGTATGTGGGATGTTTGTGTGATGCGGCAGGGGTGCGGTAGGGCCCAGGCACTTGTATGTGGGATGTTCACGTGATGCGACAGGGGTGATGTAGGGCCCAGGCACTTGTATGTTGGAATGTTTGCATGACATGGCAGGGGTGATGTAAGGCCCATGCACTTGTATGTGGGATGTTTGTGTGATGCAGCAGGGGTGCGTTAGGGCCCAGGCACTTGTATGTGGGATGTTTGTGTGACACAGCAGGGGTGCGGTAGGGCCCAGGCACTTGTATGTGGGATGTTCACGTGATGCGACAGGAGTGATGTAGGGCCCAAGCACTTGTATGTTGGAATGTTTGCGTGACATGGCAGGGGTGAAGTATGGCCCATGCACTTGCATGTGGGATGTTTGCGTGATGCAGCAGGGGTGCAGTAGGGCCCAGGCACTTGTAGGTTGGATGTTTGTCTGACACGGCAGGGGTGCTGTAGGGCCCAGGCAATTGTATGTGGGAATGTTTGTTTGACACAGCAGGGGTGCTGTAGGGCCCAGGCACTTGTATGTGGGAATGTTTGTGTGACACGGCAGGGGTGCGGTAGGGCCCAGGCACTTTTCTGTGGGATGTTTGTTTGATGCGGCACGGTTGCAGTAGCGCCCATCCACTTGCATGTGGAAATGTTAGCGTGATGCGGCAGAGATTCTGTAGGGCCCAAGCACTTGCATGTGGGAATATTTGCATGATGTGGCAGGGGTGCGGTAGGGCCCAGGCACTTGAGTGTGGGATGTTTGTGTGATGCAGCAGGGGTGCTGTAGGGCTCAGGCACTTATATGTGGGATGTATGTGTGACGTGGCAGGGGTGCTATAGGGCCCTGGCACTTGTATGTGGGATGTATGTGTGAAGCGGCAGGGGTGCTGTAGGGCTCAGGCAGTTATATGTGGGATGTATGTGTGACGTGGCAGGGGTGCTGTAGGGCCCAGGCACTTGTATATGGGAATGTTCGTGAGACGCAGCAGGGGTGCTGTAGGGCCCATGCACTTGTATGTGGGAATGTTGTGTGACATGGCAGGGGTTCTGTTAAACCAGTTTGAACAAGGAGGGCGATGAGGTGACCATCACCACCCCTCAAATGGACCAATTAGCGTGATTCTTGCCCCTAAGGATTGCAACTTTTATGTGTAGTACTTGGAGTATTCTTAATGATGATGAACAAAAGATTCTAGATCGGCCGTTGTTTGCATTCAAACGGAACAATAACTTGAAAAAAGAATTGGTGCATACTTACAGGCTCACAACTGCAATAGAACAACAAACCATCTCAGGGACCAAAGCAATTGGTAATTATAAATGTGGGAGTTGCGCTATCTGCGATCAATGCATAGTAGAGAAAAGTATCTTGCACAACAAACGGACTTTGACATCTAAAGATCTTAACAATTGCAGACGTAGTAATGTTGTTTATCTGCTTACATGCCCATGTAGTCTAGGGTATGTGGGCGAGACAGCTCGAGAATTGAGAGTCCGCCTTCTGGAACATAAATCTGCATTAAAAAACAATAAAGAAAATGCTCCCCTAGTAGACCACATTACAACAGGAGGTCATTCTTTTACTGATTTTAAATGGTTAATTATCGAAAAAATTAAAGGAAATAAGAGAGGAGGGAATCTTACAATTAAACGGAAAAATAGGGAACAATGGTATATTTCAATACTGGACACGGTAAAAAAAAGGTCTTAATACCAAGGAAGACTGGATGAGATTGATTAATTAAACTGGCTTTTAATATTAGGTCATTAGAATTATCAGTTTACAGAAAGTCTGAGCTGATGCAACTCTGAAATAAAGGTACGCGATCTCTTAGATATAGTGTATACAGTTGTCTTTAGATGAATAACCAAGTATTTGGGTCATGCCAGCAGCTTCTTCCTAATTTTCAACAAAATATTCCTGATTGACCACTGATGTATTGTGTATTGTAGGTACTGTACCGGCCAGGATTTACTGCATAACCAGGTTGTCCTTTGAGGAGTATTTAATATTTACTTTAATCGGGAAAAGGACATTTGAAAGGATTAAGTACTGAGAAAGGGATTCGGGGAATTCTGAACAAACAGGTACGCGTATTAAAAGACCAGGTTTAAAGCATTATCCTGGAAAGAGGAAATAGAAGTTTAACTGTTTAATTGTTGACATATTGTATATTTTTCACAAAATTGCCTTGAGGAGAATTATTTTAGAGTTCCTGCCTATATTTAAGTGCAGCTTGAATTAATTAATTCAACCTCCTCCTGATCAGATAGGAGCCTCCGATTGTTACAAGATGGTGGCCATTTACGCGACTAGGCAAGGGGTAAATAGATTAGCCACCTTTCTGTGACGCGTGCCGTCATCCATCGCGACGTGCGCTCTTGGGATGACGAGTTGGGAAACACTATGACCGGGTGTTCCCTATTACGTGAGGATATTTAAAGCGGGAGATGAAGAGCTCCACCTTTTTTCCGCACCCACACCGGAACGGAAGGTATCCAGTGGGCCGTAAAAGATTTTATGGGTGAGTGACAGTTAGCACTCGGGTAATTTGTTATTTTTTCATCTCGAAACAGTGCAACATACCATTAAGCTACAAGAACAGTTGCACCTAAGGCTTTTATTTTTTCCTTTCCCAATGGCTAATGATACTTATGCTTATAGAAAAAATAGATTGTTTGAAGCATGGTTTCAGACGTTTTTTAATGGTTTTTATTCTTAGAGTCCCCGAAGTGTATGCAAGCACGATATTGATGGGGCAGGTCTTGCAGTAAGCCGTTGGAAGCGATTGGAGGGCTTTTAGTCCCCATCTCGATACTTTAAAATTTGAGGTAGGTCACACCGATTAAACAATAGTGATATTCAATTATGTACATTATGAAAAAGTTTCAAATGGATTCACTATGGGAATATGTTCTCTTGTGGTTACTTTCCATGTATTTTATACCTTTCGGGGGTAATCTGTATTCTGGTCTCCTAAGCATTTGGAGAATAATTGGAGCTGACTGCCCAAGTATTTGAAGTACTATTGGGGCATATTGCCCAAGGTGGGTGTTGAATTTTGAGAGTTCCTTGGAATATAAGGGCGAGTTTTTCTGGCGATGTCCCCTCAGTTTATCATTTTCTCTGTTTTTTGCACACAGTGTGATGTTGGGAGAAAACATTATATAAAGCGACATAAGACACAACTGATATTCCTACTACCAACAGGAATACTTTAACCATAAGGTATGATCTACTTCACTACTACGGGTGATGGAAGCTGGTAGTCTCACTTGATAGGAGCCCCACATGTCTCATATATAGTATTTAGGTGGTTGATAATACCAAGTAATACATAATGGAACAACATCGGTATTCCCTGAATAGGACACCAGGATTAGATTTATAAAGAATATTTTCACGGGAGGTGGGAGGAGTAAGACCCCCTCATTCCTAGTGTTTACGTATCCTACCTTTATGCAACATAAGGAGGATATTAAAGTATGAATGGATATAAAATTGAAAGATGGAATGAATGGGCAAGAGTGGTAGTTATTTTGCACTATGAGGATAGGCCCTCTAAACAATTATAAATGAATCATACATTTTGTGGTTTATGTATAATAAATGTTTAAGTCATGTTTGGAAGTTTTTAAGCAATTATTGTGAGATTAGTTTATATCCCCCTTTTCAAAAAAAATATTTGTATTTGTGTATTGTATAATATGATAGAGTGATATAGATTTTGTTTTGATGCAGGCACATATTCTATTATTTTACCCTTGAGAGGAACACTAAGATTGTGAGTCCTGAAGAAGGTGGCTTAGAAATTCATTGTCCACCGAAACGCGTTGGCGCTTCTTTTTTAATTATTAATTTCGAGGAACTGTGAAGTTTAGACACAACAAAATCTACAGACTTTGATAATATTGATTTAATCGAATTAACATATTTATGATGATATATGTTTGTCACTTGGATTGTCTCTCGTTTTAATGTTTGTTATATTTTATTTTATAAATTTGAACTCAACTTTTGGATTGTTTTTAATTTCTGAAAATTATTATGTATATAAATTGCGTTTTACATGATTATAATTGTTTTTTAATAAATGTGCTCGATATATAAAAAAATTCTTTATAGTTGATTTATGGGTCCTGTCTTAATAGTTCATTGAGGATATTTGGAAACCACATGAGTGATTGAGTGTGAGATAGAGTCGATTGTGTGAAGTCATCCAAGAGAAATTGTTTTTTTTGATACAGTGATTGTATATGGTACCCTGTCTCTTGGGTAGGGGGGCCACTCTCTCTCTTTTTGAAACAGATTTAACTCATTTTCAACTGAACTTTTGAAGGAAGTGACCCGCTTGGGGCCTCTTGGGTCACTGATGACCACCTCTCAGCCTGCCGTACCAAATGAAGAGTCGGTCAGACAGTGGAGTCGGTCAAACCAATAACTGTTTATTCGTATACACTCAGACCAGAGCCCTGTCTGCACAGTCCATGAGAGTGCTACAGAGGGAACTAAAGAACGGCAAGCATACACATATATTATGTACATTTCATGGCTGAGCAAACACACACCCACAGTGGAATTTTCCAGACTGATGCAGCTGGACAATGAAATACAAAAAAATTAGGTTTCGGTTCTCGTATCTCACACAACCTAGCACAATCCAAGGTCGTTTCACCCTGGGCCTGCCACCAGACAAGTGGGAGAGCGCCTCTATCTAGTGAGAAAGGTATGAGTTAATATGAACAGTCTATTCATTACCAAAACAAAACCTAACATTTCAGAAACGAAACTTAGCAAAGACCATTTCTCAGAATAAGATGAAATCAGTTTAGAACAACCTAAAATGGCATCTAAAAGAGAAAATGGTGTAGGGAATGCTAACTAAGAATTAACGTTGCGTGAACATTAACGGACATAATCTAACATACCCTCCTTTTAGCATGAGCTAAAAACATTTTCTGAATAAGTAAAAGAATTAATGGATATACATAGACAATAGTACAATAGCGATATCTACCTATTAGTAAACAAGGAGACATCAAAATCGAAATGTAAACAAGAGAGAATCATGGGCATTCCTTACAATCGTCATTAGAGGGGGTACAGCCAGAAGGGATGAATCCTCAAATAGACCTTCATCAATATGCATTAAATCATCAATGTCATTCTGCAACAACATAGCAGCATTTGTAACATGAACTGATATTTTCTGTTTGGGCGTAAAAACGGAGGCGCAATAAGAACAACAGAAAGGAAGACATTGAATAAGGATGCAGCAAAACACCAGTTCCTTAAAAATCCAACCCCAACTACCAAACAGGGACCAACTCCAATTCCCACTTTCCATGCCCTTGACATTCTCAATGATGTCCAGAATGTGTTGTGTTATGTTTTTCTCCAAATTTTCTATGCCCATAACACACTGGTCGCCAATTAAAGCGCAAACACCACCAGACTTGGCCAATATAAAATCTACAGCATATCTAGCCTGCTCCGAATACACCCGCATACTTCCCAATTGGGTAGTAATATCTCTTAGAGCCGCCACTGTGGTATTGGACCGAATTTGCAATTTACATCCGAACTATTCCCCGGCTTTTTCTTCCCTTGCCATAGCCGTACCACCCAAGGTAAATATGGACGACAGGAGGTACCCAAATGTGATACCATTGCTATAGCTGTTCACTTCTAAATCTGTGACTCCTTCACAAAACTCTTTCGTTAATGTCCTTTTCACCCATCTCTTTTTCGGCTCAATATCTTTACATGGGAAACCCAGAGGCAACACCATCCCAAGAGCTACATCATCAGTCCCATTATAAACATTGGAATAAGTCCCATTGGACAAAAAATAAAACCCAGTATGTGCATATATTGGCAAAACACCATAAGTTACTGCTGAATACTTGAAATTCATCCCAAGTGTATTTGGATCGGATTTATGCTCCAAGAAGAATGTTTGCGTGCACAATATTGTTCCTGAACAAATTATATACAAAGAAGTTTCCGTAGAATTCACTATGGGGCAACAAGCAGCATAATAACCAGCTTTTCGAGGTACTGTTATCTCTTTATAATGCCAACCCACAAGCGTTATATTCTGTTCTACCATTTCGAAATTATCATGCTGTTATCACACCCAGGTTAACCCTCGCCCTGTGGTTTCCTGTGATATAAACATGGCCCGGGATAACCAAGTCCAAACATACCCTTTATTCTACAAAATCTGGTGGCCGAGTGTATGTGTAATAAACAAGTGACAAAGGATATGCTGTCCAGAGGATGGCAACAGAACCAATAGGATAGCAGGCAGTGCCATTCCCGAAAAATCTCTTATGCATGGCTACAAACACATTATTTGGTGTAGCCCTCTTGTCTCTCCCCAGGGAAATGGGTCCACCCAGGTCAAGTGTGGGTGCATCATATACATCCTCCAAAAACCACAACACCCCCACACTATTATTATTATCATGACTAAAACAACAATACATATTATTTTACTTCGAGTGGACCAAATTACACGACGTTGATTTGGAATTATTGGCTGCTCCTCCTCATCGACTGGTCTACCAAATGGATGCATCGTGAGATAAAACAAAGAAACACTCAAAGTGATAAACAACGTAAATGTTCCCAGTGTCCGTCAGAGCCTCTCTGGCACAGGCTCCTATTGTCCATCAATCAGTTGGCGCACTTGCGCACCGGCGGTGGAGCTTGCTCTGTCCTAAGCTCGTTCTGCTCTATCCCACATTGACAGAAACAGTATATTCTCAAAATGTATCTTCTTCCCTAACTAATGTTCAGACAACAAAAGCGGAACAAATGCGAAATATTAGAACCTCTCGTTGGTACAGCTATGCAGTACTGACCTACCTTATTCAGTCCATCCCTAATCTTTTTTCTCTTTTAGCTCGATGGTCCTCGTCCGAGGACGTAAATTATACCTGACTGCCCCAGGCACCGTATGATCTGAAAACAGAGGCTCTTGGATAGCTCGTATTTCAGGTGGAACAGCCTAGTTCAGAACATCATCATTTTCCTCCTCTGTTCTGGTCCATATAAGTTGGCTGTCGCTGAAAGGTACAAACCTAGGCACTTGTTCACATTCAACATCCCCCACTCTTGCCTTGACCCACTGGTCATAAGGTAGCGGCAGAGGTACCTTCGTGAAGTGGGTGGCATGCACCCAATTCTTTCGACCTGCAACCTTCACAACCGTACGAGTGACCAGTAAAACCTGCTCAGGACCTTTCCATCTGGGTTCTAGACTTTTCTTCCTCTGAAGGTTTTTAATGAGGACAAAATCACCAGGCTGTATGTCGTGACCAGGTCCCTCAGGTTTCGGAGGTAGGGAGTTGTGAACCTGTTGGTGAATAGATCGCAGACTTTCTGTTAACTGGCCAAGATAATCAAGCAACACAGGATATTCAATCTCTGAGAACCGTTTCGGGCGGGGGACACCCCAGACATTTGCTGGGTGCCCAAAAACCACCTCGAACGGGGACAAACCAGTTCTAGAGTGGGCTGTGGTTCTAGTTGACAAAATAGTTAATGGAAGAGCATCCGGCCATTGCAACCCTGTCGTCTCTTGGATTTTTGCCATATTTAAATTGAGAGTACTGTTGTACTTCTCAACAAGGCCAGCTGACTGCGGGTGATGGGCAGCATGAAATTTCTGTTTAAGGTGCAAACCTTCACAAATTAATTTAATCACTTTCCCATTAAAATGAGACCTGTTGTCACTCCAGATAATTCAGGGCGTTCGGAAACGAGGAAAGAACTCTTTAAGGAGTACTTTCGCAGATGTAATGGCTGTGTTGTCTTTAGTGGGGTAAGCCTCCACCCATTTACTGAATGTACAGATAACCACTAAAACAGACTTAAGATTATTGCATCGTTCCAATTCAATATAATCCATTTGGAGGACCTCAAACGGAAAGGTAGGTGGTGCAAAATTACCAGGTGGTATAGGGTTACCCTTTCCTGGATTATGTTTCATGCAGATCATGCAATATTTCACCAAATGTGCAGCTGTTTTGGAAATGTTATCATTGTGCCAGACTGGAGCTAACAATTTACAAATGCCTTTTGCACTAATATGAGCTGGACCATGCGCCATAGTAACCACAGGGAGTACATATGCATCAGGTAACATCCATTTCTGCTCCCCAGATTTATCAATCCAACATCCTTCCTCATTTAACTGTGCGGTACTCTCCTGCCATTTCGCTAATTCCTCTATTGTTGCTTCACTCTGTATCTCCTTTACATTCTCATCTGTATCCTCAAACATAGCAATCTCGGGAACCCATCTAGCTGGACCTGCAACAAACATTCTTTTTATTTTACTCCGAGCGGTGTCCTTAGCTACCTGGTCTGCAAACGCATTTCCTCTACCTACTTCGTCAGTGATCTTTTTGTGGGCACTACACTTGATTATTGCCAATTTCTTAGGAAGCGTTAATGCAGATAATAATCCCAATATAAGGTGTCCATGCTGGATTTTAGTGCCATGAGAAGTAAGGAACCCTCTCTCTGCCCACAATCGACCGAAATTATGAGCCACCTCAAATGCATACTGGCTATCTGTATAGACATTGACTACCAACCCTTCACTGAATTCACAAGCTCGGATAAGGGCAACAAGTTCAGTGGCTTGAGCCGACTGATAGGGGACCCGTGATGTCTCTACCACCGTACACAATGTAGTGATAGCATAAGCTGCAGTGGTGGTGCCATCTGGTAATTTGAAACAAGAGCCATCAACATATAATTCTCCTTGGGGGTCAGATAAGGGAACATCAGTCAAGTCTACCTGTCCCTTCGTCTCTTCGGAAAATACAGTCATGCTTATCAACTGCATCATCCTCAAAAGGGAGGGGTAGTAACGTGGCTGGGTTCAGAGTGGCACATCTTTTGATCGTGATATGCTTAGCAAACAATGTCAATTCATAACCAGTATAGCCCTGAGGAGCGCAACAGAATCAAAAACTCTTGCCGGCCAGTGTAAATCCAAACAAATACTTACTATCCGGATGTATAGGAATACTAAAAAAGGCATTTTTCAAATCAATAACAGAGAAGAACTTAGCAGTAGATGGAATCATTGTCAAAAGTGTAGTAAAATCAGGAACCACCGGAAATTGCGGAACCACTATTTTATTGACCTCTCGCAGATCAATCACAAAATGATAAACGTCATCAGTAGCATCAGAAGAACCCGAGGGTGCCCGTTTAAGAGCCGGAAGAATAGGACTATTACAAATGTTACCAGACATTTCCTCAACTACTCCCTTATGTATCAAATCCTGATAAATCTGAAGAAGGGCCCGCTCACCCGCCTGCGGTATTTTACACTGAGGAATGCGAGGCAAAATAGCATTATCTTTGACTTGTATAGAAACTGGTGGTATATGTAATAAACCCACATCAGTATCACCAGTAGCCCATAACGTGGGTGGTACCTGATCAAACTCAGCTGGGAGGGGCGCATCCTGAGACAGACACTGTCTCGTACTCACATCCGGACAAATGGTAATATAAACAGGAGAACAAAGGATGTCATTTTTTCAACAAGTCCAAACCCATCAAATTCTGACCACAATTTGAAGTTAATAGAAATGGGAACTCCACAGTAAAAGGACCAACAGTAAGTGCAAGGGGTTGTGAAATGGGGCTTACAACCAGTACTCCTGAAAAACACACCGAAACATTATTATGGCCAGACAGGGCTGCCCCAGAGACCATATGTCAGGAAACAGAACTTTTCGTCGCACCTGTATCCACCAAAAATTTCTTAGTCGAACCTTGCAAATCCGCCTGGACATAAGGACCACGCTGATCTACAGGTATCAGAACTGGTCCCTCACCCTGTCTCCGGCTGTCCTAGCTATAAGACATACCTGTCACATAATCAAAATCATAATCATCATTGTAGTACTGTCCATCTCTGGGGTCGTCAAAATAGTTATTATCAGAATGGCCCACAGGAGCTGCATTATTCTGGGGTCTATCAGTCCCATGGCCCCTACCGCCAGAACCTCGTCCTCTAGGGGACTAAACCTTCTGCAACAGTACAGGACACTGGCTATGCCAGTGTCCTTCCTCTTTACAATACGCACACTGATTCTGCCCCAAAGGTGTCTTTGAAGGCTGCCTAGTACGTGGGAGTTGTCGTGCAAGACTTCCCCGTCCTCTGGTATTACCCCGATATGCCTGCTGCAACAACACCTTCGTCTTTAAATCCTTATGTTTCTTATCATTTTTATCTTTTTCTTCCTTATTTCGGTGCTCATAATACTGGGCCATATTTAAAATAACAGAAGGAGAAGACGTAGACCAAGTACCTTCAGACGCCTGCAAACGAGTCATTATTTCAGGAAGAAGGTTAGTGACAAACCTGTCAACAAACAAATGGACTCCTGCTTCTGTGGACATATCCTGCCCACTGTAATCCAAAAACATATCTTCAAACCTAGTAAAGAAATCAGACATACTCTCATCCTTTTTCTGTCGACAGGCAGTCAATTTATCCCAGCTTACCTTCTTAGGTGGAATAAGGGTATGCATGTATGTAATAAAACAACCAGGCAAGGCAAGTATCTCAGCAAGTGGTTTATCTCCTGGCTTCCTATCTCAATCCCATCCCCTAATCACATCCCATGTTCCGCCCAACTAGGCAACATGATCCTGAGTATGTACCTGCCGCCAGATATCAACCGGAACAAGGAGACCAAAGAACATCTCAATGTCAGCAAGAGTCATTGCAGTAGAAGAAGCAACCTCTGTCAATTCTTCATAATAGGCAGTAGGGTTTTTTCTAGGATCCGGCAAAGTAGTCTTAAGAGCTAAAACTTCACTCCTTTTCCATGAAGTATAAACCCATTGCTCCTGAAAGCGGGCAGCCACGGCCGGTCTAGTGATCGCTCCATGCTGTTTCGTCAATGCAGGTATTTCTGGATGATAAATTCGGTGGACTTCATGCATAGGGAACTGAATTATCTGAGTAGGACTCTTTTCATATAACCTGCCTCTATAAGAAAGTATAGTAAAAATATTACCAAACACTTGTTCCGGCACCAGGTCAGTAACATAAACGCGATCTCTAATATCAAATAATATTTGAGGAGCTTCCGTTTCAATATGCATCTTCCAAAGATCAATCAACGTGGCAGACATGTGCTTAAGGGCAAATTGCTGAATAAAAGGTTCGAAATCACGTACAACCTGCCAAATATCCTCAAGACTATATACTGCATTACGAGCCCATCGCATTGCCTGACTCGCTATTACCCTCTTCTCATCCTCTTCCACTTCAGATCGCACCAACGGACCTGTCCGTTCCCTGGACCTCGTCAAATCCCTGTCTTCAAACCCAAGTACAGGTGTGTCAGTACCCAAAGACAATGGAGGAGAAATAACTGAAACGGGAGTAGTAGGCAGGGCTGTGGTCAGAGATTGTACCGCACAAAAAGAAATAGAAGACACAGGAACCGAAACAGTGGGTGCAACAGTTGTCATTGTTGTCGAAGATGACGAAGGAGAAGAAAGAGTAGGGGGCACAGTAACCGGAGCGGTAGGTGTAAAAGCCGTAGAGATGGGAACACTTTGGGCGGGTGGCTGCAGCTGAGGGGGGACCACAGGATATATCCTTTGCGGGGCATAAGGGGGTGGGGGTCGGGTATCTAACAGAGCTTCCACGAAAGTATCCTCTTCCTCCTTAGCCACATAAGACTTATCAATGTGCAGTCAAAACTTCCTATCTTCACATTCTACTCCTGTCTCCTGTTACTCTTTGTCATACTCTACAGCCTTCTGTGTAATCGTTTGCATCTCTCTCCATTTTTAACCGCCTTTGTCTAGCCTCCTTCTGCCAAGTCCGAAGAGATTCAAACATTACCCGTCTACTACATCTCTTAAACAACTGCTCCTGGAGAAATCCAATCTTCTGTTCATCAAAAGTGCCTGTTAAAGGCCACTGCAACTCAGCATTGTCCCTCGTATATTTGTGCCATAATGTACTAAACATAATAGGGCCAAGGCCATGTTTCACATACATATCAAAGTTAGGGCTGCCTTCAGGAGGCACAGGCTGAGATTCTTCCAACCGAGCATCTGCAGAGCAACAACGACAACACAAACTCCAAATTTTACTAAACCAAGGCATTGCAAAAAAAAAAATGTAATCGTTCTTTTACCTGGCAAAATATTTGCAAACACCTTTCACCAGGACAGTCCTAAGACTGAAACAAACTCAAACTCAAACCACAATGGTACCATATCCTCATAGAACCAAAACAGACTCATCTGATATCAGACGTACAAACGAAGCAGTTCTCCACTACCGACTCTTCAGACCAAACAGTCAGATCAATTGTTTCGCCGTTCAGGACACTAGTCGGGATGACCGCTGGGTGAGGCACCCTCCGGTGAAACTAAGCTCTTCGTGCAGGGATCCCTGAGCCGTCAGTCCGACCTGATGATGTCCTTGTCCTCCCCTCTATCCACGGAAAGGGAAGGGTCAATAACCCGAAGGAGTCCCTGGTCGGGAGCCAACTGAAGGAAGTGACCCACTTGGGGCCACCCTGGTCACTGATGACCACCTCTCAGCCTTCCGTACCAAATGAAGAGTCGGTCAGACAGTGGAGAATATGAACCAATAACTGTTTATTCGTATATACTCAGAGCGGAGCCCCGTCTGCACAGTCCATGACAGTGCTACAGAGGGAACTAACGAACAGCAAGCATAGAGATACATTATGTACATTTCATGGCTGAGCAAAGACACGCCCACAGTGACATTTTCCAGACTGATGCAGCTGGACAGTGAAATACAAAAAAATAGGTTTTGGCTCTCGTATCTCACATAACCTAGCACAATCCAAGGTTGTTTAACCCTGGGCCCGCCACCAGACAAGTGGGAGAGGACCTCTATCTAGTGAGAAAGGTATGCGTTAATATGAACAGTCTATTCATTACCGAAACAAAACCTAACATTTTAGAAACGAAACTTAGCAAAGACCATTTCTTAGAATTAGACAAAATCAGTTTCAAACAACCTAAAATGGAGTCTAAAAGAGAAAATGGTGTAGCAAATGCCAACTAAGAATTAACATTGCGTGAACATTAACGGACCGAATCTAACACTTTCTAGACCTTGGCATGTTCACATTGTCCTTGTGCTCCTACATTGGACAGAGACAACTTTGAATGAGCAGGTCCAGTCAAACACTCTTCATTCCTTCTACTTCCCAGGTGTCAGACTTATGTTAACAGGAATAAGACCCTTTCCTTCAAAATCACATCCACAGCTAGTCACTTAGGCTCCATGGCCCAAGCACTTGTATGTGGGATGTTTGTGTGATGCGGCAGGGGTGCGGTAGGGCCCAGGCACTTGTATGTGGGATGTTCACGTGATGCGACAGGGGTGATGTAGGGCCCAGGCACTTGTATGTTGGAATGTTTGCATGACATGGCAGGGGTGATGTAAGGCCCATGCACTTGTATGTGGGATGTTTGTGTGACACAGCAGGGGTGCGGTAGGGCCCAGGCACTTGTATGTGGGATGTTTGTGTGACACGCAGGAGTGTGGTAGGGCCCAGGCACTTGTATGTGGGATGTTCACGTGATGCGACAGGAGTGATGTAGGGCCCAGGCACTTGTATGTTGGAATGTTTGCGTGACATGGCAGGGGTGAAGTATGGCCCATGCACTTGCATGTGGGATGTTTGCGTGATGCAGCAGGGGTGCAGTAGGGCCCAGGCACTTGTAGGTTGGATGTTTGTCTGACACGGCAGGGGTGCTGTAGGGCCCAGGCAATTGTATGTGGGAATGTTTGTTTGACACAGCAGGGGTGCTGTAGGGCCCAGGCACTTGTATGTGGGAATGTTTGTGTGACACGGCAGGGGTGCGGTAGGGCCCAGGCACTTTTCTGTGGGATGTTTGTTTGATGCGGCACGGTTGCAGTAGGGCCCAGCCACTTGCATGTGGAAATGTTAGCGTGATGCGGCAGAGATTCTGTAGGGCCCAAGCACTTGTATGTGGGAATATTTGCATGATGTGGCAGGGGTGCGGTAGGGCCCAGGCACTTGAGTGTGGGATGTTTGTGTGATGCAGCAGGGGTGCTGTAGGGCTCAGGCACTTATATGTGGGATGTATGTGTGACGTGGCAGGGGTGCTATAGGGCCCTGGCACTTGTATGTGGGATGTATGTGTGAAGCGGCAGGGGTGCTGTAGGGCTCAGGCAGTTATATGTGGGATGTATGTGTGACGTGGCAGGGGTGCTGTAGGGCCCAGGCACTTGTATATGGGAATGTTCGTGAGACGCAGCAGGGGTGCTGTAGGGCCCATGCACTTGTATGTGGGAATGTTGTGTGACATGGCAGGGGTTCTGTTTTGCACAGGCACTTGTATCTGGGTATGTTTGTGTGACACTGCAGGGGTGCTGTAGGGCTCAGGCACTTGTATGTGGGAATGTTTTTCACTTGTATGTGGAATGTTTGTGTGATGCGGCAGGGGTGCTATAGGGCTAAGTCACTTATATGTGGGATGTTTTTGTGACATAGCAAGGGAGTTTTAGGGCGAGGAACATGCAGAATAAAAGTGGTTCTGTTGAGGGCAGTGCTCGGGGAAAGGAGGCGCAGCTGCTGCTGCAGTACTGCGCTCTCAGTAGAAATTAAAACTGCCCTTGGCATGACTAGATGCACAAGTATTGCAAACTTCTATTCCTTCATATTTATGTGTTAGTTATATTATTTCTATATGTTCTGTTAAGCAACAGAAAGAAATACAATGTGGGTGCCGGTTCCCTGCCATGTAATGCAAAATAATGTACTGGAGCTTTATGGGCCAGACAGGGTCAAACTTTCTGGTCTGGTTCTGGATTTTGAGCGCAATATGTAGTTTTACCCTACTAGGTATTCTGCATTTTTTTCTCCTGTCTCAGTTGTCACCTAGCCTGCTCTCTCTGATCACTCCTCTCCTTCCTAAGCCTGGTCTCCTTCCCAGCCAGGCGTCTACTAGGCCTGCACTCACTGCCCACCCCGGGCCTCCAATATAATGTTCCTGACCCTACTCACCTCATATACCACCCACTAGCCATCTCATCTGACCCAGCGCTCCACCTGTGCTTTAGAGTTGAGTACACAATGTCACTTGTTGAGGAATCTCACACTCTCCTAACTTTATTGAGTAAGACACACCCCTGGCTGATCCAACAGTTGACCAACAATGTCTAAAGCAATGGCTGAAATATCCTGAGCCAAAGAAGCCAATGGCTGAAGGGGGCTGAACCAAATCCCCTTAGAGTGTGCATAGAATTCCACGTTTGCCACGTATGGTGCAAGTGACCTACACATCAAACATAATTATGGATCTTTCCATTACAAATTTTCAGAAACACAGCATCCATGACTTTGTAGAGGTTGCAGCGTTCCTTTCACAAAATTGACTACTCAGCAACTAGAAGCTGAATCCTGCATATACTTTTGCTTTGGTGAAACAGAGCACGGCATTGGCCACTGCCGTAAGTAGGGTGAATCCATACTTTAGTGTACAAATTCATAAGCCATTGGACACTACATGAAGGAGATGAACTAAAAAGAAATCCTAAATACATCCCACCTCTAGATTGAGGGTAGGCACCGCTTACAGGCGCAGCCTCTGCCCAGGCCTGAATGCGGCAGGAAAAGATAGCCTGCGGTAGGCGTGCACCAGTAATATTGACTCAAAAATACTGAGAGGATACAATATTGAAGCCAAAATATTGAAAAAAATATTGACAGCTAAGTATATCTAGATTTTCTATACCTAACTCCACATACATGTATCCACACAGTGCATATATCTTCAAGGTATGTACATACAGAGTTAGGAATAGTAAAACCCTTTCCTATATGCACTTACCTTTCGATATATTGTCCCTCGATATTCTTGTACCGCGATATTCTGGGGGTTGATATTCAGTAGTGCAACCCCTGTGATAAGGAATTGCTGCTGATGATATGCTCTCCGTGAAAGATATCCTCTACTCACAACCAATTCCTGTATCCGTAGCACACCTGGAAATACGTTTCCTAAAAAACCCCATCAAGATTACATCACCACCCTGGGCAGGGGTGGCTTCTCCGCTAAAGTAGAGGAGCTTTGCCCCGCTGCTTTTCAGCAGTGCAAAAAAGGAAAAATAAAATAATAATAATACAATGTTATTATCATTATATTTTTACCTGCTGAAGCCAGTTCCGGGGCGGGGCTTGGCTGTCATCACAGCCAGCAGGGAGAGGATTGGTGAGTGCACTTAAGTACACATGACAGTTTGGCCGGCCATCTTGGGCTGGCCAAACTGTCATGTGCACTTAGAATGTTCTCCACCTGGCTGTATTGCACAGCCTGGGTGGAAAACATGAACAGGCTCCCACTCCCTGTCTGAACGCTGAACCACGGCACTCAGACCAATCACGAAGATGCTGTCATGCTGGTGACAGCAGCGTCATGATTGGCTAGGGGAGTCTGGGAGCGTGTGTGCTTCCGGTTCACAGAAGGAGAGGACGGAGGAGAGAATGGAGGAGACCCGATCCTTTTTTTTTACCCTCACCTCCCCCCACACCACCACTACTGCCCGGGAGCATCCGCCACTGACGCTGAGTTTCCAAAGTAAGATTGCCCACTTGAAGCAGCGTCTGTGGCTCTATCCACCTGTTTAAGCCACCGGGCCATACTACGGTGACGAGTGCCTCCTCTTACAAGCCTCCCTCTTAGCTCCTGAGCATCTGAACTACCAGACTGGGCTCAAGCATCAACCTGTGCCCCTCTTCACAGCAATCATTGTATGTGCAGGAGTGTTTCTGCAGTCCACCTGGACATCCCTCTCATCCAACCCCCACCTTAAGCTTATGTCACCGCCAATGGCATGCCGGGTGCTTTCACCATCATCCTGCGGCAGTGCACACACTGCATGAGGGCACCACTTGCTGCCAGGACCAGAGAGCACATGTCCTTCACTCCCACTGAGCCTCAAATGAATGTGACTTTTGAGCAGTTATTCCATCACTGAACACTACCCCCCTACTGACTGCCAATTTATCTCCCACTGTCCACTGCCGCACACTGACCATTCAATCCCTGGCGTCTCGACATACAACCACTGCTGCTGCTGTGGCTTTGATCCGTCACACTTTCCTAATCAGAAAAATATCTCACTGAATCCTCCAAGCGCTGTGAGATGGAAGGCTTTGGGTTCTGGGGATTCTGAAGGAAACTGAGAAAGAGGGCAGATCAGTCTAGTCTGGAGATGTACTTCTGCAGGTAGGTGCCTGGGAGGGGCTGGCAGGGCAGGGGCAGTACCATGCCTGAGATTGAGTTTGTGGTAGCATGGGGACTGAAGGGAGTCAGCAGTAAGGGCCACGCTGCATGGCATACTAGCTTTCCTTGAGTAAATAAATATATATATATATATATATTCACTGTAAAAACCATAGGTTTTAGGGACAGTTATAGTTAGTTGGACATTGCACTCGTACAAAACCCGTAAAATTCCCCCGTTATAGTTAGTTCAGGTAACTATAACCCACGCCCGCAATGCACTGCTGATGACGTCACATATTACATCACTCATGACATGGTCAGTGACATCACTGATGACATCACTGATGACATCTCAAATGACATCACTGATGACATCATCCAGTGACTGTGTGTTTCTGTAAAGTTTAAATATGTTAAATATATTTAGGGAAAGGCGTATTGAAGAATGAGTGGGTGTATAAGTGTCTGAATGGATGATTTAGTAGGTGCGTGACTAACTCTATAAGTGAGTGATTAAACGTATCTTACTGAATGCATGGGTTAGTGACTAAACTGGGTGAATGTCTGTATCCGTCTGTCTGTTGCTGTGTAAGTGGCTGCATGGGTTTGTGAATAGCTACATGAGTGTCTATATGAGTTATTGATTGGTTGTCTGAGTATCTGTATGGGTGCCTGAGTGTTTGTGTGGGTGGGGTGTGTGCGACTCTGTGCATAGATGTGTGAGTGGGTGATTCACTGGGTGGATGGTTTCAAGAGTGCATCTGTGATACACTGTATGGGTGGGTAAGTGTGTGTAAGAGTGTGTTAGTGAGTGAATGTATGTCCCAGTGGTACATGTGTGAGTAACTACATATGTGAAAGGCAGTATATATGTGTGTTGGAGTATATAAATAGCTATAAGCGAGGGTGTGTGATTGTGAGAGTGACTGTATGGATGAGTGTGTGCTTGTATCAGAGATTGTATAAGAGCGTAAGAATGTGCTAGTATTTGTATGAGTAAGTGAGCTGGTGTGTGTATAACTGTATAGGTGAGTAAATGGGTGTGTGCTTAATTTTTTGCATGACTGACTAGGTGTGTGAGTACCTCTATGGATGAGTGGCGGTGTGTGAGTGTTTATATAGGTGTATGAGTGCATATAATAGTCCTGTACTGAGTGACTATAAGTATGAGTGACTGTACGGGTGAGTGAGTAGATGTGTGTGTGTAGACCTAAGAATCAGTGAGTGTATATATAGTAATTGGTGTTGGAGTGTCTATGGTTTTGACAATGGCAGTCTGTAATTTACAGTGGGTGTATCAAAAGTTATATTAGGGTGTGAGAAGATGCATCAAATTATCACATGGATGATGTCATCAGTGATGTCATCAGTGATGTCATTTGAGATGTCATCAGTGATGTCATCAGTGATGTCACTGACCATGTCATGAGTGATGTAATATGTAATGTCATCAGCAGTGCATTGCGGGGGCGCGAGTTATAGTTACCTGAACTAACTATAACGGGGAATTTCACTGGGTTTTGTATGAGTGCAATGTCCAACTAACTATAACTGTCCCTAAAACCTATGGTTTTTTCAGTGAATTTGTAAGGTTTTTTAAATGCTAATTTCTAACTATAACGTGCCTGAAACCTATGGTTTTTTCAGTGAATTTCAAAGGTTTTTTAAATGATAATTCCTAACTATAACATGTCTGAAACCTATGGTTTTTTTCAGTGAATTTCAAAGGTTTTGTAAATGACAATTTTTAAATGTATTAATTGTCATATTTATTTTTTTGATACTGATTTACTACATTTTTTAAACTATTCATTTTTAGATATTTTATTTTTTAAAATACATTGTAATTACATTATACATTACATTACAAAATATACTTTCTCAGAATGAATTACTTTAGTTTAAATACTTTGCAAATAGGCAATAGACTTTTAAGTACAGTAGTTACAGTTGTTGCAATGGGCAACACAATTTCAAACACAATGCAACATTGAGCTCAATGTGAATTTCAAGTTAAATGCAATTAGTTACTTTATGGATTACTTTTCTAACCACAGGACTGGATCCTAGATTCAGTCCTGGGACATCTCCTGTAAACAGTTGAGTAAAAGCGTTTTGGTTACAGTAGTGATTTTTAAGGAATATTATTGTATTTTAAAAGTTGACACAGAAACTTTTTCACATACAATCACCAATGTTATCATATGGGAGGAAATTCACTTAGCAGGTAAGTAGTGTTATCGTTACTTTTTCTTACTCAGTGGTGGATCCTGGATCTAGCACTGGTGCATCTCCTGTAAACAGTTGAAAGAATGCGTTTAAGTCATACAGGCGATTTTTAAGGAATATTTGTAGTTTGTGAAAATCGACACAAACTTTTCTGCTGAAAACCAGACAATGGATTCCTATGGAAGGAAATACAAGTTACTGGTAAATACGGTTAGAATTACTTTTCAGGGTCAGTGCTGGGCTAAAAGATGCAGCACTGGGTTCTCTCCTGATAACAGGTGAGTAAATCGGAATTCGTAGTTCGGCTGATTTTAGAGGAATATTTGTATGTTACAAAAATCAACACTTAGAAACTTTTTCAGCAAAAAGCAGGCAATGATATCCTATGGAAGGAAATTCAAGTTACTGGTAAGTACGGTTAAAATTACTTTTCAGGATCAGTACTGGGCTCAAAGATGCAGCACTGTGGTCTCTCCTGATAACAGGTGAGTAAATCGGAATTCGTAGTTCGGCTGATTTTAGAGGAATATTATAAAGTTCCAAAACTCCACACTTAGAAGAATTTCCAAGTGAAACCAGTCAATGTTAGCCTATGGAAGGAAATTCAAGTTACTGGTAAGTACGGTTAAAATTACTTTTCAGGATCAGTACTGGGCTCAAAGATGCAGCACTGAGGTCTCTCCTGATAACAGGTGAGTAAATCGGAATTCGCAGTTCGGCTGATTTTAGAGGAATATTTGCACAATGGTGAAGGAAAGGGGTGGGGCCTGAGGTGACATGTCTGCAAACACGCCCTGTGGCGCGTTTTAAGTTGGAGAATTAATTCCTCCTCAATCCCGAGGGTCCCTAGGGGCCAAGTAGCCCACCAGATACCTCCAGTATGCGCCAGAGAGCTGCGTTGCAGAGAGGTGTTCAGAGGCCACGCCCCTTTTGCACCTCTCTGCAACACAGCTCTGTGGCGCTTTCTGGACGTACCTGGTGGGCTAGTTGGCCCCCAGGGACCCTCAGGATTGAAGGGATTTAATTCCCCATCTTAAAACATGCCACGGGGCCTGTTTGCACACATGTCACCTGAAGCCCCGCCCCTCCCTACACCACTGTGCAAACGCGCCCTGGCGCGTTTTAAGTTGGGGGATTAAGTCCCCTTGAATCCTGAGGGTCCCTGGAGTCCAACTAGCCCACCATGTACCTCCAAAAGCGCCATAGAGCTGCGTTGCAGAGAGGTGTAAAAAGGGGCGTGGCCT
Organism: Calotriton arnoldi; assembly: GCA_963921515.1. Lineage (NCBI taxonomy): Eukaryota > Metazoa > Chordata > Amphibia > Caudata > Salamandridae > Calotriton > Calotriton arnoldi. The sequence goes on along the minus strand of CAWUFW010000272.1, from coordinate 3,376,167 downwards.
CTGTACACCTCTCTGCAACGCAGCCCCTGGTGCATACTGGAGGTTCCTGGTGGGCTAGTTGGCCCCCAGGGACCCCAGTATTCAAGGGGAATTGTTCCCTCTCTGCAAACGCGCCAGGGGCGCGTTTGCAGAGTGGTAAAGGAAGGGGGCGGGGCCTGCGGCACGATCGTTTTTTTTTTTGTTTTGTTTTTTTTCCCCGAAGGGGGACTGTGTGGCCCCCCTTCCTTTTTCCTTTTTTGGGCCCTGGGGACCCCATCCCCCAGGGCCTTACCCCTTTCTTTTAAAAAGGAAACGGGAAGGGGGCCGCGTGGCCCCCCTCCCGTGGCCGATTCCGGCCCCGGGGCCCCATCCCCCGGGGCATGGCCACACTTTTTTTGATTTTTTTAAGGAGGGGGTCTGCGTGGCCCCCCTCCTCAGGCCATTTAAGGCCCCGGGGACCCCATCCCCCGGGGCCGGCCTTTCCGTTTTTTTTTTTTTATTTTCTTATTTTTGGGGAGGGGGGCTGCGTGGCCCCCCTCCCAGGCCACTAATAGCCCCGGGGACCCCATCCCCCGGGGCCTGGCCACTCGTTGGGGACCGTGGGGGGGTCCCCAATCCCCGCACGGTCCCGCCGGCTCCCCGCGTTCTGCGGGAGCGGCATTGCTTTCCATAAGGGGAGCTGCTGACATGCAGCTCCCCTATGGAAAAGCACTCTGCTTGCTTCATTGAAGCGAGAGCAGGTTTCCCTGCTCTCGCTTCAATGAAGCAAGCTAAGTTTGCAATGACAGGACGGGAGCCGCGAGGCTCCCGTCCTGCCATTGCAAACAGCAGTGTCCCGGGGGTAGGCACCCGGGACACTGCAGGAGCCGGCCCTGGGGGTGGTGGTCCCCAGGGCCACCACAGGCTCCAGGAGGGCCGCGCGGCCCCCTCCCTTCAATTGCACAGCCCCGGGAGGTGGTGGTCCCCGGGCTTCGGGTCCGAAACGGACCCCACATTTGTTTTCCAAGTGCCCCGGGGAGGTGGCGGTCCCTGGGGCATGTGGGGGCTGGAGCCCCCCACACAGTTGATTAATAAAAAAAAAAGAAGCCCCGGGGAGGTGGCGGTCCCGGGGCTGCGGGAGGGCGGAGAGCCCTCCCGCACCATTTTTATTTAAAGCCCCGGGGGTGGCGGTCCCCGAGGCTTGGGGGCCTTAGAGGCCCCCATAAAATCTAAACCCACCTCCGCATGCCCCCGGGACTTCGGCCACCCGGGGCAAATTAGCATCGAGCGCGGGAGACCGTGCTCGATTTTTAATCGACGGGATCCGCGCACCCTAAGCGCATCCCGCCGATTTAAAAAAAAAATGCTTTTCTGCCCAGGGGTCCTTGTGGGACCCCCTGAGCAGACCTAGGGGTCAGGGTGTTTCTACCCTGCCCCCTTTGTGCGTTTTGCGCACTTGTTTCTTGTGTTTTTTTTTTTTAATCGGCGGGATCCGCGCACCTCAAGCGCATCCCGCCGTTTAAAAAAAAAATGCTTTTTTCTGCCCAGGGGTCCTTGTTGGACCCCTGAGCAGACCTAGGGGTCAGAGTGTTTCTACCCTGCCCCCTTTTGCGCTTGCGCACTTGTTTCTGTCCCTCGGTTCTACCGAGGATAAAATGACTGCCAACACTTCCTGATTTGGAGTGTTGACAGCCACTTGACAGCCAATTAGCATGCAGCTCGTGATCGGGAGGGTATGCGGACCCTACTCGGCCATAGATATATATGTGATTTTACTTGTGATTTTCTCAGAAACTACTTAACGGATTTACACCATTTAAGCAAAAGGCACGACACTGAACCAAGGGCTACCTCTTTGCCAAATTTGGTGTAATTCCGTTCAGCAGTTCGGGCTGTAGCCGCGATGAACGGTTCCTATGGAAAAATGAATGGGGAAAACGCGTTTTGGGACCCCCCTTTTTTCTCGGCCAGCGCTTGACGAATCACCCCGAGACTTTCAGGATAGGAGCGGACCGGAGCGCCCCAACAAGTTGGAAGCTTTCGCGAAGATTCGTCAACCGGCGCCAACGTTATTTCAAATAGAATGTTGCGGATTTCCTATGGAAAATAGGTCCTAACTATAACTATCTACTGGCGACCGCCAGTAGATAACATATATATATATAAATATATATATATATATATATATATATATATATATATATATATATATATATATATATATATATATATATATATATATTTGTCATAACTGGGCTCTCGAACTTCCCTAAGTGAAGTAAAGGGTGTCTGAGTGTAGGAAGAGATGTCTTCCTGTCTTGCCAGTCCCATTGCACTCATCTCTTCTCCCCCTCCCTGCAGGAACCATTGTAATTCCAAGTGTTCATGTCCAGGATCGGACTGAGACAGAAAATAGGCCCGGGTACCAAAATAAAAGTGTCCCCCATTAGTGAATGAGATAGCTATAAAAGTGACCCATGTTTGCAAATAAGGATACTTTTGAACTTGTAAAGACAAGCTCTATATGTGTTTTGCAAGGTATGGAAGACTGCATGGATATGAACTTGAGCAGGCAAAGTTTGTTGAAATATCAGGAAAATCAAAGGTGAAAACCAGCCCAGCAGGCCATAAAAAAGACCTGCAAAAACTGGTCCATACACTCACCGGTCAGACTAGCCTTTCGGACACTGCCTGATTGTCCTGCAGGCCAGTCTAGCCCTGTCCATGTCTCTTTTGAAAGCACATAGCTCTTAGTAGAGCAGGAAGGAGTCTTTACGTTCACGCTCACTGGACTAGCCCAGCTCCAGAGGGCAGCCTGTGGCAAAGCTCCACAACAGAGACAGGCTGCCCGTCCACATAACATTTACAACTCTGTTCATACCTCCAGCCGAGAGGGAGAGGCGAGCGCACAGCAAAGGTCTCTAGTTGGCCAGAGGGTGGCCTGGCTGCAGCTGTCAAAAAACAGGACATTGTGGCATGCCTGCTATCCCCCACTAAATCACCTTTGGTAGCTGGTTGCCATGGAGCTCTACGTCCAAAGGAAGATGCACTTTTGACTAATTTGTTCCTTCCAAACCTTTATGAACTACTGTACACCTGAGCGGTGGGCTGCCTCAGACCCCCTGCCACTGCTTCTAATTTGGCTTATTGCCTGTTCACAGTGTGACTTGAAGGAGCTCTTTGCACCTGTTTACCTGAAACGTTGTCTGTCTCCCCTGAGGGAGTAAGGGATATACTCCAGGACTGAGGAAAAGACTTTGCCGCATCCTGAAGAAAGACTGCGATAGATGTCTGACGTGTAGAGAACCTTCCTTAACCAGCCCAGAGTCTATGCAGTCTGCTGCCGTTAGAAGTTGGTGTGTCAAAGTCCGCAGAGACCAGAAGAATGTGAAGAAAGAGTGACACTGTCTGGGTACATCATGAGAGGAGTTTTGATTGTACAAAGCGTTGTTGCATTCGTTTGACCCGGAAATGCCTATTTAGTGGAGCCTTTTGTGGGCATGAGGACCCATGAGAATCTGTGCTCGCAGCCTCCACACTGCTTCCGTTTGGTGGTGCTAATCCTATGCATGGAGAACCAGGAGCCTCTGTACTCACATCCCACCTGCACATGTCCCAGGTCTCTGAGATAGAGTGCCAGGGACTCTCAAAGACATTCAGTGCTACCCTGGACCCTTATCTGTGACCACAGCTAGGAGAAAGAGAGAGAGCGCTGTATGACAGTCAGTGCCAGGGCACCACAGTACCGTGACCCGTGTACATATTTGGTTTCAGCAGGTTTTAACCAGGATATTCGTCTTGTGGAGCCTGGGGTGTGAGTAAGCAGTGCTAACGGGTTGATTACAAGTATAGGTGCTATTTATCGCACCTGGTAAATAACAAAACCACGGGGTTCATCATTTCTCGGGTGCGATAAATTCCACCTATTACAAATTTCTGGGGAATAACGTGCAGATTTTGGTGTCGAATGCACCAAAATCCACATGTTACAGTAATTACCATATGGTTTTCCAGGGTTCATTTTTGGCAGGTTTGACCTGCCACAATTTAACAAAGGTTGAGGTATTTAATGCATCCAAAATTATCAGATGTTTTTAATAACCTTCAACTCGCCAACGCGTGCGTAAAGAAGGGTTTTTATACGGGTCAGAAAAAAATGACTGACTCGTAATCAGGCCCTAAATGTAAGGAACTGCTTACACCTGAGAGCATCTAAAATAGTGCACTACAATTTCCTTCAACTAGACTGAAATATTATACATTTGTTGTACCTCTTGAATTTGTGGGGGTACCTTGCCCTTCTGCTGCCTGCCAGTAGAGAAGTGGGTTCAGGGTTGGCTTTTTGCATGGGCAAGCTGGGCGCAGGCCCGGGGCGCCAATTGTCATGGGGCACACGGAACTGTCTGCATTAAAGTCCTGCAGACTGCAGCGTCCCTCTAACTAAATGTAATGATTCAGACTAAACTGCAGTTAATCCTTTTTACTTGCTGCAGGTGCCGTTTTACACCCCATCAACACCCTTCCTTCCCCCCATCTCCCTCTCACCCCCCTGCCGACACACACCAACACCACAATTCGCACCACCAACATCTTGGCACTAGAAGGACCAAGCAACGCTGTGAGTGAATCTGACTATTTGGGCGAGGTGCCGAGAAGTTTGTGCTGAGAGGACAGTTACTTCTTCGATGTGTGAATAACCTGTAAACACAAAATGGGCCACTATTACCTTATTTTATTCACCAGCTGCAGGGAGTGTGGCAAATGCCTTTCTGCCCAGCGCGCTATCCAAGCAAGAGCGGGCACTGTGTGGGTTCCTGTGTGCCTTGCCCTGCTGTTGTGTGTGCTGTGTCTGCTCTGTGAGTGTCTTTGCACAGCTGCTGCCTGCACTCTCCTGATCTGTTTAAAGGAAACGTGCTTTTTAGGTCTCGCCTAGCGATGCAGCGCAAAGCGCTGCTCGCTATAGGCGAGATCTATTGTTGTCGACTTGGGTCGGAAGGGGGACAGGACATGTGCACGCGTACGGCACGGCGTGGACAGGAGATGTGCACGCGTATGGTGCGAGCAGGAGTTGTAATAACGCCGCAAGCCGTACGCGTGCACATCAACTGTCTGTGCCGAAACTTAACAGACAGGAGATGTGCACGCGTACGGCTTGCGGCGTTATCACAACTCCTGCTTGCACCATACGCGTGCACATCTCCTGTCCAGGCGCGGCGCGCTTGTTACTTAGATTGCAACAGTTGTTCGCGGGTTCAAGTTAGTAAGCTCTAATCTCATAGGGTCGCTTTTTCTAGTTCCAGTTCTACTAAAAGTGCACCCTGCCATCCTCCCTACTCATTTGGTACTTTCTTTTTAGGGGGGGATTAGCTTCGTGCATTACTAGTTTAGTTACCAGTATATATTAGGCCGCTACCACCTCCACTAAATAACCGGTTTGGTGCTCGATTAACCTCCAACAGTGTCTCCTTACCTTCATATTTTATGAGTAAAACACGCCATCTCAGCGTCATGCCGCCATCGCGAACGGGAAGCGATTAGAGCTACCAGGCTTGTTAAAATAGGCGTTGTACGTCACTCACGTGATCTCACAGTTGAGTCTCTACATCAGTAATTGGTTTTGACTAGCGCCATTTTGGAGTGGTTCTCTATATACGCGCACCGAAGCTCATTTTTGTGGACCGATAAGATGTTGCCAAAGGATCCTATTTATTATGCTGATGTCTATTTTAAATTTACATCCTTTGATGTCACCTGCTAATACTTAGGGTTATATGTTGTTAAATGAATCGTAAACTAATTGCACTTTTTTTGGGTTACTAGTCCGTATTGCAGTCCTGAGCTGCCAGGCATTTGGTGATAAACATCCTGCGGTCACGAGGTCTAGTGTGTGAATCGCTGCTTTATATTATTCGGGCTTAGAGCCGCCATATTGAAGTGGTTCTATTTGTGCAGACATTAGCTTAAAAGGGCAGTGGTATTGTTTTTTAGGGGATTAGGCGCCACTAAGGAGATAGTATCAATATTGGAAAACCATTTTAGTCTCGGTGCTAAAGGTGCGAAGAACCACCGATCTCCACAGAATTTGCTGACCTAGGTCAGCCGAACATATACAGAAAATCCTTAGCACACGAAATCATATATAAGTGAATACTGTGTTCGTATAGTGTGGACATTAATTCAATAAAGTCACTGGATTCGTGTTCTTTTTTTCTTCTTTTTATTCGTGATTTCTTCAGACAGCCGACACGTGTTTCGTCGCTTTACATGGGAAATCGTCCCGCGACTTTATCAAGGCTCAGTCTTTAAGGATGTAAGCCTTAATCAGTGGTGATAATTCCAAACCACTTCGGGTTTCAAGTAAATAGGACGTCCCAAATATCAATTCAGGTTAACGTATCTTGAGGAGTTCGAAATCTCGTTGCTAGTGTAAAAGCCGGGACGTCAATGTGCGTGCTGATCCGAGTGCGGAACACTATTTGTGCAGACACAAAGGTATTAACTGCAGTGGATAGGGATGTTGTTACTCTCAGGCCAGAAGGAATTACTCCAGCACGGAGATGTTCCAACATGAACAGAGCGTGTGATTCCGTTCTTTTCGCTTTTCTCTTAAGGTTGATTGATTAATTTGGTCCATTCATTATTGTCCACATTAGATACCACTACTCTTTTGTTAGTGGTAGGGAGTTCGCCTATAAGGGCGGAGAAGTCTTCATCAGAAAAACCAAATGTCTTAAGCGCTTCCATAATGAATATTTAATGCACCTGGCAAATGCACCATAAATAGGTGTAATAATGGTCAACTAGGAGTATAAGATTGATTTTTTTCTCTTATGTCTGTCTTGAGCAGTTAGTTGAGCCTATCTCTTCTAATTATGCACACAAGTAATAAGAGATAAGAAAGCAACATGGAGCACTGGGGGAAGGGGTAGGTGTTTGGTGGAAGGAAGCAGCGCATGAAGGACAGTTAGGAAACACATGCACTCGCATGGACTGCTAAAAAAAACAAGCATTTACAATGCAATAGGTCTCGCATTTACGCGAGTTTGAGCTATTCACATTACAAATAACAATGCCTTTTATTTTTGTTTTCGTTTTTAAAACTTAAATAAAAGGCATTGTCAGTTACAATCCCAATAGCTTAAACTCGTGTAAATGCGAGACCTATTGCATTGCAAATGCTTGTTTCTTTCTTTTGTGTACCTGTAGTGGGGAGGAGAGAGAGGGGGAGGGAGGGAGAGAGGGAGGGAGGGAGAGAGAGAGAGAGAGGGAGGGAGAGATAAATAGAGAGAGAGATAAATAGAGAGAGAGGGACGCAGGGCCGGCTTTAGCACAGGTGGCGCCCTGTGCAACAATGTTTGTTGGTGCCCCCCACGGACTCCCTCACTACCACCCTTTAACAGTGCCCCCTCAAGTCTCCATAACCACTCTCTCTCTATCAGATGTATTTGATTAGTTATATAGCGCCACCTATAGCAGTTTAGGGTGTCGGAGCACTTTACATCACACACACATTACACAGAGACAATCAATCATGTGTGTGTAAATCAGTGTATAGGAAATGTTACATAAGCCAGAAGACTACAAGGTGAGTCACATGTCATCCATACTGATAGGAGAAGCACAGACCCGGAATTTAAAACATAACCCCATGGTTGGGGGTTACATTTAATAATAAGGATTGTTTTTTTTACCGAAATGAACCCTTTTTGAAACATTAGAATAATGAAAGACGGAGGAAAAAAAACATAATGCTCTAATCTATACCTTGCAGTTTGAATGTAGCTCTTTGATGACAGTTATTAGTTCACTGTTCCATGTTAGGATTTTAACATCTATACTGCTAGTAACAAAAGGATCTCTCTGACAAAAGCACTGATCTATTTAAACTATATGCACTTTGTGATCTGCATGGTACACTTTCTTTGCAGCAGGAATATTAACCCTCTGTGCTACCATAAAATGAGTTAAAACTTCCACTAGACAAAACTCCTTCTCTCTCCAGGAAGAACATTCATCACCAGAGTTATCTTTACGTTTTTATTGTTGTATAAAAATTGCCGGAGGCCAGCAATGCAGCAGCACGTGCTTTTAAAACCATAAAATACTTTCAAATACGGCGCCCCCTCGAAGAGTCAACACCCGGTGCGGTGGCACCGGTCGCACTGCCCTAGAGCCGGCCCTGAGAGGGAGAGAGAGACAGAGAAAAAGAGAGAGAAACTATTTTCTACCCTGTATGTGTTCTATGTGTTAAGGAAGCTTGAACTGCTGCTGCACAGGTTGTCCCAGTGTTGTGTGTTAGTGAAACTTGATGAAAACTTTTCTCTGTTCTGTGCAAACGACAAAGCAGTTGTACAGGTGTTAATGTTTGCATATAGCTTCTGCCCCTCTTCTGTCTGCCAGTGTTACCAGATGGCTCCATGTCACAAGCTGCAATCTTGGATTTGTTTAACAACCGAATCCATTCCAGGAGCTGACACATTGTTTAACTTTAATTGAACCAACTGGACTAGCAAGTACGAAACAATAATGTGTAAAGGAAACCCCAGTACGGGAGCGCGCGGTCCCTGGTGGCACGGAGTCCTCTGTACCCTTACTCCACACACTTATCCCTTGCATTGACTGGACCCCGCCCACCTCCCACTGGGGTGGACTCTGCAGCTCCATCGGGTCTGGTAAACCTGCTGCAGGGGCCCAGGTGGAGGGGGGATTATAGCAGCGCTGCCAGATGACTCCAAGCCACCAGGGACCCCTGCTCCAGTCCAGAGCTTCATGGAACAACCCAGTGCACTCTGGGAGTTGTATGCTCGGTTCGTTTCTATTGAACAGACTAACAGCTGCAAAAAATGATAGGTGGGAGGAAAGAGTAGGAATGGACTGGGATGTCCTTGATGACAAAGGAGTCACATGGCAACCGTGGTTTGTTTATGGAAACACCTTGGAAGTATCCAGGAAAGGGCTCGCAGGTTAGAACAGCCCCATAAAAGCCTGGAGCTGCTCTTTCCCCCAGAATCAATGCAGCTCTGCAAATTTACTTAAGTAAATGAAATTACACCAGAAAGTCAAGGTATAGTGGGAAACCAGGACTGGCTCAAAGGGGCAGCTTCTCTTCCTGAACCTGGAGTGCCCGTGCTTTCTGAAGGTGAACTAAAACTGCTGCCTTATGGCACCACCACTAGGTGGAGCCAAAATACAAGAAAGGCCAGAAGATTACATTTTATTTTTCTGCGATAATAGGGAGACATTCTAATTGTAAAATGTGAATTTGCCAGAATGCACCATTCCTGCAAATCACCAAGATTGTATTCTCAGAACCAGGTTTGTTCTTCTTTCTTGAGAATAGCAAAGAATTTCATTTTTCTAGGCTATTTTGTGAATGTTGAGTGCATGAGGGAGTTATGCGGGCTCTCCTTTCATCGTAGTAGGTAATGCCTGATGGGCAGTCTTCATTTTAATACCAGCCAGGGGCTGCGTGTTGAGCTCTCCTTTCATCAGAGGTAATTCTTCACTGGTGGGCCCTTACTTTCATTGGAGCCATATGGTTAAAGGAGGGCACTCCTTTCATCAGAGGCAGGCTGTGATTGGTTGGCAGTCACTTAGAATGAGATTGCTGTCACTTCAGCGGCAGTCTGGATTTCACGAGTTGACAAGCTAGGCCTACCGGGATAAGGCTGTAGGGCCTCCACGACACAGCACCGGCTCACCACATGATGGCTACTGTGGCATCAACAGATCAAAGTCACCATGCCCACACTTCTACAGGGTGCGTCTTGGGCATTAATAGCCACAACAATTATACTTTTTAAAGGGACAGTACTGGCACTGCTGTACCAGCTTTTTAAAGCCAGGCTGCTATACTCTTAATGGGACAATAGATGCATTTCTCAGCAGGGATGCCTTACTTTTAATAAAGACGACCCAGTACCTGACATGTGACTAAGGCTGCGCCCTGTTCATGCCCCGTTGGTCTCGCTAACTTCAGTCTCAGACGAGGCGTCGTTTCTTCAAACTTCTATGGAAAAAGTCCAGACCAAACAAGCCTCTGGTTCTTCTCCTGATCTGGTGCCCAGAACCCATGTTCTGGGGCTGCACCAATCCGGTTCAGTCAGTGCTGGCTTGTTCGGTCAATACTCGCTTTCAGAACAATTAGGTTCAATCAACGCTTTGCTGTAGCATTATCCAGCTCTATACAGTGCAGTATCTGGTTCAGCCGACAGTTGTTATTGTTTTCAGGCTGGTTCAATCAACGCCTCATTCAATCCTTTTAAAATGGTGCTTGCTTGCAGAGTCGCTGAAAGTTGAAAGTCCCAGCAACTAAAATAAATACTTTCTTGCAGCCAACTCAAATCATATCAAAACCACTTATAAAGCCCTGTGAACCCGAGGATAGCCTAGCTTTAGCTATCCTCTGAGAGTACAATCCATTTAAGTCGAGAGATGATACATGTACCATCCAGGTCTGTCGTCAACTGCTTTTGAGATAATGTAGGAAGTCAATTAATGCTTTCAGACCAATCCAGTTTAGTCTGTGCTTGCTTGCTGTGTAATCTGGTTACATTTACAGTTGTCATTGTTTGGTAGCAGTTCTATCCAGCCAAGTCTACAGTTGCTTGCTGTCCACGCCAGTCAAGTTGACAGTTCTTTCGAGTCCGACTTAGTTATGTGTATAGTTGCTTACAGTCAAGTTTATTTAGTTGATGCTTGCTTGCAGTCCACTGCAGTCAAGTCAATAGTTGCCTGCAAGGCAATCCAGTTAAGTCGATTGTTGCTTACGGTACAACCAGGTTTAGTCAACGCTTGCCTTCAGTCCAAGCCAGTTATGCCGATAGATGCTTACAATACAACCTGGCTCAGTCAACACCTGCTTGCCGTCCAATCCAGTTAACTTCACAGACGCTTGCAGTCCAATCCAGTCAACTTCACAGATGCTTGCAGTCCAATCCAGTCAACTTCACAGATGCTTGCAGCACAATTCAGTTAACTTCACAGATGCTTGCAGTACAATCCAGTTAACTTCACAGATGCTTGCAGTACAATCCAGTTAACTTCACAGATGCTCACGGTCCAATCGAGTTCAGTCAACACTTGCTTGAGCCAATCCAGGAGTTCCTGGAAATCCCCTGCATGTTCCCTACCCTCCTGGGACAGAGGGGAGCTCTCATCAGTGTCCTTGTTAGCTAATGACTTTTTATTGTGATCGTTATTTTTCATTAAATACAATACCCAGAATAAACATGGACTAATTATATGCTAAAAATATTACATTACAGTTCATTTATCATACAACTATCAACCTATTAACAACAGATATAACTATATCACTTATGTAAAAAGAATAGTTTCACTATTTTTCACATCCTGTTGGGTCAGAAAATTTGGCAAGCCCTATTAGGTCTGCAAAAACCGAAAATAAAGTGTTAACTGCAGTCCATTGCCCTTACTTTTAATAGTGAAATATCCTTATCCGAATATTCTGAAAAGCGCTCAACTGCGGCACATCATCTATATGATGTCGACTCACTAACAGTAGGGAAGCATGTGATCTTGTTCAAATCTCCTACATATTAATACTGGCTTCACAAATTGACATTTCAATCAAAACTAAGATGAGATAACAGTGTAAAATGCGACGCGGATCTTGCACACTACCCAAAATGAAATTTAAGAATTCCCTCCTTAATCACTGACATTGTCAAACACAACTGTATCTTTGTAATCCAATCCAAATTATTTTTATAGTGTACATTCACTTAGTGATTCTTGACCCTATATAACATAACTGTAGCTCCTAGATGCCTTTACCATTACAGATGTAAGCACTGCTTTGCTAAGTTAGAGTGAATGTTTTTGTTAAGTAGATATTTTTCTAGCTGTTCCCTTTATTTGTTCTTTCTAGTCTGGACAGCTCACTATTAAATTCACCCTTTATATTATTTTTTTCAAAAATAGCACAACCCTTTGATGCAGCTGCTCTTACATCTTGCAGACAATTCCTCCTCTTCAGACATACACAGCTTCACCAGTAATAATTAAGTGTAGGAGCCCGCCGCTGGCACTACTAACTGCTGGGGTTGCCGATGACCATGGCTGCCTAGTCTTGATTCCACTTCATGCCAGTTTCTCCTCCACACTTTATTTATTGTTTTTTCAACTCATTTTTGCAGGTTCTTTTATAACTCTTCTTTCTCCATGTCTCACTGTTTTCCTATTGCTCTTTTCTTTCTTTCACTTTTCTGCCTTTCTCTCTCTCGCTCTGGGTCAAAGCCTGATGCAAACACCGGCACCAATTAAGCTCTGTTCCATTCACCTTTGTAAAATTATGAGATGGAACTGGTTTAATTACCCAGGTCTTTGGCTGACATGCTCTTAATGCGGGATATTAGACTGTCCTTGCTAAAGATTGTAAAAATGCAAGAAACCCTTACAGGTGCTTTTTTCTTACTAGCGATTAATTGTTGTTGCCCGTCTCCTGTTTTAGTAACACACAAAGCGTACACCTCATTTGTTCTAGAGGTTCTTCATTCATAGACCAAACGTTTGTTAATTTTACTCCCAAATGACAAAGGTTCCACCCCACTAAACTCATGATTCATCTGCCTCGTAGAGAGGTGGGAAAAGCACTAGGTGGCAAGCAAGCAGTGGAGTCTGAACTCACCCCGCCATCAGAAACCTTGGCCCAACAGCCCATCCACCACAGGAAGTCAGTCACTGCATGGAACAAGGCCCTTTTTAGGTCTCGCCTGAGCCAGCGCGCATGCGTTGCTCTGCGAGGCTTATTGTAAGGACTTCCATCTGGAACATCTTTTCCTTGTGTTGTTTTTTTTTCCGGCCACGCATTTGATTGGCCATTTGCGTAAGGCTTCCACAAAAGAAAGCACGCAAATGGCCAAAGGCTCGGGTATGTCCCGCCTTCTCTTTAAATGTTCCCTGCCATAGCCTATGGTTCTCGGGAGCGAGCAGGGGCGCACAGGCTGCCAGCTAGCTGCTGCTCGCTCCCGAGCTCCCTAGGACTGCACTCCTCCCCTCCCACTCCATGCCGTGTCACATGACACTTCTGCCGTGGCTGCTGCTCGCTCCCGGTCTTGTTTTTTACATGATCCTCAAGGCGAGGTGTTGCCATTTCTGTCAGAAACGGAGTCTAGCGCACATTTTTAATGTGGGGTACGGACGTTTCTGACACAGGCCTTGACATTCATTCTGGGTCTGAGGGACTGAGTAAATATGTTTTTGACGGAGGCCTGATAGCATGAACAGTGGTGCCTTTATTGTTGAAGGAAGCACGGACAACCCCTTTTTAAAGGCTTCCGTATAATAAAAGTAACAGTGTATTTTTATAAAGCGCATTCAGTTAGAGACCTGAGGCTTTATAGCACTGTAAATAGCAAATTATGTTTATACTATCTCAGCGGAGTGAACCCAAGGGCCTGAAAAACCCAAGAGCTGCAGTGGAGACCACCAGTCTCACTTAATGTACAAAAAAGCTACAAATAACTGCGCGATCGATTAAGACATCGAGCTAAACAATTCTCTTTCTTTAAATTGCTTGCTGTGACGGTTTAGCAGAATGGAGATGCCATACTCAACGCTTGTTACTATATTGCAAACAACCATACTTGTCTCAATGCCACCGGAAAATGAGAAGACTGAGTTGCCTCTGCTGGACTTCAGCCTTTGAGACCTGCAGGTTAGTCAAAGATCTTTGCAGCAGGTTAAGTAACCCACTGAGTTATTTCAGCAAGATCGGTACCTATGACCTTCAGGTTGCAGATTGAGCTCTGCAACAAGTACATTACAACAGAAAGTTACTGGGAACAAAAACATATAACTCCACCCAGTAGGCAACCGGGTCCGACAGCTGGGCAGGAGGTCAGTGTCCTTTAAGCAGTGGCGTAGCTAGGGGGGGGGGGGTGATGGGGGCGGACCGCCCCAGGCGGCACGAGTTTTGGGGTGGCAGCCGGCCCCCCTTCCCCCGCTCTTACCTGCGGCCGTTGCAGCCGCAAGAACCGGCGCAGACGCAGGGGCCGCCACGGGCAGCCTAAGGCCTAGCTACGCCCCTGCCTTTAGGTGCAGAGTCAGCAGCACAACTGAATTGCTCAAATTAAACACAGACTCACACTGGGAGCCCTGCTGCAGCCACTGACTCGTTTGGGCCCTGGTGGGTGTGAAAATCTATATGGCACAGATGGCAAGTGACCCCATTTCATGTGAGACACCTTCAGCCCAGTCCATTCTCCTTAACCAGCATCATTTGAGAGCTACCACCTAATTGCCATTCAAGCAGGAAGAGGTGGGAGCATTCCTCCCCTTTCGTTCATTTTCAGTAGCTCGCCACAGCTTCTTTTTTTTTTTTTTTGCTCTGGAATACTCGGTGGGGAGTTAAAAGTTGTATTACTTGTTAGTTTGTTGTGCGCGAGCTATAAAATGCTAGCAACCGATCATGGGCGTTTTGACAGCTGCAGACTGCTGTGCTAAGCACTCTGCCCCGGCCCCGCAAGCTTTTCTGAGGCTTCTTACACGAGCACATTTCTCTGTTCTCACACAGCAGGAACACAATGGTTGCTTAGATTCCATGCAGCATCCAGGCGTTTTAATTTGTTATTTCTATAACAAAGCGTAAAAAGGAACTAGGAAATGCTTTACAATTTTGTTTCGCCTTTCTGAGCATTCTTTGTTTTCACTTTTCCTGTGGTTGTTTTATACTTATGATGAATGCGTCTTCTTTCTGTTTAATAATTTCTAAACTCGGAATCCATTCCCACAAGTCTTGATCAGTGACGTCTAAGTGACGTGAAGATAATGCGACGTGCCTCTGTTTCTTTGTCTCCGTGTATATGTCCATGTTTTACTGTCTTTGTACACTTATCTGTATAGCCTGTCTTAGTACTCTTGTTTCGCTTTGTCTTTGTGTATCTTTGTTTACGCTTCCATATCTATCTATGCCTGTCCCTGTTCCACTGTTAGTGTGTCGCTCTTTTTGTTATTATACACAAGTTTTTATAATGCTTATATGTGTTTGCTTTTCCGTTCGTTTTTCCTTCCGATGTCTTTGTGTCTCTCTGCCAGCTGTTATGCAATATTCTGTAAACCGAAAGAGCAAAGTGTATTTTTAAAGCAGTTTATGCACAAAGCATGTATACAATTATTCCCAGGCGTTTGTGCACTTTTAAATGCATACAAAATGCACCACGTGCTTGCAAGATGAAAAAAATGTTGCTAAGTGTTTTTCTGTACGCCTATGCTAAAGTACAGTTGGCGCCAAGCACAGGCGGGGCCCCAGCATGACTAAAAACTTATAAGGTCCCAAATGCAAGACCTATTGGCTATGCCAATGCTTGTTATTTATGGCATTCCTTCCGTTGTACATTTTCCTGTTCGGGACCGCTAGGAAAGGTCTGCCATTCTGTTATATCCTAAGTTTTACATTCATATGAAATCAGCCTAGGTCTTCCTAGCTGCTCAGCCAGAGTGAGAGATGGCAACGGAATGTTGGTGTGAATGTGATGAATGGAATGCCTGGGTGCCTGTGTGGATGAGTGGATGACAGTTGGAGATGGGCTGAGCAGCTAGGCAGGCTGCTCCTGGTGGGACTGGTGTAGGAGATGTAGGAGCTGTTACATGGCTGAACCTTGATTGATACCACATGACCTGGAACTAATAAAGAAGACTTAGAAACTTACAACATGGCTACCAGTGTCTTCATGTACAGAATTCAACATCTTTTTGGCGACGAGCGGTCCTGGACTCATGCGTCTTCAAGGATTGAAACAGAAACAAAGATATTCTAAAGATTACAGAAACCAAGAGAAACCTGAGAACTTTGACGGAAGAAATTAACATGAAACCAAGTAAAGAGCGTCGTGTATGGAGCAACAGGCAAGCCAGTCCCACCAGCATCCAAGTCAACGGACGGCCCTTCCACCAGCCTGAACTTGCTCCATGGACTTGACCACAGGTACGGTCTCTTATGTTAGGGTATGTCTGCCCTACCATGTCCTTTTAATGTGCAGCATGGATGTATCTGTAGCGAAAAGGAGTTGTAGCTGTTCAAATTGTGAGTTAAAACCTAACTCTGTGAAGCTTATTCACAAGTGCAACACAATAGTGGTGTGGTGTTGCTAAGTCTTGTGCTCTAGTCTCAAGTAGAGCACAAGTAAGGACATTTTACAAAGTGCATGTCTGGAAGACCCTCACAAACGTGCTGTACATGGTCTCAAGAGCTTTCTACTATAGCGAAATACAGTGATGTGGCGCAGACTGAGCCTTCTTGTACAGTATGCATATTTCTTCTCTACATTGATGATGCACAGAGTAGCTGCCTGATTAATGCCTGCGTTTGAATTGCCCTTCACCACAATGACGCTGCCCAGAGTGTGTCCATTATTACTGCCAGCGTTGGAACAGACTTTCACTACATTCATGCTGTGCAGAGTATGTGCCTTTTCACTGCCTGTGTTTCCACCCACTTTTCTACACTCTTCGGTTTTCACCAGCGCCACTCAGGGGCAGTTTTGTTTTACCAATATTTTTGCTGTGGACACACGGAAAGAACATTTGCACGTTTTTGGACATTTAATTCAGTGGGAGCTGAAATCACTACACGTTGGGACCTCGTATTATGTCCCGATACTCCTATTCCTCTGCACGACATCATTGTGTTTGGAGCGTGAAGGATGTGTTTTCTTTGTTCTGTGGCATGCGACGTTTGTGCTGACAGACGTGCTCCTGCTGTGCACACGCATGGAATACGCTGTGGGAAACGTAGCCAAATGTACATTTTTTTTTTTTGGGCTATTGAGGAATTGGTTGTGGTGCTAATTCTCAGTTTTTGATTGCTCTTGGCAGTTTTTCACATTGGGCAGTTTAACCGCACTCTTCGCGGTTTGAAAAAGTGAGGCGCGTGTCGTTTTTGGCGCGCTCTTACCTGCACGAGGATTTCTGAATCGTCTATGATGTCGTTTCTGCCTTTCACCGCTTCACAGCCTCGTTGAAGTGCAACGACGCACCGTGAACCACCCGGCACTACGTAAAAAGCGTGCCGCCATCTTGGGGCTGGCACATTCTGATGGATGTCTTCTGTCGTGATACCAGCCACGTTGTTTCCGGTCACAGGAATAACGTTTTTTCTTCAACATGAAGTACGGGACAACGTGGGGTTCGTTTGCGCAGCACAAGTGAGGAAACTTGTGTTTGCGGTTCGGCAGAACAAGTTGAAGTGTCTTCCACGAAGGTATCATCTTTGGTTGCTAGCTCCGTTTCACACACTGGAATGCAGAACACCAACATCACGTATGTCGGGTTTATGGTTGTTTCGTTTAATGACCAGCTGTGTTAACCATGTTTCACTCCGGAGCCTTATGACTTCAATGGTTTCATTTTCTAACCAATGGTAATTGCTGTGCCCTGTGACTTTTACACGCTACTGCTTTGGGGTTTACAGCTTCAGAAACTTTGTATTTTGATTATTCCAATGTGGCAATTTACAAGAAGCTACAGGATGTGTGCACTATATCTGAGTGTGCATATTCTACAACTCAGGTGAGGAGTCGCTCACCGGTGTGGGGCACAGTTAGAATTGTATTAACATGTTCAAAGTTTGATATGTAGTGATGCCACAGTTATACACAGTTTAATGGTTGGGACGTCCTAGTCTCCTAGTGGGTGGACATCACATATGATCCCTTACATGAGGGATAGGTTTTGGCCATATTTCATTCCTTAAATGAGGGATGGGTTTGGGGCTATGGAGTTAGTCCTATCACAGTGTTGGGCTTGAGTCCCAGTTAGTAACCTCTACATGAGGTATAGGTCATGGGTTAGTTCCCATACTTAATCGCTTTTACGGTAACCCTTTCACAGGGTTAGTTATGGGTTTATATCCCATTTACTGTTGTGCGCAGTACTAATGTACATCAAGGGTACACCCCATTTACAGTTGCGCGCAGTACAAAAGTACAACTAGGGTGTGGGTCTGGGTTCTTGCCCCTCACACTGTGTTATGGGTCGTTGTCCCATTTCTTGCCAGTTCCCTTGTTGTTGGGATTGGCGTTGCGGGGTTTTTACCTTTTGCATTACAGTATATATTTTACAGCTTGTTTCAAAGTATTACAATGTGTATTTGATTTTCTACAAGTTTACGCTTCCTAATATTTTGTTAATTTGTTATGAGGGCGGATGGGGGGATATTGATGCACGTTTTTATGTCGTATTTTGCCCATCTTTTCTTGATTTGCATGTTCATTCTCTTGTGATGTTTTACTTTTAGTTGCATCCCTGAGTTATGTACATTTCTGTTTTTGTGTATAGTTTTCTTTAGTATTGTAATTTTTGTTTTTATTTAAAGGAAAGGGATAATGTTATATCCTAAGTTTTACATTCATATGAAATCAGCCTAGGTCTTCCTAGCTGCTCAGCCAGAGTGAGGGATGGCAACGGAATGTTGGTGTGAATGTGATGAATGGAATGCCTGGGTGCCTGTGTGGATGAGTGGATGACAGTTGTAGATGGGCTGAGCAGCTAGGCAGGCTGCTCCTGGTGGGACTGGTGTAGGAGATGTAGGAGCTGTTACATGGCTGAACCTTGATTGATACCACATGACCTGGAACTAATAAAGAAGACTTAGAAACTTACAACATGGCTACCAGTGTCTTCATGTACAGAATACAACAAAGGTCTGCCATTCCTGAACAGGAAACCACAGAAATGACTTCACAGAGATTGTTTCTGAAAAACAAAATAGTTTGCAGAGAAGATGCAACAAACATGGGACCCTTGTGGCAAACGCTTCAGCCTTCAGAGCATGGCCTGGCCCTTTATTCAGGAAGGTTACATGTTGTGTACGTGGGTTGCAGTCCCACTGGCGTAAACACCTACGGATCCCTAGTGAGAACATTAGTCTCTTCGCAGCTTCCAAACAATGGTTCTAAGTCACACACCACTCCTTGGGGACACACAGTTTCACTGCTCAGATACTTGTCGTGACCTGGACACACAAGATGTCCTGGATGGGCTGGTCAGGATGTCATCTGAACTGCATGCTGGTATTTCTCTTTCCAGACTCCCAAACATGCCCCTTCTCCTAGTCCCTGTGGCATCCATAACTCATGGCATGCCCACCATGTAAAGGACACTAGAAGCCTGCCATGTAAGACAGCTGGTGGATTACTATGGAAAAATGCTCCCTCCTGGACCGGCCCATGGTATGCACCATAGGGCTTGTGCCACCTTTGAAGTTTAACCAGAGGGCAGCTATGCCAGTGCATGAAAGTCCACCAGAAATGGTAACAGCACCAACCCAGACAAAAAATCATCAGTGACTGATGCAGTGACCCTACATGTATGACTCAGTGAATGATCTTCTCCCTCAGTTGTTAGTGGTATGACGCCTGCTTGATCCTGGACCATTCTGTCCTAGGAGTGGTGAAGGGGATCAGGCCACACACAAGTGATCACCCACCAGAAGCACAGCCTGAACTTTCTGCCCACATGTCATACTCTTGTCCATTCATTGGGTGACAACTCTGCCCAGGCAGGCTCTCCCCATGGGTACACCCTGTGGTGTGCAGGCCACAGTTGTCTCTGTAGGTGATTACACATCAGAACATTCACTCCAACTTACTCATTCTAGAAAAACTCGTGGCTGAGGCAGACTTCTATTGCACTGCTCCACTGGCCTGGTCATTCACTCTCTCACATCAGGCACAGTGGCAGCCAGGCCCTGCCCCTGCAGGTCATCGGAGCACCCTGATGTTGCTAGGACATACGCAAGCATTCCTCCCATCACCTTTTGTGTGATTGATGTAATACCCTAAGTGGCCAAGGATATGCCCAGACGTGGGTCTCTTGCTCACTGGCCCATAGGATCCAAGCTCTACCTCACTGACGAGGCCTAACAAGGCAGAAAATGCTCTGGGGTTGCTTGTGTTCCCTTCTGGAGGGGGCCTTCCTTGGCAGTTTCGAATGGACTGTTCCCATGGTGAGCAGGGTCAGTGTTGATTTGCATAAGGCAGGCCTTTGTCTACAGTGGCAAAGTGGGCAAAAAAAGAGGGGTTAGAATGCTGCCTCGAGCGACTGCCAGTGGTTATACTATTTGCAAGCATTCCTCCGATCACTTTTTGTGTGGTTGTTAGGACATATGTAACAGCTATCTCACTGTCACAAGCTTGTGCATGGCACTGCCATCTAAGGCGAACAACCAAAGCTTGCACCCCGGGCTCATTCTCCCTTCGAATCATGGCATACATTCCAAACACCCGGTCTATACACACCTCGTCTGAAGTGAGAGGCCCCAACGCTGCTACTTCCCCGTGGCATGTGAATTGTCATATGTAATCTATCTTTATCTTCCAACTCCGTTGCAATATATTTTTAGTGTTCTGTTTTTGTGTATATAACTGTGAGAGTACTTATGAGGTCAGCAGCTCTCACACAGAGGACTGACAGTGTTTGTTGGCTGGACAGGGACAGGGCGGAGGAGCTTGTGTGCAGCGGCGACACCAGCCTCTGAGCAACAGCCTCTAAGAAGCACGAGTCAGCAATAGCCACTAAGTAAGAGGGGAATATTACACTAGGATGTCGGGAACCATTATTCCTGCAAACACTTACTCACTCTTACACGTAGGCGAACCAGTTCTGGCATTTGCAGTGCCAGGTAAATCACATCACCAGGAGCTTGGCATTTCCGCTGAGTTGTTCAAAACAGTATCCTGGAGAACCAAATCCGTTGTGGCGCAATCTCTACTTCACATTCACGCCTGTGGTCAATCGGAATTCTGACTGACCAAATGGGATTCCAAAAGCCAGAATTAGGAATCTGCTTGGTCAGTCAGATTTCCAAATGCATGAAAATATCTGAATTTATGTATGGATCTAAAACACTCTAGGAGCAGCTCCAGTGACCAGAAGGGTGACAAACTGATAATGGACCATGAAAAGAGGATATGACCGTCGCCATCCTAGGGTGAAACGTTTTGAAAAGGTCACGCCACCCATCTTCTTCCTTCTAGGATGTGCTTCCACTCTATAGCATATTCACAGTAGATTCTTCTTCAAGATGGCTGCCCAGGAATGAGTTGCATCATCTCTTCAATGGTCGCTATGCTTGGCAATGACGCTGTCAGTCTGGACACCCACGTCAGCGTGTCCTGGAGGTAGTCCAAGGCGTTGGAGGCGGAGTAGGTAGTCTGAGTGCAGGCTTGAGTCAGTTAGGTCAATGAAGCGCTTGTAGTTCAGCTGAACTTCCTGTCCAGAAAGAAAACAAAAAGGGATTATGATAAAAAGCAGATGGGGAAGGTTCTCAGCTGCATCATTACTACCAGCCTACCCATGAGAGACGGGAGGGTCACTTGCCCCGATTTCAGCACTTCTGGTGAGTCCCCCCTGCAATGATGCAATAAGGCCTAGGTTTGCTTTTCCAAACAGTAGCACTTTAGGTCTGGGCCCTAAGTTAGTGGCACAGCTGAATGCTGAGTGACCTGCCATGTTGATGCAGCCCGCTCAGCTTTCATTTTTGTTCTGCAGAACGACACCCCACAAGGTAGGGGTTTCATTCTGCAGAACTAAATAATAATATCTCTGATGAAGAGGAGGTTTTCTCCCTGCGAGTCAGGGAGATGTTAATTATTTTCCTGCCCTACACCACCTTGCATTGCAAACCGGGGACCCTGTGATGGATGGGCTGCAGGGTCAGGGGTTTCTGACAGCAGAGCCAACTGAGGCTACACCTTCAGATGCCTAGCGTCCCCCCCACCTCTGCATGTGGTGGGGGAACCCCAAATTTGGCACATCTGAGGTATCATCAATTCATGAAAGAGCTTCTGCTCT
This sequence comes from Calotriton arnoldi, assembly GCA_963921515.1. Taxonomy (NCBI): domain Eukaryota; kingdom Metazoa; phylum Chordata; class Amphibia; order Caudata; family Salamandridae; genus Calotriton; species Calotriton arnoldi. The sequence continues at coordinate 3,354,393 of CAWUFW010000272.1, read as the reverse complement.
GCCAAACTCTAAACAACCTCTAAAGTGTTTACAAGAAAAAATTAAAAAGGCACCATTTATGCAACTACAATTGTGAGCAAGACTATATTGCTTATATAGCTGGTTGAATTACATTGTAAAGCGCTTGGACAGATGGGGTGGCTCTCAACCTTGAAAGGAGATAACCCTCTGTGGGGCTCTTCGCGACTGTGCGAAGTGCAGCACCTATTCGGGCTCGAGCATCGAGATCTCATAGGGACCAATAAACTGGATGTATGGGGGTGCAGACATAAAGAAGTTTCAGGCCCTCAAGGAAGAATAACAAAAATCCCCTACCTATTTTTTTTATAACAATATGCTAAACGTCATTTGTTTCCCCTATGATCCCTCTACCTTCATCTGCTCAGATAGGGCCCCCCGTTGTTTGAGTGCCCTCAAGGAAGAATACACAATGTAAGAAGGAGAGGTTTTCCATTACCTTCGACTCAGGCACGCTCTCTATAAGGATACGCAGAAGGAAACACAAGTAGAGGACACTAACACATTAGAAGATAGGGGGCCAGATGTACGACTCTAAATTGCATGCGCAAACGGGTTTGCGACCCGTTTGCGCATGAAAAATGGCCCAGGGCCATGTACAATTCCTAAATAGCGAGTCGCAATTTATTTGCGACACCCTATTTAGGAATTGCGAGTCGCAATTAGGAAGGGGCGTTCCCTTCCTAATTGCGTCCGCAAATCAATGTATGAATGTTTTGTGACCGCAATTGCGGTCACAATACACTCGCAAATTACCACCCTCTTCAAGAGGGTGGTAATGCAGTTGCAATTTGGAAGGGCCTGGGGACCCCTTCCTCTTTGTGACTGTCTCTAAAAATATTTTTTAAGGGCAGGCCCTTAAAAAATGAAACAAAAACGTTTCATTTTTTAAAAAAAAATGCATCCCGTTTTCCTTTAAGGAAAAAGGGCTGCATTTAAAAAAAAAAATCTGCTTTATTTAAAAGCAGTCCCAGACATGGTGGTCTGCTGAGCCCAGCAGGCCACCATACCTGGGAGGGCCTGTCATTCCCAAAGGGCTCGCAAATTGCGAGAGGCTCATTAATATTAATGAACCTCGCAATTTGCGACCCCATTGGGAATCGCAAACAGTGTTAAACACGCTGTTGTACATGGCAAATTGCACCTCGCAAATTGCGACTCGCAAATGAGTGGCAATTTGCGAGGCACAATTTTGCTGGTCGTATATCTGGCCCAGGGTGCTCAATAAACCCTTAAGGCATAAGGCAATTTCTCTTATATACAGAAAAATCATGAACAATCTGCCTGATGCTTTGGAGGCCCCGAAGGGATTCCTCAGGAAGCTATTGGATGAGGAATGGACCAAAGCACTCCAGGGACCCAGGGAGGTAGCGTTCAGAGCGAGGTTTTGCCTAATTCGATTAAATATCCTGCAGAGTGTATTACACTAGGGTGCTGATGATGAAGATTGGAAGAGCAGACACTGATGATTATTTCAGGGGATGTGGTCAGATAGGCGCGTTTATGCATATCCTGTGGGGATGCCCTGTAATACAGCCGCACTGGCTGGGAGTAAAGCGGGTTCTAGCAGAAGTTCAGGACTTGCGCTGCTCCCAAGTAAGAAACTCTGTATCCTGGGCATAAGGGGGGGAGGCGGGGGGGACCAAACAGTAGGGTGACCAGCTGTCCCAGATTTGCCAGGATGGTCCCAGGTTTTCACCAGCGGTCCCGGCAGATTTCAGGAAATTTAGCTCAGGTCCCGGTTTTTAGAGAGGGTCGACTGAAAACGGCGGGAGGTGCTTTTTTATGTTTTACAAAGCAGGAATAGTTAGCAGGTGTTTCAAGAAAGCAATTTAATTAACAAGCAAGCTACTGGGTTTAAAAATTGCATTTTATGTATGTTCTTACTGGCTGTTCAGTAATTCACTGCTGAGGAGCGCTGTCATTCTGTGCACTCGCTTGAAGTAAAATTGTAGTCCTTCTTCTATTCTTGTGAAATGTCCCTGTTTTTGGCTTTAAAATACTGGTCACCCTACCAAACAGGCACCAGAAAACAAACATTTATTGTGTAATTTAGGTATGAATGTAGCCCATTGCAATATTGTGCAACTACAGGGGGTCGTCTGTACCACCACAGCTGGAGTAATGGAGTAAAGATATGAATTGGTGCATGGCGGCTGAGTGGTTTGTCTACGAGGGGAGAGACTGCCCGTATACATTTGAGAAAGTATGGGAACCTTGGAGGAAATATAGGGGGCTTCTGTGAGCTTAGTTACTTATGTATATGCCCTGAGGTGCCTGACTGAAGCTATGAAAAAATTATTGTAATGGGTGTTTGCACATAAAAAATGCTAATATTTCAATAAGTAATATCTAGGACACCCGGAGTTGCTCTAGGAAGATAATCACCTGCATACTGGGTTATGTTCCGTGCCATGTACTTTCTAGTTGTTGCCTTTATTTCAAATAAAAAAGGATTTTTTTTAAAAAGCATTGCCTTTACTGTTAGAAGCTGCTAACTAATTTTGCACTGGAACACATATCAACTAACTGCTTTCTGTTTTCATTTGAACCGCTCTGAAAACCAGGATATGCAACAAATGTATTGAAATTTGATGGGACAGATGGTGAAAAATCTGGACTATCCCAGAAAATCCAGCCCATCTGGTCACCCTACTACATAGACACTCCAGTTCACTACATCATCCCTTAACTAACAAACAAGACAACACAGTCACATCTCTCACAGTGAGCTATCATTCCCTATCGCTTCTGAACTCATACCCTGGGGCACTGGAATTATGTGGCAGGGGATGCAGCAAGAAAAGTCACAATATGCGGCATAATGCAGCACATTTTTTGCAAGTATTATTTCATTATTCTTCCATTTTTACACATGGAAATACTGTTTGGGCACATATTTCACCTCATTAGTACCAGTTTAACAACCTAAAACAGAAATAAGCAACTGAAAGATGACCAGTTAACCTTTTCTAAGCGCATTCCACTGCGTGTGAATACCTCGCAACATTTTTAGTAACTTTTGATCCATTTGAGCTAGAAACCTTTTTTTTTGCCCCTTTGGCTTCCCACTGAAGCCAAAGCCATAGACAAACAGCCTGCACCACCCACAAGGCCCTTCACTACTTCACTCCAGGATACCTGGCTGCTTAGCTTGAGAATTCTGGTGGGAGCAGACCGTGTCAGAATGCAGAAGCTCTGCTCCTTCCACCCCAACCTTTAAAAAGGAAAGATTTATGACTATCATTTTCTGGGTGAGCTACCAGAGCCTATAGTGCTTTACCTCCAAGCTTAGGCACTACTGCCTAACTTAGAATCTTCAAATCCGAACTGAGAGGCCTTCAGCTTGAAAGATATTTCAATTACTCTTTCTTCTCCAAACCAACCCCTCGCAGACTTACAGTCTGCACTGAGCTGTGCGGTGAGGGTTTCTTCTCTACCTCAATTTTATATTATACTTCATTTGCCTCATTCCTGTTCAAATCATCTTACTCGATCCTTATAACTTGTACAACTGATAATTCTCATGTCATGTTTTGGTTGTTTTGTCATACCTGTTTACACATTGCTACTCAATATTTATAACATATGTAACGTATAACTCTCACTGTATGACCTCTTTTTATTGTTATCACATAACTATCACATAACATGTAAAGCGCTCTCATACCTTCAGGTCTAACTAGCGCCATGTAAAACTCAAAATAATAATAAGAAAGCACTCTTAACACCTTATGAGTAATGTTGGCGTTACATAAGACTGCACAATAACCTCACTACAATTATCTTTGGGGGTGGGGGGTATGGGGAAGCTAAGATCAACATTCACCTGGAATATAGGATTCTTTTTTGGGGGGGGGGGGGATTGTGAGTAATTGAGGCAGAGAAGGGCAACACAACTTGAGTAGAGGAGCATCTTGAGTGGGGATATTAGAGACTGAAATATGATCCTTCCCTGGAACAAAACACCCCCATCTTGGAGGGAATGAACACCTGCACTCATCTGGACTAAAGGAACCCATTTAGGGCTGGCCTAGAGGAAGTGATGGGCCACTCTCACCTGGAACTGATACTCGTACGCCTTCTTCTCCTGGTGGAGCCTGGATATCTCTTGGCGGAGAGCCGCTATCCTGAAATTATAATGAGAACAGACTGTTACAGCGCAGGACACAAATAACTGGGAGTTGAAGAATAAATGTGCCCTTAACACAACTCTGTAAAATACACATACATTTATGTTTCTCAACTTTCCAAAATGTTTCTTTTCCTCGCTTTTAATTCTTAGTATTGAAGCCAGACCTAATTGGGATGATATTTGCCCCTCTAAAATGTATATTATCCAAACACTAGAACTCAGTCATCCTACAATCATGCATTGACATTCTATACTGATACATTATTACTCTATATTGATACATGTTCACTTTCTGAAACTTGAAATTGATGGCTTGTGTCCAGTTTATGCAACAATAAAGACAAAAGAGGATCAGGCCTTTTTTTGTGATAATCATAGAATTAGCAGGGGGGAAGGTTTTTAATGCGCAAGACGTGCGTAAATCTCAATTATATCAGTATTTCACAGAGTTTAACACTTTTCTTACATCTATGTGCTGTTGGAAGCTTGCAATATTTCCTTGGAGTGATAAGTGGTGCTGAAAATGTATGTGTTGTTTTCTCATAAGTTTACTGTTGTTAGAATTGAAAATGTTATTGCCCCCTTACTCGTGTTTTAAACTGTGTTAAGTTAGCATTCATGGCGCCATTTCATTAGTAGCCGCCATTCTGTTCTATGATTGAAGCTAAGCTCCTGCCTCATTTTGCATGCCTGAGCAGAAAACTGTCTCCATGCATCTTTCCTCTCTATTCTCCAAGGTCGAGTTCAGCTGCTCTAATGAATGCACTCTCTATTGTAACATACCTTTGCTGTTAGATAGGCTCGTTCCCACCTTCTATAATGGCGGGCATGGCAGAGCAACCTTGGAATCTTCTGATAACAGGTACCCGGTCCCAGGACTGCAGCTCATCCTTCTGTGCCTCCTTTGTTTGTTAGTGCCTGGACTGGAATTTTCCAGTCTGGGCGTGTTCTTAGAGGTTTGGAATTGTATAATATCTTGTGTTATGTTGGGGGGAGTCAGTCCCTCGGCAGCCATCTCAAGAGGCTGGTCAGTCTGGGCTCCGCTGCAGCGCTATACTAATAAAATACTTTGTTTGCATTCTCTACTGCCTGACCGACTCTTCATTTCGTGGAAGGCGAGAGGTGGTCACAAGTGACCCGGGTGACCCTAATCGGGTCACTTCCTTCATTTGGCACCCGAACAGGGACCCACCGGGTGGCCCATCCTCACCCGCAGACGGGTGAGGAGGACGGGGCCGCGTCAGGTCGGATGGGCGGATCGGGGATCCCTACACGACAGAGCTTAGTTCTCGCAGCTGACCCACCTGTCTGATCGGGCGGTGCCTTGCCCAGTGGTCATCCCGGCTGGGGTCCTGTAAGGCGAAACCCTTGGAGTTGACTGTTTGGTCTGAAGAGTCGACAGTGGAGAATACATTTGTTCGACCTGTGTGCACCAGGTGAGTTTGCTTTGATTCTTTGTGAATATGGCGCCCTTTTAAATAATATTTGGTATGGTCTGCGGACCATTTGCTTTGCACTTGGTAGGTTTGCGGACCGATTTGGGTGCAGAGTGTCTGCGGACACTCTGTCAGGCAACATAATGGATTTGGCTTACTTTTGAAAATACCTGGAATCTGGCCGGTTTCTTTGGTGCAGTCTGAGGACTGACTTTTGATTTTCTTTGTTTGATGCGGTCTGAGGACCGTCTTTGGAACAAGCGCTTGAATTTGTTTGGGTTTTTTGTGAACATGGTACAATATTGGTTTGTTTTCGGTACGGTCTGAGGACTGTCTTTTGGGAAAAAGCACTTGCAATTGCTTTGCCAGGCAAAATAACGAATTTGGCTTCTTTTTGAAAATGCCTGGAATGAGCTTAATTTTGGTCTCTTGTTGTCGTTGTTGCTCTGCAGATGCTTGATTGGAAGAAGATCAGCCGGCGCCTCCAGAAGGCACTCTTAATATTGATGCGCGTGAAGAATGGTCTTGGCCCTATTATGTTTAGTACACTATGGCACAAATATATGAGGGACAATGCCGAGTTGAAATGGCCGTTGATGGGCACTTTTGAACAGAAATAATAGTAATAATATATATGTTTGTGTTTACATAGGAAGAGAAGGCAGTGCATGTTTGATTCCCTTTGAATATGGCGGAAGGAGGCTAATAGAGGTGAAAAAGGATGGAAAGGAATGTACAAAAAGGAAGAATGCAAAATCAGAAAGTTATAGTGCATGATGAAAAAAAAAAAAGGGTGGGGGGACGGGTTGATGGCGCCCAAATTTCATCTATAGCTTTAGGCATTGCTAAATGACAAAACCTGCTTTGAGTCTCAGACATAAACTGCATTCTAAAAATGGCACGCAGAAATTCGGTGCATGAAAAGTAAAAAAAAAACGAATGAGGCCTGCTCAGATGCTTTCAGTCTGATGAATAATGTAAAAGATGCTCAATTAATTAATTCATGATTGCTTAGAGTGTGTTTAATTTAGGTTTGACCTCACTATAGAATGTACATTTAATTTGGAAAATGTGTTTTGAACATTCAAAGTAGTATATATTTGTGCTGAATAAACACGCATTTTAAAGTGTAGAAGAAAAGCTGAAATACACAGCTCGTGATTTAGTTTGCTTTGGAAGGCTCACTGTCCGGCCTTGAGATAAGAATGGAATTTCTCTCTCCGTTTCTGTTCTATCTCTTCATGAAAAGGACGCATGCAGAAATACACAGCCTTTTTCTTGAGTTCTGCAGAAGGAAAAGGAGGGGCTCATTGGGCAGCTTCTGTGGGAGACACAGAGAGGCAGACAGAGATAAACAGCGCGGAACGAGGGCAGGTTTAGATGCTCAAAGTCTAAGTTTTATGTTTTGACTAAAAAGGCTTTGTAAAGTTTTAATTTGTCCTATGCATTTATTTCTCTTCATGGGAGATTTTGCAATTATTAATTATTGATCTAGCTATATGTTGAACTCACCCTTGCATTATATTTCCTGAACACTTTAAGAGTCCTGACTGACTTTTATGCCTCACTTTCCATAGAAAAAGTGTTTTCTTCCTTTATGGAGTACTTTGTGTGCAATATGCTTTGTGAGAGAATAGTTGAGGATTTATACAGCTGTTCTTTTTATTTCTGCTGCTTCTGCTCCTGCTATGTCGCTCAGGCTGCGTTGGCTATGGCACATCTTGCTTCCCTTTGTCTCGGCCACCTGTGGCCATTATGACTGTTAGTACCCCTGACACACCTATTGCCTCAGCGTCCTTTTCCGCTAACGCTTATACTTGCGGCACGGCCAGCAGTGATGACAATGTCTGTTATTTCTGTTGCTACTCCCACTGTGGTTTTTCATCCCCCGACATTAGTGAGTACTGGGACGTGGATTTGAGGATAGAAACTGGACGAAATTGGAGGAACGTGTGGATATGTACGTGTGATCTGAAGTGGGAAAAGGAGAGAAGAGGGTAATAGCTAATAAAGGTGCTCAGTGGGTTCGTGTGGTAGGTGTGTGGAATGTGATAAAAAATTATGAGCCTTTTGTGCAACATCTTGTCCTTTGGAATATGACAGCTATATTACTTGGTTTATAGGCGCAGTGTTTTCAAAGATGCTGCACCGCAGATTTTGTGTGATATTAACAGGGATACTTATTTTGCTGGCCCGCATTGTCATGCATTTGGGTTCTCTTGTTCCGCCGAGAAAACGGACGGGGGTAAGTTAACGGCTTGTCGCCAGAGGACAGATGAGAGTGTGTCTGATGTAGTTTTTTACTTGACTTGAAGGTGTTCCTAGATTATAGTGGGCAGGAGTTGCCTCCTGAAAGGGGATTTGATTGTTTGTTCACAGATTCGTTTCTAATGTGTTTTCTGAAATAGCGACTTGGTTGTAGACATTTGAGAGTATTTGGTCTACATTGCCTCTTTCTGTTACATATTTGACATAGCACAATATTATGAGTGTTTCGGTGGGTTTTTTCAGATGTATTAGCTGTAACACACATTTTGCGCCCTCTTGCTTTGACTATTGGTCCTTTTACTGTGGATTCTCCATTTGTGTTAATGTCTAATTGTGGTGAGAATGTGATGGGTTTGGCATCCTACTATTACTGCTCTCTGGCAGGTGAATGTATGATGATGGGTCTTAATGTAAGTAGTGAATAGTGTTTGTCTTCCCCCCCCCCCCCCGGGTTTTGCAGATGCACCATTCACTCTGTGGGCAACAGGCGATGCAGAGGTGGGATTGCTACAGATATTGCCGGGTTTGATCTAAGCTATAGACAATGCTATCTTGCCTCGTATCCCTTACTGTCGGATACAATGGGCGGGGCAGCGAGCCTTGTTTTGCATGATGCAGGATTTGGTTGAAAAAGGCGTGGTTAGGGAGACGACTGTTAAATTGTAATAGCTCCATTATTTCGATTGTGTTTACAATTTTGTGACTGAGTTGTGTGAAGTTAACGAAAATGCGGTTCTCCAACTTCCTGCTGCTCTAGCCATTGCTATGCTTCTGCTAATGGTTCCTTCTGCTGCTCAATATTTTTCTGTCAGTGATCTAAAATACATTCTTTGGCAGTACTATTTATTTAAATAATAGGTCTTTGTCCGGATTCACATTGGATGGTAGGAGTCATAGGTTCTGCTGCGCTTCTTAGGACTATGCAGAAAGACAGAGCATCTATGGTTAAAAAACATATTTTTTGAAAGATTAGTTACTTGCTCATCGTTTCAGACAGAGGGCAAAGCTGTAGGGACAGTACAGTTAAAAAGTTATTGCATTTAGCTTCAAATGGCCATGAAGAATGCTTTTCAAAAGGTAAGTATTGTCGACAGGAGGTCACCTACTTAGGTCACCTACTGTCGAAGGGGGGTAGGAGATTAGCTCCTTGGTGAACTAACACATTAAAGAAGTGCATGAGGTGCCTGAGCCTTTATCCTGAATGCCTGAATCAGTCTTTTTGGCAACTAACACTTGGGCAACTAACAAACTGCGCTTTCTTCGGCTCCTGTGCTTGGTACACAAATTGTTGCATGCCGTTTTGTGTTGTAAGTACACGAGACGGCTTGTTGCGCGCTTTCTGTCCTTAACGCTGTCGCAAGAGCCCTCCCGAGCTGTCTAGGGGCGGTCATGATGGTGGCTGTCTCCATAAGACAATCGATTGGACTCGTTTTAGCCACTGATTTCACAGATATGGTACCCCATGCTGTGAATACGCCCTTGAATAAAAAGAGACACAGCACCTTACCAGTGCAGGTCTAACCTGCCACAAATTAGCATTGTTCGCAAAAAAATATCATGACTAAAAGATGTGCCATTTTGAATTCAGCCATGTTACTGCCCCTCCCTTCTGCCAAATGATGGAATTGAAAAGGAAAAGGAGATGAAAGGATGGGTAGACCTGACTGATGTTCCCTTATCTGACCCTCAAGGGGAACTATATGTCGATGGCTCTTGTTTAGATTCCCAGGTGGCAACACCGCTATTGCTTATGTTACAGCAACACTACGTACAGTCGCAGAGACATCACGAGTCCCTTATCAGTTAGCCCAAGTAACTGAGTTAGCCGCCTTTATTAGAGCTTGTGAATTGTAAGTGTAGTGCCCAACGGAAAGTAACTGATGATGTGGGAAGGGATAATGTGTTTGCAGATCAGACAGCTAAGGAAAATGATCAAACTGAAATGAAAAGAATGTTTGTAGCAGGCCCTGCTGGGTGGGTACCGGAAGTAACGATGTTTAAGTTGAAAGTACGGCACAATTGTAAGGACGAGGGATGGTGAATTGATAGGCCAGGGAAGAAAAAAGAATGTTGCCAGATGCATATGTATTTGCTGTGGTTATGATGACCCATTGCCCAACCCGTGCACTGTATGGTGCGCATGATGCACAATCCTGGAAAGGGTACCCGTATGCCCCCGATAATTTTGCTCCACACATTTTTCCTTTTAAGGTTCTTCAGATGAATAATATAGGAATAGACAGATGCAATGATTCGAAGTATGTCCTGATTGTTCTTTAAGAGCTTAGTAAATGGATTGAGGCTTACACCACTACTCATTGTTGGTAAACAAAATTATCTTTGCTAGTTAACTGAAAGTTTGTATTCTATTCACTCATAGGTCCGGGACGCCCTGCAGTCACATCAGAGGGGCCCGGACGCGATGCCCAACCTGGCTGCTTGTTATGGGCAATTTGAATGACGGATCTGTAGAAAAATGAAGTGCTGAATGAGGCAGTACCACCGAAAAAAAAGAGAGAGGAGCTATCCAGGAGTAACATTTCATCGACCATTCTGTACCTGGAGTCACTGGGTACAATTTGCGTCCCCAACGGAGGGACTGTGCACCAAAGGAAAAGTCAGACTAGTAGGGATGGACTGCATGGATGAAGAATACGGTTTATGTACCCTGCCCGTGGTACCAATGATAGCTTAGGGAAAGGGAGATTGGTGCATTGTCCGAGACACTGGACAGGATAAGTTGAGGGTGTCTTCCCATAGAAGGGGGGTACCCTATCATGTACGGCGTGGGATTTCTTCAACGGGCCGCGATCGCGCTGCCCAACCGTTGTGCTCAGTAGCACTACCGTAGATGAACAATAGGAGTCTCCCAGCGAGGCTCTAAAGGACGCTGGAAAACATTTGCCCATCCTCTTGTTTCCTTGTCACCAACTCCATTGCATTGTGTTTTTCCCCCAATCACCATGTATCCATTTGGCCGCCCAATTGTTGAGGAGGAACAGCCTTTTGCAGCACCGCGTTTAGAGCGGGGCTGGTCCAAAAAGAGAAAATAGTCTTTGTAGCAATTGTTGTGATTTTCCTAATAGACGTACTGGGGGTAATATGGTTTCTGAATGAGAAATATCCTGTTCATTATTTGGTTGGTATGACACTCTCACTGCCTGAACATGTTTTTGTGACTTTGGCCCCGCATAAGGGCACACATAGACTGTCCTATACTGAAATGTTTTCTATCAGCTGAAATGCGCCAAGAGACAGGTACATGGACATTATCAGGGTTGTTTTGGGGCCTATTCGCATCTTGGGGTTGGAAGATTATCATTTTCCTGGTTGCCATAGCTGGTCTCATTTTGACATGATGTCTGTGCATACACTGCCTTCCTGCCTGTTGTGCCTGCTGTGTACACATGTTGACACCCCACCCCAAACACTCGGAACATGACTCTAAGAACAAGGCCATGGTGATGCAGGACATCCAGGATATGATGTGCATTGGTGAGGGCATTTTCGAATGTTAATGATGTATGCCTAGCCTTGTAATGTGTTCTTTACATACTACACAGAGTTCTAGCTTTCGCTGGTAGCCAAAAGAGTTCGCAAATGTCGCCTTTGCTTGAGCATTTTTGTACTTTCTCTTTTCCCTTAGAATTGTAAGGCCCTTACCTGATAGCAATAATAAAATTTAGCAATGAATGCTAAAAGGAGGGTCTGTTTGAATTGAAAATGTTATTGCCCCCTTGCTCGTGTTTTATATTGTGTTAAGTTAGCATTCATGGCGCCATTTTATTAGTAGCTGCCATTCTGTTCTATGATTGAAGCTAAGATCCTGCCTCATTTTGCATGCCTCAGCAGAAAACTGTCTCCAGGTATCTTTCCTCTCTATTCTCCAAGGTCGAGTTCAGCTGCTCTAATGAATGCACTCTCCATTGTGACATACCTTTGCTGTTAGATAGGCTCGTTCCCACCTCCTATAATGGCAGGCATGGTCAGAGCAACCTTGGAATCTTCTGATAACATGTACCTGGTCCCAGGACTGCAGCTCATCCTTCTGTGCCTCCTTTGTTTGTTAGTGCCTGGACTGGAATTTTCCAGTCTGGGCGTGTTCTTAGGGGTTTGGAATTGTATAATATCTTGTGTTATGTTGGGGGGAGTCAGTCCCTCGGCAGCCATCTCAAGAGGCTGGTCAGACTGGGCTCCCCTGCAGCGCTATGCTATTAAAATACTTTGTTTGCATTCTCTACTGCCTGACCGACTCTTCATTTCGTGGAAGGCGAGAGGTGGTCACAAGTGACCCGGGTGACTCTAATCGGGTCACTTCCTTCACTGTAAAGCCATTTTTGGTGCAACTTTGAAACCGGAATGGATTTTAGTGAACTTTTTTTCTCGCAAAAAGGTAAAAGCAGTGCAAAAGTCTCAATAACCACATGAAAACCCTCTTTTGGAGAACTCTGTGTATAACATTCATGTAGCAATCATATACCTGATACGTTGACACTCTACGACACTCTATGCCACTTTAGGTGTGGCGCAGCGGCCAGGGTGCCTGACTTCGGACCACGGGGTTCACGGTTCGATCCCGGGTGCCGGTGGCAGGTTAGCCCAGCACCATGTGACTCTGGGCAATAGCTCGCTTAATCTTCGCGAGGGCCCCCAGCACCTCTCCGGAGGTAGCTGTGCGCTTTACAAATGCTGGTATTTCATTTACTCCACTCTACAACACTTTACTCCACTCTCTGCTACTCCCTCTGTGCCACTCTACACCCCTCAACTCTATGCTTTTCTACTCTATGACACTCCACTCTACGTCACTCTATGCTGTTCCACTCTATGCCGCTCCACTCTACGACAATCTACTCACTGTACTTTATGACACTGAACTCCACTCTACGCAATTCTTTCTTCACCTCTCCATGCTACTTTACTCCACTCCACTCTATGACAATCTATGCCACTCCACACTACTCCATGACACTCTACTCCAATCTACACCCCTCCACTCTATGCCCCTCCACTCTGACACTCTACTCCCTTCACGACACTCCATGACACTATCCTCCACTCTATGCCACCGCACTCCCTTCACGCCACTCCACTCTATGACAATCTACTCCATTCAACACCACTATATGCCCCCGTGCTCTATGACCCTCCACTCTATGACACCGTACTCCCTTCTCGACACTCTACTCCACTCCACTCTATGCCACTCCACTCTACGACAATCTACTCCACTCTACTCTATGCCACTCTATTCCACTGTACACAACTCCCTCTATGTCACTCCACTCTACTCCACTCTACTACATTCTACACCACTCCACTCTACTCCACTGCACTCTACACCACTCCAATCTAATTCACTCCACTCTAATTCACTCCACTCTAAGACGCTGCACTCTAAGACACTCAATTCCACTCCATGACACTATGCTCCATTCTACACCCCTCCACTCTACGCCCTTCCACTCTAATCCCTCAACGACACCCCACAACACTCTACGCCACTCCAATCTATGTCACTCCCTGGCATTCCACTGCACTCTACTCCACTCTGAGGGACTTTACACCACTCCACGTCACTCTACAACACTCCACAACACTCTACGCCACTCCACGACACTCTGCGCCATTCCATAACACTCCACTCTACTCTATGACACTCCACTCCATGCCAGTCTCCTCTACGCCACTAACTTTTAACCATGTTGAACAGCAGCCACGCTGGTGTACAACATGGCTAAAGCACAGTAGCAAAGCCAATATCTTTTGCATACGTGAGACCTATTGGCTTTTCCAATGCTTGTTTGTTAGCTTAGCTGTCTGTTTATAAAGTAGTTTTTGGGTCATGTTGATAGTAACTCCACCCATTGCAACTAGACTTTATGAAGGAATTTCAAGAGTTGAAGACCCACCTATTCCAATCCACTCAGTGAATATTACCACATCTCAGACTCCGTGGCCAGCTTGAGCAAGTCCTCTTTCGCCTGTCTTTCCCTCAACCCCTCTTGAAGAGCCTGGACAGCAAATGCGAAACAAGCATTGGTAAAGCCAAAAGGTCGCACCTTTGGGACCTATTCGTTTTCTCAGTGGTTCTAGCCATGGTGCTGCACAGCATCCAGCATGCTGGGCAGCATGGCTTTAAAAGAAAAAAACGAAAGAAAAAAGTCTACAACGAGATCAGCCATCATTTTATAGGCAGATGCACTAAGCATGCACACGCCCACAAAATGATGCAATCACTTTTTTAACAATTTAGTTGGATGATCCAATTTGGATCAGTAAAGAAAAAGAACGTGGGGTGGAGAGGAAGCAAAACCTAGGGAGGGCGGTAGGAAAAGCGAAAAAACATGGAGAGCAGCATGGAGATGGGGGCAGAAGCATCCCGGAGAGGTGGGTGGGCCAAAGCAACACAGAGGGCGATGCAACACAGATGACAGGAGGTTGTGGAGGCCCAAAGCAACACAGGGGTGACAAAGCAACACAGGGGGCACAGGTGGGTGAAGCAACACAGAGGGTGAGGGGGGAGAGAAGACAGAGGGCACAGATGGTTCCAAGAGCAAACGAATCACAGAGCGCAATGTGGAACTGGGAGCGTAGACCCACATGGGCGAAAACACATAGCGGGGGGCAGGGAAGAAGCACATGTGCAGAGCAACTGCAGCAGGAGTGGGGCAGTGGAGAAAGAGTACACGAAGGAGACTGGAAAACACTTGTGGAGTGCTTAAACAAAAAATAAAAAAGGAGTGCCCGAATAGGGAGCAGTGGAAGGACACAAGTATTTCGGCAATGATCCTGGGGAGGGGCAAAGACAAGAGGAAATTAATGCTGCACACAATAATGAATGAGATGCAAACAAATGAGTGACAATAAAGCCAACCAATGGTAAACAATAAGAAGCGTCTAAGTCCACTGCATGTTCACAAAATGTCTCGCAATCGACAGCACATGCACTGTCTCCGGTGAGATCTAAAACCTACATAATTAAAATAAATACATTAATAATTGTGTAAATTAATCTATAAAAGCATAAGAAGATCCAAAACATTCAGATGGATTATAAAAACAAATAAACATTTTATAACCCAGAGTTTCTACGGCGGAATAAGAGAATGCCCTTTGGCCTGTTAGAAGCCCGAACTTGCTTACTCGCTGAGTAACGCCTGCATTTCTAGCTTATGGTGATGAAGAAGCTTGGCACGCTCGTCTGCCGCATGTGTCCTGCACTCGTCCCGAGCGGCCATTACAGCGACCTCTAGCTCCTTATGGAACTCTTCCTGGGAACAAGGCAAAAGGAAGTGACGTCAATGAAATATACAGAACAATTATATCACTAACACAAGTGGGATTGTCTCTTTTAGAGTTTGGATAGTATGTGTCATCATTACACAACTCAATGTGCCTCATTTTATTGACAATGGCAGAAAGAATGGTTGAACTGATCCCGTGGCTTTATATAAGAGATTGAGATCTTCAGTGGAGTTCAACCTACCGAGCTATCTTAGCGGTAGGGGGGGTCTTAGTATCTAAATTATCGTCATTGTTGCATTCAGATGTAGACTTACACTATGCACTGAACAATGTCTTGCTTTGTGTTCAAATATACAAAACGTACAAATATTGAATAACTTGAATAAATGTACAATGATGTTTTTTGGGGTACGACTGGTGCCAGAATATTGAGTTTTTAGTATTGTGCTTCAAAATTAATATATTAAATAAGTTGACACCCAAAATATAAACCAGGTAATTACATATTGGTAAGTATAGGGTTACTATAATTAACTCCACATATATGCGCCTTGATGATATATGCATGTAGAGGTGGAGCTAAGAATAGTGTTTCCTAGGAAGTGTGGGGGTAAATTCTCATCCAAGAACAGGAAGTTGGAAAAGGAAGCCAGTCGAGCCATCCACCTATCGTGAACCTGGGACTAGGAAGGAGGCGGGTTTAGGACTCCCACAATTCCATTTTAAGGCTCACTCTTCAGCTTCTCAGCGGTCAAGCTGGAGCACCAAGTGAGTTCTGATGTTTCCCCGGCCTTTGTTTCAGAACTCAAGAACTGATCTCCCCTAACGTGTGTGTGTTCTAAAGCCTGAGGGAAGGAGAGCCTTTATTGACCAACCAGAGGCTTTAGGTTACAGCAAATCTGGAACATGGACTATAATTGAAGCTAAATCAACCCTTTTGGGAAAAGAGGTTGCATTAAGGAAGAATACTAGATTCTTCTTTTTTTATTTAGAATAATAGATTCTTTTTTCTTTTGTTTCACTGGAGAAAGACTAAGGTGTGTGTGAATGTATATATATATATATATATATATATATATATATATATATATATATACACACACACCACCACAAACGCTCCAATCCAGACCAGAGACCCTTGAAAGGTGGTGCATGCGCCGGAAGAGCACCCGGCTGTAAATTCCAAAAAGTTCCTTCGCGTTGCAAAATGATACACTCTCAGGACACACGTCAAGTTTTGCAGTTCAGAAATATTTAATCTGCTCCTACGTTACGCGTTTCGGCAGTGAAGCCTTGCTCACACGTAAGGAGCCTTTGAACAGCCCATACCATATACACATGGAATCCACAACATAAACAAAGGACACATAGGTCAAGGAAAATAGCATGAAATACGTCGGCCATCTTACAATGTTCAGAAGTCCATGCATATTGGAGAATATATCATGCATATTGATGTGTATAATACAAGAAAATATATAAAGTTACAACCTAGTGTGTACAAAGGTTGTACTATACATGAGAGACTCAAATTGGAAACGCAATTCAGACATGTGTCAAAAACTCATGAGTCTACATGCACGGACTAATGGCAGGAGGAAAGGCGGCCATCTTGGAAGAACACCCGTCGTAGGCAATCTAACATACACCTGTCTACAGGACAGGGAGGCCCAGGTTCTATCAGTATGATGTGTAGTTCAAACCCAATGGTTGTCTTGCTGGTTGTGCCAAGGAGTAGACCTAGTGTGTGTCGATAAATAGTGCAAGGTTATGTGTATATGGAAAACCTCGTGAAAAAAGTGACAAGGAAATGTAACCTAAATAGAGATAAATAACAAAATATAGAACCTTCTAAATCCCAGCCCTCTGTACACGTCACGGGGTATCAGTCTAAGGGAAAGTAGTCATACCTCCTGACAACCACCTGTCAATTGTGCTGAAAATGAACCGTGGGGATGGGTAGTGACAAAGGACATCCCCCACCCTGACCTACAATGATGCTGTCCAAATGCGCTGGTGCCTGATATCTATTGGTAATATCTACTGGACAGATTATAGGTTAACATCAGAGGGGGGACATGTAAGTTAATATTATACATGAAAACCTTGTAACAAGTATAAAGGGCCAGTGCCCTAAAACAAATCCTAGTATATACAGCTATACATCACAAATTTGATTTCAAACTTTTTGACAATTTATTTGCAAACGTGCAAATTTCACCATTTAACACCACCAACGCGTTTCAACTCCCACGAGCCTTGTTCACGGTCATGAAACCCGTTGGTGGTGGTAAATGGTGAAATTTGCACGTTTGCAAATAAATTGTCAAAAAATTTGAAATCAAATTCTCCTGGTGTACGGTGATTCCTTATGGAGGCTGCTGAGGTGTAATGTCATGACATGATTCAATCAGAGGCGTAGCTTAGTCAGTGAGATTCAGAGGGTGTGAATCTCAAATTTCCCAACTGTTAAAGTAGTGGGCTGCAGGGTGGAGGGATGAGATGACCAAGGTTCAGGATGGACCGTTACCTTGACGAACAGGGTCAGTACTGATTTGCATCAGGTGGGCCTCTGTCTAGAGGGGCACAGTGGGTGAAAAAACAATGGGATAAAATGCTACTGGTCCGACTACTTTGAAGCATTCATCCCATCACCTTTTGGGCATTTTCATTGCCAGTAGAATGGCTGGAAACTCCAGCAACCTTACAGTCCAATAAATCAAACATAGGAGGTGCTTGTACAGCAGACATCCTGAACTCAAGTATTTAAAGGTGCCTTAATATGTGATAATAAGGAAAGGGGAGGCTCTGTGAAATAAAATGTTTGCCTAGGATCACACAATTTCGACAAGCAGGGAAGCTGGTATTGATTCCAGGTTATCTGGTTTCATATTTTGAAATTCAGCCACAATGAGCCCTTTTATAGAAAATGCCCCAGGGGAGAAACGGGCATGTGCACCCACTTTGTGCGCCCCAGGGGCGCGTTGATATTACAGAAGGGGCCGCAGATGCTTGTGCGACCCCTTCTGTAATACAGATAGTGCCGGAGCACATGTAGCGCCAGCGCTGTCTCAAGAGGGCGTTCTCTCATTTCCAGGGGGTGTGGCCCTATGCAAATGATGGAAACTCTTTACCTCTGCACCCACATTGTATTATGGATGCGGGCACAAAGGCAAAGAAACTGTCAGTGTGCCCCCTGATGGCAGCTCTCTGGAGGGGTTCATATGGGTCCTATGGACCATCCCAAACATCTCCTTGCAAGCGGGTTGAGTCACTCACTGCACCAGCCTGCAAGGGGATCTCAAATCCCTCTTAAAAGTGAGGGCGGGTGGCCGCCTGCACAAAGAAACAGAGCGGCTTTGAAGCCTCTGCTTCGTATATCACTTGAATGTGCTGCCCCCAGGGCAGCGGTAGTTCACAGCTGCCCTGAGGGCAGTGCATTCAACATAATAGGACGCACTTTCCCTATTTGCGCATGGCGCAACTATTTGAAGGTGCATTGTGCCGCAAACAGGGAAAGTGCACTCTATATGTAATAGGGCCCCTGGTGGGTATATCTCTTTCTCTCTCCCGTTTGCATCCAAGGTCACTGTAATTTCTTTCATTCTTGGCTAACAATGAGAAAATACTGGCAAAGAGATAGCAGACGAGACCCAGGGCCCCCAAAACTAGTGCAGTGCGAACTTTTATGCTTTATAATTTTACTAATCATATGTTAATCCATGTGTTAATGTCTGGCCATATACGTATAAAGAAGCCACACTTTGTGCAAGCGGAGTGTAATCATTAACTATAGTATATTGATGTTTAACCAAATGTGAATCCTTAACATTGGCCTGACTGTTAGTAGGCCTGAGCTGCTCAAGAGTCTTTCATTGCTAAATATAATGTTGATTTAGATATGTGCTTTCACATTTTCCTTTTCGTTGCAGGAACAAGATAACCTTCGTTAGTATGAAGAGTATCTCATTGTTTGCTTTGAGAAATGTTAGAAAAGATAGGATTAATTGGAAGTTTGCTGTGATTTACACCATGTGAAGGGATGAGAGCGATCCTCCTGTACCAGGCAGACTGGACCGATGATACATCCGAGGTTGCGCAGCTATACGCGCCTTTGTTCGATGACGAGTGGGAGGGGAGTTTACCTGCTCCAAGAAGATGGCGCACTCTAATGGGCCTTTATCTGGGGAGTTGGTGGGAAAAGCTACGGAATAATGCAATGCATTTTAACTGCGTGTTAATAGTTTGGGAGATCCTGTCCTGACGTTGCCGAGGGAAGACCTTTCCCTACCTCTGCTGATTTCTCATATTCTTTGTTCTTCACTTAGACTCTTGAACATTTCTGTCCTTTTGTCTTGAACCTTTAACTTGGTTCACTTCATACTGATACCTTCTGCTTAGGATTTCCCCTTGTCATCTTCAAATGCTTTATTTAATTTAGGGAATCTTTTAACTAATTTGTTAATAAACCTTCATGGTTTGGAAACCATCCTCACTGTCGTTCTAGTGGAACCAAATAGGTTTCTCTGTAATTTGAAATTGTTGTACTGATGTTAGCTCCCGGAATACACTTTCAGTCAATATCTAAAAGTCCATATGACCAGTGGTGCATTCTGACTACACCAGAGTCCGACACATAGAAAATTGTGCGGCACCAAACCAGAATACATTTATTTGGGGGGTTGTCACACACCAAGCACCCCAATAAAGCTATGCCCCTGGATTCAATGTTAGCTTCATTTCAAGTCAAACAAAAAACTTAACACACAACTCTTGTAACTGAGATTATTTGGGCAAACTGTCCATTTGATGGATCCAACCAGTGTAGAGCAAAACATATTTCTCTGTGCCCAGTCACGCATGTCTAACAATCACCACACGGCATTCCAAAACGTTCCTTTGCATGATAATGCCTGCTTGGGTTTTGTGATCCACGGTGACATCATTCATCAGATGGCCCCTTTAAAAGAGTTATAAGAATATTCAGGGCTGTGGATATGATATAGGAACTAGTATTTATAGGACATAATGCAAAAGTGGCGGATGAAAATACTTGATTCAATCTGAACCTCTGATAATTACTCTAGCTGCATTCCATTCTATCGTTTTTAGCATGTCTACGAGATGTAGACAGGGTCCAAACATACACAAATCAATGTTGTCCAGTCCCAAAAAGCTTGGTTGATCCACAACTAGTAGTTCAAGAACCCTCTGCAAATGGGAACAAGCAACCCAGGCATGTTTGCCCTTATTGAACCCTTTGATGAACAGCAGTTTGAGGTCCTGTGGCACCTCAAGTTGGTACCCACGTCTTGGCATGCTCATGCCACTTAAGATGACTCGCTTAGCCCAATACGTTCTGGCTGAAATTTCTGAATCAGTCAGACACTCTGAAGGGCCATCTATCTATTAATTAATTTTAGCTTGACTTGACCATTATAAAGCAGCCTAAAAGTCTTTTCATATTATGTGAGTAACAAAAACATTTTCTTCTTTTATTAGGCAAAATTCATACGTCCCAATGCATTACGGTTACCAATGTTATCCGTATGGTAAGCATTTCTTCAGTTTGGTCCAGTGCAAATCCTAATGCATATTTTACTATCTTTGTAACCAGTTGAATAATCTTATAGCATGATGCGATGGATGGAAATGCTTGAATCAATAACACGAATCATAAATACGCTGGATACATTCTAGTTCAGTGTTTTAGGTCATCTGTGCCATTCTAGTCTGGGACCAAACACTTACACATCAATCTGCTAGGCCAGGTTCTCTCCGAATAGGACCATAAGCAACGCCAGGCATCGACCTCATCTGTGAAATGCAGCTTGAAACCCAATGGAACATCAAGCTTGGTGCCCACTTCTCGGCATATCCTTTCCACTTAGGGTGGCAACTGTGGACGGGAACACCCTGCAAATGGAAACTGAGGCCAGGAAGTGCAAAGAAGAACTTATTCCCAGCAATAGCGGGCTCCAGTACAATGATCCCACAAATAGACAGCGCTGCCGCCCAGGCTTTCGTCCCTCACTGAGTGGTTTCGATAATCTTTTTGTTGTGCGCAGCCACCAGGCTGGCACTCTGTGGTTGGAGTGCCTGCAACATCTTCCCAGTAAAACAATCCAGAAAATGCCATTAAGTTATATAATCCATCTCGATCTAGTGGATCTGATTCTCTAGAATCCGTCTCAATCTAGTGGATCTCTTTCTATAGAATCCATCTCGATCTAGTGGATCTGTTTCTATAGAATCCATCTTGATCTAGTGGACCTGTTTCTATAGAATTCATCTCGATAGAATTAGAGTGAGTTTTGTTCCAAACTCAACCGGTCATGTATTCCTAAAGCGGTTTAGTCTATCCTTCGGCCTTGAATTCTACATTCAAGTGATCTAGTGAATGTCTCTTTATTGAAGATATTTGAGGGTTGGTACAATATGCCAGCAGTATGTGACCAATTTCTATCTAGTAAGGTATGGAGTGTGACACTGGCAAATACTGACCATCTGAATCATGAGCATTGATGACTTACCAAACTCTCCTGTCAGCTAGTTTCCTCTGATGCAAGTATGCCTGCGGAAAGCTCGTATTCTTTGAGACAAGGTTGCATAAATGCAGATGTTTCTTGGGCTTGCTTGCCAGCTGTACGGAATGACTCCAAATCGATTATAGTCAGTAAGATGCCATTTTAGCCAAAAGTTAAATATAGCTACGGGCTACCTGGAATTCGGCAGGTGTGAATTACCATATGGAAAAAAGAAAATTCTTAGAGTCTATGGATTTAGCCGTCAGCTTCTATAGGACCCCGATAATTTATTAGTTGGAAGTAATAAATATAATTTGTCCTTACTTAATATGTGTATAAATAAGCCTGGGTGGTCTCATTGGGAAAACACTAAATTCAATCAAAATATTGAATGTCTATATCCCAGCAGGTGCTACGCATAACTCACTTTCAGCCGGCTAGGCCAAACTGATGAAAGCAAATTGAAAGGGATAGAGAACAATATTACAGTGGGCCCTAGAGAACTTTAAGCACAGCAGAAGGAGAACTCTGCAGACAGTTGAACAGGCTTCTTTGTTTACAATACTTGCCTCCATCGACTATTGTTGATTCACTCCCTCAGGAAGGAAATCTGGCACATTACGGTCAGACGGAAGAAAAAAGGGAGGACCAAATGTGATCCTTTCTGTCAGAGGCTGTTAGGGAAAGCAGCACAAACATTTTCTGGAATATAGCAGCTCGGGTAACTGTTCTGAAACCTCCAAGGACATTTGACTTGATATCTAGAAAGGTAGGAGATAATTATCAATTATGTGCAGCAAATACACCGAATCCAGTATTGACTGAAATCTGTGGAAATGACGTACATTTACAGCGCCGAACAGAATTTCTATCTCAGCCCAGTATTTGGAGCCCTAAATAAAGCACATGGGCTATTCCTGTGCACAAAGTACACATGGGCTGCCAGTCTTAGTCGCAGAAGGATACAACCCAATGGGGAAAGATGCTCACCCTCTTTTCCAGGAATGTCTTTTGCTGCGGCATCCATCACTCATGGGAGATGAGCCTTCTTTTCACATTGCCCAACAGAGCACTAGGATAACCTTAAACGTTATAGTTAAAATGCCCTGCTAGACCATAAGTAGACACTGTTCTCTGAGTATCTCTTTAGGCATTTCTCATCTTGGGTTGTTGAACAGGAAATGTTCCCAAAATAACAATCCGGCTTCCATCCAGAACCCTATGGTCTTGATAATATCACAGCTCTTCGGGTTATCCCGGACAAGTATAATAAAGGTCAGCCAGTTTATGCAGCTTTTCTGGATTGTTTGTTGGCCTTTACAAAATTGATGAACTAATCTCAGAATAATAACCAGCGCTGCTCGACTCACTGATCGCCTTACACACTGACAACTGGTGTCAGATCCTCTTGAGAGCTTACGGAGACCTTTGTATAAGAATAGCAACTCCAAAGAGCGTTAAGCAGGGGTGTATGATAGCAACCCTGTTAATCTCCTTGTACGACTCCCCATCAATCTTCACCAGGATGAGAAAGCTACCTCCGCTCTTAGGTAGCTGCTTGATACAACCTCTACTCCATCCGGATCACATATTTGACACCATTTTCCTAGACTTGATGCCCAGCAGCTTCCAAAGTGCAGTCAATGCCTTAAAAACACTGTCTTGAGATCTGTTTCACACAAAAAAAAAAATCTGAAAAAGTGTCCAATGGTCTTTAGGAAGCACTTAGGATAGTGAACTTCACTTGGGGGAGTTGGTCTATCGGACTTAGAAGTGTCAATAGCTACTTACATCTGGATACTGGAGTTTCTCATAATTTGACCAGTGATCAACATAGAGAACAGCACGTAGGGTGAGCACTGATGCGGGAAACATCGTTTACAGCGCATGCGATACATCGCATGCCATTACAACGCGGTCATTACAACGACCGCGCTGTTACATCGCATAACATTACAACGCAAGTCGTTACAACGACTTGCTGTAGGGGGCAGAAGGTGTTGGATTTAAAATCCAACACCTTCCCTATTGTTGCACAGACTGGAGTTGGAATAGTAAATTATACTATTCCAAAATCCAGCGCCCCCCCCTACAGCAAGTCATTGTAACGACTTGTGTTGTAATGGAATGCGATGTAACAACGCGGTTGTTGTAATGACCGCGTTATAATGGCATGCGATGTATCGCATGCATTGTAACGTGGCCTATTCCACTGATGCATCAGTGGTGGGGTCGCACAGCCTTTACAGGACCATGCGAAAAATACACGTATCCGCCATGTCGCTAGTGTACAAGACCAGGGTTCCATCGACTTTTCTCTATGGGGTGCGGTATATTCCTAAGGGCAGGTATGCACCTTTGAAACAAGCAAAGGGAACAAGCATTAGAAAGCCAAGATGACTGTCTGGTATTTTGAGCCCGGACTAAAACTTTAAAAACGTTTGCTGCAGTGAAAAGATTATTTTCTGTGTACTGTGTGTTTATAAGATACATAATTTAATGTGAGAATTTTGAGAGTCATAATACCTCCTCGTTGCATTCAATGCAAGCTCTACATAAGAGGCGGAATAATATATTGAACAGCCAATAAGAAGAGGTGAAAGAGACATGCGCCTCTTGATGGAGCTAAAGCCCACTCTGTATATTTTAAAGCATCAGTAACAACAGGTATTTCAGGCAGATGCACTGTTAAGACAGTCCAAAAAATATTAAATTCCCATGTCATACTTAAAACGGGCCCCTCAATTCAAACCTTACACGTTCACCTAAGGATTGCTGGAATTTGACACAAAGAGTATGGTGAAAAATGCACTAAGGGTATCACCCTGTGATCTCCTACCCCCCTGAAAGGGATTGTTAGGAGGAAGATGGGAACTAATTTGGATTCACCACTTCGTTTTCACAAAGATTTAAGAGAGTTTCTTTGGAACCTTGTTCTCGCATTCTCTGATCTATCCTCATCGAACAATGCATTATAAATTAAACAAAGTATCTAGAAGGCTGCTTTGCTGCTGACATGTAACATTGTTCAACAATATCTCGGCTCCATCCCATTTGTGAGCGCACACAGTATTAAAAAAAAAAGCTAATTGACCACCCTAAGATCACACATTGACAGCTGGACAAGGGTGTTTTATCAAGATAGTTTGTGCCCCCTGTGTAATGATGGGGCTCAAGAGATAGAGGATAAAAATGGTTTAAAAGATATGTTTATTTTGTAATATGTGTACTTTGTAAATTTCTTATACGTTTAATATCTTCCTTCTATTATCAGAATGTTATATTATTCAAATTGCATGTTCATATAGTCGCTTGGACTGTCCTTCAGATGTCTACCTCTATCTGATGTAATTGCCTTCTGTTCCTTAATTTTCTTCAATAAAGCATTTTTAAACTAAAAAATGTTTTAAAAGGATGTTAATTGATAAGAAAGTGACCACAGCTAAATAATCCTTGAATTTTGTCCAGTGAACACTGAGAGACTGCAGTAGAGTGTTTTAATGTTTTATGGACTTTAAAAAACAAAAAAAGTACATGTTAATCCATTTTTTAAATGTTTTAATCGGTCTTTCTTAAAATACATGGTTAATGAATTTGAATCTGCTGCATTGATTTTATTGTTCTTTACTTTCATTGGAGGCCAGTCCCAAAACTAATAAAAATTGTACTATATTGTGTTGGGTGAGAATTCCTGAATCTATCACAACCACTGACAGTTACACTGGGTACAATTCCTTTCCGTTTTTTTTTTTAGAGCACTTGGCAACCCCCAAAATGGTCAGGACGTCCCAATTACAACAAATAATTCAGATCTTACTGGACAGCACATTTACAATGCCTTACTACAATACTTTACTTCTTCATTGTCCAGTGCTAACCACTCATCTCATGCAACGCCCCCTATAAGACCCGAGCAAGAACTCACCGCTGCTGCAGCCAGAGCCCTCTCGACGTCCCGGCTGCGTTCCTGCTCCACCTCGCGGTGGACTTGTAGGCGGAGCTCTGCGCAGGCCGCCCTCACTGCATTCTGTTTCTCCAGCTCAAAGCCCTTATGCTGGGCCTCTAGGGCCTCTGAGCGTTCCCGCTCCAGCCTCCTCCTGAACTGTTCCAGCCGCTCAGCCTCGAGGTGGTCCCGATTCCTTGCCACCTCCTCCAGCAGCTTGGTGAAGGACTGGAGGGGTAGAAAAGGAGGGGAGCAAAGCTGAGCAAGGTCATCAGATAGGGGAGCTTTTGAGAAAATTGCTGAATACGGTTAAACTGAAAGCGAGCATGAGTCCGATAGGGCTGCAGCAAGACTGAGCAGAGCAAGAGACAACTTTAAGGTTTGTGCAAATATAAAAAGAATGTAAGCCCCTCAGGGCAGGTGTTTCCTCTCACATGCCAGACCCCATTCGTGGCCCACATGGTAGGAGGAGGCTACTGAGCCACAAAGATTGCTGCTTGGGTCGTTTCCCTCTGGAGTCCCAGGTTCATCTTACTATGGCTCTGTGAACAGGACAAAACACTTTTTCCCAATTTGATGCTCAGGGTGACGAGGAGTCAAAGGCCTCTTGGGGTGGTAGTGAGGTGGCAGAAACTCAGAACTCAAACAGTCAAACAACAGACTTATTACCTTACTGTCTAGCCAAGTGTTTGTCTTAATAAAAAGAGAAGTACTTTAATATCAGAGCAGCATTAAACACTACACACATCTATCAGGATTCAGCTGCAGAGTTCTACAATCACTTCTAAGGGGCTCTAGCCAAATTTGAGACTTCCTCCACCAACCAGAATTACCACAGGTCCTGCAGGTGTGAGGTCACTGTTGGCTTATGCAAACAGTCATTATGTTCCTTAACCCGCATGTCAATTCAGTTTGTATCCTGCAAAAGTATTCACACTGGCAACCATTAATACTTCTGACTCTCAGCAGGACACAGCTGAGAGTCTGTTGTCAGCAGACACAGAGTTGGGGCATCAGCCCTGCCTTCCAGATCTCACCACTGAACACGAGCAGCACGGCTGGGCTTGGCGGCGGTCGCACGTCTTCAGCAGTTGCTGCCTGTAGACTGTTGAGGGTTCAGTGCATACAAACTGAACTGACATGCAGGCTACTATTTCGTTCTGCTTTGATATTAAAGTACTTCTCTTTTTATTAAGACAAACACTTGGCTAGACTTGGCTAGACAGCAAGGTAATAAGTCTGTTGTTTGACTGTTTGAGTTCTGAGTTTCCGCTCCTCACTATCATCCCAAGAGGCCTTTGACTCCTCATCCTCGCCACCCTGAGCATCATATTCGGAAAAGATGTGTTTCGTCTTGTTCACAGAGCCACAGTTTTGGCTGCTCCACACACCGGGAACATAGCTGAGCTACTGCAAGTGGACAATCGCTCCACCTGAACCACAATCTACGCCTACATGGAAGCCAGGGCGGGCCACTCTCTGATCATAACTTCCTCCAGGCCTTAACATGTTATAGTTTATTTTATTTTTTTGAAGCAGGGTTGTAGGAAGGTGGAATCTGACTGCATGGTTACCCCACTTTTTTTCTGGTGTTTTGATGGTTTTTTACTAGTCTGACTGGGATCCTGCTAATCAGGACCCCAGTCTATCTGCTTCTCCCTAAATTGGTTGTTCATGTACTTTAGGTACACTCCAGATTGGATTCTGGGGTACCCTTATAAGTCCCTAGTATATGGTATACTATGTACCCAGGGCATAGGTACCCCAGAGGCCTCCCAGGGGCTGCAGCATGTATTATGCCACCCCTGAGAGACCATTTAAAATGACACCACAGGTCTGCTACAGCAGCCTGTGTAAGGTGGTGCATGCACCCCTTACTTAGATATAGGTTCACTATATCTATCCAAATCACTGCACATATAAACCTATCAGTCATCCCTATGGCAGGCCTTATCAATCCTGAAGGCAGGGTGCTGGGTTTTATGTGAGAGGGTGCCCATGCATGAGCAGAGCCCCTCTACAGCCTTCGGAACCTATTATCCGGGGTTGTTTGTGATGCAGCCAACCATATATACTTAAGTGCATTATAACCTCGCGGTAAATGCTAACTTTAATATGGCTGCATGGAAACATGTCGTATTTGGTGTCAAACACCTTGGAATCATACCTCCCACACCAATAACTGGTGTGGGAGGTATGATTCCACCCTCCTAGAGGGAGAAATATGACAACACCGGTACACCCGGTACCAGCTTTCTTGACCCTGGCATCACAAAATGGATGCTGCCAGCCACAGACACGAGTCTGCCCTCCTGCTGCTGGACGAAACTCCGGCAGGGGAAGGTTTGACAATAGGTTTCCTGTCACAGGGAGGTGTGACCACCTCCCAGACAGGCTTTAGTGTATTGGGGCTGGGTGGGTGCACTCTGAGAGTGCTTTGATGTCTGCACTGGGGGCACATTTGGTGTCCCTGTGCATAGTCCAGCTCAAACCGGTTGCAGGAGCCATTTGCTCCTGCTCTGGCGCGAAACTGGACAAAGGACATGGGTGTAGCCACCCCTCTGTCCTGACCCTCCCATAGGTGGGTCCCCAGAGTTTGTCCCACCCCTTCCTTGGGTATAAAATAGGAACCCCTGACTACAGGACTTTGGATTTACCTGGACTAAACTCTGCTACAGAAACCAAGTACTTTTGACGATCTACACTTCGTTGGATGACAGAAGAATCTCTCTTGGAGTAAAGGAGTTACTCCTCTGCTGAGCAGGCACCTAAACGCATCTGACCGGTTTGCATCTACGAAGCTCCCGAAGGACTCCGAAGATTTCTGCAACACAGGAGGTGGGTTCCCGAGGTCTATCTGCGCTCTCAGCAATTCTGAGGCCCGTATCCCTCGTGGGGACCGTGAAACCCGTCCCCTGGGCACCGTGTACATTTGCAGCAGCATATGCTTTTCGGTGATCCCTGAAGCTGTGCTTTGGGCTACTTGTAGTCCTGACCCCGAGCAGTAATTCCACCGAAGATTTCCGGCCTACACTCCACGAGTGTTCCGTGGGCTGGTATTTGGTGATTCAGCTCGAGGTCTCTTTGCGATCCCTGGTCCGTTGGCCTGTGGGTCCCTGTGAAGGCAACTTTAACTTTCAGTGGGCTTCCCTGGTTGCTCCAGATGTGCCCTGACTCTCCATCACTTGGAGAGTCCCCAGGACCTTGCTGGTCCTCACAGAAACATCTTTCCTCTGAACGCGTGGGTTGCAGTTGCCAAGGCTTGTTGGAGTTCAATCCGGACACTGACCCCCCAGCACTCGACATCCTTCGTGGGACAGCTCGAATCCGGACTTTGGTCATCGTAGACGTCTCCTGGTCCCCGTGGCTGCAGAGTCAAGCTTCACCTCATCTCACCTGAAGCACCCGACATCGGTGGGCATTCGATTGCTCCGCTCCTGGTCACGTGAAGTGACCCAGACTTTGTCCCCTCTGCTTTCAGGTTCTTCTCATCTCCGATCCAGGCTTGGATCACACCGGACACATTTCTTCTCCACAGCAGCAGTACTTTTTCGCATCACGCCATTGAACACGACGAGGGTTTCCGACACCACTTGACCCCTATGCACCCGGCTCCTCTGGGATAGGTAACACGGGTACCTCGGTACTCTCAAGGGTGCTGGCCTTAGAAAAGTCCTCTCCTAAGTGTCCTTAATCTTTAAATTCCCAACTGCGACTTTCCCATAGAGTTGTACAGAGCTGGCGTCTGTGTTCCCACACTGCACCCGTCCTCCGTGGGTCCCCTGTGTCACTACCTTGGGTGGTTCCTTGGGGTCCCAGCGATTCTACGTGCTCTAGGCACTGTGTCTAGTCAAGTCGTGGTTGTTATACCACTTTCTTAGTATATGGTTTGGTCTCCCCCTGGAGCCCACTGTGTATTGTGCTATTTACTGTCGTTCTAGTGATTTAATATTGTGTGCCTTGTTCTCTAATCTCATAAAGAGGTTAGTAGAGAGTGTTTAGTAATAAATACATATATTTTATATATACCTGGTGTGGTTCTCCTTTCATTTGGTCATTCAGGAGGTTATATACTGGTAAAACAAGCTGCTTTACATTCCTTTGAGACTTAGCCTGAAGGCTGCTCTCCATAGCTACCAATAGGATAGCTTTCAATAAAGGTTGTCTTTAACCTAATCATCAATAAAGGTCGTTTGGACTGGTGCAAGGTGCCCACTTTAATTAGTGGACAGCATATACCAGGCCAACTTCTCACAAGGGTGTCCTACTGACCTGAGCACGGTATACGTTCCTACATAGACACGCGGTCCCACTCCCGGACTACCGCTCTCTCCAGACCAAAAACAATCTAGATTCCCCTAAGAGGCAGGAGCTTGTCGCACAACAATATAGCTTCCTATACGAGGGAGAGAACCCTCTCCCTAAATACAGTTTTCTTCAGAAATGAAGACAATATTGGTTCCTCTAGGGGGCGCTTATCCTTCTCAGGCACAGTTTCCTCCAGACCTCACCACAATGTTGGTTTCTATAGGAAAAGGCTTTCACTCTTCCAGACCAGGTAAAAAATAGTCAGTGGCAACTTTAAACCAGAAATCAATCAAAAGCTCATGAAAACTGAAATAAATAATACAATATTTATAGAAATAGGCAGGATGAAGTAACCTATCACCCTAACCGCATGTTCTTGGATGTCTATTAATGCCAACTCAATGTCATCTATTTACTTTCTGTTTTTATCACATTCTTCTGCAGCTCCCGTATCAAGTTCACTCAGCCCTTTTCTTGCATATACCTTTGGACCAGTTTTCCACTGTTTAGGATTATTTTATCTGGAGCCAGGAGCCTGTTTTTAACTACCCACAGTGAATTTAATCTTTAAATAAATGGAGGCGGGGCACAGAACAAAAATCAAATGAATGTTCTTCACCAAAGGTGAGGCCTTTCAAAGTGAGGTAAGGGACAGAATTGCACCTGTAAACTGGCATTGGTATCCAAACATACTTTGAAACAATAGAGACTTTCAGAGCCAAGCACTGGTCCCCTGTTCCTTCTAAAGATTAGAAGGATGCCATAATAGTCCTGCCGCATCATATGCCAGTGGATGAAAGGCGAAGCTTCCGAATCCATAGTAAACATTCATGCTGAATGTCCTTTGTGAGATTTCCAGATATGAATGGACCTTCGGTTGTATGTCAGAATATATTCAGCAAAAGTATTGTCTGACATAAATATTGTGTCCGAAATATCGTTTACATTTTCTATATGTAACTCCAATGTTGCGATATGTTTGTAAACAATATTTAGGACACAAGTTTGTTGTCAGACAATATATTACTTATGCTATCCTGGCACCACACTAGGTTGTATGTCAAAATATCTCTAGGATAAATATGGTCTGGCACGGTGAAACAATATTTTAGTTACGATACTGGGGTACGATACCTCTCATATTCTGGCATCGTGCCTCCCAACCATCTGTTATGACCGAAGTCAAATTATGTAACCTCGATGGAACTTCTGGGAAGTTACTGATTGGAGCAGATGTTAATGCGTTGAGTCCATGAATTGGAGGCACTGCTGGGATCCAACCTAGATTTTAACCCTGCAACCCCTCTGGTGATAGAAGTATCCAAACCCATCTTGATAAATGTTGTGCTTCGTAAAGGGAACCACCAAGGACTCTACAAGGACCTCTTGAACTTCTTCCTCCCCTCCTGAAGGGCCTCGGCTTCTCACCTGTGGCAGACTTTAGGATGATTTGAATCCTACTGGCCCTCTTAAGATGGCAGCTTACAAACCCAATTTCCCTATGTGGTTATTTCTAGTGGAGCACGCTGCTCCAGGGCCTTCCACATGGAGCTAAGTCCTAGGCTCGAAGAGTCGCTCGAGTCGGCTCAAATGGATATTCCTCCCCGAGATCTGCTATTGAAGGACTCTCTGCTGGACCCCTTTGGCCAGGCTTTGAAAGGGACTGCTGAATTTCCATCATTCTGACCCTTATGAGAAAGGAAATCCCGACGCAGCTGCCCGTAGTCAATATTGGCAGGCGAGCATCTTGCTCTGATCCGTGCGTGATAGAGCGGATCACTTGGGCTCAACATTCTACTAGGGTTGACTTGAAAAGCTCAATGCGCTCTACTGCAAGGCCTCTGCATGCCCTACTCTGCCAGGGTTTGAGAGGATATGTGAGCTTACAGCTCTTACAAGACTGGACATTGAGACACTTCGATTCATAGCCAATCTGACTCTCTATGGATTGTAGCGTCTACGTATGATAGCCGCCACTAAATGTCTGCGGCCGAACATCTTGGCCCAACCCTTTCGATGTCCAAGCTCAAAGAGGCCGCCTCGACGTTCCTCACCTCCTCCTGCTCCTTCAGGGCTCTCTGCTTGTCCTCCTCAGCCAAGGTTCGGTAGACAGACAGCTGCTCCTCCAGCCTGTCGGTGGAGTCGTCATCACTCTCATCCCCCAGGCACGCCGCCATGGTCTCTACGGCCACACCAGCCGGCGCCGTGGCCGGCTCCTGCTTCCGGCGCCGCCTCTTCTTGCTGGCGAGGAGCTCATCTCCCAGAGCTGCTCATGTGAGACACAACAAACAGATGAATATGGCATGGAATGCAATAACCCAGGTAGGGTTCAAGCCACCCTTCCCACCACCCTGTCCCTAGAGGCTGATAGGGGACAATAGGCTCATTATTTCAGTAGGATTGTTCAACTTCTAGGAGCTATTCAGCAGAAGTACTACCAAAAATACGTTTTTCGTCTTCAGTGATATGTTTTATTGTTTTTCCCATCAGTTCTAAATAAACAAATACTCATTTCAAATGCAAAAAAAACATTTTGGTTCAGAAATGCGTACTTTACAGATTGAAATGCATTTTGTTGCCAGGCAATAATCTGTTTTCGTGTTTTAATGTTTCAGTTAAACAAGTAGTACTGCTGAAAAACAAGAGGGAGAAAAAACACGTGGGAGCATACATTTGTAAGAGGTGTTATGGCTTTTATAAAGTGTTTTCATCAGATTCTGAACATTAGCTACAAAAACTCTACTCAACCGCAAACCCTTGAAGATCTTTATTTTAGTGTTCTGCTCCGTTCTTCAAAGCCATTTGGCGTCTCCCCTACTTCAAGGCTTCTTCTATTGTGGGAGGTTTTAAAAACCTCCTGATGCTGGAGTGTGGGGGTGATGTGATGCGGGGGAACAGTGCTTAAAATAAGCCGGTGGTTTGTGGTGCTCGGCACCGGCACTTAATTACCAACACGGGCGCTTGTGACAGTCTGCCATAAGGGGGCGGTGTCTGGGTAAATTCGAGGTAACCCCAACAACAGTTAATTATTAATTTAAAATACATTAAAAATGCCTATTATCTGCCGCCCAAGCCATTCTTATAGCTTTTATGGGCCTGAAATAGACGGAATTGTCACACTTGTAGGAGTGTGATGGTTAGTAGTTGAGTTGTTACTGTCGTTGGCAGCTTGGCAGGGGCAATGTGTGGTTCAAGCTGCAGTAGCCTCCTGGCGAGAGCCCTGGCACTTTTTTTTTTTTTTTTTTACAAATTAAGCACTGCGGGGGAGTAATATGGTACTAAAGAGTAAACTCACCCAGTATGTCCAAGTGGGTGACCTTCTGGGTGCAGAGCAGGGTCTTGTTGACGAGCCTCTCTAGCGCCTCGATGGACTCGCCCCTCTCTGCCGCACGGTGGCCCCCACGCCTTGTTGGGGAGCAGTCCCGGCTGCGCACAGGTGAACCCAGGCTGGGTCCCGTGACGAACCCAGGATGGGTCTCGCTGATGCCGGGTGGATCCAGAACGGACCTGGCAGACCCAGGAGCAGCCCGAGGCGTCCATGATTGGTTAAGTGGTTCCACAGTGGACCCAGTGGGGGATCCCGGACGTGCCTCGTGGATGGAGGATGAGCTGGATGAATCCAGGATGGACAGCGCAGGTACAAGAGGGGCCCTCAGGCTCCTGGGCGGAGCTGAAAGCTCCAGGAGGGGCCCAGCAGATACAGGTGGGAAACGGCGGATCCCACAAACCTCAGCTGGTTCCAGTAATTTGGCCCAGTGGATCCGAGTGGGCCAGACGGTCCCCTGAGTGGGCCTGGTGGTTCCCGGATAGGTCTGGACGGTGGACGCGGCTCTGTCACGCAGGCGCGGCCAGGGGCCCGGGCGTCGGGTGCACAGAGTTGCCTGGCAATGGCCGGCTTTGTGTTTACCACAGACTCTAACACAGGCCCGGGGCGGTGCTATCCCACTGCCTCTCCTTCCGGTACCAAAACATAACACTGAACTCTACGTGGTCGAAGGCGCGAGAAGTACTTAGAGACGGAATATGCGCCAAAACAAACCCCCGGGCTCCTGCGTGAGGATGACTACTTAGCGCTCATGCTGCGAAATAAATCGCCACTAGGCGCTTGGTCGAGTGTGTCTGTGTATCTGTGGGCGCGTTTGCAATTCCCTTGACCTCACGATTTTGTACACATCTACCTGTGTGTCGTCACGTTCGTGTTTTGTGCACAAACAAAGTATGTTTACCAGAGGCCAGTTCACAAAAAAGCACAAAGCAGCGCATCAACCAAAGATGCTGCCCCGAGGGCGCTGCTGCTGTCTTCCTCTGTGCTGGCGCTCTTTGGGGATGTCTGGGGCAGCGCACGCACCTTTGCACCACAGTGCAAAGACGTGTGCGTGCGGCCTAGCTACCGTTTGTACTGGTAGAGTACCCTCCCAGTACAAAATGGTATCCAATGTTTGAGATGTTAAGAGAAATTAAAACATGTCTCCGACGTTGTGTCTGTCTCAAGGAAGTGTCATTTTCGTCTAGAAGCATTAACACACCCTAGTATCACCCATGGAACGCTCCTTCCAAGAAATGTAGCACAAAGTTGCCGAAAGCGCTATGTGAGATACAAATAGTGCAATTTTTCAGCGCAGAAAACGTTTTGCACTGGGAAATAAAAGCCATGTCAAGACTTTGCGTCACTGCGTGACCTTGCGGAAGTGCAAAGTCTCGATAAATCCGCCCTGAGGTGTGACCTCGACTTTGTAGAAGCGTGTTTGTGTCAGTGGGTTTGCAGGTGTTTGCAGTCACAGGTGTAGTTTGTTGTGTGATTGCCTCCACGTAGATAAAACTCTAACGAGGCAGCCAATCCCAGCTGTAATACAGCTCTATGAAAGGGCTGGAAGGCGACATGTCAGCACTGTCGCGACTTCACACCTATCACCCTTCCCCTTACTTGTGAACCTCCTCACACCATTGCTGGTGGTGGAAAGCAGCTACTGGTGAACTGTGCTGAGCTAACAGAAACATAAAAGTTAAGGAACCTATCGGAAAGTGCAGAGAACCCTGATTTTCAGATGGGCGCAAGTATAAAATCCGCTTAGAAACCTCTGACAAGGCTACGAATATTGTGACATCAGTGCAATGTGCCTAGATTGCGCGGTTCCAGAAACTGGTAGAAAATCTACCGGGAAATTAACGCCGCTCTGACATCCTCTGCACGAATAAGTTTCGTAAAATTCGCTGAACAACAGTTCAGGTTGATTAGAAAATAAAAATTCACTTGAGAACCCCTGTCGTTTTCTGGGAAAATTGAAATATGCTTTTTTTTTCCAAAGCTTATCGCACCTCTTTTGAACCATGGCTTCAAGCAGGATAGATTGTTTTCTTTAAGCATAGTATTAACGGCTGACAGTCGCCTAGCTCAATGCCATTCGTTTTATCAACTTCAGAAGGATGAATAGTTGAATCAGCTATGTCAAGATTTGGCACGTCCCGGACGGTGAAGAGGAGAGGGAGGGGGCACACGGAAATGGATAGTGAGACTGTGATGTTCACAACTACTGGGGAAAGGTATAGCGACTAAGGAAAGGTATATCGTCTAAGTAAGGTATAGCGACTAAGGAAAGGTATATCGACTAAGTGAAGGTATAGCGACTAAGGAAAGGTATATCGACTAAGTGAAGGTATAGCGACTAAGGAACGGTATAGCGACTAAGGAAAGGTATATCGACTAAGTGAAGGTATAGCGACTAAGGAAAGGTATAGCGACTAAGTGAAGGTATAGCGACTAAGGAAAGATATATCGACTAAGTGAAGGTATAGCGACTAAGGAAAGGTATAGCGACTAAGTGAAGGTATAGCGACTAAGGAAAGGTATAGCGACTAAGAAAAGGTATATCGACTAAGGAAAAGCATATTGATTAAGGAAAGGTATACCGACTAAGTAAAGGTTTAGCGACTAAGCAAGGGTATATCGTCTAAGTAAAGGCATAGCGACTAAGGAAAGGTATATCGACTAAGTGAAGGTATATCGACAAAGGAAAGGTGTAGCGACTAAGGAAAGGTATATCGACTAAGGAAAGGTATATCGACTAAGTAAAGGTATATTCAACTAAGGTAAGGTATATCGACTAAGGAAAGGTATAGCGACTAAGGAAAGGTATATCGACTAAGTAAAGGTAAAGCGACAAAGGAAAGGTATAACGACTAATTAAAGGTATAGCGACATAGGAAAGGTATAGCGACTAAGTAAAGGTATAACGACTAAGGAAAGGTAAATCGTCTAAGTAAAGGTATATAGACTAAGGAAAAGTATATCGAATAAGGAAAGGTATATCGACTAAGGTAAGGTATATCGACTAAGGAAAGGTATATCGACTAAGGAAAAGTATATCAACTAAGGTAAGGTATATCGACTAAGTAAAGGTATAGCGACTAAGAAAAGGTATATTGTCTAAGTAAAGGTATATCGACTAAGGACAAGTATATCAACTAAGGAAAGGTATATTGACTAAGGTAAGGTATATCAACTAAGGAAAGTATAGCAACTAAGGAAAGGTATATCGACTAAGTAAAGGTATAGTGACAAAGGAAAGGTATAGCGACTAAGTAAAGGTATAGCGACAAAGGAAAGGAATAGTGACTAAGTAAAGGTATAGCGACAAAGGAAAGGTATAGCGACTAAGTAAATGTATACCGACTAAGGAAGGGTATAGCGGGACTCCTTAGCAGCATCATGAGTCCTCCTGACTGGCACTTTGAGTAATTGATGGAGCACCCCCGGGGGGGGGGGGGGTTTGGGGGTTGTTAATTCACTTTCTGTTAGCTCGATTCAGGTTGATGCACATGTGATGTATATTGCATACTACTGTAACAGGAGTCCCGATCTGAGACATAGTGATGCTATATTTACTGGGGGCGTAAACCCAATGGACAATAACCTGGCTTGTATTACTATTTGTGCGTTGAATGGGATTGTGCATTTCCAAAATAATACAATAATATATAACAAAAAATGATGTAAAGATTTGAAACTCTGAAATACACTGTTTACCATGCATGCCAGTGGCGGCTCCTCCACAATGGCGGAGGATCGTCGCCCTACTGCTTGGCTCAGAGCCAGCAAATGTAAAATAAAACAATGTTCTTGCATCATTTTATTTCACAATTGCCGGCTCTTAGCCAGCGGTGTTGGGAGAGGCGGGGCTAAGGTATGGGAGGGGAAGGAGTAGTGCTAGTGCACTCCACTCCCTAAGTGCTCATGTGTGTTTGGCCGGCCGTCTCAGGCTGACCAAAACACACATGCGCACTTAGGTTTTTTTCCAGCCCAGCTGCATTGAGCAGCCGGGCTGGAGAAACCCCACAAACTCCCTGGTCTGAGCAGGGCGTCTTTCCTGCCTGCTCAGACCAATCCCGCGCTGCTCTGCAGTGCGGGGATTGGACAGGGAGTCTGTCCCAGGGGCTGCTGGGACCAGCAGGCAGGAAGAGGAGAGGCGGCGTGACGAGATGCAACGCTGGAGGTGGCCGGTGGCAAAAGGTACGTTAACATTTTTTTAAAATATTGTATTCCCCCCCGCGCGACCCCACCAGCCGGGCCCCACCACCCTATGTTTATGGCGGCCGCTGCTGCACGCATCTGTGCACCAGGCCCTCATTGCTTCTTAGTGAGAGGACCCCACAGGAGGACCAGGCCTCCATCACAGGGAACACTGCTGAGGAGAAACAACTTTTCCTTTTTGCATATGTAGTTCATGCTGTGGGCTGCTCCTCTCTCGCTCCTGGATGGACCCTCTCGGACTTTCACCCTGGCAACTGTAGCCAGGGTATAACGTAGGCTGCTCCCCTCTCATTCCAGGATGGGCCGGATATGACATTTACCCTGGCTGTGTGGAACCAGATAATACCAAGACTGCTCCTGTGTCGCCCCTTGGATGATCCCTATTGGACAGGGTAGGAAAGTAGGATCTTTCTTTCACGGTAACCCCCTCTTTTTACCAGGTGTCAGTATGTTTGGACTGTAGTTTGCTGGGATCCTGCTAACCAGGACCCCAGCATCTGTGCCCTCTCTCCCAAAATGACTTTGGTAAGTACTTTTGTACCTCAACAATTGGCTACTGGTGTACCCTCATAAGTCCCTAGCATATGGAACTAAGGTACCCAGGGCATAGTTACACCAGGGGTCTCCCATGGGCTGCAGTATGTATTGTGCCACCCAAGGGAGTCCACTCAAACTGTGACTTCAGGCCTGCCATTGCAGCCTGTGTGAGTTGGTGCTGGCAAGTTTCCATTTATCTGGGGTCACTACACTTAAAACCTATAAGTCACCCCTATGGTAGTCCCTTCAGTCCTGAGGGCGGGGTGTTTGGTTACAAGTGCAGAGCAGGACACCCCTACAAACCCGGGAGTCGATCCTCCAGGCTTTGGAAGTGTGGTACGCCATTTTAAGTTATATAGTGGGCATCAGTCATTACGAGATATCCTGGCCATGGAGCCACTAGCCAGTCTCGCTCAGACAGGCAATAGATATCAGGGTATACAAATAGGGAGACATAACCACTACATAGCATTATACGCTGACGACTTACTAATGTTCCTGGGCAATGCGGGGGGAGCACTGGAGGGAGCCAGAGGGCTGATGGCCGAATTCGGGGCGATGTCAAGGCTAAAAGTCAACTGGCAAAAGTCTAGGCTCTTTCCACTGACAAAGGATGGAGGCCCACCAGAAGGGTTGGGCAATCTCCAATGGGAGCCTCACTGTCTGGGATACTTTGGAGTAAAGATCTATCAATACCCATCCGACTTACAGGAAGGGAATATAGGGGCCGCTATAAGATCCCTGAAAGCTAGTGTGGACTTCTAGAAAAATCCACCACTGTCAGTAGTGGGTAGGGTGGCGCTTTTAAAAATGGTGGCACTCCACGACTGCTGTATTTCTTCACAACGCTGCCTATATCGTTACCAAGGTCACGGTTTTCTGATCTGGACTCTCTCATGGCGTCCTTTCTCTGGGGCAGTGGCTGCAAGCGGGTGGCCCTGCCAACGTTGAAGAGCCCTACATGTGAAGGGGGCTCGCGGTTCCCGACTCTGAGTCGTATTATTTAGCAGGACAGCTACAGTGGTCCACACAATGGATAGCGGGGTAACAGACACAGGAGTGTGAGATTAGACAATTTGTGCCAGTACTGGACATAGGTTTACGGATACTACTGAAAGTGGGTGGGATCACGACTGAGTGCACCGGTGAGCTTCAAGTGGTGAAGCGCTGCTGGAGGAGATGCCTCCAAAAAACACCTAGCCGGGTCCGTTATTCACCGGACCTCCCCATGACAGTGTTACATATCCTGCTGCATGGAGGACAGTGGAGGGGCATTGGCGTCTGTAAACAAGCAGGAGCAACTAGGATAGGGGACCTTTACAGACAGGGGGAGCTTCTCCCGTTTGAGGATTGCAGAGAGGGATTGCACCTTCTCCAAGGCCACTTTTTACTTCATAGGGGTGTGACGGCGGCCCTCTGACATCTCTGGAGGTCGGGCACCCCAGAACCGAAACACCACAATACTTGCAGGTATATTGGCACAGCTGGAAGTAAAGTTAAAGCAGTTACAAGCATCTACAGATCGATAGGAGGCGATACTCTACAACCACTGACCGCATTCAGGGACTGCTGGATGGTGGACTTAGGCACCCCCATAGACGACAGGGACTGGGAGAACGCACTAGCCTGGAACCCCAAGGTATCGAGAAACGCCTGCTTTAGGCTAATTAATTTCTACATCCTACACATGGCATATCTCACCCCAGGGCGCATTAATAAATACTTTCACAGGGAGGATGTGTCGTGCCCACAATGTGGGGTACTCAGAGTGGAAATGTTTCACATGATTTGGGCATGTCCAACACTGAACAGTTATTGGGACGAAGTCACGAAAACAGTGGCAGCTATCACTCAGAGGACTGTTCCCTGTTCACCAGTCCACTGCTTCCTAAGTTTGTTCCCCCATACCTCCAAAACAAGGGTCACTAGCAGGTTCCAAGACCTGGCCTTTATTCTAGCTAAATGGGAAATAACGAGGCATTGGAAAGCACCAGGTTGGCCCCGGATAGCAATATGGAAAAACGAACTAGAGAAATGGGCGGGGTGTGTGGGGAGAGTCCTGCTTAGGAATGCCCGTAGGGGGGTCAGCTCGATTGAGAGAGCCAAAGCCTGGGAGTCACTGGTTGATAGCATGAAAGACCCTGAGCTGCAATCGGGAGAATCTACACCGCAGATACAGTCTTCACCTGGGAGGCCAACACTTCTTGACCCTG
Organism: Calotriton arnoldi; assembly: GCA_963921515.1. NCBI lineage: Eukaryota > Metazoa > Chordata > Amphibia > Caudata > Salamandridae > Calotriton > Calotriton arnoldi. The sequence continues at coordinate 3,314,232 of CAWUFW010000272.1, read as the reverse complement.
GGGAGGAGGCGTCGGGAGGAGATCCAGCTGAACAAAGGGTAGCCGACCTGTTAGACCCGAGGAATGGAAGGGACTAAGACTGAAGGTGAATCCGAGGTAAGAGTAGGATTAACTCAGTTGCATATCTAAGGTACGGAAGTGGCCCCAAGAAGGCGGAGGGAGGGCAGAGTTAGAAATGAGGAGTTCAGAACAGATGGTATGGAAGTATGTTGACGGGCACAATGTAAAAATTCTTTGCTCATCGACTAAGCAGGAAGAGACTTCTGACCAATGTACACATTGTGTGATTATTAAATGCAATAAAATATGTTTTTAAAAAACCTAGTAATTACGAGATATTTAAATATATCTTGGCTGCGCCGAACATGGTCATGTTTGGCATCAAACATGTTGGAATCATACCCTAACACCAATTCCGGTGTTGAAGGTACTATTCCAAGTACTGGGGGCTCCTTAAAGGGGCCCCCTGTACTCCCAGTTACAGACTTCCAGGGTCTGCCAGCAAGCTAGTGCTGCCGCCAACTACAGACACTGTTCTGCCCTCCTGCTGTTGAGCTGAGCTCGAGCAGTGGACGGTAGGACAATAGGTTTCCTGTCACAGGGTGGTGTGACCACCTCCCAGACAGGACTTAGTGTATTGGGCTGGGGTGGGGGCGCTTGCCAGCGCCACCAGACTGCATTGAAGGGCACATTTGGTGCCCTCCTTGCATACACCGGTTTAAGCCAGTTCAGGAGGAACCCTTGGTTCCCGCTCTGGCGCGAAACTGGACAAAGGACAGGGGAGTATCCCCCCCTCTGTCCAGCCCCTCCTCTGGAGGAATCCCTTAGTTGTTCCAACCCTTCCCTTGTGTATCTAAGGTCTCCCCAGTGGGTCCTCAGATTCGTCGTGGAACAAGACTCATCTCTGTAACCAAGATGCTCTTCGACCGTCTAGATAGTTGGACGTTGCTTGACTTCGTCTGAAACCGAGACTGCATCAATAAAGACTTTTGCTGCTCCTGGTCTCGCTGTTCTGCAAGTATTCTGCCTCATCTGTGTCTGTGCTTCTCTTAGGCTCTCAAGTGACCTGTGTTCATTAAGGACATCCAAAGTAATCTCCCATGGGGTGAAGGAGTAACTCCCCTGCATCTGCAGACTCCGCATCGAAGCTGACTGGTTTGCTGCTCTTGTCGTCTTACGGACTTCCCGAAGTTCAGCAACACAGGTGGTGGATCTGTGGCTCTCCAGAGGCCCAACCTGCCTTCCCTGCAATTTGGAGAACAGTATCCCTCGTCGGAGCCGCTGGGTCCAAACCCCTGTGCATCGCGTCAACTTGCCATTGCAAAGTCTTGTTGGCTCTGCACTCCAGAGATCTTTGGGCTACAAGAAGCTACAGCCTCCAGCACCTCATCCCTCGAGGATCAGTGTCCTCCCTGCATCACTTGCATCTTGGTGAGCTGCCTGAGGTCCTCTTGCGACTCCTGTGCCTTCGGCCTGTGGGTCCTCTCGAGGGTCTTCTGCTTTGGTGGGCTCTCCTACTTGCTCAAGGCCTGCTCTGACTCTCCTGCCTGTGGTGAGTCCCTTGGACCTTGCTGGTCCCAACAATTGCATCTTTTCGTCTTCCACAGCAGTTGCGGCTTCAAAAACTTGTTGGTGCTCCGCCAGACACCGACTACGTGTACACAGACATCCGAAGTGGGACAGCTCATGTACGGCTCCTGGTCTTCCACAGCATCACCGGGTCCTCACAGCTGCAGCGACATGGTCCTTGTCAACTCTTCGGAACTACCTGCCAAGGGTGGGCATTGTGCTTACATGCCTCCTGGTCACCTCCATGTGGCATAGACTCTGTCCTCTCTGCTTGCAGGTTCTCCGCTTCAAGAATCCACCATTGGATTCCACCGGACTTCTTCACAGATGTCTCCAGAGGCCTTTCTTCCCAAGTCACCCAATGTCATCTAAGAGAGGTTCGGACATCACTTCACCCCTGTTGCAGGTAACCTAGTTCCTGGGGCATCCACGGGTGGGATGGCTCTACAACCTTCCGTCCTCCAAAGGGTTTTTTCAGGGTGTTCTGGGAAGGTTCCTTTTTCTTTAAAACTGCAACCGTGACTTCTCCAATGACTTCTATTGAATACGCGGCTGTGTTTCCACTCTCCACACAGCCTCCTTGAGGTTCCTGGGTACTTTCCTTGGGTGGTTCCTGGTTCTCCCAGCTGTTCAAACCATGGTTATGTTTTCCATATTAATAGAGACGGCAGGCTTTTCTTTCTCCCCCATGCCCACTCCACCTACACTTGCACCATTGTTAAGTTAATACTGCATGTTCTCTTGGCTACTCTTTACACAAACGGTTTCTCATAAAATAGCGATTTCATGTGTGCTTTTTAGGTCTCGCGCCTAGCGTTGCAGTGCGCAGAACTGCTCGCGCAGCGCGAGACCTCTTGTATGGGCTTCAGAAAGCTAACCACACGCTCGTGCGTGTGGTTTTGCTTTCGCAGGCTGGCATTGGCTGTAGCGTGCTTTTTAAAAAAAAAACGGCACGCAATTGGGCAAAGGCGGGCGCATGTCCCGCCTTTGCTCCGCCCATTCCCGTCCGTGTCTAGGACGCGCATCAGCGCGCGGCACAGACAACAGGCTCCCACGCCCCCCGCTCCTCTGTGGTGCGCGCGCACCACTGGTTTCGATTCCCGCGTTCGGCTCCTCTGTGGTGCGCGCGCACCACAGGTTTCGATTCCGTGCTTGTTCTCTTCTTACAGTTGCTGAACAGCATCAGCAAAACCACTGGTAAAACCAATAGATCTGCGTTGGCAAAGACAAAAGCTGAGACAGATTGGCTTTGGCAGTGCTTGTTAAGCTAGGTCAGTTCGTGCCTGGGTCAGTGATCTCATATCTTGGCGTAATGAGGATTACATCTAAGCAAAAAGCACATTTTATGCTGCGTAATTGGTTTATTTTATCATACTTTGCTGAGTCACGGCGCTTTTAAGTCTTACCCTATGAACATATACAGAACAGTCTCCCAGTGGTGGCTTCTTGTTAAGTTTATCATTTGTTACTTCTTTTCAGCTGGATGTAAACTCAAAGCCGCGTGGCCCCCTGGTGCCAAATTTGCACGTGCACCCGTGAGCCCGGGAAGGTGCGCGAGATTTTATTCCAGAAAGCGCTGCAGCCACATTACTGGTCCGGGGATGAGATATGCGCGGCAGCATCACTTTCTGCAGTTATTTCTCAATATCTCATACTTCCTGCCAGCTAACGTCCAGATATCTGTGGGAGAGGGGGGTGAGAGGGGACAACGGGCAGAAGAGCTGAAAAAAGGCATCCAACAGCAGTTAGCAACAATAGTGTTAATCAGGGGAACGAACACGCCTTGAAATTTTAGAACATGCATCAGGGAAAAATTTGCAAAGGGGAAAGAAATCCCCCAGCGTTATTGATTGCTAATGGAATTTTTTTTTGTTTCAATCTTATTTACCATTTAGAGATAAAAGACGCTGGAGCACTTTGCGTGATTCGGAGGCCCTGTACCAGAAATCTGAAGATCACTCAAATTAAGAGTGGAGAGTGAAATACTCCCTGGGGGCGGATAGAGTCATTTTTCACTTAACCCATTAGAGAGACTGCGCGTGCAGACACGGGAGCCTCCCTCCCCTGAACAGGGAGGGGTACTTTTATTTATAGCCAGGCGTGCAAACCAGGAGCGGACAATAGCACCGGAATCGCATCACAGGGAGAAAATGCATGTTTACATCGTCTTCCCACCTTGTCTAAAAGGTAATCTACAAACATGCAGACCGGACCACACCTTCACTTTCTTTTTCCTATCGTATATTTTCTATAATGTCTTTGCAGTTTTTTTTATAGCGCAAACTGTAGCCGAAGGTATTGAAGTCCTTCACACCAGCACCAGTTGCATTACACAAGGGCACGTTCATTTTTTAGGCACGGGGAGATTAAGTGATTTGCCCCAGAATCACAGGATGTTGTGTAGGCGCCCACAAGTAACCAAACAGTTCTACGCAGCACTTTACCAAACATAGAGATACAAAAATGAACACATTTTGCTGCAGAAGCCATTATGTAACTATAGGTCTGATTTAGATCCTGGTGGACGGGTTACTCCATCACAACCCTGACTGATATCCCATCCACCGAAATATAAATCCCATTATATCCTATGGGATTTATATTTCGGCAGACAGGATTTCCCTCACCAATGGAATGGAGTAAACCATCCGCCAAGATCTACATCAGGCCCTCTGTTTGCAGTTTTACACACCACACTTTAATAGTAGTATTACTACCAGTGTTTGTTTATTGCCTTAAAGTTCTGCGCTTTTATCTTCCACGGTGGTATCCGAGCAAATGACCACACGGACGACATAAACTAACAGAAAATGCTGCCGTAAAGTGTACTATTTAGTTATTTTTTTTAATGTTCTTATTAGAAAACCCAAACACACCTTCTGTTGAATGCTTCTACGGACGATTGAACTCACTCGCTTCGCTAACTTGGTAACTTATAGATACGGTTCACAGTGGGGTGTGGGCGTATTTGAATTTTCTGGCGACTCTGGTGTGTGGGTGTCACTCTCCAGGTGGTTCACAAAAGCATTTATTAGCATGGGAAGCAGTACTACAGAAACACTCTTTTAGTTCTCTCACATGCCTGCCAAATGTCCAACTCCCTAGCAGTAAAAGTGCAAAGAGGGCACAGCAGGGCTCAATTTGAGCCAGTGATTGCCGACAGGGCCCACCAGCTCTCATTTTAGGGACCAGCACTTATTTTTCCTCATCAGTCATTTACCGAGAGTATGAGAGGGAAAAACGCACATAGGAGAAAGAAGGAAGAAGACAAAAGATGGAAAAACCATCACAAACGTGGAAAGCTGAACCTGCAAGGGCGAGATAATGGAGCACGGAGTAACTCACAGTGGATTAAAGAGGCATGAGGTGGATTCAAGACTATGCAGCCTTGGTACTTAGTGGGCCGACATTTAACAGCACCGGCCACGGGCTTCTGAGCAGAACTTTGGGCACCGGCACTCAGCCTTTTACAAATTAAGCACTAGAACACTCCTTACTATATGCACTTATTATTTATGATTATTCTCATTTTATTCCAATATTAGATATTGTGAGGCTAGTTCACAACGGAATGTAAGAGTACATACAAGATTACTGTGGGATTGCAACTTTGCATACTCAAAATGCCTTTGTGAATAGGCCCCATATTTGAGCAAGCACATATCAATATGTGTACCTGTGTTTTTTGCTGAGCCACATGTGTATTTGTGTGTGTGCATGTGGGTGTTTGGGCCTGTACACACGTCATTATAGATGTCAGTGGTAGATGTTCTTTAATAGTTTTAGCAATTTTTGGTAGTGAACCATTGCACAGGGATTTTGGACACCTGATAGATCTGTCTGATGCCATCACTAGGTGCATTCCTCTAAGGCTGCAGCCAGAGCCATGTCTCAGGGTCTCACATCCCACATTGAAAATGAGAATGGTATCTAGAAGCAGTTGTTTGCGAAGCTCCTGGGAAACGCCATGTTTCTGTTCTACAATTGTTCAATTAACAACTGATAAAACAGGGTGCGTTTCTTTAAAAGTAAATTTTTTTCAAAATAAGATTTTAGATCAACTCCCCCAGTAAATACCCTTTATTGTATCAATTATTTCCACATATCACTGATTGAACGCAGATTATTTTGTGGCAATATTATATTAATAATGATAAATAATTGATGATAATGCCACGCTTTGGGGTTTCATTTCCAATTTTCCCAAGCATGGTCCCTGCCATTTCCTTTAAACTAACCACTCTTCGGAGCCCACTCTCCAAATCACTGAAGCTTTATTGTAACCCAAGCACTTACTCGAGGTCTTGAAAGCATTATAGCGCGTCAGATGTATTTTCATCTGTACGGTATATTCCCACATGGTTTATCATCACAGGAATAGCTGTCACCAACAGCAGCAGAGCAAAGGGGGAGCTTTCCTCTCATTATTTCAAGCTTTCCCAGCAGAGCTCTGCACTCACACTGTTGACTGCAAGGTTATCATGTTTTTAGTACCCACAGTATTGCATGTATGACAGCTGGAACTTATGATCTAAATTATTGTATGGATTCTATGTCACTAACAAAAAAATACAATACCGTTCAATAGTCTCATTTTTATATGGAAAGGAGGTTGAGGCAAACTGGCAGTTGTGAGCTTTATTTCATGGCACTTGTCTCAACTAGTTGTACAAAATTATTCGCAAACCAGAATATCCGGGAAACAGAGTCAGAGATAGACAATGTAAGATTCCAGTTTGGTCTTGCATCTTTTCCTAAATCTTGGCAAGTTGAATTGAGAATAAACTTCTCAGTGTTGGCCTCTCACTTCCACCTCGACATATGGCTTAGTACCGAATGCATTTATACTCACATTGTAGGTGCACCAGCATCAGGGTGCTCTGTGCAGAGTATTGGTGATGATGCAGTCGAGGACTCTTTCGAGTCATGCAAGATATCGCGAGATCAGGACCTGTGCTCCTTGAAGCAATGTTAAATTGGACATAGTGTTATTGAAATACTGCAGTATTTATGTTTACAATTATGTCATCCACACCACACTCTTTGTTGATATGACACTTCACTGCTTTGTTTTACCGTTTGTGCAACACAGCTCTGCTGATTTTCATACAACATCGCAGTGCACCATTTGTGGTACATTTGGACCTAAGTGTTAAAGGCTTCATCCTGGGACATTGTTCCAGTTGTATTTTAAAGTACGTGTCAGTGGCATCTTTTGGAAGCTACAGATTTTAATGTCGAATAGACATCAATGTCTATAGATCATCAATGTCTATAGATCGTCTGACATTTATTGTGTATCCAACATCATTCACTCTTTTGTTTATGGCTCTTCTAGCTGGCCTCCCTAAGCCATTCATGCAGTGCCAGCCTTATTCAAAGGTCTTCGTAGAGTTGTGCTGACCCTTTGAGGAGTCCACTTGCTCTCTGCACCTGTTGACATCACATTCAAACCTGCTTGCATTGTCTATAAAGCAGTGTACTAGACCACACTACTTTTGTGAATCAGTCACTAAACTTCAAATTAAGTGAAATTTGGTCTTACATGATGAAAACACAAAAGAATATAAGATCTACTTTTGTACTTTGCAAGAGAAGATGTGATGGTGGCTGCTGGGTCTGGACTGGGATGTAGGTTCAGACCCTCTGTGTATAGCAGATTGCCTGACAGCTCTTCGCCACCCTGTGTTTACTGGTCTTCTTGAGTCTGGTGAATCAGATGCTGCAGGTATTGCATGACTAGATATCTTAACAGTGTATACCAAGTCATTATTTGTTTTTTTTCTGTCCCTCACCACCAAGTTTAACCTGGCAGTGACAGACAGAACAAGCATTTGCAATGCAATAGGTCTCGCATTTACGCGAGTTTAAGCTATTGGCATTGTAAATGACAATGCCTTTTATTTATGTTTTAAAAACGAAAACAAAAATAAAAGGCATTGTTATTTGCAATGTCAATAGCTCAAACTCGCGTAAATGCAAGACCTATTGCATTGCAAATGCTTGTTACTTTAGGAACACGATCATCAGACACGAATCCCTGCCTTGAAAAAGCCCTCGGCCGATGGGCCATACGGGCGAAACACGTGTCGGCTGTTTTTGTTCTATGCATGAGAATATGAATAAACACAACGCATTTGAAACCTACCAATGAACTATTGGAAATTATTCCGCCTACTAAACACAAATTAAGAAGGCACAACCCTCCGCCCACTACCTAGACAGTATATCATGAGGCTGTTTTTTTCCCCAAATGTAAAACTTTTATTAAATTCGGATTAAGCTAGCTGGGTACAGGAGATGGAAATGGTAGCTGTAGGAATGTGGATTATTATATGGTGTGGTTGTGAGACCTCACCATGTAATAACGTCACAATCTCTATCAGGTCCTGTTAGGTTTGTTTAACAAATCCTTTAGCTCAGTCCTGGCTAGCATTGGCACAGAGCAAACAGGCTCATCGAAGGAACAAGTTTAAAGCATTTAGAAGTACCAAAACAACAGGTAAGTAAGAGACAAAACAGAAAAAAATCCAACACCAATTTATATAAATAGAGCGTATTTTTATATTAAATTAGATACCAAAGTGACAAAAATGTATCAAAGGGAACCAGAGATATGATTTTTAAAAGGTAAGTTAATTCTTTGAAGTTCCAATAAATCTTTGTAATCCGCATCAAGGTTGCTGAGCTGTGATGTGTTGGTAGTCAGTCACGGGTACTACTTAGGTTCAGCATGACAGTTACCTGTCGAGCCTAACAGTCTCAAAGAAGATTTCACCAGGATCATCGTTCCAGGAAAGAAGTGGTCCTGATGCAGGAGATATGGGGTGCTCAGGATGCTGAGAAGATGCTAAGGATGCCGAAGATGCACAAGCTGTGGAAGAGATGCGGTAAGTGTTCCTGGGGCCACTCCGGAGTCCACAAACTTCAGAGGTCGTCTCCAGCTTCAAGACTCAATCTCCCATGATGCCCCAGTGAAGTCCACTTGCCACTGATCGACTGGTCTCTGGTTACAGCGGTCTTCAGCAGTTGTCCACAATTGTGAATTTCCCTTTCTTGAAGGAGGACCAGAGTCCATTTCGATGACAGCCACAGATCCCACAGACTTGGGGACGCCTAGGGATGGACTTGGTCTCCCAGCAGGCGCATAGACGTCCAGCGACAGGCAGGTGATTCTGGGCAGCTGGGTCCTTACAAATGGAGATTTCCTTATGCTTTTGTGCCCCTGGTGCTGAATAGGGGGCTAGCCATCTAGCCCTTGGAGTCACTTCTTCTGTCCTGGCCCAAGTGGATCCTTTTCTCACAAGTGGCCACTGCAGCGATAGTTGTCTTTGCAAGCTCCTCGGGTTCGTCAGGTGCAGTCCAGACTTTGGTGCAGCCGCTCTTTGTTGGGTCCAGGGAGCAGCAGGGCAGTCTTCCTTCAGTTTTGAGCGCAAGAGGTGTTCTTCTTCCACGAACGGGCACAGCAGGCACAATCCTCTTTGCCACTTCCTTGAGTTCAGCAGGTGCAGTACTTCCTTGGTTTAGCCTCTATTTGCTGGGTTTAGGGAAAGTGTTGATGTTGACATTCAAGGTGAGTGCAAAAACAGGTTGATGTTGATTGCAGGTTGGTTGTTCTTGCAGGGGTACCAAGGTCTTGGTTGAGTGTGCCAATGAAGATGTTCTTGAAGGTATGGTACTAAGGTTTACCTTTTGGTTACTCCATGTTGGTTGGTTGGTGGATGGAGAATGGAATACCAATGTGTTCTTTCCAGTCTAGTGGCAAAAATGTCTCTGCATAATACCAATACACTGTTGCATTTAACATTCATTTGAACCGTAAAATGATCAGTTTTTCTTGAATTTGACTCACTCACTGGAAACTCTCTGGTAAAAAAGATCAAAGAAAAGGCAATGAAGAACCTTAACTATGGTGTTGGGTTGCAGCAGCTTTGTTCCTAAACAAACTTTCACGGTCAGAAATGTATGAAGTGTTGCAGCCATATCCTTTGTTATCTGTTCCAAGAATAACCATCCTGGGGCCAGACTGCAGCAAGAACATATTGGGGTATATTCAGAAGACAAACAGCAAAGGAGACCTATGAGCCTGGCCCTCTGGTCTGCCCAAGAGCAAAACCAGTCAGCTATGACTTGTCGACACTCCTATGAGGCATTTTAGTAATATCGTGAGATTTCCTGATTCTCCGCAGGAACAAGACTCCTGCGAGAGGTCCATTCCTTTTCAGTGTCATTTTTCCCTCTATTGTCCTAATATTAGTACGTACAAGAACAGCTGCTACTTCTTCCCTTCCATGTTGTTTCTTATGTGCACATTGTACCTGTTGCTGTAGTATTTATAAGTATTTTCGGAAAGCTTTTGCGATAGGTCTGCGATGACTGGAATTAGACACATACTAACTACACGATCAATGTGTATGATGTCCTGCTATTTGTTGTGGGTGGTAGGCTGGAGAGTGCTATGATTTAAAAAAACACAGTAACCAATTCTGTCCTCCATGCTGAGGAAGATTAGTCAAGTGTGTGGAGAACAGCCTTGAGGAGTTACTCCTTGAGCTGCGATTCTAATATCGAACGTCTTAGGATGACAATGAGATGCGAGAAGAGGCCACTATAAGGAAATCATTGTCAGAGGTGAAATATAAACAGGAGACGATGCCAATATACTAATGCAAATGGCGACAGCCTGCCAATACCAGACTCAACATCTTAAAGGGGCCAATCAGTGAAGCGAAAATACACTTCTCATTACCCTGTCCTGCATCCGTAACAATCACCAACAATCAGTATCTTAGAATGTTACTTTGTTCGATGACGTCTGCTTGGGTTTTGAGACGTATTGTGACATCACTCTCGAGAACGCCCCTTTTAATGTAGTTGTTCTTAGGACAGTGTGTTAGTGCTGGTAGACCCTCCATACATACATGCTCTTGAATGGGTTAGGATTCGAGAGTCGGAGCAATGCTTTGTAATATGTAGAAATCTTCTTATCTTTGGCATGCAATACAGTCAAAAGGCACCCTGACTCAGTCCTAGTGCAAGTATTTTTGTCAGCTGAAACGTGTTCACTCTTAAACCTGTGAGCTTTTTCAAGGCCATTAGTTCTACAATAATTATTATGAGACAAAACAAAAACATATGTATGAACTAGACATCACAAAGGACAGTGAATATGCTAAAAAAAAGAATTAAAGTACAAAAAGAGAATACTTTCCAATTACATTACAAGTGGATTAAGGTGAAAGCAATCTGAAAATTCCATGAATTCCATGTGGCCCATGAGCCAAAAGCTAAGCTTACTGTGCTATACCATCTCAGTTTTCAAAGGTACTGTGCAGCGTGCAGTGCCGGTGGGCGTACAAACATGGGTTATTGGTGTTGAAAGCTAACAGTGGTCAGTTGCAGAAAGTGTCACTAATGTCATTAGACTTCTCAATGTACTTGATTATATCAACATCTATTAAAACCCATAGTATCTGGCTATATTAGGCAATTCCAGTGGCTCCCCATTAGTAAAAGCATCTGGTTTAAATCCGCTTGTATCATCCATGAAGTGTTTAGAGCACCAGTACAAATGTTTGGACAGATAAATTCCGAAAATATCTCCTTGCATGTCAATGAAGGTCATCAATTAACTTGGAATTTGCAGTAAAAAGACCTTAGGGCCAGATGTACGACGCGCAAAATAGCGCCTCGCAAACTGCGAGTTTTTTGCGACTTGCAATTTGCGAGGCGCTATCTTGCATGTCCAACAGTGTTTTCAACACTGTTTGCGATTCCCAATGGGGTCGCAAATTGCGAGGCTCATCAATATTCATGAGTCTCTCGCAATTTGCGAGCCCATTGGAATGGCAGGCCCTCCCAGGTATGGTGGCCTGCTGGGCTCAGCAGACCATCATGTCTGGGACTGCTTTTAAATAAAGCAGGGTTTTTTTTTTAATGCAGCCCGTTTTCCTTAAAGGAAAACGGGAGGCATTTAAAAAAAAAAAAAAAAAGAAACGTTTTCGTTTAATTTTTTAAGGGCAGGCAGTGGTCGCTGGGACCACTGCCTGCCCGTAAAAAATAATTTCACATGCATTTGCAAAGGGGAAGGGGTCCCTTGGGGACCGCTTCCCCTTTGCGAATGCATTACCACCTACTTGATGTAGGTGGTAATTGCGAGTGTTTTGCGACCGCAATTGCAGTCGCAAAACATTTGTACATGGTTTTGAGACTCGCTATTTGGAAGGGAACGCCCCTTCCAAATAGCGAGTCGCAAAACCTATTTAGCGAGTCGCAAAAAATTGCGAATCGCTAAATAGGCTATGTACATGGCCCAATAGGTTTTTGCATGCGCAAACGTGTTCGCAAACCCGTTTGCTCATGCAAAAATGGGTCCTACATCTGGCCCTAAGTTTGCTAAATGAGGAGGTTGCGCTTAGAAGTCCAGGGAGTTGACCTACGGCGCTCAAAACCTTTCCCTATCAGAGCCGAAGCAAATTTACTCAAACTCAGAAAAAGTCCCAAAACCTGGCACTTTTTTCTATATATTTATTCTCTGGGCGTCTGCATTGTGTAATCTCTATGGGCCAGATGGACGACCCGTTTTTGCATGCGCAAACGGGTCTGCGACCCGTTTGCGCATGCAAAAACCCTACAGGGCCATGTACAAACGCTATTTAGCGAGTCGCAATTTATTTGCGACTCGCTAAATTGCGTTTGCGACTCGCAATTAAGAAGGGGCGTTTCAAGGGCGTCCCTTCCTAATTGCGACTCTAAGCCCTATGTATAACTGTTTTTGACCACAATTGCGGTTGCAAAACAGTCGCAATTTACCACCTACAAAAGGGAAGGGTTGGGACCCCTTCCCTTTTGCAAATGCATGAGAAAATATTTTTAAGGGCAGGCAGTGGTCCCAGGGACCACTGCCTGCCCTTTAAAAATGAAACGAAAACGTTTCATTTTTTTTTTTTTAAATGCAGCCCGTTTTTCTTTAAGGAAAACGGGCTGCATTAAAAGCAGTCCCAGGCATGGTGGTCTGCTGAGCCCAGCAGGCCACCATCCCTGGGAGGGCCAGCCATTCTCAATGGCTCATGAATATTGATGAACCTTGCATTTTGCGACCCCATTGGGAATCGCTAACAGTGTCTCTGACACTGTTGTACATTTGGAATTGCGACTCGCAAATTGCGACTCGCTACTTTTCGCAATTTGCGAGTCGCAATTCCAAATGGTCGTACATCTGGCCCTTTGTCCTCTACACCAGGTGACTCCGTATGTATGAGCCACAACACACTTTATAAGAACCCAACAAAAATAAAACAATGCAAGAGTGTGGTGTATTTGTATCACGTTATTAGCAGCGCTATCCACAAACCCTTTCTGCATAACAATACATGTGGTCAGTTTTTGGGCACCTCGGTTTTGTACTCTCTGTTTACATGGTGCAGATGCTGAGAACAGAGCCCGTGTTTTACTCTATCAGTTTGCTTCGGTACAGCAGATGTACCTAATACATAAGATATACTGTTTCTTGCTCGGTTATCTCCGGGAGGCTTATTTCCCAGAGGGCGAATATTCACCCAGGTACTAAATATAATGTAGGTGGATCTATATCGTGTAACCTAAGTCCGTTTGCTGACTCTCACGATGACTAGTGTATGTATTCCTTCTACTACTTATGTATTATGGTATATTTCTTTTTATGCCTTGCAAGAGTTCTGTAGCACTTGAATGTTTGTATATTGCTTTTAAATGCCAGTATGATATTTGGAACAATAAAAAAAAAGAAGGGGGTTCCAGGAAAGTAGCTCTCGGTTAAAGAAAAGTGGAATGGAATAAACACTTGCGTCTCTTTCTCTTTAGGGAGCAGATTACGGGTCTAACCTGGTGTATTATGTTGAGGCTAGTTAGAGAGTAATCTTACCAGTAATGTGGGTGAGTCACAGTGACTCTCGCATATGTTGTCTGTGTTACAGCCTAAAGATGGACTTCCTGCACTCAGCAAGTTAGGCACTCACCCCCTATATTTGTTTGAGCTGCAGGTCATGATATCAAGTCCTGGCAAGGCCAACTTAGCCTTTCATCCTTCTGAGTTCAGTAAATAGAATACCATTAGATTAGGTAGTAGCACCTGTTATTCACAGAAACAGGACACCTGATGTATGAACCACTATATACTGTAGAACTAGGATTTGCCTTATATAATGTATGATTAATGTAGCGTGTAACTGCTATGTTTTCTTGACAATTCTTAAACCTATTAACTGGTAGTTACCTTCTCTAGTACGAAACTTAGAGCGCCCTTGGCACGTGAGTGGGATTTTCCAAAATCTGCTGCTTTAATAGAAACTTTCTCATAAATTGATACATTTTGAAGTTCGTTGCTCTCTCTCTCATAAGATCATCCTGCATCTCTTTGACGTAGTAGCAAACCCACTCCGACACGTGACCGATTCTAAAAAGTACAGCGATAGAGTACAAATATGTAGTTTTACCTCGCCTGCACGAGATTTACTCCTAGGCAAATGCCGGGGAATCCTCTTGATCTGTTTTTCTTATAACAGATCATATATGTATAGCTATATAGATATATATATATATATATATATATATATATATATATATATATATATATATAGATATATATAAAAGATATATCTATATATATATATATATAGATATATATAAAAGATATATCTATATATATATATATATATATATATATATATATCTATATATATTCACTGAAAAAACCATAGGTTTCAGGCATGTTATAGTTAGTTGGACATTTCACTTGTACAAGACCATAGAAATTCCACCGTTATAGTTAGTTCAGCTAACTATAACTCGCGCCCCCGCAATGCACTGCTGATGACGTCACATATTACATCATTCATGACATTGTCAGTGACATCACTGATGACATCTCAAATGACATCACTGACGACATCATCCAGTGACTGTGTTTCTGTAATTTTTTTAATATGTTTTATATATATTCCAAGGTGTATGGAAGAATGAGTGGGTGTATAAGTGTCTGGATGGAGTATTTAGTAGGTGAGTGACTGACTGTATAAGTGAGTGATTAAATGTGTCTTACTGAATGCATGGGTTAGTGACTAAACTGTGTGAATGTCTGTATCAGTCTGTCTGTTGTTGTGCAAGCTGCTGCATGGGTTGGTCAGTAGCTACATGAGTGTCTATATAAGTTATTGATTGGTTGTCTGAGTATTTTTGGGGGGAGATTGAGTGTGTGTGTGGGTGGGTGGGAGGTGTGTGACTGTGCATAGATGTGTGAGTGGTTGATTCACTGGGTGTATGGGTTCAAGAGTGCATGTGGAAACAGCTGTATGGGTGCGTGAGTGTGTGTATCGGTGTCTTGGTGAGTGAATGAATGTCTCAGTGGTACATGTCCAAGTAACTACATATGTAAAAGGCAGTGTATGTGAGAGTTGAAGTATATAAAGGACTCTACATGATAGTCAGTGATTGTGAGACTGGCTGTATAGATCAGTGTGTACTTGTATCACTGATTATATAACACAGTAAGTATGCGTTAGTAGCTGTATGAATAAGTGAGGTGGTGTGTGTATAATTGTATAAGTGAGTAAATGGGAGTGTGATAGATTCTTAGCATGACTGAGTAGGTGTGTGAGTAATTGCATGGATGAGTGGCGGTGTGTGATTGTCTGTATAGGTGTATGAGTGCATATGATAGTGTTGTATTGATGAGTGACTGCATGTATGAGTTATTGTATGGATGAATGAGTGGATGTGTGTGTAGACCTAGCAATCAGTGAGTGCGTATGTAGTAACTGGTATTGGTGTGTCAATGATCTAGAAAATGGTAGTCTGTATCAAAGGTTATATTAGAGTGTGAGGAGGTGCATCAGATTTTCACGTGGATGATGTCGTCAGTGATGTCATCAGTGATGTCATTTGAGATGTCATCAGTGATGTCACTGACCATGTCATGAATGATGTAATATGTGACGTCATCAGCAGTGCATTGCGGGGGCGCGAGTTATAGTTAGCTGAACTAACTATAACGGTGGAATTTCTATGGTTTTGTACGAGTGAAATGTCCAACTAACTATAACGTGCCTGAAACCTATGGTTTTTTCAGTGAATTTCTAAGGTTTTTTAAATGCTAATTTCTAACTATAATGTGCTTGAAACCTATGGTTTTTTCAGTGAATTTCAATGGTTTTTTAAATGCTAATTTGTAACTACAATGTCCCTGATACCTATATTGTTTTTAAGTAAATTTTAAAAAGACGTGCATACTTTTTGTAGTGAAAAACTAACTGTAACAGTAGTCTGTTATAAGTTATAATTTAACAATGTTTAAAACTTAATTAGCACTAAGTAACATATAAGTGTGGAAAAAGTGTGACGCAGCAGCTATGATACCTGACTTCGAACAACAGCGTTCACAGTTCGATTCCCGGCTCCGGCGGCACGTTAGCCCACCACTATGTCACTGTGGGCAACACCTTGCTTAATCTTCCCGACGCCCCCGAGCGCCGGCACACCTTTCCGGGGGAAGCTGTACGCTTTACAAATGCTGGCATTTTTTTAATTTAAAACCATAGTGATGAGAAATATTAGCACGTATTTTTTTTTTCCTATTCTCAACGATATTTTTTTTATGTCTTCTATTTAGAATTACGGCAATTAATAGATGTTTGTAGTCATGAGAATGGAAATGACACGGTTTGCCGGGTAACAGTTTTTAAGCTCTCCAACGTATGTACATATTAAGGACCTTATACGTGTTAGGATCGAAATCGAAAACTTTACCGCTTCACATTTTGTAACTTTTCCCAACACGTGCACAAGTTAAACAGTGAAAACGTGAGCATGTGTCAACTGTAAAACGTGACATCTAAATGGGCGGAGCCGCATCTTCCTTCCATAGACTACTCAATAACCAAAAAGTATATAAACCACACCCGTTGTTTGATTAGTTTCGTTTATGCGAGTTATTTACGCGTGTCCATTCTCTGATGCACGTTCCCTTTTCTAGCGTCGGATTCTTGTTTTGCGGCAACAAAACATATTCCAGAGTTGTAAGTTGTTTGATTATGGCATAGTAGCTATTTATAATACGTAGCTATTTGTGAAAATTTAAACATTTGTATTTAGAAAAAAGTGTTATTGGTTGTTTTTGCCATTTATATGTAACGTCAGCAGCTTGTTTTCAGAAACAGACAGAATACAGCAAACATTGTTCCTTTTTCTGGCTCCTTTGAGATTATATAGTGTGACTTTGTATATTATAATATTGGCACTGTACTTGACCTCAGAGGTGTTGGTGACCCGTCGGCGCGAAGACTAAAGATTTATATGTAACGTCAGCAGCTTCTAGTTTGTAGTCTATTTCCCCTTGAGATCATATAGTGTGAGTATGTATATTATAATAACCACACATTATGATCTCAGAGGAGTTTGTGACACGTCGGCGTCGAAGACTAAAGATTTATATGTAACGTCAGCAGCTTCTGGTTCTTACTCTGTTTCCCCCTTGGGATCATATACTGTAAATATGTATATTAAAATATTAACAGTCATTGTGATCTCAGAGGAGTTTATGACCCGTCGGCGCGAAGACTAAAGATTTATATGTAACGTCAGCAGCTTCTGCTTCTTACTCTGTTTCCCCCTTGGGATCATATAGTGTGAGTATGTATATTGTAATATTCACAGTCATTTTGATCTCAGAGGAGTTTATGACCCGTCGGCGCAAAGATGAAAGATTTCGAAGTCCCGGATAAAAGAAGCTCTGAACATATTCACTGCTGGAAAGTATTTTGTTATTGATCTTGTTTTGTGTTCATGACTTCATTTTCCTTTTCCTTTTGTGTGCAATCAGTGTCACTCTCTATATTGTAGTAGAGTGTCATATTTTCACACAACAGGAATTGGAGATTTGTTGCCGCCAGGAGTAAACCATCTGAAATACAGCTTACTGACCTTTATAACTTACTTAATCAGATATTTTTACAGTGACAATATTTTTCGAAATTGTAGTTTAAAAAAAGATTGTTTGCATAGACACTTTCTTACTGAATGCCTTTGATAAACCCTACATTTTTGAATGAATTTTTGGTATTTCTCTTTTTCTCTGTTGTGGTTCCTATTCTCATTCTCCCTATAGAATTGATAGGAATAGTAGTGTATATATTACTACTATCCTATATGTTCTTAAAGGAATCCGTGATCGGTTAGCGGAGCAGTGAGCGACCTCTAAGCACTACGACTGAACTTTCCAGAGTTCTACAGAATAGAAATTGTAAGAAATGATGAAGCGTACATTTCTATGTAATATAAAGTCATTTGTGTTTAACAGTTTTTTACTTGTTATTGTTCTTGTGACCTGAGATGATGTAGTGCGGGAGTGTTTCTTGTAGCACTTCTTTTCTACTTTATCTAAAAGTAACTCATGCCCTCTTATATTATCAAGAATATGGGGCAATACTTTTACAAACTATAGCAGAAAAAAAGGGAGGGTGTGGCCACCCTTAAGGGATATTTTATGAATTGCGTTTTTATTTGTCACCTCTTTGATATATACAGCTTCAGTTTTCGAAGAAAGTTTATTTGTAATTGCTTAATAAAAACTGTTTGAAACCTAGACTGAAATTTTTGCTGCGCAACCACACCTCCCTGTCAGAAAAGTAAACACCACATTCTAAGTAAATAGTGCTACTGGGAAGTATCCCACCCGCAAACTTAATAAAAAGAAGACCGCAACACACTCTGTTATTTTCCCGCCGTGATTTGTACACCCCATGCCAATTATATAAATGGCCCTTAAAATATATAAAAAACAATTTTTACCTTCACAATCCCTGTTCACCACCTTGTGACCACTTTACAGAGTTAATAGTGTTCCTACCCTCCCCGCAACTACTTTGTTTTCCCGTACTCCATTGAAGTGCGTCACAAAACGCTTCACAACAGTCAACTTGTACTCGGAACACTTTAGCCAATAAAATGTCCATGGTGTTCCGCAGAGGGGGAGGGAATCGCTGCCAACACTTCTACTTTTAATGCTTCACAGCCAATGAACATTAAGCTTGGGAAGGTCCTGCTTGGAACACATTACCCAATCAGATGTCCCTGATGCTCCGCGGAGGGGGAGAGAATGGCTGGCAACACTTCTACTTTCAATGCCTTACACGCTATGTTAGAAATGGGGGTCTCTAGTTGGCAATGGCTGGCCACTGTCCAAGTAGGGACCCTTCTTCCTAAGTCAGAGTGAGAGGGCTACACCCTTTGATAACCCCTGCTCAACCCTGTGGTAACATAGCACGAGCAGCTAGGCTTATCTCAGAGGCAGTGTGTGAAGCATTTATGACCATACACAGTAACACAGTGAGGAACACTACAAAGGGACACCACACAAGTAGTTATAAAAAATAAGTATCTTTATATATAGACTTAACACAAGACCAATAACGATCAAAAGGCCTCAATACTGTAAAAATAGGGTTACTCTTGAAATGCTGCAAAAATAGTTCAAAGTGTGCAAAGAGGAGTTCAGTTCAAAGCAGTGGTCTCTGCGACCCTTTTACTTACAAAGTACCTGGATTTCGTAGCAAAACCAACAAATTGTCGCAAAGAAGCTGTAGCGATGATTTTCTGCACGCGAGGCCGGCGATGCGATAAATCCTTGCCGCGTGGGAGGATGATGCGCCGATCTGCTGTTGCGTGCGGAGACGATGCGACAAACTTCTGCACGCTAGGCCGTTGATGCGATGACTCCTTGCCGCGAGGGAGGAGGCGATGCGATGATCCTGCTGCGTGTGCGATCAGGTTGCGATGCGAAGAAATGGCGCTCCGCGAGGGAGCGACGATCCTGATGCGATGCGATGAAAATGGCGGACGCCCGGCGTCTGCGCTGCGATGTCGTGAAGCGATGATCTCGGTGCGATGATCTCTTGGAGTTAGCGAGCACTTGGAAGCCCGCAAACGTGCGATGAGTCGATCTTTGGTTGCGAGCACTCAGCGTCGATCCTGATGCGATGCGATGAAAATGGCGGACGCCTGGCGTCCGCGCTGCGATGTCGTGAAGCGATGATCTCGGTGCGATGATCTTTGGAGTTAGCGAGCACTTGGCAGCCCGCAAACGTGCGATGAGTCGATCTTTGGTTGCGAGCACTCAGCGGCAGCAGCGCGATGATTTTCCGGGCGCTTTCGGCTTCGGCGGCTCGCAAACGTGCATTAGCGATGATTTCAGCACTCTCTTCTCTGTAGTAGAACTAGAGGCCCTGGAACTCACAGGAGCCTCACCTGCAGATAGAAATCCTCGCTGGGAGGAATCAGGGGGCTGGTGGTGAAGTCTGATGTGCCTGAGACTTCAACAGGAGGCTAGCTCTCTCCTAGCCCTTGGGTGATTGCTTTAGCAAGATTAATAAAAGTTCTCTCAAAGTCCTTTTCCCTCTTCTTCCAAGTCCAATGGTAATCACTGCAGGCCAATCCAAGAAGCAGCACACAAGCACAAGGATAGTCACCTCCTGCAGATTCCTTCAGTTACACGGACAGAGGTTCGTCTTGATGTCCAGGAGCAATACCTTGTAGGGGTTTCAGCACAGATATTTATACCCCAAAAGTCTTTGTTCTCAAAAGCTACAAGTCACTGAGCCTAGCCAGAACAAGTTTTGTTCAGTCCTGGAGCACTTTGTTTACCAGGCTGCATCCTTCCTTTCTGGAAGAGGGGGTCTGCTATCAGACGCACAGTAGGAGGTGGAGCCATCATTCACCTTGCCAGGCACAGCCCTATGTGCACAATGGAGCATAAGTGCAGTTAGTCATCCAAAGTTCTCAGAAGTTTGAGATCATGTTCTGTTTCATTAGTGCTCTGAAACAGGCTCTTTATTGTCTGAGCGCTATTCAAAAACAAAAAATAAATAAATTAGATGTGATCCTACAAAAATTTGAAAAAACTTCTAAAAGTTTAGCTGTTGCAAAGTTCCCCGTGTCTTTTCCGCATGCTAAAAGATGGTTCGGCTTTTAAGGGACCTACAGTTACAAGATTTCGGTTTGTATATAATTTACAAAGGTCTATTTTCAATTATTAAAAGATGTTGCTAACTTTGCTATAAGTGACAGAGACGACTTTGAATTTGAGAAACATATGCAAGTCCCCTGCAGCCTATAGACATGCTAACCTGTTCTTTCAAGAAAGCAGATAGCGCCTAGCAGTAGTGAGACGAACCCGGAGGAGGAAGGGTTTCCTTAGGAGGTCATCTGACTCATCCACCTCATCTCACAATGCAGATTTTCCACTCTCAGTCTACAGCAGGGGAAACAATATTTAAGGAGCCCCCTTTCATGAATTGTTTGTGCGGAGCGGGCTCTACAGGCCACCGTAACCTGGTGCCAATGCTTCTCCCTGGAGGAGATGACACACAGTGGCGGCTGGGGACAGTACGGGAAGGGGGGGTAAGGGGGGATCGGCAGGTAGTGGCGGGGGGGACGGAGGGATGGGTTTGGTCGCCCACAAATATTAATATTGAAAATAAAACTTACTTGAGCCGACGTCCTCTGCTCTTGACCTCTTCTGAGGAACTGGATGCTGCAGTGGAGGAACCAATCCTGGCGCTGCTCTCATGCTGATCCCTGATTGGAGGGAGCAGCCTCACTCGGTGCTCCCCAGCGCCCTGGAGGCCTGAACTTACTCTAACCCAGATGTCTTAAGACAGCTGGGTTAGAGGTTTCAAATTGCGCATGTCTGCTGGCAGCTGCAAGAGGGCCGGCAAAAGGGACATGCAAACTTTGAAAAGTGCACAAACAGCCCACCCTCCTCCCTCTCAAGGCCGCACTGGCTACTGGGCATTTTGGTGGCTGTCAAGCTGGGGGCCGATTTCACTGCGGTGGGGGCTGATTTTGTTGATGGGGACCTGCATGTGCTTCTAAGTAAAGAAAGCAAAACAAATGGTTTTAAAGCATACTTTAAAACCATTTGTTTTTCCATTGTTTACTTAGAAAGGCCCGGTAGCCAGTCCGGCCCTGCTCCCTGCTGCTGTCATTCAGCAGTGGCCCCGCCTCCATCCTGACGCTCGGTTCAGGACAGGAGGATGAAAAATAAAATGGTAATGGCAATGAACTACAAGAATTATGATGAACACGCACAACCTGTGTATACAGTAAATGATAAATCAAGTTCTCCTTTTTATGGTTTGCTCCTGGGGTATCGCTCTCCGATCTCGAGCGTCGAACATCCGAAGCTTATGATAGCAAACCCTAAATAGGGTTAGTCCCCCTAGGCACAACCTAAAACCCTGCGAGGGTTATTCAACACTTTATAATTAAAAAAAAAAAAAGATCATCCGCAGTTTATGGTTGAGTATTTAATGGATTTATCCAATGTTCATGAAGAAAATTAAATATGCTCTTTGGATTGAGCTGATAATGATGAGTCCAAACAAATGATTAATTGTACATCATAATTATCCCCCTCTTAATTCAAGCACATCCCGATGCATTTCGGGCACTCAGCCCTTCGTCAGGGGACAATTTCGTGAAACGTGCATGTAGTGCCTTCCTTCATGCAGTGTTGAACCAGAAGTTAGGTGAACGCGGCCTTTGAGCCAAATGTACAATTAATCATTTGTTTGGTCTCATCGTTATCAGCTCAATCCAAAGAGCATATTTAATTTTCTTCATGAACATTGGATAAATCCATTAAATACTCAACCATAAACTGCGGATGATCTTTTTTTTTTTTTATTATAAAATGGCAATGAACTACCATTTTATTTTTAATCTTAAGGGGTAATTTAAGTGGGGTGACGCTCCTTTGCTCCAACAGAGGCGACGCCCCTTAATACAGCTCTTGGAGCGCCAACTGCCTGGCGCAGGCCGCGTGCTCGGCACAGACTGTACGTCTGCACCCTCCGCAGCGCTATGGCCAGACACCTAATGGATGCCAGGAAGCCCTCTTGTGAACTGTCAGTCGGCGGGTCGGACCCTAAATGAGGTACAGCATTTGCAGATAGAGCCCTGGCACTGTTGAGGCCAGTGGGAAGTAGCTCAGTGCCCATTGGAAGGTTAACAACTTTAGTAATGTCAAAAACAGCAAAAGGCGCGTGCTGGAAAAGAAAACTAGAATGAAGAATTTGTAAGCCAGGGTATAGGAAAGTAGGATCTGCTTTCATGGTTACCTCCACTTATTGTCTGGTGTCAATGTGTTTTGACTGTAGTTTGCTGGGATACTGCTAATCAGGACCCCAGCATCTGTGCTCTCTCTCCCAACCTAGCTTTGGTAAGTACTTTTGTACCTCCATAATTGGCTACTGGTGTACCCTTATAAGTCCCTAGTATATGGTACTAAGGTACCCAGGGCATAGGTACACCAGGGGTCTCCCATTGACTGCAGCTTGTATTGTGCCACCCATGGGAGTCCACCATGGTGGGTCCACCATCTCACACAGGCCTGCCATTGCAGCCTGTGTGAGATGGTGCTTGCACCTCTCACAGCAGATATATGTTTTCTTATATCTGAGGTCACTACACTTAGGGCCAGAAGTACGACCTGCCAAATAGCGACTCGCAAATTGCGTCGCTTTTGCGACTCGCAATTTGCGACTCGCTATTTGGCATGTACAACAGTGTCTTGGACACTGTTTGCGATTCACAATGGGGTCGCAAAATGCGAGGCTCATAAATATTAATGAGCCACTCGCATTTTGCGACCCCATTTGGAATGGCTGGCCCTCCCAGGGATGGTGACCTGCTGGGCTCAACAGACCACCATGTCTGGGACTGCTTTTAAATAAAGCAGCTTTTTTTTAAAATGCAGCCCGTTTTCCTTAAAGGAAAACGGGATGCATTTAAAAAAAAAAGAAAAATGAAACGTTTTTGTTTCATTTTTTAAGGGCAGGCAGTAAGTAAAGTAAGTAAAATATATTTATAAAGAGCTCGAATGCCGCGGCGTCTTGGCGCTGAGGAGGTGGGAGGGGAGCTGCTCAGTTCAGACGTGAACTTAGTTGGAAGGAAACAACCAGGTTTTGAGCATTTTCCTAAAACGCTGCCTATTTGGCTGCAGCCTCATGGCGGCCGGCAGCTTGTTCCACAATTTAGTGAACTGGGACCACTGTCTGCCCTTAAAAAATAATTTTGCATGCATTTGCAGAGGGGAAGGGGTCCCCTGGAGACCCCTTCCCATTTGCAAATGCATTACCACCTACTTGAAGTAGGTGGTAATCTGCGAGTGTTTTGCGACCGCAATTGCGTTCACAAAACATTAGTACATGGCTATGGAGTCGCTATTTGGAAGGGATCGCCCCTTCCAAATACAGAGTCGCAAAACAGTATTTTGCAAGTCACAATTTATTTGCGAGTCGCAAAATACTGTTTGTACATGGGCCCATGGTTTTTAGCGTGCGCAAACGGGTCTAAGACCCGTTTGTGCACACTAAAAACCGTCATACATCTGGCCCTTAAAACCTATGTCACCCCTATGGTAGGCCCTTCAGTCCTGAGGGCAGGGTGCTTGGTTATAAGTGTGAGGGTGCCTCTGCATGAGTAGGACACCCCTACAAACCCCGGAGTTGATTCTCCAGGCTTTGTAAGTGTGGTCAGCCATTTTAAGATATATAGTGGACATCAGTCATTATGAGATGTCTAATAATGGCTGGTCATGTTTGGTATCAAACACATTAGAATCATACCCCAACACTGATTCCGGTGTTGGAGGTATGATCCCATGTACTGGGGGGCCCCTTAGGACCACTTTAGTATAAATGACCCTCACTCCCCCCTTCAAATTAGAGGAGAATTCCTTCCACGCTGACACAGGGTCCTGCATGCCGAATCTTCGACACACAGAGGTCTGACATCCCCTGCGGGTTCTCATCCTCGACGCAGAGACGGGGTCCTTCATTCTGAACCATCAGGTGAGGGGCTGGTTCTTCCCTGGGGGTTTCTTGGCTACAGATACACATAGCTATACGCACATACACCTACACATCCAGGTTATGCTAGGTATATTTTAGAAAATTACTTAGGGCGCACATTTTAGGAATATGCAAGTGCTACTCTTTTTATCTGAACGGTTTCTGTTCATCTTATTAGCACTATGGTAGAAATGTATCTACGATTCACTATATTGGTACTAGCAATCTCTTTCGTATGCTTCTGTCTCCTGATTGTTGCAGCACATATGTTTTACACAAGGCTGTCGCTGGACCAATAAATTCTCATTGAAAAGTCCCAATTGCCATCCTGTGTATTTTCTGAGGGAAAGCAAGCACGTACTGCACTGTTTTCCAGGATCCCTGGTTGCCAGAAACTACCTGTGCCACTGTTAAATTCCGGGTGAATGGTAGGGGCACCGTAGAGCTAGCTGGTCTAACGGCTAACATATCCTGTGGGGGTGTCGGGAAGCGGTTGGGACACCAAGCCCTCAGTTTAGGTCATCCAAAATGCGCAGGTCCTGGGGGACTCCTAGGAACTACACGACAGGACATCTTCAGAGACTTCTCCAGAGGCACTTCTTCCCAAATCTTGCATTGTCGTCTGTGAGAGGTTCCGACATCATTTCACCCCTATGCACCTGGCTTCCCTGGTGCAGGAAACCTGGTTCCTGGTGCACCCACGGTTGGGATGGCTCTCCAACATTCCATCCTTCAAAGGGTTTCTTCAGGGTCCTCTGGGAAGGGTCCTTCTTCTTTAAAACTGCAACTGTGACTTCTCCATGGACTTAAATTGGGCAAGCGGCTGTGTTTCCACTCTGCACACAGCCTCCGTGGGGTTCCTGGGTACTTAACTTGGGTGGTTCCTGGCTCTCCACTTCTTTAGTATATGGTAAGGTCTCCCCCTGGAGACTAGTGTATATGTGTGCTACTTGCCTGATTTCTTTTGAGTATTTTCATGTGTATTGTTGATATATCCAGCTAGGAAATATACCAGTGTGATCGAGATTATGCTGTGTAATAAATAGTCTTATTTTTCATAAACACTGTGTGGTTCATTTTCATCTAATCTACACTACTGATTAAATGTGGTAAAACAAGCTACTTTACACTCCTTCAAGATAGGCCTGAAGGCTGCTCTCCACAGCTACCACTTTAAGAGCCTGACTTTATCAAAGACCACTAAAATCACCATAAGGTTTGCCTGTATTAGTGCAAGGTGCATCACTCCTTTACGTGTGCACCATATACTAAGCCAGCCTCCTACACAAGGCGCAGCTATCATTAGTCCAGCAGGTGCAGTGACACTGGGGTCCGGTGGGGGAGAGGCCACTGCACCCCAAAGGTGTCTTTATCCTAATACCAACTTCCAGAGGAGCAGGGGGCAATTTTCCTTTATTGCACTAGGGACCATGACACACAGACTACGCCATGGAAGTCACTTCATGTTGAAATAGTCATGTTTTCAATCCTTTGCGGAATTTTAAAAGATTGTTCTCCCTTCTTAGGTGAGGGGAAGGCATGCTCCTTGCTAAAATTTACTGGGGGACAAATGCCTTGTAAATACAGAGAAATGTGGAATTTGGGGCGGCAAGCATCAAATTCCAAAATTCTATATTTTATTCTGCATTGTTATGGTGGATACTTAAGAATATGGGATGTTTACTGCACCTGGTATGCCCCTCACCCCTAAGTGTCAGTATTTACCAGGTTTCTTAAACACTTCGCCCCCATCCGGAACTTTGGATTCTGGGCCTTGGAGTTTAACCCTTGTATCCCCTTTTTACCCACACCTTGTGATCTTGAGCATGTCTCACTGTGTCTAGTTTATTTGGGAAATGGAAGTGAGAAATAACTGGTTAGCCCTTGAGATGATGGCATTTGTTGGTGCAAATTCATGTCTACAAACATCACTAGATAGAGATTTGAGTCAGTTGAGTAGTTGCATCGGAATGACCATGCACAACCCATGGGAAGCCCTTTTGATGCAGATTAGCGTAAAGTAGCACATAGCGCTGCTTTGAATTACTTTAGGCAACTTTCTAACTCAAATCATGATTTGTGCTGGAAAGTAAATCCCAACACAACACTTTGCATGTGGTCTGTGTCACTTTTATGATACACACCCAGTAGAAAGTGTTAGTAAATTTCCCTGTACCTGATTAAAGCAAAATTGCTGCTGCCAAGATTCTAGATGATCAGAGCTGCCACTGCTTTCTGGCTTCTATTTTTTTGGAAGGTTTGGTCTTTGCATTTCTGTTCTTGAAACCATTCAGAATGTGCTTACAATCAGCTTTGGCTCTGCCTCTCTTTTCGTCACCTTTGGAAGACCTGAAGTGGGCAGAGGGGAGCCTTGGTGCATTTTCTTGCCAGACAGTTCTTGTAGATTTGGGCTTTGTAGTTGGAGATTTTTGATTTTTGTTTTTTTAATTTTCTCCTGGTGTAGGCAAGTAATTTTTTCTTCTAAACTTTTCTTTTTAGGGCTTGTGTTAGCCAAAACCTTTTTTGATTTTAGTAAAAATATGTATATAATATATTTACTTATAGGGTCTTTCAGCTGGCCCTCCTCATTCATCGGTCTGTTATTGTGTCATTCACATTTCCTTCTGCCCACTGCAGCATACTGCATGGGGCAATGGGCCAGCTCACTTCAGTCATTGGTACCCTCACTGTGAGTTATGCCATTCTGTTATGTTACAAGAAGCACATCCACACACAGAGTAGTTTGATTCGGTGCCAGGGACCCCACATCATGTAACTGTTATGATGCAAAAAATATTTTTGCTTTTAGCCAGTGTGTTTTTTAGATTGATGAGGATCTAGCAGCTTTCCCAACAAGAAAGGTTTGTAAAAACTATGACAAAACAAAAAAAAACAAGCATTGACAATGCCAAAGGGCTGGCAGCCAATACCAAACCAATTTGCTTTCCCAATGCCTGCTTTGGTCATTCATACTCAACCTTTCTGAGGCTTAGGGGCTCAAGGGAGCAGGGCTGAGTGTGGCGTGGCAATGTGTGTTTACAGAGCAACGAAGTAAACCCAAAAACGGTTGTTTAAGTGTGCTGTGGGCATGGTTGTACACTTTCATTTTTTACGCATATGTATTCTTCGTTGACACAAATTGTCAGGGTGCTACATGTAAGAATGGAAAGTTGAAAACTGTGTGGTTTTGATTTTATGTTGGAGACTAGGCGGCACATTTGTGATTAATTCCTGCATTTTGTCACTGCTGCGTAGCGTGAAGGGGAGAGAGCAGT
The DNA here is from genome assembly GCA_963921515.1 of Calotriton arnoldi. Classification (NCBI taxonomy): domain Eukaryota; kingdom Metazoa; phylum Chordata; class Amphibia; order Caudata; family Salamandridae; genus Calotriton; species Calotriton arnoldi. Next base: position 3,286,505 of record CAWUFW010000272.1, on the reverse strand, counting down.
AAACTCCATATTTACAAAGATATGCAGCATTAATGTTCTCTCCTTATGCTGTCTCACTGTGTGCTGTCTAGTGCCAATGTATGTACCGTTGCACCATAGTGCAAGGGGGGCTGCGTTACGGGCAGGATTGCTTTTGTGCAGGAAGAGAAACCTTCTTGCACAAACACAATCCTTAGACGCACATTCCTCTATCTATGTGCGCAGCAAAAGGCAGTACAAAGAGGAAGTAACGAGGAGAAAGGAAGATATTTCTCCTCTTTACGCCTCTGTCGGGTAGGTGCGCCATTTTGGTGCAAATTACAAGTCTTTTTAAATCTGGGTTTGAGGCAAAATGCATGGGTGGATGCATGGGAACGGCCATGCTCCACCCTTGTAATGCCTCCCAACACAAAGTAACGCAGGGCAGTGCTATGCACTCCGTTGCGTTGCTTTGTATTTACTAAACCACGCAAAGTGTATTCATAAGTGCCAAAATGATTTTGCGTTGGGTCTACCCCACAAAGGTGACACAACCCTGACGCAAAATCATAGTTAATCTGGACCTAACAGTTTTAGGCTATTTTCAGGGATTTTTTCAGATTATAAACTTACAACTCATTAAAACTGACATTGTCAGTCTACGGACCACACCCCTCAACAAAACCGAGTCAGACTTCCATATGTGGTGGAAGCTTTTGAAAGCCATACCGTGAATTATCGAAAGGCCCAGAATGGTACACTAGTGGTTAAATATATGTGCTATTTAGATGATAATTATTAATAACAAAATCCATACACATTTTTAAGTTTGGTCTAGAATCAGCTTTAGATAAATAAATAATATATACCTATATGCATGCAGAAAGGTGCTCAGGGTCAGCCCTCTTCATCCATTTGTCTGTTCATCTGTCACTCTCATTTTGCTTCCACCCACCACAGCGTACGCTATGGGGCAATGGGTCAGCTCACTTGGGCCATTGGCTCTCTTACACTGTGAGTGACAGCATTTTTCCTGATCACATGTTCACATCCACCTAAAAAGGAGTGTACTTCAGTGGCAGGGCTGCTGGACCAGTACTTAAACTTGGTAATGCTTTTTCCTTTCCGCTACATGTCCTTTTTTGAGTTTTTAGTCATCCTTGCATGTTTAAATTATGTCTTCAGATTATGGTAATTCAAAGCCAATAATGCCTTTTCTTTGCACCAATCAGAAACATATTTCCCTGTGATATACATTAAAACTAAAAGGGTTTCTATATATGTTTTAAGTACTCCTGCCTGCTGGAAAGCACCTTACTATTCAATTAAAATTAGATGTGTTGGTTAATTTGTTTTTAAATTACAATTTCTATTGTAAGCACCTGGCATCTACATTCAGACAGTGGCATATTTTTATTTTTATCTTTCTCTTTTTTGTTGTTTCATGAGCTTGCAATAAAAAATACAATAAACAAATAATCACTGTACCAGCTTGCCGAAGCCAGATCTATTGGGTTTGCTAATGCTTGTTATTATGTTGGTTTGATTGTGATGCATTACATCAAATAAACCTTTCCCCAAAAAATGTTTAGGGTTCGGTTTCTTTGAGCTGGTATGATCACAGCTCCCTAGCGATATACAAGCCGGGTGTCAACCCTCTGTTTACATGCATTTCAAGAAATCAAACATTAAGGGGAAACACTTCTAGGTTAGAGGTCCTGACGTGGGGAAAGATCAGAAAGGAAGCTGGAGACCAGGAACCCATGATGTTATAAACGAGCTAGAGGAGCCTGGCAATTGTATGCTAGCTGATTCCATCTATTCCGGTTTGTCAGGGAATCTGCTATCTATAATTTACCAACGATTGTATACATGCCAACTGTCGTAATTTAGGCTGGAGACTATCAGTGCCTAATTTATAAAAAAAAAAATGAGTGCTGGTGCCCAAAGCTCTGCTCATAAGCCTGCGACACGTGCATTTAAATGTTGGCGCGCCGAATACCAAGGCTGAAGTCTTCAATCCACCTCATGCCTCTTTTATCCCTTACCAGACACTCACTGCCCCTTTATAACCCCCTCTTGCAGGGTCCTCCTTTCTCCCTTTAGGATGTGTTTTCCGTCTTTCTCTTCCTCCGTCTTTCTGCTTTGTTTGTTCTTCTCTCTGTTGGTGAAGAAAAATAAGTGCCGGACCCCAAAAGTGAGTGCCTGGGCCCCCACCGGCAACCATCGGCTCAAATTAAGCCTTAGAGACTTTTTTGTTAATCTTTTTCGTGCTTAAAAATCCTTCACCTCAATGCAAGTCAATAGGGAAATCAAATCAACCCTTTCATTGTTTTTAAATCTTCACCTTTTCCGTTACCAAATGTTGGCGAGTACCAGACTGGGCCTGGCATTCTTCTTACTGGGCATTGAATCTGGCAACCCAAGAGGGTCGTAGACTGGACGTTTCCAGTTTCTCCTCCTTTCCCTGAAAGTAGGCAATGTACATCTATTCCAATGGGGCCTTTATGATCCAGGCTAACCCTAGGAATTTGATCTCATTCAAATAAATCATCGATATTTTGCACAAGATAAAATGGTGCATCTTGGTGTCCTACTATCTACAATCACCAATGTGATTAATATGGGATCTTTCTGGATTTCCTTCCCATACAATCACTATCTTATGGTCCAAACAGGGTTGATTCCAGGGTGTCTTTTGCCATTCACAACCTTAAAGGGAATGCACCAGCTGGCCTCAGTTCTCTAATGATCCGCAAAAGAACCTGATGGAACAGTCTGTCTAACTCACATAAATCCCAGATTCTGGACTCATTCTGCATACCTCTTGTAATCGTTTAACCACACTTGGCCTCATGAATACACCTTCAGCTGTTATACATGCAGAAGAAGAGCCTGACCTCTTAACGGAGCTGAATGCCATATGCTGGTCTTGAGGGGGACCTGGTTCCCGAACCCCTCGATTACCCCTTCCGATGACCTGATTCCTCCTGAATACAAGGTCATTCATACAAACATATAATCTAAGAGAGGGGATGTGATGACAGTACTTCATGATCTGCCCTTGGAATGTACAGAAGTCCTGGACCAGAGATTCTCACCCTCTACTGTTCATTTTAATAGATTTTTCACTCTACCTCCCATTTACCTACCCTGACATACAGACATTTATTTATGGATGAAATACTCAACTAGCTATACATTGCTAAACCATTGCCCAGACAAATATTGTAATGGGAGATTTCAACCTGTGAGTAGACAGTTCAGTCAGTTAACCAACTCCTGTACTGAGCAGGAACATGAACGCCTCGTGCGAGCGGTGACTGGTTCCACGCACATTGCAGGTCATATTAAGCATCTTGTGGTCACCCACAACATTGAAAACAAATCTTTATCCATGCAACCGCAATTGTGTCTTTAATCTCCCACCTCCTCACCAATCAGTGTATCTGCTGCAACCTCATACCTACAAAACCCAACAAGGTGATGGGTGGAATGCCTGAATTAATCTCAGCCACTGGCAATCGCTTGGGACACATTCCAGTCCATCATTTTTCACCCACAGTGACACTTTAGATAGACACCCACCTAATGCAACGCAGTACTGACCCTGCTCTTATGGAACAGTCCATCCAGAACTGCCGGGTGAGATCTCCTCTAGAAGGAATCACAGGCAACCATAGACTGGTTTCGGTCTATTTTGGCCTCTTCAGTAGACTGCAGCTTGAGTAATATGGCGTAGCAAGCACAAGAGCCATGTCTTGGCATGCCCATCATACCTAGTCGCACTGCTGTACAGACATTTTCAAAGCCAATAGCTCTTGTAAGCGAGACCTATCGGCTTTGCCAATGCTTGTTTGACAAGGAAGTGTCACTTACTCTTGGAAAAGTAGGAACAGTGCAAGGCTGTTCCGTGGCCGATGCAGAATGGCATTTTGCTGCTTGTCTATTCCACATTGTCCTTTTCTTGTTATTTGGTGCCACCTAGTGGTGAACTGTTGAGATTGCTGCGTTACCTTGTATTAAGGACTCGTAATCCTGGGTCACATCTAAGCCAGGAGTAAACTATGAATTGCAGAGAAAGCATTGTGAATCAGACCACAAATGTACTTCTCGTCCATGTGTTTCTCATCCAGGTCTCAGCTGGCCCAGTGCACTGTTAATTCCATAAGATTGGCTGCCTGTGAAACAGAGAATGTTTTTAGGTCTCGCCCTGAAAGCCAGCGCTTCAGCGCTGGCTCTGGGCGAGACATTTTGTAGTGGGCTTGCAGAAATGCGACCACAACTTTTGGCTGGCCTAGAGCATGCAAGTAGGCGTGCAGTAACGCGCATTAATCGCATGCTCCAGGCCATCTGCCTTTGATGTCACTTGCTCCTCCCCCTCCCCACCACAGAGCGCTTCTCGGGGCCGCGCGGCCGTGTCACTTTCACGGCCGCGCGTCACTTGCTCTCCCGCTCCTCCCCCCTCCCCCACCACAGAGCGCGTCTCGATGCTTGTTTTTTCTGCGATCGGGAACGCCTCTTACTCATAGACTTGTTGTAAATAGCCGTGTTTTTGACCGGGTCCTGTTTTGTTAATGTCCCCAGAATACATGTTTTGGAGGCGGCGTGGACTTTGTGCCGACACTGGGCATTTGTTCTCGGCTTCCCTGCAGATTCTCCTCATATTACAATCTAATTCGGCGTCCGTGTCGCGGGCTCGTGAGCCGTTAATTTGAACATTTCGAGGCAGTTTGTTGGGTCGTGTTTTTGTAATCCGAACCAAATGTAATAAGCTGTGTGCTTCGGGGACCCGGCTCTGCCGCGCCAATTGATTTACTTGTTCTCCTACATTACTTTTCGCTTAACGTTACAAAACTGTGATGCGCCCCTCCCACCCCTTACCAATCCCCCCTTAACTCTACCATTCATACATAGTAATTTCGCTTTAGCAAAACACAGTACTATTTCTCTAAATACATCAAATTACACCTTGTAGCAATTTCACTTTAAGAAACCTTAGTGTTATATTCTCCACAAAGGGGCTTTTGAAATATCCATCGCACTTACGCTCTACCAAACAACAGTCCTTCATAGTTCGCTATATGTCTTTTTGCACCTTTGCAGCACATCAAATGTAAACAGCAACCAATATTTCCAGTTAATATATAACTCAGTAGTGCGTACTGCTTTGCCCGCAGCTGCCTATACACGGCGGGGCATATTTACGTTCCCTGGCGCATCCCTGCAAATCAGCAGGGATGCGCCAGGGAAGATGCGTCACGCAAGTTTGCCCTTGCGCCACCGCCGATGCGCCGCATTTACAATGTGGCGCGCCGTGGCGCACGGATGGGCAGATGCGTGACGCATCCCCCAACGGAAAGGCGGCGCATTGCTGGAGTCGCGTCGCAAGCGCGACGCGGCTCCAGCAAGGCTCGGGGTGCCCTATGCCTAACATGCCGCGTCAATCCTTACGCCTGCTTCAAGCAGGCGCAGGGTTTTGACGCAGCATGGGCGTAAAAGTGACTCAGTGAAATCTTGTAGATTTCACTGCGTCACTTTTACGTGGCGTACCTGCGAGGGAACGCCCACCCTGCGCTGGAACGCCCACATGAAACCTGACGCAGGTTTCATGTGGCGCAGGGGTTTACATCGTGACGCATCTCCCTAGATGCGTCACGTTGTAAATATTGTGCAACGTGGCGCATGGTTTGCGTCGCCGCTGCGTCACATGAGTGACGCAACGGCGGCGCAAAAGTGGTGCAAGGGGCTTGTAAATATGCCCCGGCGTGCCATACAGACAAAAAAAAATAGAACAGGACACACCTCCTTGCAGATTATCGTGCAGTCTTTAGGGCTGTTAGTATCGGTGCTAACTTCTCCCATATTTACGTTAATACCGGGTTCCAGCGACCCCCACCCATGTTAGTACTACTACTGGCTCGGTAGCCAAGCCTCTCTGGGTGGCATTAAGGGAGGGGGTACGGTCATTTCACTTAGGACTGCTAACAACAGGCAAATGTTACCGAGTCTGGGGAGAAAATGCCAGAAGCTGTTTACTTGCCACAATGGTATCTCCGCATGGCCAGTGCTGTGTCCTGGAGCAATGATAAAACTGAGCGATCGGGTTGAAGGTGTCGCCCCCTCCCACCGCTCCTTCAGCGTGCACAGTGTGGGGTGGATGCATTGTCTAGGAGTGTTTGCCAATGGGACACCCCAGACCTCATTGCTCTGCGTGCGCTAAATGAGCCAGTGTAGTGAGCTCTTGCTACACGGGGTAGCTCGCTGGTTGTTTGCAGTTTTATATAGCGCGGACTGAACCGTGTAGTAAACAGCTTTACAAGTAACTAGTTACATTACACGAGTACACATTGACACAAAAACCACATAGCCTTTTAGGAGGCACAAGAAATTAACTGATTTGCCCACAATCACGCGATGGTGAGCCAACGCCGTAACTCAAACCTTGTTCCCCAACTTCCCGCTCTGCAGCTCTGGTCATTACGCCACATCTTTTTGCTATACGGAGGTTGCCTCCTGCTGTATTCTGTCTATGCTCCATTGTTCTACAATTCTGTTGCAGAGAGGGCTACTGTGTCTGTAATGTTCTGTGCGGTGCGCCATAATATGCAGTGCATCAGATGTTGTTGTGGGAGGAGGGTATGCAAACATATGTTTGCAGTGTCTAATACCCGTAAAACGGTATGGGGTTTTATTTTCCTTTATTTAAATACCTGCCACTAATCCCCATTATACATGTCAAATAGCCCGTCAACACGCTTAATTATTTTTGGGCTCCTGTCTAAACATGTAGCTATAGTTACAGTTTATACAAACATGTAAATCGTTATTTTTATATATGCTAGTTGCAAACTTTTTCTTGGTGTTTCAAATACATGTAAAAATGTTGCGGATTGACGCATATCTGTTTCCTGGGTAGTTCACTATGCTGTTACACCGCACTATTTTGGTGCATGTTATGTATGCTTTAAAAGAATAGCTCGCCTAATATTACAAATGTTACTCTTACTTTTGTATCAGGCATTTACTGCTAGTTCCTTTACTTAAAACATTGCACAGCTCTACAGCGTCCAACAGCTAAATAAGTAGGGCACCAACACACAACATGTAATAACATTCTACATCTCCATAATTTTCCACTTTCACGTTGCAACTCTCTAATGCGCCCCCACCAGTTTAAGGATGTGAATCCCCCCCCCTACTTTCGCGTGCAGTGTGAGGTGGATGCATTGTCTAGGACTGCCTAAAAGGGGCAGCTCCAGACGTGCGTGAAGTGCAGTGTCTAACACTAGCATACAAAAGTGTGACATAAACCCTCGTGCAAGCAAGGAAAGACGCCCACACCGCAAAATTGTGTCGTTTGTGTAACCATTCCTAAACTAGTTACAGATTGACCCTTGTTTGATGAGGTTACAGTATGTGACCGCCCATCCCACCGCTATGTTGGAAACTGTGTCTGCAACTTTATGACCTCAGTACTGTATAAAAAGTAGTGTCCGTGGTTCTATGACCCGAGTGCTGTGTGGAAATGCAGTGTCTCTGTGTATCTACGACTGGCCGCTCCTATACTGTGCGGCGTATAGTATCCATGAACAAAAACTTCTAGAACTGTTAAAATATAGTGCCCACCGAATTGTGACTTCCCATAGCGCGTAGACTGCAATGTTTCGGTTTCTAAAGCTGGACATGCTACTGCGGTTTGTGTTGCAGTAGCTGCGGAAATATCACTTCTCAGTGCTCTGGGTGGTAATAACTCAATGGGTCACGGGTTACCGCTCCCATGCTGTGTAAGTTACACTTTCTAGGAGTGTGGCCTTTTATTGCGGTATACGGTAGTGTGTCACTATGTGTCTACAAGTTATCGCACCAGTTAAGAAGGAGTTCAAGTGTCTTCAGAAAACTGTCCTCACAGGTTTAAGGAGCGTATAGTAACTCGGTGTGTGTCTAAACACTGCCCACTGCCAGCGCTGTATGTGTAGTAATCACACATTGGTGAGCCAACGCTATCACTCGAACATCGTTCCCCAGCTTACCGGTTAGCAGCTCCGGTTATTACATCACATCCTTTTGCTTTAAGGACATTGTCTGCTGTCGTATTCTGTTTTATGCTCCGTTTTAGTACAGTTCTGTATAACAGACAACTACTGTGCTTCTAATGTTCTGTAAGGTGCGCCACAGCGATGCAGTGCATCACGTGTTGGTGTAGAAAAAGGGGGGGTCTGGGGACACAGTAAAAGCAGCATGTTATAGAGTCTCCGAAAGTGTGCCTCTGACATCTTTGCGCAAGGTAGGAGCTATTCACATAGTAAATAACAAGGCCTTTTATTTCTTTTTGGGTTTTAGAAGAAAAAAAAAAGGAATTATTTACAATGCCAATAGCTTGAGCTCTCATATCATTCTATATACGTTCAGTGATACTAATCTCACAGTTATATCTGCAGTAACTTGATATCACACCAATATCTGCAGTAATAGTGATCCAAACCTATATCAGCTGTGATAATAATATGTGGTGTATATCTGAAACAATGCTTTTTATTTCTTGTTTGGTAAAAAAAAAAAAAAAGGCATTGGTATTTACAATGGCAATAGCTTGTACCCTCATATAATGCTCGTCAGTCTTCTATAAATGTTCAGTGATAATAAACTCACACTTATATCTGCAGTAACTGATATCACACCAATATCTGCAGTGATAGTGATCCACACCTATATCACTTGTCATAATAATCTCTGATATATATCTAAAACAAGCATTGAAAATGCAATAGGTCTCGCCTTTGATTAAGTTAAAGCCATTTGCTTTGCTAATGGTATTATATTGCAAAGCAAATGGCTTTAACTTAATCAAAGGCGAGACCTATTGCAATTTCATACATAACGTGTCCCTCAGGTGTCTGTCTGCAGGATGCACACTCATTGTACACTTCTACTTAAACTTCTAAGGGTTCTAGTGAAAACCTCCTACATGTAGCATTATTGATTACGGTACATCGGGGTTCAGGTACACTAGAAAAAAAAAAATAGAAGAAGTTTAACATAGAACTTGGTGGATTTTTAGTTGTTCAGGTCTCAGCTACTGCCTGTTGGCGGGATCTACTGTTTCCAATATACACAGAGTGGGCTTTGGGTCAGCCCTTTGCTCATGAGTGGATGGCTTTGTTATCTCTCTCAGTTGTCACCTCTTGATTCGATGGCTTTCCTTCCTATTCTTGTCCCACTCAGGAGCATATCAATTGCACAGAGTTTTGATTGGTTGACTTGTATCCTTCCACTGCTGACATTGCTTGCATTCAGGGCACTACTTTTTCTTTTCCTTTAAACAATCAATGGGAATTGTAAGAAACAGGATTACTATTTGGGTGGGTGACTGCCCACCTCAAGGAATAATCATAACCTTTGTCCGGGTGAACCCTTAAAATCACTAAATTAACCTGAGCTTAACACCCTGGCACCTATGGCATAGAGCAGAGAGGCTTAACGTACAGGCAATGTGTGAAGTAGTTATGCAGTACCAAAACAGTAATAAAGTAAAAATTCAAAACAATAAAAATTCCAAACCACATAAAAAAAATAGAATAAGCAAAATGAAACCATTGTCACTGGACTAAGAGGCCCTCCTGGACAGGCTTAACTTGAGTCAATGTGCAAAGTATTTTAAAATACCAAAACAGTAATAACGTTGAAATGCAATACAAAAAAAATTCCAGTACCTTTTTCACTAGTCTCTGAACTATTCTTTGTACAAGTCTCACCTGCTACTGCAGCTTTTATATCATTTTCCATTTTACCCATTAGGCAGCATTCATCCTACGTTGTTTTATCTTTGTCCTGACGATGACCTCAAGTCATGAAGGTCGAAACGCTGTTGGCTTGCACCAGTTAACTTTAGACTATGAATTATGACATGGTTCTACAAATGTCCTCATAATGTATTAACTCATGCATAAGTTCTCTTTGAATTCTTGTCCAACATGCTATAGTATTCTTCTTTTGTTCACTTGCGCCGTTTAAATATTTCTTCATGAGCACAAAGTGTTCACCTCTGCACTTAGTACACAACTTTAAAGCATGGTTGATGCGGCATTATAATTTGTGAAGTCTAACTTGCATATCTTTGTTGACAATATAATTTCATTCAATCTTGATATTGGGACTCCTTGTTATTATGTTTTCTATTGTAATGAATTTACTCCTACAAACCATATCCCCTCACTGATTCCTGTTGAGACATTGTTGCATCTGATAACGTTGGTAATACGGTGCAGGCGCAGAGGCAAAGTGATTCCCTCATTTGCATGAGGCCACAACTCCATGCAAATAAGGGAACGCCCTCTTATGATAGCGCTGGCGCTACATGTGCACCAGCATTATCAGTATTACAAAAGGGGATGCACAAGCAAGCGTCTGCGGCCCCTTCTGTAATACCATTGTGCTCCGGGCACACAAAGCTGGCGCACATGCGCGTAGCACACCTGGGGCACAATGTAAATTACAGCCTCTGAAGCTCACGTCTTTGTCCAGGATGCAAGAGAGAGCAGGTCTAGTCCTGCAGTGCTCTTCTCAGGTTGCAGACAGCAGGTTCAGTCCTCTTCTGGTCTTGCTTAGGTCCATCAATGTTCTCAAATGGGTGACTGGAAATGCCACATTTATGCCTGGCACAAGCTGGTGGGTAAGAATGACTCCTGGGCATACACTAACCAATGGAGTAAAAGTTCCCGGGGCCAGCCACACCTACTTTAGACATTTTCAAGATGGGGGAAGTCTTTGGCCACACAAACCTTGGGCTCTTAGGGCTAGTGTGTGTGTGTGAGAAGTGTACTATGGTAATCCTAGTGTAGTGTAGTTCCTATTTCCCTAATAGGCTCTGCACATTGGAATAATATACCCTATAGGCTTGACATAGGACTGAGGTCGGTATGTCCCTATCGAGTATATTAAACTTAATTACTTGTGCCAGCTAGCTCAGAGGCCACTAGAAACTCCTTGAAAACAAGAAGGGAGTAGTTTCTGGCAACCGCAAAAACATGACTACTTTGTTTCCCTTTAGAATCGGAACACGTCTCAGAATCGTGGAAACAATAGATAACAGTTTCACTCAGTCAATCGTGCATGCTTAGTTTCTACAGAGTTACACAGAAAGGAAAGACGGGCGTTTCAATAAAAGGATTTATTGAACAGTCTTGTTTCTCGTGTAAGAGATATGAGCTGTTATGATCACAAGACAGTATGCAAGATATATAATGTACAGCGTAAGCAGTAGAAAGAAATAATACTGCGCTAGCATTATCTTTTAGCATATATTCACGTACATAAATAACATGAGTTAAAAATGCGAGTACTCATAAGATGCTTCTCTAAGCTAGTTCTACCCCAGTGTACCTAACCTAAGTGTGGTGCAAGGTAAGAAGTAGGTGGAGTATTCTATAGTCTGGTATGCCAAGAGTCTGGTATGCCAAGAGTCTGGTATGCCAAGAGTCTGGTATGCCAAGAGTCTGGTATGCCAAGAGTCTGGTATGCCAAGAGTACCTCTAGGTTCTAGTCAGCTCCATACCTTGAGAATGAGAGAGGTGGGAATCTCTTTCCGGATCTGGAACTCTAACACCCCGCGAAGGGAGTCAGAACACTGGAAGCTGGATTCTCTGCGAGCAGGGATGACAGCGTCTTCTCAGTGCGTCAGGCCGGGACACGGGCTCCTCTAAAGTCGAGGTCTCCTCCTAACTTGCTTGGGCAAGGGAAGGTATATTTATACCTGGTAGGTGTCTTGGAATGTTAGCATTGACGTGAGTCGGACAGAGGAAGACGTCAGGAATGAACCCTTAAGGTATAGCGGTTCATGCATAATAAATTAGTTCTTGGAGAAATCAATAATCCTGTGCTAGGGGAACTCCCAAGAGCTTAAGGGTCTGGTTTCTAAGAACTCGTTGTGACGTTAGGGTGGACGGATGTCGGTGACCATGCCTGTATTTGGAGTGCACGGCTAATGCCTAAATAAGGACTGGGATTCTATGCCTATATAAGGGCAATGCGAATTGTGCCTATATAAGGACATGTTTCAGGAAAGCCTATATACGGACACCTAAAGCGGAATACAACACCCACTCCACTTTCGAATGAACGATAGTACTAAATGCTAAACATGAAATGCTAAACATTAAACTGAGTACCACATGTTGCTAAAAACATTTCTAAAAGCATATTAAAAAGAAGTTTAAAAGTAAACTGTTAAATGCAGTCGGTACTGTACATTTTTAAAGCATTTTTTCATTCTAAGCATATATTATAAATAAATGCAACATGAATGAATAAACAGAAATATATACAAATGATGAAATGGTTGATAAGTTTTCAAAAATCAAAGCCATTGCATATCATGGTATTAAATGAAATTTCTAGACAGATAAGGTGACAATGTGTCCCTGGAAGTATTCAAAGAAGTCCGTTTTATAAGAATAGTTCTACTGTAAGCAGATTGTTTTGCCATGTGTTTTCAAAAAATAGAGAAAAAAGGAAAAGTTCAATTTTTTGGAAGAGTTCCAAGTTTTTGTTCTGTTTTGAAAATATGGAGGCCAAATTCATTGCGTCCCTGGTACACTGTGAGCCGAATCAAAGTCAGTGTATGGGTCTGGTGTAAACATGAAATCATCTATTTCTATAGACAAAATATCGTCTACCGATGTTGGTGACATTTGGAATACCTCGTTCAGAAGGTTAATCGCACAGAGATGAGAAGCATCGCCTTCAGCATAGGATGCTGCAGCAATGTTCGCATCCGTTGTTACCTGTGTGCCTGTTGATCCATCTCGTACCTCAGCAGCAGCAGGAAGCGTCTGTGAGATCTCAATGAATGGCGTCATCAGGATTGGTAGCCTCTGGGGACAACACAGAGCATGGGCCGTTATCGGGTCCAGCAGAGTATCGATATCCGTTGGCATGACTGATGGGAGTGTTAGACAGGTGTCTAGCACGCATTCTTCACCGCAAAGCAGGCAGCGTAGAACAGGTAAGATGCAATCTTGCCAGATTGGTCTGAATGACAGAAACCATGTTGAATTAAGTTCCCGTAGACGAGGTATGCCAAATAGTTGCACTATGCGCTCAATTGAATTGGAATCTGGTTGGAGAAGGCAGGCATAATAATGTCCTCGCCATGTGGGCACTCCCTGACAAATTGTGGTGGCCAGTCTTTTTCTGCTAGAAGTATATCATAACCCCTTGAAAGTTTCTCCCAAAAGAGTGCTTTCACTTTTCTTGGTATGTCTCCCTCCATTCGGAGTGTTATTCCATATAACTTTTGTGGAGAACTAACCCTGGTGTCTACAGTTTCTACTGTGATGTACTCATTCAAGTCCACTATCTCCAGAAGTTCCTTCAGGTTCTGGCGAGCTATTGTGACATCTGCTGCACTGTCCAGCATTGTCTGAGCCCATTCTCCATTCTTGAGTTGTGTTCTCAGTATTCTCGGCATGTCTGATCTTCAGACCTGCTACCTTCTTTTGAGAATTGAGGTTTTGATTTATTTTTCTGAACGTGTTTGTCGTCTTTGGATTTCACGTGTTCTTCTCTATGTTCTGACCGTCCTCTTCTTTCCGATGTCTGTGACGATATCTGAAAGGTACGAGAGGAACGTGTATCAGTATCTTGATACCTGTCAGGTTTTCTTAAATTATCCCTATTCCTGAGGTTATACCTCCTTTCAGAGGGCTCCTTTTGAGGAGACCTACCTCGGGATTGAGAACGTTTCTCGTTTGAATTTTGTTTATTAGTTTCCCACTTCTTTTTAGAAGATGTAGGAGTTTGTTTAATAGAGTCCTTCTCAGGACTTTCAGATAGTTTTGGCTTCAAAGGTTTTCCACCCAAACTATCTCTGCCTAATTCTGCTTAAGATTGTTCTATTATTCTGGGTAGTTCCTGTTGATGTTCTGTTACATCAAATTCCCTTAAGCATTGGCGGATCGCCACTGATGCTGCCTCTCCTTTAATATTAGATAATATTATTGTTGAGACCTGGTCGAAGTTTTTCAGTAATTTCATACCTAAATTCAGAGCAGGCTCTGCCCCGTATTCGTTTTGAATTTGTTTCAGGACATCTGGTATTACTGCAATTGACGGAACACCGTGTGTTTTAGTATAGATGGCAGCAAAGACTGCGCCCCAAGTGGTGCAATCTTCCAGTTGTGGTGTGATCCCCATTGGTAAACAGATTGTTAGTAGTCTGTGTTTCTCATAAGGGCTAGTATTAGGAAATACTGCTTCTATTTGAGTAATTTTTTGAGCTATCCGGAATGGAATTTGCTCACGTTTTGTGGGCATTTTACCCATGACTGCTTGTAAAGTCTGTAGAGTAATTTTTAGTGTATTCCCCTGTTGAGGGGTTTGATTTGGAATTGTCAATGGTGGTTGGACTGTGAGAGTCCTCATGACATATTGGACTAATTGTCTGTAAATTTTTATTAACTCTGTGAGTTGAGTAAGTAATTCCTCGTCTGACATCTCTTCAATGTCAGGATGAGGTGTGTAGCCGGCTAGAATCGGCCATGTTGCTCCTGGTCTACCTAGTGGACCGAGCCTGGTAATGTTTTTGTGATGTTTTAGGGCGCCTTTAAACCAGAGCTGATGCTCCTGGTATGTTAGTGGAATTTCAATACCCTCGAATGGAATATATTCCTCTGGTGGTTCATCTTCTTTGTAGAAGTGAAACACTTTTGTTACTGGATTTGATTCTGGGAATACTATCCATGAATAGAATACCTCTGTCTGAAAGGATTTGTGTGCCTCTATCACGAAAACTGCTCTACCTCCTCTCGGTGGTAGGCCGTGTTTTATAAGTTTTAGAGTGATGGCTCTTCTTAAGTTTGGAGTGATGTCTATAACACCCTCCTCGGTTTCATTTAAACCGGTAAAATTAAAAGCTGTTACAACTAGTTCAGCCGCAGCTACACCGTTCCCGGTGTTATCGTCCCCGTGTATGGACATTTGTTTTTGGAAAAATGTAGAACAAGTTTCAAGGAAACAAGATAAGGTGCACAATATTTCGGAACACTGTATCCTTCAACGTTGAACAAACCAAAATAGCTAATATATAGGGTTTCTGTCCTATTTAGCTTTGGCGGATATTTAACCCTACCCACTCCAGACGTCTTATGGAGTATGTGAGTAGGGGTCTCTGAGAGAAAAGCACGACTGAGTTACTCAGTATCTAGCGTTAAATTAGTGCCTTACCAAACCGTTGGGCGCCATGTAGTGTAGTTCCTATTTCCCTAATAGGCTCTGCGCATTGGAATAATATACCCTATAGGCTTGACATAGGACTGAGGTCGGTATGTCCCTATCGAGTATATTAAACTTAATTACTTGTGCCAGCTAGCTCAGAGGCCACTAGAAACTCCTTGAGAACAAGAAGGGAGTAGTTTCTGGCAACCGAAAAACATGACAACTTTGTTTCCCTTTAGAATCGGAACACGTCTCAGAATCGTGGAAACAATAGATAACAGTTTCACTCAGTCAATCGTGCATGCTTAGTTTCTACAGAGTTACACAGAAAGGAAAGACGGGCGTTTCAATAAAAAGGGTTTATTGAAGAGTCTTGTTTCTCATGTAAGAGATATGTGCTGTTATGATCACAAGACAGTATGCAAGATAAATAATGTACAGCGTAAGCAGTAGAAATAAATAATACTGCGCTAGCATTATCTTTTAGCATATATTCACGTACATAAATAACATGAGCTAAAAATGCGAGTACTCATACGATGCGTCTCTAAGCTAGTTCTACCCCAATGTACCTAACCTAGTCTAGGTGTAGGGAAAGGTAAGAAGTAGGCGAAATATTCTCTAGTATAGTATACTAAGAGTATGTTAAGTCTAGTATCCCAAGAGTCTTGTATGCCAAGAGTCCTGTATGCCAAGAGTCCTGTATGCCAAGAGTCCTGTATGCCAAGAGTCCCTCTAGGTTCTAGTCAGCTCCATACCTTGAGAATGAGAGAGGTGGGAATCTCTTTCCGGATCTGGAACTCTAACACCCCGCGAAGGGAGTCAGATCACTGGAAGCTGGATTCTCTGCGAGCAGGGATGACTGCGTCTTCTCAGTGCGTCAGGCAGGGATACGGGCTCCTCTGAAGTCGAGGTCTCCTCCTAACTTGCTTGGGCAAGGGAAGGTATATTTATACCTGGTAGGTGTCTTGGAATGTTAGCATTGACATGAAGTCGGACAGAGGAAGACGTCAGGAATGAACCCTTAAGGTATAGCGGTTCATGCATAATAAATGAGTTCTTGGAGAAATCAATAGTGCTGTGCTAGGGGAACTCCCGAAGCTTAAGGGTCTGGTTTCTAAGAACTCGTTGTGACGTTAGGGTGGACGGATGTCGGTGACCATGCCTGTATTTGGAGTGCACGGTTAATGCCTAAATAAGGACAGGGATTCTATGCCTATATAAGGGCAATGCGAATTGTGCCTATATAAGGACATGGTTCAGGAAAACTTATATACGGACACCTAAAGTGGAATACAACACTAGTTTCCTCCCACATCTAACATTAAAATTCAGTTTGGACAAGTCACTGTACCGCCAATATACCCAGAGTCAGACGTCTGGTAGAACAAAGCAGGATTTTCCAGCCCCCAGACAATGGATACCCAAGAATTATTTTGGAATCTTGTTCCCCTTCCTTTCAAGTGTGCCCCAGTGTTACATGTAAAAACCCAGAGACAGAAGTGTGGTGGGACAAAGCCGGTCCATTAGTAACCAGACCGTGGAAACACAAAGCAAAATGTATTTGCCATTCTGTTTCCCTTCCTTTCAAGTGCACCCCCAGTGTTATATGTAAACCCAGCAGACCTGTGTAGCAGTTTTTGACATTCAAGCAGGATTTTACATTGTACTGTCAAAAAGGATGCTCACAGCCCCACCCTACATATTCCTTCAGGTTCAGAGGTGTCATCTCTGTCCATTCGGGTCAACTATTGCTTGCTCCTGGGAAGCTCTACACACCTTTTTCAGACATTTTCAAATGCTTATTACTGGCTGGCAGAAGTGGGAGAGCAAATGCAAATTTAGCCTCCGGAACTTCAGGCATGGGAAGGGTAGGTATGTAAAAGTTACTTTTCCTTAATATTTATTAAAAATCCAATGTCACCATTGAATTAGATTTTTAATAAATATTAAAAAATTGTTCTTTAATTATTTTTCTAGCTAGTCTCATTCCTGAGATAAAGCATTAGGATTTTAATCTATACTCTGCTTTTTACATAAGGCAGCTAGGCCTGCTACAATGAAAAATAGCTTTTGGGTGCCAGTCACTGTAAGGGCATGTTAACAGTACTTTTCTACGTGTTCTACTTTTAAATATCATGCACCCACCCTTGTGGACTGCAAGGCCTACATAGGGATGACTTATTCATATTTAAAAGGCAGATTTTTACTTGTCAAAAGGGTTTATTTTGACAGGTCGAATTGCAATGATTAACGTGCACCAGTCAGGCTGCAATGGAAGACCTGAAGCCATGTTTAACACTGTCACTTTAGTGAATGGCACATTAGGTGCCGCATTCCACTAGTTACATTTAACTTACAGACCCTAGGTACATTTTATACCATATACTAGGGACTCATAGGTAAGTTAAATATACCAATCAGAAATATGCCAATTAAACATTTTTAAAAAGGAAGCACAGGCGATTTGCTACTGGTTAGCTGGGGTAGGGTGCACAGAATTCTAAAACCAGCAGAAATATCAGGTCCAGCAAAAGGCGATAACATATTTGCTGACTACACAGAAAAGAAGGATTTTCTAAAGTAATGCATGTATTTTCTTGCTCTCTTTCTTGTTTGCTGCTTCCCCCTTCACTAGGCCCCACCACTCACCCTCCACTCACCCATGGTGCTTCCCCTCCTCCCAATCCTGCTTTATTTTTTAAATACCTTCCGCCAACTCATTTGCTGTGTAGCATTCCACTGTTTGTCTTGAGAAACCTGAAAGGTTCGCTTGATGTGACCTTTATGAGAGAAACATGTCTCAGCGCTTACTCCTGATGTAGCAAAAAATTGTTGTGCTTATTTTCCAATGCACTTTTTAATTTTTATGAGAATGGATCCACTGTGTTTGTGGCCTACACTGAATGATTGGTAAGAAGCTATCTGCAAAGCAGCTTGGGTATGATGTCATTATGCAATGAATTGTGGGTATCCCGACAACTGCCCCAGGCCCAGCTTTCCCCTGCCTCCACACTCTCTGAGTCAGTCACCCGCACACCAAGAAGTGATTAGCAGCACACCAGCAATACTGTTCACAGACAAACATACTTGTCATTAATTAATATGGAAATTAACACATACATTCTTTGCTGTTCCTTTCTGAGTCACATTGGGTGTGGCTACTAAAAGTGGTTGATGTCTTCACCCTAAAATTGGCATGCATCGTACATTAGCACATCCTCTTCTAGGTATTTGCTGCCTTTTCCACTGGAAAATGTCACTGGGTTCTTAATTTATTTGCATTGCGAGTGGTGCTGAAGAAGGTTTTCTGAATTTCTTTAAAAATCTCCGTAATTTCTGAGAACCACCTAGTATGTTAAAAGTGAGGGTTAATTGTTTGATGAATTATGGTTAAACTACTGATTCCCCTGGTAAATTGACAGTTTTTATTTTTATTTTAGTTGGTAGCTGTTAGAACTGGGGGTCTCTAGTTGGCAATGGTATACACCTTTGACCAAATAGGGACCCTTGCTTCTAGTCAGGGTAAGGGGGATACACTACTAAAATAACCCCTGCTCACCCCCTTGGTAGCTTGGCACGAGCAGACAGGCTTATCTCAGAGGCAGTGTGTTAAGCATTTGTGAGCACATACAGTAATACTGTGAAAACACTACAGATGGACACTACACAGGTTTTATAAAAATAAGTATTCATTATATAGACTTAACACAAGACCACAAATGACCAAAATCCACAATACTGTACTCAAAATATATTAAAAGATGGTAGAAGTAACTTAGTTCAAGTTGATGGTAAATGCGACACGTTTCTCTCAAAAGTACCTGGGATGCGTAACGCAAAACAAACAAAGGGTCCACAGGGAGGACGATGCGGCGAGCAGGCGTCTCGATGCGGTGTGACGATCCGGTGCGATGCGATGAAAGTGCGCCCTTGATGCGATGCGACGAGGTGAAGACGATGCGTGCATGCCCGACGGCCGTGCGGCGAACTCTGTATCTTTGGAGCCGCGACAGGCCCTGCGACACGCTTCTCCGGTGATGCGACGGCAGGCAGCTGCGACGGCGACACGCTTCTCGGGGGATGCGACGGCGACCCCTGCGGTAGCGACACGCTTCCCTGTTGATGCGACGACAGGCAGTTGCAACGGCGACACGCTTCTCCGGTGATGCGACGGCAGGCAGCTGCGACGAAGGCACGCTTCTCTGGTGATGCGGCGGCGGCTTCTGCGGCGGCGACACGCTTCTCCGGCGATGCGACGGCAGCAGCTTCGACAGCGACACGCTTCTTCTCGTTGCGTCGCGCTTCCAGCTCCCAGCGACACGCAGGCTTCTGCAGACAGACCCCCAGCAAGGGAATTCAGGAGGGAGCTGGTGGTGAAGTCTTGTAGCCATGAGACTTCAGCAGGAGGCAAGCTCTAGTTCAAGCCCTTGGAGAATATTCTGCAAGATGATGAAAGTTCTTTAAAAGTTCCTTCTCCTTTCCTTGGCAATGAAGACCACTGCAGGCCAACCCAGCAAACAGCACACTGGCAGAGGGGCAGTCCAAACTCCTGCAGCTTCCTTGGTTCTTCTCCTTGGCAAAGGTCCGTCTTGTTGTTTCCAGAAGTGATCTAAAGTTCTGGGGTCTGGGTCCCCCTTTTTATACCCATAAATCCTTTGTCCTCTGAAGGCAGAGGGTCCTGTACCTAGTCCAAACCAGTTCTGGGTGCATCCTGCCAGTGCACACCCTCTTCCTTTGTCAGTGTGGGCCAGGGACATCAGACACACCACAGGAGGTGGAGCCAGCATTGTGGAAGGCAGGCACAGCCCTATTCAGGCCCAGGTGCAACTCCTCCCACCACTCTACATGCAGATAGGTCTATTCAGCCCTGTGCTGACTCACCCTGTCTCCTGGAGCCCCCCAGCCCCTGTCACTCACAAAACCAGACATACAATACACAAGCTAGCAGAGGCAGGCTGGATGGTTTAGGCAAGAAAATAACTACTTTCTAAAAGTGGTATTTTCAAACACAGGATGTTAAAACCAACTTCACTAAAAGGTGTATTTTATCATTCTGAGTTCAGGCATACTAAATTCGTTTTTCTACCATGTTCCCTGGGTCAGTTAGGATTATAAGATGTTATAATCAAACTGCCCATTCTGGCCTATTGGGACAGGTAGCCTTGCAATAGTGAAAAACGAAATTGGCTGTAATTCACTATTAGGACATGCTACACACACCAGGGCATGTCCTACCTTTTACATACAATGCACCCTGCCCTTGGGCCTACCTTAGGGGTGGCTAACATGTAGAAACGGGAAGGTTTAGGGACTGGCAAGTGGGGGCACTTACCAAGTCGACATGGCAGTCTCAGACTGCACACAGGCTCTGCAATGGCAGGCCTGAGACACACTTTACAAGCTGCTTCTGTGGGTGGCACAACCAGTGCTGCAAGCCCACCAGCAGCATTTGATTTACAGGCCCTGGGCACACCTGGTGCACTATACTAGGGTCTGACAAGTAAATCAAATGATCCAATCATGGAGTCACTAATCAATACATCAATTTACCTTAGGGATCACTTGCACTGTGGCACTGAATAGCAGTGGCACAGTGCCCAAAGCATCTAAACCAGCAAAACATCAAAAACAGAGGAGGCAATCAGTGAAAAAATGGAAGGGAGACTCACGCCAATGGTACCAGGTCTAACAGTAGCATGTTATAAAACAAAGAAATCCAGAAGCATAGATGAAATAAGGTCATTTAAACTTTCCTTTACATCCTGCCTGGTACAAAGCAAGTTCTATGCTTTCTGTCAGCAGGATTCATATCTCACTCTGTATGAGGACCTCTATAGGCAGTTATGGGAATTGCAACCTTTGTGTTCCATGTAATCTTAGGTAGACAAGAAAACAAAATCATTCAATAATCACGCTCTGTTGGTCAGTATTCCATTGTTTTTATCTGTCATCAATATCCCTAAAATGCATTTTGGAAACCAGAAAGGTACAAGTGAAGTCACAGCAGTTACTCCTGTTGTAGCAAGGAGTATGTTTTGGTTATTTGCCACTAGATGGATCAAAACCATCTCAAGTTTTAGGGATAAAGAAGAAAGCGATTTATCTTATCGTCAATACACGAGCAGACCAAGACAAAACGCAAGGCACTTTTCAGCGTATATTTTGTCTCAAGTACAACTTCATATGGATTTAAAACCCAGCATATATGGGTTATATTCATCTAGGATTTTAATGTCTGTGTTGAGGGCTAGTGAAGGTTTTACCTGTAATGAGGGTAATTCAGGGGCGGGTGGATGCAGCAACTAGAAATTTATTGGAGCTTTTACATTTATAGGTTTTTGCAGGTCTTATATTACGATAGAAATGTCTCATTTGCCAGCTGGGCCCAACGCTCTACTGTGGCCATGTTAATGTACATTTTTAGGTCGAGCCTCCACAGCAGTGGTTTTCAAACTTCTTAATGCAGCGCCTCCCCTGTGTAAAAAAAAAAAATCATTGGGCTGCCTCCTCAATTTTTCACAATAATTCTGTGAATAGGCAATGTTTAAATATGTCTAAACATATTTAAACATTGCAGTTAAGTTTTGTGACCCTTTTTACACTTACTCCCAGTCAGGATATACATAACAAAATATGTTATTGACGGCCCATTACAAAGTGGCCTGCTGCCGCTCATCTTTTATCACTTAAAACAAAGCATGATGCTCCTCTTGACCAGGGCCTGGCGCCCTCCCTGGGGATCACTTAAGGCCCCCCCCCCCAGGAGCGCCCGCCCCCCAGTTTGAAGACCTCACCTCCACAGTGTGATCCTCTATGAAGAATAGGTGGAGCCCCACCACTCTCACTTTGACGCCTGTTCCAAGCCAGGAGATGAGCCAGGACACAGGACGGCTACTGATGGTCCCGTACGATGATTACAGAGTAGCTCGCTGTCGCTCTCTTTTCTTTCACTAAACACAGCACTGTTTTCAGCATGGGT
Source organism: Calotriton arnoldi (assembly GCA_963921515.1). Classification (NCBI taxonomy): domain Eukaryota; kingdom Metazoa; phylum Chordata; class Amphibia; order Caudata; family Salamandridae; genus Calotriton; species Calotriton arnoldi. The sequence continues at coordinate 3,264,352 of CAWUFW010000272.1, read as the reverse complement.
TTGTCTCTATTCCCCTGGTGCCGCCCTCCCTCCCAATCAATTAAGGCCCATCAGTGGGGCCCATCCCACAAATTCAAGACGTCTTAAATAAGGTCTGATGGAAAACATCTAGGGCCAAATTACGAGTCTGGCGGTCCGAGGACCGCCAGACCCGTGGTGGTGCAGCAGTTACGGTCCAGCCACCGCCGCACCGGTGGTCCCACCGCCCTATTATGACTTGGGCAATCAGACCGTCATTGGACCGCCGGCTCCACCAGGGAGCCGCCGTTCCCTGGCGGTGGCGCGGCGGTCAGGGGCTATGTAATATGCAGGTGGTGCTGCTGCGGCACCGCCATGCATACTACAAGTTTTAGGACAGCTAGCGGTTTCATGGAGGTCTTTCCTCCATGAAAAGGCTGGCGGTGCTGAAGCCAGCCTTGGGATGCATGAAGAGGGGCACATGTGCCCCCCTGTGTGCATGCACCCAGGTTCCTGCACGGCATGGACTTTCGATTTCATGCCGTACAGAAACCCCATGTGGCGTTTCCATTGCGGTGTTTCTTTCAAAGGCACCGCCGCCTTTGGAAGATGCACTGCAGCGGGACCGCCATGCCGCCTGCCTGCCAGACCACAAAATTGGTCGTAATCTGTCAGGCAGGCAGCAGAGACCTTCAGCAGAGTGGTGGCGTGGCGGATGGCACCGCCGTGCAACTGCTCCACCAAAAGTCGTAATTAGGCCCCTGGAGACACCTTAAAGGCTCTACTCAAATCTATTTCAGTGCGACCTTTGAAAGGCCTGGTCACATGCCTTCTATGTTTGGGACTTAACATCCTACTGGCCCTGTCACTATTTCCAGCATTCCCAGCCAGCTACAGAAGACAGTACATGTATCACAGAAGTGTAGGCAGTGTATGAATGCATTTACATGGATTTCTAAATCACACACCTCACAGGGTGTCATGTCCTCACAACATGATATCTTCGCCTTCTTATAGAAAAACGGCACATCTCCAGTGCGACAACTGCCCTTTTCCAGGTTTACGCCGCACTAGAGGAGAAACCCCTTGGTGTCTTTCCATGCACCTGATCTTGCCAAGTCTAACTTGTCTGAGTCTCTTTAGCTGCTCCTGTTGCTGAGGATGCTGTGATGTTCCAGCTGACATGAAGTCTTGGGTTGTGTAACTGGTGGTTGTGCTAATCATTGGAGCATGCACTGCTCTCAGATGAAGAAGGTCCTCTGACTCCAATCTACATTTTCGAGACTGTCTATATGGACATTTTCTTGACATTGGTAGGGCTATTTCTTTGATTGATCTTCAAAATTGTGATGACATGTTCTCGGAGTCTGGGTGTCTTCAGGTGGTTTCCTATGAGTTCCTTTGACAGTGGTGCAACTGGTAATATTGCTGTTTCAACAGATTCTTGTTGAGTCTTTCGGTGGCTTTCTAGCTGTCACCTATCAGTTGTCTGCAGAAACCTTTCCACTTGGTAGTGCTTCTTGGAGCTAAGGAACATCACTCAGATCTCCCAGACTCACCTTCTCTCCCGTCCCAGTTTAACTGCTGAAGTTGACATTGTTGATGAGTTTCTTGTTTTGTTTCTTCTGGTAATTTGGATGCCATCTTCATTCCCCCCTTGTGAGATGGACTGGTACCTCTTGTTTCTCTCCACTTTATGCCGTTTTTCTCTGGTGTATTTGTGTCATGATTTTAAAGTTGTGGTTGCAATGGCAGATCTAGCACAGCTTGTGTCATCCCTTGACCTCCCCTCCTGGGTCCACTATTGTCTGTGCTGCTTTCATGGAATGTATCACCACTGAACATCCCCTCAGGGATGTCTGTGAGGCTAAACTCCCCAAGTGACACACTGGTCCTTGGTGTTTCACAGCTTGATTAGCCTGGTCCTTGGATGACTAGGACTCCACCCCGCTCTACTCTTCTGGTGTGTGCTTTGGGCAATAATATTGTGCCATGGTGTCGACTGTGGAGTCTCACACTGGCTGATCTTTGTTTTCTTGAGACCTTAATTCATTCTCACTCCCCTTTGCTTCTCTCTCAGTCTCTTGTGTCTTCCTCAATGTTGTGTAAGACATTCTTGAGGTGTGCTGCTTTGGCTTTGACCAGCACTTGTGGTTTGTAATAAGTGATCCAGCGCAGCTAATATAAATTCTTCTCCTTCGGATATGACATCCAGGTGAAATCACTCACATCCACTATACCATATGTCGGTGGGGCCCATAACACCGCATATCATACACTCACTCGTTCCCTGGATCACACCCACATTCGCTAAGGAGAAAAATGAGTTGCTGGAGGAACGGAATACCTTATTAAATTTGACAGATTATTACCTTAAACATTATATACATTCAGTTTAATCCTATTGGTTCTAAAACATCAAGGTACTCCGCTCTTTGGTCGATGGACCAACTAGTAGAATAAGTTGATGGTGATCGAGACCAGCTCAATCATTTAAAACCCTAGTAAATGTCAAATTTTATTAATGAACTAAAGAACCACAGACTCAAAATTAATTAGAAATAAATTTTTATCTAAATTCAAATTTGCATGAGTGAGATTCTTAGTTTATTAATCACCTTAATACATTCTTTTACATTTATATAGAAAATTTTGTAAAGAAATCGAAATTATGCATTACCTATTTTAGATGCAGATAAGAATGGTTCACCAAAAGAAGATAAACCGTAAATCACAGAATGGACTCCCAAACTGACTGACTGTCCCACTAAATGGCCTCCTCAACGGGACCTCCCATACAGATTTCCCGCAACGGTCTTGTTCCTTCCCCAGTCAGGTTCGAAGTCAATGGCAGCATCCGTATTAACATCAGCATCGGCATTTGCAATAATAACAGCATCGACTAATAGCAGGCCCCTCCCATAAGAGCAGTCCTTCTTATACCCTACTTCTAGCTTACTACACAAAAAGTTGCAATGTTTGAGGGTAGGAATCACGCTAATTGGTCCATTTGAGGAGTGGCGAAGATTGTCTCATCGCCTTCCTTGTTCAAACTGGTTTTGGGGATGGTTAAGAGTTCACGGTTTCCCATGTTCTTTGGGTAAAAGGAGTCCAAATTGACTATTCATTTATTGCAACATTGATGGTCACAATTTGGTCAGTCCATTGTCTCTCAATGCTCTTCTCTCCCCTTTCTCACGGATACGGGCTGAGTCTCTCTTGGCACTCTCTTCATAATAGGTTACTCCGTCCTTGACTTTTCTCACTCCATACACAAGCCGTACCCACGTGGTTCAGCTCCATTATTTCTTTCGCTTAGAGACCATCTTCGGTTTCTGATATGACCTCATCTATGCCGGCAGCCATTTTCGCAGCCTGGCCTAACAGGCCCAAACGAACTATCATAAAACAAACACAATCGTAATTAAAACAAAGAAAAATAAGCCTTTCTGTTTACCACCCGTCATTCTAAGAACCCGTGTTAGGTGTTACCTAGCAAAAGCGACATTTAAAGCCATTTTACTTACCATCCGTGTTCTTTGCCACAATACAATTTTCACTACACAGCACAAATCATGCGATTTTACTCTGATTAGTACGCAAATCACAGTTTTAATATTATAATACTTCACAATGGTAAATAAGTTAGATTTTTGCACAAAAGGGCAGTTACCATTTATGTAAATGTTTATTAAAAGTGCATTTTGTTGATTAATCCATCAAACAGTTAGTATCATTAGTTTATTTTTCTTATCAAGGGGGTTCCAAAATTTATTTTGTTTACCTTGCTCCATCATAAGCAATCCTCAGTCTACCCTCAGTCTAAATGCATCCTCTTTTGTGAACATTTTAAAGGCCAATGTTGTATTCAGATTTCTAGCCCCTCAATGAAAGGCATTAAGGACACAGCTTCTGCCATGCCAATTTGCAAATGTAAGAGACACACAGGTGATGGCCCGAATGCAGAGCAAATCTCAGATATTCACCCCCAGTCAAGAGATCTGGGTTAAATCCATTGTTCTTTTGCTCACCACGCCACCCCAGTTTAGACCCAGCCATATGCAAATCAGTCTTGACCCTGTTCCTCATGGGAACAGTCCAGCCGGAACGGCCAGGCCAGGTTCTCCCTGGACCAGAAACAAGCATCCTGGGACCGGTTTCGGGGCATCACCCCTCATCAGCCAGGCTAGCTTGAATCCAGTGGCACAATGTTTGATTAATTCAGCATTCTGGCCATCATCTATTCTTTTTGAACTTGTAAATGTGGCATTTTTAGTCCACGTTTCTGTTAGAGTTGAAGTGGGCAGCACAGCCCCGCATCCCCATGTTCATCTCCACGTCAACAACTTAGCAGGTCTCTGAGAAATTTGACATAAAACCTGCTCTTTGGCTTTCCCGGAGCTCCCACCACAACAGCTGCTGTGATGTCCGAGTCTGAGCCCGCACCCGGCTCCCAACATAGAGGACTCAGAGGGTGTCGAGGTCCCGATCACTGTCCTCGGACTTCCGACCTACGGAGAGTAAACTGCCGAAACAATCTGCAATCACCTTGACTGACACCACACAGACGTTCAGGTAAGTGGCCGGTGCATCAGGGACTGATGATCGCTGGCGGAGCCTGACATATTGGCAGTGAATCCTGATCCTGTGGTAAAGCAGTGCCTCGCTGACCAGTAGTCTGGAGACTTTCACTCCTCACCCGGCGATTCCCAGCTGACGGACTTGCATAGCGAGGAGACTACCGCTTCTCGGCTGACATGTGGCTCCCAGGTCCGCCACCCATGCTCCACTGTGCCCAGCAGTCTGGCAGTCTGGAGACCACTGCACCCGACACAGTGACCTCAACTCAGGTCAAATGATGAGCCGTGCCCAGTGAACCAGCAGCCCGGAGACTGCTGCTACTGTCACGGAGGCAACATCTCGGGTCTAACGGTGAGCCTGCTGACCCCTCCTGGCTTAGGCGCCCCCACAGATAGCCTCTCCTAATCAGCCACCCCTACCTCGACCACCATTCCATGCACTGGGGCAAGCAACGCTCAGGGGAACTCCTGCACCCCAACTGCTACTCCACATGCAGCTGGGAACCCCTGCTGCTGCCAATGTAGGTACCCTGGGGCTAGAGGAGCACGCAACATCGCTCCCGCGTTGAGCTTGCCTGAGCTCTGTGATACCTTGTGTGACTTGACAACCCCCCCAGCTACGACGCCTTCCCATTTTTTGGTCCAATGCCAGAAAGGGACTCTAAATGGCTGCTTGCGGATCAGACAGCACTATTGGCCTGGCTGATGAGTGGTGATGCCCCGAAACCGGTCCCAGGATGCTTGTTTCTGGTCCTGGGAGAACCTGGCCTGGCAGTTCCGGCTGGACAGTTCCCATGAGGAGCTGGGACAAGACTGATTTGCATATGGTTGGGTCTAAACTGGGGTGGCATGGTGAGCAAATGAACGATGGCTTTAACCCAGATCTCTTGACTGGGGGTGAATGTTTGATTAGTTTTGCATTCCGTCCATCATCTGTGTGTCTTGATTTCTCACCCTAAGTGCACTGGGTATGCCCAGACGTGGGTCCCTGGCTCACTGTGCCACCGGATTCAAGCTAGCCTGGCTGATGAGGGGTAATGCTCTGAAACCGGTCCCAGGATGCTTGTTTCTGGTCCAGGGAGGACCTGGCTTGGCAGTTCGGGCTGGACTGTTCCCATAGGGAGCAGGGTCACGACTGATTTGCATATGGTTGGGTCTAAACTGGGGTGGCGAAGTGAGCTAAAGAACGATGGATTTAACCCAGATCTCTTGACTGGGGGTGAATATTTGATTAGTTTTGCATTCCATCCATTACCTGTGTGTCTTTTGAGCACTAATATCTAAGCAGCATGCTGTCTGTCAGGATCAGTGTAGGAGAGTAGGATCTGCTTCTTATAGTTACCCCCACTTTTTGCTGATGTCTCACTGTTTTTGGCCTAGTCTGACTGGGATCCTGCTATTCAGGACCCCAGTTTATCTGCTTTCTCCTGTACCCAGGGCATAGGTACCCCAGAGGCCTCCCAGGGGCTGAAGCATGTATTGTGCCACCCCTGAGAGGCCATTCAAAATGACACCACAGGCCTGCTACTGCAGCCTGTGTAAGGTGGTACATGCACTCCTTACTTAGATATAGGTTACCTATATCTATTCTAAATCACTGCACATATAAACCTATCAGTCTCCCCATGACAGGCCTTATCAATCCTGAAGGCAGGGTGCTGGGTTTTGTGTGAGAGGGTGCCCCTGCATGAGTAGGGCCCCTCTGCAGCCTTCGGAACCTATTCTCCGGGGTTGTCTGTGATGCAGCCAACCATATATATTTAAGTGCATTATAACCTCGCGGTAAATGCTAACTTTAAAACGGCTGCTTAAAAACATGTCGTGTTTGGTGTCAAACACCTTGGAATCATACCTCCACACCAGTAACTGGTGTGGGAGGTATGATTCCACCCTTGTAGAACCACTACTATGGGTCACCGGTCTACCCGGTACCAGCTTTCTCGACCTGGGCAGCACAAAATGGATGCTGCCAGCCACACACACAAGTCTGCCCTCCTACTGCTGAGCCAAGCTCGAGCAGAGGAAGGCCTGACAATAGGTTTCCTGTCACAGGGAGGTGTGACCACCTCCCAGACAGGCTTTAGTGTATTGGGGCTGGGTGGGTGCACTCTTAGAGTGCCACAAAGTCTGCACTGGGGGCACATTTGGTGTCCCCATGCATAGTCCGGCTCAAACCAGTTGCAGGAACCATTTGCTCCTGCTCTGGCGTGAAACTGGACAAAGGACATGGATGTAGCCACCCCTCTGTCCTGCCCCTCCCCTAGGAGGGTCCTCAGAGTCAGTCCAACCCCTTCCCTGGGTATAAAGTGGGAAACCTGATTACAGGACTTTGGATTTTACCTGGACTAAACTCTGCTACAGAAACCAAGTACTTTGACGGTCTACACTTCGCTGGACGACAGAAGAATCTCCCTTGGAGTAAAAGAGTTACTCCCCTGCAGCAGCAGGCACCTAGACGCATCTGACCGGTTTGCATCTCCCAAGCTCCTGAGGACTCCGAAGATTTCTGCAACACAGGAGGTGGGTTCCAGAGCATCCGAGAGCAGTATCCCTTGTGGGGACCGTGCAACTCGAACCCCTGTGCACCGTGTACTTTTGCAGCAGCATATGCTTTTTGGCAATCCCTGAGGCTGTGCTTTGAACTACATGTAGTCCCAACCCCGAGCAGCATTTCCACTGGAAATCTCCGGCCTCCACTCCACGAGTGCTCTGTGGGCTGGTGCTTTGTGATTCCGCTCAAGGTCCCTTCGCGATCCCTGGTCCATTGGCCTGTGGGTACTGGCGAGGGTCACTTTGATTTTCCTTGGGCTTCCCCAGTTGCTCCAGATGTGCCCTGACTCCCCATAGCTTGGAGAGTCTCCTGGACCTTGCTGATTCACACCGTAACCTGTTTCCTCTGCCCGCGTGGGTTGCCTTTGCCAAGGCTTGTTGGTGTTTAATCCGGACACTGACCCCTCAGCACTCGACATCCTTTGTGGGACAGCTCACCTCCGGACTTTGGTCATCGTCAACATCACCTGGTCCCCGTGGCTGCAGAGTCAAGCATCCTATCTTCGCACCTGAAGCACCCGGCATCGGTGGGCATTCGTCTATTGAGCCCCTGGGCACCCTGAAGTGACCCAGACTCTGTCCCCTCTGCTTTAAGGTTCTTCTCACATCGTATCCCGGCTTGGATTCCACCGGACACTTTTCGTCTCCACGGCAGCAGCACTTCTTCGCATCACGCCATTGAAAACGATGAGTGTTTCCGACACCACTTGACCCCTATGCACCCGGCTCCTCTGGGATAGGTAACACGGGTACCTCAGTACTCACAAGGGTGCTGGCCTTAGAACCTTCTATGTTCCAAAGGGTTTGCTTGAAGTCCTCTCCGAAGTGTCCTTAAACTGTAATTTTCCAACCGCGACTTTCCCATAGAGTTGTACGGAGCACGCGTCTGTGTTCCCACACTGCACCCGTCCTCCGTGGGCTCCCTGTGTCCCTCCTTTGGGTGATTCCTTGGTGTCCCAGTGATTCTACATGCTCTAGGCACTTTGTCTAGTGAAGTCGTTGTTGTTATACCATTTTTTTAGTATATGGTTCGGTCTCCCCCTGGAGCCCGCTGTGTATTGTGCTATTTACTGTCGTTCTATTGATCAAGTATTGTGTGCTTTATGTTCTAATCTTGCATAGAGATTAGTAGGGAGTGTTTAGTAATAAATACATATTTTTTATATAACACTTGTGTGGTTCTCCTTTCATTTGATCACTCAGGAGGTTCTAATCTGGTAAAACAAGCTGCTATACATTCCTTCAAGACTTAGCCTGAAGGCTGCTCTCCACAGCTACCACTAGGATAGCTTTCAATAAAGGTTATCTTTGACCTAATCACCATAAGGGTCGTTTGGACTGGTGCAAGGTGCCCACTTTAATTAGTGGACAGCATATACCAGGCCAACTTCTCACATTGTGTGCAGCGGTTGGGATTCAAGCTTGCGTATTGTTTTACCAGATAAATCTCATTGAGTGATTAACTGAAAACCACTAAAAGTATTAGGTACATATAATACATCAAGATTTGAATAAAGTAAGTTCTACTGAACTTGGAGTTGGGTAAGTCAAGGGTCTAGCACACCCTTTCTCCAACTCAAGAGAGTTTAGTCTCCACTAGGTTAGGTAGGTGCCTACACCACATAACACTAGTATGTCTTCTAGAGGAGAAGCCAGTGGCCCTCTGCCAACTAGGTGTGACCATCTCACATTCCAAGAATTGAGAAATATGTGTACATCTAGGAAGCTGAGGACAGGGAGAAGTGCAAGCACCCAACGTCTAATAGAGATGTTGCTCTTAGATGACCTCAGAAAGACCCCAGGGTCTGATGAAGTAGAAAGAGTGGGTGGGACAGGACATGAGGAAAGAGCAGGAAGTGAACACTTCTTTGATCTGGACTCAAACCCTGGCCAGGGGGATCAAAATGATTCCAACCTGGAAAATCCAACTCTTCCTTCAGGTGGGGGAGAAGGCCCCACCCAGCTCCTCTGGGATAGGTAACACGGGTACCTCGGTACTCACAAGGGTGCTGGCCTTAGAACCTTCTATGTTCCAAAGGGTTTGCTTGAAGTCCTCTCCGAAGTGTCCTTAAACTGTAATTTTCCAACCGCGACTTTCCCATAGAGTTGTACGGAGCACGTGTCTGTGTTCCCACACTGCACCAGTCCTCCGTGGGCTCCCTGTGTCACTCCTTTGGGTGGTTCCTTGGGGTCCCAGCAATTCTACGTGCTCTAGGCACTGTGTCTAGTGAAGTCGTTGTTGTTATACCATTTTTTTAGTATATGGTTCGGTCTCCCCCTGGAGCCCGCTGTGTATTGTGCTATTTACTGTTGTTCTATTGATCAAGTATTGTGTGCTTTATGTTCTAATCTCGCATAGAGATTAGTAGAGAGTGTTTAGTAATAAATACATATTTTTTATATAACACTTGTGTGGTTCTCCTTTCATTTGATCACTCAGGAGGTTCTGTTCTGGTAAAACAAGCTGCTTTACATTCCTTCAAGACTTAGCCTGAAGGCTGCTCTCCATAGCTACCACTAGGATAGCTTTCAATAAAGGTTATCTTTGACCTAATCACCATAAGGGTCGTTTGGACTGGTGCAAGGTGCCCACTTTAATTAACGGACAGCATATACCAGGCCAACTTCTCACATTGGTGTGCAGCGGTTGGAATTCAAGCTTGCTATTGTTTTACCAGATAAATCTCATTGAGTGATTAACTGAAAAACACTAAAAGCATTAGGTACATATAATACATCAAGATTAGAATAAAGTAAGTTCTACTGAACTTGGAGTTGGGTAAGTCAAGGGTCTAGCACACCCTTTCTCCAACTCAAGAGAGTTTAGTCTCCACTAGGTTAGGTAGGTGCCTACACCACATAACACTAGTATGTCTTCTAGAGGAGAAGCCAGTGGCCCTCTGCCAACTAGGTATGACCATCTCACATTCCAAGAATTGAGAAATATGTGTACATCTAGGAAGCTGAGGTCAGGGAGAAGTGCAAGCACCCAACGTCTAATAGAGATGTTGCTCTTAGATGACCTCAGAAAGACCCCAGGGTCTGATGAAGTAGAAAGAGTGGGTGGGACAGGAGATGAGGAAAGAGCACGAAGTGAACACTTCTTTGATCTGGACTCAAACCCTGGCCAGGGGGATCAAAATGATTCCAACCTGGAAAATCCAACTCTTCCTTCAGGTGGGGGAGAAGGCCCCAGTGGCCCTCTCTTTACTCCACCTGGAAGAGCACAGAGTTTGCCTAGAAGATCCAGAACTCCCTCTGTGGAGTCTAATCATTCAGGTACTTCTGTAGGGACCTCTGCATCTAAAAGGAGAGAATCCTCTTATGATAAGAAGTGCCAATTACTAGAGATTGAGAGAATCAAGCTCAGGCTCAAGAAAGAGCAATTGGCCCTAGACAAGGAATCCCTAGAGCTCCAGAGAGCAACCAGCAGATTGGGACTAGAGTCCCATGGTGGCAGCAACAGTGTCCCTAGAACTAGAGAGTATTCTCATGATCATAGGAACATGAACAAGATAGTCCCTCCCTATCAGAGTGGGGATGACATCCACAAATGGATAACTGCACTAGAGAGGGCCTGTAAAGTACAGAGGGTCCCTCAGGAGCAGTGGGCAGCTATCTTGTGGCGCTCCTTTGCTGACAAAGGTAGAGATAAGCTCCTCACTGTTAGAGAAGAGGATGCAGGCAATTACTCAGTCTTGAAGAGTGCTCTCATTGATGGGTTTGGCTTAACCACTGAGCAATACAGGATTAAGTTCAGAGACACCCAGAAGGCACAGACTCAGGACTGGGTTGACTTTGTAGATTGTGCTACTAAGGCTCTGGAAGGCTGGTTACTTGGCAGTAAGGTGTGTGATTTTAAAGGATTGTACAATTTAATTATGAGGGAGCAGATCCTTAATAATTGCCAAAATCAGTTGTTGCATCAGTACCTGGTGGACTCTGATCTGACCTCTCCCCAAGAATTGGGAAAGAGGGCAGACAAATGGGTCAGAACCAGGGTGAAGCAGAAAACTCAGAACCAAGGTGGTGACTCTAAGAAGCAATATTCTAAAACCTCAGATAAGGGCGGGGAGAAGGGTAAAGACCAGAAGTCTTCACAAGGGCTCCAAAAACCTGCATCTGGGGGGAGTCACAATCAAACAAGGGTAAAGGTAAAGAGAAGACCCATTGGACAAAGGATGCCAATTGTCCAAAGGCCAAGGATTCTACTCCTACCACCACTGCCCCTAAGGCAACTGTTCCCCCTAGTTCAGTTCAAAGTGGTGGTACACAGAATAAGGGTGTAGTAGGGTTAACCCTAGGATCTGAGATGGATTCTGGCCTAGTCAGAATTCCAACTCAGGCTGTGTTAGTCTGTGATGGAGGCATGGATATTGCCTCCTTATTTGTCAGTCCCAGTAATCTGGGCAACTACAGACAACAGCCTTTGATCAATGGTAAGGAGGCCATGGCATACAGGTGCAAGTGTCACAATGGTGAAAAAAGATCTTGTGGACCCTGAACAAATCATACTTGGTGAGATGTACCAAGTGACCAATGCAAGCAATGTCAGGACAGACCATTCCTTGGCAGTTGTGAATTTCACCTGGGGAGGGGTAACTGGCCCTAAGAAGGTTGTGGTAAGTGCAGACCTCCCTGTAGAATGCTTATTGGGCAATGATTTGGAGACTTCAGCATGGGCTGAAGTGGAACTCAGGACACATGCAGAAATGCTGGGCATCCCTGCAGATGTGTTTGCCATGACTAGGTCACAGGCAAAAATGTCTTCCACTGAACAGGCCCTGGATCCTGGAATAATGGACCAGGTGCCTTCCAAGAGAAGGAGCAGTAGGGGTAAGGTAGTGTCTTCCCCCCTGCCTCAGAGTGAGGATCAGACTCTTGAGGGAGCTGATCTTAGTCCTAAAGAAGGAACTGTCTCAGAGGAACTTGAACCTGATCAGGTTGAGTTCTTGGGGACAGGGGGCCCTTCCAGGGCAGATCTGAGCCAGGAGCAGCTGAACTGCCGCTCTCTTGAACCCCTCAGACAGCAAGCTGCTGCTGAGGTTGCTGAGAGTGCCAGTGGGTCCCACAGGATCTACTGGGATGATGGACTCTTATACTCAGAGGGTAGAGACCCCAAACCTGGTGCCACCAGGAGGTTGGTTATACCTCTGAAGTTTAGGGGCTTCCTATTGACACTGGCACATGATATCCCCTTAGCAGGACACTTAGGCCAAAACAAGACCTAGGACAGAATTGTTCCTCACTTTCATTGGCCTCACATGTCAGAGGACACAAAGTAGTTTTGTCGCTCCTGTATCACTTGCCAAGCCAGTGGTAAGGCAGGTGGTACTACAAAGGCCCCCCTGATACCACTACCTGTGGTGGGGGTTCCCTTTGAGAGGGTTGGGATTAACATTGTTGGTCCCATGGATCCTCAGACTGCATCTGGGCACAGATTCATACTAGTGGTGGTGGACCATGCCACTGGGTATCCAGAAGCAATTCCACTCAGGACTACCACAGCTCCTGTTGTGGCTAGGGCCCTCCTGGGAATCTTTTCCAGGGTGGGTTTTCCTAAGGAGGTAGTATCAGACCGAGATGCAAACTTTATGTCTGGTTACTTGACTGCTGTGTGGAAGGAGTGTGGAGTAAATTATAAATTTATCACCCCTTATCACCCACAATGCAATGGGTTAGTTGAGAGATTCAACAAAACCCTCAAGGGCATGATTAAAGGTCTCCCTGAAAAGCTCAGGCATAGATGGGACATCCTTTTGCCCTGCCTTCTCTTTGCCTACAGAGAGGTTCCTCAGAAGGGGGTTGGTTACAGCCCTTTTGAACTTCTGTTTGGACATCCAGTTAGGGGTCCTTTATGTCTAGTGAAGGAGGGATGGGAGTTACCTCTCAAACCCCCTAAACAGGATATTGTGGACTATGTACTTGGTCTCCGCTCCAGGATGGCTGAGTACATGAAGAAGGCATCCAAAAACCTTGAGGCTAGCCAGGAATTGCAAAAGACCTGGCATGACCAAAAGGCTGTTTTGACTGTGTATCAGCCAGGACAGAAAGTATGGGTGTTGGAGCCTGTGGCCCCACAGCTCTCCAGGACAAGTGGAGTTGGTCCCCATACTATACTTGAGCAAAAGGGAGAGGTTACCTACCTGGTGGACCTTGGAACTCCCAGGAGCCCCCACAGGGTGCTCCATGTGAACAGGCTCAAGCCATATGTGGACAGGGCAGACATGGGCTTGCTCATGGCTACTGATGAGGGACAGGAGGAAGAGAGTGATCCACTCCCTGACCTGCTCTCACAGAACCCTGATGATGGTTCAGTTGATGGTGTAGCCTTGGCAGGCAGCCTCACTGACCAGCAGCAAACTGATTGTAGGAGAGTCCTCAATCAGTACAGGCACATGTTTTCACTGACTCCAAGTCAGACTACCTGGTGTACCCATGAGATGGACACAGGTGACAGTCTGCCTGTTAAAAATAAGATTTACAGGCAACCTGACCATGTCAGGGACTGTATCAGGACTGAAGTCCAGAAAATGTTGGAGCTGGGAGTAATTGAGCCCTCAGATAGCCCTTGGGCTAGTCCAGTAGTCTTGGTACCAAAACCTCACACCCAGGATGGTAAGAGAGAGATGAGGTTCTGTGTTGACTACAGGGGTCTCAATGCAGTCCCTAGGACTGATGCCCATCCAATACCCAGGGCAGATGAACTTATAGATACTTTGGCCTCTGCCAAGTTTCTGAGTACATTTGACCTGACAGCTGGTTACTGGCAAATCAGATTAGCTGAGGATGCAAAACCAAAAACAGCATTTTCAACCCCTAGTGGGCACTACCAATTTGTGGTGATGCCCTTTGGCTTGAAGAATGCACCTGCCACTTTTCAAAGGTTTGTGAACAAAGTCCTTACAGGTCTGGAAGCCTATAGTGCAGCTTATCTAGATGATATTGCTGTCTTTAGCTCCACCTGGGAGGATCACCTGGTCCACCTGATAAATGTTTTAGAGGCTCTGCAAAAAGCAGGCCTCACTATCAAAGCCACCAAGTGCCAGATAGGGCAGAGTAAGGTTGTATACCTAGGCCACCTTGTGGGTGGAGGTCAGGTTCAACCATTGCAGAGCAAATCCAGACCATCATGGACTGGGTTGCTCCAACTACCCAAACTCAGGTCAGAGCTTTCTTGGGCCTGACTGGGTATTACAGGAGGTTTGTCAAAGGATATGGATCTATAGTGACCCCTTTGAATGATTTAACTTCCAAAAGAATGCCTAAGAAAGTTCAGTGGACAGTTAGCTGTCAAAAGGCATTTGATGACCTGAAGCAGGCCATGTGCACTGCTCCCATTCTGCAAAGTCCTGACTATTCCAAACAATTCATTGTTCAAACTGATGCATCTGAGTTGGGGGTAGGGGCTGTGTTATCACAACTGAATGAAGAGGGTCAGGATCAGCCAGTTGCTTTTATTAGCAGAAGGCTGACCCCCAGAGAGAAACGTTGGTCAGCTATTGAGAGGGAGGCCTTTGCTGTGGTTTGGGCCTTGAAGAAGCTGAGGCCATACTTGTTTGGCACTCACTTCATTGTTCAGACAGACCACAAGCCCCTCTTATGGCTAAAACAGATGAAGGGTGAAAACCCATTTCCCTACAGGGGATGGACTATACAGTGGAACCTAGACCTGGGAGTAACCATGCCAATGCAGATGAACTCTCAAGATATTTCCACTTAGAACATGAAGACTCAACTGGTCAAGGTTAGTCTAATGTCCCTGCATTTGGGGGGGGGTTGTGTAGGAGAGTAGGATCTGCTTGTTATAGTTACCCCCACTTTTTGCTGATGTCTCACTGTTTTTGGCCTAGTCTGACTGGAATCCTGCTATTCAGGACCCCAGTCTATCTGCTTTCTCCTGTAAATTGATTGCATGTACTTTAGGTACACTCCAGATTGGATTCTGGGGTACCCTTATCAGTCCCTAGTATATGGTACACCATGTACCCAGGGCATAGGTACCCCAGAGGCCTCCCCGGGGCTGAAGCATGTATTGTGCCACCCCTGAGAGGCCATTCAAAATGACACCACAGGCCTGCTACTGCAGCCTGTGTAAGGTGGTGCATGCACCCCTTACTTAGATATAGGTTACCTATATCTATTCTAAATCACTGCACATATAAACCTATCAGTCACCCCTATGGCAGGCCTTATCAATCCTGAAGGTAGGGTGCTGGATTTTGTGTGAGAGGGTGCCCCTGCATGAGTAGGGCCCCTCTGCAGCCTTCGGAACCTATTCTCCGGGGTTGTCTGTGATGCAGCCAACCATATATATTTAAGTGCATTATAACCTCGCGGTAAATGCTAACTTTAAAATGGCTGCTTAGAAACATGTCGTGTTTGGTGTCAAACACCTTGGAATCATACCTCCACACCAGTAACTGGTGTGGGAGGTATGATTCCACCCTTGTAGAACCACTACTAAGGGTCACCGGTCTACCCGGTACCAGCTTTCTTGACCTGGGCAGCACAAAATGGATGCTGCCAGCCACATACACAAGTCTGCCCTCCTGCTGCTGAGCCAAGCTCGAGCAGAGGAAGGCCTGACAATAGGTTTCCTGACACAGGGAGGTGTGACCACCTCCCAGACAGGCTTTAGAGTATAGGGGCTGGGTGGGTGCACTCTTAGAGTGCCACAAAGTCTGCACTGGGGGCACATTTGGTGTCCCCATGCATAGTCCGGCTCAAACCAGTTGCAGGAACCATTTGCTCCTGCTCTGGCGTGAAACTGGACAAAGGACATGGATGTAGCCACCCCTCTGTCCTGCCCCTCCCCTAGGAGGGTCCTCAGAGTCAGTCCAACCCCTTCCCTGGGTATAAAGTGGGAAACCTGATTACAGGACTTTGGATTTTACCTGGACTAAACTCTGCAAGCAGAAACCAAGTACTTCGACGGTCTACACTTCGCTGGACGACAGAAGAATCTCCCTTGGAGTAAAGGAGTTACTCCCCTGCAGCAGCAGGCACCTAGACGCATCTGACCGGTTTGCATCTCCCGAGCTCCTGAGGACTCCGAAGATTTCTGCAACACAGGATGTGGGTTCCCGAGCGTCCCTGAGGTCAATCTACTCTCTCAGCAATCCTGAGACCAGTATCCCTCGTGGGGACCATGCAAGCCGAACCCCTGTGCACTGTGTACTTTTGCAGCAGCATATGCTTTTTGGTGATCCCTGAAGCTGTGCTTTGGACTACGTGTAGTCCCAACCCCGTGCAGCATTTCCACTGAAGATCTCCGGCCTCCACTCCACAAGTGCTCTGTGGGCTGGTGCTTTGTGATTCCGCTTGAGGTCCCTTCGAGATCCCTGATCCGTTGGCCTGTGGGTCCTGGCGAGGGTCACTTTGATTTTCCTTGGGCTTCCCTAGTTGCTCCAGATGTGCCCTGACTCCCCATAGCTTGGAGAGTCCCCTGGACCTTGCTGGTCTACACCGTAAACTGTTTCCTCTGCCCGCGTGGGTTGCCTTTGCCAAGGCTTGTTGGTGTTTAATCCGGACACTGACCCCTCAGCACTCGACATCCTTCATGGGACAACTCACCTCCGGGCTTTGGTTGTCGTCGACGTCTCCTGGTCCCCGTGGCTGCAGAGTCAAGCATCCTATCTTCGCACCTGAAGCACCCGACATCGGTGGGCATTCGTCTATTGAGCCCCTGGTCACCCTGAAGTGACCCAGACTCTGTCCCCTCTGCTTTCAGGTTCTTCTCACCTTGGATCCAGGCTTGGAGTCCACCGGACACTTTTCATCTTCCCGGCAGCAGCACTTCTTCGCATCACGCCATTGAAAACGACAAGGGTTTCCGACACCACTTGACCGGTATGCACCCGGCTCCTCTGGGATAGGTAACACGGGTACCTCGGTACTCACAAGGGTGCTGGCCTTAGAACCTTCTATGTTCCAAAGGGTTTGCTTGAAGTCCTCTCCGAAGTGTCCTTGAAGTGTAATTTTCCAACCGCGACTTTCCCATAGAGTTGTACGGAGCACGCGTCTGTGTTCCCACACTGCACCCATCCTCCGTGGGCTCCCTGTGTCACTCCTTTGGGTCCCAGCGATTCTACATGCTCTAGGCACTGTGTCTAGTGAAGTCGTTGTTGTTATACCATTTTTTTAGTATATGGTTCGGTCTCCCCCTGGAGCCCGCTGTGTATTGTGCTATTTACTGTTCTATTGATCAAGTATTGTGTGCTTTATGTTCTAATCTCGCATAGAGATTAGTAGAGAGTGTTTAGTAATAAATACATATTTTTTATATAACACTTGTGTGGTTCTCCTTTCATTTGATCACTCAGGAGGTTCTGTTCTGGTAAAACAAGCTGCTTTACATTCCTTCAAGACTTAGCCTGAAGGCTGCTCTCCATAGCTACCACTAGGATAGCTTTCAATAAAGGTTATCTTTGACCTAATCACCATAAGGGTCGTTTGGACTGGTGCAAGGTGCCCACTTTAATTAGTGGACAGCATATACCAGGCCAACTTCTCACAATCAGTCTCTCAACACTGGAGTCTACTGTGGCATGTTTCTTTCAGTCTTTTAGGCTCTTGGACGGACGACACTAAGGAAGGAGGGTGAACCTCAGCTAGGGTGACCAGAAGTCCGGGTTTTCCCCGGACAGTCCCGGTTTTCGATAGACTGTCCCGGTGTCGCGACACTTTTCACCATTTTAAATACATGTACCGGTTTTTGGGACAACAGTCGGGCAATTCAGCAAAGCAGAATTGAAATGCATGCTCTCCTTAGAGAGGTGCCTCTGAAGAATTGAAAAAACGTAATTTATTAGTTTCTGTTGGCAACAGGCTCACAGCAGAAGAGAGACAGGGTGGGGAGAAGGTCAGGGGGCTTAGGGTGGAGGTCCTGTCATAGCTAATATTAAATGTACACATATACACATTTACATATGTACACACACACATCCACAAGGCTACACAAAAACCGGGACAGGCAGATGTAGAAGAAAGAGCAAAGGCTTAGTCCTACTTTTATTTCTGTCATTTCCCGGTTTTTTAAATCTCAAAATCCGGCCACCCTAACCTCAGCTTTAGCGCTGACTGCTGCCTACAGGTGGCCTTATTAGATGCAAACCAAGCCCACCTCTGTAGAGGCAACCATTTCCCTCCCAGCAATGCCGGGGCAATCATGAGAGCGCGGTGGTGAGACTGTTATGCTAATTTTGAGTCTTGTGCCGCGAACTCCCCCAGTGAATTTATCTGTCACATTTTTTGAGACTGCAAGGATGGGAGCATGAGAGCGCTGCGTTAGACTGGAATGCTAAACTTTTTTCAACCACAGCCCCTGAGCCCCACCTAGTGGCCAATCCAGGAACTGCTAACTGGGATAATTTTGAAAGAAACCTCCGACCTAACCACACCCCTCCTCCTAGTGGACAAACCAATGACCTCTCACCCCCCTTGTAGGCAAACCAGAACCACTTGCCTCTCGCCCTCCCAACAAAGTCCTGGTAGTGCGGCACAGAGCATTCAGACGCACTCCTTGCAACATGTGCTGATCATTTCACAGTATCAACATTGACAATAAGTAAATGACACAACTCGTTGGAGTTCCAGACTCCAATTTATAAAAATAGGCTATATACATGATTTGTTTTCGATAGTAATTTGGTTACCAATTCGAACTTTGTATCTTGAAGACAGCCGTACTTGTGGATTTAAAAGCGTTTGGTAACTACTGGTTGTTAAGAAGTTGGAATCTGGTTGGGCTACTTCTTGCACTGCTGAGCCCTGCTCGTCCTCCCCGCCCTCCGCTGTTCCCACAACGGCCTGTACAGTGCTTAATTTGTAAAATATTAAGTGCCAGGGCTCTGACCAGGAGGCCATTGCAGCTTGCACCACCCACCGCCCTTGTCATCGCTGCCAAAACAACTACTAACCATCTCTCTTGCATGGAAATGCGACAGTTCAGATTATTCCAGGTCCCCAAAGCTAAAGGAATGGCTGGGGAGGCAGGTATGAGCAATTTTAATGTATATTGTATTCCTAAACAACCGTTGTTCTGCTCATCTCTAAATTAGATGAGCAGCGCCACCATGTGGTAGACTGTTCTAAGTATGGTGTTGACAATTTGGTGGCGGTGCCGATCATCGGAAACCAATTACGTGCCGGTGCTGAGCACCGGAAAGCACCGGCTCAAATTAAGCACTGGGCCTGCACAACCTGAGAGTCTCTCTTATTCTCTCTGACCTATCTAGTGGCGTCTCATTCACCCCATGAACGTCCACTCTACAGGTCTGATGGTCATGTCCCCGTCCTAAGAATTTCTATGGCACCAGAACGCTCTTGTCTACAACCTGAGCAATGTGTTATCAGTCACTCTTCCCAGCCTGGTATTTACGCTGTTTTGCCCCATTCTGGACTGCAACATGGGATCTTAAGCAATGCGTTATTTGACATTCTTCCTAGCCGTGTCTGTACGCTGTTTTACCCCCTTTTACATCTTAATGGACTCTGCCTCTCTCTGATCTACCGACATGTATGTTGTCCTCCACATTTATCCCATCTTGTATCGCCTCTCTCTCTGACCTGATGGTGGGCATGTTTGTTGTTATGCCCCACTGCGACTTGTATGATGAGGCACAACCTGCTTTTCTCCCCCTTGCTGTTCCTCCCCCCCTGTTTTTGCGGATGTCCCTGTTGGGAGGTCCGGTCAGGAGGCTCTCGTTTCACGTCATGGGATATCATTGTCCACAGTCCATCCCTGATTATCTCCTGATGATTTTATTCTAATGCACTATTTGACATTTTTTCTTGCTCTGACAGCATATTGTTTGCCCATTTATTCTATAATGTATCCTTTCTCCCTCTGATCGGATAGTACGTCTGATCCTTTCTCTCTCTGATCGGATAGTATGTCTGATCCATTCTCTCTCTGATCGGATAGTATGTCTGATCCTTTCTCTCTCTGATCGGATAGTATGTCTGATCCTTTCTCTCTCTGATCGGATAGTATGTCTGATCCTTTCTCTCTCTGATCGGATAGCATGTCTGATCCTTTCTCTCTCTGATCGGATAGCATGTCTGATCCTTTCTCTCTCTGATCGGATAGTACGTCTGATCCTTTCTCTCTCTGATCGGATAGTACGTCTGATCCTTTCTCTCTCTGATCGGATAGTATGTCTGATCCTTTCTCTCTCTGATTGGATAGTATGTCTGATCCTTTCTCTCTCTGATCGGATAGTACGTCTGATCCTTTCTCTCTCTGATCAGATAGTATGTCTGATCCTTTCTCTCTCTGATCGGATAGTACGTCTGATCCTTTCTCTCTCTGATCGGATAGTATGTCTGATTCTTTCTCTCTCTGATCGGATAGTACGTCTGATCCTTTTTCTCTCTGATCGGATAGTATGTCTGATCCTTTCTCTCTCTGATCGGATAGTATGTCTGATCCTTTCTCTCTCTGATCAGATAGTATGTCTGATCCTTTCTCTCTCTGATCGGATAGTACGTCTGATCCTTTCTCTCTCTGATCGGATAGTATGGATAGTACGTCTGATCCTTTCTCTCTCTGATCGGATAGTATGTCTGATCCTTTCTCTCTCTGATCTGATAGTATGTCTGATAGTGCGTCTTCTTACCCATTACGATTTCTATGTATGTTTGTGCGCAATTTCATTGTTTGCTGGTGCATGACCTGTTCTACTCCCCCCTCTCGCTGTTGCCACCACCCAGTCTGTGCGGTTGTCCTTCTCATGAGAAATAACCCTTGCCCACTCCTATCCCTACCCTTGGACTGTGCGGGCAAGGCAATAACCACAAAACGTGTTTCTGCCATTCTGCCGTAGGATCCTCTGTCCTCATTAGTCCTGGCCATGTAACAACCTCAGTATATTATTTCCACTACCGTTTCAGCTGCTGCATTCACTCCTGCTCGCTTGAACACCCTCCTTTATAGGCCCCTTCCTACTCTCCCCATCCTGCTCCTGTTCCCACCCCATCATAGATTCAACAGATGCCGCTTCATTGAACTCCTTGCTAGCCCCCACAGGAATTGACTCGTTCATAATAAACTACCCCTCCAACCTAACCAAAATTGCTAAGAAAAATATTAAACATAAGATCCTCCACCTTAGAAAAGAAACCCTTTCCACCGACTGCTACTTCTGTCACAACAAGGACACATTATTCACGACCTCATCTTCTCAACCAACCTGTGTGCCAAATGGAGGAATGTTCTCTCTTCCTCACTTAACACCACCATAACCAAGAAAATCCCTCATGTCATAAACTTACTATCGCACC
Organism: Calotriton arnoldi; assembly: GCA_963921515.1. Taxonomy (NCBI): domain Eukaryota; kingdom Metazoa; phylum Chordata; class Amphibia; order Caudata; family Salamandridae; genus Calotriton; species Calotriton arnoldi. The sequence goes on along the minus strand of CAWUFW010000272.1, from coordinate 3,242,978 downwards.
CTCCATGCTGTACCATGGCAACGCCACAATTTCCATCTACAACAACGGCACTATACTAATTCAATCTTCTAATCATAACCTGGAACTCTTCAGTAATCTCTTCTCCTACCTCAAACACAAACTTGACGCAGCCTCTCACCTTCCTATCCCTTTGCCTATCACTTCTGACTACCCCCCTTAGCTATAACCCTCTCCTCTACTACTCTACCAATCCACCATCCCCCTCACCCCCACCCCTCTCCCAGGCTGGTCACCCACCTGTCCACGGACCCCACCACTGCCCATCGCACCCCCCTCTGTTGACAACTCCATCTCCCCCTTTAACCTACACCAGCATGATATCACCACCAACAATTCCAACTCCCTCCTCTTCTACACCAATCTGGCATCATCACTCCCCACTCCTTCAGAGCCCCCGTGTCCACACTCCCATCAATAGTCTCCACCCATCCACCACCGCCTCTCACCCCAACCACAACCATGGCTCCGTGGGAGAACCCCACCAATGCCAGCCCCCCTAATCGCTCTGAGCCTCCCCCACATTTTAACGCCTCCCCCAACCTGGAAACTCTCAGTAGCCTGTCCTATGTCTCAGTGATCGACACTATCACATTTAGTAAATCTTTGAGCGCATCTCTGTTTGAGCGCGTCACTTAACTCTGGTGTAGACCAGAGGCAAACCCAATACGTTAGGGGTTTAAGCGCTGCCAGATCATTAATTCTCTTCAGTCCTAAATTTAAAGTATAGTGAAATTAAAGGGGTGCTATTTGGGACAGAAACTAGCTTTATTTTCAGCAATAGATAATAGATGAACATCTGTGTAGCCCCAGATCTTAGACCCGTGAAGCACAGCAACCTGTGCTTTAGCACAATAAACCTCTAGGGCCGGTGAAACAGGGCATGAACTTGTTTGCTTGTGCAATCTAATGATAGCATTTGATCTATGCTCTATTAGCTTAGCACTCCTGGTGATTCGGCGGTACTGGTCTTTGGACGGAATCCAGCCTGAAAGGAGGACGTAATTGGAATCAGCCCAGTCTAACAATCTATCCAGCACTTGTCGTGGAAAGATCTTTTGCAGATTGTCGATCAGGCTGATCGGTCTGTAATTTGAGGGGATACATGTGTCACCCTTCTTGTAAATCGAAATGATTTCAGCTCCTCTCCATGATTCCGGTATCTCGCCCCCTGCCGCTATTGCATTTGACAGTAAATTTATATATATAGACCAAACTAGTTGCTCTGCTTTATATAGGTCTCCTGGAATTTTATCAGGTCCTGGTGCCTTGGCTGGTTTTAAGCGATCAATTGCTCTAGCTGTGTCTTCATAACTAAAGATGATTGGATTTTCCCTTAATTCTTTATTGGCCCAAAGCCTTAGAGATACGCACATCACAAGTTGCAATAGTATCATATTTTATGCAAATACAAAGTATTCTTTAAAACAAAAAAATTCAAATTAAGTTAGTCATTTGCAAATTCAGTGGTGAATCTAAATCCTAGAAGTTGAAAACCATACGGAAACCAAGATTATATGTTTGCATACTCATGATACACCAGGCGCGCAACGCCCATTGGGCTCAAAGGGCTTCAGGCCACCCCCGTCGTGTGGGTCAGCCCGGGCTGAGACAGCTTCCCGGGCACACACACAGCCGCACCCGAGTACTTCACAGGTCTTTAAAAGACCATTTACTTGCTAACGAGGCTTTGTTGTGTTTTCACCCCTTCTTAGAGCCCCTGCATCTCCACTCTGACTATTGCTGGAAGAGTCAGCCCCCCCCCGACATTTTTAGTAGCCTCCCCCCCAAATTTGGCTCTAGTTGCGCCTCTGTGATACACCTACAGTCGAAAGATGCAGACCATTGGTATTAACATTTTTATATTAAGGATATTTTACCTTAGCTGCGTCTATTAGAACACTGACAATATTTACCTAGTGTATGTGATGGAAAGTGTTAAGCACAAACAAGGAAGGCGAGCAACAGAAAGCTATAGGTGGGAGCAGTGTTGGGCGATTCAGGGCCACGTAGACTTAGGGAGAGGATTGTTGGTTTCCGGCATGGAGGAGCTGAGGTTCTGTACTGGTAATGAAGAAGATGCCCTCTGAGGAGATGTTTCAGCTATCTTCTGAAGTGGACAAGTGAGCCAATTTTTCTGAATGTTGCTCCTAATTCTTGGCGCATACCTTCAAAAAGGCTTTTTCTGGGCTGTGCTTTTTAAAATTGATTTCCAATTTGGTGATGTCATGGCTTCTTGAGTTGTGTTGGCCTCTTAAAATGAGGCTGGGAAGAATGTGGGTACTTCTTTGACGCAGGATTGGAAGCTGAATGGTCAGTGCATTTTCTTGCCTGATTAAAGTGAAGTTTAATGAGGCGGCAGCAGCTTACCGAACAAACTTCATTGGGGCCATGTGTGTGTCTAGTGTTGCTGGATGCAAGAGGAGCAGGACTTGGTCAGTGGCAAGGAAGCCAGCTTTGTGGAGGGGATAAGGTTTAGTTTTTCACAGGAAAGTTGACACAAGCCTGTCAGTTTCTCTTTGTATTGGGTGAATTGAAGAGTGTATTCCTCCAGTTTCATGTTGGAGACGAGTTCTGGATTTGTTCGCTTTTTGGAGTTGTTGCTGGTGATGTTAAATTTGAAAGTATTCTGTGGATATTCAAGACTGGAAGGGGTAGTATTGGCTCTTGTGTTAAGTTTGTCAACTTTTGAGGAGACTTCTGGATAGTTGAGGTTTGCTGGTATGCTGATAGATCTTCATTAAATGGCTTTCAGGAAGTTCCTGGAGGTTCCATAAAGAGAGTAAACACCTAAGGTGAAAAGATGGAACCATGCGATACCCTGCAGCTCACTGATCATTGCTTGGATCTGCGGGCCTCATCTGTACGAGTTGTCATTTGGAGAGGAATGAGGAGACCCATTATAATAGAGAGAAATGGCTCTCATGCCTCTCTACAAGGGGTTGAATATGGTCTGATGTTTGAGGTTGAGAGTGTTGAAGCTCGCCGAGCGACCAAACATATCCAGAAAGTGCAGTGTGTTGTTTTCTGTCATGAGAAGGTTGTCATGGATACCTTGGACAGGTGGTGTCTCAGTGCTGCACTCTCCTTTCAAGCCTCATTGGTAGTCATAAAGGAGTTGTCTTTGATTAGGTTTTGTAATCAAGCGGTGATCGCTTTCTCAGAGATCTTTCTAAGGAAGGGTGGGTGTCTGGTTCACCAATGGTTTGGTTCCGGTCAAACTGGGACGATGACGTTTGCATTGATTGTGTCGAGCAGTGTATTTAGTGCTTTTTCAGTGACTCTTTTAATGTTGCTAGAGAGAGCACTGAAGGCATAGGCATCTGTCAGTGTGATGCCTGATTTTGTCTATTTTCTTAATGAAGACCAGACTGATGGTGTTAGACTAGTCCACTGCAAGGATTTTCATGTGGAGGGAACGTTTGGTGACTTCGCATTTGTGAGTGCGTCTCTGGTTGTAGACTGAGAACAGGAGAAGCTTTGACTAATGATGAGCTTAGAGTGGGAAACTTAGACTGAGAACAGGAGAAGCTTTGACTAATGATGAGCTTAGAGTGGGAAACTTAGACTGAGAACAGGAGAAGCTTTGACTAATGATGAGCTTAGAGTGGGAGACTGAGAACAGGAGAAGCTTTGACTAATGATGAGCTTAGAGTGGGAAACTTAGACTGAGAACAGGAGAAGCTTTGACTAATGATGAGCTTAGAGTGGGAAACTTTGAGATGTTAGAGGGCTTTGGGCAGTCGGATTTGGCAGGACTCCTTGTTTGCGGATGGGCTCATTTCCTCTTGATCAGTTATTGACCTTACCCTGGTGTGGAAGACTTATGTTTTAATGATCTGTGTTTCAGGGAGGGACATGATTGTCAATGTTGGTTTTCGGGAGTTTTGAGCATTATCTAGAGAGGTTCCATCAACCGCAAGAATAGTAGAGGAAGCTAATGATTCCATAAGTGACAAATAGTCACATTTTGACTGGGTACCCCCAAACTGTTCACAACTATCCTAAGATTTCTCAAACTAAATTCATCTTCAGATTGTTCAAGAGAAAACCATATGCTCAGTTAGGTTGGAGAACGTGCAGAGGTGTCATAGATATTCAGTTGTTAATAAATGTATAATTTAAAAAGAAGAAAGGCTGGGAGAGGAGAGTAGCTGCACCAAGCACAAGAGTGCAGCGAAGACACAAAGGGCCAATGGGCACAAGATCGTTTTAGAAACAGCCATAGGCACAAGTGGAAATTTGGGAGAGAAGCCGCACTGAGTCGCTGGTACCACCAGAGGAACCCGGGGGGCAGGAGAGACAGTACCTGGCAGAGGGGAGGAGTGGAGAGACACTGAAACCACTGGGGACAGTGGAAGAGCATGGGTGTCTCTAGAAGAGCACCATGGACTGAGGAGCCAGAAAGGCGTGGAAAATGCACAGACAAGGCGAGGCAGGTCACAGGAGAGAGACACTCGTCACAGAGGGTCGCTGGGAACACCTGATGCTGTATTACATACAGTGTGCTGGGGACTCAAGCAGTGTGCGCGCTCATTTCTGCACCCCGGTGCACTGTAGTATTACAGAAGGAGCCGCAGACACTTGTGCGGCTCCCTTAGTAATGCGGATAGCGCCATCACACACATAGCGCCGGCACTATCTCAAGGGGGCACTCCTTCATTTGCAATGGGACGTCTCCATGTAAATTGTGGGATGCGGGCACAGAGATTAAGAGGCCTCCAGGAGGTGCATTGAGTGCACCTTAAAGAGGTGGTATGCAGTCAGGGCATCCCACAAGTGTGCTCTCCGAAAAGGGGAAAAGGGAGTGGACCAACACCCAAGCATCCCCCTGCAGGAGGATCATTGTCTCTTCAGAAGTGCAAGTTGGGAGCCACCTGCGTTTTGAATAGTAACACAACTAATAGTACTAATAGTAACACTCCAACAGCGCTACAAAATGCGTGACTTTGCATTTCAGTGCGGTGATGTGGATCACCGTACTGAAATGTGTTAGTCTAACGCCTAATGCGTGGTACTTGGCAGGGCTCACTATGAAAAAACTGAGCGGCTGCTACACGCGCCGTTCCACCTTTCACTAATAACTTTCACAGATGCGCTGCAGTGCAATATCCGTAAACTGTCCCTTTTTCCACCCATGGAACGAATTAAAAGACAATGCAGCCCAGGAGGTCTCTGGGGGCCCGAGGTCTCTGGGGGTCCGAGTTTCTGGGGGCCCGGCACTGGGTGCCAGAGGTCTCGGAGTCCCGGCTCTGGGTGCCAGAGGTCTGAGTCCCGGCTCTGAAGCCCTGAGGTCTCAGGGGCTCGAGGTCTCTGGGGGCCTGAGGACTCTAGGGGCCCGGCTATGGGGGCCCAAGGTCTCTGCGGGCCTAAGGTCTCTGGGGGCCTAAGGTCTATGGGGGCCTGAAGTCTCTAGGGCCCAAGGTCTCCGGGAGCCTACGGTCTGGGTGCCAGATGTCTGGGTCCCGGTTCTGGGTGCCAGAGGTTTGGGTCCCGGCTTTGGGTGCCATAGGACTCGGGCCCCGGCTCTGGGGCCCCAAGGTCTCTGCGGCCTGAGGTCTCTGGGTGCCAGAGGTCTCTGGGTGCCAGAGGTCTCTGGGGTCCCGGCTCTGGGGCCTGAGGTCTCTGGGGGCACGAGGTCTCTGAGGGTCTGGCTCTGGTGGCCCGAGGTCTCTAGGGGCCTGATTCTAGGGGCCCAAGGTCTCTAGAGGCCTGAGGTCTTTGGGGCCAGGCTCGGGGGCCCGAGGTCACTGGGGGCCTGAGTTGTCTGGGGGGCCGAGGTCTCTGGGACCTGGCTCTGAGGGCCCAATGTCTCTGGAGGCCTGGCTCTGGGGACCTGGCTCTGGGGGCCCGAGGTCTCTGAGTCCCTGCTCTGGGGGCCAGAGGTCTCTGAGGCCTTAGATCTCTGGGGGCCATCTCTCGGGGCCAGAGGTCTTTGGGGGCCTGAGGTCTATGGGGGCCCAAGGTCTCTGGGTGCCAGAGGTCTGGGTCATGGCTCTGGGGGACTGAGGTCTCTGGGGTCCCAGCTGTGGGGGCCCAAGCTCTTGGGGGGTCTGAGGTCTCTGGGGGCCCGAGGTCTCTGGGTGCCAGAGGCCTGAGTCCTGGCTCTGGGGGCCCAAGGTCTCTCGGGTCCTGGCTATGGGGGCCAAGGTCTCTGGGGTCCCAGCTCTGGGGGTCTGAGGTCTCTGGGGACCTGAGGTCTCTGGGGGCCCGGTTCTGAGTGCCAGAGGTCTCTGTGTCCCGGCACTGGGTGCCAGAGGGCTCTGAGTCCTGGCTCTGGGTGCCAGAGGTCTCTGAGGGCCCGAGGTCTCAGGGGGCCTGAGGTCTCTGGGGGCTCAAGGTCTCTGGGGGCTCAAGGTCTCTGGGGGCCTGAGGTCTGGATGCTAGAGGTCTGGGGCCTGGCTCTGGGGGCCCGAGGTCTCTTGGGCCCTAGGTCTCTGGGGGCCCATCTCTGGGGGCCCGAGGTCTTTGGGGCCTGAGGTCTATGGGGGCCCAAGGTCTTTGGGTGCCAGAGGCCCGAGTCCCGGCTCTGGTTCCCAGAGGTCTGGGTCCTGGCACTGGGGGCCCAAGGTCTCTGGGGTCCTGGCTCTAGGGGCCCAAGGTTTCTGGGGTCCCGGCTCTGGGGGCCGAGGTCCCTGGGGGCCCAGCTCTGGATGCCAGAGGTCTCTGAGTCCGAGCTCTGGGTGCCAGAGGTTTCTGGGGGCCCGAAGTCTCAGGGGGCCTGAGGTCTCTCGGGCCACGAGGTCTCTGGGTGCCTGAGGTCTCTGGGGGCCCAGCTATGGGGCCCGTGGCCTCTGGGGTCCTGAGGTCTCTGTGGGCCTGAGGTCTGTGGGGGTCTGGCTCTGGGGGCCTTAGGTCTCTTGGAGTCTGGCTCAGGGACCTAAGGTCTCTGGGGGCCCGAGGTCTCTGGGGGCCTGAGTTCTCTGGGGGCCCGAGTTCTCAGGGGGCCCAAGGTCTTTGGGGGCACAAGGTCTCTGAGTCCCAGCTCTGGGTGCCAGAGGTCTGGGTCCCGTCTCTAGGGCCCAAGATCTCTGGGGGCCTGAGGTCTCTGGGGGCCCAAAGTCTCTTGAGAATGAAGGTCTTTGGGGGCCCATCTCTGGGGGCCTGAGGTCTCTTGGGGCCTGAGGTCTATGGGTGCCCAAGGTCTCTGGGGCCCGAGGTCTCTCGGGGCCTGAGGTCTCTGGGGTCCTGAGGTCTCTGTGGGCCTGAGGTCTGTGGGGGGTCTGGCTCTGGGGGCCTTAGGTCTCTTGGAGTCTCGCTCAGGGACCTGAGGTCTCTAGGGGCCCGAGGTCTATGGGGGCCTGAGTTCTCTGGGGGCCTGAGTTCTCAGGGGGCCCGAGGTCTTTGGGGGCACATGGTCTCTGAGTCACAGCTCTGAGTACCAGATGTCTGGGTCCTGGCTCTGGGGGTCTGAGGTCTCGGGAGTCCTGGCTCTGGGGGCCCGAGGTATCTAGGGTCCCAGCTCTGGGAGCCTGAGGTCTCTGAGTCATGGCTCTGGGTGCCAGAGGTCTCCGAGTCCAGGCTCTGGCTGCCAGAGGTCTCTGAGCCCCGGCTCTGGGTGCCAGAGGTCTGGGTCCTGACTCTGGGGCCCTGAGGTCTCTGGGGCCCGAGGTCTCTGGGGGCCCGAGGTCTCTGGGGGCCCAAGGTCTCTTGTTGCCAGAGGTCTGGGTGCTAGAGGTCTGGGTCCCGGCTCTGGGGCCTGGCTCAGAGGGCCTGAGGTCTCTGGTGGCCCAGCTATGGGTGCCAGAGGTCTGAGTCCCAGCTCTGAGTGTCAGAGGGCTCTGAGTCCTGCCTCTGGGTGCCAGAGATCTCTTGGGTCCTGAGGTCTCAGAGGGCACAAGGTCTCAGGGGGCACAAGTTCTCAGGAGGCCCGAGGTCTCTGGGGGCCCAAGGTCTCTGGGGGCCTGAGGTCTGGGTCCTGGATCTGGGTGCCAGAGGTCTGGGTCTCTGCCCTGGATGACATAGGTCTCTGGGGCTTGAGGTTTCTGGGGGCCTTGCTCTGGGGGCCTGAGGTCTCTAGGGGCCTGGCTCTGGGGGCCCGCGGTTTCTAGGGGCCTGAGGTCTCTGGGGGCTGAGGTCTCTGGGGGCTTGAGGTCTCTGGGGCCTGGCGCTGGGGGCCCCAGGTCTCTGGGGGTCTGAGGTCTCTGAGGGACTGGCTCTGGGGGCCAGAGGTTGCTGAGTCCTGGCTCTGGATGCCAGAGGTCTGGGTCCCGTCTCTAAGGCCCGAGGTCTCTGGGGGCCTGAAGTCTCTTGGTGCCCTAGGTCTCTGGGAGCCTGTCTCTTGGGGCCTGAGATCTATAGGGGCCCAAGGTCTCTGGGTGCCAGCGGTCTGGGACATGGCTCTGGGGGCCTGAGGTTTCTGGGGTCCCAGCTCTGGGGGCCTAAGGTCTTGGGGTGCCTGAGGTCATTGGGGATCTAGCTCTAGGGGTCCAAGGTATTTGGGGGACCGAGGTCTCTGGGGGCCTGAGGTTTCTGGTGCCAGAGGTCTGACTCCTGGCTCTGGGTGCCAGAGGTCTGGGTCCAGGCTATGGGGGCCTAAGGTCTCTGGGATCCAGGCCCTGGGGGCCCATGGTCTCTAGGGTCCCGGATCTGGAGACCTGAGGTCTCTGGGGTTCCAGCTCTATGGGCCCATGGTCTTGGGGGGCCCAGAGTCTCTGGGGGCCTGAGGTTTCTGGGTGCCAGTGGTCTGTGTCCCGGCTCTGAGTGCCAGAGGTCTAGGTCCTGGCTCTGGGGGCCCAAGTTCTCTAGGGTCCCGGCTCTGGGGGCCCGAGGTCTCTAGGGCCCAGCTCTGAGTACCAGAGGTCTCTGAGTCCCGGTTCTGGGTGCTAGAGGTCTGGGTCCCGGCTCTTGGGCCCGGCTCTGGGGGCCCGAGGTCTCTGGGGCCTGGCTCTGAGGGCCAGAGGTCTCTGGTGGCCCGGCTCTGGGTGCCATAGGTCTGACTCCCGGATCTGAGTGCCAGAGGGCTCTGAGGCCTGGCTCTGGGTGCCAGAGGTCGCTGGGGGCCCATGGTCTCAGGGGGCCTGAGGTCTTTGGGGGCCTGAGGTCTCCAGGGGCCCAAGGTCTCTGGGGGCCCAAGGTCTCTGGGGGCCTGTGGTCTGGGTGCTAGAGGTCTGGGTCCTGGCTCTGGATGCCAGAGGTCTGGGTCCCGTCTCTAGGGCCCGAGGTCTCTGGGGGCCTGAGGTCTCTTGGTGCCCTAGGTCTCTGGGAGCCTGTCTCTTGGGGCCTGAGATCTATAGGGGCCCAAGGTCTCTGGGTGCCAGCGGTCTGGGACATAGCTCTGGGGGCCTGAGGTCTCTGGGGTCCCAGCTCTGGGGGCCTAAGGTCTTGGGGTGCCTGAGGTCATTGGGGATCTAGCTCTAGGGGTCCAAGGTATTTGGGGGACCGAGGTCTCTGGGGGCCCGAGGTTTCTGGTGCCAGAGGTCTGACTCCTGGCTCTGGGTGCCAGAGGTCTGGGTCCAGGCTCTGGGGGCCTGAGGTCTCTGGGATCCAGGCCCTGGGGGCCCATGGTCTCTAGGGTCCCGGATCTGGAGACCTGAGGTCTCTGGGGTTCCAGCTCTATGGGCCCATGGTCTTGGGGGACCCAGAGCCTCTGGGGGCCTGAGGTTTCTGGGTGCCAGTGGTCTGTGTCCCGGCTCTGAGTGCCAGAGGTCTAGGTCCTGGCTCTGGGGGCCCAAGTTCTCTAGGGTCCCGGCTCTGGGGGCCCGAGGTCTCTAGGGCTCAGCTCTGAGTACCAGAGGTCTCTGAGTCCCGGTTCTGGGTGCTAGAGGTCTGGGTCCCGGCTCTTGGGCCCGGCTCTGGGGGCCCGAGGTCCCTGGGGCCTGGCTCTGGGGGCCAGAGGTCTCTGGTGGCCCGGCTCTGGGTGCCATAGGTCTGACTCCCGGATCTGAGTGCCAGAGGGCTCTGAGGCCTGGCTCTGGGTGCCAGAGGTCGCTGGGGGCCCATGGTCTCAGGGGGCCTGAGGTCTCTGGGGGCCTGAGGTCTCCAGGGGCCCAAGGTCTCTGGGGGCCCAAGGTCTCTGGGGGCCTGTGGTCTGGGTGCTAGAGATCTGGGTCCTGGATCTGGGTGCCAGAGGTCTGGGTCCCGGCTCTGGATGACATAGGTCTCTGGGGCAAGGCTCTGGGGGCCCCCAGGTCTCTGGGGGCCCCAAGGTCTCTGGGGCTTGAGGTCTCTGGGGCTTGAGGTCTCTGGGGGTGTTGCTCTGGGGGCCTGAGGTCTCTAGGGGCCTGGTTCTGAGGGCCCGCGGTTTCTAGGGGCCTGAGGTCTCTGGGGGCTGAGGTCTCTGGGGGCTTGAGGTCTCTGGGGCCTGGCGCTGGGGGCCCCAGGTCTCTGGGGGTCTGAGGTCTCTGAGGGACTGGCTCTGGGGGCCCGAGGTCGCTGAGTCCTGGCTCTGGTTGCCAGAGATCTGGGTCCCGTCTCTAGGGCCCGAGGTCTCTGGGGGCCCGAAGTCTCTTAGTGCCCTAGGTCTCTGGGGGCCTGTCTCTTGGGGCCTGAGGTCTCTGGGGGCCTGAGATCTACAGGGGCCCAAGGTCCCTGGGTGCCAGCGGTCTGGGACACGGCTCTGGGGGCCTGAGGTCTCTGAGGTCCCAGCTCTGGGGGCCTAAGGTCTTGGGGTGCCTGAGGTCATTGGGGATCTAGCTCTAGGGGTCCAAGGTATTTGGGGGACCGAGGTCTCTGGGGGCCCGAGGTTTCTGGTGCCAGAGGTCTGACTCCTGGCTCTGGGTGCCAGAGGTCTGGGTCCAGGCTCTGGGGGCCTGAGGTCTCTGGGGTCCTGGCTCTCGGGGCCCGAGGTCTCTGGGGACCTGAGGTATCTGGGGGCCCAGCTCTGGGTGCCAGAGGTCTCTGAGTCCCGGCTCTGGGTGCCAGAGGTCTTTGGGGCCTTGCTCTGGGGGCCTGATGTCTCTAGGGGCCTGGCTCTGGGGGCCCAAAGTCTCTAGGGGTCTGAGGTCTCTGGGGGCCTGAGGTCTCTGGGGCCTAGAGGTCTCTCGGGGCCTGAGGTCTCTGTGTCCCAGCTCTGGGTGCCAGAGGTATGGGTCCCGTCTTTATGGCCTAAGGTCTCTGGGGGCCGAAGGTCTCCAGGGGCCCAAAGTCTTTTGGGGCCCAAAGTCTCTGGGGGTCCATCTCTGGGGGCCTGATTTCTATGGGGGCCCATGGTCTCTATGTGCCAGAGGTCTGGGTCACGGCTGTGGGGGCCTGAGGTCTCTGGGGTTCCAGCTCTGGGGGCTCAAGATCTTGGGGGGCCCGAGATCTCTGGGGGCCTGGCTCTAGGTGTACAAGGTCTTTGGAGGCTTGAGGTCTCTAGGGGCCCAAGGTCTCTGAGTGCCAGAGGTCTGAGAACCGGTTCTGGGTGCCAGAGGTCTGGGTCCTGGCTCTGAGGTACCGAGGAATCTGGGATCCTGGCTCTGGGGTCCAAGGTCTCTAGGGTCCCGGCTCTGGGGGCCCGAGTTCTCTGGGGCCCCAGCTCTGAGTGCCAGAGGTCTCTGAGTCCCGGCTCTGGGTACCAGAGGTCTGGGTCCTGGCTCTGGGGGCCTGAGGTCTGTGGGGGCCCGAGGTCTCTGGTTGCCAGAGATCTGGGTGCTAGAGGTCTTGGTCCCGGCTCTCGAGCCCGGCTCTGGGGGCCCGAGGTCTCTGGGGCCCGGCTCTGGGGGCCAGAGGTCTCTGGTGGCCTGAGGTCTCCAGGGGCCCAAGGTCTCTGGGGACCTGAGGTCTCTGGGGGCCTGAGGTCTGGGTGCCAGAGGTCTGGGTCCCGGATCTGGGTGTCCGAGGTCTGGGTCCTGGCTCTGGATGACATAGGTCTCTGGTCCAGGCTCTGGAGGCCCCTAGGTCTCTGGGGGCCCCAAGGTCTCTGGGGGTCCCAAGGTCTCTGGGGCCTGAGGTCTCTGGGGCCTGAGGTCTCTGGGGCCTGAGGTCTCTGGGGGCCTTGCTCTGGGGGCCTGACGTCTCTGGGGGACTGGCTCTGGGTGCTATAGGTCTGACTCCCGGATCTGAGTGCCAGAGGGCTCTGAGGCCTGGCTCTGGGAGCCAGAGGTCGCTGGGGGCCCAAGGTCTCAGGGGGCCTGAGGTCTCTGGGGGCCTGAGGTCTCCAGGGGCCCAAGGTCTCTGGGGGCCTGAGGTCTCTGGGGACCTGAGGTCTCTGGGGGCCTGAGGTCTGGGTGCCAGAGGTCTGGGTCCCAGATCTGGGTGTCAGAGGTCTGGGTCCCGGCTCTGGATGACATAGGTCTCTGGACCAGGCTCTGGAAGCCCCTAGGTCTCTGGGGGCCCCAAGGTCTCTGGGGGTCCCAAGGTCTCTGGGGTGCCTGAGGTCTCTGGGGCCTGAGGTCTCTGGGGGCCTTGCTCTGGGGGCCTGAGGTCTCTGGGGGACTGGCTTTGGGGGCCCGAAGTTGCTGAGTCCCGGCTCTGGTTGCCAGAGGTCTGGGTCCCATCTCTAGGGCCCAAGGTCTCTGGGGCCTGAGGTCTCTGGGGTCTTGCTCTGGGGGCCTGAGGTCTCTGGGGGACTGGCTTTGGGGGCCCGAAGTCGCTGAGTCCCGGCTCTGGTTGCCAGAGGTGTGGGTCCCATCTCTAGGGCCCAAGGTCTCTGGGGGCCTGAGGTCTCTAGGGGCCCAAAGTCTCTTGGGACCCTAGGTCTCTGGGGGCCTGTCTCTTGGGGCCTGAGGTCTCTGGGGGCCTGAGAACTATAAGGGCCCAAGGTCTCTGGGTGCCAGTGGTCTGGGACTCGGCTCTGGGGGCCTGAGGTCTCTGGGGTCCCAGCTCTGGGGGCCCAAGGTCTTGGGGTGCCTGAGGTCATTGGGGACCTGGCTCTAGGGGTCCAAGGTATTTGAGGGCCTGAGGTCATTGGGGGCCTGAGGTCTCTGGGTGCCAGAGGTCTGACTCCCGGCTCTGGGTGCCAGAGGTCTGGGTCCAGGCTCTGGTGGCCCGAGGTGTCCGGGGTCCAGGCCCTGGGGGCCCAAGGTCTCTAGGGTCCCGGATCTGGAGGCCCGAGGTCTCTGGGGTTCCAGCCCTAGTGGTCCATGGTCTTGGGGGGCCCAGGCTCTCTGGGGGCCTGAGGTTTCTGGGTGCCAGAGGTCTGAGTCCCGGCTCTGGGTGCCAGAGGTCTTGGTCCTGGCTCTGGGCACCTGAGGTCTCTGGGGTCCTGGCTCTGGGGGCCGAGGTCTCTAGGCTCCCGGCTTTCGGGTCCCGAGGTCTCTGGGTCCCGGTACTGTGTGCCAGAGTGCTCTGATTCCTGAGGTCTCCGGGGCCCGAGGTGTCTGGAGGCCTCAAGTCTCTGGATGCCAGAGGTCTGGGTCCCAGCCACGGGTGCCAGAGGTCTGGCTTCCGGCTCTGGGTGCCGTAAGTCTCTGGGGCCCGGCTCTTGGGGCCCGAGGTCTCTGGGTACCAGATGTCTCTGGGGGTCTTGCTCTAGGTCCCGGCTCTGGGTGCCAGAGGTCTCTGGGTTCCGGCTCTAGGGGCCCAAGGACTCGGGGGCCCGAGGTCTCTGGGGGCCTGAGGTTTCTGGGGCCTGGATCTGGGGGCCCAAGGTCTCTAAGGGCCCGAAGTCTCTGGGGGCCTGGCTCTTGGGACCCGAGGTCTCTGAGTCCCGGCTCTGGGTGCCAGAGTCTGGGTCATGGCTCTGGGGGCCTGAGGTCTCTGGGGGCCCAAGGTCTCTGGGGGCCCAAAGTCTATGGGGGCCCGTCTCTGGGGGCCTGAGGTCCTTGGGGGCATGAGGTCTCTGGGTGACAGAGGTCTGGGTCCCGGCTCTGGGGGCCTGAGGTCTCTGGGGTCCTGGCTCTGGGGGCCCAAGGTCTCTGGGGGCCTAGGGTATCTGGGGGCACAGCTCTGGGTGCCAGAGGTCTCTGAGTCCTGGCTCTGGGTGCCAGAGGTCTCCGAGTCCCGGCTCTGGGTGACAGAGGTCTGGGTCCCGACTCTGGGGGCCTGAAGTCTTTGGGGGCCCGAGGTCTCGTGGGGCCCAGCTCTGGGGGTGCCGAGGTCTCTGGGGCCCAGCTCCCGGAGCCTGAGGACTATGCGTGCCAGAGGTCTGGGTGCCAGACATCTGGGTCCCGGCTCTGAGGGCCTGAGGTCTCTGGGGTCCCGGTTCTGGGGCCTGAGGTCTCTAGGGTTCCAAGGTATCTGGGGTCCCAAGTTTTCTGGGGGGCTGGATCTGGGGGCCCGAGGTCTCTGGGGCCCGGCTTGGGGTACCAGAGGTCTAGGTCCTGACTCTGGGGACCTGAGGACTCTGGGTGCCTGAGGTCTCTGGGGCCCAAGGTCTCTGGGGGCCTGAGGTCTCTGGGGGCCTGAGGTCTCTGGCGGCTTGGCTCTGGGGGCCCGAGTTCTCTCATTCCCAGCTCTGGGTGCCAGAGGTCTGGGTCCTGGCTCTGGGGGCCCGAGGTCTCTGGGGAGCGAGGTCTCTAGGTACCCAAGATCTCTGGGGCCTGACTCTGTGTGCCAGAGTTCTGGGTCCCGGCTCTTTTGGCCCGAGGTCTCTGGGGTCCAGCACTGGGGCCCGAGGTCTCTGAGGGCCAAAGGGATCTGAGTCCCAGCTCTGGGTGCCAAAGGTCTGGGTCCCAGCTCTGGGGGCCCAAGGTCGCTGGAGCCTGAGGTCTCTGGGGTCCTGGCTCTGGGGGCCCAAGGTCTCTGGGGACCTGAGGTATCTGGAGGCCCAGCTCTGGGTGCCAGAGGTCTCTGAGTCCCAGCTCTGGGTGCAAGAGGTCTGGGTCCCGTTTCTGGGGGCCTGAGGTCTTTGGAGGCCCGAGGTCTTGGGGCCCAGGTCTGGGGGACCCGAGGTCTCTGGGGCCCAGCTCTGGGAGCCTTAGGTCTATGGGTGCCAGAGGTCTGGGTGCCATACGTCTGGGTCCCGGCTCTGAATGCCTGAGGTCTCTGGGGTCCCGGTTCTGGGGCCCTGAGGCCTCTAGGGTTCCAAGGTCTCTGAGGTCCTAAGTTTTCTGGGGGGCTGGCTCTGGGGCCCGAGGTCTCTGGGGCCCGGCTCGTGGTACCAGAGGTCTAGGTCCTGACTCTGGTGGCCTGAGGTCTCTGGGTGCCCGAGGTCTCTGGGGCCCGAGGTCTCTGGGGCCCAGCTCTGGGAGCCTGAGATCTCTGGGGGCTTGGCTCTGGGGGCCCGAGTTCTCGCAGTCCCAGCTCTGGGTGCCAGAGGTCTGGGCCCTTGCTCTGGGGGCCCGAGGTCTCTGGGGCCCACGGACTCTAGGTGCCTGAGGTCTCTGGGGCCTGACTCTGGGTAATGTATTGAAATAGGGTATGCAGTTCCTAAGGGCATGAAGATATACAAGGTCAGAGGGGTGCTAGGTTCTAAGTGCAGGGGCACACGTGAATGTCCTGTGATTCCTGGCGAGAGGGGGAAGCCCTCACACACCCAGCAAGCTAGGTGTCATGCTTCATCATTTGGGCCTGCTCCTCGTCGGGCCGGCGCTGCAATGCCCGACGGGCTCCCATAAATGGGGCTCTTTTTCGGAGATCTTTTGTTCCTGCCGTTTTGTGCAGTGGGGGTGAGGGGCCTAGTTGTGTAGATGTGGTAAAAGTGAGTTAAAACAGGTCAGTTAGTCCTTGAACAACCTTTATTCAGCTAGGTAAACTGCCCGATTAAAATGTATGGAGTGGCATAAACCTAGGGGTTATGTGCCTAGATATCTATGTCCTACTCTCAATAGGTCGACATGTTTCTTGCCTATACCGTCAGGGCGATCATTGGCAATTCTTCAGGACCAGATTGAAAAATGTTATCTACACATAATGAGAGGGGAAACCTACCTCCCAAATCGTGGTATAGTGGGCAATGTCCCACCGTTGTCACGGAACTTAAGGGCCTACTAAGTTAAGCCTCATCAGTCTCCGGCGCGATAAAAAGAGCACCAGCAGTAAGTGTCCGGCACTCCTATGCGTGCATGCAGTTTCACCTACCCTCACCGCCTGACTCTGGGTGCCAGAGGTCTGGGTCCCAGCTCTGGAGGCCCGAGGTCTCTGGGGCCCAGCTCTGTGGCCCGAGGTCTCTGAGGGCCCAAGGGATCTGAGTCCCAATTCTGGGTGCCAGAGGTCTGGGTCCCAGCTCTGGGGGCCCAAGGTCTCTGGAGCCTGAGGTATCTGGGGGCCTGATGTGTCTGGGGGTCCTAAGTCTCTTGGGACCCAAGGTCTCTGGACCCATCTCTTGAGGCCCAAAGTCTTTGGGGACCTGTGGTCTATGGGGGTCCAAGGTCTCTAGGTGCCAGAGGTCTGGGTCATGGCTCTGGGGGCCTGAGGTCTCTGGGGTCCCATCTCTAGGGGCCCAAGGTCTTGGGGGGTTGAGGTCTCTGGGGGCCTGGCTCTAGGTGTCCAAGGTGTTTGGGGGCCCGAGGTTTCTGGGGCCCGAGGTCTCTGGGTGCCAGAGGTCTGAGTCCTGGCTCTGGGTGCCAGAGGTCTGAGCCCCGGCTCTGGGTACTTGAGGTCTGGGACGTGGCTCTGGGGGCCTGAGGTCACTGGGGTCCTGGCTCTGGGGGCCTGAGTTATCTGGGGGCCTGGCTCTGGGTGCCAGAGGGCTCTGACTCCTGACTCTGGGTGCCAGAGGTCTCTGGAGGCCTGAGGTCTCTGAATGCCAGAGGTCTGGGTCTCGGCTCTGGGGGCCCAAGGTCTGGGTCCGAGCTCTGGGGGCCTGAGCTCTCTGGGGTCCTGAGGTCTCTGGGGCCTGATTCTGGGGGCCCAAGGTCTCTAGGTGTCAGAGGTTTGGGTCCCAGCTCTGGGTGCCAGAGGCCTGGTACCTGGCTCTGGATGCCTGAGACCTGTGAGGGCCCAAGGTCTCAGGCCCGAGGTCTCTGGGGGCCAGAGATTTCTTGGTGCCAGAGGTCTGGGTCCCAGCTTTGGGTGCCAGAGGTCTGGGTCCTGGCTCTGGGGGCCTGAGGTCTCTGGCTCCCAGCTCTGGGGGCCTGAGGTCTCTGGAGGCCTGAGGTCTCTGGGGCCCTGGCTGTGGGTGCCAGAGGTCTCTGAGTCTCTGCTTTGCGTGCCAGAGGTCTGAGTCCCAACTCTGGCGGCCCGGGGTCTCTGGTGGCCCAAGGTCTCTGGGGGTCTGAGGTCTCTGGAGGCTGGCTCCTGGGGGCCCAAGGTCTCTGGAGCCCATGGTCTCAAGGGGGCCCAAGGTCTAAGGGGGCCGGAGGTCTCTGAGGGACCAAGGTCTCTGGGGGCCAAAGGTCTCTGGGGGCCCAAAGTCTCTAGGGGCCTGAGGTCTCTGGGGGCCCAAGGTTTTTGGGGCCTGAGGTCTCTGGGTGCCAGACATCTGGGTCCCAGCTCTGGGTGCCAGAGGTCTGGGTCCCGACTTTGGGTGCCAGAGGTCTGGTTCCCAGCTCTGGGTGCAATATGTCTCTGGGGCCCGAGGTCCCTGGTGCCTGAGATCTCTAGGGCCCTGTGGTCTCTGGAGGCCCAGCTCTAGGTGCCAGAGGTCTCTGGGGGCCCAGCTCTGGGTTCCGGCTCTGGGTCCCAGAGGTCTCTGGGTCCTGTCTCTGGGGGACCGAGGACTCTGGGGGCTCAAGGTATCTAGGGCCCGAGTTCTCTAGGGCCTGGCTATGGGGGCCTGAGGTGTCTGGGGCCAAGCTCTGGGGGCCTAGGTCTCTAGGGCCCAGCTCTGGGGGCCTGAGGTCTCAGGGGGCCCAAGGTCTCTGGGTGCCAGAGGTCTGGGTCCCTGCTCTGGGGGCCTGAGGCCTCTGGGGTCCTGAGGTCTCTGGGGCCCAAGGTCTCTGGGGCCTGAGGCCTCTGGGTGCCAGATGTCTCTGGGGACCTGGCTCTGGGTCCCAGCTCTGGGTGCCAGAGGTCTCTGGGTTCCGGCTATGGGGGCCCGAGGTCTCTGGGGGCCCGAGGTGTCTGGGGGCCTGAGGTCTCTGGGGGCCCAAGGTCTCTGGGGGCCTGAGGTCTCTGGGGGCCTGAGATATCTGGGGCCCGAGGTCTCTGAGTCCCGGCTCTGGGTGCCAGAGGTCTGGGTCCCGGCTCTGGGGGCCTGCGATCCCTGGGGCCCGAGGTCTCTGGGGGCCCGAGGTCTCTGGGGGCCCAAAGTATCTGGGGCCCATCTCTGGGGGCCTGAGGTCTCTAGGGGCCTGAGGTCTGGATCATGGCTCTGGGGGCCTGAGGTCTCTCTGGTTACAGCTCTGGGGGCCCAAGGTCTTTGGGGGCCTGAGGTCTCTGGGGACCCATCTCTGGGGCCTGGCTCTAGGGGTCCAAGGTCTCTGAGGTCCTGAGGTCTCGTGGGGCCCGAGGTCTCTGTGCCACAGTGGTCTGAGTCCCGGCTCTGGGTGCCAGAGGTCTGGGTCCCGGCACTGGGGGCCTGGGGTCTCTGGGGTCCTGGCTCTGGGGGCCAGAGGTCTCTGGGGGCTTGAGGTATCTGGAGGCCCAGCTCTGGGTGCCAGAGGTCTCTGAGTCCTGGCTCTGGGTGCCAGAGGTCTGGGTCCTGGCTCTGGGGCTCTGAGGTCTTTGAGGGCCCAAGGTCTCTGGGGCCTGACATCTCTGGGGGCCTGAGGTCTCTGGGGCCTGAGATCTCTGGGACTTGGCTCTGGGGCCCCGAGTTCTCTCAGTCCCAGGTCTGGGTGCCAGAGGGCTTGGTCCTGGCTCTGGGGGCCCCCAGGTCTCTGGGGCCCGAAGTCTCTAGGTGTCAAAGTTCTCTGGGGCCTGACTCTGGGCGCCAGAGGTCTGGGTCCTGGCTCTGGGGGCCTGAGGTCTCAGGGGCCCTGCTCTGGGGCCCTGAGGTCTCTGAGGGCCCAAGGGATCTAAGTCCCAGCTCTGGCGGCCAGAGGTCTGGGCCCCGGCTCTGGGGGCCCGAGGTCCCTGGGGGCCCAAGTTCTTTGGGGCCCTGAGGTCTAGGGGTGCCCAAGGTCTCTAGGTGCCAGAGGTCTGGGTCACGGCTCTGGGGGCCTGAGGTCTCTGGGGTTCCAGCTCTGGAGGACCAAGGACTTGGGTGGCCCAAGGTCTCTGGGTGCCTGGCTCTAGGTGTCCAAGGTCTTTGGGGGCCCGAGGTTTCTGGGGCCCGAGGTCTCTGGGTGCCAGAGGTCTGAGTCCCGGCTCTGGGTGCCAGAGGTCTGAGTCCCGCCTCTGGGTGCCAGAGGTCTGGGTCGTGGCTCTGGGGGCCTGAGGTCTCTGGGTTCCCAGCTCGGGGGGCCCAAGGTCTCTGAGTACCGGCTCTGGGTGCCAGAGGGCTCTGGGGGCCTGAGGTGTCTGGGGCCCGGCTCTGGGGGGCCGAGGTGTCTAGGACCCAGCTCAGGTGGCCCGAGATCTCTGGGGGCCCGAGGTCTCTGGGTGCCAGAGGTCTGGGTCCCAGCTCTGGGTGCCATAGGTCTGGGTCCCGGCTCTGGGGTCCTAAAGTCTCTGGGATCCTGAGGTCTCTGGAGCCTGACTCTGAAGGCCCGAGGTCTCTAGGTGCCAGAGGTCTGGGTGCCGGCTCTGGGTGCCAGAGGTCTGGGGCCTGGCTCTGGGGGCCCGAGGTGTGTGGGGACCCAAGGTCTCTGGGGGCCGAGGTCTCTGGGGGCCCGAAGTCTCTGGGCCCCGAGGTCTCTGGGCCCCGAGGTCTCTGGGCACCCGAGGTCTCTGGAGGCCGAGGTCTGAGTGCCAGAGGTCTGGATTCCGGCCTGAGGTGTCTGGGGCCTGGCTCTGGGGCCCGAGGTCTCTGGATGCCTGAGGTCTGGGTCCCAGCTCTGGGTGGCATATGTCTGTGTCCCGGCTCTGATGGCCTGAGGTATCTGAAGTCCTGAGGTCTCTGGGGCCTGGCTCTGGCAGCCTGAGTTGTCTGGGTACCAGAGGTCTTGGTCCTGGCTCTGGGGGACTGAGGTCTCTAGGGGCACCAGGTCTCTCGGGCCTGGCTCTGGGGGCCCAGGTCTCTGGGGCCCGAGGTCTCGGGGGACCAAGGTCTCTGGGTGCCAGAGGTATGAGTCCCGGCTCTCGGTGCCAGAGGTCTGAGTCCCGACTCTGAGGGCCGAGGTCTCTGGGGGCCTGAGGTCTCTGGGTCCCGGCTCTGGGGCCCAAGGTCCCTGGGGTCCAAAGTCTCGAGGGGGCCCAAGGTCTCTGGGGGACTGAGGTCTCTTGGGGCCCAAGGTCTCTGGGGGCCTGAGGTCTCTGTAGGCCAAGGGTCTCTGGGGCCTGAGGTCTCTGGGGCCTGAGGTCTGGGTCCCCGCTCGGGTTGCCAGAGGTCTGGGTCCTGGCTCTGGGTGACAGAGGACTGTGTCCCGGCTCTGGGTGCCAGAGGTCTGAGTCCCGGCTCTGGGTGCCATAGGTCTTTGTGGCCCAAAGTATCTGGGGCCCAAGGTCTCTGTGTCCATGAGGTCAAACACAAGTGGCCTACCCACTCAACTCACCACCTATCTAACAACACCCCCACTATCTCCAACCATCTCTGCCTACACTAGGAGCGTTCAGCCTTCCTGGAGGACCTCACCCATCCATAATCATTCCTCCCAACCCAATAGGCTAGTCAGACAGCTATCAATCGACAATCTACTCAACCTTCTAGACTCCTATAAGCCTTCCCCTGCAGATCTCTCTCGACACGCCACCAAGATCAAGACTATCATCTCTCATCCCTCCAGCTCCTCCCGCCCCAATAGCACACTATAAACAATTTTAACCTCACCTCAGTTCCCATCTCCCACAGACCCTCTAATACGACTAGCTCTAACACACCCCTGAAATGTGCATTACTAAACTGCCACTCAGCTGTGAAACATACGGCTGATATAACTGCACTTACTCTCAACCAGGACCTTGACATCCTGGGTCACGGCTCTAGGGGCCTGAGGTCTCTGGAGTCCCAGCTCTGGAGGCCCAAGGTCTTGGGTAGCCCAAGGTCTCTGGGGGCCTGGCTCTAGGTGTCCAAGGTCTTTGGGGGCCCGAGGTTTCTGGGGCCCAAGGTCTCTGGGTGCTAGAGGTCTGAGTCCCGGCTCTGGGTGCCAGAGGTCTGAGTACCACCTCTGGGTGCTAGAGGTCTGGGTCATGGCTCTGGGGGCCTGAGGTCTCTGGGAACATGGCTCTGGGGGCCCGAGGGGGTCCTGACTCTGGGGACCTGAGGTCTCTGCGTTCCCGGCTCTGGGGGCCCAAGGTATCTAAGTACCGGCTCTGGGTGCCAGAGGGCTCTGAGTCCTGGTTCTGGGTGCCAGAGGTCTCTGGGTGCCAGAGGTCTCTGGAGGCCTGAGGTGTCAGGAGGTCTGAGGTCTATGGAGGCCCAAGGTCTCTGGGTGCCAGATGTCTGGGTCCCGGCTCTGGGGGCCCAAGGTCTGGGTCCCAGCTCTGGGGGCCTGAGGTCTCTGGGGTCCTGAGGTCTCTGGGGCCTGGCTCTGAGGGCCCAAGGTCTCTGGGTGCCAGAGGTCTGGGTCCGGGCTCTGGGTGCCAGAGGTCTGGTGCCCGGCTCTGGGGGCCCCAAACCTGTGAGGGCCCAAGGTCTCTGGGGACCCGAGGTCTCTGGGGGCCGGAGATCTCTTGGTGCCAGAGATCTGGGTCCCAGCTCTGGGTGTGGGAGTTCTGGGTCCTGGCTCTGGGGGCCCGAGGTCTCTGGGTCCCTGCTCTTGGGGCCCGAGGTCTCTGGGTTCCGGTGCTTGGGGCCTAAGGTCTCTTTGTCCTGGCTCTGGGGCCCAGATGTCTCTGGGGCTGAGGTCTCTGGGGGGTGAGGCCTCTGGGGCACAAGTTCTCTGGGGCCCGGCTTTGGGGGCCCAAGGTCTCTGGGGGCACCAGGTCTCTGGGGCTGGTTCTGGGGGCCCGAGGTGTCTGGGTGCCAGAGGTCTGAGTCCCTGATCTGGGTCCCAGAGGTCTGGGTCCGCCTCTGGGGGCCCGAGGTCTCTTGGGCCCCCAGAGGCAGAGGTCGAGGCAGAGGCAAGAGGTCTCTTAGGGCACCAGGTCTCTGGGGCCCCGGCTGTGGGTGCCAGAGGTCTCTGAGTCTCTGCTCTGGGTGCCGGAGGTCTGAGTCCCAACTCTGGGGGCCCGAGGTCTCTGGTGGCCTGAGGTCTCTTGGGGCCCGAGGTCTCTGGGGGCTGGCTCCTAGGGGCCCAAGGTCTCTGGGGCCCGAGGTATCAAGAGGGCCCAAGATCTCAGGTGGCCCGAGGTCTCTGGGGGCCCAAGGTCTTTGGGGGCCGAAGGTCTCTAGGGGCCCAAGGTGTCTGGGGGCCCAAGGTCTCTGGGGGCCCAAGGTCCTTGGGGCCTGAGGTCTCTGGGTGCCAGATGTCTGGGTCCCGGCTCTGGGTGCCAGAGGATTGGGTCCCGGCTTCGGGTGCCAGAAGTCTGGTTCCTGGCTCTAGGTGCCATATGTCTCTTGGGCCCGAGGTCTCTGGTGCCTGAGGTCTCTGGGGCCCTGAGGTCTCTGGAGTCCAAGCTCCTGGTGCCAGAGGTCTCTGGGGGCCCAGCTCTGGGTTCCGGCTCTGGGTGCCAGAGGTCTCTGGTCCTGTCTCTGGGGGCCAGAGGTCTGGTTCCAAGGTCTCTGGGTGTAGGAGGTCTCTGGGGCCCTGAGCTCTCTGGGGGCCCAGCCCTGGGTGCCAGAGGTCTCTGGGGGCCCGGGTCTGGGGACTGAGGTCTCTGGGGTCCTGAGGTCTCTGGGGCCTGGCTCTGGGGCCTGAGGTCTCTGGGTGCCATAGGTCTGGGTCCCAGCTCTGGGTCCAACAAGAGAGGGACAGAGGGGCAAGTTTACCGAGGTCCAGCGTACATGCCCCAGAAGGCTGTGTACAACAAGAGTACGAAGTTCCTCTGTGATTAGGTTAGGGAAGCTGTAGAGATGAGTGAGTCACTGAAGACCACTGATGTGTATGCAAAGAAGGGGGAATTTCTCTTGTCGGAACTAGGGTTCTCACACACCCAGCAAGCTAGGTGTCATGCTTCATCATATGAGCCTGCCCCTCGTCAGGTCGGCGCTGCAATACCTGACGGGCACCCAGACCGGGGCTCTTTATCGGGGATCTTTTGTTCCTGCCGGTGGGTGCAGTGGGGGTAAGGGTCCTAGTGTGTGTAGATGTGAGGGGATGTGAGTCTAAAATAGGTCAGTTAGTCCTAGCCAACATTTTATTCCCAACCCAATAGGCTAGTCAGACAGCTATCAATCGACAATCTACTCAACCTTCTAGACTCCTATAAGCCTTCCCCTGCAGATCTCTCTCGATACGCCACCAAGATCAAGACTATCATCTCTCATCCCTCCAGCTCCTCCCGCCCCAATAGCACACTATAAACAATTTTAACCTCACCTCAGTTCCCATCTCCCACACGCCCTCTAATACGACTACCTCTAACACACCCCTGAAATGTGCATTACTAAAGTGCCACTCAGCTGAGAAACATGCAGCTGATATAACTGCACTTATTCTCGACCAGGACTTTGACATCCTCATGCTCATGGAATCCTAGTTAAAAGATTCCTCCATTCCCTCCTTCGACATTTTGGTCCCCCTAGGTATGGCATCATCAGATTAAACCTCTCAGGACGCTTGGGGGGTGGCCAGCCTGTATTTACATAGCTTCACTCTCTGTGAAACAATCTCACACCTCTTCTCTGCCCTCTTGTGAGAACCTCAAGATAGACATCTACACCTCCAGTAACTCAAAGTGCTCTCTCCATGCATTTTATAACCCACCTGGGGGTATCCGTTCTTTCATTGAACAGATCATGGTGGTTAGCTCCTACAACATCAACGACCATACTAACCAGATCTTCCTTGGTGACTTCAACATCCATTGGAACAATACCAATGACCCACTCTTGAACTGTTTCAAATCCTTCCTCCAAGACCTCAAGCTCTTCCAAGCCTGGAACAGGCCCATCCATAAGAAAGGAGCCACCCTTGACCCAGTCATTGCTAAAAAAAAGAACACCCTAGAAGTTGACTCTATTCTCCCTTGCGATTCACCTGACCACCACTGCATCACCTTCTCCCTAAATATAAAATCAATGACCTCCAAGGGCCAACCAAAGAAAGCCAAACACTGAATCCGTTGCACCTGCAACATTAACTCACTCTTTATATCTACTGCAAGCTGTGAAACCTTGCTCCCGCCTCCCACCATGACCGATGCCCAAGACTATTTCAATTCAATGTCAAATATCATGGGCACCATAGCCCCTAAGCAACTAAAAAGAATCCCGTCCAAATGATCCAACCCCTGGTTCAACAGTGATCTTAATGAAGAGCTGTGACTCTTTAGACTTGCTGAAAATGCATGGAGACACACCCCTTCTGTGTCCAATCTCAAATTCCTACGTCAAAGAAACAGTGCCTACAATAAGCACATTAGGATCTCCATAGCAGCGTTCTTTCAAAACCAACTAGACACTGCTACTAATAGACCTAAGAAACTGTTCAAAATTATCAGAAACCAATCTAGCTGCAGAAGCGATCTTGACTCCACAAACAACAAAGCACCCCCTAACTGTGAAACCTTTGCCTCCTTTTTCACTGAGAAAACGTCATTAATCACTAACGACATCCAGACCACTCTCAAACGTCTTCCGCACAAACCCCTCTTACTCCCCTACACAACAGACCATGAAGCACGCCCGTATAATCGCCCCCATCTCTCCCAAAAATGACACCACCTGGTCTATCTTCATAACCCTCGATGAGATTGGCACTCTAAATCTTCTGACCTCCTTGAAATATTCTAACCACTTCATTGATCCCCTCCCCTCCACACTCCTAAATAAGTCCACTCACTTCCTACTCCCACTATGGACTAAAATAATCAATGCCTCTCTCGCCCTAGGCTCCCTACCCGACTGCCTCAAGATTGGTCAGGTTATCTCTATCCTAAAAAAAACAACTCTGACAAGTCCGATCCCAATAACTACTGCCCCGTCTCCAACATCCCCATTCTGGCCAAACTCCTAGAAAAATCTGCGCACCTATATCTCCACAATCACGTTGAACAATTCCAACTAATAGACCATTGCCAATGTGGCTTCCATCCGGGTCACAGCACTGAAACTGCCATGGCCCACATTGTCGATGATGCTCTACACTCGCTTGACCAGAATGAACTTTGCCTCTTGATCCTACTGGATCTGTCAGCAGCCTTTGACACCATCTACCATGCTACCCTGCTCGATCTCCTAGACCACAGGATGGGCCTCTCCGGCACAGTACTAGAATGGTTCTCCTCCTTTCTACACAACAGGTCACAGCGCTTCCTAACTAATCACTCTCTATCCGAGCTGGCTCCTCTATCACTGGGCGTCCCCCAAGGCTCTATCCTCTCCCCGACATTGTTCAACCTCTACATGGAGCTGCTAACCCATATCCTCAAAGGCTCCCACATCTCCTACCATATGTATGCTGATGACACCCAGCTCTACATGAGAATAACCTCCCTCTAGGATATCCACATCTTCAATAACAGCCTAACAATAACCCAACAATGGCTGACTCGCAATCACCTCAAACTCAACACCCTTAAACCTGAATTCTTATTGATCGCCCCATCCACTACCACCTCCAATGTCAAAGAATGGCTCCCCATTCTCTCCGCCCTGAATTACACCCCAGAGGTCTGGTCATCAACTCTGCCAAAGCCCTAGGTATTACTTTAGACAAAGCCCTCTCCATGCAAAAACACATCAGCACCATCACTACAGGAGTTAACCATCAGCTACACATCCTTAGGAATCTTAAACCTTTGCTCCCTGTGACTGACCTCACAAATGCGACTCATGCACTTGTGCTTTTGAAACTAGGTTATGGTAGAGCTACCCTAGTGGGCCTCCTGAAAACCTCACTTGCTCCTCTTAGGGCTACACTTAATGAAGCAGCTAGGCTCATCATGGGTTCTAAGAAGACTGATCACATCACCCCTGAACTTTAAGCTCTGAATTGGCTACCTTTCGAGGCCAGAATGCATTTCAAAATTGTGTTTATTGCCCTGTGAGGTACTGCATCTGTGGACTTAGAATGTGGCTGGGCGTCCTTGCATCCTAGACCGTGCTGGGATTTCTGTGGTTGCAAGCACCCAGAGTGCTCAGTACTTTTGTAGAGCTTAGTTGAGGAAATTTGTAAAGAGTGAGATTAGCTGCAAAGGGTAGGGTACAATGCAAAAGTGACTGGACCTATGGGGAAGGGTACAGCAGTAGTAGGAGTAACGGGCAGGTGGGTTTATAGGTGTATAAGGGAAACATCCATTACAACGCAGTCATTACAACGACCTACCTTTACAACGCAACTGTTACAACGCAACTGCCTTTACATCGCATGCCATTACAATGCATGCTATTACAACGCATGTCACTACAACGCATGCCATTACAACGCATACCATTACAACGCATGCCATTACAACGCATTATAAGGTAAGTAATGGAGATTTTTTAGTATTAGGGTGGGTATGGGTTTTGGGGTACATGGGAATAGTAATTTTTACTTCTACACTATCCAACACTTTAAATTTTTACCCCTACACTATCCAACACTTACCCTACAGTTGCACTCACTGGAGTGGGAATAGTAATTTTTACCCCTACACTATCCAACACTTACCCTACTGTTGCCCTAAAAGTATTATGCATTGTAATGGTATGCGTTGTAATGGTATGCATTGTATGGAATGCGTTGTAATGGTAGTTTTAAAAAATGCGTTGTAATGGCATGCGTTGTAAAATCATGCAATATAATTGTAGTTGCGATGTAAAGTGTGCGTTGTAAAAGCATGCGTTGTAATTGCATGCGTTGTAACATCATATATTTGTGTATAAATGTGAATTTAGGAAGCTTGACTCTAAATATGAAGCAATAGAGTACTGTACAATGGGGACATTGTCATTGAGTCAAATGCCCCAAATTTGGCATGGTTGCTGATGAATCCCTAGTTAGCAGATATCTATTTAGATCAAGCTATGCATTTTTAGGGTTTGATTTGTTAAGTAAATTCCAATTTGTAATCATTTCAAGGTCAAAGCCTACTAGATAGAGCAGCTCTCTGGTTTGGTGAAGACTTCTTGGGGACATTCTGAAAGCTGACCTAAGAATGCCTTCCGCCAATTGCTTACCATTGTCTTTGTGGTTTGTAACTCACATTTGCTTGATTTCTATTTGCTGGCTGTATTTGTTTTAGGCTGTCCAGCTTGAGTTAGTCCCTCCGTTGGAGCATTTCCTGTTTACTGTATTCTTCCACGAGTGCTTGCTTTTTGTTAACAGGCCTATAAATGCTCTTATCTTGTCACGTTTGCTGTGCAATCAAAGACAGAGGTCAAATGTCATGCTCTGTTTCGAGGGAGCATGGCGTTTACTTTTATTTCTCTGACTTCTAAGTAAGAGGATTAACCTGACAAGCTGGGGGTGTGAAAGCAAAGGCTTTTTTCTAGCACACAAGGACATGTAAATGTCTGCAAATGAACAGTGGAAATATTTCAGAACATATCAGAATTAGGAAAGTACAAATGAAGCACATTTTTTGTAATTCTATAGTATGTTGGAAAAAAGTATTTGAATACAATCAAAACAAATCAATACGTTAGTTAATGCCATTACCACACATTATCGTTTGTAAGCTGTATAGTTTTATCAGTAAAACTGTACGTCTGTGCAAATGTAATGGTCATTTCAATTGAAAATGTGTTGTCTGTAATGGAAGTGCGCTACCACACCATGCATACTCCACTATACTCACTCTACAAAACATTTTTCCCCTACACTCTACACCACTCCACTCTACGTCACTCTACTCTTCGCCACTCTACTCCACTCTGTGCTACTCCACTCTGTGCCACTCCACTCTACGGCACTCCACTCTATGCCACTCCACTTTACGACTTTCTACTCTAAGGCATTCACTCTACGACACTTTACTCCACTCTATGCCACGCCACGCTACACCAATATAGGCCACTCTATGGCACTCTACTCTAGAGCATGCAACGCCACTCCACGCCACCCTACTCTACTCTAAAAAGCTCTACTCCACTCTATGGCACTCTACTCCACTCTATGTAACTCCCTCTATGCCATTCCATACCTCTTTACTCCACTCTATGCCACTCCACTCTACTCCATTCTACTGTATGGCACACTGCTCCACCCTACTACACTTTACACCACTCCACTCTATGCCAATCTGTACCACCCTATTCTACGACACTCTATGCCACTCTACTCTACTCCACTGTACACCACTACGCCACTCTATATCACTCCACTCTAGATTTCTCCACTATATACCACTCCACTCTACTCCACTCTACACCTCTCCACTCTACTCCACTCTACACCACTCCACTCTACTCCACTCTACCCAACACTACTCTACTCTGCTCTACTTCACGACACTCAGCTCAACTCCACTCCAAGCCACTCCATTCTATCCCACTCCACACTATGCCACTCCACGTCACTCCACTCTACGGCACACTACTATACTCCTGTTGCTAGAACGTGAAATACCTTGAAAAATCAAGATACAAGAGGCATTTGGCAAAACAGGAACAGTTTGTGTAATGAAACAGTACGGCCGGGAGAACAGTTACAGGCATAGGGTCTGAAGACTGTCTCAACTTAAAATCGATCTGAACTGGGTTTTATACAATTCATTGAATACCATAAAATAGATACTTTTTTGGTAAGGAATGTGAACCGCTGTCTTTGGAGCCATAAATGAATGTATTCGATAAGGATCCAGGTGGGCTTTCGACTTTGCGTGAACAGAATGCGACCAGTGGGTAACGTGCCCAGATGTCTGGCATGGGGAGCACGTGATTACTGTTTATACTGTGTGTGCTATATCCTGATTCGCTATGTGTTCCTAACTTTATGTAGCATTTGACTTTATGGTGTTTTGGGAACGTGCGTACCTCTCCGGTCATGTGTGCTTTATTGAGGCAATCTCCCTGAACCATTGTGGATTTGCTGCGCCTATCTGTGGGATTGGTCTAGGATTTCCTGTTCACGCATTTGTCTGCAGGCTACGTGCCACTCCACCTGTGACCTGTCAGTCAGTGACCTCGGACCTGGGTCTCAGAGCCTGCCGGCCTGTGTATTTCTGAGTCGGAGTTGACATGGAGTTCAGAGCGGGTGAATTCGTTAATAAAGATGCAATTTCGTTTTTATACATAAATGTATCATTCTTCATATTGACAGTGTCTTTTTCAATATTAACACTCTAATCTACGCAACTACACTCTATGACACTCTGCTCTACTCTATGCCACTCCACTCTACACCAATCTTTACCACTCTAGGCCACTCTACGGCACTCTGTTCTATTACAATCCACTCTACCCCACTCTACAACACTCTAAAACACTCCACTATATGCCATGACATTCTACTTCACACTTCATCCCTCCACTCTATGCCCCTCCACTCTACGACACACTACTCTACTCTACGTCACTTCACTCTATGACACTCTACTCCACTCTATGCCACTCCACCCTAGGCCACGCTACGGCACTCCACTCAACGATACTCCACGCCACTCCACTCCATGCCACTCTACTCCACTCTAAAACACTCTACTACACTCTATGCCACTCCACTCTACAACACTCCATGCTGTGTCACTCTACTCTGCAACACTCCACTCTCCACTATGTGCCACTCGACAACACTCTACGACACTCCACTTCACTTCACTTCACTCTATTTATATGCACTTTATTAATCTGATCATATTAAATTTTCTAACAAGTTGAAGACCCCCTAAGAAGGCATGGGAGGTCCATGGACCAAAGGTGAACAACTGCTGGCATAAGTTACAGCTGTTGTACATTACTCAAAGGGGGCATGTGGTGAACCTCAGATCCTCCTCCACCAAGCATCGCCGCCCCTTTGCCACACCCGGCCAGAAGGGCCAGAGTAAAATACAAATGTTTATGTTTAAAAATGAGCTACAGCAATTGAAACATCCCTACCTTTAAGCACGCTGAAACTTTTCAGACACTCCTCCCCAGTCACAGATCTGGGTTGAATACATCATCATTCTTTAGCTCACTTCACCACCCCAGTTCAGACACAGCCATATGCAAATCAGTCTTGACCCTGTGCCTCATGGGAACAGTCCAGCCCCAACTGCCAAGCCAAGTCTTCCCTGGACCGGAAACAAGCATCCTGGGACCGGTTTCGGGGTAACACCCCTCATCAGCCAGGCTAGCTTGAATCTAGTGGCACAGTGAGCAAGGGACCCATGTCTGGACATACCCTGTCTTAAGGCCGAGGGTACCTTTGCTACACCACTGACTTTCACCCGGATCTCACATTCCAGCTTGCACTTTAGAGACTCCAAATATCATTATCCTGCCTCGTGCTCGAGTTCCCGCCCTCTTGGTCCTCTATAAATGCGAGACTAGGGGTCCCATAAAATTATGAAAAAAACAGTTTGCCCAAGATTACAAACTACGCCGCAGGTAGTGAGTGAGTCCTAAATACTACAGTCTCCTCTCCCTTGATTTTAAGATGCCCTCTTGTTTTATGGAGGAGAAATAACATCCAGGGGGCGGGGCTAGTGGCCCCATATTTAAGTCATATTTAATAATCTTACTTGCGATTCTTCTCCGATCCCCTCCCCTCCCATAAATCCTGCCTTATTGGAATGCTTGCAGCGCTCTCTCTGGTTACTCCCTGTAATGTATCTGTTTATATTTCTGTGCTCTTATAGTGTCTCGAAGTGGACGAAATGTGTCCTCTTGGCGCTCAATATTATATCCAATAAAGCAATGCGTACAATCGTACGTCTGTTTGTTGAAAAGTACTCTATTTTCTGAATGCCACCATTGCGTTTGTCATTTTGCTCTTTACGGGACCTGAAAGCACCATAAAATAGCCAGGCAGCATTTAGGCGCTATGTAAACACTTCAGTAAGTAATTGGCCGCCACTTGGTGCTCCCTGGGGAGCCTCTCGGATTCCCCAAGGAAAGAGCGCAAGCACGCCTGGACGGAGGGGGTGGAGGGGGCAGGGCAGGGGGGGAGAGGTGGACCGAGGAGGAGGGTGGGCACAAAAACACAAGCCGGCCTGATATCCTCCCAGACCTGTCCCTGGTTCTAGGGAAGAGAGGAGCTTTATTTGGGAAAGAAAACATCTGCCATTTGGAGGGAAACCAGAGAGCTTGTTTGCTGATAGTTCGTGGCAAGGGGAAGCGGACGGCAGCAGCAGAGGGACACAAAACTCCCCGTGGCTTGGAGCCTCCGGTCTAGCGGGTCCGCGCGCCCAGGGGTGCACGAGGAGTGACATCTCCAGGTCCCGGTCCCCTGCGCACTAGGAGCGACATTAACGCGACCGCGAGAGACAAGTGCCCAAGGAGGCCCCCCAAAGACATCAAGAGCGACACTTCTAAGCCCCCAGCACATCAGGAAGGAACCAACCAGGACCAGCAGGTCCGAGCGACCAGGTACATCTTTACAGCAGGACATCTCAGGGCTTGGAGCCCCAGAAGCCAAGGCCCCCTTGAAACGAGACATCTCCAGAACAAGCAGACCTCAGCAGGCAAGAACCCCTCCCTACAGCAGAAACAACATCTCCAGGAGCAGGAGACCAAGGAGCTAAGGCCCCCCTTGAAACAAGGGGTGAGATCTTCAGAACTATCAGATCCTAGCAAGCAAGACGCCACACTGCAGCAGGAGAGACATCTCCAGGACTAGAAGGCGTGACGAGCCAAGGCCTCCTCGAAGCAAGGGGCTACATCTCTAGAACTAGCAGACCTCAGCAGGCAAGACGCCCCGCTGCAGCAGAAACAACATCTCCAGGAGCAGGAGACCAAGGAGCTAAGGCCCCCCTTGAAACAAGGGGCGAGATCTTCAGAACTATCAGATCCTAGCAAGCAAGACGCCACACTGCAGCAGGAGAGACATCTCCAGGACTAGCAGACCTCAGCAAGCAAGACGCCCCGCTGCAGCAGGAGAGACATCTCCAGGACTAGCAGACCTCAGCAAGCAAGACGCCCCGCTGCAGCAGGAGAGACATCTCCAGGACTAGAAGGCGTGACGAGCCAAGGCCCCCTTGAAACGAGACAACATCTCCAGAACTAGCAGACCTCAGCAGGCAAGAACCCCTCCCTACAGCAGAAACAACATCTCCAGGAGCAGGAGACCAAGGAGCTAAGGCCCCCCTTGAAACAAGGGGCGAGATCTTCAGAACTATCAGATCCTAGCAAGCAAGACGCCACACTGCAGCAGGAGAGACAGCTCCAGGACTAGCAGACCTCAGCAAGCAAGACGCCCCGCTGCAGCAGGAGAGACATCTCCAGGACTAGCAGACCTCAGCAAGCAAGACGCCCCGCTGCAGCAGGAGAGACATCTCCAGGACTAGAAGGCGTGACGAGCCAAGGCCTCCTTGAAGCAAGGGGCTACATCTCTAGAACTAGCAGACCTCAGCAGGCAAGACGCCGCCCCGCTGCAGCAGGAGAGACATCTCCAGAACTAGCAGACCTCAGCAAGCAAGACGCCCCACTGCAGCAGGAGAGACATCTCCAGGACTATAAGGCGTGACGAGCCAAGGCCTCCTTGAAACAAGGGGCTACATCTCTAGAACTAGCAGACCTCAGCAGGCAAGACGCCCCGCTGCAGCAGGAGAGACATCTCCAGGACTAGAAGGCGTGACGAGCCAAGGCTTCCTTGAAACAAGGGGCTACATCTCTAGAACCAGCAGACCTCAGCAGGCAAGACGCCCCGCTGCAGCAGGAGAGACATCTCCAGGACTAGAAGGCGTGACGAGCCAAGGCCTCCTTGAAACAAGGGGCTACATCTCCAGAATTAGCAGACCTTAGCAGGCAAGAACCCCTTCTCTACCGCAGAAACGACATCTCCAGGAGCAGGAGACCCAAGAAGCTAAGACCCCTTGAAACAAGGGGCGAGATCCACAGCACTAAGAGATCCAAGCAAGCAAGACTCCTCTCACACAGGTGTGACATCTCCAAGCCCCTTCACGTAAGGAGTGGAATCGCTAGGACTAGCAGATCAAAGTGCCAAGACCACCTTGATAGCAGGAGCGACATCTTCGGGGCGAACAGATCCAAGCGTTCAGGGCTGCTTTGCTTCGGGAGGGGGAACACCTTCCAAAATTGATAATCTAGTGCCCAAGGCTCTCTTCACCCAGGATACAACATCTTCTATACTTTGGACACAAGCATCCCCCACACCAGGACGATCCAAGCACCCACAATCTTCTATACTTTGGACACAAGCATACCACACACCAGGACTATCTAAGCACACAAGATCTTCTTGACTCGAGAAGCAACATCTGGAATCCCTGGGAGATCTGGTCACCCAAGGCTCCCCTCACCTCAAGAACGGCATCCACTAGACTTTAGATCCAAGCATCCAACAGCTTCTTGACAACAGGTGTGACATCCTCCAGACAGGGGTGATCCAACCACCCAGCGTCTTCTGAACACCAAGATCAGCAACCCCTGGACCTTATAGATCTGACCGGCCAACAAGCACTTCACATCAGGCGTGACGTCTTCCAGACCTGGGAGGTCTGACCAACTAACGCCATCCGAACATCTACTGAACCTGGAAGATCTGAGTACACAACTTCCCATTTACCATCCAAACACCCAGTACTTTCTTGCCATCAGAAGTGACAACCTGTGAGCTGGGCACGCAACGTGCCATCTACGTCCCAACCACCTACAGCCACCACCCGGCCCAACACCAGTGTGTTAACGTGAAACTATCGTGGGTGGGAATGTCTAACCCGATGGAGCACGAGAGCGGGGCTGATACCGGCTCAGCACGCCGGGAGTCGGTGCTGCTGGAGGACGCTGCCACGACCCTCTCTCCGGTGCCACCGCCGTACTGCGCCGAGCCCGTAGTGCTCGAGCTGCGGGAGTCTCTGGACTGCTGGGCCTGCGCGGTGCTCATCACGGCACAGAACCTTCTCATTGGTGCCATCAACGTCGTCCTGGTGGGACTGGTCTTCGGGGTCATCCTGATGCCTGCGGCAGCCATGTTGTTCTTCGGCTTCCTGTGCCACAGCAAGGTACGTACTTCCGGTATTGCTGACCCCTCTCCCCATACATGCCAACAGACCTGATTCCGGTGGGAGACTTCCGATTTTAGAAGCAGAAAATGGCTTTATTTTAGCTGTTTCCCGCCTAAAATCATCGTTGATACAATATAAATCAATGGAAAAAATGCATTGCCTCGACTTTGTTTTCAAAATCTCACACTTTCCTGTTGTAAAATGTTGCTTTGTATGCTTCCCTCCCACCTAAAGTGGGGTCAAACTAGGCCACTAGCACTTGGCAGGCGCTCGAGAGAGCGGTCCAGCCATTCATGATTCAAGATTTGACAGGGTCAGACTGGTAATCATGATTACAGGTGCTGACTGTGTGCACATCGATGCAAACACACACACACAAAGCCTTGTCTTACCCAGACTACTACTGTGGTGTCATGTGGTGTCAGTGGATTGCCTCGAGCTGCCCCCTCACAGCTTCAGATTACAGTACCATCCTAACAAGTAGGGATAACACACACCATAATACTACTATAAATGCTGCATGTAGGGTGCCCTTTCATTTCACACACCTCTACACGTACTAGTACTTCCAAGTTCATGCCAACACCACCAGAACATGTGACAAATGCTCTCACGCTGTGAGGTCCCTCAGTTCTTCACCTACAATTCTTGCTACAGCCACACCCAGGTCTACTACAACAGCACACAGGTCTACAAAAACACACAGGTCTAGAACCACACACAGGTCTGCTACAAACACAGACAGGCTTACAGCCACACCCAGGTCTACTATAACAGCACACCGGTCTACAAAAACACACAGGTCTAGAACCACACACAGGTCTGCTACAAACACAGACAGGCTTACAGCCACACCCAGGTCTACTATAACAACACACCGGTCTACAAAAACACACAGGTCTAGAACCACACACAGGTCTGCTACAAACACAGACAGGCTTACAGCCACACCCAGGTCTACTATAACAGCACACCGGTCTACAAAAACACACAGGTCTAGAACCACACACAGGTCTGCTACAAACACAGACAGGCTTACAGCCACACCCAGGTCTACTATAACAGCACACCGGTCTACAAAAACACACAGGTCTAGAACCACACACAGGTCTGCTACAAACACAGACAGGCTTACAGCCACACCCAGGTCTACTATAACAGCACACCGGTCTACAAAAACACACAGGTCTAGAACCACACACAGGTCTGCTACAAACACAGACAGGCTTACAGCCACACCCAGGTCTACTATAACAGCACACCGGTCTACAAAAACACACAGGTCTAGAACCACACACAGGTCTGCTACAAACACAGACAGGCTTACAGCCACACCCAGGTCTACTATAACAACACACCGGTCTACAAAAACACACAGGTCTAGAACCACACACAGGTCTGCTACAAACACAGACAGGCTTACAGCCACACCCAGGTCTACTATAACAGCACACCGGTCTACAAAAACACACAGGTCTAGAACCACACACAGGTCTGCTACAAACACAGACAGGCTTACAGCCACACCCAGGTCTACTATAACAGCACACCGGTCTACAAAAACACACAGGTCTAGAACCACACACAGGTCTGCTACAAACACAGACAGGCTTACAGCCACACCCAGGTCTACTACAACAGCACACAGGTCTACAAAAACACACAGGTCTAGAACCACACACAGGTCTGCTACAAACACAGACAGGCTTACAGCCACACCCAGGTCTACTATAACAGCACACAGGTCTACAAAAACACACAGGTCTAGAACCACACACAGGTCTGCTACAAACACAGACAGGCTTACAGCCACACCCAGGTCTACTATAACAGCACACCGGTCTACAAAAAACACACAGGTCTAGAACCACACACAGGTCTGCTACAAACACAGACAGGCTTACAGCCACACCCAGGTCTACTATAACAGCACACCGGTCTACAAAAACACACAGGTCTAGAACCACACACAGGTCTGCTACAAACACAGACAGGCTTACAGCCACACCCAGGTCTACTATAACAGCACACCGGTCTACAAAAACACACAGGTCTAGAACCACACACAGGTCTGCTACAAACACAGACAGGCTTACAGCCACACCCAGGTCTACTATAACAGCACACCGGTCTACAAAAACACACAGGTCTAGAACCACACACAGGTCTGCTACAAACACAGACAGGCTTACAGCCACACCCAGGTCTACTATAACAGCACACCGGTCTACAAAAACACACAGGTCTAGAACCACACACAGGTCTGCTACAAACACAGACAGGCTTACAGCCACACCCAGGTCTACTATAACAGCACACCGGTCTACAAAAACACACAGGTCTAGAACCACACACAGGTCTGCTACAAACACAGACAGGCTTACAGCCACACCCAGGTCTACTATAACAGCACACCGGTCTACAAAAACACACAGGTCTAGAACCACACACAGGTCTGCTACAAACACAGACAGGCTTACAGCCACACCCAGGTCTACTATAACAGCACACCGGTCTACAAAAACACACAGGTCTAGAACCACACACAGGTCTGCTACAAACACAGACAGGCTTACAGCCACACCCAGGTCTACTATAACAGCACACCGGTCTACAAAAACACACAGGTCTAGAACCACACACAGGTCTGCTACAAACACAGACAGGCTTACAGCCACACCCAGGTCTACTACAACAGCACACAGGTCTACAAAAACACACAGGTCTAGAACCACACACAGGTCTGCTACAAACACAGACAGGCTTACAGCCACACCCAGGTCTACTACAACAGCACACAGGTCTACAAAAACACACAGGTCTAGAA
Organism: Calotriton arnoldi; assembly: GCA_963921515.1. Taxonomy (NCBI): domain Eukaryota; kingdom Metazoa; phylum Chordata; class Amphibia; order Caudata; family Salamandridae; genus Calotriton; species Calotriton arnoldi. The sequence continues at coordinate 3,206,275 of CAWUFW010000272.1, read as the reverse complement.
CCACACACAGGTCTGCTACAAACACAGACAGGCTTACAGCCACACCCAGGTCTACTATAACAGCACACCGGTCTACAAAAACACACAGGTCTAGAACCACACACAGGTCTGCTACAAACATAGACAGGCTTACAGCCACACCCAGGTCTACTACAACAGCACACAGGTCTACAAAAACACACAGGTCTAGAACCACACACAGGTCTGCTACAAACACAGACAGGCTTACAGCCACACGCAGGTCTACTATAACAGCACACCGGTCTACAAAAACACACAGGTCTAGAACCACACACAGGTCTGCTACAAACACAGACAGGCTTACAGCCACACCCAGGTCTACTACAACAGCACACAGGTCTACAAAAACACACAGGTCTAGAACCACACACAGGTCTGCTACAAACACAGACAGGCTTACAGCCACACCCAGGTCTACTATAACAGCACACCGGTCTACAAAAACACACAGGTCTAGAACCACACACAGGTCTGCTACAAACACAGACAGGCTTACAGCCACACCCAGGTCTACTATAACAGCACACCGGTCTACAAAAACACACAGGTCTAGAACCACACACAGGTCTGCTACAAACACAGACAGGCTTACAGCCACACCCAGGTCTACTATAACAGCACACCGGTCTACAAAAACACACAGGTCTAGGAACCACACACAGGTCTGCTACAAACACAGACAGGCTTACAGCCACACCCAGGTCTACTACAACAGCACACAGGTCTACAAAAACACACAGGTCTAGAACCACACACAGGTCTGCTACAAACACAGACAGGCTTACAGCCACACCCAGGTCTACTACAACAGCACACAGGTCTACAAAAACACACAGGTCTAGAACCACACACAGGTCTGCTACAAACACAGACAGGCTTACAGCCACACCCAGGTCTACTATAACAGCACACCGGTCTACAAAAACACACAGGTCTAGAACCACACACAGGTCTGCTACAAACATAGACAGGCTTACAGCCACACCCAGGTCTACTACAACAGCACACAGGTCTACAAAAACACACAGGTCTAGAACCACACACAGGTCTGCTACAAACACAGACAGGCTTACAGCCACACCCAGGTCTACTATAACAGCACACCGGTCTACAAAAACACACAGGTCTAGAACCACACACAGGTCTGCTACAAACACAGACAGGCTTACAGCCACACCCAGGTCTACTACAACAGCACACAGGTCTACAAAAACACACAGGTCTAGAACCACACACAGGTCTGCTACAAACACAGACAGGCTTACAGCCACACCCAGGTCTACTATAACAGCACACCGGTCTACAAAAACACACAGGTCTAGAACCACACACAGGTCTGCTACAAACACAGACAGGCTTACAGCCACACCCAGGTCTACTATAACAGCACACCGGTCTACAAAAACACACAGGTCTAGAACCACACACAGGTCTGCTACAAACACAGACAGGCTTACAGCCACACCCAGGTCTACTATAACAGCACACCGGTCTACAAAAACACACAGGTCTAGAACCACACACAGGTCTGCTACAAACATAGACAGGCTTACAGCCACACCCAGGTCTACTACGACAGCACACAGGTCTACAAAAACACACAGGTCTAGAACCACACACAGGTCTGCTACAAACACAGACAGGCTTACAGCCACACCCAGGTCTACTACGACAGCACACCGGTCTACAAAAACACACAGGTCTAGAACCACACACAGGTCTGCTACAAACACAGACAGGCTTACAGCCACACCCAGGTCTACTACGACAGCACACCGGTCTACAAAAACACACAGGTCTAGAACCACACACAGGTCTGCTACAAACACAGACAGGCTTACAGCCACACCCAGGTCTACTACGACAGCACACCGGTCTACAAAAACACACAGGTCTAGAACCACACACAGGTCTGCTACAAACACAGACAGGCTTACAGCCACACCCAAGTCTACTACAACAGCACACCGGTCTACAAAAACACACAGGTCTAGAACCACACACAGGTCTGCTACAAACACAGACAGGCTTACAGCCACACCCAGGTCTACTATAACAGCACACCGGTCTACAAAAACACACAGGTCTAGAACCACACACAGGTCTGCTACAAACACAGACAGGCTTACAGCCACACCCAGGTCTACTATAACAGCACACCGGTCTACAAAAACACACAGGTCTAGAACCATACACAGGTCTGCTACAAACACAGACAGGCTTACAGCCACACCCAGGTCTACTATAACAACACACCGGTCTACAAAAACACACAGGTCTAGAACCACACACAGGTCTGCTACAAACACAGACAGGCTTACAGCCACACCCAGGTCTACTATAACAGCACACCGGTCTACAAAAACACACAGGTCTAGAACCACACACAGGTCTGCTACAAACACAGACAGGCTTACAGCCACACCCAGGTCTACTATAACAGCACACCGGTCTACAGCAAAAGAATGATGGATTTAACCCTGATCTCTTGACTGGGGGAGAAGGTTTTGATTTGTTCTGCATACTGTCCATCAATTGTGTGTCTTTTGCATCCAAACTTACAGGGCAGCCTGCACCCAGAGAGTGCTCCGATCGATGTCACACTAGAATCAGTTCCGTGCCTTACGAATATCAGATAAAATACCTCCTACACAAATCGATTCTTGTGAACAATAATCATTATTACGTAAACATCAGTACTTGTGTATTAATCTATACCCGAGTGTGCCTAAAACTTGCGCAGTCATAGACTCTTGTCAATGAACCAATACTTACCTGTACTTCACATCAATACTTATCTAAGCATTAATTCTTGTGATTGTATTGTGCACTTTCCATGCACAATACTTGTGCGCTCACAGATTCTTTTGTATGTATCGGTACGTGCGCAGACAGGCACTAGTGAATGAATGAATGAATGTGTCTGCAGCGCACATCGTTGTTTCTGTATGCACTGGTACTCGTGCACACATACTCTGCATAGACATAACGTTTGCATGCATAGTTACTTCTGTGCAGATCGATACATGTGAGTGGATCGATACTTCTGCCGTGCAGACCAGTACTAGAGTAAGCATTGACATTTGTGTATGCATTAATACTTGCAGAGAAATCAACTTCTTGCGTACACTGAAGGAATACTCACGTATGTGCTACCTGAGCCAAAATCAATACTTTTAACGAATCCGTTCTGGTGCAACGTTCAGAGCTTGTCCCCAGATCTGTACTCTCCCATTAAAAGTATTACACCCCCGCTGAGAAGTGCCACTACTCTCCCGTTAAAAGTATTACAGCCTTACTCAGAGTTGCTGTACTCTCCCAGTAAAAGTATTACACCCCCGCTGAGAAGTGCCACTACTCTCCCGTTAAAAGTATTACAGCTTTACTAAGAGGTGCTGTACTCTCCCAGTAAAAGTATTACACCCCCGCTGAGAAGTGCCACTACTCTCCCGTTAAAAGTATTACAGCTTTACTGAGAGGTGCTGTACTCTCCCAGTAAAAGTATTACACCCCCGCTGAGAAGTGCCACTACTCTCCCGTTAAAAGTATTACAGTTTTACTGAGAGGTGCTGTACTCTCCCAGTAAAAGTATTACACCCCCGCTGAGAAGTGCCATTACTCTCCCATTCAAATGAAAGACTTGCCGGTACTCAGTACCAGACAGCCCCTGCCCATTTAAAGCACCGCTGCTGTGCATGGTTTGGCAAGAGCGAAGGGGACTTTACGCAGCTTAAAATAATCGCGAATGTGTTTACAACCTGCATTCCTTGTCTCCAAACTTTGGAAAGAGAAGTAGAGTTAGCGACTCACTTTCATTCGTGCAACACTCACTTGGCAGCCTTGGTGGTGGCCCTGTTCCCTGGGACTCGTGGCAGGTCTGCTCGAGCTCTGTGGGCGGGGCCAGCCCGCCCTCCCCCCCCTCCCCCCCAGTGGTGGCAGCATTGTTTGCCTACCTCTACTCTGACTCGCAGTGGTACCCATCAGCTGGGCATCCCTGGTCTCCACATGTACCTCTGGGTGTAGTATTATGTTAACACTGATGGGTCCTGAATGATTCAGCCTGGGGGGCTCTGCCGCACAGGGCCACCCGTGGATGCCCACCCGCGTGTGCCCGACACACACAGACTCTGCCTGGACTCCGCCTTTATCTGTGTTATCATAAAACTTTGTCGGCAGATAAAATCCGTGCTTAGTTCTGGGGACCGACCTGTTATCACTTATCATACCAGAGGCGCAACTAGAGCCAAATTTCGGGGGGGGGGGGGGGCGTAGAATTTTTTTTTTTTGGGGGGCTAATTGTTCCCTCAATAGGAAGAGTGGAGATGCATGGGCTCTTAGAAGGGGTGAAAAAACAACAAAGCCTCATTAACAAGCAAATGGTCTTTTAAAGACCTGTGAAGTACTCGGGCGCGGCTGTGTGTGTGCCCGGGAAGCTGTCTCAGCCCGGGCTGCCACACACGACGTGGGGGGCTGAAGCCCTTTAAGACCAATGGGCGTTACGCGCCTGTATCATACGCTGCTATTTTGGCAAATGATGGCACGGACTATGGGGCAGATTTACAAGCCCCATGCGCCACTTTTGCGTCACTTTTAACATGGGGAAAGTGACGCAAAAGTGGCGCAAGGGGCTCGTAAATCTGCCCCTATATGTCTAAGATCACACAATTTCTTCAAAAAGGGTGGCTTAGAAAAACAAAGAACGCTTCTTGTTTTCACAGCTGCCAATTCAGCCATAATCCCAGAAGGACATACCATTGCACTGCCCACTTCTCTGCCTTTTTACAGTACGGATGAGATGCAGTACCCAGACTTTTCATTGATTAAGATTTTGTCAGAGCTCCGAGAAGGCATAGGCGTGCACAAGGCGCTGTAGAAGAAGACACGCGTGTAGTAAGGTTGTGGTCGAATCCCACCTCTGCCAGGCAGTGGTGTAGTCAGTGTGTCATGGGCCACTGTGCAAGGAAGGAAGTGCACCCCCTGGCTGCTGTCTGAACTGTGAAATCCAGTGACAATCAGGGTTCAGTGGTGCTCTCGGGCCTCTGGGCCCCGGTGCCACTGCACCTGCTACACCAGTGGAAGCTACGCCCCTGCTTCCAGGCTGACCCTGCCACCTCCGACAAGGCCCCCACTCTTGGCAGAGGGCCAGAGAAGGGCCTTCTCCATCCAACCTTTCCCCAGCTCGGCCATTATCACTTCTAAACCGAGTGTAGTGAATATCTAGGCTTCTCCGATTGTACTGAAGAGACGTCTCCACCAGGGACTTGCAACAAATGTGTCTGCCGCTGATGGGGCCGCACATTCCTGAGAGGGGGGAGGGCCGTGATGCCATGATATGTGTTCCTGCTGTTTGCTCGAGTGTCATTTATCTCAGCTTCCCCAAGCGCACGCTTTGCGGAGAGCAGCCTTGGCACCATATGGCTGGGGGTGGAAGGGCAGTGACATGCGCCCTGCCTGTGCAGCCGCCACCTTCTTTGTGAGAGTCGGAGCCCAGAAAACCGGTCATCACTCCGGACTGGGGTCTAAGGGTGCCTCTGCTGGGGCGAGCTAGAGACTAAGCCTGGGGTCTGAGGGTGCCTCTGCTGGGGCGAGCTAGAGACTAAGTCTGGGGTCTGAGGGTGCCTCTGCTGGGGCGAGCTAGAGACTAAGTCTGGGGTCTGAGGGTGCCTCTGCTGGGGAGAGCTAGAGACTAAGCCTGGGGTCTGAGAGTGCCTCTGCTGGGGCGAGCTAGAGACTAAGCCTGGGGTCTGAGGGTGCCTCTGCTGGGGCGAGCTAGAGACTAAGTCTGGGGTCTGAGGGTGCCTCTGCTGGGGCGAGCTAGAGACTAAGCCTGGGGTCTGAGGGTGCCTCTGCTGGGGCAGAACTAGAGACTAAGTCTGGGGTCTGAGGGTGCCTCTGCTGGGGCGAGCTAGAGACTAAGTCTGGGGTCTGAGGGTGCCTCTGCTGGGGAGAGCTAGAGACTAAGCCTGGGGTCTGATGGTGCCTCTGCGGGGGCGAGTTAGAGAGTAAGTCTGTGGTCTGAGGGTGCCTCTGCTGGGGAGAGCTAGAGACTAAGTCTGGGGTCTGAGGGTGCCTCTGCTGGGGAGAGCTAGAGACTAAGCCTGGGGTTTGAGGGTGCCTCTGCTGGGGAGAGCTAGAGACTAAGTCTGGGGTCTGAGGGTGCCTCTGCTGGGGCGAGCTATCTGGGGTCTGAGTGAGGGTGCCTCTGCTGGGGCGAGCTAGAGAGTAAGCCTGGGGTCTGAGGGTGCCTCTGCTGGGGCGAGCTAGAGACTAAGCCTGGGGTCTGAGGGTGCCTCTGCTGGGGCGAGCTAGAGACTAAGTCTGGGGTCTGAGGGTGCCTCTGCTGGGGCGAGCTAGAGACTAAGTCTGGGGTTTGAGGGTGCCTCTGCTGGGGAGAGCTAGAGACTAAGTCTGGGGTCTGAGGGTGCCTCTGCTGGGGCGAGCTATCTGGGGTCTGAGTGAGGGTGCCTCTGCTGGGGCGAGCTAGAGAGTAAGCCTGGGGTCTGAGGGTGCCTCTGCTGGGGCGAGCTAGAGACTAAGCCTGTGGTTTGAGGGTGCCTCTGCTGGGGCGAGCTAGTGACTAAGCCTGTGGTCTGAGGGTGCCTCTGCTGGGGCGAGCTATAGACTAAGTCTGGGGTCTGATGGTGCCTCTGCTGGGGCGAGCTAGAGACTACGTCTGGGGTCTGAGGGTGCCTCTGCTGGGGCGAGCTAGAGACTAAGTCTGGGGTCTGAGGGTGCCTCTGCTGGGGCGAGCTAGAGACTAAGTCTGGGGTCTGAGGGTGCCTCTGCTGGGGCGAGCTAGAGACTAAGTCTGGGGTCTGAGGGTGCCTCTGCTGGGGCGAGCTAGAGAGCTAAGTCTGGGGTCTGAGGGTGCCTCTGCTGGGGAGAGCTAGAGACTAAGCCTGGGGTCTGAGAGTGCCTCTGCTGGGGCGAGCTAGAGACTAAGCCTGGGGTCTGAGGGTGCCTCTGCTGGGGCGAGCTAGAGACTAAGTCTGGGGTCTGAGGGTGCCTCTGCTGGGGCGAGCTAGAGACTAAGCCTGGGGTCTGAGGGTGCCTCTGCTGGGGCGAACTAGAGACTAAGTCTGGGGTCTGAGGGTGCCTCTGCTGGGGCGAGCTAGAGACTAAGTCTGGGGTCTGAGGGTGCCTCTGCTGGGGAGAGCTAGAGACTAAGCCTGGGGTCTGATGGTGCCTCTGCGGGGGCGAGTTAGAGAGTAAGTCTGTGGTCTGAGGGTGCCTCTGCTGGGGAGAGCTAGAGACTAAGTCTGGGGTCTGAGGGTGCCTCTGCTGGGGAGAGCTAGAGACTAAGCCTGGGGTTTGAGGGTGCCTCTGCTGGGGAGAGCTAGAGACTAAGTCTGGGGTCTGAGGGTGCCTCTGCTGGGGCGAGCTATCTGGGGTCTGAGTGAGGGTGCCTCTGCTGGGGCGAGCTAGAGAGTAAGCCTGGGGTCTGAGGGTGCCTCTGCTGGGGCGAGCTAGAGACTAAGCCTGGGGTCTGAGGGTGCCTCTGCTGGGGCGAGCTAGAGACTAAGTCTGGGGTCTGAGGGTGCCTCTGCTGGGGCGAGCTAGAGACTAAGTCTGGGGTTTGAGGGTGCCTCTGCTGGGGAGAGCTAGAGACTAAGTCTGGGGTCTGAGGGTGCCTCTGCTGGGGCGAGCTATCTGGGGTCTGAGTGAGGGTGCCTCTGCTGGGGCGAGCTAGAGAGTAAGCCTGGGGTCTGAGGGTGCCTCTGCTGGGGCAAGCTAGAGACTAAGCCTGTGGTTTGAGGGTGCCTCTGCTGGGGCGAGCTAGAGACTAAGTCTGGGGTCTGAGGCTGCCTCTGCTGGAGCGAGCTAGAGACTAAGCCTGGGGTCTGAGGGTGCCTCTGCTGGGGCGAGCTAGAGACTAAGTCTGGGGTCTGAGGCTGCCTCTGCTGGGGCGAGCGAGAGACTAAGCCTGTGGTCTGAGGGTGCCTCTGCTGGGGCGAGCTAGAGACTAAGTCTGGGGTCTGAGGGTGCCTCTGCTGGGGCGAGCTAGAGACTAAGTCTGGGGTCTGAGAGTGCCTCTGCTGGGGCGAGCTAGAGACTAAGTCTGGGGTCTGAGGGTGCCTCTGCTGGGGCGAGCTATCTGGGGTCTGATTGAGGGTGCCTCTGCTGGGGTGAGCAAGAGAGTAAGCCTGGGGTCTGAGGGTGCCTCTGCTGGGGCGAGCTAGTGACTAAGCCTGTGGTCTGAGGGTGCCTCTGCTGGGGCGAGCTATAGACTAAGTCTGGGGTCTGATGGTGCCTCTGCTGGGCGAGCTAGAGACTACGTCTGGGGTCTGAGGGTGCCTCTGCTGGGGCGAGCTAGAGACTAAGTCTGGGGTCTGAGGGTGCCTCTGCTGGGGCGAGCTAGAGACTAAGCCTGGGGTCTGAGGGTGCCTCTGCTGGGGCGAGCTAGAGACTAAGTCTGGGGTCAGAGGGTGCCTCTGCTGGGGCGAGCTATCTGGGGTCTGATTGAGGGTGCCTCTGCTGGGGTGAGCAAGAGAGTAAGCCTGGGGTCTGAGGGTGCCTCTGCTGGGGCGAGCTAGTGACTAAGCCTGTGGTCTGAGGGTGCCTCTGCTGGGGCGAGCTATAGACTAAGTCTGGGGTCTGATGGTGCCTCTGCTGGGCGAGCTAGAGACTACGTCTGGGGTCTGAGGGTGCCTCTGCTGGGGGCGGAGCTAGAGACTAAGTCTGGGGTCTGAGGGTGCCTCTGCTGGGGCGAGCTAGAGACTAAGCCTGGGGTCTGAGGGTGCCTCTGCTGGGGGCGAGCTAGAGACTAAGTCTGGGGTCAGAGGGTGCCTCTGCTGGGGCGAGCTAGAGACTAAGTCTGGGGTCTGAGGGTGCCTCTGCTGGGGCGAGCTAGAGACTAAGCCTGGGGTTTGAGGGTGCCTCTGCTGGGGAGAGCTAGAGACTAAGTCTGGGGTCTGAGGGTGCCTCTGCTGGGGCGAGCTATCTGGGGTCTGAGTGAGGGTGCCTCTGCTGGGGCGAGCTAGAGAGTAAGCCTGGGGTCTGAGGGTGCCTCTGCTGGGGCGAGCTAGAGACTAAGCCTGTGGTCTGAGGGTGCCTCTGCTGGGGCGAGCTAGAGACTAAGTCTGGGGTCTGAGGGTGCCTCTGCTGGGGCGAGCTAGACACTAAGCCTGGGGTCTGAGGGTGCCTCTGCTGGGGCGTGCTAGAGACTAAGTCTGGGGTCTGAGGGTAACTCTGCTGGGGCGAGCTAGAGACTAAGCCTGGGGTCTGAGGGTGCCTCTGCTGGGGCGAGCTAGAGACTAAGTCTGGGGTCTGAGGGTGCCTCTGCTGGGGGAGCTAGAGACTAAGTCTGGGGTCTGAGGGTGCCTCTGCTGGGGCGAGCGAGAGACTAAGCCTGTGGTCTGAGGGTGCCTCTGCTGGGGCGAGCTAGAGACTAAGTCTGGGGTCTGAGGGTGCCTCTGCTGGGGCGAGCTAGAGACTAAGTCTGGGGTCTGAGAGTGCCTTTGCTGGGGCGAGCTAGAGACTAAGTCTGGGGTCTGAGGGTGCCTCTGCTGGGGCGAGCTAGAGAGTAAGTCTGGGGTCTGAGGGTGCCTCTGCTGGGGCGAGCTAGAGAGTAAGTCTGGGGTCTGAGGGTGACTCTGCTGGGGCGAGCTAGAGACTAAGTCTGGGGTCTGAGGGTGCCTCTGCTGGGGCGAGCTAGAGAGTAAGTCTGGGGTCTGAGGGTGCCTCTGCTGGGGCGAGCTAGAGAGTAATTCTGGGGTCTGAGTGTGCCTATGCTGGGGCGAGCTAGAGACTAAGTTGGCAGATCTGTATTTTTGGCAAATCGATGGCACTGGTCAGACTCCCCAGGGGGCAGAAAATGTCACCTGCAGGGTCTGAGCAGGTTGATACAATTCACCTGCCACTTGCTGGACATGGCCACCTAGTAAGATAAAACTAGAGACACGTTTTTAGGTCTAGTTTGAATTTGTATTGTTACTAATTCTTTAAAATATACATATGGAGTGCTTTTGTCTACAGTCATAGGAGTAAAACTGGCTCTTTGATGTATCATTCCACCTTCCAGGTAGGGGCCCCATTGGAATGCATGAGGGGCTAAAAAGTGCACTCGGTCATCATGCTGTTTCTCACATTCAATTCTTTATCTCCTGTATTAATTCTACAATTCTCCCCAGCGAAAACTAGCCAATATAAGGCTGCCTTTAAGCGATAAAAAGCATTTGTGCATGCAATGCAAGCGAGCAGCCTTTGTGCATGCAATGCAGGCGAGCAGCTTGTGTGCATGTAATGCAAGCCAACAGCATTTGTGCATGTAATGCTGGCGAGCAGCATTTGTGCATGCAATGCAGGCGAGCAACATTTATGCATGTAATGCAAGCGAGCAGCATTTGTGAATGCAATGCAAGTGAGCAGCATTAGACCATGTAATGCAAACGAGCAGCATTTGTGCATTTAATGCAAATGAGCAGCATTTGTGGATGCAATGCAGGCGAACAGCATTTGTGCATGCAATGCAGGCGAACAGCATTTGTGCATGCAATGCAAGCGAACACCATTTCTGCATTTAATGCAGGCGAGCAGCATTTGTGCATGCAATGCAGGCGAGCAGCTTGTGTGCATGTAATGCAAGCCAACAGCATTTATGCATGTAATGCAGGCGAGCAGCATTTGTGCATGTAATGCAGGCGAGCAGCATTTGTGCATGCATGGCAGGCGAGCAGCATTTGTGCATGCAATGCAAGCGAGCAGCATTTGTGCATGTAATGCAAGCAAGCAGCCTTTGTGCATGTAATGCACGTGAGCAGCCTTTGTGCATGTTAATGGCATTTATAGAGCACAAACTGCTACCCAGAATAGTGTCCTGACGTTGATTCTGAGCGAGGGATTGCTGAGGCCATCGCCTAGTAGAAAGTGTAAGTTTTGAGCAACTTCCTAAAAGTGTAAGTTTTGAGCAACTTCCTAAAACTGAGGTGTTTTGGAGTTGTATCTCAGTTGAAGAGGAAGTGAATTCCAGACTTCACTGCGAGGACTCTAAAAGAGTGAACCCGACGCTTGTAGAGTGGGATATTTAACATGGTAGTGAAGGCATAATCCACTGTTTGTTAGGCTGGTATCTGGAGATTTTGATTTGGAGTTACTTTGGCCCTGTCTGATAAAACACCCAATGGGTGATGCAAAGAGCCTAAAACAAGACTACTCTTGACCGAGAGGCAGTGTGTGTGAACTCTGGACGGGGGCCCTTCTGGGTAAGCCTAGAATATTGCCCACAGTCCAATTCTAAATAACCTGTCACATGTGTGGCAATTTCTCAGGCAAACCAAGGTATAGGCCATTACAGTAGTCCAATCTTGACATAAATTTGGCCATAAAGACCAGTTCGCAAGAGTCCAGTAGGGAGGATATTTAGTTGAGCACTTTTTAAAAGAAAAACTGGAAACCATAACCTTTTTGACTCGTGAATGTAGCAGGAGGGAATTATCCAGCCAGACCCCAAGGCTCTTAACACAGGTTTCTGGAGCTGGTAATGGGCCCAGCTTCTCAGACCACCAGCCATCAGACCAGACTTCACTTGAGCATCCCAAGGCGAGGACGTCCGCCTTGCCAGTATTTCATTTTAGGGCGTTGTTGCTCAGCCAAGAAGCTACTTCAGGAAGGCAGACCTTAAACTTGTTCTTGGCAAGGGCACAGGGCCCATCCATTCAGATGGCAAGCTGAGTATCACCCACGTAGGCCATGAAGGTGGGCCTGTGTTTAGACAGGGCCACATGAATCTATTGTGGGTACCAGTGCTGGGGGCCATTGCTACAGATACATAACTGTCTTCTCTAGCACCAGATCTTCCAAGCAAGGAAGACAGGCAGATGAGCACTGAGGCACATAGCTGATCCCAGCAGCTTCCATACTTGGCACTTTGGTTAACAGGTTTTAGAGTCAGTATTAAACCAGTGGTGTTTACAAAACCTGGGGCCTGGCCAGTTTCAAATGTATGATACTATATATGCATTCTGTTAGAAATGGGATTTCTGGTTGGCTAGGGCATGCGCCTAAGCCAGGCAGAAACCACCACTCTAGTCAGGGCAAGGGAGTTACACGCTGAAGATAACCCCTGCTCACCCACTTGGTAGCTTGGCAAAGCAGTCAGGTTTATCCCAGAGGCAATGTGTAAAGCTTTTGCGCAACACACACACACACAGCAGCGACACACTAGGCACACCACAAAAGAAAGTCCACACAAGGTTATATCAAAAATAGCCTTTGTATTACTCATAAAACACATTAGAACGTATTCACATATATGCACTGTGCCACCTGGCACTTAGTATGACTTTACAGGGATTATATACACTACAGGGCCAATCGGGCCACTGTCATAACCATCAGAACTCACAATTAGTGAAAACAACCAGTAACTACTGGCAAGAGTGCACTTAGCACGATTGCATTAGACATGAACATCATAATCATCAGTGCACCCTAATAAGAAGCATTATGCATACATCACAATTAGTAACAGGGCACCACAGTAATCAGGGCACACATTTATACAATCCCCATCACGGTACCAGCTGCCACACCGGGGTACCCAGGGCCCCGTCCTGGGCTCGACCCAAAATGCTCCTTCTAACCCGAGGCCTCCAAACTGGCCCCTTAGCTGCTGATGCAGCAGAAACAAGGCCCACAATACAAAGGAGGGGGCGGGGGTGCAACTCACCCTTGTCTCATTCACTGTAGAATGCCCCCGGTGCTGCGCTAAATATGCAGCTGACCGCGATCATGTGGCGCAACTGTGACCATGCCGGAAATGTGGAGCAATTCTACTCAGGGGCCTCCGTCGAGGTTTCTCTCTGAGCCCCTCCTCGGCTGTACGAGGAGCCCATGAGACTCCGGCTCGAGTTTGCCGATAGCCACACCCACAACCAGGCTCAACTGCCTGACTTCCTGCTAAAGGCAACAGAAGCCCGCGAGGTTCCGGCTCCATCTCTCCTGACCTCTCTGACGGCTGTGGGCCCTGCCCACAGTCAGGCCAAGTCACCACCTGACTTCCGGCCACAACAACCCCCGCGCCCACCGTAGGGGGGGGAGGACTGAGCCCACTCCTCGGGCTCAGGAAGGCAACGCGCCCTCCTCTCTTCCTTTGTGGACCTTCGGTGGCCGCCAGCTGACGGGAGACCGCGAGGCTCGATTCCCTCTCGCTAGTCATCCCCGCCCACAACCAGGCAATGTCACGTCTGGCTTCTCTGTGGCGCTCGGTCCCTGACGAGCGGCCACGCTGCGTGCCTTCTCCTCGGTCGGGTGAAGGCTCAGCCCAGAACTCCCTGGCAAGTTTTTACCACTCCCCTGGCGGTTTCAAGAGCACGATGCCCCCAGGATCGGGCAATAAAGATAGAAGTTCCCCCCGGCAAAAGGGGGAGGCATCTCCAATGACTCCAGTGCTCTCGTAGCGCTAAATCTGCTGAGTCCTGCAGGGCAGGATCCCCCAAGCCCTGAAGGGGACGGGTCAAGTGCTCACCACGCGCTGAACCCCAAGTCTCAAGGGGCAGACCTGGGCCCAGGCAGGCCAGCTCACAGGGCCCTCTAGCAGAGGGGGAGTCCTTTGTGGCGGTTCCTCCTGGCGCCCAGCAGTCCTTCAGCTCCAAGTAAGCACAAAGTTCAACCTTTATGGGGGTCACAGCCCCAATATTTATATTACAAGTGTCTTTGTTCTTCCCCCTGGCACAGGGCTCTGTGCCCAGTCCAAACCAGTTCTGGGGGGCACTTACACATCTCTTTTCAGGTGCACAACAACCCTCATTGTTAGTGTAGGCTCTGGCCCCAGACACACCACAGGGGGGTGGAGCCAGCATTGTGAAAGGCAGGCACATTCCTTTTCAGGGTCAGGTGCTACTCCTCCCACTACTCCAAATGCAGGTCAGCCTATTCAGCCTAGCGCTGACTCACCCAGCCCCTCTGGAGCCCCTGTCATCCAGAGCCAGACATGCAATACACAACAGGCAGGCACAAAGACACATAGCACATGGAACCCCTCGCTCAGAGCTGCGCGTGTCTTCAGTGTGACTGGTGAGTGCCGTGTGAGTAGGGTGATCCGAGGCACATAGTGTTGAGGGAGCTTGTGCAGGCACCCTGGATACGGCATAAGATCTCCCACTGGGACTGGCAGCCAGTGAGATATTCCTGAACGCTCAGTCGACTATAGAAAACAAGCATTGGCATAGCCAATAGGTCTCGCCTTTGGGGCGTTATAAGTGTTTAGACAGAGCTATTGGCTATTTTCTGAAAAGATTAAAGCGAACACGAGGGCGCAGTGGCACAGTGCTCTTGTGAATTTATACTGTTTCAACCTCAGCACAAGGTTAGGAAGCAGCTAACAAGCCGAGTGATCCTCAGTAGCTTGATGCGGTCACATTCCGCCTTGTTTCCAGTTCACATTTCAGGAGATTAAGCATCCGTTAGCTGAGGTGCTTTACACACATCTAGAAGCATTATTTAGCAGCCGGTGCCAGCGAGCACGCACAAAGAGCAAGTGCTAATAAGTAAGTGCCCGTGTGTGCACCGGCAGACACCGGCTGAAATTAAGCCCCCAGCAGGAGCCTGCGTTACGCCCCTGGATCGAGCGAGCCCCAAGAGCCTGGACTACTACACACACAAACACACTCAAAGGAGCTGTAATACAAGGGACGCCTGGTACGCAGCGGCTGATCTGTAGGCCTCCTGTAGAGTGAAATGTGCTGGCTTTCTGAACTGTCCCTGTGTGCAGGCCTCCCACGGAAAACTCTTTATTTAACAATATTCCCAAAAACAAAACATCTTTTGATGCTCCGTGTCCTTTATTTTGTATAGTAGGCACCTTGTTGGATGTTTGGATGGTTTTGGCATATCAATATAATCAGTGTAGCTGAAAAATAAAATAACGGTGGCAGCGTGGGCCTGTTAAGGGTATTAACGTTCCTGCAGATTAACAGAGCCTAAACACTTATGTCTGTTGCACCAATCTCGGGGAGGAGACAGTGGGAGGGAGAGAGGGGAAGAGTGAAGGGGGCGGGTGAGGAGCCAGTGAAGGGAGATAAATTGCAGCGATAAGAAACAATACACAGACTGTTTACTGTAGAGCCATCTGTTGGAAGTGTGGGAGGGGTGGTAGGTCTGCCACCTGTTACAGTGGCGGTAATGGTGTGCTTCCTGTCTGGGCAGCACAGGGGCACAAATGTTGCTGCTGATGATTTAAAAACTAACAAATAGTATAATAAAGGGCAATAATGTCAAAGCCAAAGTTGGTAGGAATAATAATAATTAATAATATTATTATATTATCACAGCAGCTTGTCGTGGAGGAGTTTGTCCCTCGGCCGGGGTGGACAGGACGTGCCTTGTAAGGAAAGCTGCAAGGTCCAGCGCCTTGGTGCTTCTGTCAGGACGCTTTATAATCCATCTTATGGCGGTGGGGTGAGTACCTCGGCCGGGTTGGAGGGGACGCGCCTTGTAAGAAAAGCTGCGAGGTCCAGTGAGTTCACAAATGCTAACATCAGAAACCTGGGCATCTGTGTGTGAAATTTGTTTATTAAACAGAAAACGAGAGAACCACGTGGGTGTGATGGAGGGGGCACGTGCAGTGGGGTGAAGGAAACACGCACCACAGCTGTGCACTGTGCAGTGGGGTGAAAGGAAGCACGCACCACAGCTGTGCAATGTGCAATAAGGTGAAAGGAAGCACGCACCACAGCTGTGGACTGGGGTGAAAGGAGGCACACACCACATATCTGCACTGTGCAGTGTTGTGAAAGGAAGCACGCGCCACTACTGTGCAGTGGGGTGAAAGGAAGCACTTGCCACAGCTGTGTACTGTGCAATGGGGGAAAGGAAGCACGTACCACAGCTGTGCACTGTGCAGAGATGTCAAAGGTAGCACGCACCACAGCTGCGCAGAGATGTGAAAGGAAGCACGCACCACGGTGATGAAAAAACGTGAATGTTAAAAGGTTCGGTCCATTTTTAAGCTGTGTACTGTGCAATGGGGGGAAAGGAAGCATGCACCACAGCTGCGCACTGTGCAGAGATGTCAAAGGTAGCACGCACCACAGCTGCGCAGAGGTGTGAAAGGAAGCGCGCACCACGGTGCTGAAAAAACGTGAATGTTAAAAGGTGTGGTCAATTTTTAAGCTGTGCACTGTGCAGTGGGGTGAAAGGAAGCACGCACCGCAGCTGTGCAATGTGCAATAAGGTGAAAGGAAGCACACACCACAGCTGTGCACTGGGGTGAAAGGAGGCACACACCACATATCTGCACTGTGCAGTGTTGTGAAAGGAAGCACGCACCACTACTGTGCAGTGGGGTGAAAGGAAGCACTCGCCACAGCTGTGTACTGTGCAATGGGGGAAAGGAAGCACGCACCACAGCTGTGCATTGTGCAGAGATGTCAAAGGTAGCACACACCACAGCTGCGCAGAGATGTGAAAGGAAGCACGCACCACGGTGATGAAAAAACGCGAATGTTAAAAGGTGTGGTCCATTTTGAAGCTGTGTACTGTGCAATGGGGGGAAAGGAAGCACGCACCACAGCTGTGTACTCTGCAGAGATGTCAAAGGTAGCAGGCACCACAGCTGGGCAGAGGTGTGAAAGGAAGCGCTCACCACGGTGCTGGAAAAACGCAAATGTTAAAAGGTGCGGTCAATTTTTAAGCTGTGTACTGTGCAATGGGGGGAAAGGAAGCACGCATCACAGCTGTGCACTGTGCAGAGATGTGAAAGGTAGCACGCACCACAGCTGCGCAGAGGCATTATTTAGCAGCCGGAACCAGCAAGCACGCACAAAAAGCAAGTGCTAATAATTAAGTGCTCATGTGCGCACCGGCAGACACCGGCTCAAATTAAGCCCCCAGCAAGGGTCTGCGTTACGCCCCTGGATCGAGCGAGTCCGAAAAGCAATGTGGGGAAAGGAAGCACGCACCACAGCTGTGCACTGTGCAGAGATGTCAAAGGTAGCACGCACCACAGCTGCGCAGAGGTGTAAAAGGAAGCGCGCACCACAGTGCTGAAAAAACGCGAATGTTAAAAGGTGCGGTCAATTTTGAAGCTGTGTACTGTGCAATGGGGGGAAAGGAAGCACGCACCACAGCTGTGCACTGTAGAGAGCCCCTGGATCGAGCAAGCACCAAAAGCAATGTGGGGAAAGGAAACACGCACCACAGCTGTGCACTATGCAGAGATGTCAAAGGTAGCACGCACCACAGCTGCGCAGAGGTGTACAAGGAAGCGCGCACCACGGTGATGAAAAAACGCTAATGTTTAAAGGTGCGGTCAATTTTTAAGATGGTACCGAAAAAGAGGCGACTATAGAGGCCAACTACAGAGTATAGCAAATGTCTTGACAATAACATACTAATACAAAGATAACGGTGCAGGAAGAGAGTGCTGACATAGATGAAATGCGAGTGCTGGAAAAAGAAGCGCGCACTCTTGTGGCGGTGGGGTCTGTCCCTTGGCCGGGGTGGAGGGGACGTGCCTTGTAAGGAAAGCTGCAATGTCTTGAAATGAAACATGATCTACAACAGATGGCACGCTGCATGCCGCTGCTCGCTCCCGACAGCTAAACGCTGTGGGAGTAAACATTTTCAGAAAAGGTGGGACATGCACCCGCCTTTGGCCAATTGCGTGCTTTCATTTTTGAAAGCCACACGCAAAGGCCAATAGCATGTGTGGAAAATCGAACACCACACGCACGAGTTTGCAGAAAGTCTGAAGTGATTCCAAGAGGCCTTCTCCTAGAGCACCGCATGCGCGCTGCGCTAGGCTCGACCTAAAAAACAAGAGTTGGTCAGGGGTGTAACTATGGCCCCTGAAGCGCAGGGGGCCCCATTCAGCCCTAGGCCAATGAATATATGAGAGCTATGGAAGACTCAAGGGCCCCCTCTTTACATTCTGCAAGGGGCCCCATCATTTTCACAGAAGCACTTATCATAAGCCAACTCGATTACAGAAACAAACTGTACACCAGAACTTCCAAGCAACTCCTGCACTGACTCCAGACCATCCAGAACGCGGCCAAAAGACTCATACTCAACCTCCCTCACCACACCCACATCTCACCTCCCTCCGATAGCTCCACTGGCTCCACATACAGAAACGCAGCCAATCCAAACTCCTCATGCATACCTACAGAGCCCTGCACAGCACAGGGCCTGCTTACTTCAACAGCCGCACACTCTTTCACAATCCACCGAGACACCTACGCTGAGCCTCGCGCTCACTCGCGCACCCCACCCACATTCACAAATGCAGAAGGGGAGGTCGCTCGTTCTCTTGCATAGCACCAGTACGTTTTTGACAAGGTCTGCGAGAGGCATTTGCTGACATGCAGCTAAAGCTGTCTAGTAGTTGAGACCTAAACTCAATAATTCTAGTATGGGAGAGCAGTGACTACAAACAACTCTAACGTGGGGCATTGGTTGCAGGCGGAATAACCGCAGTATGGCAACGATTGGAGGCACAGTAACTCTGCAGCACTTACAGCGGGTACAGTAACTCTGAGGTACTTACTGCGGGTACAGTAACTCTGCAGGACTTACAGCGGGTACAGTAACTCTGCAGCACTTACTGTGGGTACAGTAACCCTGCAGCACTTACTGCGGGTACAGTAACTCTGCAGCACTTACTGCGGGTACAGTAACTCTGCAGCACTTGCAGCGGGTACAGTAACCCTGCAGCACTTACTGCAGGTACAGTAACTCTGCAGCACTTACAGCGGGTACAATAACTCTGCAGCACTTACTGCGGGTACAGTGACCCTGCAGCACTTACAGCGGGTACAGTAACCCTGCAGCACTTACAGCGGGTACAGTAACCCTGCAGCACTTACTGCGGGTACAGTAACTCTGCAGCACTTACTGCGGGTACAGTACCTCTGCAGCACTTACAGCGGGTACAGTAACTCTGCAGTACTTACAGCGGGTACAGTAACTCTGCAGCACTTACTGCGGGTACAGTACCTCTGCAGCACTTACAGCGGGTACAGTAACTCTGCAGCACTTACTACGGGTACAGTAACTCTGCAGCACTTACTGTGGGTACAGTACCTCTGCAGCACTTACAGCGGGTACAGTAACTCTGCAGTACTTACAGCGGGTACAGTAACTCTGCAGCACTTACAGCGGGTACAGTAACTCTGCAGCACTTACAGCGGGTACAGTAACCCTGCAGCACTTACTGCGGGTACAGTAACCCTGCAGCACTTACTGCGGGTACAGTAACTCTGCAGCACTTACAGTGGGTACAGTAACTCTGCAGCACTTACTGCGGGTACAGTAACACTGCAGCACTTACAGCGTGTACAGTAACTCTGCAGCACTTACAGCGAGTACAGTAACTCTGCAGCACTTACAGCGGGTACAGTAACTCTGCAGCACTTACAGCGGGTACAGTTACTCTGCAGCACTTACAGCGGGTACAGTAACTCTGCAGCACTTACTGCAGGTACAGTAACTCTGCAGCACTTACAGCGGGTACAGTAACTCTGCCGCACTTACAGCGGGTACAGTAACTCTGCAGCACTTACAGCGGGTACAGTAACTCTGCAGCACTTACTGCGAGCACAGTAACTCTGCAGCACTTACAGCGGGTTGTTGCGGGGATTCTGCTCATACACAGAACTATGCACAAGGAAACAGGACCTCAGTAAATAGGGGTGTACCTCCTATCACCTTAGTACCCAAAATCCCAACCGACTAGCAATAGTGTCTCATTCGGTCTCCTACAAATATCAAGATGCTACGAATGTTTAGACAACCCAGAACACGAGCACTCCCGACTCACCTCAGAGTCGCGGGAACAAGACACTCTTTCACTCTCATGTACTTGTCCACAATAAAAATAATCAGAGTCACTAAATAAATTCAAAATGTTTATTTTAACTATAGTGATCCATGATACAGTATGCGAACCACAACTAGCAGCAAAATGCATAAAGCAAGAATCATTAGCATTGTTACAATACCATAGAATATAAAAGGAGTCGTCATTTTATAAAGACTGTGAAAAGGCTAAATAATTGGGCTTAATCACCCTCCCCAAGGCAGTAAGAAGTTATTTTATATAACTGAAGATCTCTAGGCGTTATTAGCAGACCCCTACCTAAAAGCCTAAACCCAAGGGTTTACATCATAGGAACAGCAGCGCTCAGCTCCATGGAACGGCTTTCTTCGAGAGTGTTAAAAAAACATGCAACAACGTTATATCAAAGCACGATTCTTCCGCATTACAGCTGTTGGTTACATGTTTTGTCTAGGTAATAGGGACTGACCAGAACAGAATAACAAGAGACATTGTTGACCGACCTTGCACATTATGTTCAGACAGAATTGAAGGGAAGGCTGAGAACGTGAAAAACAATCTGTTATCATGTACAGGGCAGAGGCAAAGTGTCGCGAAAACAAACGCTTAGCAGAGGCGTGTGCAAAAGCAGCAGCATAGGGCAAGCAAAACTCATGCTAACTTAGCAATGTCGACAATGTGTCTTAGGGCTATATAACCATATAACACCCTCCCCCTGGTAAGTCAGTAGTACATAGACAGAAGAATGAATACAGAGTTCAAAAAGTCAGGCATTGTTTAAAATATTGGTATGGGACTTTCTTTAAAAAAAAATAATTAAAAAACAAAATCGGAGAAACGAAAAAGGGGAAAGTTCGAAAAAAACCTAACAGCACTTTGAGCTTGAAAAAAGAGTCTGTATGCCAGACAGTGGAGCAGGGACAAACCAAGTAGTCAATCCATGAAGGTTTGGGTGCAAGGAATGCTCCTTCCAATAGCTCATCATTGTCATTGGTGGAAAAAGTGAAGATATCCAATTAAGTAAGTCGAAGGAACAATCATGTTCCTCACAAACAGGAGCATCCAAAAACAGAAAAGGCAAACTTGCGTAATATTCAATGAAACTTCGTTGTAGGAAAGTCTGCGCAGCCGCACAGATATCCCATTGATCCAAGATTCCAAGTAAAGCTGCACGTGTCATTAGACCATCCACGGAACAAGCCACGTCATGAGCCTCTAAGGGACCCATCAACCAGCTGAAATCAGGGATTGGACACCACGTGTTTGATAAGCAAAGTTCCATCGCCCAGGAGAAATGACACCGTTTGCAATGAAGCACTGGTTGCACGCAAGTAAAGTAGGCAAAGCGGAATGTCAAGTTGTAACTGACGCCAAGTGTTGCTAAAGGCAAGCATCCAAAAGCCTCATACAGGCGATGACGGTACAGATGAAGCTGGTCCGGCCTGTGCAGAGCCACAAAGTGAGCAGCCATTACGAAATACAAGAAGGAGAAGCAGGACACCAGCTGCGAGCGCCAATATTAAGGGGAACCCTCCGAAGACGCTGGAAAATATAGAATGAATAAAAGCCGGAATTACCCCGAATATAGTTTGAAAGGAAGAGACCAGGCCAGATCCCACACATTTAAAAAATGGGCAAGGCCTGTCGTATCAGAAGCATTAAATATTTGGTGAATTAATTCCCCAAAATGAAGTGGGAGGTTAGTGTTAAGAAGCGACTGTATCTCACTCGAGGTCCGAGCCACCTGTAGTCTGAATGTTTCACGGGCGGAAGTGAGGGCCACCTCCTGTTGGAATAAAAGGGCTTTGAGCCTGCTCAACTTGTTGAACTCTGTTTTCAAAGTCGGAATGGAAGGCCAAAGGGAAGAATCTAAACTCCCATGCTGGGGCGGGAAAAGGACATTGCTACAGCAAGTTACACGCTGGGAAACAGTTACCAAGTATGGGACACCCGCCCGCAAACCACAGCAGTCTTGATTGTTTAAAATGAGGTAGCTGCCGTTAGTAAGCAATGTAAAGACAGGCGTGATGGATGGTACTGGGGTCCCTTTCAAAAAGCAAGCTAGATTGGGAGCTGACACGTTACACTCACCATGCAATTTAACGTGTTTGCACACAAGAGAGTGACCCAGTACTGAATCACACTCCTCCCCTGTGAGGAAAACTTCTTTATCCTCCCTCAAACACCCAGAAAAGCAAAGGGCAGGACCCATAATTCATGCAGAAAAGCAGTGCCAAGCGGTTCAAAGCACCCAACGGGAAAGTGTTGCATATATGATTTAAATTGAAAAAGTGAAAAGGGCAAAGTGATAACGCCATGAATTAACCAAACAGCAGTCCATTTCCGCTACAGAGAACGGTAAAGGCTCCAATTGTTCAATATGTAACAGCACATATACAGCATCTTTCATGGACATAAACTTCTGTTTATCAGTCAGGTTAAAAGGCAAAAATAAAGCACTGGAATTCAAATAATCCCAGGGCACTTTACCCATTTTCAGTGTCTGCAACGTCCAAGCAAATTGCATGACCGACCTTAACTGATTCTGACCATGATATAACACAGAAACATCACTTTGCACAATATCTATTACAGAAGAAACAATATTGTCTAACGTATAAATGCGTGAAGAAAGCGTATTAATGCTGTTGTCTACTACAGCAAGGACTTTTCCAAGTTTGCCTGGTCAATTTGACGCAGACGGAAGGCGGCTTCCATCTGTGAAAGTTTCCAAATTTCATTATAAGAGGCATAAAGAAATCGCTTGGCCCTTGGATTACGTGGGCCTAGGAGAAAATCAGCCAAATCTATATCGTTTCGATAGGATTGAAAGGTGCTGTTTGACAGATGCAAAGGTAGAGTGTTCCAGCCACTGCTGGCACAATTTACCTACCGAGTATGTAGTCACAGAATGATGAGGTGGATAACGAGGATCAGGCTTAGTCTGAAAGAAACCAGGTGTAACATTGTAGAAACGCAACTGGCATGCATTAGCATTAGATTGCCACAACAACCATCCCAATGGATCAATTTCAGAAACATTAAAGGAGGCATTTTGAAGGAGAGCCTGGAAAGCCTCCATGGTGTAGTTATTATGTAACTGCCAATCATTATATTCAGCTAATGACGGAATTGAGGGTGTATTCAGGTTTTTGATAGTTGCAAGGCCATAACAGGATGTTTGGTAAATGGTGTCATTTAAAAACAGCAATTGAGTCGGGATCAGGCAGGCACGATGTAACGCCTCAGTGCCCTGAACCTGCCATGGCTTCGTGCCCCAAATTGATTTTAAATCTATAGTCTGTTTCCAATGGTCATAACCGTGTGCGGCCAACTGCGTTCTAAACGAATTGGCATAAATTAGTTTAGTGTGGGATAGCAGGTACTTTGATGTAGGGGACCTTTGAAGCCTAAAATAATAGGATTCAGGATTGGTCAAATCATAGTTAGTAAAATAGGTGAACTTATCCGTAAGCGTTTTAGAACTCCCCTGTGTGGGTGTTGGACAATGTTCCCATTGGGTAAAATTAAAAACAGGTCTTATGGTGATCGATTTGTGTAAAAAATGATGCCTATAATGTTGATAGCAAAAAAGATCACCATAATTGGCAGAATTTAAATACAAATCTTCAGCATCAAAGGCAGCATAATATTTTAAATCTGAAAACAATGCATGAACGGCCTGCACATCCCAATCATCCGAATGTATGTCCCGTGTCACCACATCTCCTAATGACACGCGAAATACGTACGGAACTCTAAGGACCTCTGTCGGGCCATGGATTTCATAAGCCACTTTGTCCCAAACGATGCCATCATGAACAGGAAAAGCTGAAATATTCACAAAAGTTGTGTCACGTTTCATGATATGGGACGATGTGTGTGGAGCCAAAGTTCCATCGACCATTTTTACTGCAGAGCGTTCAGGGAAATAATGGCAATTTATAAGTAAAAAGAACACTGTCACAAATCCAATTGACATGAAGAGAAATATCACGATAAGTACCAACCACATGTAGGTCCATGGGGGAACAAAGTATGTCTTTTTGAACCAGGAGTAAAAGATACACAACTTCGACTTAGGTGCCTCAGGCAAACTGGATGATGAGGAGGACGAGGCAGAAGAAAGGTGTGCCGGTTCTCCTTCACAGGCACTCACTGGACTTGCAAGCAAAGGTGAAAGCGTTGAATCGTCCATTCGTACTCGTGGGCTAGATGGTATCTCACACACGGAATCAGTAGCTGGAAAAGGACACACAAGATCCATCGCAGAAGATGTTTGTCGCATAGGCTGAAGATCAATTACAGTGTCCATCATATGAGCAGACATTCTTGTGGCAGCAGGTGACGACAAAGTTAACGGTGCTAGAGATATTGCGTTGCACGAAACTGCAGGTGTCACAGTATTCAGAATCGGCCACACGGTGTAACTTGACATTGTCCACTGAGATGTATCTTTTGTCTTTGCGACCTGGCAATGGTGGTAGAATGACAGTACGAGTACCCTTCAGTCCAAGTACAGAAACCGGAGCACGATAAGAGGGACCAAATTCTTTTTTGTTTTCTATCTTCTCCCGCACTAGATCTCCAACTTTAGGAAGCCAACCGGTAATAGGAATCAGTTGTGCATCAGTAGGCGAAGATGGTAAATGCTCAGTAGCCAGAGTATCACGGGACTTTTGTAAATCCTGTAACATAGCAGAATGATTATCTACGTCAAACTTAGAGGTAGCCGCCACAATGTCCAGACCATCAAGGTCAGGAACAAACATGTGAAAGCCAAAGAGCATTTCGTAAGGGGTCCGCTCACCCAGAGATCTTCTAGGGAGATTATTTAATGCATGTTGGACCCCATACAAGTGGGACAGCCAGTCCCTGCCAGTACCTAAGACTCTAGCTGTCAAGGATTGCTTTAAGTCACGGTTCATTCGCTCCACAACTGAATTGCCCTCAGGCCTGTATGGAGACGAAAACTGCACCTGTACCCCCAATGACTTCATTGCATCCTTGTAAGCCTTAGAGGCAAACGCTGGACCTTGGTCAGAATGGAAGGTACCACAGGCAAACATCCCGACAAAGACACGCAAATCCCTGATGCCATTTCGAGCGTCAGTACTACGTTGTGGCCATACCCACAGGAATCGAGTGCACGAATCAACCGCAACCAAGATATACTTGTATGCAGTATCAGAAGAAAGAGGACCGCAGTGATCAAGATAGACACAGCCAAAAGGTCTATTAGAAATACACAGCTGTGTTTGTGGCGGACGTGGGACTGTAGAAGGTTTGATTTGTTGACAAACATCACAGCAAAGAACATAGTTACGAGTCTGTTTATATAAACCACGCCACCAGTAACGTTGCTGAAGAATAGAGTCTGTTGCCGACACACCAGCATGTGCCGAAGCAATGCCTTCGTGTGCGGCCTGGATCAAAGCTTGTCTGCGGTCAGAGTTGGGAATCAGCCGATCCCCAACAGAAGGAATGGTAGCATAAGGAACCTGTTCGGGAGTTACATGATAAGAGTATTTAGAAGGGAAACCCGCAGGATAATTACCTCCCTTCCTAGTTGCAGCAACCGCTGCCAGAATTTCATTATCAACCTTAGTCATAGATCTTGTAACTGCTGCTACGGAACACGTGGCTACTGCAGACTTGGCCGCTTCATCAGCCAGAGAATTACCAAGAGCGTGTGTTCCGATACGCTGGTGGCCAAGAGTGTGAATAACATGTGTGAGAGGCAGACGTTGTTTAAGATCTGCGACTCGAACCCAAAGCGTTTTATGCTTAATTGCGCTGCCTTTAGAATCGCGGAAATCATTTTGAGACCAAAAGAATAAGTTGTCATTGAACGACTGGACACAATAGTAAGAATCGCACACAATAAGAGTATTCACAAGAGGATCAGCAAACTCCAGAGCTAGGACAAGAGCACGCAGCTCGGCCAATTGCGCCGTGCAGTCTCCTAGTGCCTGTGTGTGTACAATGGAAGACTTAAACTCTCCATCTTCAATGGAGCCAGCCACAATAGCACAAGCCGCTGAATAAGCATGTTTGGAACCCGTGGCCGGTTGCGCCGAGCCATCGGTATAAATGATGCATTTGTATTCACACAGAGGAAGAAGCGACAAAGGAGGAGGATGAACAAATTCATACTGCAAAAACTCCTGAGTCTGAAGAGATGGATCAAAGACAAATGTGAAATCCGAAGACGTCAAAGAAGTAGCCCACTGAATCCAACGTTGGTGCAATGCCTTAGAGTTAGGCACACTAGCCTTAGTCACCGCTTCCAAAGCAGGGAAGGGAGTGACCATAAGAATGCGTTTGCCCTGCGCCAGTGAGCGTTCCTTTAGAATCGCCATCTGCACTGCGGTTAAGATTTTTCTACAGAGGAAAACGCATTTCAGCCGCAGAGTACAAGTGTGATTTGTATGCAATAGGTACTGTGTCTCCTTCATTGAACGTTAAGTACGTGAAACCCACTGCGCCAGAAACTATACGTATTACCAGGTTGGTGGTGTTATCACGAGTCATTAAGAAGTTAGTCGCAAGCAAATTCGCCTGCAAAGACTGCAGAACGGAAGTATGTTCTGGAAGCCAGCTGGCAGAAGAGAACTGAGGTTGTATCAACGCATAAAGCGGTTTGATACGCTGGGCATAATCGGGAATGTAAGTCCTCCCGAAGTTCAAAAAACCCAGCAGGGACTGTAACTTTTTCAAAGAAGAAGATGGTTGCAAATGTGCACATTTCTCTAGGAAGTGAGGTGCTAGACCCTTTCCCTCATTATTGAGCTCGTAGCCCAAAAAGAGCACTGCCAGATGGGCAATGTGTGACTTTGCAAAATTAAATTTGTAACCGTAGTCAGCAAAAGACAATATTATGTGGTCGACTCGGTCAAGATGCGGGGCGAGGTCGTCGTCAGTCAAATAGATGTCATCAGCATACGACAAGGCCTCAGGGTCAATGTCATGCAACAAAGACGCAATGCGTGCCGCAAAAGCACCCGGGCTATTCTTGTAGCCCATTGGCAATCTTGTGAATTTTTTCTGATTTCCGACGGCACTGAATGCTGTCAGGTCACCACTTGCACGGTCCAGATTGTAACTGTAGAAACCATTGGAAATGTCAAGTGTTGTTTTGTATTTTTTACGAACAATATTATTCACCAGTGCTGAACTGTGTGTGTTTTGCACCGCAAAGGTGCGGCAATGGCTGTTCAAATTTCTATAATCCAATACAATCCGAAAAGTACCATCAGGTTTAGGGACAGTAAAGAGAGGATTATTCATAGGTGATACACATAACTCAATGACCCCCTGATACTCTAATTGTCTTAGAATGTCACAAACCGAAGCTTTCGCTTCACGTTTGATGGGATATTGAGGTTGAGGTTGTGGCATAGAGCGCAATGGTATCTCATGAGCCGGCGAATCAACGTCCCAACCCACCTGATTGCGATACACCGCTGGGGCTAAGGCCAAAGCCCATTCCTCCGCGAAAGCCTGCGCTTGTTCCTCAGGGACACAACGTGAAAAACTCGGAAGTATCACATCTTCCCCCCGAGAAGCGGATAACACAAAGGGAGGAGGCCAATGCTTCTCCGCCAATAAAATGTCATATGTAGCGGTTAGATTCTCCCAGAAAACAACCTTCACGGGACGCAGTATATCACCTTCAATTTGGAAAAGGACTTCGTGTAGTCTATCCGGTTGGGCAACCCGGGTATCTGCAGTCTCAATGGTAACAAATGTGTCAGTTGCTGTCACATCCAGACGGGGACATAGAGCCTCCCTGACTATGGTAACTTCCGCCGCGCTGTCGAGCAGAGTCACCGCCCAAGTCTGATCCAGGAGTCACGGCCTCACCGTCTGTGGCATATCTCGCTGTTAAAGCGTCAACCTTTTTCTTTTGAAAAGGAGGACGGGTTCGTGCGGAATCACCCTGCTTTTCCTTGACTTCAAACTGTCGAGGCTGTTCACGAAGTTGTGACGCAGGTTGACTTCTACCCCGATCCTGGCGATCCCCTCCACCGACGTGTGAGCCTGATGTTTCCTGTAAAGAACGAGGGGAACGCTGGTCAGGAACCTGAAATCTTTCAGGAGACCTAATTTTAGCGCGATCGCGCAAGTCATAAGTACGTTCAGACGCATCAGGGGCCAGTGAACTGGCACGCGAACCCTGCTTCTGTTGTTGGGAACCCTGTTTCTTATTTCGTTGCCAATTCTTTTTAAGAAAGAAAGGGCGCCCATCCTTGTCAGGCTGGGCTTTCTGTTATATTTGAGACTGCGTTTGTATTTGAGACGTAGGCTTATTTCCCAGACTATTGCGGCCTATGGTTTTGTAAGCCTTTGCAATAATCTTTGGCAATTCTCGTGGTCTGTCAGGCTCCGCGACCGCCTCTAAGCGGTTTGCTACTTGAAAGCTAACGGCATCGCCCTTGACATTCGCAAGGATCATATCAGCAACCACGTCGAACACTCCCACCAGTCTCATCCCCAGCTCAACAGCCGCTTCTGCACCGTGTTCATCTTGAACGCGTTTAATCACAGAGGGGAGTACGGTCATGGAGGGGGTGCCGAAACACATAGAATATACCGCTGCAAACACCCTGCCCCAGGTGTTATAATCAGCCAATTCGGGAACCAAGTCTTGGGTAAACTAATAGTTAAGATCCTGTGTTTATCCACAGGAGTGGTATTAGGAAAGACAGCTTCTATCTGTCCAAATTTCTCGGCAAGCCAATAAGGAAATTCATCCATATTCTGTGGGCGCTTGCCCATGACAGAATTAACAATAACGGGACTGATGGTTACGCCACCAGGACCCGCAGGTTGCACCGCAGCGCCAGGTGGTCCCACCTGGACGGTGTGTGTTACGTACTGTATTACAGCTCTATAGACGCGGAGCAACGATGTATGTAAGACGCGGAGCTCTGCCAGAGTCGCAGTTGTAAAAGCACGAGGGTGTGGGGTAAACCCAGCCAAAACGGGCCATGTGGCCCCATCTATAGATAAAGGACCTAAACGGACCACCGTTAATGGGTGAGGAAGGGCGCCATTAAACCAAATACGGTGTTGCCAAGCTGTAAGCGAAATCTCAAGCGCTCTATAAGGCTGATATTGCTGAGGAACGGCGGTGGCAGTATACGTGTGAAACAAATCATCAGTGCCATCCACCGCCGGAAAGGTGACCCAAGAGTAAAAAACTTCAAACTGGTGAGCCGGATCGGCTTCTACCACAAAAATAAGCGCGGCCCCAGCATCAGGGACTGCATAATGAGTCAAGTGCGCCCTCAGCGCGGCTCTGCTATGAGCCGGAATATCAACTAAAGCCATTATAGAGAAGACAGCAGAACAACTTAAAGAGTGGCAGCGCAAACACGGGTTATAAGAAAAGATATACCTTTTAAAACTTCAAGCTTGAATAAACTTATAAAAACGTCAATATAGGAGGCTACTCCGTCACAGCTGTCTCCGGAAACAGAAGTGAGGGTATTGTGGACCAGCACGATCACTACTCAAGCGTCTCGCAGATAAGAACCAGACCAAGCGTTGGCGGCGCCATGTTGCGGGGATTCTGCTCATACACAGAACTATGCACAAGAAAACAGGACCTCAGTAAATAGGGGTGTACCTCCTATCACCTTAGTACACAAAATCCCAACCGACTAGCAATAGTGTCTCATTCGGTCTCCTACAAATATCAAGAAGCTACGAATGTTTAGACAACCCAGAACACGAGCACTCCCGACTCACCTCAGAGTCGCAGGAACAAGACACTCTTTCACTCTCACGTACTTGTCCACAATAAAAATAATCAGAGTCACTAAATAAGTTCAAAATGTTTATTTTGACTATAGTGATCCATGATACAGTATGCGAACCACAACTAGCAGCAAAATGCATAAAGCAAGAATCATTAGCATTGTTACAATACCATAGAATATAAAAGGAGTCGTCATTTTATAAAGACTGTGAAAAGGCTAAATAATTGTGCCTAATCACCCTCCCCAAGGCAGTAAGAAGTTATTTTAGATAACTGAAGATCTCTAGGCGTTATTAGCAGACCCCTACCTGAAAGCCTAAACCCAAGGGTTTACATCATAGGAACAGCAGCGCTCAGCTCCATGGAACGGCTTTCTTCGAGAGTGTTTCAAAAAACATGCAACAACATTATATCAAAGCATGATTCTTCCGCATTACAGCTGTTGGTTACATGTTTTGTCTAGGTAATAGGGACTGACCAGAACAGAATAACAAGAGACATTGTTGACCGACCTTGCACATTATGTTCAGACAGAATTGAAGGGAAGGCTGAGAACGTGAAAAACAATCTGTTATCATGTACAGGGCAGAGGCAAAGTGTCGCGAAAACAAACGCTTAGCAGAGGCGTGCGCAAAAGCAGCAGCATAGGGCAAGTAAAACTCATGCTAAGTTAGCAATGTCTACAATGTGTCTTAGGGCTATATAACCATATAACAGGGTAGAGTAACTCTACAGCACTTACTGCGGGCACAGTAACTCTGCAGCACTTACTGCGGGTACAGTAACTCTGCAGCACTTACTCCGGGTACAGTAACTCTGCAGCACTTACTGCGGGTACAGTAACTCTGCAGCACTTACTGCGGGTACAATAATTCTGCAGCACTTACTGCGGGTACAGTAACTCTGCAGCACTTACTTCGGGTACAGTAAGTCTGCAGCATTGACAGCAGGTACAGTAACTCTGCAGCACTTACTGCAGGTACAATAATTCTGCAGCACTTACTGCGGGTACAGTAACTGCAGCACTTACTGCGGATACAGTAACTCTGCAGCACTTACTGCGGGTACAGTAACTCTGCAGCACCTACAGCTTGTACAGTAACTCTGCAGTACTTACTGCGGGTACAATAATTCTGCAGCACTTACTGCGGGTACAGTAACTCTGCAGCACTTACTGCGGGTACAGTAACTCTGCAGCACTTACTGCGGGTACAGTAACTGCAGCACTTACAGCGGGTACAGTATCTCTGCAGTACTTACTGCGGGTACAATAATTCTGCAGCACTTACTGCGGGTACAGTAACTCTGCAGCACTTACTGCGTATACAGTAACTCTGCAGCACTTACTGCGGGTACAGTAACTCTGCAGTACTTACTGACGGTATAATAATTCTGCAGCACTTACTGCCGGTAGAGTAACTCTGCAGCACTTACTCTGGGTACAGTACCTCTGCAGCACTTACAGCGGGTACAGTAATTCTGCAGTACTTACTGCAGGTAAAACAATTCTGCAGCACTTACTGTGGGTACAGTAACTCTGCAGCACTTACTGCGGGTACCGTAACTCAGCAGCACTTACTGTGGTGCAGTAACCCTGCAGCACTTACTGCGGGTACAGTAACTCTGCAGCACTTACTGCTCACACAGTAACTCTGCAGCACTTACTGCTGGGACAGTAACTCTGCAGCACTTACTGTGGGTACAGTAACTCTGCAGCACTTACTGCGGGTACAGAAAATCTGCAGCACTTACTGCTTGTACAGTAACTCTGAAGCACTTACAGCGGGTAGAGTATCTCTGCAGCACTTACTGCAGGTAGAGTAATGCTGCTGCACTTACTGCAGGTACAGTAAGTCTGCAACACTGACAGCGGATACAGTAACTCTGCAGCACTTACTGCGGGTACAGTAACTCTGAAGCACTTACAGCGGGTCGAGTATCTCTGCAGCACTTACTGCAGGTAGAGTAACTCTGCTGCACTTACTGCGGGTAGAGTATCTCTGCAGCACTTACTGCAGGTAGGGTAACTGCTGTAGAACAGTGTGTGTTGTTTAATAACTCTGCTGTGAGGCACTGATTGCAGATACAGTAACTCTGATGTGGGGCACTGATTGCAGGTACAGTAACTCTGATGTGGGTCACTGATTGCAGGTACAGTAACTCTGATGTGGGGCACTGATTGCAGGTACCGTAACTCTGATGTGGGTCACTGATTGCAGGTACAGTAACTCTGATGTGGGGCACTGATTGCAGGTACAGTAACTCTGATGTGGGGCACTGATTGTAGGTACAGTAACTGATGTGGGGCACTGATTGCAGGTAGAGTAACTCTGATGTGGGGCACTGATTGCAGGCACAGTAACTCTGATGTGGGTCACTGATTGCAGGCACAGTAACTCTGTTGTGGGTCACTGATTGCAGGTACAGTAACTCTGATGTGGGGCACTGATTGCAGGTACAGTAACTCTGATGTGGGGCACTGTTTTCAGGTACAGTAACCCTACTGCGTGCATTGATTGCAGGTACAGTAACTCTGCTGTGATGCACTGAATTCAGTTACAGTAACCGTACTGCGTGCACTGGTTGCGGTTACAGTTAAAGCTGTGGTGCACTGATTACAGGCACAGGCACCCTACCACGTGCACTGATTGCAGGTACAGTAACTGCTTTGGTGCATTGATTACAGGCACAGGCACCCTACTGCGTGCACTGATTGCAGGTACAGTAACTCTGCTGTGATGCACTGATTTCAGTTACAGTAACCGTACCGCGTGCACTGGTTGCGGTTACAGTTAAAGCTGGGGCCTCTGATTACAGGCACAGGCACCCTACTGCTTGCACTGATTGCCGGTACAGTAACTGCTGTGGAGCACTGATTAAAGGTACAGGCACCCTACTGCGTGCACTGGTTGCGGTTACAGTTAAAGCTGTGGCGCACTGATTACAGGCACAGGCACCCTACTGCTTGCACTGATTGCCAGTACAGTAACTGCTGTGGTGCACTGATTTCAGGTCCAGTAACCCTACTACATGCACTGATTACAGGCACAGTAACTCTGCTGTGGGGCACTGATTGAAGGTGTAATACCTCTGCAGAGGGGCAATAAGCACAGGTGTGATAACTGATTGTAGCACACTAATTGCCATCTGCACTGATTAAAGGCACAGCACCGCTGCTGTGAGGCACTGACTATAGGCACAATAACTCATGTAAGGCACTGATTACAGGCACAGCAAGTCTGCTGTGGGTCAAGCAGAGCAGGCGCAGTAACTGCTGCAGGGCAATAAGCACATGCATAGTAACTCCGCTTTGTGGTGCTTATTACAAGCACAAGATCTGTGCTGCGGAGGGCACTTATTGCAAGCACAATAACTCTATGAGGCATGGTCATTACAAGCTTATCACCTCTTCTATTACAGAGAGTGCACTTTCATAATACACCTTATATGTCATAATCGTGATTTCAGGTTAGTTATGACGCAAGGAACAGTTTGATATACGTTTGTACCAAATGTAAAAGCATTGTGCCATTCCAGTCACTCTGCTTATAGGTTTTCAATATATTCACTCTAAAACATGTCTCTCCTGAGTTTGTGGGAGTTAGCAAAACTTGTGACATTCGAACATTTGATTTTAAAGCACAAACTCACCATTTGGGTGGGTAAAAGCTGCTGAACATGTTCTCGAGGCAGACATCTTGGACTTGTGCATCCTGGAAGGGTTCTGCTCACTCTGGCAAACAAACCTAGCTGTGCCGGATCTCACGAAATATATGCCGGGCAGTGTATTGTTTTACTCAAGGGCACTTTCTACGTACATTTTAGCCATTGGATTTGTGAATCTGGCAGGGATTCACAAACCATAGTTGGCAATTTGTGAATCCTTGTGCTGAAAGTTCAGATCTGACGTTGATTCACAGTATTTCATTACAAAACCCTTGTAATACTTGGTAGATATGCATACAGATGATTTTAAGGTGTCACAGGGCGCTTGGCTTGGAATGCCGGCAAGACGGCCGCACTATGATCGAGCTACGGCGACCTCAGGGGGAAAAACGGCTGCAGTAGACTATGCCCGCACTTTGTCCTGACATAAAGATGATGGTCCTGTGGATGTATGTTCACCATCTCCTGCTCGGCGACCCCTGATGCAACCACATGATTCATCGGAACGAGGGACGCTGGAGGAAGACGCGCCCACCACCTAGGCTGTGAATCCCTGGCCCTGAGAAGCGCGGCCAGACCGCCTGGCGTGACGTGAGCTACACCTGAGGTGGCAACTGAGCAGACAGATAGCAGGGACGACTAGCGGTGATGCCCCTCCACCCCTTCCAGCAATCTGAGGTAGGACGGGGGCGCGCATCTTCCCCCCTGGATGGAAGTGGGGTTAGGGGAGTGATTGACCGTCAACCGGCTGTATGCAACAGTTGAGGCCTCTACAACTCCTTCTTGAAAATACTGCTGGGAAAGAACATGGCACAAGCAGTTGGTGTACGGAACAAAAGATTCTTGTAAGTGATGATTTACATGCTAACTGCACAACGATGCCCTGACACCCTGATGATACATCTTCGTGATCCACTGGGTTGCCTAAACTATCTTTGCTTGCTTTGACTACGTGTCCTGACAAATTGTCAACCTACGCCATCCAGACACTGCCAGGCGCCTTCTGAGCGAGACCATTGGGGTGAAGGGGCAGCACGTTTCTCCAGGGCTGATGGATGGCACTGCTAACACCTGGATGCAGCCCCTTTATCGGCAACTACATCGGCTACAAGAGCACTCCCACTTGACCTATGTCTAATTCACAATTGGCTTAAAAAGCTCACTAAGCCCCCCTCTGTTGCATTATTACAGTAATCACAATAATTTTTTATTATTCAAATCCATTCTTATTTATTGGATTCTATTTATCAAAAGTTAAAAGCTATTTTATTTGGATACAAAAACATGACTTTTTATAATTTTTTTTGTGCTTTTGTGTACTAAATAACTATTTACAATTCATCATTTCAACATTTCTACTTTTTGCTGGGGGTCGCGTAACTAGTTAGCATGGAGGAGTCTCCTCCATGGTGCATGGCCGTTCTTAGTTGGTGGAGCAATTTGTCTGGTTAATTCCGATAACGAACGAGACTCCTCCATGCTAACTAGTTAGAATTGTAGTATTAGCTTTCAGTTTTGTTTTCACCCGGTTTTAAGGATCTAAATACAATGTTGCAAAAAGTAATCAACTGGCAGGTCCCAAGTTCAGTGCTTGGCGCCACAGAGATGCGTCTCTGAGTGTATCATGTGTGTGTATCCCTGGAAAAAAATGTGTTTCCATTGGCCAAATGCTCGTGTCTGCTGGAAAGGGTTGAGTGCCAGCTGAACAATGGCAAATAGCTTTAAAAGTCGTATGGCAGCAGTGGCGTAGCTAGACCATACAGCACTCGTGGCGGTCCCTGCGTTGTAAGAGCGGGGGGGGGGTAGGAGGGGGTGTTGGCGATTCTCAGAAGTCAACATGGGGATAAACAATGAAGCTTCCATAGATTTTTTTCTACATATTCAAACTACTCCAGAGGGGTTGCCATACTTATTAGGCGTAATAACCGATTTCGACCCCTTCATGTGGTGTCTTACCCGGAGGGGCGATACCTGATAGTTCAGAGGATACTACAGCAAACACATCTCACTAACATCAAAACATATGGTTCCAATCATGATGACCCCAGCTTTTATCGTGCAGCGGAGGCGTGTTGCCTCCACCTTCGACCGAGCTCAATACTATAGGGAGGGGACTTTAACCTAACACTACACAACACTCTGTATAGCTGGAATATTAGACCTTGACAACATAGTGGGGCTTGAACTGCGCTGCTAGATAAAAGGTAGACTCACAAATTAGTTGACATCTGGAGAATACATTCTGGTTCTAAGCGAGAATACATTTTTTGCTCAGCGGTCCACAGTTTGGCCTGTAGGCTAAACTTCTGGTTGGGGACCAAGGATGTCCTTGGGTGGACACATGACATCACTCATATGCCCCATACACTTTCAGACCATTGCCCGGTAGTAATTACACTACGCATATCAGAGGTGGGCAGGGTGCGACAACTGTGTCACCTACAATGACCATGCTCTTTGACATTATTTTTAGGGAGGAAATTAAACAGGCCTTAGTGACGTACTTTGACATGAACTAGAACTCAGTGCAGGAACGCAGAACATTGTGGGAGGCCTTTAAAGCCATAATACGAGGACAGTACATATTGAAGGGGAATGGCAATCTCAAATCGATTAGAGGCACTCTTACTCAACTAGAAGATAAACTGAAATAACTTGAGACCCGATACAGCGTGGATCCCAGTCCTGAGACGCTTAGACAGATCCGGATAAAACTACGCGAGTTCCATAACAAGGCGGATACAGAGTTAAAATACTTGGGGAAATACGCCGCTGCACAGTAGTACGGGGAAGACAAGCGACCTGGGAATACATTGACTAGGCTACTGAAACCCAAATGGGCTGCAGATCATATAGACCTAATAATGACTAACAGAGGCAAGGGGAAAACCCGATCGTTAGATATTCTTGATGATTTCAAGTCATATTATCAAAAGCTTGACATCACTGCACACGAGGCAGATGATGAGGAGCTTACAGGATATTTAGAACAGGTCAAACTACCATGGGTGGAAGCGGCAGAGTGGGAATTGCTGTGCTCCCTAATTACCATTAGAGGATATTCTCTGCGCTATTAGGGACCTCACAAATGGCAAGGCGGCGGGTAGTGATGGATTGCCGGAGGAGTTCAATAAAGAGTATGGTGAACGTCTGGCCCCATACCTCCTTGACATGTATATTGAGGCCGTTCAGAAGTGCAAACTCCCGCCTACAGTGCGGGAGGCGATGGTTATTACACTCCTTAAGCCTGGAAGCCTGCGCAGTAATGTGGCTCATATAGACCGTTATCCTTAATAAATACTTATAATAACATTTTGGCACAAATCTTATCAGCCCGACTAGTACCACTATTACATGGCCTCTTCTTGCCGGAACATTCGGAGTCACACTGCCGCGATCTACTGCTGACAGTCTCCACACGTTTTTCGCTGTTCTCCATCAAATTGACCAGAGGTTGAGGGCGGCAAGAGTATTTCTTGATGCCACCAAGGTGTTTGATTCCATAGATGCAAACACAATAGGATGATGGACGGAGCGCTGAAACTTTCCAGACACTCCCCCCCAGTCACTATTAGATCTGGGTTAAATCCATCATCTTTCTTCTGCTCACTTCGCCACCCCAGTTCAGACCCAGCCATATGCAAATCAGTCTTGATCCTGTTACTCATGGGAACAATCCTGCCCGAACTGCCAAGATTTGCTGTACCACATTTGGAAATACACTACTTCATAGCTGAAGCGCAGTTTGCCACACATTGGCTCCATAGCTACAGACAAGTACAACACCAAAACTTCGAACTAGGCATAGCAAAACCCAGTGCTATCATGCAACCTCAGACGAGACCGGGCCTGATATTCTGGTAGTGCATTGCCCGACATGGGCACAACTGACTAGATTCACTGGCATAGACGTTGTATACTCATACCCGCACATTACCCTGACCCATAACCCCAAACTGCCAATTACTAATGAACCATTGATGGTACAACACCTGCAAGATAAACAATTACTGACACTGGGAGATTTATAAGTGGGCGCAGGGGGAGATTCCTCACTCTTAAACAATATCTATCAAAAAGCCGCTCTACGCCACTTGCAAAATTTCTCTATGACAGGCTCTGTGTGGCGGTAAGAAAGGCATTTCCTACTTACCCTCGGGAACCAGCAGATTGGAGGTTGTTGAGCCTTACAGCAACCAGCGCATTGACTACAAAAACAATCACCACAATGTACACTACAACCCTGGGAGACAGGCCCAAGGTGGGGCATCGATCCAGGGCCAACTGGTCGACAGCTCTGGGTACGCAATTGACGGACGCACAATGGGAACACTGTTGTCGGAGCACAAAAGTGTTTTCCATGAACGGTAGGCATAGACTACAACATTGCACCTTTCTCCACCAGGTCTACTACACTCCGGCCAGACTGTATAAATATGAAGGGATAGACAGCGGTGCATGTGAAAGATGTCTCACCCCGGCGGCTGACTTTTTGCATCTGGCATGGGTCTGCAAGGTGGTCGCTGAATACTGGAGCAGAGTGTTTCAAACCTTAAACAACATTGTGGGCCTGACTCTGCAGCCTGAGGCCCTGACAGCCTTACTGGGCTATGTCAAACTAGAACCCAAGCGCAGTAGGAAATTTGTTGGATTGGTCCTACTTTTGGGAATAGCTATGGTGGCTAAGTATACAGTACACTATTTCCTGTGGGGTCACTCTCTAGGGACATATGGGACCCGCTGAGAACCTATCTTGCTGTGAGGAAAAGAAATGACAATGATGAAAGAAGGGACCTATAATAACACTGGACAGTGGGGTCGGATCACAAGAGGGGTAAAGTTAGAATATTCGTGACTAGTTTGTGAATCAGGACGGAACAGATGGTATACACACTGATAGATGTGACTATTTGCAGATGCAGCCAGTGTCTCAATAGTGGCGGAGCGCAGGGGAAGGGGGGACGAACGGATAACGAGACAAAAAAAAAAACAAAAAACCCACTGCAAGCACAGGCTCCCATAGTTCACTGCAGCCAATCCTGACGATGCTTTCAGCAGCATGAAAGCACCGTCAGGATTGGCCTGAGCACCCTCGATGTGCGCTCCCAGTTAGACTAGTAACCTGTGCCTGCTCTCTCCAACCCAGCAACGCAGCTCGGGTTAGAGAGAGCTTCAGAGCACATGACGGTTTGGCCGTCCTGGGACGGCCGGCCAAACCGTCATGCGCACTGATAACAGTGCAAAACATTCCCCCTAGTGCCTGTCATCCCCCTGGCCCCGCCATCAAGCCCCGGCTCCGAGAGCAAAACTAAAATGATAATAAACAAGGGTTTATTATCGTTTTATTTGTCATTTTTTTGGCTTCTGACAGAGGGGGCAACGCTCCTCCGCCATAGCGGAGGAGCCGCCGCTGACTATTTGCCAACTGTTTACCACTTTATTTCTATTATTAAGCATACATAGTACACAATGCTATATTTTGTTTTGACACATTGCTTCCAGTGCCTATTATAGCGGACGATATTTGGTATTGTACTAATGTATTACTAAATAAAGATTTTTAAAAAGGCCACAGATTTGCACAGCAGCAACCTGAACTCCTCCTGTCCTGTCGCTGTGTATCCATCTGCTGCAAACCTTCCCTGGTATCTATACTCTGCAGTACTATGTACTTTACTGCTGGCATGGCAAGTCTGATAAGTGTGGTTGAAGTATATGCTTGCAGGAAATTGTAGCCCCATTGGCTGGGGAGTCTCTTCCTCACCCACCAACGCGAGATTGGCATACGAGTGGCACTCCTGGCTTCCAGCCTCATAAAACTGCTGGCCTCGGAAACAACAGAAGAAAGACTTCATCTGCTGAACCTGTTGGCCTCAGAACTGAAGACTGCACCAAGAAGGACTGCGCCTGCTGAACCAAGACAGGACTTCAAAAAGAAAATGGCTGCTCCTGCTGCTGAATCCGTGGAGAAAGTCACCAAGGGCTAGACCTGCTCCCAATTGTGCCAAGGACCAATGAGTGCACTACAAGGGTGAGTAGACTACAAGGACTAGTTGGCTTGCCTCCTGTAAAGCTTCAGGGACACAAACGTTAAAGAAGCCCTGCACAGTGGAGAGCTGGCCAGTTGCCACTGTACTTGCCCTGGAATTCGCTGGTGTAGCACCTGAGATTGAGTCCTAGCCCCCAAGAAGTGCCTCCCAGGCCCCTGACACTTAGCTGGTGATAGAGTGTACTCTTACTCCCATCCCCCACCTCCAGAAATGCAACTTGTGAGACTAAAGCAAAAGTAAATAGTTTTTGGACACCGAGTCTGAGGCTCAAAATTACGGCTTTTTGCCGGCTTGTAGGTAGTTCCAAACGCTGCATGAACGATCGGCTCGTCACTGGACCGCTGGACTTCCCCTGTCTGTCAACATCAAACCTATGCCAGACCCTTGTTACAGAGGACTCCACCAACCTGACTATCGACGAGAAAAAAGGTAAAATCCCGACTAGGACCAACTCAGTGCCTGCATCCAAGCCCAAGTTCCATCGCGTTTGACCTGAAACTTTGACTTTGCCCCGATCCTCACGTTCAAGGCTCAAAGACCACTGCTAAGAGTGAAAAGCAGTGATTTACCAAACTTATTAAAAAGCTTTGAAACGCCGTGAGGGGAACGGCTTCATACCGCAGCAGCAGACGCCGTGAGGGGAACGGCTGACACTCTTTTCCACGCGCCGTGAGGGGAACGGCCAACAAACTACATCCCCCAGCAGCCTCGACGATCTCCTGACGCTGCCTTCGCGCCCGGAGGTGCTACAAAAGCAGCGGTCATCTCCCGCAGCGCGGGACGCGCGCGGGCCAAGCCCGGGCCAAGAGCGGGCCCGTCCTGCGCCCGTCAGCGACAGGAAGAGGCAGGGCAGGGCCACCCCCCTTGGTTGCTTTGAGGGGGAAGCATATACAACAGCGGGTAAGACGAAGACCAACCACCTTGTCTTTACAATTGACTGAACCCACAGACTTTTTACACAAGGTACACTCGGATACATAAGACACTAAAATGGTGCTGGGAAAGGACTAATAAATGTTACCGAGGCTTGTATTGTTTTAACAGTCATAGAGAGCTGGTTTACCTGTTTGAATTTAGTAATTCAGCTTCTTGTGTGCTAACAAATTCATCCATTTAGTTTTTGCCCTAAGAACTGCTGTTGATTAGCTAGTGGGGTTGCCCGGCCTATAGCCCACTCCAATAAAGCTGACACGAGTTGGCTTGGGTCGCCAATTTGGGGGAAACATCGGGTCAACTTGCAAGCCTCTCCCTCATCCACACCCTGGTACGTGTGGAGCCAGCTATCGGATGTCAAGAATCCTTAAGATTGTTGCCGAGCCAAAGTTAGGATTGTCCTGGGGTGTGCGAGTGAAAAAGGATTTATAATGGGGAAGAGGATAGGTGCAGTGAGAGCTAAAACTCCCATAGCATCCTCACTGCCGCAAACTTCTATAGATAAAATGCTACAGAGGGCCATAGGGGTGGTGAACACTGAAATCGAGCTAACTGAAAGGCGGCTTTCACTCACCCCTGATCTATTTATCCCGCTTCCTGAAACAACCACGTTGATAGGTACACCGCAAATACATCGAGATGTCCAGATCCTGTCCTCTCCCCCCGTTGTTGCACCTAAGAGAGCAGCGCACAAAAGTAAAACCACTATTAGTACATCCAGAAACACTAAGCGCAAAACAACCACAGTGGCTGGCTCCAAAAAGAAGCAATTCTGTGAGGAAAATATTGACAAACAGGAGGGGGGTGACGAGTTGGTACCGTCTCCAGACGGACCTACTGTAGTTGATCCAGACAAATTTTGTCCAGCCTGGGCTGTGAATCTGGTGTTAGATCTACAGAATAATCTAAGGGCCATTATTAAAGATGAGTTAGCCCCCCTTATTGGCCGTCTGGTCAATCTGGAGAAAGCGATGGTGGTAGGGGAAGTAAGACCTACACTAAACTCCCCTGCCAATAAGCAAGGAAAGGGGATCAATAGAGTGTGCCAGACGGACAGTGCGGGCTTACAACTGCCTCCAGGGGAGTTGTTGTTTGGGAAGGAGGTCCCTTCTATTAGTTATGACATAGGCCACCAGAATACATTCAGGGAGAAGAGAAGTGCGAATGACAGGGAAGAGACAAGAGCTAAAAATAGATCTGTCCCTTATATCCAACATGATGTTCCTAGCCCCCCTGAACAAGCCTTGATTAGAAATGGGAGTAGGCATTTAATACAAAAATCAGGAGAAGAGTTGTATTCAAAACCAAACTCCAATTTGCCTAGTATAAATCTTCCCCCAGCATGCGCCCCGTATGTAGCAATAATGACAGGCGCCCCGCCAATTGAACCCAACGCGAAAGAATCACACCTCGAGCTGAGGAACAAATGTCTGTTTTGGCTCGCCAGGCATAAGCATTATGATTATGCAAGAGCTGGCGAGATCATTACGGTTCGAAGAGTTGGGTGGGTAGGGAATTGCCGGAAAAGCGAACCAGGGGAATGCATAGTCATCAATTTTAACAACCCTGATACTGTTGCAAATTTGTTTAAAATCTCTTCCAACAGCCATAATGTTTATTCGGGAATGAACTTGCGTCGCCTAGCATTTTTTTATCCACAACAGTACTTAGGCCAAAGGAGATATGCATCACCTTTAATACCATCCAAGGGACCGGGATCGTTACTGGAGGGTAGATGGGCTGCACCCAACAGGTCTCACCTATTTGAAGTACCGGTACAAAATAGATTTGACATCCTGGAGGAGGTAGACTGACTGGGGGAGGCTCCTACTCAGATAGGGAACATCGAAATGATAGGGCAAGCCTCCATGGGCAGAGTTGGGTGCATTTCCAATCAAACTCCAATTGGTGGTAGACCAGGCTGCCCTCAGCAGCTCGACCCGTCAGGAGCAAGGAGTCAACTACCTGAGGCCCCTAATAGCACTTCTCCTGTTTCAATGGATGATGCAAATAGTGTAGATGAAACCAGCAAGGTGGCGGATGGGCAGTGTAAGGCTCGCATAGATGATTCCCCAGTCCTAAGTGACAGTGACATCATGGGTATGAGCGTAGATCCAGGGCAAGGTAAAGGGTTGAAGATCTTAGCATGGAATTTGGCAGGCCTTAAAAATAAACTTCCCTGTCCCGAATGGGGTGCCTTTATAGATAAATACGATATCTGCCTCTTCCAAGAGACCTGGGTGACAGAGGACCTTCAGAGTGTGGGTTTTGCTACATTTAACAACCTGGCAACCAAGGGGAGTAGGGGGAGACCAGCAGGCGGGACATCCATCTGGGTGGGTACCCACCTGGGTTGTAGAGCAGACCCGTTGTTA
The DNA here is from genome assembly GCA_963921515.1 of Calotriton arnoldi. NCBI lineage: Eukaryota > Metazoa > Chordata > Amphibia > Caudata > Salamandridae > Calotriton > Calotriton arnoldi. The sequence goes on along the minus strand of CAWUFW010000272.1, from coordinate 3,163,687 downwards.
ACTCCTTCGAGGGACATACAGTGTGTACTCCTCACCTTCCCCTCCAATACAAAAATTGCCTTAATTAATGTATACTCCGGCCGGTCAACAATAGCCAAGAGTCGGCTACTATTGACCACTTAGGTCAGTTTATTCCGACGTTGGATCCAGGAATTTGGTTGATTGTGGGGGGTGATTTCAATTGCCACTTTGAACCACTTACTGATCCCAATCACTCTGATCCTTCGGAAGAAGATCTCTATTGGTGCATCCCGGACCCCCAGATTACCCCCATTAATGTTTGGTCACCCTTGGCATTGCAGCTCAACGCACTTACTTTGGCGTTATCACTAAGGGCATGCAATGGGCGGACCAAATCTGATAGGCCGGGGCAGGCCACATTCAATAGACCAGGTCATACCTCGTTACTTGATTACATCATGGTAGAATCAAGACTTTGGGACAAGGTTCGTGACTTCTATAACACGCAGAGGCAGGACAGTGAACATAATGCCCTGAGTCTGATTCTAAAACCTTGGGATCTGGGTACTGGTAATCCAGGTCATGGCCCTACTAATGTGACTAGCGCATTAGTCATTTCAAACAACAGAAGAAAAGTTAGATGGGCCCGCATTCAGGACTGCCCCCAAAAGCTGGCTAAAGTATACCAGATAGCAATTGCATCGCTAATTAAGATGTGGGAGCTTGTGCAGGCACAAGACCCTATTCGGGAACCGGAGGAGGCAGGGAAAATTCATGCAGAACTAACCCTTAAATTGGCGGGGGTTTTTTCCCTGCCGAGAGCCATAGAGAAAGTACCTGCAACAAATGCCCCTGGTTTAATGGTGACTGCCGCAAGGCAAAACACAACCTTCTGGTGGCAGTGAAAGAGAAGGATGCATTGCAAATAAAATTAGTGAGGGCCAATTACTAAAGGTCCATTCAGCAGGCTAAAAAAAACTGGGAAGCAGAGAGGTGGGAAAGTCTTAGATCAGCCCTAAAAGAGAAAGACATGAAATCTTTTTGGGCTATAGTGACTTCGGGTGACAGGGAGGGGAGATCAGCCATTGAGCCCAACATAGCACCGGAAGCGTGGGAATCACATTTTGGGTCACTGTATGCATTAAGGGATGAAGGGAACGACACTAGTGATAATAATAGAAACGTTCCAGAGATTCCATGGGCGGGGGACTTGGAGATTAGTTTGTTAGAAGTGGGCAATGCTATTAACAAACTCCACTATAACAAAGTGCCTGGTTTAGATAAATTACCGGGGACCTTTTCCGGGAAGAGCCCAAGATCTGGGCCCCATACTTTTGTGCTTTATTTAATGCTGTTGCCAAGGGTATGGACCCCCGGACACATGGCGTGGGGCAGAGATTGTGCCAATATTTAAAAAGGATGCCCCCTTATGCCCTCCAATTACAGGCCAATTAGTCTTATTGACATCTCCCAAAAACTTTTTGGCCGGGTGCTTCTGGACCGTCTTATGGACTGGATGGAGCAAGAACAAATACTAAGCCCATACCAGGCCGGCTTCAGAACAAAGATGTCAACCGTAGACCAGATATTCAGATTACAGCTCCTATTCTGGAAAACGGCTATGGTAGAGGGTGGCAGCCTCTACTTGATATTTGTTGATCTGAAGTCGGCTTTCGATATGGTTCCCAGGGCGAAGCTCTGGAGGGTTTTGAGAGACTGTGGGATTCCCGTACAGCTCCTTGAAATTATAGAGAAGCTCCATACAGACAATTTCGCGCAAGTCCGATGCGGTAAATTTGGAGAGCTCTCCTCCCGTTTCCCTGTCCTTAATGGAGTCCAACAGGGATGCGTTCTTGCCCCTACCTTATTCTGTCTTTTTAGGTCGAGCCTCGAGTAGCGCGCAAGCGCTGCTCTGCGAGACTTATAGTTAGGGAGTTTGAAAAGCTGACCAGACGCTCGTGCGTCATGGCCTTTTCCCTGCGGTTACGCGCGCGGCAGACATGTGTTTCCAATTATCGTGCCCAGACGCGGGCGCGATAATTGGAAACACATGCTGGCCGTGCGGGGAAAAAGGCCATGACGCACGAGCGTCTGGTCAGCTTTCAAAAGCCCAGGCTGCCGCGCTCGCTCGCCCCCGCTCCTCTCTTGTTGTTTAAATGACTACATATTATTTTCCACCCACGGGTGTTTCTTGCAGTGCATTATGGCATCTTGAGGTCACCTAAAAGCGCTGGGAGTTCTGGAGTTAGTTTTCATGTTAGAGTGCTGCCATCCGTATGGGAGGGTGCATGTGCCCTGCTCTCCACAAGCGGCCTAAGCAGCATATTGCTTGTGAGTCTTGAAACAGACTCTTTAATTAAGCACCAGGCTCGGGCTGTGCAGGAAATGCCTCAGGCCGTTTCTCAGATCTTTTCATGAAGCTCAGCAGGTATGAAGAGGGTGCTGGGTTGCTAAAACAATGCATGTCCTTGCTGTTCCGATGGCCCTGTAAATCTTTCTTTAAATATAAGCATGTTCGCCGTGATGCGGTTCTTCTGTTTGCAAGTGCATACTATGTGGGCTGTAGCAGGGATTAGCCCGACCGACTCTTGCAAAAAAAAAAAAAAACGTTATCGAGGAGGCAAGCACTGAAAATATTCCAGTTCGTACCATTTTCCAAAACTTTACCCCACCTCTTGTGCATTTTTTTGACACCCCTCATCATAGCTGCTATTGTGCTTTCACTCATCTTTATTTTTTCTCTTCGCCCATCACTTCACCTCCAACTCTCGACTATTTCTCTTGCCATTTGCTCCTTTCCTCCTTATCTCTTCTCCTTCACCCTCGCCCCCTCCATCTGATTCTTCTTTCAACACTCACAAACCTTTGTACCCCTTCTTCCCCTTGTACTCCTTCGGTCCTCTTTATCTCTTCCGCTTTTTGCTTTCACTTATTTCGAACACCTTTTGCCCATCCTTCCTTTATTCGTCTCTTACTTCATTTCAATCTTTTCTTCCTCCTTCTATTGTTCCCCTCCTCCTTTCTTTCCCAAATCACTTTCTCCCTTTCTTTCCTCTTCCCCCGCACCCTGCAACCCATAACCTTTACCCCTTATTTCTCCCCACCCTGTTCGCTAGGCTAAGGGACCGGGCAGCCCCCGCTGCCCCCTCGGTAGTATTAGCTGCATCACCACCCTCACCTCCAATGCAAGTTCATTCCTTTCTTTAGGAAGGTAATGCCCAGGCCGGCATAGGCACTGCTGCAAGCACCTGAAGGAGGGGTGGCATCTCCTAGCAGGCACCATGCAGGGCACAGCGGTGTGTAGCCATGTTTTTTGCTTTTAGTGTAATGTTATCACTGGAAAACATTCTTTGCAAAAACACAGACGCAAAAGAGACCGTGCATAAATATCTCCACTCAAAAAGTCGACCTGCACTTAAATCCATGTCAAGCACATGTCCCAAATTATAAACGTAGATCATCTACAAATATAGTGTGCATACATGTATCTATTTCTTGATACTGTGCATCTCGATCCCACGAGGAATCAGATCACATGACATGATAAACACAGATAACTTCTCTGCGCACACAATTACATTATTTCCTACTAATATCTGCTTAGCTTAGTGGCCATGCCTCACACACCCATGTTATTTTTTGCAAAAGTGGGGACTGGGGTGGCATTTTATTGGCCTTCGTATTCGCACAGCACGTTGCTACCGCTGGTGGTCCTCAACCACTGTGCAGAAGTTGTGCACTACAGTACTTATTATAGTGCGCCCTTTCTGGTGCACGTGAGATCCAGAGGGGATCGCCATTGTCACTGCAGACTTGGCACCGTGCTTAATTTGTGCTGGTGGTTGCAGGTAGTGGCCCCTGGCACTCCTTTCTGGGGACCGGAATTTATTTGTCAAGATCACACTTTCACTGAGAGCACAAGAGGCAAATGTAGACAATGGTGACAAAGGAGGAAGCAGGGATGAAAAGAGTGCAAGAGTTGCCTATCTGGTCATTCCAAACCATATATCCGTGTTACGGCCCCAGAGAGGCAAATCAATGCTGTTCAAGGGGAGTCGGCCCTGTGCCGATTTTCACTGCTTCTCCGTGTGGGATAGTCAATGGTGCCATTGAGGGGAGTCTTAACCAGCATGCCACCTCCCTTCAGGAGATATTTCAGTTGGTTTCTCTTGCCTATATTTTTGATTAACTTCAGGTCAGGCGTTTGAAATCCAGGTCTATTAGAAATAGTGGGGCTTGGGTCCCTCCAACATCAAGCAAGGCCCCTCTATGGCCACCTAGCCTTTAATGTCAATCCATGCAGCTCGTTTTCGAACACTGCTACCTTTTTCACCATTAAATTGTTACATTTTCTCTTGTGCTCCCTTAGTTGGTCGATTGCTCCAATTCTCTGTGGACACGTCTGCGTTTGATAAAGACGAACAATAAATTATTTTCTAAGTAGTTTTATGTTCACTTTAGGAGAATCTATTATGAATCTACACTGTCAGAAAGTCCCCGGAAATATTAACCATGAAATAATTTAGAGCTCAACTGCCATCACCAAAACGCAAAGTTGTCCAGACAGTTACGCGCCACACAATTCAACTCCACACATTTCCCATCCACACCACCTAATTTGACACCAAACCACATAACACGGCTCAACAAAACAATTGCTAAACACACCACCTAGATCCAATCCACACCACACAATTCCACATTGTCACACAATTCAACAGCACACCACATAATTAAACTCCACTACATACCACTCCACAACACAAAATACCATTCCACATAACTACCCTCCATAACACACAATCCCCCTCTACATAATTCCAGAACACTCAGCACCACATAATTACTATCCACATAATTCCACATCACACCATGCCACATAATTGCGCTAAACAAATCCACTCCACTCCACACAATTCCACGCCCACATTTACACAACTGATCCAATACAACCCACATAATTCCACTACACACCACATACATACACTCCATAATACAGAGGTAAAAACATTGCCATTTACAATCTCAAGAGCTCTAACTCAAGGAAATGCGAGACCGATTGCATTTCCAATGCTTGTTATTAATGGGCTTTTTGATTTTTTTAAAAATATTAAGGATACAGATGCCCAGAAGCTAGCTTCAGGGAAGATCCCCGCACTGATGTTCGCTGATGATACCCTGTTACTTTCAAAAACACCAATGGGTATCCAGCGGACATTAGATGGTTTTGCTGATTTCTGCAAGCTAAGAGGGTTGGAGATAAACCTAGCAAAGACCAAGTTTATGGTCTTTAATCCTCCCAAACTGAAACGACGAAACCCCACACTATATGGCACCCCCCGGGAGAGAGTGCAGACATTTGACTATCTGGGGGTCACCCTAACCGAGCATTTTAATTGGGAGCCGCAGTTGTCCAAAGCAAGGCTCAGGCTAACGCAGACAGCGGGAGGTATATTGAAGTTACACAGAACCTCTGCTCTTAAACCTATTGCACCCGCGCTAGAAATTTACACTGCTCAAGCAAGGGGGGCCGCACTATGTGGGGTGGAGCTGTGGGGTCATTGCTCTGCCATCAACCTACAGAAGGTAGAGAATAATTTTATAAGGCAGTTGATAGGTTTACCACGCAGTACTCCCCTCATCCCCATCCGCATGGATATGGGCATTAGGCCTCTTGACGAAGAGATAGCACTGAGGCCACTTACGTTTTGGCGGCGGATATGGGTGACTCCCGAGCTGTCTGACTATAGGGATAAGCTGAGTGAGATACTGTCCCACTCAGAAAATCCCATGGTTCTGTCACATTAAGGATTTAGCAATGAAATTAAGCAAACCAGATCTGTGGAGATCTCCCGCAACGTCATGCGCTACGACCTCAAGGTCGGAACTTGTTAGACACTACAGAGCAGTAAAATTAACGTCACTACAAGAAAGTTCCTCACACGGTCGTTTAACAGTAGAGTTCCTGCTAGTAAAAAATGTTTATAGCAAGGAACATTTTCTGGATTTTATCCAACCCCCATTGGCCAGGAAATTGTATATCCAATTTAGACTAGGGACTCTCCCTCTATTAGCATATACAAGTAAATGGGCTAAGGAACAAAAGAGGGAATGCCCTGTATGCAATTTTAAGGAGGAATCTGAATTGCACGTTTTATTCTTCTGTCCTGTCTATCGGATGCAGCGCAAGCGCTGGCTAATTCAACTATGCAAAAATGTGGGTTTTGTGCGCTGCGCTGAGGCATACAGAGTCTTAAAGTATGATACTTGTTTACCAACTGTATTTGCTGTATCCCGTTTTTTAAATAGCAGGAGGCATACCAGGCGAGCTGCTCAAAAAATTTAATCGCATTGGGGAATCCAAATGTCTAGTATTAAACATGGCAGTCTGATACTGTTTTTTTTTTTTTTTTTATGGTAGTATAGCCCATAGTTTTATAATAATGGATTGTTCTTATTCAGTTTTTAACTTATTTTATCTTGGAATGTGTTTTGGGTTTCTGCACAATGAAATTATATGTGACCACTGGCGTAAATTAGATATTTGCAGAGCCCGGATGTTTCTTTTATATATTTCAAAACCATATATTGTATATAGGTTTTAAATTATGTGTACTTTTATGGCCTAGTGCCGAAATAAAGTTATTACTGACTGACAAAAAGCTTTTTGGAGTGAATCGCAGAGGTTTATGAAAAACTTGCAAAAATCATAACTCCGCTTCCCTTCATCTGAGTTTTGTTGTTTTGGTGTCAATTTATAGATAAAAAATATATATTATTTTATGGGGTGTTTATTGTGTTGTCTCTCTTACATATTAATTCTTTTGGAACTGGTAAATGCTTTCTTTATACTTGTTCCTTTGAGTGAAGCCTGACCGCTTTGTGCCAAATCTGCCCAGGATTGAACTAAGGTTTGATTAAAAACTGGACCTGATACGGAATCATGACATTATTCATCGGTGAGGTCTCACAACCACCCCCAATAGGAATCCACTTTTCTCACAGCAGCTTTTTATAGCGCAGACCAGACCCAAAAGGGTAACAAAGCACTTTACATAGTAAATAGTTACAAACATAAGCACTTTGGTTTTGTTGCATCACAGTTCTTGAACGCAGGTTTCATTCAAAGTCAGTATATGTTCTGGTTCCACAACCATCAGTAGCACACAATTGAAGGATGTGGGCATCCAGACATATTTGCATATTAGCCCTTTTGCTAGTCAGGAACTGCCCGTCACCATACAACCGTGTTTCAGTATGTCAATCATGACATCACCTGGGTCATTTTGGTTTTTAGGTCTCACCAAGAACCTACGATGAGCTTACAGCTCACCCATTGCTTACCACTGGTTGGCTTTATTGTCACATGTATTTACTTGCTTCTTTATCAGTGGCTTTCCTTGTTCCATCTTGTCCATCTTGTGTTTGTCCTTTTCCTGGAGCATTGTCTATTTACTATCCTTTTGTGTGTCTGACTTGTATCTGTCCACTGCTCACTTTTTCAGTAATCCCTCTATGAGAGTGCATGTGTTTCCAGCTCTCTCCCTTGGGTGTTTCCCCCCTCATACACCCCGTCACCCTGTGCTCTGTGTTGCTCTCTCTCCCTCGTGTGCTTCCCATGTTCCTTGCACTCTATAGTTCTCACTCCATTGTGTGCTGTCGCCCTGAAAAACACCCCCACGCCCCATGTTGCTCTCTCCTTCATGTGCTTCTCCACCCTGTGTTGCTGTCTTCCTCTTGTGCTTTCCCCGTGCAAACGCCTGTGCGCCATATTGCTCTGTCTGTCATGTGCTTTTCCCCGAAAACCACCCAGCCCTGTGCTCTTTGCTGGTCTCTCCCTCATGCGCTTTGTCCGCTCTGTGTTGCTCTCTTCTTCATGTGCTTTCCCCCTGCAAACCCCCCCATGCACAGTGCTGCTCTCTCCCACGTGTACCTCTCCCTCCCTCAAAATTCCCTTCCCCGTGCCTTGTGCTCTTTCCCTCGTGTGCTCCCCTCCTGGAAAACACCCTACCATGTCCTCTGTGTTGCTGTCTCCCTCACATGCCTACTCACCTGCAAACTCCCCCTGTATCCGTGTGGCTTTCTCCCTCGTGCGCTGCTCCACCCTGAGAACACCCCCATGCCCCTGCGCTTCACGTTGCCCTCGCCCTCTTGTGCTTTTGTTCTTCCCCCATGCTCCGTGTTGCTCTCGCCCTCTTGTGCTTTTGTTCTTCCCCCATGCTCCGTGTTGCTCTCGCCCTCTTGTGCTTTTGTTCTTCCCCCATGCTCCGTGTTGCTCTCGCCCTCTTGTGCTTTTGTTCTTCCCCCATGCTCCGTGTTGCTCTCGCCCTCTTGTGCTTTTGTTCTTCCCCCATGCTCCGTGTTGCTCTCGCCCTCTTGTGCTTTTGTTCTTCCCCCATGCTCCGTGTTGCTCTCGCCCTCTTGTGCTTTTGTTCTTCCCCCATGCTCCGTGTTGCTCTCGCCCTCTTGTGCTTTTGTTCTTCCCCCATGCTCCGTGTTGCTCTCGCCCTCTTGTGCTTTTGTTCTTCCCCCATGCTCTGTGTTGCTCTCGCCCTGTTGTGCTTTTGTTCTTCCCCCATGCTCCGTGTTGCTCTCGCCCTCTTGTGCTTTTGTTCTTCCCCCATGCTCTGTGTTGCTCTCGCCCTGTTGTGCTTTTGTTCTTCCCCCATGCTCCGTGTTGCTCTCGCCCTCTTGTGCTTTTGTTCTTCCCCCATGCTCCGTGTTGCTCTCGCCCTCTTGTGCTTTTGTTCTTCCCCCATGCTCCGTGTTGCTCTCGCCCTCTTGTGCTTTTGTTCTTCCCCCATGCTCCGTGTTGCTCTCTTCCTTGTGTGCTCCCCCATGCAACACCCTGCTTAATGGCTTTTGGTTTTTTTACTTGTCATTGGGTCTTTACTGTTTTCTTGTGATTGTCTTTTATCTTGCACTACACACCTCTCACCCACACTGCGAGCTGCTGTCTAACACACACAGAAGCAGTCAGAACCTGCCTTTAGGCAATAAAGAGCTTTTACTAACCTGTGCTTCACAAATGTATGTGCTTCAGGAACAGGCAAGAGTGATTACACATAATCTACTCCCACACAATCACCTTTATTTAGGATTAATATTGCTACGAGCTGAATCTCTCCACTCTGCTGACTGCAAACAAGTATGAAACTGTATTTTGTTTGCGTTTATTTACGAGTGTAAACCAACCCATCAACATCAGAGATTTCCAAAGAGGAAACACAAAAAAATGCACTTTTAAAATGGAATAGACAAATAAAAGAAAGCTTATAAAAGAATTATCCAGTTAGAATTGATTCAATGTTGTGTTGTTCTACGCAGTGTATACGTTTCATTACGGTTTGTGTGGCGCTCCAGCATTACACCACCTGTAGAACTTGTGCTCAGAATTCACAAGATTCTGAAATTATTTGAAGGTCACCGGCATAAGTGACCCAGAAGACATAGACTCATCTTGAAAAGGATTGAGACATTGCTATCGTGATTGCGACGTTCTCTCCATTGTAAAAGAGCTTTCATCATTCGAATAGTTATGACTTTTGAGTAGTGAAGCCTTTGATTTTGCACTAGCGATGTCTCACCTTGGACCTGTAGGCCCTTCCCAGCCGGTGCAAGGGTCGCTGGGACACTGTCCCTCCACCTGCCCAGGCTGGGAGAGAGCCCTGCTAACAGAGCATGGGCCGAGCTATCATTCGTGCAGCTGGTGCAGTGGCACCTGGGCCCGGAGTGTGGGGGACACAGTGCGTTTCAATTATGGCCGTCTTTGCTAGCATGTCGGGGCAGGGGGCTCGTTTAACCTGCTTCATTAGGGCCCACAGCACCGCTGCTACACCACAGTTCATTAGGGCCCACTGCACCTCTGCTACACCACAGTTGTCTGGACACGTATTTAGTACTAGAGGGGTTAGGTTTTAAAGTAAAATGTGCATAAATTGAGGTCGAATCCCAAAGTGACAATGATGTCACAGTATCTCTTAAGCCCGGAGCAGACATCATCCAACAAAGGAACATTCTAGAACGCTGATTAGAGCTGCAGGACTGGGCATAAAGACCTGTTCTTCACTGGGTGGCCCCTTTAAAGGAGGGTGGCTCTTCAATGGGTGGCCCCTTTAAAGGAGGGTGGCTCTTCAATGGGTGGCCCCTTTAAAGGAGGGTGGCTCTTCACTGGGTGGCCCCTCTAAAGGAGCGTGGCTCTCCACTGGGTGGCCCCTTTAAAGGAGCGTGGCTCTTCACTGGGTGGCCCCTTTAAAGGAGCGTGGCTCTTCACTGGGTGACCCCTTTAAAGGAGCGTGGCTCTTCACTGGGTGGCCCCTTTAAAGGAGCGTGGCTCTTCACTGGGTGGCCCCTTTAAAGGAGCGTGGCTCTTCACTGGGTGGCCCCTTTAAAGGAGGGTGGCTCTTCACTGGGTGGCCCCTTTAAAGGAGGGTGGCTCTTCACTGGGTGGCCCCTTTAAAGGAGCGTGGCTCTTCACTGGGTGGCCCCTTTAAAGGAGGGTGGCCTGAGGCTGTGAATGAAGGGCATGTTGGCAGTGCCCACTTCCCTTCTAAGAGAGGCTCCGCTGCAAAGGCCCAATGGCATAAGCAGAGGGTTGTGCCAGGGACTGTGATGCCCAATCACTTCAGCCCTCCCCTTTCTACTTCTCTGACTGGTAACCTGCACTTCCGGCAGCCCCGAGACCGAGACCAGTGGGAGGCAAAAGGCAGCAGGGCACAAGGAACAACCAGGAGAGAAAAAGAGGAAGAAGAGAGAAGGGGACGGCAGAGCTGAAAAGATAAAAGGAAGGGGGGGGCGAAACCGACATCGAGAGCACGTGCAAGGAGGAGGGAGGGAGAGGGAAAAGGGGCAAATGGAGCGAGGGGGTTAAATAATGACAAGGGAAGTGAAGAGAAGTTACAGGAAGAGAAGTGCGGAAACAGAAGAGGAAGAGAGAACGGAGTGAGGGGAGACCAGAAAAGGAGAGGCGAGAAGGTTAATGTTAAGAATGGCTCCACTTTTATTACTCCTGTGGTCGCACCACTTTACTATGATGTGTAATACTTATTACGCTGCATTTACCATCAAGCATTCACCTTCTGCGAGGACTACCTCTCAACGCCACATTAACAGAGTACTGGAAATGTATCTTTCGAATGGAATAAAAGCCCTGTGAAATTGGGCTGTAATTCTCAAACAAGGTACTTACTGTTTAATTCCAGGATAATTGGAGCTTTAGATACCCCTTCTGCTCCAAGGTACACTCACCCTCTCACTATTCTTCAGAGACTTTGTAAGTTACTAGAGAATAAATGCTGCTGTAATTATTTCCCTGAATTTAAAGCTATCTATTCCTCTGCCCTCAAAGATGTTTTAGTAGAGATCAAGAAGTCACCTGCTCAACATTATCCTCGAGGATTGTGATAAGCTCGAAATCCTATTAGAAATCTTTTCAAATCCTTGAGGAGTTTTCCAAACCTGTAAGGCAGCTGAGATATCTGCCCTCGGCAGTGTTTACGTCATAACCTTACCTCCTGGTTTATAGGAAAAGCTGCTAATATTCAAAACCCTGGTCATCCAGACCACCATAGCGAGCTCATTCCTCAGGGACCCTCCCCTACCCACCGCTCAGACCAGATGCTGCTACAATTCACTACACTCTCTTTGGAGTCTGTGCCAAAATTCACCCTCTTAGTTAAGTCAGGAATACCCCTTGAGCCTGCCCTGCATCCTAAGTTCACCTTGCAGCAAACATGAATTATTAACCAATCTTTCTCAGTAGCCAAAGTACCTTCTGCTTGGAAGGTACTCTGATAGGGGCGTGCCCTATGACATTAAGGGCGTGGCTTAAACACATAAATAGATTTCGGTGGTTCCCATTCCATCTGTACTGTGAATACTCTCTGAGATTTCTGTTGTTGCATCCAGATATATAACACAACTGACATACACCTAAAAACAGCCAAGACTAATGGCTTTGTCACTGGTTATTAACTGTTTAAGATAAATAAGTACCCACAATGAATTTGTTGTAAATAATTAACTTTGGAAATGTTAAAATTCTTAAATTGTGAGGGGCCTTACGGAGGCCTGTGGAAGGGGCAGTGGTCTTCAGAGTGTCCCAAACTCTCCTGTTATGTCCGCTCTTTGACTTGCACACCCTTTTTTTCTCTACATCTCGACAATCCGCATACCTTACACTTTATCTCTTTCCTCTTCAGCACCCTCTTTTCATTCTCTCCTAATGCACTTCATTGCATTCCCTTCACCACTCCCCCAAACACACAATGCATCCACTTACCTGCAAGCACATCTACTTTGCTTCACCACCTCCAATCCCACCACGCACGCACTCACCTGTAAGCACTGCATTGTCTTTTACTTTCACCTTGTCAATATTTTCATAACTGTGTACCTCTTTCACACACATTTGCACAGAATCACAATTGCAACTGGAATACATGACCATTGCTCTGTGCGCTCTACTGAGAGGTGAAAAATTGGACGAAAATGTATTCCAAACACCTTTTCGACCCACTGACAGGCACTGTAAGAAACTCGCACTGCCTTCAGCCTCTACTCCAGAGCTCTCATTCGTGGCCGTTATAACACCTGAAGGCGACTCAGTTCAAAATAGGCACCATTCAAGAGTAATATGCTACAAGAAAAAACATACACACAACATCCAAAAAGTAGATAACACTGTGAGGGAGTGCAAGATTAATTAAACGTGAAATATATACAAAAACTAAGTTGCTGAACATGGATTACCGTAACTTTTTAACTTTCATTTTTCAGAAATCGATTACGGTTTTTGCCGTTAAAGTTAATGACATGACGATAGGGTTCAATAGGGACCACTTTCAATGTCCTTTTTAGGTCTCGCCTAGCGATGCAGCGCATGCGCTGCTCGCTTGCGAGATTTATTGTCGTCGTCTTAACTTCGGAAGCGGGGTGGAAGCTCCACCCATGCTTCTGACTGGTGCGGGTCCAAAATGCGTGATTTTCATTGGAAGGGAGGCATGTTTTGTTGCCTCCCTGTCTCCTGCTCGCCGTGCCTGCCCGGACAGGAGATGTGCACACGTACGGTGTGCGCACATGGCGCGCTTTCACTTTTGTTGCCTCCCTGTCTCCTGCTCGCCGTGCCTGCCCGGACAGGAGATGTGCACACGTACGGTGTGCGCGCATGGCGCGCTTTCACTTTCTTTTGCATTGTATTTGCTGCAGTCCCGCGGGCGTCTCTTTTCATCACAGCGTGCGCAGGGGACAGTCGCCGTTCTTCCGCGCTCCCAGGGCTCCCAATCAGACCGCAATTTTACAGCCTCTTCAGTTTCCATATCTCCGGGCTCCCCCGGCCCAGTTGCAGCTCCGTTCCTTTGGTTTTGCAGGTCAGCCAAGCTCCGGCTTCAGCTCATGCCGGCGTTGGATGCTAGCCCTCCCGTCCAGCACCCAAATACAGGTCAGCAGGGACGCCTCACTCCCGATTAGAACAGGATTAATACGGGATCATGACAGAGCCTCACAGCTATGCTGCCGCCATGATCATGGTCCAAGCCATGCCCCCGCAAGTGCCTTAGCTTTAAGATCGTTGCAAAGCATTATCAATTCACAGTTTTTACCCTTCAGCATAAACTTTTTACAATGAGTGTTTATGGAATGCCTTGCTGTGGTGCTACTAGAATCATGCTGGCACAACAGGTAACTGTTACATACGGGAAGCGTGTTGTCCTCCAGCTTGCTAAAGTAAACTTAAGAACCAGTGTGGGCACGCTGCTGCCTCTTAAACCGTCTGCCCTGCTGTGCAAGGTGAGTGCGGGGCACTTGGGAGCAATTACTTTGGCAGAGGGGCCGCACCCTAGTAAACCTTCCGCTGAGCTGTTGAGGAAACTTGAGCAGGCTCTGTTGTTTTCTGTGCCTGGGCCTCCCACCTTCATAAACTCATCTGTACACTTGGGGTGGCAGTGCGCACCAGAACACTCCTCCAACTGCGCACATCATTCGCGGACGCTCCTCTCTCTGGACATTCCCCAGCTGCTGTGTGCACAACTCCCTTGGCCTCCCCTCAGCTGCACTCATGTCTTATAGTTTCACCAAAGATCATTTGAGAACTAAAACTGCAGTGTGCACCCCTCCAGTTGCACACATAGTTTCACGTTAGCTCCTCCGTGTGGTGTCGGGCCTCAGGCCCGCATGAGGTTAATAACTGACACAGACACCAGGTGGTAGAGTGCAGTAACTGGCCTCGAGCACGTGCACCCGGGCCCTTTTATTGACAGGCTCACGTCACTCGTGACGCCTGTGAGGGATGCGTGTGGGGGTGCAAGTGTGCCCACTCCCATAGGGGAGTGGCTACTAACTCAGTGTCTGCTGAGACACTAGAACGTGTCCAGCAGTACACTACATTCCTCCCCAACTTTAATGAAGAACGACAACAACAATTAGTTCAACCTGTGGAGAGAAATAAACAGTCAACTAAACACCACAGGGTCCATCAGCCTTACGAGTCCGGTGGCAAGAAGACGTCAGGCATGGGCCGGTGATTCCGCCTGCTGCAGGGCCATCTCGGCGGGCACTCGTAGTTTAACCTGAAGGGTTCAGGACACGACCGCTGGCTTTGATGACGTCCGCTGCATACCGTCAGTTCTCTGATGATGACATGTCTTGCAGTCTTGCATGGCTCCACGTTGCTGACGTCCGGGATGGTCTGTGGTGGGTTCTAACAGTTCATTTAGTGAGTTGCGTCATGAACATGGATGGAGTCCCTGGTGAAAGTTCCTGGAGGTGTTGCCTGATCGATTGTCTCTGTGGAACCGCTTGGCAGTAACCGATAACCTGTCGGTGGGGCAATGTCTCTTCTCACTCTCCCGCCTGGGGAGGCCCGTTGTCGGGGTTGCTGCGGGACTGCAGGAGGACTGCACTGGGGCTGCTTGTGTGCCGACTGGGGGCAGCTGCAGGACTACCGAGGAGCCGTTACTGAGTCTCACGCACAACCCGCGAGGGTAGATGAGTCTTGGTTAAGACTTGCTCTCGCTGCCGCGGTTCAGGTGTGTGCCAGGTTCACAGGTAGCCTCTGGTTTCTTTTGTCGGGCTGGTGTGGCAACCAGGGGGGAGGGGACTCCAGTCCATTGGTACTCGAGGAGTGATGTTGTTTGACGCTTGTGCTGAGGGCTGGCATGATGGCGGTGGCCAGCCATGTGGTGAGTCGGAATGACAGGTGGTGGGGACTTGCTGGAAGAGTTGGATGTCAGGCGGGACTTAGCTGCCACGTGTCTCCGCCGTGCTGAGATTGATCTTTGGTGGCGGCTTGGTACGTCGAGTGTGCAGATCTTCTCTCGCCTGTCTTGGGGCCACTGCCGACTCCATCTTGAGGCGGTGCCAGGAATGACACTCGGTGCTGATGTTCACCCGTGGCATCTGCGGTCAAGGCAGGGATGCCGTTTGACGTAGACTGCCGATGCTTGGGACTGGATGGTCGCCTGGGGAAGTGTTGGGGAGAGACGCAGTTCGCGCTTGCTGCGGCTTATGTTTGGTTCTCCCGTGAGGCTGTGTCCAGGGACGTCGGTCCGCCTTGGTGGCTGTCTAGTGTGTCAGGGTGTGCTCTTGGCTTGCTGTGTGAGTCCTCGGTCTTCTCCCTTTGTTGGTCTATTCAGCCCACCTGTGTTCCTCCGATTTTCTGGGTGACAGGGCTGTCACCTCTTCTTTCTTCGAGGGCGTTGCGCTTGGACCTCGAGGCGGCGTTGTCATGGCGCCGGCTTCTGCCTTCGCTCCGGCGCGCTCCTTGCTTGCCGGGCGACGTGACGTCCGGTCGAGTGTCGCTGGTTGTTGGAGCGCCTGTTGCTGTGGCGGTCGGCCACGTGGGGTGTACGACTCCTCTCTTGCCTGTCTTGGGTCACCGCCGACTCAGTCTTGAGGCAGTGTGAGGGAGGACACTTTGTTGTCTTCGGCCCGCTGCGGGGCTTTGCTGGTGCAGTGGAGACGTGGTCGTTCTCTGTGCTGCGTTTGGCCCCTTCCGGGCTCTGTTGCTGTTGCTGCTGTGGAGATGTAGGGGATCTCCCTGCTGACCCCAGCAGTGCTTCTTCGTGGAGATGTCTCTATCTTCCGGGCGCCTGCCCGTGCTGTCAGGTTCACTGGCGTGGCCTTCTGCGCGCCTCTGACTTAGTGCGCTTCGTTTTCTTCTCGGGCGCTCTCTTCTGGCACTTGGTGTGCCTGTGGTGTAGCTTGCGGTCGTGTCTGTACACCAGTAGGAGCGAGTGGTGCGATCTCCTCTCTGGCGGTGGCGTTGCTCAGCCACTTGTGGTGCGTGCTCTGCACCAGACTTTCTTGTGCTTATAGGATTGTCCGTCTCTCCCCGTGCTTTGTAGAGGTGACAGACAGTGCTCTTCTATCCCTCCTTTCGGAGTCCTGGGGAAGCGTTGAATGCTCTCAGGCCGATCCGCATTCTTAGGGGAAACCAACGCCCGGGTGCACTTGTGGGGTTGGACACTCCCCTCTGTTGGCGCGCTTCCTTTCCTCTTCCTGGGTGCTGCGTGCTCAGGCTGTGCTGCTTTGGGCCTTTGGTCACACTGTTCTGGCTGGACTTTATTTGGCGGCGCAGGTTTGGGCTTCATTCAAACTCTCTGCGGGGCTGACAGTCTGTCCTTCGTGCTCATTGTAGCCACGGGGCTCGTGTGGCTGACATCATTAAGCAGACGGGTGGTGCCGCTGTCAGTGTTGTAGGGGTCACCAGGTGGCGCTGTGGTTGCTGTTGGCCACCGGAGGGGTGTCAGTCACTGGTGCTGGTGTCGCAGCAGTTTCGCTGACACTGTGGGACTCTGTATATGCCAGTGTGGGGTTGTAGTGTAGGGTCTTCTCAGTGTGCTTAACTGTTCCTGTTTGATTTCTTTATTCTGTGTGCAGTACCTCTCACCGGCCAGCAGATGGCACAGTGGTTGCTCTCCATTCAGGCCACCGTAGCAGAAGACGGCCTGGAGACAGACGGGACTCTTCGGGACCGGCACTGTGAAGAGGAAGGTCCACTCACCCAGATGGAGGCACGAGGTGCTGGCTGACTCCTCCCTCACGTGGCAGGGTGCAACTTCAGACAGGAGGCTGCAGCCCACGGCAGTTTCCTTCATGCCGCGAGGCCATGCGCTTTAGTTGCAGAGAAGTCTCGTGCAGAAGGTGGTGCACAGCATGCACTGTGAGGTGAGGGTGCGCGGCTGTACTAATTGCTGGTGGCTGCCGGGGGTGGCTTATCGATGACCCATTGTGTGAGGCATGGCCTGATGTTGGTCCCACGATGTCCTGTTGTGCCAGGGCGCATCCGTTGCATGCGCTACTTTCTCTTTCAGTTCCTATTGGCTGTGCAATGCGGGGAGGGTCTCAGCGTCAGCAGTGCTGGAGATGCAGGGACAGTGTCACCTGAGCCTTGGTGTGAGGGCAAGTCGCGGGAGCGCTGTCACTCCTTCAATGATCTGAATGCCTTCGCCCGAAATGCCGTTCTGTGCAGTGTGGCGAGGCGGCGGCTAGATGGTGCCCCCAAGCGCTGACCTCCAATCCTCACGGCAGCAGTGTTTCTGGTATTGCCGCCCGTGCTCCAGCGCGGCCTGGAGCAGGCGAGTCATGCACTGAGGCGCTTCTCTACTGGTGGCATGCCTCCGTTGCGTCGCTTGATGCCCTGGAGCGCCGCGGTAGCGGTCCTGTGCGCAGCAGACTACAGAAGTTCTGGAGGGGCTGCGCACCCCACTGGCGCAGTAGAGCCGCCTGCATGCAGGTATGGGCTGCGTGTCACGCACCGCTTTGGTTTTCTGCTGTGTAAGGTACTCTTGAGTGCTTTGACCGCCGGCCTGCTCTGTCAGCAGCGCTCCTCTTTTCGCGCTCTTTTGTGCTTCAGTGAGGTGGGCCCGCACTACACACTCATGCAGGTGCTGCAGGAGACTGGCCAGGGAGCATGGTCCCTCGTCGTGCTACTGGGCTACGGGGCTTCCTTAAGCCAGCCTCCGCCGCACACTTGCCCAGTGATAGTCAGTGAGGCAGGGATCTCAGTGGGCTGTATGACGTCCTGCTCGGCAGTGGCGGGACGATTCTCCTTGTTGCCGCACGGTGAGGGTCACAGGGCCTCTTGATCACGGCAGTGCCAGCTTGAGCGCGGCAGCGGGCACATTGCTGGGTTAGCAGGGGGCTCTTACTCTCACCAGGATCGATGGGGCAGGAGACGGCCAGTCTCCATTCGCTCCTCCTTGAAGGTAGAGGGCTGCGTCACGGTGTCGAGCCCGATCTTCTCTGCACTAGCGGGCGTCCGGAGGTGGCATGGTGGGGATGTCATACCCCTTGGCACATTCCCTCCCCATGAGGGATGAAGGTAGGGCTGTGCAGCGAGCGTGCGGGGGTCAGACCTGCCTCGTCGCCATTGTGGTGTCGGGCCTCAGGCCCGCATGAGGTTAATAACTGACACAGACACCAGGTGGTAGAGTGCAGTAACTGGCCTCGAGCACGTGCACCCGGGCCCTTATATTGACAGGCTCACGTCACTCGTAACGCCTGTGAGGGATGCTTGTGGGGGTGCAAGTGTGCCCACTCCCATAGGGGAGTGGCTACTAACTCAGTGTCTGCTGAGACACTAGAACGTGTCCAGCAGTACACTACACTCCGTACTCTCTTGGGCTGCAGTGTGCACAGCTGCACTGATAGCCCCACTGACGCTCCTTT
The DNA here is from genome assembly GCA_963921515.1 of Calotriton arnoldi. NCBI lineage: Eukaryota > Metazoa > Chordata > Amphibia > Caudata > Salamandridae > Calotriton > Calotriton arnoldi. The sequence goes on along the minus strand of CAWUFW010000272.1, from coordinate 3,145,060 downwards.
GCCGCTACCCATGCCGCAGTGTGTACAGACCCATGCCATTCCTCAGCTGCACACATGGTCCCGTCGAAGATTCTTTAGATACTACTTTGGATACTCCAAGGCTGCAGTATCTCAGGGCGACGGAGGTAAGTCCAAATTTGCGAAACCTGCAGGTTGCTTTGAGAGGATTTCCACCTTTGTGTGATCCGAAAAAACAAAGTAAATATCTTTACTCTTTTGCCCACTCGGGCCACTTCCTGTTATGTTTTGCGGCTGTAACTTCGCCATTTCCACACCTTGACAGTGCTGTCCTTTGCCACTTACTCCCAGGCCTCTGCCCCCATACTGTTTAGATTTCTGCTCTGCAACCCTCTCCTGTCATTCTTTCTGTCTCTCTTGGCCCCCCTGTGGATTGTGCTACCTTCCGCCCCAACATTTTTTTTTTTTTACCCTTTGTGGTCAAACACTGGCCCAGTTATAAGTACTAATTAACACCCTGACCCCCAAGCCATTTATTTGCCATCTCTTTATTCACGTTAAAGACTGCATCAGAATTACCCAATGCAGCCAACTCAGCCCCGCCCAGTACAGATATTTACACAATATCTATTCTGCTTTGCTGGTGAACACGAATCCATATCACCATAGACTCTGGCTTCTAAAAATTGTGCCCTCAAAACATACCCGTGAAGTATCCAAAATCAAACTAATTAGGTAAAGCTGCTTGTCCCCAGTTACTCACTTTCTAATTCCCCAAAATGTATGCTTTAAACAATACCTTTTTTGCTTCAGATGGGGTGCTTATAATTCATATGTCCACCCTTTGCTAGAATTACCAGGCAAGGGCCCTGGAAACTCACTATTAGTTAAAAGGTGGCATAGGGAGGGCTAGTTGCAGGGCTCATACTCACGGTAATAGGCCAATAATTGACTGTCTAAGTGAAATGTACTTCCCAAATCCATTATGTCACTTCTAAATTCGTACAGGGACAGCTACTCAACTGTCTCTTACATGGTCAGTGTAGTAGTACCACCACTTTTCAGGAGGACTGCTGTAATCATAATGTCCGGTGTAGCCCCTTTAGAGACTGTACTGTGCACGACGCCAGACAATAACAAGCATTTGCAATCCAATAGGTCTCGCATTTGCGAGAGTTAGAGCTATTGGCATTATAAATGACAATGCCTTTTATTTATGTGCTGTTTTCAAAACAGATAAATACAAGGCATTGTCATTTACAATGCCTATAGCTTAAACTCTCGCAAATGCGAGACCTATTGCATTGCAAATGCTTGTTTAATTACTTCCGGGTCTGAGACTTGGAGGGACTCGGCAGACCTGAAGCCCTGCCCTAGCCAATTATCATCCAGTTTCATTACTTCTCTTCGTCGTGAAGGTTGGTGAGGGAGAAGGAAATTATCAAATCACCACCTTCAGCCACTACACAAATATACTAGATGCAGCTGAAGCAGGATTTGCAGCAGTGCATGGTACTGAGGTTGCTCTCACCTCAGTTCAAAATGAGCAGCAAATGTTGATGGATTGTGGCGGATCCGGTGCACTGATCTTGTTCCACCGCTCTGCAGCCTTCGATACTGTGTCTCATACAGTACTTATTATTTGACTCTCTAGGGTCCATATCAGAGACTTCTAGGGGCTTTCTTCTTTTCTTTTAGACCGCATGCAGCCTGTGAAATTCTCAGAGTTCACTTCTGCTTATCGAACTGTTACTTATGGGTTTCGTCCCAGATTCTCCCTTAGTCCCACTCTTTTTAACATATATGTGGCACATTGTATGCTATGCCGATGAGATATAAATTGTTTTAATACTTGATGAGAACGGAAAAGAGTTAGGGCCTGATTTAGAGTTTGAAGACTGTGGGTACTCCATCAGGATGGTCGGGGACATTACCGCCTCGATCCCAAACGACTTCCGCCCACCACATTTAGAGCTGTCCGCTGCCCAGCAGACGGCTCTGTACATTGACAAGTACCGCCGTCGCAACAGTTCCTGTCAACGTATGAAAAGTTTGACGGACGGTACCGTCCGGCCGTGATGGCTGGACAACAAACTTTTCAATTAGATTCAAAACACGTTATGGTAGTCCCCCTCCTTAAGAAGCCAACATTTGATCCATGAAAGCCATAGAACCTCAGACCAATATCTATGCTACCGTTTTTTGCGAAAGTAGCTGAAAAACATGTAAACCAACAACTGGTGAAGTTTATTGATGAGAAAGAGCTACTTCATGAGACCGGTCAGGCTTCAGACTGTATTTCAGCACTGAATCTGCCTTCCTGTTAGCCTTGGAGTCTCTCTGCCGATGAAGGCAAAACTGCTGCCTTAGTTATGCTAGACTTAAGTGTGGCCTTTGACACTGTGCCCCATGGCCTCTTACTAGAGCGGCTATGAAAGCAGGGTATCGGGGGAGGAGCCCTTGAATGGTTTACCAATTTTCTGCATAACCGCACCTTTCAGGTGATTCAGAAGCACTGCACCTCCGAAGTCATCTCCTTGCAGCAGGGAGTGCCACAGGGTTCGGCACTCAGGCCGACCCTGTTCAACTTGTATATGCGCCCTCTGGCGGACGTGATCGAGCGCCACAGCGTGATGATCGGGTCTTATGCTGACGGCACTCAGCTGATCATAACCCTGGCGCAAGATGATGGCAGTGCTGTGGCCAATTTTAAGGCCTGCTTAGTGGACCTCGCTGAATGGATGGACTCCAGCTGCCTAAGATTAAATGCAGGCAAAACGGAATTCCTGGTGGTAGGGAAACATCCCTCAATATGGTCTTCTGTGTGATGGCCTATTGAGCTGGGCTTCACACCTGCCCCAAACTGAAGGTGAAAAACCTTGGTTTTATGTTTGACTCTACCCTATCCTTTGATAGCCAGATCTCCACTACTGTTGGCACCTGCTTTGGGGTGCTAAAGATGCTCCAAAAAATCTTGGGGCTCCTTCCGGACTAAACTAAGAAGATAGTAGTCGAGGCCTTGCTGGTATCCCGATTGGACTACTGAAATGTACTCTACCTGGGGGTTTCGAAAGGCAGGTTGGGAATGCTCCACAGGGTGCAAAACGCTGCTGCTCGAAGGTTGTTGAATGTTCCGAAACATACTCCCATGAGCACAGGACTTGCTCAACTTCACTGGCTCCCTATCAAGCATAGAGTATCCTTTAAAGCATTCTGTTTCTGCCATAAAATCCTCAATCAGAGAGGCCCGCGCTACCTTTTTTCCCTGATTAAACCCTACCTTCCTAACAGACATCTCAGGTCCTCAGGGACGGCGATTACCGTGATCCCCAGAGTTAACAGAATGCATCTGGGAGGTAGCTTTCTCAGATTCCTGGCTGCCAGACTCTGGCATTCTGTGCCCTTGGATCTGAGAATAGAACCATCTGAAGTTTGGTTCCGAAAAAAATTGAAGACCTGGCTTTTAAGGGAAAATTGATCTGGCAATGACTATGTAGGTATTAATGAATGAAACTCAGAGTAGAATTAATAGGCCTTTGTTGGTGGAATCTTAGCGCGGGGACACTCCATCTGGAGTAACCAAGTACTCTACAAACCCCCTAACATAACATAACATAACTCATGAAAATAACGTTGCGTTATTATCATTTTATTTTTCCCTTTTCCACTGCTGAAAGAGCAGTGGGGCGGCGCTTCTCCGCATTAGCGGAGGAGCCATCGCTGCTCAATACCTGAGTATCTTCAGTTACGAAAGACCCTTAAACCGTGTTTCTTCATCGTATAATAACTTTCTATGATTCCAACTCTATCAGTGCCAGGGCGCCTGTTGGCAATTGTAAACTATATAATATCAAATTAAAATCAAAACACCCTACCCTTTGTTTGGTCATCACAGCTGCTGATAAAAGGTTTAATTATTACCCAATTCAATGGACCTCATTTCATCCACCTCAGAAGGATGAAAGGCTGAATAAATGAACAGACATTGGAACCTGTGCCCTTCAGGTTGCACATAGATTTCTACAATAGATATATCAGTCCACTGAGCTATCTAAGGGACAGACAGAGAAGATCCTGGGAGGACAGAGGTAATGAAAGAGGGGGACACTGAGGATTGGATGGGAGGAGAGCAGGATTGAGAAAGGAGATGTGATGTATAAATGGAGAGAGCGAAATAGACAAGCAGAAGCTAGAGAAAGAGCACAGTAGCCAAAGAGGACAGACAAGAAAGAGAAAGGGGTCAACAGAAGAGAAGAAGCCAGGGAGAATACAAGAAATAGAACATGAGGGAGAGAACGAGAGAATGACTCTTTTAGACAGACAGCACAGCAGCTACAGACAGATTCACTGAAAGACAGACGGACCAAACATGCATGAAAGAAATACAGCAGTGGCAATTGTAATATCTTATTCATTATTGCTGCCTAGTGTCGCTCACCTGTAAGCATTAGAGTTACATTGCACTGTCCACTGGTGCACCTGGTGCTACTGAACATGAAGACTGCACCACAAGGGACTAGGCCACAGGAAGAGTTAACACTCCATTCTGGGTCACAACAACAGAATACTATCTTGGCAACGCTGCTTTTTATTTATTTTTAGGTCGAAGCCGACCAGGCAGTGCAGCTCTCTGGTTTGCTAACAACATCTTGGGGGCATTCAGAAGGCCTCCCTGGGAATTCATTCCTCCCATTACTTACCCTTGGCTTTGTGGAAACTCACATTTACTTGCTGTCTGTTTGCTGGCTTTATTTGTTTTAGGCTGTCCAGCTTGAGTTCGTTCCTTCCCTTGCCCAAATCCTGTTTACTGTATTCTTCCACCAGTACTGGATTTCTGTAAACAGGTCTTTAAATCTTGTTCTTATCTTATCTTGTCACATTTGCTGTGCACTCAAAGACAGAGGCCAAATGTCCGGCTCTGTCTTCCAGGGAGCTTGGTGTTCGTCCTCTAACTTAAATGTGAGAGGATTTATGTGACAATCATGCTGGCTTTCCGGGTGTGCTGTACAATGTTATTTTTTTTCTAGCACAAAAGAAAATGTAAACGTCTGTAAATGAACTGTGCAGATATTTCAGAATATGGAAAGCAGAAATGAAGCACATTTTTTGGTAGTTCTGAAGTGTGGTGGAAACAAATATTTTAATACGATCAAAACAAATCAATACACTAGGTGATGACATTCCCACACTATATCGTTTGTGCACTGTATACTTTTATCAGTAAAACTGTATGTCTGTGCAATTGTAATGATCATTTCAATTGAAGATGTGTTGTCTGTAATGGCAGTGCACGACCACACCATGCATACTCCACTTTACTCCACTCTACTCTACACCACTCCACGCCACTGCCCGCTACTCTGTACCACTCACACTATACCACTCCACACTGTCATTGCACTCTACTCTGCACCACTCCACTCTATGCCACTTCACTTAGCCCCTCACTTCTGTACACCACTCTCCTCTCTGCCACTGAACTCTACCCCACACTACCCTACTATGCACCACTGCACTCTTTGCCACTGTATTGTACAACTCTCTACTCTATGCCACTGCACTCTATGCTACTGTACTCTCCTCTGAAACAATCTACTCTATGCCACTGCACTCTAAGCCACTCTATTCCCCTCTGCACATTCCACTCTACGCCACTCCACTCTGTGCCACTACAGTCTATCCTGTGCTTCTCCAATCTACCTCTCTACACTCTACGCCACTCTATTCTATGCTGCTGCACTTTACGCCACTGCACTCTACACCAATGCGCTCTACGCCAATGTATTCTACAACACTTTACTCAAAACCAATACACTCTATGCCATTCTACTCTGCACCACTGCACTGCACGCCACTATACTCTACTCTGCAACACTCTACTCTACGCCACTGCACTCTATGCCACTCTACACTATTGCACTCTACATCACTTTACTCTGCACCACTATATACCACTACACTCTACACTAATATACTCTGCACCTCTCTACTCTACACCACTGCACTCTATGATACTTTACTCTGCAACACTCTACTCTACGCCACTGCACTCTATGCCACTCTACACTATTGCACTCTACATCACTTTACTCTGCACCACACTATACCACTACACTCTACACTAATATACTCTGCACCTCTCTACTCTACACCACTGCACTCTATGATACTCTACTCTGCAACACTGCACTCTCTGCCACTGAATTCTACGCCACTCTACTCTGCACCACTGCATTCTATGCCACTGCACTCTACGCTGCACCACTATACTGCACTCAATGCCAGTGCACTCTACGCCAATGCAATATAATCAACTAAACTATACGTCACTATACTCTATGCCACTCTACTGGCTTTGCCAATGGTTGTTTAGGTTTTTAGAGTCACATGTTTTTATTACGAAAGTAAAGCAGTGCTTCATGGGGCACATATAATTGTGCGCTTACATTTCTAATATCATCACTGCGATATGTTTTCCTATGCAACTCGTCAGGCAGGTATTTTACTCAAACATGGCAAAGACCGGGACAGCGATAGATGAACACCAGAAGGGGGCGCCCCACCTCACATTCGGTGGAACTCCACCTATCCCTGCTCTGTTCTCCAACTTTTGTACTTCTGCCAATGTCTTTACCGCTTTATGGTGGCCATTAAGGGATGTGCGCCCTTCATAAAACTCCCATATAAATAAAGTTTAATTAAATTTAAAGTAACATTTATTTTTAGCGCTTTGACTGGCCACATCCTCACTTTATACCGTTTTCACTAGCCTGCTTGTGTGGAAAGATTCTGCTACATACATGTTTTACATCACTCATATTCCCATGAAGATATATACGCCTAGGATCCCCTGCAGAGAGATCAAAGCAAAAGCTTGTAACAGGACAGAAAATTAAAACAAGAGGACTAAATGCAATCAGAGAGCTTGGATTGGTTACTGTCTAACCAACATGTCCTCCTTGTAACAAACCAACATGCTGGAAGTAATACAGAAACTGGTAACCACATCTAGACTTTGGCATGCTGTTTTTGTGCAGATCTCTTCCTATTCTGAGTTAACAAATATAGTTTGCTTGCTCTGATACCTCCAGGTCAAGTTTGCGCTACACAAAACTCTATAAATAAAATAGAAATTTAGAGAGGATAGCCGGGTATGCAGTCAACCCTTTCTCTGGCTACAAGAATGCCGGAGAAGTTTATTATTTTTTAGCATTGAATTATATGCAAGATGTTCAGTACGCTATGTGCGCACCAATATGTACAACTGCATAATGGACAGCAATTGATGCACTCTTTTCCAGAGGCAGGAAATGTCGCCCAATGTCACCTTGTAACCCATGCCCGGGGCCACTGGAATTATGTGATTTTGCAGCTTTGGTGTTATCCACATATTATTGGTTTGCTTCGCCGAGGAGGGGTAGGTGAGGAGCAGGGGGAGCCCTCCCGTGCAGAGCTACTGGCCGCCATCCAGGGGTCTAGGGAGGCGTTGGAGAATCAGATGGAGACTGTCTCGATAGATGTAAATCTGTTGAGGGCGGACCTATGAAAAGTTGTGGACAAGGTGACCACGGCCGAGACGGGCATCATAGACCTGAAGGGAGAGGTGGCGATGCGTAAACAACAGGTGGCCCTGATGACCGCGACCATGAATGCCCTGGAGCGCTGTGCTGTGCCGAAGATGCGGAGGGCCACGCCAGACGCAGCAACATCCGAGTGCTGGGATTTCCGGAGTGAGTGGAGCAGGGTTCGGCGAAGCAATTCATGGAGCAGTGGATTCGCACCCAGCTGCTCCCTCGGTGACTCTCAGAGGTATTTGTTGTGGATAGAGAGCACAAGGCTCTGGTGCCGCCTCCCACTCCCCCCGGTGCACAGCCGAGGGGCATCATAGCAAATGTGTTGAATTATCGTGACAGGGACTGTATACTACGGGCGGCCAAGGAACAGAAAGACCTCTGTTATGAGAACAATAGAATCACTATTTACCCGGAATACACCAGACAGGTGCAGGTACTGAGGAAGTAATTCCTGGGGGTCAAGAAGAAGCAACGAGAGCTACAATCGCAATATATGCTCCTATATCTTGCTAAGCTGAATGTTCTGTCGTAGGGCAGGGTGCATTTCTTTGAGTCCCCGGGCGAGGTCTGGGAATGGATGGAGATTCGGGGTAACGTTCTCCCCCCACTGGAACAATGTGGCCAACGGCGGAGATGGGGCACCTGTCAAACAAAAGAACATGGAGTAAGACTGGACAGGTGGTGACGAGGGGCGACGACGCACATGAGCAGCAGAGGGTCACCGTGGGGGCGGATGGTTCTATGCAGCTGGATGCATCGGGGGATGAGGGTCCGAGTTATCCTACTGCATCATAACATTGGATCCTGATGATTAGTTGCAGGCATTGGGCCCCTCTGTAGACATTGTTCCTGAAACTTTGATGGAAGTGGCCCCGGGCCAGAGGGGGACTAAAAGATGGGTCGCCTGAATGGTTTGCTTTTTGCCTGTGTATATTGGCGTTTGCTTAGTGCTTGACGCTTGCCTCATTGGGGGGAGGGATAGATGTGGCGGCCCTCAGTGTGGGCACGAGTGATGTGGCAGAGTCGAGAAGATGGGGTGCAATGTGTGGGAGTGCAAGTCATGTCTGATTGCTCTCAATAGCATGGCACTGTTGTGAGTCAATGACATGCCTATAAGTATTTGCTGGTCTGATACTGGGTGGGCTGGGCGGGGAGGCTTGTTGCACTGAAGTGCCTTGTTATCAGCCCCAGTTGGGCTTATAGGGAAGCTGTGCACGTCCTGGCACGAACATGGGATGGGAAATAACGATAGCGCGGTTGCACGTCCATTGTCCGTGGGTGGTGGGTGGGGTGTTTTGTTAACCAGTTTGCTCTTTGTTGTGAGCACCATGAGAGCTTGTTGGGTTGAGATTGTTAGTACCGGCTGGGGATCTACGCATAGTGTGAATTACATAATGAGCCAGTATGACAACGGAGGTAAGGTTTCTCAGTTGTAATGTCCGGGGTCTGTGTACATGCACAAAGCGTCACAGGGTCCTCTCCTTCTTAAAACGGCACCGTGTCTCGATTGCCTGTTTACAAGAGACGCATCTAGACGATACGGGGGCCGCTAGAGTGGCTGAAAAGTGGCGGGGTCAGATGTTTCACTCCTCCTATTCAACATATTCTAGAGGTACCCTGGTGTGGGTGGCCCCGGGGATCCCGTTTACCCCTATATTCATGGAGGCCGATTTGGATGGCGGGTATGTGCTTCTATGCGGCATCCTTGATGGTCGTGATATTACTATACTGAAAACTTATGCATCAAACACAGATGAGCCTGCTTTTTATCACCTCAGACCTGGTCACCGCAGACCTTGATGTGCCATTCCTGTGGCTAGGGGACTTCAACTGCATCCTAGATCGTGACTTGGATAGACACCCGCCTAGAGGCGGTACGAAACCACAAATGACTAAGAAACTGCACGCTGTAATGGGGGAACTGGGCATGCGTGATGCTTGGCAGGAACGATACCCAACCCAGAAGGTCTTCCCGTGCTACTCGCCTACGCACTATACACATAGTAGATTAGACAGAGCACTAGTGTCTGGGTTGCCTGCCTTTCCGGAGATGAAGGTGACCCACTTGACCAGATTCCTGTTGGACCATGCTCCAGTAAGTTGCGTGGCTCAATGGAACCCCCCTATACAGGGAATCCGGAGATGGAGGATGGCACCTGACATATTGGCAGATCAGGAGGGCAGGGAGAAGCTTTCTCTGGCAATAAGGGACTATATGACACTCAATTGGAGGGTGACCCCCAACAGGGCCACGGAGTGGGAGGCACTAAAAGCAGTGTTGCGGGGTGTGGCCATGGGATTAACATGTGGGGTCAGGCGCCTACTGCAACGGGAGTTAAAAGAAGGGGAAGACGAATTAGTAGAAGTCCAGATAGGTGAGTTAGCAGACCCCACTGCTGACGGTCGTGAGCGCGAGATTCGAGAACGGATAATTGACACCTGGGACAGGCTGGACAAATATACGCTTGGCCGTTATCACCAGCGGCTTCATGCTGAAGGAAATAAATCTGGACGCCTATTGGCCTGGATACTATGGAAGGAGCAGGTTCCACCTCTGCTGACCTCTTTGCGTAGCTCCATTGGTGACATGGTTCACACCAGGGTAGGCATATTGGAAGTGTTTAAACAGCACTTGCAAAAAGTGTACACAGCGGATTCTGCAGTTTGTGCGAACCGTTATGTCCCTTTCCTGCAGGGATTGGCACGGACACGCCTCCCGCCGGAGCGGATGAAGGAATTATACGCACGGCTGATGCTAGATAAGGTTCTCGAGGCGCTGCAGGAGATCCCCAAGGCCAAGGCGCCGGGGGAGATGGGTTCCCACCGGAATTTTATCAAACCTACTCGGAAAAGCTGGCCCAACCTCTTTTACAGGTGTATAAGGAGGCCTTTGAATGGGGACTTTTACTCCCAACCAAGCAGGAGGTGGAGATTTGTATGCTCTTGAAACAGGGGGGTGACGTTTGGGACCCGGCGGCATATCGCCCATTAACCATGATCAATTCCAATGTCAAAATATTGTGAAAAGTACTGGCAAGGTGTCTGTCTCCATATATGCCCCTCTTGATACATGAAGATCAATGTGGGTTCATACCCGGCTGCAGCACGGGCATGAACATAAGGCGTTTAACACACATTGTGCATGAGGTTCAGGGTTTTAATGAGGAACTGGCACTAGTGGTCGTGGAACTCGAGAAAGCTTTTGACACCGTTGACTGGGGGGTATTTACAGGAAGTGTTGAGGTCCTCGGGTTTCAGCCCGTGGTTTTGCAAATGGGTCATACTTCTCTATACTGACTCGAGTGCTCGGGTATGGGTGGGCTCGTGCCGGTCGGAGATGTGGACACTGGGGCAGGGAGCGCGCCAGGGCTGCCCGCCATCGCTCTTTGTGCTGGCCATTGAGCCACTCGCAGTTTGGGCACGTGGAGACCTCGATGGGTGGGGTATACACATTGGGGGGAGCCCGCAGGTAATCTCACTATATGCGGATGATGCCCTGTTCTATATCTCCCCCCCTTGTGATGCGATACCTAGACTATTACAGCTCCTGGAAGACTTGGGAGCATACTCCGGTTTGCAGCTAAATAAGCATAAGTCTCTGCTCTTCCCTCTGGCTGAATTGTTTGCGTTGCCGCTGGGGCGGCTTCCGAGTCTTGGGCTGAGATGGGATATGGGGCATTTCAGATATCTAGGAGTGCAGGTGACGCATGACGACTTGCAATCCCTGCACCTCAATGTGTCCAGGGTGGTAGAAGCGCTCATGGGATCAGTGGCTTTTTGGAGCTCCCTGCCGCTCTCACTAATGTGTAAGCAAGCGGTCTCTAAGATGGTGGTACTACTGCGTTGCGTATATGCGCTCCAGAACTCGATGTGTAACTTCCCATGCGTGTATTTAAGCAAATGAACTCAGTGTTGGTGGCTCTATTCTGGGCAGGCCGTCGTAGTAGAGTAGCCAAGCATACATTGACACGGCGGTATGAGGAGGGGGGACTCAAAGCCCCCAGGATGGATTTATACTAGTATGCAGCTCAGTTGCAACATGCGGTCCGGGGGCTGGATAAGGAAGACAACTGGGAGAAAAGACTTCTGAGGGTACAAGTCCAGTCGGATAGACTCCAAATGGCACTGATGGAGGGTGCTGGTGTCTCTGGTGACATGCCCTATGTGGTCAAACAGACTGCAAATACATGGCAGTCGTTCGTAGAACGCATACTAAAACATGTGCCATTCCATAGGGAGCTCCCCATATGGATACTCACACCAGTGCGGAAAATTATGGATGGGATATCATTTCAAGTATGGAGGGAGGGGGGTTGTCATGTATTGGCGGACCTGTACCCAAAACAAACTTTCATCTCCTACGAGCAGCCTTGTGACTGTTCTGGGCTGGGTCGGGTCAGTTTCTCAAGTATGCCAGACTCTCAGACCTGGCTAGAATGACGTAGCTCACATATCCAAATGTCCCACCAACAACGCAAACGCTGGACATAATGCATACCAGTGGCTCCGGTCGTCGGCTTATTTTCCAGTCCTGCTAAGTGTCACATCTCGCGGTAAACTAACGCATTTTAAGTTAGATTACCGCATTGCCGCATGTAAAACTATTGTCACGCAAGTCAGCTTACTTAAAAGCTGAGTGTATTACCGGTTTTCATGGTTTGTAGAGTCCGATATTTTGTATGGTTAAAGAAACACAAAGCAGGCAGCGCACAGCAGCCAATGCGAGTTCTGCTGTGCTTTAATGGTACCAGGCTGGTTCACCCTGATTGGACGGTGTTTTGCTTGTGTTACGTAACCTGTGTAGGTAGGCTGACCTGACTACCTCGCCCGGCACTATTGGTCAGTATAGTACTACTCACATGCGTGCAGCCGTATGGCCTGCCCAACACATGGATGTTACGTTTACTACTCAGCAGTCCGTGCAGTGTTAGTGCTGCTAAAAGAATAAAGTTAATCAGTCAACTGCCAGGGTGTTGAAAGACAGGGACCGAAAGGATTCAGTCGGATCAAGCAGGATGTTTTCAGTTTCAAATCTCTGCTGCAGCCAGTGGGGGCCACCAGGAATTGCAGCCGCCGGAATTAAATTAAAGGACAGGGGAGGAGGATAAAGGACAGGGGAGTCCTCCTCAACACGTGCTGTCTTCCCATGCTGGGGGTGGGGCAGAAGCAGGAGTGTTCTCCGGAGGCTGTGTCCGGTCACAGTAAGAAGAACAGCGTGCCCCGCCATGCACTCTTCAAATGTGGCACATTTGATTAATGATCAGTTTTTTAGATAAAAGTGTCAAAATTTAGCGCTATAATGCAGTGCTCCCATCACTTGTAAATTTTTGTCTAAAAATGAGACATTCAAGTTTTAAATTATCGATCCTGTGTTGATTTATTACAATTTGTGCTAAAATGAGATTCTGGTTTAAACAAAGACCAATCGATAGCGGAGGTTCATTCTCGTAAAGGTTCAGAACATATATTCCCAGTTCGCACCTTCGCTTCCACTGTTACAGAGGCCAAATGAGCTGTAATCAGCTACTAGTTATTTGAAAATGAGATAAGGTTGACTGAGATTCGAAGTTGTTCCGTTACGCAGATGTAAAAAAAATGTTGATTAGTAGAAGAGACACAGCATACATGGGGCAAAATAAGCTGCGAGGCAGGGTACCATTCTCCCTAATTAATCCGGGCCGAAGAGGCAGAGTAATGTGCCTGCTGCAAAGAAGGCTGCAGTTATTGAGGCAACCGTCCCAGGCATCAATAACTGAATAGACCCCCCGCTCACTTTGTCCTTCTAGGATGGTGGTTCTCTGACTATGTCAGCCACCTGAGTCCCTGTCCCCTCCCTGGATACATAAGTGCTATGTCTTTGCTTGCGTTTTTATGCATCCTCATGTACAGCGATGTTTTGTAATTCCTTCTTCTCTTCCTTCGTGTATGTAAAGCGCTCTGATACCCACGGGTCTAGCTAGCGCTATATAAAACTTTATAAATAAATAAATAAAAAAAGAACGTGCATCATGCATATCACAGAACCTAATGCTAAAAGGGATTAGTTTGGGTAGAAATGTATTTTTATTAGCAAAGCCAACCCCAGCTACTGTGGTACGTTTTAAATCATCAGTTTGTGCTCCTCCAGATCAAACATTTAAAATATACTGCACAGTTACACAATTGTTTTACTGTACGATCAGTTGGCAAGGTTACTAGGTGAGTGCCCTTCGATTTCAGCTGCTTTAACATTTTACAGTTTTTCGTTGCATCTATATATATACATATATATATATACTCACTGAAAAAACCATAGGTCTCAGGCACGTTATAGTTAGAAATTAGCATTTAAAAAACCTTAGAAATTCACTGAAAAAACCATAAGGTTTTAGGGACAGTTATAGTTAGTTGGACATTGCACTCGTACAAAACCCGTGAAATTCCCCTGTTATAGTTAGTTCAGGTAACTATAACTCGCGCCCCCGCAATGCACTGCTGATGACGTCACATATTACATCACTCATGACATGGTCAGTGACATCACTCATGACATCACTGATGACATCTCAAATGACATCACTGATGACATCATCCAGTGACTGTGTGTTTCTGTAAAGTTTAAATATTTTTAATATATATAGGGAAAGGCGTATTGAAGAATGAGTGGGTGTATAAGTGTCTGTATGGATGATTTAGTAGGTGCGTGACTAACTCGATAAGTGAGTGATTAAACGTATCTTACTGAATGCATGGGTTAGTGACTAAACTGGGTGAATGTCTGTATCCGTCTGTCTGTTGCTGTGTAAGTGGTGCATGGGTTTGTGAATAGCTACATGAGTGTCTATATGAGTTATTGATTGGTTGTCTGAGTATCTGTATGGGTGCCTGAGTGTTTGTGTGGGTGGGGTGTGTGCGACTCTGTGCATAGATGTGTGAGTGGGTGATTCACTGGGTGGATGGTTTCAAGAGTGCATCTGTGATAGACTGTATGGGTTGGTAAGTGTGTGTAAGAGTGTGTTAGTGAGTGAATGTATGTCCCAGTGGTACATGTGTGAGTAACTACATATGTGAAAGGCAGTATATATGTGTGTTGGAGTATATAAATAGCTATAAGCTGAGAGTGTGTGATTGTGAGAGTGACTGTATGGATGAGTGTGTGCTTGTATCATTTATTGTATAAGAGCGTAAGAATGTGCTAGTATTTGTATGAGTAAGTGAGCTGGTGTGTGTATAACTGTATAGGTGAGTAAATGGCAGTGTGTTTAATTATTTGCATGACTGACTAGGTGTGTGAGTACCTCTATGGATGAGTGGCGGTATTTGAGTGTCTATATAGGAGTATGAGTGCATATGATAGTCCTGTACTGAGTGACCATAAGTATGAGTGACTGTACGGGTGAGTGAGTGGATTTGTGTGTGTAGACCTAAGAATCAGTGAGTGGGTATGTAGTTATTGGTGTTGGAGTGTCTATGGTTTTGAGAATGGCAGTCTGTAATTTAGAGTGGGTGTATCAAAGGTTATATTAGGGTGTGAGGAGGTGCATTAAATTCTCACATGGATGATGTCATCAGTGATGTCATTTGAGATGTCATCAGTGATGTCATCAGTGATGTCACTGACCATGTCATGAGTGATGTAATATGTGACGTCATCAGCAGTGCATTGCGGGGCGCGAGTTATAGTTACCTGAACTAACTATAACGGGGGAATTTCACGGGTTTTGTACGAGTGCAATGTCCAACTAACTATAACTGTCCCTAAAACCTTATGGTTTTTTCAGTGAATTTCTAAGGTTTTTTAAATGCTAATTTCTAACTATAACGTGCCTGAAACCTATGGTTTTTTCAGTGAATTTCAAAGGTTTTTTAAATGCTAATTCCTAACTATAACGTGTCTGAAACCTATGGTTTTTTCAGTGAATTTCAAAGGTTTTTTAAATGCTAATTCCTAACTATAACGTGTCTGAAACCTATGGTTTTTTTCAGTGAATTTCAAAGGTTTTGTAAATGACAATTTTTAAATGTATTAATTGTTATATTTATTTTTTTGATACTGATTTACAACATTTTTTTAAACTATTTATTTTTAGATATTTTATTTTTTAAATTACATTGTAATTACATTATACATTACATTACAAAATATACTTTCTCAGAATGAATTACTTTAGTTTAAATACTTTGCAAATAGGCAATAGACTTTTAAGTACAGTAGTTACAGTTGTTGCAATGGGCAACACAATTTCAAAAACAAAGCAACATTGAGCTCAATGTGAATTTCAAGTTAAATGACATTAGTTACTTTATGGATTACTTTTCTAACCACAGGACTGGATCCTAGATTCAGTCCTGGGACATCTCCTGTAAACAGTTGAGTAAAAGCGTTTTGGTTACAGTAGTGATTTTTAAGGAATATTATTGTATTTTAAAAGTTGACACTTAGAAACTTTTTCATATAGAATCACCAATGTTATCCTATGGGAGGAAATTCACTTAGCAGGTAAGTAGTGTTATCGTTACTTTTTCTTACTCAGTGGTGGATCCTGGAACCAGCACTGGTGCATCTCCTGTAAACAGTTGAAAGAATGCGTTTAAGTCACACATGCGATTTTTAAGGAATATTTGTAGTTTGTGAAAATCGACACTTTGAAACTTTTCTGCTGAAAACCAGACAATGGATTCCTATGGAAAGAAATTCAAGTTACTGGTAAGTACGGTTAGAATTACTTTTCAGGGTCAGTGCTGGGCTAAAAGATGCAGCACTGGGTTCTCTCCTGATAACAGGTGAGTAAATCGGAATTCGTATTTCGTCTGATTTTAGAGGAATATTTGTATGTTTCAAAAATCGACACTTAGAAACTTTTTCAGCAAAAAGCAGGCAATGATATCCTATGGAAGGAAATTCAAGTTACTGGTAAGTACGGTTAAAATTACTTTTCAGGATCAGTACTGGGCTGAAAGATGCAGCACTGAGGTCTCTCCTAATAACAGGTGAGTAAATCGGAATTCGTATTTCGGCTGATTTTAGAGGAATATTATAAAGTTCCAAAACTCCACACTTAGAAGAATTTCCAAGTGAAACCAGTCAATGTTAGCCTATGGAAGGAAATTCAAGTTACTGGTAAGTACGGTTAAAATTACTTTTCAGGACCAGTACTGGGCTGAAAGATGCAGCAATGAGGTCTCTCCTGATAACAGGTGAGTAAATCGAAATTCGTATTTCGGCTGATTTTAGAGGAATATTTGTATGTTTCAAAAATCGACACTTAGAAACTTTTTCAGCAAAAAGCAGGCAATGATATCCTATGGAAGGAAATTCAAGTTACTGGTAAGTACGGTTAGAATTACTTTTCAGGATCAGTACTGGGCTCAAAGATGCAGCACTGAGGTCTCTCCTGATAACAGGTGAGTAAATCGGAATTCGTAGTTCGGCTGATTTTAGAGGAATATTTGCACAATGGTGAAGGAAGGGGTGGGGCCTAAGGTGACATGCCTGCAAACACGCCCTGTGGCGCGTTTTAAGTTGGACAATTAATTCCTCCTCAATCCCGAGGGTCCCTAGGGGCCAACTAGCCCACCAGGTACCTCCAGTATGCGCCAGGGGCTGCGTTGCAGAGAGGTGTTCAGAGGCCACGCCCTTTTTACAACACTCTGCAACGCAGCTCCGTGGCGCTTACTGGAGGTACCTGGTGGGCTAGTTGGCCCCTAGGGACCCTCAGGATTGAAAAGGAATTTATTCCCCATCTTAAACGTGCCACGGGGCCTGTTTGCACACATGTCACCTGAAGCCCGCCCCCTCCCTTCACCACTGTGCAAACGCGCCCCGTGGCGTGTTTTAAGTTGGGGATTAAGTCCCCTTGAATCCTGAGGGTCCCTGGAGTCCAACTAGCCCACCATATACCTCCAAAAGCGCCACAGAGCTGCGTTGCAGAGAGGTGTAAAAGGGGCGTGGCCTCTGTACACGTCTCTGCAACGCAGCCCCTGGCGCATACTGGAGGTTCCTGGTGGGCTAGTTGGCCCCCAGGGACCCCCAGTATTCAAGGGGAATTCGTTCTCCCTCTGCAAACGCGCCAGGGGGCGCGTTTGCAAAGTACTGCAGGGAGGGGGGCGAAGCCTCCGGCACAATGCCGGTCGTGTTTTTTTTTTCTATTTTTTTTTAATGGGAGGGGGCTGCATGGCCCCCTTCCCTGCCCACTTTGGCCCCGGGGACCCCATCCCCGGGGCCTGAGCATTTTTTTATTTTTTTAAATTAAAAAAAAAAAAACGGGAAGGGGGCCGCGTGGCCCCTTTCCCTGGGCCTGTATTGGCCCCGGGACCCCATCCCCGGGGCATGGCCTCGATTTTTTGATTTTTTATTTGGAGGGGGCTGCGTGGCCCCCTCCTCAGGCCATTTAAGGCCCCAGGGACCCCATCCCCCGGGGCCGGCCTTGCACTTTTTTTCTTTTTTAAAATTTGGGGAGGGGGCTGCGTGGCCCCCTCCCTGGCAACTTATGGCCCCGGGGACCCCATCCCCCGGGGCCTGGCCTCTGGTTGGGGACTGTGGGGGGTCCCCAATCCCCCACAGTCCCAGCCGGCTCCCCGCCTGCTGCGCGAAGCCGGCATTGCTTTTCCACATGGGGAGCAGCTAACATGCTGCTCCCCATGTGGAAAGCAATCAGCTTTGGATATTGAAGCGAGAGCAGGTTTCCTGCTCTCTCTTCCAATATCCACAGCAAGTTTGCAATGACAGGACGGGAGCCGCGAGGCTCCCGTCCTGTCATTGCAAACAGCAGTGTCCCGGGGGTAGGCACCCGGGACACTGCAGGAGCCGGCCCTGGGAGTGGCGGTCCCCAGGGCCATCACTGGCTCCAGGAGGGGGCCGCGCGGCCCCCTCCCCACATTTTCAAAGCCCCGGGAGGTGGTGGTCCCCCATTTTTATTTTTAGTGCCCCGGGAGGTGGCGGTCCTCGGGCGTGTGGGGGGCTGGTGCCCCCACACAGGTTAAAAATATAAAACAGAAGCCCCGGGAGGTGGCGGTCCTCGGGGCAGCGGGAGGGCAAAGAGCCCTCCCGCACCATTTTTGTTAAAGCCCCGGGGGTGGCGGTCCCCGGGGCTTGGGGTGCCCTTAGAGGCCCCCATACATAAATTTAACCCCCCCACCATGCCCCCGGGACTTGGCCCACCCGGGGCAATTAACATCGGCGCGGGAGACCGCGCTTCGATTTTTCGGCAGGATCCGCGCACCTTGAGCGCATCCTGCCGATTTTTTTTTTTTAAATGCTTTTTTTGCCCAGGGGTCCTTGTGGGACCCCTGAGCAGGCCTAGGGGTTAGGGTGTTTCTACCCTGCCCCTTTGTGCGCTTTGCGCACTTGTTTCTGTCCCTCGGTTCTACCGAGGGACAAAATGGCTGCCAACACTTCCTGAATCGGAATGTTGACAGCCAGCTGACAGCCAATTAGCATGCAGCTCGTGATCGGGAGGGTACGCGGACCCTACTCGGCCATAGATATATATGTGACTTTACTTGTGAATTTCTCAGGAACTACTGAACGGATTTACACCATTTAAGCAAAAGGCACCAGTCTGAACCAAGGGCTACCTCTTTGCCAAATTTGGTGTAATTCCGTTCAGCAGTTCGGGCTGTAGCTGCGACTAAAGGTTCCTATGGAAAAATGAATGGGGAAAATGCGTTTTGGGACCCCCTCTTTTCTCGGCCCCCGCTGACGAATCAACCCGAGACTTTCAGGGTAGGAGCGGAGCGCCCCAACAAGTTGGAAACTTTCGCGAAGATTCGTCAACCGGCGCCAACGTTATTTCAAATAGAATGTCACGGATTTCCTATGGATAATAGGTCCTAACTATAACTATCTACTGGCGACCGCCAGTAGATAATATATATACATATTATACATATACATATATATATGCTTCCCACGTCTTCATAGATTGATTTTGCTTGTGAGAAAGTGTCACTCATAGTCGTTGAATGTCACTCATAATTACACCAAAATTATGAAAATGTCACACATAGGCATTCTGAAACCTTGGCAGCTATGATTTTCCTCCTGTACAGTGCTATGAAAGCAGACACGGCACGCCCCCCACCTAGAGCCTGCTCGGCATGGGACCGGGACCTGACGCTTCCCCTGCCTGAGTCAAAGTGGAAAGCGATAAGCACACTCACGTGCACAATGTCATGCAATGCGCGCCTTAAGTTGATATATTTCAACGACTTACATCGCATATATATGACCCCGATTAGCCTGAGACGCATCGACCCTGCTCGCTCAAATGCGTGCCCACGGTGCGGTGCTGCAGGGGAAGAATGTTTGCACCTGGTGTGTGGCTGTCCTGAGGTATACTGCTTCTGAACCCATGTGGTGGAGTCAGTGAAAAGGGGTACAAGTTTTAGGGTACAGAAACTGTATTGTCTACTCGGACATGTTACGAAGCCCAAGAAACGCAAATTGGAGTATACATTTTTACAACTCCTCCTGGTCCTAGCTAAGAGCAGGATGGCAATAACCTGGATGGGGAAGTGTTCCTCCTCTCTGGATGACTGGATGAGGAATGTGCGTGAGTGGCACCTGGTGGAGGAGGCTCATATGAAAACTAGTAAGAGGGATGAGAAGCTAGAAGAGGATCTCAGGACTTGGAGGGAGTTATCTCATGTGTTTTTAAACCCTGAGGTGTAATTGAGTGATCAGCACGACTCGGATGCTAGTGGATGTTCAGCTGAAGTGGACGCTTGCTGATATTCTGATGTTCTCATGACAAGTTCAGTGTTTTCGGATGACTGGTAAAGCTGATAGTGACCATGTACTGTTTTTATAACCTTGCACTTTGTCGTGGATCTCACCCAACCGTAAACATTTTCCTGACAATATCTACCTATATTGATTTTACTGTTGGTAAAAAACGAAAAATAAAGGTTTAAAAAAATATATATTGGTTTGCTTCATTTGCCACATAATCCATCAGCTGCAGATACAGTCTTGTAGCTCAAATGGATCAAAAGTTACTAAAAACATGGCGGTACGTGTTGCAGTGCAAAGGAAGGCACTTTGCAAAGGTTGACAGGACCCTTTCTGTTGCTTATTGATGTATTTGGGTGTTAAACTGGCACTAATGATGTGAAACCTTTGCCAGCCCCAGACAATGTGAAGCTGTGTAAAAGCTACAAAATAATGAAGTAATACTATCACAAAATGTGCTGCATTACACAGCATAATTTGCCCTTTCTTGCTGCATAATTTAGTCAACCCTGCTGCGTAATTTGGTCCTCCCCTAATGCATAATTCCAGTGGTCCTGCCCATACCCCACTCCTCCCTCATCTGAACTATCAACACACTAGTTTGTCCCTATTTATACTCGGTTGTCATTACAGAAAAAATTAAAATAACCAGGGGCCTGCAGCCAGAGGATGCTCTTGTATGCTCTCTGGCAACCTGAGATCACCAGTTTCCAAGCCAGATGCAAAGAAGGGCAGCTTTGTGGGCCAAGCAGACGCTTTTGAAATTCGATGGCCCCAGCTATCGCGCCAAGGGAGCAGTAGCAATATTGTAGCTATGTCCCAAACTTGTGGGTCACAGTACCAGCCAGGCACTCTACTTCACTCTACTCCACTCTACGCCACTCTACTCCACTCTACACCACTCTACGCCACTCTACACCACTCTACTTCACTCTACTCCACTCTTCACCCAGCTTGAACCATCCAGGTTTAGAGCTCTCACAACATAACAGAGTTAGCACTGTCCAGTCATGAGCTGGCTAATGCCTGGGTCACTGGTCCTAATTCCATGGCCGTGACTGAGACTTTCAATTTCCTCAGCAGGTTGAGTTGGAAGTTGCATGACTGGTATACATTTGGTTATGTGGGGACACGTGGGGGAATAAAGCCCAGTGGCTTTGCATTTATCCCCTGTGTGTGACAACATTAAAAACTCAATCGGCCGTCATCTCTCCATTGCTGCAACCTGCTTGGAAGCCCACTTGTAGGATCACTACACGTTATTACCAAGCACAGCCTATTTAACTGATGAAAGCACACTGCTCTGCTGCCATGTGCTATAAGCAACGGATGCAGGCAGTGGCTAATTTGTGAAAAAAAAGAGTGCCTGGGCTCTCGTCAGGAGGCAGCTTTCACCAGCCCAGTGCTCCTATTAGCGCTGCCTATAACAGAACTAACTACTATCCATGAAAGCCTACAAACAATGAATGTGTCCCTAGCTGGTGCTCATGGGAAGCTCTCCAATACCTTTGGGTCGAGTCGTCGCTATAAGCGCCTGTGTTGACGATGAAGTGCCGGTGCCGAACACCGGAAACCACCGGCTCAAATTAAGCACTGGATGCAGGCCGTGGCCTTCAGTCGTGCTCTAGTCATACTACCTATGCCCTGTTCTATTGTTGGGTGGGATAGTATCAGACTATTATAACCAAATTATCATCAGACAGAAACATCATGTCCTAACTATTGTTACAAACATATGGGTATTATAGAAAGGGCATCCCAATGGGAATTGATATTTCTGTAAAACTGTATTTGTGCTGAGTATATTCTGACATCCACCCTCTAGGGGGTGTTCTTTGGGTCCCAGTTGCAAAGCATGACTTGTGTCCACCCCTTCGCTCAGTCCTCAAGCCTTCCCTCTGTGCAGCGCATATTAGGTGCCATTTACTACAGGGTACAGAGCTTGGCCTTCAGCCAGTGCGCAGAACCCATGCCCTCCATAACCTTAGGGCTAGGATGAACACCGTTCTTAACCTTCTAAAGAAAGGTATTTTTAACACACTGCACAAATATTGTGCAATTAATCAAAAGCACACAAAAGAGAACAAGAAAATTAGCTCTAGCTATTTTTAGGGTCGAGCTTGCGGGACAGTTGTTAATAAAAAAGAGTTTGAAGCCTGCCATTGCTTACCGTTTGTTAGCTTCTTCTTTACAGCCTCGGAATTCAAGGCAGGCCTAACATGGCTTCCATTCCTCTCTGTGGAGCAGGGACCAAGCACTGATTGATTCAACTTAATCAGTGCTCGTCCGCTGCTCCCAATGTGATTGAGGTACAATTTTGTTCTGTTTAACTTCTAGTGCCCATTAAACAGAAGGCATGTGACTGGCAAAAACGCGCCCAGCAGGACAAAAGATTTGCACAGATGTATTTCCTATAGTTAACTTTCTTTTATTTTGCCAACTCTTCTTTTCCCACTTTGCACTCATGTTTTCTTTTGTTTTTCCTCGTGATCAAAATACGAGGGCTATCTTATTGCAAAGCAACATTGTTTCTTTCTTATGTGTAATTTCTGAAATGATGCTTCAACACATAATCGTGCAGTAGACCCCAATCCAATCCACCCCACTCCAATCCTCTCATATCCAATCCATGCCAATCCACCCCACCTCACCCCACCCCACACTAATCCGCCCCTTCAGTCCAATCCCCCCCAGACCAAATGAATCCACCCCACTCCAACCCATACTAATCACCCCAATCCAATCCACCACACTCCAATCCTCCTAACCCACCCCACTCAAATCTTTCCCACTCCAATCCAAAACAATCTGCCACACTCCAATCTTCCACACTCCAATCTGCCCCTTTCCAACCCAAAACAATCTGCCCCACTCCAATCCAAAACAATCTGTCACACTCCAATCTGCCCCCACTCCAATCCAAAACAATCTACCCCACTCCATTCTAAAACAATCTGCCCCAATCCAATCCAAAACAGTCTGCCCGCACTCCAATCGGCCCCACGCCAATACAATCTGACCCCCTCCAATCTGCACCACTCCAATTCAAAACAATCTGTCCCACTCAATCCAAAACAATCTGCCCCACTCAATATAAAACAATCGTCCCACTCTAATCTGCCCCACTCCAATCTGCCCCACTCCATTCCAAAACAATCTGCCCCACTCTAATCCAGAACAATCTGCCCCACTCCAAAACAATCTGCCACACTCCAATCTGCCCCTCTCCAATCCAAAACAATCTGTCCCACTCTAATCCACCCCACTCCAATCCAATACACCTCACTCCATCCCAATCCACCTCACCTCAATCCAATCCACTCCAATCCAATCCACCCCAATCCAGCCAAATTCAATCTGACCCACTCCAGTCCAACCCAACCCACCCCCCTCAAATCCAATCCACCCCACCTCACTCCACCTTAATCTAATCTGCCCCACCCAAATCCAGTTCGCCCCACCCCAATCCAATCCACCCCAATCCAATCCAACCCACTTAATCCAATTCACCTCACTCCAATCCAATCCACCCCACCTCAATTAAATCTACTCCACTCCAATCCACCCTACTCCAAACCACCCCACTACAACTCACACAACTCCATTCCACTCCACTCCATTCCACCCCACTCCAGTCCAATCCACCCCACTCCAATCCACCCCACTCCAGTCCATCCCACACAATCCAATCCACCCCACTGACCCCATTTCAATCCACCCCACTCCAATGTAATCCACCCAATCCAGTCCACCCCACTCCACTCCAATCCACCCCACTCCGCTGTAGTTCAAGCCACCCCACTCTACTCCAATCCACTCCACTTTACTGTAATCCACCCCACTCTACCCCAATCCAATCCACCCAATCCTACCACAGTTCAGTCCACCCCACTCAATCCAAGCCATCCAGCCCACCACACTCCAATCCACCCCACACCACTCCAGTCCAATCCACCCCACTCCAATCCAATCCAAACCAACCCACTCCAATCCAATCTACCTCCCACCAATCCAATCCGCCCCCTTCCAGTCCAGTCTAATCCACCCCCTCTACTCCACTCTAGCTCTTTCCACTCCAAACCACCCTACTCTAATCCAATCCACCTCAAACCAATCTAATGCACCCCACTCCTTCCACCCCAATCCACCTCACCCCTTTTGAATCCACCTCACTCCAATCCAATCCACACCATCTAGTCCACCCACTTCAATCCACCCCATTACACTCAATCCAACCCACTCTACCCCCAACCCAATCCACCCCATCAACTCCAATCCAATCCATTCCACTACCTCAATTCACTCCAACCCACTCCACCCTACTCCACCCCACTCTACTTCTCTCTACACCACGCCACTGTACGACACTGCACTCTTTGACACTCTCTGCTACTGAACCACTGAACTCTACTCCCCTCTACTCAACTCTGTGACACTCCACTCCCCCTACTCCACTCTACGACACTCTACTCCAACAAATCTAGTCCATAACATTCTACTCTCCCCACTCTACTCGAGGACACTCCACGCCACTAAGTTTTAGCCATGCTGAACAGCAGCCACACTAGTGTACAACATGGAAAAAACACATTGCCAAAGCCAATGTCTCTTGTATAGGCGCGACCTATTGCTTGTTTTTTTTTTAAAGTTTAGAAAGCTTTATTGAAAATTGATAAACATAGTAAAACATCATTACAAAGAGATATGCAATTAATTGAATTATGACTCTGACCTTATCTCAGACGCTAGTCTTTGGCACTAAGCGCCTATCTGGAATCATAGCGCTAAAATGGTTATTGATGGTGACTGATAGTTTTCTTCAGTGTACCTTATTCTATTGCATATTATTTGTGTGATGGGTTGAAAAAGGTATTATCTGGCCAATTAGAGATATTTGGTTTTTAAGGAAAAATCTTTTTAGATGCATGACACAAATAATGTACATTCAAAGTATGGCACAGAGAAGACCATTGAAAGTGGTAATCCATAACGTTTTTTAAATATGATCCCAAAAACCTTGGATACCTGAGACTATGAACTAGGGGAGCGCACAGTTCTGAACATTCTTAGAATTTTTTTTCAAAGCTTCCAGAAAGTCAAAAGGAAGTTGGAAGTTTGGGAAAAAGATTTGCAGGAAGAAACGTTCCACAAGCTTAAGATTTCAGAGAAAAAACCTGTGAAAAAACATTTTCGGCAGGAGAATGTTCTCCCTAAAACTTTTTACAGGAGCATGGTTTCTAGGAAAACTTCTTTTGCTAAACAATATCTAACTCTGGTGAAGTTTTACAGAGGTGACAAATTTATCAACAGTTGATAAACTTCTGAGAACTTCACTGGTGCTTTTATCCGTTTGCTCAACCTTAATATGTCCCTACTGTTTGAGCTCATTACTTAATAAGCACCAGCAAAATCAATAGATCTTGCTTTAGGGACCTATTCACTTTGCCAATGGTTTTTGGTGATGTTGTACAATGTACAGCATTGTCAATGCTGTGTAGCATGGCTAAAGAAAAAGGCACTGTGGCCATGACATTTGGTAGGTGAGAGCATGCCCATGTGCTCACCTACAAAATGACGCAGGCACCTTTGTTTTCTTTTTATTTACTGATCCGAGATCGATTGGTAATTTATTTATTTTTTAGTAGAGCTAAGGGTTTTTTTTTAAATCTTTAAAAAAAGTAGGGGGCTGAGCGAGTTAAGCAGCTCTGTGGGAAGGAGGAAAGGGGTCGAACTAACATGGAGGAAGGGGCGGAGGGAGCCCAAGCTACAGGGCAAAAGCATTAGTGATATGGAAAGAAGCATTGCTGGAGTGCTCTTTTACATTCTCTGACATGCCCTAAACGACCCAACTCCCTATTATTAATTATATATAATATTTTAATTAGTAACATCGCAACAATGTCCAGTCCTTTCTAGTTGTACTGACCGTGTATGACTAGTCCCTGAATATTCCCATTTTACATGCTTTGGGGCCAGTACTCGCAGTCATATAATAGTGGGTACAGGAGTACCACAGTCAGGAGTATACAAAGGCCCTTGGTTTGGAAGTTTGCTGTAGGTTGGTCACGGGGGTTGTTAGCGATCCTAACAGTGACTTTCTTTTAGAGCTCACACCCCAGCCCGAACTCGAGAGGCGTGAAGCCAAAGTCCATCGGGTAAATATAACTGAGCATCCATGTATATAAATTCTGGATTCTGTCAAATACTGAGTGAAAGATAAGCACCAAGGAATGCAGGGTTGCCCTCTCCATGCCCTCATTTCTCCCCTATTCCCGATTGAGGCCTCTGGCCTCCGCCCCCTCCTCAGGGAGGGCAGCATGGAGGAGTGGTGGTAAATGCACCTTTAACATCAATGTGAGGATGCGGGGGTGACGAGGGAAAGACGCGAGGGGGGGTGGGGGGCGCTGGAGCAACACTGGGTGGGCGAGGTTCGTCTGGAGTTTTTGTATAGCGCTGGTAACCATGGGCCAGGGGCCTCCGGGCGCTTTGAAGGAGGAATGAAGTCCCAGTGCTGAAGCTGGGTGCAGTACCAGTGAAGTGACCTGCAGCGACGGACGGTACCGGAGAAAGTTCAGCAACACATCCGGTCCCTAGGAAGTGTTAAGCCTCGAGGGAGGCCGAGTCCACGAGCCCGACTGAGCAGGACAGGTCGGTCTCTGGTGTCTGACCGGCGGGAGACAGGATACACCCGGGAGTGGCTTTAAAACACAAGCCTGGGACATACACACTCCCAGAACAATGCCCTGCATCTAAACCGAATTACCAGCTATGATTGGTGCAAGAAATTACACCGCTTATCCCTGACCACGACTGAAAAGTAGTCCCTAGTTCTCGCTAGTATCAGCTATGGCTAGTCTGCCCTTAC
The DNA here is from genome assembly GCA_963921515.1 of Calotriton arnoldi. Classification (NCBI taxonomy): domain Eukaryota; kingdom Metazoa; phylum Chordata; class Amphibia; order Caudata; family Salamandridae; genus Calotriton; species Calotriton arnoldi. The sequence goes on along the minus strand of CAWUFW010000272.1, from coordinate 3,117,951 downwards.
ATCTCACATCCACGCAATACATATCTCTCCCCTGAAGACTGCCCTACAACACATCTCACTCCACTGAAGAGTGCCCTACAGCACATCTCACTCACCTAAAGACTGCCCTACTACACATCTCACTCACCCGAAGACTGCCCTTCTACACATCTCACTCTACTGAAGACTGCCCTACTACACGTCTCACTCATCTGAAGACTGCCCTACTACGCATCTCACTCTACTGAAGACTGCTCTACAGCACATCTCACTCACCTGAAGACTGCCCTACTACACATCTCACTCACCCGAAGACTGCCCTTCTACACATCTCACTCTACTGAAGACTGCTCTACAGCACACCTCACTCACCTGAAGACTGCCCTACAACACGTCTCACTCATCTGAAGACTGCCGTACTACGCATCTCACTCTACTGAAGACTGCCGTACTACGCATCTCACTCACCTGAAGACTGCCCTACTACACGTCTCACTCACCTGAAGACTGCCCTACTACACATCTCACTCCTTTGAAGACTGCCTGCAACACACGTCACTCCACTGAAGACTGCCCTACAGCACATCTCCTCAACTGAAGACTGCTGTACTACACATCTCACTCTCTGAACACTCCCCTACAACACATATGGTTCCACTGAAGACTGCCTTACAACACATCTCACTCCACTGAAGACTGCCCTACAGCACATCTCACTCACCTGAAGACTGCCCTACTACACATCTCACTCCACTGAAGACTGCTCTACAGCACATCTTCTCACCTGAAGACTGCCCTACTACTCATCTCACTCCTCTGAAGTCTGCCCTACACCACATCTCACTCCACTAAAGACCGCTCTACAGCACATCTCCTCACCTGAAGACTGCCCTACTACGTATCTCACTCCTCTGAAGACTGCCTACAACACACGTCTCGCCACTGAAGACTGTTCATCAGCACATCTCACTCACCTGAAGACTGTTCTACTACACATCTCACTCTGTGAACACTCCCCTACACAACATCTGGCTCCACTGAAGACTGCCTTACAGCACATCTCACTCACCTAAAGACTGCCCTACTACACATCTCACTCACCGGAAGACTGACTTACTACACATCTCACTCCTCTAAAGACTGCCCTTGAACATCTCTCTCTCCCCAGAATGCTACCCGGCAAATATCTCACTCCCCTGAAGACTGCCCTTCATGTATTTCATTCCCCTGAAGACTGCCCTTCATGTATTTCATTCCCCTGAAGACTGCCCTTCATGTATTTCATTCCCCTGAAGACTGCCCTTCATGTATTTAATTCCCCTGAAGACTGCCCTTCATGTATTTCATTCCCCTGAAGACTGCCCTGCATGTATTTCATTCCCCTGAAGACTGCCCTGCATGTATTTCATTCCCCTGAAGTCTGCCCTGCATGTATTTCATTCCCCTGAAGACTGCCCTGCAAGTATTTCATTCCCCTGAAAACTGCCCTGCATGTATTTCATTCCCCTGAAGACTGCCCTGCATGTATTTCATTCCCCTGAAAACTGCCCTGCATGTATTTCATTCCCCTGAAGACTGCCCTGCATGTATTTCATTCCCCTGAAGAGTGCCCTGCATGTATTTCATTCCCCTGAAAACTGCCCTGCATGTATTTCATTCCCCTGAAGACTGCCCTGCATGTATTTTATTCCCCTGAAGACTGCCCTGCATGTATTTCATTCCCCTGAAGACTGCCCTGCATGTATTTCATTCCCCTGAAAACTGCCCTGCATGTATTTCATTCCCCTGAAGACTGCCCTGCATGTATTTCATTCCCCTGAAAACTGCCCTGCATGTATTTCATTCCCCTGAAGACTGCCCTGCATGTATTTCATTCCCTGAAGAGTGCCCTGCATGTATTTCATTCCCCTGAAAACTGCCCTGCATGTATTTCATTCCCTGAAGACTGCCCTGCATGTATTTTATTCCCCTGAAGACTGCCCTGCATGTATTTCATTCCCCTGAAGTCTGCCCTGCATGTATTTTATTCCCCTGAAGACTGCCCTGCATGTATTTCATTCCCCTGAAGACTGCCCTGCAACGCTTCTCTCTCCCCTGAATGCTGCCCGGTGTGTATCTCACTCCGCTGAAGACTGCTTTACAGCACTTCTGCAGGGTCGGACTGGGACAGACATTAGGCCCGGCACCAAAATAAATGTGGCCTCATTAGTGAATTCAATAGCTAAATGTTTACAAATTGGGGCAGCTATGAACTTGTAAATACACACTGTATAATTGTTTTGCAAGTTATGGAAGGCTTGGATCTCAGCTTGCTGCAGGCAATGTTTGTTCTAATATCAGATAATTCAACAGTATAAACAATCCAAGCGGATCACAAAACAGTCCCACACACAGCCAAAAAACGTCACACACGCTGATTTTAGACCGGCCCCTCCGGCACTTCCTGATCGTCCTATAGGTCAGCTCCAACCTGCACTTCTCACTCCCCTCATGACTGTTCCACAGTATCTCTCACTCCCGACTACTGCCCAGCATGCAGTGTGTGTTATGGTCTGGCTTGACAACGCATCTGTAGCCAGACAATTGTGTGAGAATCACCAGAGTGGGGCTTTGGCTCCGCCCACATGATGGGAGTAAGTTTTGATTGCCCAGAAGTTGTTTACTTCCACAAAAAAACAGTGCTTGCCCTCCAGCAGCTGTGATCATTTTGTTTATTTATCCAGCTGTGTAGGCTTGGCCTTTCAGGGGCTCACACTTGACACTGGAATGCTATTAAAGTGTCTTAGATAACTAGATAATGTATGCACAGCACAGATGGGAGGAGGGCAGTCATTAACCTACATGGAATTTTAGGTCTGGCTTGATACTGCAGCTGTCACCTGACCTTTTAACCTACACAAATATTATTCTACCAGTCTTCGCTTCGGCAAGTACATATCTATTCCCATTTTATTTACCTGTAAAGCTTCTCATTAACATACAACACGTCTTTAAAGCCAGACTTATTGGCGTTGCCAGTGCTTATCTTGTATTTGCAAGCAGTTGATCCAGGTGCGTCACACGCATGGGCCTCTCACTTGATTGGCTCTGGTTCGAAACAAGGTTCTTTTTCAAGATACGCAGCCTGGTGCACAACATTCTCCAGTTCTCCTCCCCTCATTATGTCTTTCACAAACCTTACATTTTTGGTGGCCTTCGCATTGTCGCAGCTCCAGAACCGCCTGGAAGCCCGTTAAAAAAACAAAGCAGCATGCCTCATTCATTTTCTGACTGCACTCCCTAAATGTTCTATTTCATACCCTTCTCCTAAGTGCAAACATTATTCCATGCTGTTTTCAAATCTGACCTTCACCTCCGGTTCAACAGGTTTCCGCAGGTCCCTTCCCACTTAATATATTTCTCCTCTTTCGAGTTCTTTCCGGTACCTTCAGCCTCCCTGTTCCACCATTCGCTATCCATGATGTCCCTTACTATAAAAACTGTTATCGATAAGATGTTTATAGCACTCTGAATATAGTGTATGTTGTATATATTGTCTATGGCCGGCCCAAGGGGGAACATCTGTGGAAGAGTAAACATTTCTTATTTGCATTGTTTAGCAACATCTGCAGTTCCTTCAAGCCTCTCTGTGGATGGCCTTGCTTCAGAAAATGTGGGCAAGTTATTCTGGGAGTGCTCCCTGCTCAGGAATCCTCACCCAGGATCAAGAGGCTTCGAGCCTCACCCTGAGGTGACGTCTTCACCCCAACATCAGTTACAAGGGACGTGCGGGGATCACTGCATCCTGATCAATTCTCCCTTTTTAATCCCAGCCATTCAAAATAACCTGCATATAGTTAGAATGTCTATTTGTATATAACTCCTATTAGAGAGGGGGGAGTCACTGAAAGCTCGAGCCTGGCTCTGGCTCGGCTCGAGGTCCTGTTGGGACCTCGAGCCCATAACGAGCCGAGCTGCTGTCTGCCTTTCTCCCTCTATCCATGGTATGTTGTTATGCCCAGAGCTGCCGACTTTGGACCTGGAGAACCAGGTTGGAGTCTTGGCGCTGTCTCAACGTCCTGTGATTCTGGGCAAATCACTTACTCTCCCCATGCTCATAAAAATAAAAGTGGCCTTGTGTAATGTAACTGGTGTTATTTCAAGCGCTTCCGTTCGAGATCACACTATAAACGAATTGCAGAAAAATGAACAAATCCTTAACATGAGAAAAGAGAAACCGATGCCACTTTAGTGGCTGATTTGTATAAAGGAAAACAGACAACCTGGATAAATCGCGCTTCCCCGCTTAAATTTGGTGAGTGACCTTAAGCAAATATCTTATTTCACCAAAACTCATTTTATTTCATTATCGCACACAAAAGCACTTTTAAATATGTGAGCTCCGAATACCAGCTGCACAAAAACATATTCTGTTTGACTTAACAGGCTATACATTTGCGCTATAATAATCTGGGACACATACATACATGGTTTATATGACATCTGGTTTACCTCTTAGTTCACTAATGGTTCATGTTTTAAAACGATCACTTTTAAAAAGCACTTCTCGGTGCAGTGCTATAATGCGAAAGATTAATATCAATGCTTCCATGTGTTAAAGAAATGCACTTTTCTTAATTTTGAAGAGACTATAACATTGTACATGATGTTTCTTGCATGATTTACATAGCATCTCTCTCTCTCTCTCTCTCTCTCTCTCTCTCTCTCTCTCTCACACACACACACACACACACACAACTGCAGTTAAGTGGACGGGCTTCCCAATTTAAGTTGCTTCTCCACTAGGCCCATGTCCTCCTCTGATGGAAGGACCTGAACAATATTTTGCTGTTTTAATACGCGTGAACGTTCACATTTTTGAAATACATAGGCCGGACACTCCTTAATCTCGTCAATGTCCACTGTGACGGATGATTCCTCCGCGTGCACTGAGACCCCCCCTCCCCCCCCAGCCCCCACCCCCATCCCTCTCAGTGAGTGCCAGAGCCCCTGGTATCTCTCACTTATCACCCAAGGAGAGAGGCCACATTCCACAGAAAGAATCTGGTCTGTGTCTGCCCCCACCTTCCGCCGTCTCCCTGGTGCACCAGCCCCTCCCTCCCCCAGGGCCCGTGCATTTCATCCCTTCGCAGGCTCCCTGGTGGTGGTGGACCATCACGCGGTGATGGAGAGAGAGCCGGGAGCCTGTGGTTCCAGCTATGGGCAGGCTGGCAGAATCCAGGCCATGTTTTGTGCCCGTCCCAGGGGCTCACCCTGTGCTTGTAATGAGTATGTGTTTCCTGCCTTTTGATTTGCTTTCATGTTACCTTATATTATGACCAGGGCCACTGGAATTATGTGATTCTGCGTTTGCAGCATTTTCCCATAATTAGGAATTCACCCTCTGCTGCATGATGTGCGGATTTTAGGAACAACGAGAATTGTGTTTCTAGCTCAAAGGGAGCGAAAAGAACTACAACCCCAGCTCACACGCGCTGCAGCGCAGTGGAAGGCCCTTCGCGAAGGTTGACTGGTCACCTTTCAGTTGCTTAGTTCTGTATTTAGGGGTTAAACTGCTACTAATGATTCAAAACCTTTGCCAAGACAGTGTTAGCATGTAAAAACGACAAATCAATGAAATAATGCTGTCATACACTATGCTGCATTACGCAGCACAATTTGCCTTGTCCTTATGCATAATTTAGTCAACCCTGCCGCATAATTTAGTCCTTTGCTATTGCCTGATTCGAGTAGCCTGGTTATGGTCTGGGTAACTACAGTCCATCCATCTGCAATTGGGATGAGGTCCCATGGGTGGGTAGGTAGGGGCAAACACAAGGAGATGATGGACGAGGGGCTGAAACCTTTCAGACACTCACCCCCAGTCACAGATCTGAGTTGAATCCATCATCGCTCTTTAGCTCACTTCACCACCCCAGTTCAGACACAGCTATATGCAAATCAGTCTTGACCCTGTGCCTCATGGGAACAGTCCAGACCGAACTGCCAAGCCAGGTCTTCCCTGGACCAGAAACAAGCATCCTGCGACAGGTTTCTGGGTAACACCCCTCATCAGCCAGGCTAGCTTGAATCCAGTGGCAAAGTGAGCAAGGGACCCACGTCTGGGCATACCCTGCCAACTTAAAATACACATCGATTGATTGATTGAGATGCTGGCCCGGACTGCCCTGCCCTCAGGTATGCAGTACAACTAAGTGTGAAGTTCCGGTCAAGGGTGTTTATGGCAGTCTGGAGTGGGCAACCAATGGGTTTGAGAGGTTGTATGACTTCCTAACCCCCCTCTCTTTCCCTCTTTATGCTTTTGATGTATGCGCCTCACGACTCCACCACCGGGAGTATGTCTCACACCTGGACGCACGGTCTCACTCGTGCCCCGCCTCAGCAGTCTCATTGGACATCGAGACTTTCCCGATAAAAGATGAATTTATCGTCTTTCAAACCCCGCTCCCGGGGAGTCTTGGACCGCGCAGCCCATGGCCCCGTTTTTGGACAACAGCGAGCTGTCCTACCTGGCTTCACGTTTATAGTTTTACAAGTAGGCGTTCACCGCCCTGGTTGATATAAGAAAGCTTTGCTGCCCGAAAGGGCTAGCAGGGAACCCCGTTCATCAGCCATTCACGCCTCCCCGATGTCTCTCCCTGACAAGCTGCACACGTCATGCCCCGCTGGTCTGTGCAAGGAATGCGGGGCTTAGCTCTGCTAAGACCATCACAGACCTTTGAGCTTGTGGGCATCCGAGGGGCAGGTCAAAGGTGAGGTGAAACTGAGCTGCCCTCACCCCGCAGAGGAGATCACAAGTGCCGGAAGGCCAAGGATCACAAGGCTGGGAAAGCCTGCTCCCCCGACACCACGCTCTCCCAGGGGGAGGTCATTAAGGCAGAACTGTCCTGTAGGTCCTAGAAGCACCCCCACCCCGCCTTACACCCCCACCACAACTGGCCCCATGTCATGTGAGTCGTCTTCAACTGATCCTTGCTTTTTTTTTTTGCCAATTGCAATTGGGAGTCAAGGATTGTAGGTATGAGACCTGAAGTCCAACATGGCAGTGATGTTGCCTGAAAGGAAACAAGCATTGGCATAGCCAATAGGTCTCGCCTTTGGGACCTTAAAAGTGTTTAGCCATGCCGCTGCCGCGCTAATTCCTGGCTTACTTTTGAAATTCGGGAGTAAGTCTGGAATACTATAAGAGTAAGACCCAGCGGCATATTTGGGAATCCTGTCCTAGGCGTTTGAATGCATGCATCAGTGTGCACGTATGTTAATATAAGGTACACAGCAATTTAATTCCCTTCGTGATGCATACTCAACAAAAAGAATAATAATGTAAAACAGGGGGCAACCCGAGAGTGTTCTGGAAGTGGTACGCTTATATCTGATAGCACAGTCTTAAGTCTACAAGAAAAAACATGTTACACTCACGAGCAGCCAAGAATCGAAGGCAGAATCTTACTTTAAATAAAATGTCATTTACACATAGCGCAGGAGTTCATGGCAGAAGAGTTATGACTCAGAGGGAACATTCTAGATCCCAGTGCCCTAGTGTTCGGTCTCGGAAAGTGCGTCTATTTGTCTTTACAACTAAATGGGGTGGTTCCACTGAAGCAGGTGGTGACACTGGCTGGTGCCTGAAGAAAGCAAATTCATGTTGTGCTAACGCTGAAATGCGAGCAATCCCAAACTGATTCACACACATTGTACGTTCTTAATTATATGGCATTACTGAAAAAGACTACTCTCCAAACTGAGCACGTCCCATCTCTGGTTCGTGGGATGCACACGTCTTTGAAGAAACAAACGCACGAATGCACCTTAAGACTTTCCTGACAAGAAGCAGCTTGACGTGCGTGCGTACAGTAAAAAAAAGGTGCGGCCCTTTTAATGTAGGTGATTTAAGATTTGGCGCACAAACACGCAATTGTGGAAAACATATGAAAAGAGGTGCAGGTCGATTTGGGGAAGGAATGGACAAAAACAGGGCTCACACATGTTAAGAGCCTCGTACGTAGCATTACTGCTATACATTTTAAAACAATGACGTTTCAACACCTCCATAACGTACTTGATATTCAATCAGGCACTAAGTAACCAGTGAACGTTTTCTGTTACCCGTCGACTGCCTTTTTTGAGCATTTCCGAGTTCACTTGAGTCAGCAGCATTTCAACTGCATAAATCACAGTGTCTGCTCAGTACCTAACACCTAACGGCGTTTTATAAGCAAGATACATTCATATAATCTCAATGTGCTGGTTCGATGCATTGCAATGCCTCTCTGATTCGTATTGTACATAACTTTAGGTGTGTGCGTTGAAATCGGCGTGGACATCACAGCGGCAAGCAGTTAACCCTTTCAGAATATGGTGGCTCCAAATAAACCATTCGACCCATCCGTCTCCAGTGGCGCAGCATGGAGGGCCACCCACCAGTGTTGCATGGCTGATGCTTCAGACCCCGGACTGCCCAGGTCCACGAACGTGGTGTCTGTTGCACAGTGCACAAAGGAAGGTGTGAACTGGCAGGGGCGAGTGAAACCGACGGTGAAAGAAAGGGCCACTGTGCACTTCACAAAAATGACCAACATGTAAATCGGAAAAGCACACAGTGGGATAGCCGCCTGGTGCGGTTTGTCCCACCCACCAGAACAGCTCTGCTAAAATCTAACAAGCGAAAGAGAAAGCACGGTAACCTGACCCACGAGGAATGCAGCTGCCACCCTGCGCGCCGCTGCTCGCTCCCGAGAGCAAAACGCTGTGGGAGTGAACTTTAAAAAAGAAGGTAGGACATGCACCTGCCTTTAGTTATTTGCGTGCTTTCATTAGTGAAAGACACACGCAAAAGCCAATCCGATGTGTGGGAGGAGTCAGACCCACACGGAGAAGTTTAGAGTAATTACAAGAAGCCTCCCATAGGGCAGCGCATGTGCGCTGCGCTAGGCTCGACCTAAAAAAACACCGACTAAATGTAGGCCTGATGACCATGCGGCCCTTTCGGAGCTAAGCACTCCCGAAAGAGTTTGCATGGGCAATGGAGGTTGAACGGCTGTTTCCTTCTAGAGTAGCCAAGGATTGAATGGGCGCGATTGTGGCCTAGTCGGAGAGACACTGAGCTTGGAAACGTTTAACACAAAAAATAATGTGATTCTGTACTAATCACTTTATCTCTTTGTGCCTCAAATTATGAAAGCGTGTAATGTAAATATGTAAACAAGCATCGGTAAAGTCAATCGGTCTCGCCATTGAAAGGCATTAGCCAACTTTCTGACTTTGCCAATTTTTTTAAAATAAAGTTTGGCACATTTGTCTTAAATATTGTGCGTATCCAAGTATGGGAGGTTGGTAAACAGACCATGTACTTAATAGCGAGTTGCGTTAGAATATATAAGAATAATAACAAACATCTGCAAAAGAATTATGGACCGATTGTAGAATATAATGGCATGGAATATTTTATTAATTGAAAAGTTTTAGGGTAGATGAATCAACTTTCAACCGCATCTACCCGAATCTTGGCAGACTGTACATTTTATGTTTAAATGGCTCTGGAATATATTTAAACATCAGCTTTAACACACTTCCAAAACAGAATTACAGCTCACACTGTTTTTCTCAAGTTTCATTCGGTTTGTTAAAACAATGGAAGTTTAGGGCATGAGTGGCCAAAGTGTCTCCCATGAGAATACTTTTTGCTCCCTTTCTTAGCCCCTGAAACGCTCATAATCACCCAATACTGAATAACCAAAATAAACAAGCATTGGCAAAACCAACAGGTCTAGCCTATGCGAGAGCTATTGGCTTTGCCAATGTGTTTTAGCCATGTTGTACACCAGCGTGGCTGCTGTTCAGCATGGCTAAAAGTTGGAGTGGAGTGTGGTGGGGTGAGCGGAAGGGGGAGTGGGGTAGACTGGGGTCGAGTGGAGGGTGCTGAGTGTCTTAGAGTAGGGCAGAGTAGGTAGGAGTGTGGTAGATTAGAATGGGGTAGAGAGGGGTAGATTAGGATTGACTGGGGTGGGGTGGACCAAAGTCTGGTTAGAAATCAAGTAGATGAACTAGGGGTGGAATAACAGAGAATACAGGTCGGGAATGAGAGCTGAGAATCAGCACGTGGAGAAAAGAGAAAAAAACAAATGCAGTCCCATGGAGAGCTGGAAGCAAACGAGGAAAGTAGCTTCCTGAATGCAAACAGTAGACACATACAAGTCCTCCAGTCCGAAGGACTGTAAAGAAGTTATGCTCCAGTGGAGGGACAAACAAAAAGAGAAAAAAAAGCCATTGAATAAGATGCAAGTAAATGAGATTGTACAGGAAGCCAGCCAATGTTAAGCAATGGAAGAGCCAAAGTCCACACTAAGGATTGGTATTGTCCATAATAGGCCTTCAACAAAAGAGAGCTACAAGCCATCTGCGGGCTCCAGCTCCAATGAGAATGGTCCCAGTAATTCCCACTGGCGCTAGGAATGTCCAAAATCAAACACCTAAGATGAAGCATGGAAACTCACTACCCTTAACTCCTAAACTGTATTCACTCCTGTGGGAAACTGCCATTCCCCCCTACTTTTTACCCCCTTTTTAGCTACTAGATGCTGATTTTCGACTCTGACAGTGCACTGACGCCTGCTAACCAGGTCCCCAGTGCCAGCGTTCCTTCCCTAAAACAAGTTAACTGTACAATTGTTCCCCAGTTGGTAAGACCTTGAGCACCATTGTAAGTCCTTAGTAAATGGTACCCCTGGTACCCAGGGCATGGGTACTAAAGAGGGTCCCTAAGGGCTGCAGCATGTATTGTGCCACCCTAAGGGACCCACCACCAAACTCATGCAGACGGCTATTGCAGGCTGCGTGTCTTGGTGCAGACAAAAGTGAAAACACACCCTGTGTGCCATGCCCACAGACACTGCATGCGATATATGTAAGTCACCCCTAAAGCAGGCCTTACAGCTCTAAGGCAGGGTGCATTATATTGCATGTGAGGACATAGCTGCATGAGCAGATGTGCCCCTGTGCTGTCTAGTTCAATTGCTAGATAGTACAAGTGAACAGGGAAGCCATCTTAAGTATATATAATGGGCACTGGTCATTACGAGCTCCCCAGCTACATGATGGCTTCAGTGAAACCTATTATGTTTGGTATCAAACACCTTGTCTTAATAAATCCATACTGATACCAGTATTGAATTTATTAAAACTTGTACCCAGAGGGCACCTTAGAGGTGCCCCATGAAAACCTACCAGCCTCATAGTGTACTGGCTGACTGGTATCATCCAGCCTGCCACCACAGACATGTTTCTGATCTAGTGAATCTGCATACCTGGCCAGGGACTTCAAAGCCCCTGCCGTCTTTGATATGCAATCCCAGCTTCTCCCAGACCTGGGAGATGCCACCCCCGCCCTGAGGCCCATTTGGCAGCAGGTAAGTTGGGAAAATAGCTATGCTAGGAAGTGTGGTAGGCTGCCTGATGTGCCCCACGAAAGAAGGATTCCACCATTTTGATTTTGATAAAATTGGGAATTCTGGGATATGGTTATTTCCACTCCCCACAGGAAGTGGTCATATAGGGGGCGGAGTGACCCCAAGTGTAAGTAGCCCATTGGATACTTCCCTTTACTCCCCTTAACACCCCTAAATTGAGTAGGTGGTTCCCTGAAACCAGGATCTTAAATTCAACTGACTCAAAAAGAAGAAGGACCAAGAAGAGACAGAGAAGCCAGGGCTGTGGAACCAGAACCAGACTTGGCACCAAACCCTGCCTGCCTGTTGTCCCGGCAATTGCGAGAAGATGACTCGTCCTGCAGATGTGCACCCTCAACCCAGCATCTCCCTTGGAATAGAGGAGCTACTACCCTGTGACCTGCAGGCACTGAACGCAAGCTCTGGGTCACCAAACTGCTGACCACCGGACTCACCAATGCAGCAGCCACCCAAGAGAAGGTGTTCCATGCTCCCAGAGGTCCGCCCCAGCTCCCCAGCGAGTAACAAGACGCTAGAACCCCACAGCCCGAGTTTAGCATGACCTATGGTGTCTCTAGCAGTCAGAGACTTCCAAGACCTGAGCTCACCTGTGAGTTCCACCAGACTGGCCTCCCAGTCCCCGCCTGCAGCCTCTTTCTGCAAGCTCTCCGAAACGGAGTGCCTAGGACCGCCGTGACCCACCGAACGAAAGACCACTGCACACGAGCCCCACAGCCCAGGTCCAGTTTGACCACCAGTGCATCCCAGCTCCAGAGACCCTAAAGAACCGAACCCCCCTTTGGGTTCAACCGGACTGGTCCCCCAGTTCCCACTTGCAGCTTCTTTTTACAAGTACTGTTCCCCATTTACTACAACAGGGCTCCCGACACCAAAAACCATCTCTGCACCCGGACGCCCCAGATCCGACCAAGCTGACCTGTTGGTGCTGCCTTGGATCTTGACCCCTACTTGCCTTAAGTCCAGAAGGACAGTCTGTAAGTCATAGACAAGTGACTGTATGGAGTATATGTTTTTCTCAATAGGATAACATTTCCACGTTCTGCCAATACAAGTGTATTTTTGTATATTTTAAAATGTGATAACTCCAAAAGTACTTACCCAATGATCTTGGTGTCTAATTTCATATAAAAATCTGTGTTTTTTTAATTAATTGGTCTCGAGTTTCTTCTTGAGTGTGTGTCTTCTTTATTGACTCTCTCTGTGTTCAACACATGCATTAACACTACTGTCTAATAAGAGTTAACTGCTCGCCCACACTACCACAAAAGAGAGCATTTGGGATTATTAATCTAGGCTCTGTGAACCATTAAGGGTCGTCTAGACTTTCTACATAGAACACCTCGTTTTGGTATACTTCATAAAAAGCCAGCTTCGTACAACTCCCTAGTGATAATGAGGGGTGGGAATGTGAACAGCCCATCTGTGGATGCAATATGGAAACGAGGAGGAATTGCCATCACTGAGATGTTCCTGCTCTGATACGCGGACTCTCAAACACAGACTTGGTCAAACCGTTGGAGGACGGGTGGGTGAGATTGTAGGCTGTTTAGTACCTTATGAACTGAGGCGAAGGAAGGTGTAACATCATGAACAATAAACATATTACATTTAAAAGCTATTCCCGAGTATAAGAAACAGAAATTAAATATGAATCATTATTTACATATTATTAAGAAAACGTTTGCTCTTCTGTTTCATTACATTGCTGATTTGATGTAGGTCTTGCTTATTTTAGTAGAATTGTATCTTTTACTGAACCCTTTCCTCTTCCTCCTCTGGTTTTTCCTGATTTACTTCTTGTTTATGATTCTTAGGTTTTTTTCTATCTTTTTTGATTAGCCTTTGACTTTCATGTCTATTGTATTTTCATTATATTTTCTAATTACATGTTATCTAATTTCTGACCTCTGTTGGTTGGCCATTATAGTTATGTTTGTGGCAAATTGCATTATTTTCCTGATAAAATAAAAGTTATTAAAACATTGAATAATTAAACCAAGGGACATTGGCGCAGGTGAAAAAATAAGCAATGCAAAATGTCAAGAAAGGTGGATGTCAAAAACTCTAAAATTCTGCTTTGAAAAACCTTAGCCCATCTGTGATGGAAGAAAGCGTGAAGCTCAGGATGGAACTGCATAGCTTCAGTTCGGATAGTCTATATTTCATTGATGTGGTTTAGTATCACAACGGCATGAAGCGGCTGTAAAAAGTGTTTTAATTTACCAAGTGTGTTACAGGTTTATTAATGATCACCTGTTGGCTCAACAAAGTTTTATTTAAAGCTGATTCGGTTTTGCAGGAAAGCTCTTTAGTGAAAAATTCTCCAAAAGATTCTAGATTTGGAAATGTTCAAAGTTGCTAGCAACGGAAACTGGAAATAAGGGTTCCAATCCTGGCTTTTTTCACTTGACTATAATAAGTCTGTGTCTATGGCCATAAAGTCCTGGATGATGTGTCCATATGAAATCTTGTTCTAATTTTATCCGGTAAACCCTGTGTATTTTCTGAAGTAAAGACCCACGTCACAAGTCTCCTGACCAGGGATCCTCGTGATTCGCTATGATTGTCACCAATCTAGAGTCCAGCGCTCTGTTAGGTGACAGGAGACACCTCCAAAATGCTACTCCTTTTAGCATGGGTAGCTACAGCCCCCATGACCAGGCCATGACACTACTTGGAGCTGGTGGTAGATGGTTCTAGTAGAGGGATACAGGTTGACTTACCTGCACCCCATTGCGGAGATGCCTACTGGATCTCCCTGGTAAAGCTGTGCAGTCTGTCATGACTTGGCTCGGATTGTCTCTGGTTCTACGCGGTGGTCATGAGAATGCAGTGTTACCTGTGAGCTGGTGTACCCCTAGCCTTGCCCCCATCTCTTGCATTTAGCCCCTCAACCTGTAGAGTACTCCATAGGGTGTAGTAATAGTCAATGTTGCTGTAACAACTTACCCATGCATTTGTCTGTATACTACTTCCCTGAATTTCCCCTCCCTGCGAATTCTGCGTAAAGCCAAGTGTATCTGTCTGGCTTTACATCACATTCGGGTGAGTGGAGCAGAAATGATTTTTGGTGTTCACTGGACCCGGAACAAACCATTTCCAGCAGGTCAGACCATGGCCCTAGAAGAGCAACGCCTAAACCATTACTTTGGCCAAATGTAAGCGAGACGACTGCGGGCCTTAAACAAAGATATTGCTGCTGGCCGTTATCCTCATCCTGTGTCAATCTCTGATAGGAAGAAGATCTAAGGAGCATAACCTGATTGGCCAGCAAGCAGCCTGGCAGGCAACAGGAAGCTAAGAGTGACAGTTCCCCCACATGGGCAGCCAGGGAGCTGTGGCCCACTGAAAGGAAATGCATTGTGATATGGCTTGCTCTCTCCAAAGTTTGGGACAAATTTGAATGTAAGGGGAGAGTGGGTTGCAAGGCTAGTGCCATGTTGCAGGTTGTAAGATGACCCCCTTTGGCGTATCCCGTATTCAAGGAAGTCCGCACACCTGCGTAGAGTAATGGGATTACTGGAGGTGGAACTCCTGGCTGTCTCCCTTTGAGGGATAAGGACGGTACTATACCCCAAGACTGAGAAGAAGGCTTCATTCTTACTGTATCTGAAGGAGATGAGGAGTTATACTGCCCTAGGAGGAGGAAGCCTAAGTTTATTTATCCAGTGCTGACCTTTGCCGTCAGAAGGATCCACCCTGCCGAGATGTGAAGCCTGTGGGCAATGCCCAGTCGGACTCAAGATTTCCAGTTGCGAGTAACCCAATTCTAACATGAGCGCTGCATGCCTTAACACAGTCATTGTCAGTAGCGGTCCATGCAAGTAAGCGCGGTAGGGCGGGGGGGCGGGAAGGGGGGAAGTCGACAGACCACAGAATAGGGAAAAATAAATAAATCCTATTCCATCGTCTGTTGACATCCCGCCCCTGTTGCAGGGTGATCTTTTCACCCTATAAATGTGCTATCTAAAATAATAAGACACAAGTGTGAAATGCAGGAACTGAGTCAGAGTGGCACTTTATTCGAAGAACAAGTTTGAACAATGAATGTCAAAGGCACATTGTTAATCAAAAATAGCATTGTGAAATCTACAAGATAACAAGTTTCAGAGACACCTTCCTAGATGAAAAAGTAAATCATGCAATTTTGTAAGTTTAAAAATCACGGCAATGCAGAGGAGAGAGAAAGAGACAGTTTCAAAATATAATAAGCATTATAGCCTCAGCCAAAGATGCTAGAGAAGATGCTAGAGAAGATGGCTGAGGGGCACACACACACGCGTCATGACCCATGGGATCAATTGTGTGAGGTAGTCCGTCGAATGGACAGAGGGCAGCTCTTTTATACTCTTTTAATGAAGAACTATTGACCACAGAATCACGACATTAGCAGGTGCTTTGACCGCAGAACATGACGCACTTTGGTCACTTCTCGGAAATATTAGCAAAACAGAAGTGACACTACATTACAAAAGTTTACCAAAAGGTCACTTGATGTTTGACCGTAAATCATAATGAAATTGAACATTTATCGAAAATGATTTACGTCACTTCTCGGAAACTTTTTAAGAAAGCAGATGAATACAAAAGGTTTGAGGTCACTTGTAATTTCTAAAGCTGTGGAAAGTCCCAGTTGGCCCCCACTCCTACTCTTGGCCAAATGTGTTCTTCTAAATGACAGACACATCCTGTTATTGCTACACCTTGATGTTCAGAAAGATGTACATCTGAGTATACAGGAGGGCAAGGGGCCTACCGCCTCCTAGACGCTCAATGCAGTGTGGACAATTTTAACACAACCCTGTCTGTGGGCTGGCAGGGACATTTGAGACTCTTATGCTTCAGATGTGGACAGAATGGGGCTGCGGCACTATATGGTAAAAATTAAACCCTGCTTCATTCCCTCCTCTTGTTCATTCTTGAACAAAATTCTTACAGCATACCTTGCAGGCCCTCCTTCTAGTTGGTGTATCCCAGGGGTGTCATTCACATTGAAACATTGGCACGTTTGGAACATTGGCTCTCCTGCGTCTTCCTTAACTCTATATACTCTCCTTCAGGTATGTCAATGAGGGATGTATATGGTGTCGATGTAGGTGATGGTCGATCTATATTCAAATCGTTTCTCAGTTGGTATCTACTAGTGAGTTGGGGGCTATAAACCTACTACTGGGTAATGGTAGCAGGCTGCATTTAGTGTAGTCCTGTTGTTGTGACTTCTGCTACTTCTACAAGTGCTAAGTTATCCCCATTCCCTGTTCTATCCTTTTTCCTATATATAGCCTTTCTGAATGTTCCCTATTCCTACATAATTCCTACCTACTAATTTACTATCAGTATTTCTAGCAAAATGACAGAATAACTGCACGGTACAACAGAGGAGCAACAGCACACCGAAAAAAACGGTAACAAAACATTTTTAGAATGGCAGACAGCCATGAAGGCATCCAGTCAAAATTCAACCAATCAGTGGCTGTGTCTGCTATGGCACCTCCTCCAGCAATCATTTTCTTTTCTATGTTGTTCAAGTCCTTGATGGCCTTGGTGATGGAGCCATTTTCTTCATTGTTGGCAATGTGCAGCACAGACTCCCTATCCGAAGGCATACCCTCCTCTTGGTCTTTTGAAGATAGCTGGACCCTGTTCAATAGGCGGAACTCCTGCGGTATGTCTTTGAATGCTGTCCACCCATAGTACTCAGCATGCCGCCGATGTCGGTGGAGCAAGGTAACAGACCAGAGATGGGCATGGATGTGGGAGATATTTGCTGCTGGAACGATCAGGGAGACTTTGTGCATTATTCTAGTGAGCACAGGCTGCTCCATTGAGGAGGCTGTTGGAGATAGAGACGTTCTCCGCAGGCCCAGTAGAAGTCCATTAGGCTGGAGGTGCCATATTGCATGTCCAAATTATAGATGGTGCTGTTGCATCCAGAGTTGCGCCCAACAGGTACCGTGCCATTTCCTAGAAAAACAGAGAAGAGGTGACTTTAATTTGTAATCTTTTTTATCATTTTGGACATTTTCTCCCCACCCCAAGCAGACATCCAGTCTATCCCATCTTCACAATCTGAGTCTACCCTATGTAGCCCTAAGGACACTGCTCTATATCTCAAGTAACCTGGGGCACTCCATTTGTCATGGATGTAAATTTGTGCAAATAAGCGTAAAGCAGTTCCATTTTGGCATGGGCAGTGTAGGGTGTGGGGCAAAGAGCTATTACAGTCTGATAGTGAACCTGTTATCATAAACCCATTGTTCCTACCAAAAGCTACACTAAGGTCAATATCAGGAACTCCTATCTTAAACATCTTTGTTACCTTCCCTTCTATTCTGTAATTGTCAGTGATAACCTCATGCATTATTGGGGTGTGGTCCCATACTGTTCTATTTACCAACACTTCAGAGATGTTGGCCTCCATAATCTGAACTTTCCCTTGTATTCTGTAGAGGAACAGGTGTGGGAGATATTCTACAGTGTGTGGTAGTATTTCCCTTAGGAAAATCAGTCTATCTGCGCCTACTGCATGGGGAATGTATGAGCCACATAACAGAATTCATTATTTTCCTGTCTCCCTATTGTGTCCATCTCACTGTACCACATGTTGTCGTGAAGGGAGTCATGAGCAGCATGCTGTCTAACTGCTGGGGCAGTATTTACATTATTACATTATTACTTCCAACAGGGGAGGTGGATGAGGACACAGGGTGTGCATAGGTATTTGGGGTGCTGACGGTACTGGCAGAGGATGTGGAACCTTTTGCATTACTACGGGGACCATTTCCAGTACATGTGCTAGCAGGTATATTGGGAGGTGACATGGGGTGCACAGTGGTATTGGCAACTTCAACATTTTGAGCAATACAAGCCTTTTTATCAATACAATTAGAAATAACAGCAAACCAATTAAACAGTCCTAGTGCCACTCCGACAATAATGTAAAATATTATAATACAAATACACAACTTCGCATAGCACACTACTGTGTGGCGGCGGCTGAGTCCATAGATCACCAAAACGATCATCGTCTTCTTCTTCTGGGATAGTCAATGGGAACAAGTTACCCTCCTCTAGTTTGTCGTTCAGTGTTGAGGGGGTGCAGGGTCGACCCTGATGTCGCTGCGGTGAATCCATGCCTTCCTTTTGGCGATGCAGACCGCTGTAGGCGAGGAGTCTATAACTTTAAAAGGTCCTTCAAATTTGGGGTCTTTCCAGCGTTGGACAGTTTTTCGAACAAAGATCAGTGTTCCAGGACAAATTGGTGGGAGCTCAGGATCGATCGAGGGGGCCCTACTCCTTCCGCTTTGATACCTGAGTAGAAAGAAACTTCGCAGCACGTGTTAACTCATACAAATACTCTTACATTTCACTTTTCATAATTTAAGAAGAACTTTCAGTGTCACTTTTAGGTCTAGTTGCTGGTACTGATACATTTATTAATTGTTCAGTGACAAGCTGATGGGGTGTTAAGTGGTGATCAGAACTTGGAATATTTCTGAATGAAAACAGGGTGATCCATGGGCAATAAACTATTTTTATTTTTTCTTAATTATTTATTTATTTTTTCTTTCTTTCCCTCAATTGTGGCACTTATCTTGCTTATTTTATTTTTAAGCAGTCCATTCAGGCATTGCTGAAATTTGTTGCTGCTTGAATATCACAGTGGACACATAGTCCAACTTTGATCCAAACGTGTGGGAAACTTGTAGTAGGGCCTGTGGTATGACATTTTTTCCTGTTACAGCCTGCCTATAGATAAAATCTAGAGGATCTAGTTGTACTCCCTCTTTTTTTTTATTTTATTTTTTTATTTCTAACCAGACATGAGGTGGTGGAAACATTAATATTGAGCATATGTATGCAAACATCCCGAAAACAGGAAACCTAGTACACTTCTTAGGGACGTAGGGAAGAACACAAAAATAATAATGTTGCAAAACCTCAAAACATCAATTAACTGCGAAAGCGAAAGAAGAACCAAAACATGGTACTATAATTGTTCCCAGGAGATAGGAACGTCTTAATAATCTCCATCCCAGTAACACAATTGGGAAATAAAAACTCATAGTGGTCGAAGTGCAAAATATATGCAACCACCTCTAAAGTCTGCAACTGCAATTTAAAAGGCATTTTTAAATTTACACCCCTTTTATGCTGACAATAGTGCAATACTGAGCATTGCTACTTAAAGCATACTGTCCTTTAACATTGAAATATACTTTATATCAGCACGTATTATTTATTCCTTTGTATTTCCTAGCACTGGGGCGTGTGTGGAGGAAGTTGGTGTGGCGGCTATCTGTGGTAATCTATTCCCACAGATCTCTGGTCTCTGTACCAAAGTGGACCCTAAAACCGAATTCTAGAGATGTCTAATTCATATACTTAAAATGAGGGAAGTCTGTGAGCAAAGCCCTGATGTGCTGCGCCATTAGGCTCAATTCTTTTAATCATGAACCAAGCCCACACCGAACCCAGAACAATTCTTTTAATTGATGCCAGGCAAAGAGGTGGTCGGTCAGTAGTGTTGCTTCAGTACAGTGGCCATAGGGGAGCGAAGCATATATATATCTAGAAATATACATACCCATTCACTAAACTGCATAACGTGAAACCTGAAACCCTGTATTTAATCTCGGCTTCCCCCCTTTACCAAATTGTGTGATCCTAGGTAATTTATTTGTCTTGTTCACCGTGGCATGTCTGCCACAGTAGAGAAGAGAATCAGTCTCTCCCAATTCGTTCTTTAAAACTATTCCCTGAAACAACAATAATATTTCTCAACGCACTTGACATAATCTGTTGTACGGGACAGGAAACTTATACACTAAAACTATATTTTTTCAATACTGTTAATTCATTTACACACTTACACATCTCTTCGTGTTCTGCTAACTGTATACATATATATATATTTATATATATATTTTTTAAATTTCCTGTTCGTTTGTAACCACAGGAAATCTATTGCATTATGTCTTTCTGGCCTGGCTCAACGTCCTGAATCTGTGGCCAGCCAGGAGCGTTACTTCTAAAGGCAGCCCAAGAAAAAATCTATTAACCCTTCAACACCTCGTAACATCTAAAAACATGTGTTGTGTTTAATTGTACGTTATGCTAAATAGAGCCTATTTTAATATAACATGTCATTTTTGTAAAGCGCACGTTCACTCAGAAGGGTATTTTGATGCATAAATAGCAGATCTTTCTTGTTCCCCAACTCAATGGTACTCATTTTATCCATCTCAGAATGACAAAAGGCTGAGCAGACCCCGCATCTATCCACCTCAGAAGGATGAAAGGCTGAGTAGACCAGGTAGCATTTGAACCTGTGACCATGAAGTCAAACACAGGCTCCCACAAACCCAACTCACGTTCATTATGTGTATTGCATGTTGTGTAATACGCCGTATTTTCTAGTCTTTTGCTCCTAAGGGCCTAGAATAATCTATTGGACCTATATTTTGAAGCGTATTGTTGTGGATAGGGGATAGGTGTCATTGAATCTCCATCCAGGAAATGTTATATGTTATCCAAGACGAAAATTTGGTGTAGTTAGTGTGCATTCCATTCCATCAATTTGTCTCCCCTCTTGTCTCCCTAGTTCTGTGCACATGAAATCGGGAGAGAAGAACAGCCTTATTTCGCTAATTCCGTTCTTCTGTCTAATGATCACCATCTGCTCCGATATTTACGTTGCTCTTAGCCCATTGTCACTAACTTCCTTGTACATGAGCCGCAATTTAAAAAATCTCATTTCTATTAGCTAACTGTGTGCTCTGTAGCTGTACTTCCTGGATCGGTGCTTGCTTTCGGGCTACTGCTACTGCCTGGAGGGGTGGCACTCTTTATTGCTTGGGCTGTTGTTGAATTGGACGCAGGTAGGAGTAAATTATTTGGGGCTTAGTTGCTTGGTGCTGCAGTATTTTATGCTGGTGTAAGCTTCAGTCTATTTAACCTGGCAGCCCTGGAACTACAGCTTCTATCATTGAGCGGGGGCCAGTAAGACATTGCAGTGTTTGACCTGAATTTATTATGCCATTGTTCATTGGGGGAGGGAAGGGAAGGAGAAGGTCATCTGGTATTGGAAGGGAACCAATGGCTGGCCTATCATTTGAAGTTGGGGCCAAGTCTAGGGCATAATATTGACTAGAAAAGTAAAAAGTTGGCTGTGTGTTGTGGTCATTAAATGCCTGCGAAATCCCTCCTCCCCCTCTATCTGCCACTTGACTGAATAGTCAAGTGGGAGGATCCATTACTATGGGGCCTAGCATGCAGGAAACGTGAGGTGAGAAGCGTGAGGTGTGATGGTCAAGGAACTGAATGTACTTTATTCAGGGTGTAATGAGTTAAATAGGAGAGCCCATTGAAAATTGTTCACAAAAGTCGTAATTTAAGTGTTGTGAAGGCTGCTATTTGGAAGCCAAATGTGACAATGCACTATTTAAAGACTAGAATTAATAAGACATGCAACAGGAGTGTTAACGGGGAACACAGAGACAATCAACATGCATACAACAAATACATTCGTACACCTAGTTATTCTTCTCACTAAAAAAGGGAACACATTTTTCAATCGATGCACCAGGCACCGGTCTTTTGAAGAAACCACAACAGAATCAATAGGAGATATGAAGACAGAATAACCACGAGCTGGTCATGTAAATATGCAACATCTTTTAAACAAGTCAACTATTAATTTATAATCAATTAAAAGGCAAAATTGCGCACTTTTGCCTAAAAGGAGATAGAGAAAAATGTATTCGTTCGAGATAAGAAATGTTTTTTTTAAAAAGCCTTTCTTTTTCTTGCAACCGGGGAGAACAGGAAACCACAAAAGTATTCCTACTTTGAAAGAGACATACTCCCCCTTCCTGTAACTACGCAGATAGAAATAGTTCTGTTCAAACGCTACTATATTTTTACAAAGCTTATTTATTTGTTAACTATTTTAATTCTCTTGCCAGTAATGAAATATATATACTGATGATCACTTGCAAAAGCCGGAGATGTCTAATATCTGCTATCGCAAAACCTCCCGTGCCACCCACAAGACGTGAACTGACGTTTACTTTTTCTTGGAGTACTGACCCTTTCAGAACCCTCAGGAGCTGGGAGACGCAAGGCGCCACTCCCCTTGCCTATCTTATTCTAAGTAGAGTAGGCGCTTGACCGTTGCGCATCAGGTATCGAAGAAGATACACTGGCTTGTCTTCTAGACGCATGAGGAGACCTGACACATATCTGTCCTATCCACTCGCATGCCATGTCCCACTGTCAGACCAATGAGACAAGCGATCCCTGTCTAATCTAGACAGGCGATATGAAGAGAAATATATAACGTGAAACCCCGTGCACGGGAAAACCACAGCCTTATAAGTTAAAATCTAACAATAACAATGCGTGCAGCCAAAAGGTAAAAGTAGATGGTATGATGGAGAATATTGAAAGAGAAAGAAGAGCGTTTATTTCTGTTTTGCCCGAGAAGGACAGGAAACCACAAAGGAAGGGTGGTGAAAGGAACAAACTTCCCCCTAATGTACTACGCAGTTGAAAAAACCGCTGAATGCAATAATACCACTCTAATTCCTTGCAAAAACTTGATATTTGTAAATAATTATTTTGCCAGTCAAACATAAGCTGACGATGTCATATTAACATTATTTAGTTGCGCAGAACCTGCAAAAGCTGAGAGCTGCCAGACGCACTCTCCTGCACCTGTCACAATATAAAGACAGTTTCAATATTCCAGGGTCTTTCACCCTGAACTGTGCTATTTCCGAAGAGCTGCTAAACGCACCCTCCGCTATCTCCAAAACTTACAAAAAAAGCTCACAAACCACAACTGTGAAACGTATAAAACGGAACAAGAATGCCTGGGTCAGTGCCTACACACACAAGTGTCAAATTAAAAAGGGGTTCTGTATCGTGGCAAGACAGTAGTCTGCAAGGAACAGTGACTTCGAGCAGAACCGTACCTGTCAGTGCTCGCCCCACCACAGCCAAACACCTACACCGGAGCAAGGCAAAGTGACTTACCCAGGCATGTGCTGCTGTCAGTCAGGAAGAGGCACCGATGGCAGTGTCTGGCGTGTCCCAAGTCCTCGCATCCTAGAAAGTCTGCACGGCCTTGTTCGTGGTCGCCAGCTGTTGCAGGGTGATCTTTTCACCCTATAAATGTGCTATCTAAAATAATAAGACACATGTGTGAAATGCAGGAACTGAGTCAGAGTGGCACTTTATTCGAAGAACAAGTTTGAACAATGAATGTCAAAGGCACATTGTTAATCAAAAATAGCATTGTGTAATCTACAAGATAACAAGTTTCAGAGACACCTTCCTAGATGAAAAAGTAAATCATGCAATTTTGTAAGTTTAAAAATCATGGCAATGCAGAGGAGAGAGAAAGAGACAGTTTCAAAATATAATAAGCATTATAGCCTCAGCCAAAGATGCTAGAGAAGATGCTAGAGAAGATGGCTGAGGGGCACACACACACGCGTCATGACCCAAGGGTTCATTTGTGCGAGGTAGTCCGTCGAATGGACAGAGGGCAGCTCTTTTATACTCTTTTAATGAAGAACTATTGACCACAGAATCACGACATTAGCAGGTGCTTTGACCGCAGAACATGACGCACTTTGGTCACTTCTCGGAAATATTAGGAAAACAGAAGTGACACTACATTACAAAAGTTTACCAAAAGGTCACTTGATGTTTGACCGTAAATCATAATGAAATTGAACATTTATTGAAAATGATTTGCGTCACTTCTCGGAAACTTTTTAAGAAAGCAGAAGAATACAAAAGGTTTGAGGTCACTTGTAATTTCTAAAGCTGTGGAAAGTCCCAGTTGGCCCAGTTGGCCCCCACTCCTACTCTTGGCCAAATGTGTTCTTCTAAATGACAGGCACATCCTGTTATTGCTACACCTTGATGTTCAGAAAGATGTACATCTGAGTATACAGGAGGGCAAGGGGCCTACCGCCTCCTAGACGCTCAATGCAGTGTGGACAATTTTAACACAACCCTGTCTGTGGGCTGGCAGGGACATTTGAGACTCTTATGCTTCAGATGTGGACAGAATGGGCCTGGGGCAATATATGGTAAAAATTAGACCCTGCTTCACCGCGCTTACCTGCACAGACCGCTGCTAGTCATTGTCCAAGCAAAACCTGTCTCTAGTGTGAGGCCATGCATTTTGCAGCCCTTGCACTGCAGTGTGCAACTTTTCAGCGACACTGATGTCCATTTCAGACCCGAGTGCCTACACTCCTGCAGTGCTATGCACTCTGTCTACATCAATATAAAGGTCCATGTGAAGCCCATGTGTTTTATTTGCAGGTTTATATAGCGAGAACTAGTCTCCAAAGTATTGGAGCGCTTTACATGAGCACCAGCTACATTACATAAGGACACATTCATATTTACTGCAGGCATGGGGAGATTAACTGATTTGTCTAGAATCATAGGATGTTGAGCAAACGCTGAGACTCGAACCTGTTCCCCCATCTCCAAAGTTGTCAGCTCTGTGCACTGCCTACTGCCACAGTGAGTTTTTTGACATAGGGTGCAGGTGCCTGCATTTCCATGCGCAACAGCCTTCTGCTACTGTGAGGTCATGTGAAGCTTAGGCCATGCATACTGCATTCTGCTACAACGAGGTCCATGTGAACCCAAAACTGCTAAAGACAAGGACCATGGGAAGTCCAGGCCATGCATGCTGCATACTGCTACAGCGAGGTCCATGTGAAGCCCATATCATGCACGCTGCATACTGCTGCACCGAGGTCCATGTTAAGCCCAGGCCTTGCATGCTGCACACTGCTACAGCGAGGTCCATGTGAAGCCCAGGCCTTGCATGCTGCATACTGCTGCAGCGAGGTTCAGGTGAAGCCCAGGCCATGCATGCTGCATAGTGCTACAGTGAGGTCCATGTGAAGCCCAGGCCATGCATGCTGCATACTACTGCAGCGAGGTCCATGTGAATCCCAGGTCATGCATGCTGCATACTGCTGCAGCGAGGTTCAGGTGAAGCCCAGGCCATGCATGCTGCATAGTGCTACAGTGAGGTCCATGTGAAGCCCAGGCCATGCATGCTGCATAGTGCTACAGTGAGGTCCATCTGACGCCCAGGCCATGCATGCTGCATACTGCCGCAGCGAGGTCCATGTGAAGCCCAGGCCATGCATGCTGCATACTGCTACAGCAATGTCCAGGTGAAGCCCAGGCCATGCATGCTGCATTCTGCTGCAGCGAGGTTGATGTGAAGTCAAGGCCATGCATTCTGCACACTGCTACAGCGAGGTCCATGTGAAGCCCAGGCCATGCATGCTGCACACTGCTACAGCGACGTCCATGTGAAGCCCAGGCCATGCATGCTGCATACTGCTACAGCGAGGTCCATGTGAAGCCCATGTCATGCATGCTCCATACTGCTACAACGAGGTCCATGTGACGCCTAGGCCATGCATGCTGCATACTGCTAAAGACAAGGTCTATGTGAAGCCCAGGCCATGCATGATGCATACTGCTACAGTGAGGTTCATGTGAATCCCAGGTCATGCATGCTGCATACTGCTACAGCGACTTCCAAGTGAAGCCCAGACCATGCAGGCTGCATACTGGTGCAGCGAGGTTCATGTGAAGCCCAGGCCATGCAGGCTGCATACTGCTACAGCGAGGTCCATGTGAAGCCCATGTCATGCATGCTCCATACTGCTACAACGAGGTCCATGTGAAGCCCAGGCCATGCATGCTGCATACTGCTAAAGACAAGGTCTATGTGAAGCCCAGGCCATGCATGATGCATACTGCTACAGCGACTTCCAAGTGAACCCAGACCATGCAGGCTGCATACTGCTGCAGCGAGGTCCATGTGAAGCCCAGGCCATGCAGGCTGCATACTGCTACAGCGAGGTCCATGTGAAGCCCATGTCATGCATGCTGCACACTGCTACTGTGAGGTCCATGTGAAGCCCAGGCCATGCATGCTGCATACTGCTACAGTGAGGTCCATGTGAAGCCCAGGCCATGCATGCTGCATACTGCTGCAGCGAGGTCCATGTGAATCCCAGGCCATGCATGCTGCATACTGCTACAGTGAGGTCCATGTGAAGCCCAGGTCATGCATGCTGCATACTGCTAAAGACGAGGTCCAGATAAGCCCAAGCCATGCATGCTGCACACTGCTGCAGTGAGGTCCGGGTGAAGCCCAGGCCATGCATGCTGCATACTGCTACAGCGAGGTCCATGTGAAGCCCAGGCCATGCATGCTGCATACTACTGCAGCGAGGTCCATGTGAAGCACAAGCCGTGCATGCTGCATACGGCTGCCGCGAGGTCCAGAAAAAGCCCAGGACATGCATGCTGCATACTGCTAAAGACAAGGTCCATGTGAAGCCCAGGCCATGCATGCTGCATACTGCTACAGCGAGGTCCATGTGAAGCCCAGGCCATGCATGCTGCATACTACTGCAGCGAGGTCCATGTGAAGCACAAGCCGTGCATGCTGCATACAGCTGCCGCGAGGTTCAGGTAAAGCCCAGAACATGCATGCTGGATACTGCTAAAGACAAGGTCCATGTGAAGCCCAGGCCATGCATGCTGCATACTGCTGCAGTGAGGTCCATGTGAAGTCCAGGCCATGCATGCTGCATACTGCTACAGCCACAGCCATGCATGCTGCATACTGCTACAGCGAGGTCCATGTGAAGCCCATGTCATGCATACTGCATACTGCTACAACGAGGTCCATATGACGCCCAGGCCATGCATACTGCCTACTGCTAAAGACGACGTCCAGGTGAAGCCCAGGCCATGCATGCTGCATACCGCTAAAGACAAGGTCCAGGTGAAGCCCAGGCCATGCATGCGGCATACTGCTACAGCGAGGTCCATGTGAAGCCCATGTCATGCATGCTGCATACTGCTACAACGAGGTCCATGTGACGCCAAGGCCATGCATGCTGCATACTGCTAAAGACGAGGTCCAGGTGAAGCCCAGGCCATGCATGCTGCATACTGCTACAGCCATGGTCATGCATGCTGCATACTGCTACAACGAGGTCCATGTGATGCCCAGGCCATGCATGCTGCATACTGCTAAAGACGAGGTCCAGGTGACTCCCAGGCCATGCATGCTGCATAATGCTACAGCGACGTCCATGTGAAGCCCAGGCCATGCATGCTGCACACTGCTGCAGCGAGGTCCATGTGAAGCCCATGTCATGCATGCTCCATACTGCTACAACGAGGTCCATGTGGCGCCCAGGCCATGCATGCTGCATACTGCTAAAGACGAGGTCTATGTGAAGCCCAGGCCATGCATGATGCATATTGCTACAGTGAGGTCCATGTGAATCCCAGGCCATGCATGCTGCACACTGCTACTGTGAGGTCCATGTGAAGCCCAGGCCATGCAGGCTGCATACTGCTACAGCGAGGTCCATGTGAAGCCCATGTCATGCATGCTGCACACTGCTACAACGAGGTCCATGTGATGCCCAGGCCATGCATGCTGCATACTGCTACAGTGAGGTCCATGTGAATCCCAGGTCATGCATGCTGCATAGTGCTACAGCGACGTCCACGTGAAGCCCAGGCCATGCATGCTGCATACTGCTGGAGCGACGTCCATGTGAAGCCCAGGCCATGCATGCTGCACACTGCTACTGTGAGGTCCATGTGAAGCCCAGGCCATGCATGCTGCATACTGCTGCAGTGAGGTCCATGTGAAACCCAGGCCATGCATGCTGCCTACTGCTACAGTGAGGTCCATGTGAATCCCAGGTCATGCATGCTGCCTACTGCTACAACGAGGTCCATGTGACACCCAGGTCATGCATGCTGCATACTGCTAAAGACGAGGTACAGATAAGCCCAAGCCATGCATGCTGCACACTGCTGCACCGAGGTCTGGGTGAAGCCCAGGCCATGCATGCTGCCTACTGCTACAGCGAGGTCCAAGTGAAGCCCAGGCCATGCATGCTGCATACTACTGCAGCGAGGTCCATGTGAAGCACAGGCCGTGCATGCTGCATACGGCTATCGCGAGGTCCAGGTAAAGCCCAGGACATGCATGCTGCATACTGCTAAAGACAAGGTCCATGTGAAGCCCAGGCCATGCATGCTGCATACTGCTGCAGCGAGGTCCATGTGAAGTCCAGGCCATGCATGCTGCATGCTGCATACTGCTGCAGCCACGGCCATGCATGCTGCATACTGCTACAGCGAGGTCCATGTGAAGCCCATGTCATGCACACTGCATACTGCTACAACGAGGTTCATGTGACGCCCAGGCCATGCATGCTGCATACTGCTAAAGACGAGGTCCAGGTGAAGCCCAGGCCACGCATGCTGCATACTGCTACAGCGAGATCCATGTGGAGACCATGTCATGCATGCTGCATACTGCTACAACGAGGTCTATGTAATGCCCAGGCCATGCATGCTGCATACTGCTAAAGATGAGGTCCAGGTGAAGCCCAGGCCATGCATGCTGCATACTGCTACAACGAGGTCCATGTGACGCCCAGGCCATGCATGCTGCATACTGCTAAAGACAAGGTCCAGGTAAAGCCCAGGTCATGCATGCTGCATACTGCTAAAGACGAGGTCTAGGTGAAGCCCTGGCCATGCATGCTGCATACTGCTGCAGCGAGGTTCATGTGAAGTCAAGGCCATGCATGCTGCATACTGCTAAAGACAAGGTCCAGGTGAAGCCCAGGTCATGCATGCTGCATACTGCTAAAGACGAGGTCTAGGTGAAGCCCAGGCCATGCATGCTGCATACTGCTGTAGCGAGGTCCATCTGACGTCCAGGCCATGCATGCTGCATACTGATGCAGCGAGGTCCATGTGACGCCCAGGCCATGCATGCTGCATACTGCTACAGTGAGGTCCATGTGAATCCCAGGTCATGCATGCTGCTTAGTGCTACAGCGACATCCATGTGAAGCCCAGGCCATGCATGCTGCATACTGCTGTAGCGAGGTCCATCTGACGCCCAGGCCATTCATGCTGCACACTGCTACAGCGACGTCCATGTGAAGCCCAGGCCATGCATGCTGTATACTGCTGGAGCGAGGTTCATGTGAAGCCCAGGGCATGCATGCTGCATACTGCTGCAGCGAGGTCCATGTGAATCCCAGGCCATGCATGCTGCATACTGCTACAGTGAGGTCCATGTGAAGCCCAGGCCATGCATGCTGCATACTGCTACAGTGAGGTCCATGTGAATCCCAGGTCATGCATGCTGCATACTGCTAAAGACGAGGTCCAGATAAGCACAAGCCATGCATGCTGCACACTGCTGCAGCAAGGTCCGGGTGAAGCCCAGGCCATGCATGCTGCATACTACTGCAGCGAGGTCCATGTGAAGCACTGGCTGTGCATGCTGCATACGGCTACCGCGAGGTCCAGGTAAAGCCCAGGCCATGCATGCTGCATACTGCTGCAGTGAGGTCCAGGTAAAGCCCAGGACATGCATGATGCAAACTGCTAAAGACAAGGTCCATGTGAAGCCCAGACCATGCATGCTGCATACTGCTACAGCCACGGCCATGCATGCTGCATACTGCTACAGCGAGGTCCATGTGAAGCCCATGTCATGCATACTGCATACTGCTACAACGAGGTCCATGTGACGCCCAGGCATGCTGCATGCTGCTAAAGACGAGGTCCAGGTGAAGCCCAGGCCATGCATGCTGCATACCGCTAAAGACAAGGTCCAGGTGAAGCCCAGGCCATGCATGCTGCTACAACGAGGTCCATGTGACGCCCAGGCCATGCATGCTGCATGCTGCTAAAGACAAGGTCCAGGTGAAGCCCAGGCCATGCATGCTGCATACTGCTACAGCCACGGCCATGCATGCTGCATACTGCTACAACGAGGTCTATGTGATGGCCATGCATGCTGCATACTGCTAAAGACAAGGTACAGGTGAAGCCCAGGCCATGCATGCTGCATACTGCTGCAGCGAGGTTCATGTGAAGCCGAGGCCATGCATTCTGCCTACTGCTACAGCAAGGTCCATGTGAAGCCCATGTCATGCATGCTGCATACTGCTACAACGAGGTCCATGTGACTCCCAGGCCATGCATGCTGCATGCTGCTAAAGACGAGGTCCATGTTAAGCTCAGACCATGCATGCTGCATACTGCTGCAGCGAGGTCGATGTGAAGTCAAGACCATGCATGCTACATACTGCTACAGCGAGGTCCAGGTGAAGCTCAGGCCATGCATGCTGCATACTGCTACAGCGACGTCCATGTGAAGCCCAGGTCATGCATGCTGCATAGTGCTACAGCGAGGTCCATGTGACTCCCAGGCCATGCATGCTGCATACTGCTACTGCGAGGTCCAGGTGAAGCCCAGGCCATGCATGCTGCAACTGCTGCAGCGAGGTCCATGTGAAGTCAAGGCCATGCATGATGCATACTGCTGCAGCAAGGTCCATGTGAAGCCCAGGCCATGCATGCTGCATACTGCTAAAGACGAGGTGCATGTGAATCCCAGGCCATGCATGCTGCATACCGCTAAAGACAAGGTCCACATGAAGCCCAGGCCATGCCTGCTGGATACTGCTGCAGTGAGGTTCAGATGATGCCCAGGCCATGCATGCTGCACACTGCTACAGCGAGGTCCAGCTGAAGCCCAGGCCATGCATGCTGCATACTGCTACAGCTAGGTCCAAGTGACGCCCAGGGCATTCATGCAGCATACTGTTACTGCGAGGTCCAGGTGAAGCCCTGGCCATGCTTGCTGTATACTGCTACAGTGAGGTCCGTGTGA
Organism: Calotriton arnoldi; assembly: GCA_963921515.1. NCBI lineage: Eukaryota > Metazoa > Chordata > Amphibia > Caudata > Salamandridae > Calotriton > Calotriton arnoldi. The sequence goes on along the minus strand of CAWUFW010000272.1, from coordinate 3,086,712 downwards.
AGTTCAGGCCATTCATGCTGCTACAGCGAGGCCCATGTGAAGCCCAGGCCAAGCATGCTGCATACTGCTGCAGCGAGGTCCATGTGTAGCCCAGGCCATGCATACTGCTACAGCGAGGACCATGTGAAGCCCAGGCCATGCATGCTGCATACTGCTACAGCGAGGTCCAGGTGACGCCCAGGCCATGCATGCTGCATACTGCTACAGCCACGGCCATGCATGCTGCATACTGCTACAACGAGGTCCATGTGATGCCCAGGCCATGCATGCTGCATACTGCTACAGCGAAGTCCATGTGACGCCCAGGCCATGCATACTACTACAGCGAGGTCCATGTGAAGTCCAGGCCATGCATGCTGCATACTGCTACAGCCACGGCCATGCATGCTGCATACTGCTACAGCGAGGTCCATGTGAAGCCCATGTCACGCATACTGCATACTGCTACAACAAGGTCCATGTGACACCCAGGCCATGCATGCTGCATACCGCTAAAGACAAGGTCCAGGTGAAGCCCAGGCCATGCATGCGGCATACTGCTACAGCGAGATCCATGTGGAGCCCATGTCATGCATGCTGCATACTGCTACAGCGACATCCATGTGAAGCCCATGTCATTCATGCTGCATACTGCTACAACAAGGTCCATGTGACGGCCAGGCCATGCATGCTGCATACTGCTAAAGACAAGGTCCAGGTGAAGCCCAGGTCATGCATGCTGCATACTGCTAAAGACGAGGTCTAGGTGAAGCCCAGGCCATGCATGCTGCATACTGCTGCAGCGAGGTTCATGTGAAGTCAAGGCCATGCATGCTGCATACGGCTGCAGCGAGGTTCATGTGAAGTCAAGGCCATGCATGCTGCATACTGCTACAGCGAGGTCCATGTGAAGCCCAGGCCATGCATGCTGCATACTGATGCAGCAAGGTCCATGTGAAGCCCAGGCCATGCATGCTGCATACTGATGCAGCGAGGTCCATGTGAAGCCCAGGCCATGCATGCTGCATACTGATGCAGCGAGGTCCATGTGACGCCCAGGCCATGCATGCTGCATACTGCTACAGTGAGGTCCATGTGAATCACAGGTCATGCATGCTGCTTAGTGCTACAGCGACATCCATGTGAAGCCCAGGCCATGCATGCTGCATACTACTGCAGCGAGGTCCATGTGAAGCACAGGCTGTGCATGCTGCATACGGCTACCGCGAGGTCCAGGTAAAGCCCAGGACATGCATGCTGCATACCGCTAAAGACAAGGTCCAGGTAAAGCCCAGGACATGCATGCTGCATACTGCTGCAGCGAGGTCCAGGTAAAGCCCAGGACATGCATGCTGCATACTGCTAAAGACAAGGTCCATGTGAAGCCCAGACCATGCATGCTGCATACTGCTACAGCCACGGCCATGCATGCTGCATACTGCTACAGCCACGGCCATGCATGCTGCATACTGCTACAGCCACGGCCATGCATGCTGCATACTGCTGCAGCGAGGTCCATGTGAAGTCCAGGCCATGCCTGCTGCATACTGCTGCAGCGAGGTCCATGTGAAGTCCAAGCCATGCATGCTGCATACTGCTACAGCCACGGCCATGCATCCTGCATACTGCTACAGCGAGGTCCATGTGAAGCCCATGTCAGGCATACTGCATACTGCTACAACGAGGTCCATGTGACGCCCAGGCCATGCATGCTGCATACTGCTAAAGACGAGGTCCAGGTGAAGCCCAGGCCATGCATGCTGCATACCGTTAAAGACAAGGTCCAGGTGAAGCCCAGGCCATGCATGCGGCATACTGCTACAGCGAGGTCCATGTGAAGCCCATGTCATGCATGCTGCTACAATGAGGTCCATGTGACGCCCAGGCCATGCATGCTGCTAAATACGAGGTCCAGGTGAAGCCCAGGCCATGCATGCTGCATACTGCTACAGCCACGGCCATGCATGCTGCATACTGCTACAACGAGGTCCATGTGACGCCCAGGCCATGCATGCTGCATACTGCTAAAGACGAGGTCTAGGTGAAGCCCAGGCCATGCATGCTGCATACCACTAAAGACAAGGTACAGGTGAAGCCCAGGCCATGCATGCTGCATACTGCTGCAGCGAGGTTCATGTGAAGTCAAGGCCATTCATGTTGTATACTGCTGTAGCGAGGTCCATCTGACGCCCAGGCCATGCATGCTGCATACTGATGCAGCGAGGACCATGTGAAGCCCAGGCCATGCATGCTGCATACTGCCACAACGAGTTCCATGTGAAGCCCAGGCAATGCATGCTGCATATTGGTGCAACGAGGTCCAGGTGAAGCCCAGGCCATGCATACTGCATACTGCTGCAACGAGGTCCATGTGAAGCCCAGGCCATGCATGCTGCATACTGCTACAGCAATGTCCAGGTGAAGCCCAGGCCATGCATACTGCATACTGCCGCAGCGAGGTCGATGTGAAGTCAAGGCCATGCATTCTGCATACTGCTACAGCGACGTCCATGTGAAGCCCAGGCCATGCATGCTGCATACTGCTACAGCAAGGTCCATGTGAAGCCCATGTCATGCATGCTGCATACTGCTACAACGAGGTCCATGTGACTCCCAGGCCATGCATGCTGCATACTGCTAAAGACGAGGTCCATGTTAAGCTCAGGCCATGCATGCTGTATACTGCTGCAGCGAGGTCGATGTGAAGTCAAGGCCATGCATGCTACATACTGCTACAGCGAGGTCCAGGTGAAGCCCAGGCCATGCATGCTGCTTACTGCTACAGCGACGTCCATGTGAAGCCCAGGTCATGCATGCTGTGTATTGCTGCAGCGAGGTTCATGTGAATCCCAGGCCATGCATGCTTCACACTGCTACTGTGAAGTCCATGTGAAGCCCAGGTCATGCATGCTGCATACTGCTACTGCGAGGTCCAGGTGAAGCCCAGGCCATGCATGCTGCATACTGCTGCAGCGAGGTCCATGTGAAGCCCAGGCCATGCATGCTGCATACTGCTGCAGCGAGAATCATGTGAAGCCCAGGCCATGCATGCTGCACACTGCTACTCTGAGGTCCAGGTGAAGCCCAGGCCATGCATGCTGTATACTGCTACTGCGAGGTCCATGTGAAGCCCAGTCCATGCATGCTGCATACTGCTGCAGCGTGGTGTAGGTGACGCCCAGGCCATGCATGCTGCATACTGCTGCAGCGAGGTCCATGTGAAGCCCAGGCCATGCATGCTGCATAGTGCTACAGCGAGGTCCATGTGACTCCCAGGCCATGCATACTGCTACTGCGAGGTCCAGGTGAAGCCCAGGCCATGCATGCTGCATACTGCTACAACTAGGTCCAAGTGACGCCCAGGGCATTCATGCAGCATACTGTTACTGCGAGGACCAGGTGAAGCCCTGGCCATGCTTGCTGTATACTGCTACAGTGAGGTCCGTGTGAAGTTCAGGCCATTCATGCTGCTACAGCGAGGCCCATGTGAAGCCCAGGCCATGCATGCTGCATACTGCTGCAGCGAGGTCCATGTGTAGCCCAGGCCATGCATGCTGCATACTGCTACAGCGAGGACCATGTGAAGCCCAGGCCATGCATGCTGCATACTGCTACAGCGAGGTCCAGGTGACGCCCAGGCCATGCATGCTGCATACTGCTACAGCCACGGCCATGCATGCTGCATACTGCTACAACGAGGTCCATGTGACGCCCAGGCCATGAATGCTGCATACTGCTGCAGTGAGGTCTAGGTGACGCCCAGGCCATGCATGCTGCATGCTGCATACTGCTACAGCGAGGTCTAGGTGTCGCCCAGGCCATGCATGCTGCATACTGCTGCAGCGAGGTCTAGGTGACGCCCAGGCCATGCATGCTGCATTCTGGTACAACTAGATCCATGTGATGCCCAGGCCATGCATGCTACATAGTACTAAAGCGAGGTCTAGGTAATCGCCCAGGCCATGCATGCTGCATACTGCTACAGTAATGTCCAGGTGAAGCCCAGGCCATGCATGCTGCATACTGCTGCAGCGAGGTCCATGTGAAGCCCAGGCCATGCATGCTGCATACTGCTGCAGCGAGAATCATGTGAAGCCCAGGCCATGCATGCTGCATACTGCTACAGCAATGTCCAGGTGAAGCCCAGGCCATGCATGCTGCATACTGCTGCAGCGAGGTCCATGTGAAGCCCAGGCCATGCATGCTGCATACTGCTGCAGCGAGAATCATGTGAAGCCCAGGCCATGCATGCTGCACACTGCTACAGCGAGGTCCAGGTGACGCCCAGGCCATTCATGCTGCATACTGCTACAGCGAGGTCCAGGTGACACCCAGGCCATGCATGCTGCATACTGCTGCAGCGAGAATCATGTGAAGCCCAGGCCATGCATGCTGCATACTGCTGCAGCGAGAATCATGTGAAGCCCAGGCCATGCATGCTGCAAACTGCTACAGCGAGGTCGAGGTGAAGCTCAGGCCATGCATGCTGCATTCTGGTACAACTAGATCCATGTGATGCCCAGGCCATGCATGCTACATAGTACTAAAGCGAGGTCTAGGTAATCGCCCAGGCCATGCATGCTGCATACTGCTACAGCAATGTCCAGGTGAAGCCCAGGCCATGCATGCTGCATACTGCTGCAGCGAGGTCCATGTGAAGCCCAGGCCATGCATGCTTCATACTGCTGCAGCGAGAATCATGTGAAGCCCAGGCCATGCATGCTGCATACTGCTACAGCAATGTCCAGGTGAAGCCCAGGCCATGCATGCTGCATACTGCTGCAGCGAGGTCCATGTGAAGCCCAGGCCATGCATGCTGCATACTGCTGCAGCGAGAATCATGTGAAGCCCAGGCCATGCATGCTGCACACTGCTACAGCGAGGTCCAGGTGACGCCCAGGCCATTCATGCTGCATACTGCTACAGCGAGGTCCAGGTGACACCCAGGCCATGCATGCTGCATACTGCTGCAGCGAGAATCATGTGAAGCCCAGGCCATGCATGCTGCATACTGCTGCAGCGAGAATCATGTGAAGCCCAGGCAATTCATGCTGCATACTACTGCAGCGAGGTCCATGTGAAGCACAAGCTGTGCATGCTGCATACGGCTGCCGCGAGGTCCAGGAAAAGCCCAGGACATGCATGCTGTATACTGCTAAAGACAAGGTCCATGTGAAGCCCAGGCCATGCATGCTGCATACTGCTACAGCGAGGTCCATGTGAAGCCCAGGCCATGCATGCTGCATACTACTGCAGCAAGGTCCATGTGAAGCACAAGCCGTGCATGCTGCATACAGCTGCCGCGAGGTTCAGGTAAAGCCCAGGACATGCATGCTGCATACTGCTAAAGACAAGGTCCATGTGAAGCCCAGGCCATGCATGCTGCAAACTGCTGCAGTGAGGTCCATGTGAAGTCCAGGCCATGCATGCTGCATACTGCTACAGCCACAGCCATGCATGCTGCATACTGCTACAGCGAGGTCCATGTGAAGCCCATGTCATGCATACTGCATACTGCTACAACGAGGTCCATATGACGCCCAGGCCATGCATACTGCCTACTGCTAAAGACGACGTCCAAGTGAAGCCCAGGCCATGCATGCTGCATACCGCTAAAGACAAGGTCCAGGTGAAGCCCAGGCCATGCATGCGGCATACTGCTACAGCGAGGTCCATGTGAAGCCCATGCCATGCATGCTGCATAGTACTAAAGCGAGGTCTAGGTAATCGCCCAGGCCATGCATGCTGCACACTGCTACTCTGAGGTCCAGGTGAAGCCCAGGCCATGCATGCTGCATACTGCCACAACGAGTTCCATGTGAAGCCCAGGCCATGCATGCTGCATACTGCTTCAGCGAGGTCCAAGTGAAGCCCAGGCCATGCATGCTGCACACTGCTACACTGAGGTCCAGGTGAAGCCCAGGCCATGCATGCTGTATACTGCTACAGCGAGGTCCATGTGAAGCCCAGGCCATGCATGCTGCATACTGCTGCAGCGAGAATCATGTGAAGCCCAGGCCATGCATGCTGCACACTGCTACTCTGAGGTCCAGGTGAAGCCCAGGCCATGCATGCTGCATACTGCTACAGCGAGGTCCATGTGAAGCCCGGGTGGCTGCACCCCTCCATCACTGTGCACCTTTTCTTCAGCTACGTAGATGTCCTTTTGAGGCTTCTGCAGTTGCACCTCGGCATTGTCAGAACGCACCTTTTTCTTCAAAAGACGGTGATGTCTGTGCGAGACCCTAGTGCCTCACCCTGACCCTCGTTGTTGTGACCGCCCCCATCAATTAGCTGCGAGCTCATCCGGTGTGCTCCACGGCCATTGCTTGCCTGCAGATCCCCAAGCCGTGACTACTGGTTCTCCCCCTACATCAGGTGGTCCAGAGGCTGTACCCGCTTCCCGACAAAGGCAGTGCCAAGCAGACCCAGAGTTGCCATTTACACCCGGCCACCGAACTGTGAACAAAAGAAGTCTGAAAAACACTGACGTGCACTTGGCACTAGTCACGTTAATGGCAACTGTTTCTCTTGTTCCATAGGCACATCTTACCTGTCGAGTATAGAAGGGTTACAGAGTAACTGTGATTGTTAAGGCCATAAGACATTTTAAACTTACTTAGTATTTGTTCTTAGGATAAATAAAGTCATTTTGTTCATTAAAGAATAATAGTTCTTGGACATTATTTGCATTGTTAGTCAGGGACGGCTCCTCCGCAATGACGGAGAGGCGGCGCCCCACTGGCTCAGAGCCAGCAGGTGAAAAAATAACAATATTTTATCATTGTTTTATTTTTCAGCAGCTGGCTGAGCCAGAGTGCATAGGGAGGGGTGGAGTCAGAGCCATAGGAGGGGGGGGAACTGGTTTGGGCATTTTTAAGTGTGCATGTGTGTTTGGCCGGCCGTCTCAGGCCGGCGAACACACATGCGCACTTAGGTTTCTCCAACCCAGCTGTATTGAACAGCCAGGTTGGAGAAACAGCAAGACTCCCTGTCCTGAGGGGAGCATGAAACCAGCCTGCTCAGGCTAATCACCGAGCTGCTCTCATGAGAGCAGCGAGGGGATTGCACAGGGAGTCTCAGCTGCTGTCCCAGTGTCTGCTGGGACCATGAAGCAGCAGAACACCGAGGCGCGAGGAGCGATGCTGCCGGAAGCCTCAGGTAAGTGTTTTTTTTTTAATTATTAACCCCCCACGCTTCCCCTCCCACACTCTCCCTCCACCCGCCTCACCACCTCTTCATTGTGTTGGCCGCCACTGTTGTTAGTGCTACCTGAGGTACCTGAGGTAGACATTCTGCCTCTAGCGCTATATTGTATATATCAGTCTTATTACACATACACAACTATATATTAAACCCTCCAAGAGAGAGACTTGACTGTTTGACCTTCACCCTGAAAGTGAGCTCGCAGTTGTGTCTGGTTCCTGTGTTTACAAGGACAGAGGGAATACTAGTCCAAAGCATGGGGAAGTGCCTTAAAGTCACTCTAGGCACAAATGATATGTGCCAAGAAAAAACAAATCTGCTGGATGTATCTCCTAGTTACATCAGACCACCATTTTCCTCTTCATACCCTGATTTCTGAAATCCGGTCTCAGCCAGAACCCACATATTTCGATGTCCAGCACCCAGGTTCGAGATTGATTTGCATATTCGTAGAGCACAGCTGATGCCCAAGCGGTGTCCTGGAGCTAGTAACCTACCAGCAAAAGGGAGAAATCAATACAAGCAGAACAAAATTAATAAATAACCAGGTAGTCTGATGTTTTCCTGAACTAGAAGTGATCGGGGACATCTCAATAGCAGGGGCGGCGCCTCCACTACGGTGGACTTCAGTGTGAGAAGCAGAAACATAAAATGGTAATAACTTTCCGTTATTACCATTTTATATTTGGTTGTGGGCGGGCGGGGCTGCTCTGCGAGCAGCCAGGGGAGGAGTGGTGTGCCCACTCCTGAGGGCGCAATGACTGTTTGGTCGGCCCTCTGGGGCCGCCCAAACCATTGCAGCCTGCATGGAGAACATGGCCTCCCAGTAGGCCCCTGGCTGGGCGGCGTCCCCACCAATGGCCATGGGGAGGGAGCCTGGCTGCCTGCTTCCTGTTCCTGCCGAGGCAGGAGAGCAGAAGCCGAGAAGACGCGGGACCCGGCGGGTGAAACGGTAAGTTTGATTTTTTTTTTTAATTATTAAATTAAACCCCCACTCACCCGCGAGCCATGCCGGCACGACTGCTCAATAGAGAGAGGTGCAGTATTCAAGAGATGGGAGGTGACCACAGAGAATGATCTGTGGAACATCTACATGTAGGTATTTTCAGAAATGTCAATCAAATCAGTGACACAGATATTTAGGTCCACGCCCAGCAAGTTCGCAATAGCACTTAACAAGGGCTTTAAACATAACAAGTCTTTCTACAGGCAACCAATGCAGTTTGCAATAGTGTTTGATACTGCGGAGCATTTGGGACATCCCAGAATGAATCTGGCAGCCATATTTCCAGAAGCTGAGGTCTGTTAAGCAGATGCTGTAGCGACCCGATATACAGAGAGGTGCCATGATGAAGATAAGCTGAAATGAAGCTCTACGCCGCCATTCTGCGATATGTAAGATGAAGGAGAGGAGGCGGAACTTCTTAAGATCATGGAGAGCAGGAAGCAGGTGGACCTCGCATGGTTAATCTGCGGTACCAGGGACAATTCCCCATACATAAAAAAAACATGGATTATGACCTGTGGTCAATTACAGAAGGAAGAAGGTCACCACTCATGAGTGCAGGTGGTGGAAGGAGCCCCAGTGATCATCACTTCAGCCTTATCCTCATTGGGTATGAGGGAGGCGTCTCGCATCCAGACAAGGGTGGAAATGGAAGATAGCATCCTCGCCTCCAGAGTCTAGAATGAGTCAGATCTCGGTGTCATCTGCAAATCAATAAATTGTATGGTCAAACGAATATATTAGGAGGTCAAGTTGGGCCATCTACAAATTAAACACGGTGGGGTTCATTGCAGACCCCCTCAAGTCAAAGGGTGGAAGTAACACTGTTAAGATGGAAAGGCGACCATCTCAGATCTTCCAGAAGCAGAGGGGCTCCTGACCGGCTCCATCTCACCAGTGTGCTTTTCAGACACTTTTAGAGTTTCATCAAAAACACTAAGCATTCTGGCCCTTGTAGTTTCATGCTTCCTGTCCTAAGAATGGGCCTACAAGTTCCAGCATGCTTAGAGGCTGAATATCCGGGACATGCTAAACGTCGCCCGTATAAAATAAGGCCGTTTGGCAATAATGCCAATCGGTTATATGTAATATGATCACGTAGTTTATCTTCAAAGTTCTCTAGTACCATTTCCACTATTTACAGGAATTGAACAAAGTAAAACAAAATAAGTCACATGATAACAGTGGCCTGGTTTCAGACGGGGGGTGGGGGAATCAGTTGCTGGGCATTGATGCATATAGAAGACTTTCTTGACTAAAACAGGCTTTTCGCTGTTTCTGAAGTTAAGGAGACAGACACTCTTAAGATCTGACGGTGGAGTCTAGAACATGCCAGGGTTTTTTCAAAGCCTGTTGAATTCCTAGAACACAGTGTCCTTTGTTCGGGGTGTAGCTGCAGGGAGGGCCACTCTAAGGCAACACCATATTATGTGGTTCTTAAAGATGACAACCATTCTGTGGCTTAAAATCAATAAAAAAATGTGTTTATCAAAAAAATAAAAGATGCCAACCACAGGAGGCATCCAATGATTTCTTGGGACATCAAATATTGCATCACTTCCATGCCGGAGAGGCAGCAAAATGTCGGTTTTACTACGGCGGCCTGATTTTCAAAAATCAAAACTAGGATAGGTCTTAGAAATAAAAGTTGGACTAAATATTGAAAGTGATTATGAAAACAAAAGAAGGACTACAATGGCATCACCCACTGACTAGAAGACAGGCATGATATAAAAAAAAACAAGTATGGGTGCTGTGTTGCAGATGCTGTGCATTTTTTGTTTCATTTTCAGGAACTTTTTATTAGTTCAGAGCGTTCAGATTTCCCATTTTTTTGCTATGCATTGTGGTAAAGGTAGTATTGTATGTCGATTTATAAATTAGGGATTACATGTAGTAGAATCTAAACTAAAAAAGACAACTGAATGAGCTACACACCCCAGGCGTAGAGCGCTTGACAGCTCTGCTGGCCCAAGGTGAATATAATAATCCTTTGAGATGAGTTAATGGTGTCAGCACTTCTGGAGAGAGCTCATGTTGTGGGGCACCAGGTGACAGAACACTGATGGAGACAGGCCTCTCCACATTTTACCATACCCTGGCCCCTCGAAGGCAATACTGCTCCAAATGCATGTGAGGTAGAAGCAGCTCGGATTGGCCGGCCACCCAGCTGGGGCGTGGGGCAGAAGGTCAGTTTTTAGGTCTCGGCCTGCCCCAGCGCTTGCGCTGGTCTGGCCGAGAGTTTTAGTAAGCGGGTTTTGGAAGTGCAAACACTGGCTTTCGGCTGGCGACCAGCTTGAGTTCACGATGGCGTGCACGCGCAGCTGGCATCTGGGTTTCCTATCTCTTCCTCATTTCCTCGTCATGGCTCATTAACTCTCTGGACTCTGATGTTTCAATCGCAGCAGCAGCTCACATTACCAACTGAGGGCCCTGGACTACAGTCACATGAAAAACAACAGCGATTAGCATTGAAATGCAAGCTTTTTTTTGTCTAGTTAGAAATATTGCTTCGGTGGGTTGATTTCACCTTATATCGCTATTTGTTTTATATTGGGAGTCACAGCCTAATTACCAGTATTTTTGTCTCTCACTGTTTTTTTTTTTTATATTTATTCGCGCAAAGCACAAAGCTATATTTAAGGTTACTTTTTCCGCGTCACTTCTTCACTCTATTTAAACTCCACACCCCCACTCTTATTGTCTCTCTCCTTCTCTCTCTCTCCCTCTCTAATTCTCTCTCTACTTAATTAACTCTCCCCTCTCTATCTTTTTTAGCCTTTCATTCTCTCTCACCCCTCTATCTGTTTCTCTTTCAAACTCCTTCATTCACTCTCTCTCCCCTTCTTTCTCTCACTCTATCCCGCTCCACTCTTTATTCTATGTACACCCTTTCTCTCTCTTTCTCTCTCACCACCCTCTCTAATTGGGCATTATATCTTCACTCTATTTCTCACTCGGCAACACCACAGCATCACTCAGCGCAACCACAGCATCAATCAGAGCCAGCACAGCATCAATCAGAGCCAGCACAGCATCACTCAGCACCAACACAACCTCTCTCAACGCCATCACAGCATCACTCAACGCCATCACAGCATCACTCAACGCCATCACAGCATCACTCAGTGCAACCACAGCATCACTCAGTGCAACCACAGCATCACTCAGCACAACCACAGCATTACTCAGCACAACCACAGCATCACTTAGCGCCACAACTGCATCACTCAGCGCCACCACAACATCACTCCGCGCCACAACAGCATCACTCAGCACCACCATAGCTTTACTCAGCGACACCACATCATCACTCAGGGCCAACACTGCATCACTCAGCACCACCACAGGATGACTCAGCACCACCACAGCATCGCTCAGCGCTACCACAGCATCGCTCAGCGCAACCACAGCATCGCTCAGCGCCACCACAGCATCGCTCAGCGCCACCACAGCATCGCTCAGCGCCACCACAGCATCGCTCAGCGCCGCCACAGCATCGCTCAGCGCCGCCACAGCAT